>CM019121.1:2356438-3807902 GCA_009720345.1 Fragaria iinumae | reverse complement strand
AAAGGACTAGTTCGAAGAAGAAAAAAAATTGTAGCTTGATGATACCTATTTATTTTGCTGGTTTTAATGTTATAAACACAGGTTTTGTGAAAGCTACTGTCCAACTCTATCTACTGTAATAATTTTTGTACATTTATGTAGATTTTAGCCTTTTCTATGCATGGGTTCTTTCATGGTTCTTGTATATTCTTTTGCCATGATTCGCCCGCAGACGTGCGTTTTGATCATCTGCTTTCAGAAGAACTAAAACCCTCACTGTAAAGTATTAAAGTGGATATACAAATGGATTTAGAAGCATACATTGTTTTGTTTCTTTATTCCTTTAAACATAATCTGAATGAAGATCATCTTGCTAGCATTGTTTACAGTTGATTAAGTCAAGTGGATAATGTAGCTAGATTTATAAACAAAATGATAAAGATAAGGTCATAAGGCTTTGGGGGCCCTTGTATCTTTATAAAAGCTATGAATAAGTACTAGACGGTGTTTGCAAAGTGAAAAATAAGCTACTAGGCATTCTGTCTTATACCTTGTAATTGAGCATGGTGCAGTAGTTAAATTTTGTTCAGACAGTTAGGATAGACTATTTTATAATTTAGGACCACTTGGAGGATTTTGAAATGTAATGGGAAGATGGTATAAGGATGAAGTTATGAGACTGGTAACTGATTACAATTCGATTCAGAACTGTTATATTGAGAATGACATCATGTAATTTTGTATAGAACAATGTTCTTGGCTGTAAGATGTGAAGAAGTATCAGTTGGCAATATTGAGAGGTCACTGACTTCACCTGTACAGGGTGTTTTGCGATTCAAGATTAAGATTGTCATGAGAAAGAGAGAATTTGCTCTTGTGTTTGTGGCTTTTTACTATGATTCATTCATTTCATTGTATTATTGGAGCATTATTTAGCGGATGATTAACCTCTTTGATTTTCTAGAGCATATAAGCAAGAAAATTATGCAGAAAGTTTCAGTCCATCTCTCTTGCCGAACCTCGTTCGGGGGTTGCCATGAGTGTCTTTGATTGTTCCGATTCTGCTTCTAGTTGTCCCTGCATTGGTTTGAACGTTCTTAACCAGATTGAGGGAAAACAAGAACAGATCAGAGAGTCCATCCAAATCCATATTCACTCACTTATTTGGTTTTATCGGATTGGATTGAATTGGACAATGAAAAAGAAAGAGCGTCGTAACTGAATCCCTACCACAGAACAGACATGGCCGAAGAAAACGAAGCCTTACCAGAACAAAAACAGTGTTGGCCATTCCCAACTGATTGGAGCACTGAAAGCCACATTTGATGCGAGGCTAGTGTGTGACCATAAAACGTGCCATGTCTATATTTGGTTCTCTAGGTCTGTTATTGCTGTTTGCTTAGGAAAGTGCTTATCTTTCGGCTTCATCTTTAAATCCTTTAATCATAGGCCCCTCGTAACAGTGTTTCGGTTCATCTGGTTATAAACTACAAGATCACAAATCCTAACGTCGGAAAAACTAATCGTCTCAGACCTCAAAACTCATAAGCAATGAACTGAAGGAGTGTGGTGCCTACAGTCGTCAAGGCTTTGGTCTGAATATTCCTTTCTTCTCCGGTTTTCATGTACCCAAAAAAAGGAAGATAATGTTGCATACGTTTGTGTAATTAGGACTAAAGGCAGGGCAACGATAGAAGGCTGAAACTTCCACAGCTAGCCTAAGAACAAATACTAAACTTGGCAAATGGCAGACTTTGGTTTTCGAATACTTCTCGACTCCGCAATATTTTCCAAAGAAGAAAATGCAGAAAATGTTCCTACGTTTTTCTTGCTTCAAATGAGGAAACTTGCCTGCCCTCTAATCTTCTAGTGTAATTGAATAAAGTATATATCAACTACTAAGATTCAAATAGCACAGCGAAACATGAGGAGAAGAAGCCTCATCTATTACATTATTACTGCAAAAGAAGCTCGCATGAGCTTATGGATACAACAAATTTACAGAAGTTAAATTAAACTGTTTCAAACTGAGCTTATGTATATATGTCGTTTCCCTATCGTGAATGATGTCAACGAGGATCACAATGAATCAGAACCTCTTTGATTATCTAGCATATAAGAGCAAGACAACTTTGCAAAAATATCTAACACCATCTCTCTCCAGTTGGTCGCATGAGTCGCATGACACTGATTGTTGTTGTTGATTGGCATCCCAATGTCCCCGCATGCGAAATGCTCTAAGCCTCTAACTATGCATTGCAGCACAATGACTGTCACTTTGACAGCTTCGTAATTGAAACACTAATCGGAGAGTTCCCTACTTGAACGCTCTACCGCAACGGCACTTGCGGTGGTTGTGATGGCAGCGACTTTAGTCACTCGTAACCCTCCTTTCCAGAGGTTGTCAAAAGCGTTTTTGATTGTTCTCTTGAAAGCTTTTAGTTTTTGAGAACCTTTCGAAGGTTGTCAAAATCGCAATTGATTGTTTGAAAGTGCTCTAGAGTCTTAGCAACACCTCATCCTAGCCTCTGTCCGAATCACGAACAGAAGTAGAGCCCACATCCAAAGCCATTGGATCAGAATGAATGATGAGAAAGACAGAACCTTCTTAGAGAACCCTACCAGACAGGAGAGACATGGCCGGAGAAAAAAGAAGCCTCACCAGAACAAAACACTGTCGCCCCATTCAGCTGAATACCCCATTTGCTACGAGGCAAGTGTGACCATCAAACGTGCCATGTCTACATTTGGTGCTCTTGGTGCAGTAGGGCATTGCTGTATGCTAATGCATGTGCTTCTTCTCTCCCAATGTTTGGCTTTACTTTTTATCTCAAAACCTTTTGATTTAGTTTTGAAGTTTGCTTCTTTCAACTGTGAAATCCTTTTCAATACTACATTAAGGAATCGCAGAAGAGCATCTTTTCCTTGCATCACATAATCTATATGCAAGTGTGAAGTATCAACAGCCAAGATTTCGATAGCAGATTTTAAGATGGGAGAAGGTATTTATTTCATTATTACTGCAAAAGGCTCTTATGGGATACAACAAATTTACAGCAATTAAAACTCTGAAACTAACGGAAATTCTTTACAGATGATTTCCTGTTCGAGAACAAAACAGGCAGTGATAGGAAAGAAGAGAATGAGCTCGTTACAGGAAAGGCAGAAAAGAAAACCAAAACCAAAACCAAAAATGTTAAATCATTCAGAGAAAGATCAGAACTTTTTCTTCTTAATACCTCATTCTTAAACCCTGGTGCTTTGGGGCAGGGGCAAAACACCGTCAAAGAAGTCACCGAAGTAGCCACGGGGTTCATGGACTAGCCTCGAGATGATGTCCCTCAACGTAATGACTCCTTCCAGATTTCCATTGTCACCCACCACATACACGCGGTGGATCTTCTCAGTGTCCAGCTTCAGAATCAAATCCTTAATTGTATCGTCCCTTTTGCAAGTAACCATAGTACTCAGCATTGGGTAGACTTCATGTTGCTTTTGTAGATGGCTTCTAACAGCTGTCAGGAAGTTTTTCGCCGTGATGGATCTGTACAAGTAAGTCAAATTAATGATCTACTATTGCATCGCACCTAAAAGTTTGTTACGAAAACTTCTAAACAATTTTTGGTACAGACCTGTAATCATGGTAGATTTCTGGTGCAGTGAGCAAGAACTGAACATCTCTTAAGCTTATATTACCGACTGCCTTGCTACCGCCACTTTCAATGACTGGTACCCCACCAACCTTCTTTTTCCTCATCAGCTTAAATGCTTGGAGCACTGGTTCATCCTCATACACCTGTAAATAAAACATTCAGCATTTTAAAATAAATTGACAAACATGCCTGCTAAAGAAGTCATTGTGCTTAAAACGGAAATTGTAATTGTTCATGTATTTGCGGCATGAAACAGTTTTCCAAATTACAAGAACTTCAAAGGGATCAGTTTTGCTATTGTCCACCCATCCTTGTATGTTTCAGCCTTTAGTGCATTGTAGATAACTATGCACGTAATTTTCAACATCCAATGAAAGATACTTAAAAGGGAAGGGGAGCATGCACCTTCACAATGCAATCAGCAGTCATTAGGGGGAGACCAAGTTCTGATAGTTTCTTGGTTCCCCAGCTTTCAAACCAGTGAAGACCAGCACATTCCGCTAACATATGAATGACAGCAGCTTGCGTGATGATGTTATCAATCTTCCCTTCACCTAAATCAACTACAGGAACGCTCTTCATTTTGTACTTTGAGAGCAGCAAGAGCATGGTCAGAAAGGTGTTGTCCTTCTGCAAGGCCAGAAATGGTGCCCATCGGAACGACCCTGATATATCTCGAACCTGCATGCACAAATGTTATTACCAGTCAAATGAATGAAGTAATAATAGCTATGCTGTCGAAGATGAGTGAATGCTGAATAGTCACCTGTGTGTTCTTGTAAAACTCGGAAGAAGTCAAAGCCTCAAAAAAGTTTCCTGAAGTTGGCACAGCAAAGTCAGAGCCGTTTTCTAACAGTCCTGCAAGATCAAGACCTTTTAGTCCATTAGCAGCTGCCGCTATAGCAGTTGCACTAGATGGACTACTCGGAGTACTTGGAGTCCTCGGAGTCCTTGGAGATGACGGTTCTGACTGTTAAATATCAACATAAACATCATGTTTTCAAATCATCAACAGGAAGAAATGTAACAGCATTGTTAATTAAATTTGTGCAATCTTCAAAATAAATCACTCCAATTTAAGCCAAAAAAGAATTGGTTACCTGATGTAGAATCCACACAACAATCCCCGCAAACTCGACCATGCCAATATATCTGTCAATCCAGCTAGCATCCTCAGGCGCATCGACATCCACCACCGGAGCACTCAGAATTTTATGTTCAGCCAGGATTTTGACTGCCTCAGCTAAACTAGTGTCTGACTTTATCTCAATCACTGAAACCAAACATTAACCACACACAATTAACACAACAACAATACACACCAAAGAAAACCACTCTGAATCATAACACAACCACAATCGATCCATCTTATCACAAATAAAATGATCTCTAATCCCATTCATGAGTACAATCATAAATCATTAAAAAAAAAAAACTCCTTGCATCAAAATTCATCCCCAAATCCATGTTCATCATCAAATTCTCGTTGCCTGATAACTTAATCACCACCTTGTATATATTCATGTACATATATATAATATACGTGCATATATACCTCAAATTCATACACAAGCTCCAAACTTTATCTGATGATCAATTCAAACAAAATCAAACAACATATATAACATGACAGAATTTGAAGGTACCTTGGTTAGAAGGAGCAGTAGGGAAGTCAGAAACTGGAACACTCTCAAAGCAAGCATTGAGCTTTTCGGTGGGAGACAACTGAGGCTCTTGTATGTCCCACAGATCCTCTACATGCATCCCCACCTTCGCCTCTGGACTCCTCGGAGTACTCTCGCCGTCCCTATTCGCCGCCGGCACACCCATCTCTCTCTCTCTCTCTCTAGAATTATTCTTCTCTATCCAAAAACTTGATCTTTCGTTCTTCTCTCTGCTACTCAGAAACAGACAGACTTGGGATCACACACTGACATTATTTAACTACAAAACCGGACAACCAAGACAAACGACTTGTACTATAATTATTGAGTAGACATCACTGTCCTTATCGAACAAGAAGAATCCTGGGCGTACAGGTTGCATACTTTTTATCGGGAGAGGACTATATGGACACGTGGAGGGTGACGATGAGATGTGGGGACAGCCACTTGTTCGGTTATGCTTATCCTGGGAGTTTGATGAGTGTGGGATTATTTTAAGGCTATCCGGTTTCCAATGCTGGCCATACTCGTGGTGGGCGACTCTAATGTGCGCCGGGGAGTGGTTTGAGGATTAGAGTGGTGACGTGGGCGTCATGAAAGGAACACGTGGTTGTTTGTTATTGGGCTGGAGCTTGGGCAACGGAGCTTGGACGTTGACCGGTATTCGTACTTAGTAGTGATCAGTGGGCGGGTGAAGTTCCTAAACGGGGAAACGGTGGGCTATAACTACGGGCCGGGTCGACATAGTTCTCACTCATTTGCTTGTCAAATATAGGTTCTTGCCTTTTTGGTCCATGATCCAACAAAAAAAATTAATGAATTATGGCATGAATTTAAGGCACTGAATTTAATCATAACAATTTGTATGAAAATATAACTGGATTTGCATAAATATATGCAAGTTGAAAATGTGTCTTGAAATGCCTAAGTTATACACCCTAAAGTTTTGAATTTGGATCCAACACGACCCGGTAAAAAATTATGCATAAACAAAGCACATATTAAACGCATATCTTATGTGACTTTTCAAAGTCGATAATTTTCAAGAATACCAGTAATGCAAGCAGCCGACTGATTTCATCTTTTGATATAGTCAATTGTTTTTAAATAACTAAAAAAAAAAAGAACACTCGATGTCATCTAACGGTCCAATATTGTTGGTCTGAATGTACGTCGGTGTTTTAAATCCGTTCCCATTTTCAACATTAGTGAATTCTCTCGCAAGAAAATAGAGTGCAAAGTAATTTGTGTAAAATAAGAGATATAGAGACTGATAATAAAAAGTTTATTTACAAAAACAAAAAGAGAGCGCCAAAATTTATTGCAATTCCGGATCCCCCGTATATATTGCGATGCTTAATAGGGCGGCACAGACCCGCCCAACTCTCTCTCACTCGCACACAAAAACCCTTTTTGACTCCTCAAATTCTATAGTCTAGGGTTCTTCTTCGTCTTCTCCAACCGCCATGGAGGGCTCCTCTTCTCAGCCGTCCGATTCCAATCCAACGGCTTCTGGCGCTTCCATTTCCCTCCAAAACCTCCCCTCCCTCGGCCTCTTCTCCGCCCCCGTTCTCTCTTTGAATCCGGTGATCCCCTCTCTCCTTTCTTCAATTCTCCTTTAATTCCAATATATTGCGTTGAATTCCTTTGTGTTTTGGTACTAGGGTTTACTCTGAGTCTTGTTACCAGTTGGGTTTTTAGTATCTAGGGTTTTACAGTTGCGAATGTCCAAATGTGGAGACTTTGGGTTTGTTTTTAATTGCTTAAGTTGGTTTGGGTTCAGTCTGAATTGTGCAACTTGCAGTTCTTTTTAGCCGATTTGATTAATCTTGGGTTAATTTTGAATTAGGGTTTACTTTCTTTTGATTTCGATGGATTTGCTGTTTACACAAGTTACAAGTACTCAACTTTAAGTTTCTAGAATGCAAATGTGACGGTGCTACTCTGAGCATGGAGTGAATACAATATGATTGTGACTATTGTGTTAGTATTGTAGCCTTTAGGTAACTATTGTTTTGGCTGTACTGCATAAGTAACTTCAGGCTATACCAATAACAATTATTTACGTCGTAAATCAAAATTTGGAAGTAGTGTAACCTCTTAGGGAATTCTAAAGTTACAAAGAGGTTGATCTTCATTATCTAAAGTTGTTGCAAGTGAACTTTGAGTTTTCTGCTATGCATTACCTATTCTGTATTGGATTGCAAATTCCGAAGCATGTGGCCAACTATGTCACAGATGCTCTTATATGCTTCATTTCTGACGCATTTTCATATGTTTACTGTAAATTGTTGCTTACATGAATGATATCCTCTTCCAGGGTAGGATACGAGTTTGTGTCTGTGAGTACGAGACATCACTTCCAGGTATCCATTATCTTTTAAGTTTTTCAAAGTTTTATTGTGGTTGTTGGTGTATATCCTCCCGTTTTTTGAGATGCTTATATTGGTGCTTTTGCTTAACTCTTGTCTCCCGTTGACTTTCAATTAGATGCTTGTAAACCCTAGGTGAGATACTTTGATTGACGAGTTGAAAGTTATTACATGTTCTGAGCTTGTTCTTGTTTACAGAGGATGAACATATAAAGACAAACCAACAAAACATATTGATTAGATCACTTAAGCTCAAGAAACAGAAGGACAATTCAAAGGATGTGAAGGGGGCAGGTGCAGCTGAAGGCTCAAGAAAGAGGTATAATCACTATCCTTTGGTTATGGATCATAAGTAAAATGTCCTTGTGATTCAATTTAAGTTTTTTTTTTTTATAAGATCATGTTCTTAAACTATCTAGCAAATCAAAAGTAGAGTACCATCAAATGTCTTATTTGCATTCACTGTTTCTCAATTGCTCATAGGTGCATTTGTGATCCTATACATTTTCAATTAGACCTGGCAATGAAGATGCAGTCTCATTTATCTGTTACTTTTTATCATTTAGGGTTGCTGAGAGAGTTTTGGAAAACCGGGCGCCAGCTAAGAAAGCCACTATGATACCTCGACAAGGTTGGTTTCTGTAGTTTTTTCATTGCACTAAATATTTGTCCGACATCACTCATCATATTGCTTCTGACCTTTGTTTGGTAGATTTATTATTTTGAATATCTTTGTTTTGTACTTTCGCATTAACACTAGCAAGTGGTTTAGTACGGTGGTTTCTTGTGGTCTGTGGATAGCAAGGTTATTGTTGTGGAACGTTGGAGATGAACAATTGAATGGTGTTCCCATGATTTTAGGTGGTAAAATAATCAGTAATGCTTATTGTAGAGCATCCAATTTTGTGCTAGTGCAGTAGTTTGGACTGCGCTGTTTCACAATCTTGATACTAGTTAAACATGTTTTAGGAGTTCCGCGAACTTAATAATAATCTGAGTTTTTGTTTGATTCAACTTACAGAGGAATCAAGCAGTCAAGCAGCTGGTAGGGACTTCCAGGGATTAACTGTAGAGAGGCTCCGTGCCCTTCTGAAGGCTAAAGGGCTTTCTGTAAAGGGAAAGAAGGCAAGTATTGAGATAAATACATTCTTGCAAATTATATATCTACAAATTAATTATAGCGTATAGACCATTGGACCATTAGCATTTAATAATTTGTAAATTTTTTATTTACTGTATTTGGACTTGTTGCTGGATTGAATCGGAATCTGACGTTATTCTTCAATCCAATTACGTGCAGGAGGAATTGATTGCACGGCTGAGAAGTTCAAGTGGTTGAGGATATAGGCAATAGTTTCAGGTGGTGTGGTAACAGTTCAGCTCTGTATCAGTGTATGTGTACTTTAGGGGAAGAAAAGTAACACCGGTTCTTGTTTATGTATACTAGGAATGTAGTAAGCTGGAATTATGGATAACTGAAATGGAGACCTTGGGAGATTATGGCTTGACTTCTGCCCTTTCAACTTCGATTTTGAGCGCCAGTATTGTTGGACCTTAATGCAGAAGATCATTGTTATTATTCCTGGGTTTTGGCACTGTTGTAATATGAATTTTTCTTTTTTGTGAGCTCCCAAAATCTTGAGCAAGTTGTTTGCACTCTAGCTTTATGCAACAATGCCTTAATGAGAATTGTATCATCTCTTCCAGAAAATCCAAGGTGTTCCAACCATAGATTCTCATATAAAACATTGACAGGAGCTGAACACAATTAGATTTTAAGCATTTCCAAGTTTCTCAACACCACGTTTATTGTATGCACATAAACTCTTCAAGATCCTCACGTTTTATTGCTTAAAAGACTGCAAGTCTACATCATAACATGCTGCGGAGCATGGCGGAAAACTTTGTAAACATTGCTCTGGTGTGTGAATAAGACGTTAATGTGGATTTCGGCCAAAGCGATCAATCTTTCCTTGCAAAGTAGAGCATATAGTTTGGATTAGTCTTTGCTTATCCTAAGTCGAGACAAGTCGGCGCCGAACTCTTGGATTGGATGGTAGCTTCACAATTGGGCACATTTATGTAATTGTAAAAAAGAGTAGTGAGATATGAGTTCGCCTGAGGACGACAAATTAAGGCGTCGGTCGGTATCTTCTTAACCAACCAACCAGAGTCGAACAAGCTAGCTTCTGAGGCCAAAGCCTGGTAAGCTTACTTTCCCACCAAACAATTCCGAGCAAAGCTGTCTCCCTCACTATTCTCGGCCACATAAGCCCTTGTGGAAAACGGCCAAATTGTTTTAAAACCATCTTCAGCATTTTTCATATGCCCTAGCTAGCTTCCATTTCTACAGTGTTCGCTTCGTTTTGTTGTTTTTGATGCTCCATTGACGTCGCTCTCAATGATGATGCATAACGTTACAGAGCTCAATATACATGTCTTTTTTGGTTAAAATAGCCTCTTCCTACATTTGAAGCATGAGATCCATTGATCGTAAGGTGAATATTAAGCAGCTGGATCTGCTTAATATTCAAGATTTAGGTATACATCAGGAAAAATCTATATCTGCAATTCTGAGGCTACTTTTCTTTAGCATGCAATTGGTGTCGGTCGATGCCTTTTCAATTTATTCGTACGCCGGTGAGAAATGAGAGAGATTGAGAACGACCTAATTACATTCAAGTCCTTTATTAAATCACAACAAAATGAACTGTAGCTATCGATCGTTCATAGGGGCTACAAAACCTTCACTGATAATGAAACCATGGATCGACAACATTTAGACGACGATCGTACTTCGTATTGTTTATCTCTCTTATACGTATCTATCGTCGGTATGTAGTACGTACAGATGGGTAGCTACTGCTAGTTCTAGTGTGATGACTCTCATCAGTTTCACTTTGATGCTAGTATTACATGGTAAGGTGGGACTAGTATTACATGGTAAGGTGGGACTAGTATTACATGGTACGTGTTTGATTCTTCTCCAAGCTAGCTAGGGAGTGCAGTGGTTAGCGGTTCGACTTGGGGAAACAAAAACGTGCTTGTTATTTTCCATGTGGGTTTTTCTATATATTCCGGCACAGCATGAAACAAATTACGCCATGTTTAAAAAAACACTGGTGACTCGTTCATATATCTCTGGTTTGAATTCAATGTAAAAAAGTAGTACGCGCCCCATTTTGAAGTTGTAATGTCGACGATTTCCAATCTGTGTTCGAAATTCTCTCCTTGATATTATTGTGTCGTCCATTAATCGTTAAATACTTGATCTGATTAAGTCAAACTCTACGTTTATACATATCTCACTTCAGCCAAACCAGAAAAGGTAGCTTCGACTTCCAAATCAAAGTCCCCACCGTCAAAACCAAATGATTTGCAACTACGGCAGCGCAATGTGATTCATGTGCGTATTTGAGTGTTGGAAAATAACGGACATGCTAAAAGTACTCGAGGCTAGATTGACTAGTATATCAAGGAGAATTCGATCTTAATAATACCAAGGGTTTAGCACTAAGCTAGGGTTCATAACTGAGCATGTCAAACACTAAACAATATTAGTTGCATGTTTAAAATTTTCAACAAGCAGAACATCATATATAGAGTGAAATAGAATAAGGATGAAGATGACGATCTTGTTGATCATTTCTTGCCAAACAAAGTTTACTATACAAGCATTTTGTTGCTCACATTTGATTTGGCAGGTGACGAATGGTAACTCACGTAGTCACATGTGGTACGTAGTGTTCACCCGCTCACTAACTCATCAAGAGTCATGCTCAATCATCCTTAGATTTACAGTAAAGGTTGAAAACAAATTAAACATCTCTACTTAAAAAAAAAAAAACAAACTAATTCGATCTCCTCACCATATGAATTACACGGGAAAAATGCCCATTTACACAAAAATAACAAAGTCAGACCCCAATCCAATGAAGAAAAAAAAATCAAAAGCTCATTCAAATTAATCTTACGTAAAATAATATTTTACTCTTACATAATATCTCTCACCTCTCCTCATATCTAAATTCTCTCTCTCTCTCTCTCTCTCTCTCTCTCTCTCTCTCTCTCTCTCTCTCTCTCTCTCTCTCTCTCTCTCCAAATCCCTCCCTCGTCTCCGCCGACGATCCCCTGCCGCCTTGTCCTCCTTCCACAAGCTCGTCGTCTGCTGCCCCAGTCTCCTCCACTCCGGCGTCCTCTTCGGCCACTCCGATTTAGGCCTCGGACGCGAGCTCAGCCCCAATCCTTCACCTCCGAATGGATCTAGTCCGCAGTGAAGTTGACGTGGTGGTTATGCGGCGCACGAGGACGCGGCGGCCAAGGTCGATGTGGCAAAATCGTCAACGACGATCAGGTCGGAGTCGAAGTAGATGATGCGGCGGACGCCGGAGTGGAAGAGATCGACAAGGTTGATGCGCTCGTAGTTAAGCGGCTGTTCCAGACTTGATCGAAATCTTCATCGACGACGGTCGAGGAGCCACCACCGCCACCAGCGTAGGGAGAACGACGCAGTTTTGTCGAGGAAGCATCAATTCTGGGAATGAGGGAATGGCAGTGGTTAAGCTATAGTTAATTTTTTTAACTAGGGGTATGTAAATATTTTACTGGAGGTCAATAAATAGAAAATTATTGGGGTCAATAGAAAATTACTAGGGGTTAATAATTTTTCTTTTGGTTTTGTTTTGGTTGGGAATTGCCTTCTTCTTTTATTTTCTTTGTTTTTCTGCGTTTTTACAGATTATTGGGGTCACTACAGAAGTCAATAGAAAATTATTGGGGGTCAGTAATTTTTCTTTTGGTTTCGTTTTGGTTGGGAATTGTTTTCTTCTTCTATTTTCTTTGTTTTTTTGTGTTTTGACAGATTGTTAGGGTCAGTATAGAGGTCAATAGAAAATTACTACGGGTCAATAATTTTTCTTTTGGTTGGGAATTGCTTTCTTCTTCTATTTTTTTTTTTCTGTGTCTTGACAGATTATTAGGGTCAGTACAGAGGTCAATAGAAAATTACTGGGAGTCAGTAATTTTTCTTTTGGTTTTGTTTTGGTTGGGAATTGCCTTTTTCTTCTATTTTCTTTGTTTGTGTTTTGACAAATTATTGGGGTTCAGTATAGAGGTCAATAGAAAATTACTGGGGATCAGTAATTTTTCTTTTGGTTGGGAATTGCCTTCTTCTTCTATCTTCTTCATTTTTCTGTGTTGTAATATGTTTTTCTGGCGACCAGTGACCGGAAAAAGTCCGACGACGAGAATATGGTAAAAAATCAGGCGATCAGAATCCGGTGACCAGCGACCGAATACCGGAATCTGGTGACCGGTGAGGTTCCGGCCAAGTTTTCTCTCTCTATGCATCTTTAAAGGATGAGGGTAAAATAATCATAAGTTAATAATGTTTGTTAAGATTTTAAGTAAATATTTGTTCATTTGAGCATAAAATAAGTTTCATTATATTCAAATTGACTCTTAAAAAATATATTCATTGAAATGGACAATGAAGAGCTAAAATTAGTATTAAATGGATATTTTCCCTTACATGAATCTAATGATAATTGAGCGCATAAATCTCTTAATTAGTTAGTATTTAGATGACCATATAAAGTCGAACGTACACTCGCATATAGATATGTACATTTGGAAAGTACGTAAATCTTTGAGCTGTCCAAAAACAACAATATGAAAAACGAATGGCGTTTTCACCATGCTCACCGGAGTTATCTTCGATTAATATACTTTGATAAAAAAACAAATTTGCACTATTAAAGAGAAAAAGAAACAAATCTGCAAATGATAACTAAATCCCACATTTAGAAAATCACCACCTCCAAATCCTGGACTGTTGAAAATACTTCCATACACTCTCTCTCTCTCTCCCTCTCTCTCTCTCAAGAATCATGTGATAACGATTGTCATATTATTTTGTATTTATTGTTTGATCGGTGTAATATTATTTTCTAAAGGTGATGGGGATCAATATTCCAACATGTGGTCGCTAGCTCTCTCGAACACACATATATACCCCCTCGATCTCCACCCTTATCATCTATCATACCAACTCCTGTACCAAGCTTAATTTGCTTCATCAAATTTTTAAAAAAAATTATTCCAAGAGCAACCCATCATGTTCATCACCACTCTCTTCATACTCTGGTCTCTAACCCTTCTCCTCCTCTACTTCTTGTTCTCCATCATCCAACAATCCTATGCCCTCAAATCGTCAAAAAAGCCTTCCCTCTTCTCCTCCTATGGCCCTCCTTCCTACCCCATAATCGGTTGCCTCATCTCCTTCTACAAAAACCAGCACCGTCTCCTGGACTGGTACACCGACATGATGTCCACCTCGCCGTCACAAACCATCGTCGTCCAACGCCTCGGCGTGGGGCGACGTATCATTGTGACGGCAAACCCGGTCAACGTGGAGTACATTCTCAAGACCAACTTCTCCAACTTCCCAAAAGGCAAGCCCCTCACGGAGTTCCTCGGCGACTTGTTCGGCTGCGGCATATTCAACGTCGACGGTGAGCTGTGGTCAACGCAGCGCAAGCTTGCCAGCCATGAGTTTAGCACAAGGTCTTTAAGGGAGTTTGTCGTGAAAACTCTGGAGGATGAAGTGGAGCAGCGACTTGTTCCGCTTCTGGAAGAAGCTGCAGAGAGTCAAAGGGTTTTAGACATGCAAGACGTGTTGAAGAGGTTTTCTTTTGACACGGTTTGTAAGGTCTCCCTGGGTACCGACCCGTTTTGCCTCGACTTGTCCCGCCCTGTGCCGCCGCTCGTCAAGGCCTTCGACTGCGCGTCGGAGATAAGTGCCCGGCGTGCGACGGCGCCGCTCTACGTGATTTGGAAGTTGAAGCGCGCTTTGGTTGTTGGTTCTGAAAGCAAGCTCAAAGATGCTATCAAAGTCATACATGATTCGGTCCAAGGTATGAAAAACTATCTACTATATGTTTCTTTTCCTTCAATAGCTTCAACCTTAAGTGTTCATAAGTGTCCACTCTATGGTTCTCAACATAGAAATTGTCTAGGTCTTTCTTGGTAGTTTGGCATGGTTACCTCTTTACGTGGGCATGGTTACCTCTTTACGTGGGTACTTGCGGATAGTTCATGTTCATTTTGTTTTCTGACAATTATTCAATATAAAAACTGACGTTCTTTGATAAAAACAAAAGTGTTCATATAATTTTTCTCTAATACATGCAGCTTTTCCCACATTTAGGTTAATATGTGTATTTTCAGACTTTTCACGCCTCTCTTAGTATCGATGTTTAGTGTTTAATACCATCCTGTTTTGTTATTGCAGAAATAGTAGATAACAAAAGGAAAATCCTTGAAGAAAATGAGGGAAAGAGCTGCGGGAGTGACTTGTTGTCACGTTTGTTATTGGCGGGACACGATGAGAAAGTGGTGAGAGACATGGTGATAAGCTTCATACTGGCCGGACGGGACACGACGCCCTCCGCTATGACTTGGCTGTTTTGGTTGCTCAGCAAGCATCCGAGCGTACAGCATAAGATAGTGAATGAAGTTGCAGAAGTACTAAACAATGATACAAGTAGTAGTATTGAGAGTGGTACTGCAGCATTAGGGTTTGAAGAGTTGCAAGAAATGAAGTATCTGAAGGCTTGCTTGTGCGAGTCGATGCGGCTGTACCCGCCGGTCCCGTGGGACTCGAAGCATGCCGAGGCCGGGACTGTTTTGCCGGACGGGACTTGGGTTGGGAAAGGGGATAGAGTCACGTATTTTCCTTATGGGATGGGGAGGATGGAGGAGCTGTGGGGGAAGGACCGGTTCGAGTTCAAACCGGACAGGTGGTTCAGTGATGAATCGGGTAGGGTGATGAAAATGGTGAGTCCTTACAAATTTCCGGTTTTCCAGGCCGGTCCGAGAGTTTGTCTTGGGAAGGAGATGGCTTTTATTCAGATGAAGTATGTAATGGCTTCGGTGTTGAGGCGGTTTGAGATCAAACCGGTTCATAAAATGGACAAACCGGTTTTTGTTCCTCTCTTGACGGCACACATGGCCGGTGGGTTGAAGGTCTTGGTTCAAAAGAGAAGTTAGAACTTAATACTAATACGGATATATAGTACGTGCACAAGATTTCGAAGCTTAATTTGTAGTTAAGAATATAACCAATTTTATTAAGCTGTTTAATTAGATTGATCTCTATTTTTATCGGGTTCCCCCGTTTGATATGTAAAAGAATTGCTTTGAGGTCAATATATGAAGTTGTAGTTTGTATTCCTTTCTATTAAATTTTTTACTTGGTTCATACAAATGCTATAGCTAAGGTCGACTGTTTCAATGTTAGAATTGTTGTTGAATAACACACACAAAAAAGTCTCGAGCAACAACTTGTGAAATGTAATATATGTTATATATACAGTATTTCATGTGATAATACAATACATACGCGTTATATCCCCAGGGCCGGCCCTGTGTTAGTCGAGGCCCTAGATGTAAAAGTTAAAAATTAATTTTCATGAAAAGTTTTATTAACCAATTAATTGAAATTCAAGAACCAATCATTCATAATGAAATGAAGTTAATCATTTTTATGTTAACAAGACATTCATATGTTAACAAGTTAATTGAATGTCAAATTGAACTCACAAAAATGGAAAGAAAGCAAACCAAATAATGAATTTAAATGAAAATATTTATGAAAGTTTCAAATCTAGAGGCTCCTGTAATTGTGGGAGGCCCTAGACACCAGCCTAATTGGTCTTGCCTCAAGGCCGGCCATGTATATCCCTTTAATCTAATAAAATTTGAGTAAGACATGCATGGTGTGTTAACATTTCTCATACATTAATTACAAACTACCTTGAGCTCCAATCTAGAAGTCATCAAGCACGAAACCTAAACAACCGTACTGACTTGATGACAGATCGAGGTTTGTGATTGAAGTACAAATTAACTACAATGCAATCTAGCTTTCCTTTAGCTTTGGACATGAACACGGTCCCATATGGTTCCAAAACCCGAATCAAAACCACCCCCCAAATTTGATAGAGAAAGCAGCTATGTACAAAGCTGGTACATGTTTAGCCATTTCGAGCAGAGAGACCTGAGAAGACAGCTTAGCTTTCGAGTATTAGATATAGTTAGATATTAAGTAAGTTTACCTGCATGTGAGTTTGGTTCAACATCTTGTTCCGAGTGTGCTGGTGAAGGACTCGTCGAGTTGCCGATCGATCTAAAAACTTCTATGTATCTACGTACCATGCATGATTGGACGGTACGTTCATTTCTATTCCTATATACATGAGGATTATCGTTTCATGAACTTAATTAAAGAGAAAGAAAAGCACTAAGCTATAAATAACGCAAAATCCAAAACTTGTACAGCTATAAACACGTAATAGTACGTGTTCATGAAAGGTAGGTTCTTCAGGTTCGCTTTCGTATAGTTCTTCTCAGCTTTCGTTTGAATATGTGCATTATTGGACTGGTAAGTGGTAACATCAATGCAACGGTGGGACAAACAACTTTGAAGTTGAAACTTGGTAGCACATCCAACATCAAAATTAAAAGCACGTACACGAGCTAGAGATAATTAGAGAGGGAAATGACACTTTGGTTCATTCTAATAATAGAGATTCCACTTTGATAGAATCAGGTGTTCATTCACAATGCAAGTTTTATTGGAGTGATTTGAAAAATGAAGAATATCCCTTGATCATCATACGTATAGTCGATCAGACTGAGAGGATGCACCATTCGAGTTCTTGGTTTGACGAGGATGAAGTAGCCGCAGTGTTTAATGTGAATCACATCAAACAAAATTCAAAAACCATGAATCACATCAAACACTATACATTATACACATCTCTATTGTGCCATCCTGAACACCTACCTTACGAAGCCACACCAAATAAATACGAGAAGTTAAGAGAGACAAAAAAACAAAAACAATGGTGGGAGTGGGACAAACAACTTTAAAGTTGAAACTTGGTACATCCAACTTTGCATAATCTTAGCTTTCATCACCCATATCTCAACTTTCATACCTCCTTCTGCTAATGGAATAGTCTCCACAATGGCCATGGATCCTCTTAAAGTAAGCAAGTGCAAGATGGAGTTCTCGTTCGAGCTTCGCAATGCTGAAGGAGTAGGAGTCCAATGAAACTCTTCTTTTTTGAAGTCGAAAGAAATTATAAGCTGTTTTGTAACACCTCCTGTAACTCTTCTAATCAGCCAATGCATATCTCCGTATGCACAAAGATTAAACGCGCATAATCCCCCTGGAGGAAGAGATGGTATTTCTCGCCAGGTGTTGGTGCCCAATACAAGAATATGGGCTAACATGCCGAGGGTATCACGATAATTTTCCTTATTGACAAACCTGGAAACACGAACAATTTTGTAGGTGTTGGTTATATTATCAAATCCCATACCATACCATACCAAATGTACACTTACAATTCGGACCATGTTTTGTAAGTTGTTGGATGTTCTTTTGAGAGACTTAGAACTTGGTTAAGAAGAGGATTGATCAACAAGCAATGTCCATCACCCCAGTCCATGCAAAACAAGTTGTAGAAAACAACTTTATCATGTAGTCTGCCGGGAAAGGGATCGAATGGGCAAAATCGAATTCGCCTTTTGTCAAGGCGGTGCCACCATCATATCTCAGTGATTGCAGAGTGGCAAAAATAGTAAACTCTTCTCCATCGGAAGGAGGATATCGAGTTGTTAGAGCAAGGCACATAAGTTGAGGTACTCCATGAACAACTTTTTTTTTTTTTTTTTTTTTTTTTTGAAAAGGATAACTTATATTGCTGAATCAATGGCCAAAAGACACGTACATCAAAATGCGGTCCTCCACAGAGTATGTTAAGAGAGGCTTACAAGCACCAAGACATGTACCTTTACTGATTACACATAGACTCATAAAGAATCCGAAGCAAAAGATAAAAATCTTACTACCTAATTCTCTTGAACAAAATATTAGCTGCCTCAGACCTCAATTGGTATACACCTAACAAACTTAAGAATTAAACAATAAAATCACATCCGATGCTCGGGCAGGGACGTCCGAGGCCTAAGTCATGCCCTGCCCTTGGCATTAGGGCGAGCCATCACATCCTCAACGGCTGCAAAATCAACCTTCTTAACTTGGAGCCCAGGACCATCAACCCAAGCCCAATCTTGACCAGTCTTAGATTTGAGTCCAAACCCAGTCTTGGAGGCCCGGATCCGAGCCCAAACCCAGGTAAAAGTCAACCTCCCAGCAGAGGAACTTGACTTCGCCGGCGACCACCTCCCAAGCCAGTCACCACCTCCCTCCTCCCAAACAGACGTCAGACCTTTCTCCACCATGCCAACACCAGAACTCGAGCCGTGAACAACCTTAACCACCACCACAACCCGACGTCCCCGTCCATCTGTCATCATCGTTTCCGACGATCAATACTCCATGAACAACATTGTTGTTGCCTGCAATGAGTTTAAGTGTGCGTTGCCTAACGAAAGAGAGGTCTTGGAGACACGTCGGATGCGACGTAGTGAAGCTAGCTAGGTTGATCAGTCCTCTTTTATAGCAAGTGCATGCTGCCTCATCCGTTTCTCATTAGAATGGAAAACCAAATCCTCAAAGAGAAGGAATTGAAATCCCATAGAATCCTGTTAGGAGCATATTTGGGTAGATAAGCTGATATCCAAGTTCATGTAAAACTTCTTCATTCATCTCTGATTCGTAGCTCATCTCATTTGGAAAATACAAATTCAACGGGTGTTTATACGTGCTAGTATAAGTTACAACAAATCAAATCCAGAGATGATCATTAGCACAAATAAAAGCATCACGATCCACATTTTGGTGCCATTATGTCTATGATGTGTTCTCACATCTATATGCGTACGTAGTCTTGGGCACAAAAGAGAACACCAGAAAACATGACGATGCTTTCATTTTGCTTATAACAAATACATTCTCCTCTAACATCTAATCAAGAATACGATACATTCAAGAAAGGTACCAGAAAGGTACTCTCAACTACTTATTTAATTATGTTACAGCCCCAACAAAAAGGAAAGATTGGGGTAAACGAGCAACACAATAAGCTTGAGAGAAAAACATCTAGAAATATATGGCTACCACTTCTTGAAAAATAACCAACTCTTCAAATCAAGTGCTACCTGGAGCATCGCTTCCAGACTTGCGGTTCAGGTAACGTATAACAGCATCCTCCACCCTAAAAGGAGAACCACCAAAATGAAGATTAAATGAGAGAACTTCATGACAAAATTCCAAATTCATATAAATAACTTGATTAACTAAAATTTCCAATTCATAGATGAACAGAAAAATGTCATAAACGCCATAGAAATTGACATTTCGACAGGTTCCAACCACAATATTTTCAAGACTTGATGAACAGCTAAACTTTCCAAACACTTGTACTAGTTCAACCTAGAAGATACCGGTATTAGACGGTCAATGAGTAAGGATCGTATCACCAAGCCAACAGCTATGTAACTTGGGGATTACTATGGAATCCCGTAAATGCTAAAAAGGTTTCATATTCTCTCCCTAATCTCCCTCTAATCATACTGTCTTTCATAGGAAAGCTTCAAATTATTTCTTGAAAGTAATTTTGAGCAGCTTAAGCACGCGCAAGAAAAACAAAAACTCACAAAAGAAAAAGTAGAAATACAGAATACACAGCAGAAGTTTACCAGGGTTGATTATAGAAATCTGAGCGGCGCTCCTTTTCTGCATTACGACTAGCATCTCCAGCAACAAGCTTTAGGTCCTTGCTCTGAGAAGCAATCAGAGTATTAATAAACTCTGCTGGAGACTGACTGAAACCAAGAAAGAATGCCCGCCGACGACGATGTTCATGGATTTTTTTTATCGACGCACATATCAATTCATCACAAGCATCGATCTCTTTGTTCCTCTCGGTGCTTGCCAGGAATGCAGACATCTCTTTCTCTAATGGCGTAGGTACATCAACCAGTATATCATAACAAGTAGTTCCAGCTGGACAGTTTCCTGAAAGTTTCATTTTGTGCTCTATATGTATAGGCTGTGGGGGAGATAAGTGCATTGCTATTTTTTCTGAAACCTTAGAAAACTTTATCTTCTCTTCTCCAAAAATTTTCTGAAGAGGGGGATCACACATGAAGAAGGTAGGGTCATTTGGGTTCTGCAACTTCCGGGCTTTCACATAATGCCAAAGAGCAGCTATGACTCTTGGCCGAGTCTCCGTATCAATTCCCAGAACTTCAGTCAGAGCAGGTGAAAGTTTAAATTTATCAGGTACATAATTCATCTCTAATCGTATTACTGCACTAAACTCCTTATCCCCTTTTCTTTTCACCTCAAAGCCGTCATGAAGAGCAGGTGAACGAGCACTTTCCCACAAAATCACAGGGTTGTCTGGATAGAGGCTTTGGTCCAAGTATATGGTAATTTTCTTAAAGAGGGAAGAAAATTTAACCCTCAACTTCTGTGGCATTCCAGCCAGCACAGGATCCCTCCCATCTTCTAATAGCCTCCCAATTATCTTAAGAGACCAAGTAGGGGGATCTGCGTCCTTCTTCACAGGATTTGTTGGTGTCTGGTTCTCAAAGGTGTTGAATACATAAACTCGAAGTGTCTTCTGAACACGGGGAGGACATTTAAGCGACTCCTGGATGTCAACCTTCTTTCTTGCCAAAGCAGCATCAACACGAGCCTCAAATTCAAGCAACTGAGTATACAGACCAGACTCTGGCAGAAGTGCAGCCACTTTGTCTGGTATCTGTTTATCAGGTAGCTTTCGCTTCTTCCTACGAGCAGCTGGGGTCAGTTCCATGTTTTTAAACAAAGGACCTGTATTGGCCTGAGATGAACCTTGAGGCCGGGAGGGTGGCTTTTGGTTAGCTCGCTTGGCAGTTCCTGTGCTTGGCGTTGCTATGGAGGGTGACGAAACACCTGGACTGGCAGAATGCAATTGGGCCAGAGATTGAGCTTGAGCTTGCAAGTGAACAAACTGGGCATGGGCAGCTTGATTTTGAGCTAGATACTGTGCCTGTGTCATTGCCTGCGGTTGGGGCTCAGACAACTGAAAGTGCCCTGGAAAATGCGACGAGCCTTGTGCTTGAGGTTGTGACTGCGAGAGAAGATGCGGCTGATGGTTTATGCTCATTGATTGCGGCACAGCCCCAGGATTTCCAAAATGGGGCGGCACTCCCACATTCTTGGCCTGATTATTATTATTACTATTATTCATCGAATTCCTTATCCAACACCACAATCTTTGTAACAACCAAACTATAGCACCACACCTCTCAATAGAAACCTCCGAAGCCGAAAACCAACTTCCATATACCTAACAAGGTTCAATCTTTGACCTTCCACAACCTCCCTCACCCAAAATCAAAATCCCTTCAATATTTTCCTACCAAGCATCCAAACTCCAGCTGGCACTCTTAAGATATCCAATTTCAGAACAACAAAATCGAGAAACAGCGCTTCCCCTCTGTAAAATAATATAAACCCTACAATTTAGAAGCAGAACCCAGAATTCTAATACCAAAAAGCATCGAACTTTAAATCCAGAACACGCATTAGACAATGAAAACTAAAGCTACTGAATTCAAAAGCATATATAGCCTGCGCTCTTATAAACTAACCCAATTAAACATAACTCCAGGAGCTAATTACGAAAATATTAATGAAAGAAGATAATGAAGTACAAAATTTGAACCAAATAAACATAAAGTTTCTTACTTTGTTACTACAGAGCTCCTTCTTCTTCTTCTTCTTCTTCTTGTCTCTGCTTTTCAGATCGGCAATGGAGTTCTCTCTATTCTCTGCGGCTCTGTGCAGTTGCCGAAGTTACATAATTACCCTTTTTTAAAACGTAAGGTCACCGAAGTATGATCCCCACGTGGCGACAATGTAGTGGATGAGTAATTATGATCCAATCTTTCGGAACCGGGTCAAGTATTGGTCTGGGCCTTAAACCCTACGGCCCAATTAGGGGTTTTACTATATATGAGAAAACCCTAGCTGTTTTCAGTCTCGGCAGCTAGGAAGGGAGATCCAAGAAGAAGCTGAAGCAGTAGCAGCCATGGTAATTTCTTCTGCTAATTCCATCTTCAAACGTTTTGCATTATTATGGTTTGGTTTACTGGGTTTTCAGAATCAGTGAAAATGGAGAAGATTAAAATCAAAATTGAATCTGTGAATCTGTGTTGGCGGTTTCGAGTTCTTATGAGATTGGGTACTGGGTTTTTGTTTTGCAGGTGAAGTATTCGCAAGAGCCTGGTAACATGACCAAGTGTAAGTAAATTGTGGTTTTGTTTTCGTAGCTTAAAGAAATTGTAGTTTGTGAGTGTTGAAGAAAATCTAACGGTTTTGTTGTTTTCCAATGATGAATCAGCCTGCAGGGCCAGAGGCAGCGATCTCCGAGTTCATTTCAAGGTACCCAGAATGTGACACTGTTAATAATTAGAAAACAATTTAGTGTTTATTTTAACGGTAGTGAAATCGGGGGTTTTAGTTATGACTTGCTTGCAGTTTAATGCCGTTGTCTAGATTGTTAGCTTTTCGGTTGTTTTAGCTCTGATTTTCGTAGTGTCCTTGTCGTGATAGTGGTGACTCGTGACCAATAGGAAGCTCTTAAACTCCAGTTTTGTAAACTGATTTCAAATCATGAGTTATATTTAAAAACCAGGCTGAATTTGCTTTGTATGGTTTTCAATTGGATAGGGTCTGTGATATAAGTGGATGCAATACATATGAAATGGATTTCAAATCGATTTATGTGAAACTTATGTTTTCTTCTTCCTCTGACTCGAATCTGATACACACACACTTCGTAAAAAATTGTTGACATGGTTCAAGGTACAAGTATATCTCTGGGCAGTTTTAGGTTGTACGTAGCCAACTTGTTTATCTATCTGCTAAATTTCTCAAGTACCATTCAAATGTTGTATTGATCCCAATAGAAAGAAAGAGGAAAAGAGTATCACTTTAATGTTTGTTTTTTACCTCTCCAGAACACAAGGGAGACTGCCCATGCACTTCGCAAGATGCCTTTGGTCAAGGCCAAAAGGTATCTGGAGGATGTTTTGGTCCATAAGCAGGCCATTCCATTCACTCGATTTTGTCGTGGAGTAGGACGAACTGCTCAGGCCAAGAATCGCCATTCAAATGGACAGGGTCGGTGGCCTGTTAAATCTGCCAAATTCATTCTGGACTTGCTTAAGAATGCTGAGAGTAATGCAGAGGTATGCTTTACATTGATTTGGTTTTTAGTTGCTACAAATGATCATATGTATGCTTACATATATGCTTTTGCAACATATCCTCTAGGTGAAAGGTTTAGATGTGGATTCGCTCTTCATATCTCATATCCAGGTGAACCAAGCCAGAAAGCAGAGGCGTCGCACATACCGTGCTCATGGAAGAATTAATGGTGAGTGCTTTCTGTCTTCCCGTGAGTACCATACAGCGGATGAAGTTTTTCTACTTAATCAAACTTAACTGTTGAATTCATTTTGCAGCTTACATGTCATCTCCATGCCATATTGAGTTAATTTTGTCAGAAAAGGAGGAGCCTGTCAAGAAAGAGGTATAAATTAACATTGTTATTTTTTTGTTACAATTAGCTAGTAAAGTATGCAAGTGATTTGGGCCTTGCATCTGACATATTATGTGGTTATGCAGGCCGAGACTCAGCTCGCTAGTAGGAAAACAGGGAAGACTAGAGCTGTCGCAGTTTGAGATGCTTCAAATCCTCTCTCTTTTATTTGTTAGGTGCTATCTTTTTTTTCCGAAATGCATTCTGTTTTGTTTTATCGAGTAACTCTGCTTCAGCTCGAGTGAATTGTGAAACTCATTCAGACTTCATCAGGCATTGGTACCAATTAGGCTTGAGGATTACAACAATTTGATTTTGAAATTGGATTGGTCTCATACAATATGCCTAATTTTTGTTTTTTCCTCCGTTAAGGATTAGGGTATCATGCTTGATGCTTCTACAATGCGTTGATAATGTTTTGTGGATGATGATAATTATCAAATTTTCCAGACTATCAAGGATCAATTATCACCACAAAGCATGCATGTGATTGTTCCTAGGCCTGGTAAAATAAAAGCTACAAAGTATCATGATTTATGACCCTGATCAAGAGCAAGTTTACGGTACTCGGGCCATTGTTGTAGCTGATTATGTTGCTTGTATGTTAATTTGTTTTTTTTTTTCTTTTTCGATTAGGATATACAGGTCGCAGCTGATTATAATTAAATCTCACGTATCATCATAGGCGTTTGAGTTGGAAGAGGCTAGAGTGACACCTTCATAGTTAGCTTGGGAGTCAAATGGTAATACAGATTTAGTGACCATGAAAGAAACCGTAACATTATCCCAACAAGGATTAATCTCAAGACTTAAAAAGAACCTTAAAAGAAAGGTGTGATTTTGATATAAAAAAAACAAGTTACCCAATTGGTACTCTGGACTAAGAAGCCTGAAATTTTCTCTCTTCAGTTTACCTTGTCACACGCGCATGGCCGTTCTGGACCTGGACTGATTGTATAGAATAGAGATCGCTCTCCATGTCTGAGTTCTCTTCATATGCACATCTCCAGACAATGCATTCATTACGAGCGTATTTGCTAAGGCATAGGAGTGTGACAAGTTAGCCGCTTGAATTTGGAACCTCTGTTTCTGACATTTTCATTTAGGGTCGTGTGTGTGTGTGATTCTCGATTATCTTCGGTAAGATTGTGGGGGGTTTTGTCATCCGATGTGGCTGTGACAAAAAAAATTAGATATTGCAAGTATATATTCACATAAATCTAATTTATAATTAAACAATAATTATAAATAATGAAATGATGAACATGAAACCAATTACTATGAACAACTTTGATTACCACACTTGATTGAAGGAGAAGTAGAATTTGTGGAAGCGAATCGTATATTTTGGAACACTTAGAATGAAGAACACAAAGATTGTTTTAAGTAACCAACTCGGATGTAGGATCAGATGAAAGTGTTGAAGTCGAGTTATGTGTATGACCGCTAATAATTTATTCACTAAATACACAACTCATTCACTAAATACACATATTTTCTAGATCTAAAAGAAAATTCACATTAGTAAGATCTCTTGCGTCACGAGGGCACGATTTTACTTGAGATCTCTCTCATTGAGTTAGATCACTGACAAGCAAACTAGAAGAGTGTGTATATATATAATTATATATAGCACCATCTCAAGTTCTAGTTTGATGTTCAAACGTAAATGCTTTTAAACGACTTAGCATGTGTGAATAGTAAAAAATAAATTTTTCAACTTCAATTTGTACTATCTAATCAAACAACAAACCATAAAATCTAACTTTTGTAGTAGATCAATTTTAATCAAAGATAGAGAAGTCATACCTCGCTTAGGGGTTTAAAAATACCACTGGAATCCATTACGTTGTCTTTAGTTTTTGCTTGAAATTGTGGTTGTCTCTAGCTATTTGTGATTAGGGCTTGATATCTTCACATACGTTGTTCTTGTATAAGAGAATAATAGTCTTAAGCGAGATATTTTTTTTCAACTAGGTTTATTTATTTTTTATATAAATGTCTCTTTTGGTAATTTTATGTACATACAAAGTTTTATCTAATTTGTATAAAAAAGTGATGTGTATCAAACATTTAGGGATGTGTTAATAAAATTTCTCATTTTAGATTCTTGTTTTGTTAGTGGGAAAAAAATCCCCAAAATTAGGGTGAAAGGAAATTTTTTCTATTAAATAATCAATGTGTCTGGATGTGTCATGTTGTATAAAATGTTCACATACTATACAAAAAAACATTTCACATGTTACACTGTCTTACAAAATGCGTGATAATTTTCAACCGCTAATTCACGCGATTACGAGTAACACGCGAATAAATCGTGTCGGTCTTTTCCATCTCAATCTCGAAACAAATCTACATGGTTTAAGATATGGTAGTAAATCTGCATAATCCTATGAAAATAAAACCACTCAAGTCCCAAACCAAACCCAACAAATTGATAGGAGCTTCGTAGTTCCTACTACTAGACAAGCCTTGCCACTCCACACACACACCCAAGTACATGACACCAACCCCCACCCTCTTAAGTTTACAACCAACCAAAGACTCCCTTAACACCAACCCACCTGGTCTCTTCCCGTCGGTCTTCGCCCCCCGGACGCTAACCTGCGCCGTCGTCTTCCTCTATAAAAACCCAAATTGGGGACACAAATCTTCCATGCACCAACCGAACGCCAGAACGAAAAAGGAAACAACTTTATTATAATCTCGGTTTTAGGAACCCAAACTATAAATAAAGCACAAAATCAACCCCCTTAAAAATAATTAAATCTCCCCCAGGGTCTCTCTTTCTCTTTCTTTCTCATTTTTTTTTTCTTTAGAACAAAAAAAACAAAACCGAAGAGAGAGAGAGAGACAGTCATGGTTTCAACGAGGAGAAGTGGATCTCTCTCCGGCAACAACAACAACAGCAAAAGATCGTCGTCCTCGGACGACAACAACAACAAGCCTCAGTCTCCGAAGCGTCAGAAGGTTCTGTCTTCTTTCTTGAATAAAAATCGGTTCTTTATTGTCCTTATTTCTTTCTTGGTTTTGGTTTGAGGGTCAAAGATTGGATTTTGGATTGGCCTGAATTGTGAGATTTAGGGTTTTGATTTCTTGGGGTTTCTGTGTTTCTTTACAGGTCGATAACAATGGTGTTGCTTCCGAGAAAACCGAGAATTCCAAGGAGGTTTGTACTCCGGCCACGGCGGCGGCTGATCCCGGAGAATGCAGCGCCGCCGGCGAGGCTCCGGCGGCCGGGGATGGTGTGACTTCTGTAAAGACTGAAGCTTCTGCACAAGCTGTGGCGGTGACTCCGCCGCGTGTGGCTGAAGGTAGAATCTTTGGCACTGTGATGATGATGATGTGTTACATTTGTTTTTGGATTGAATTTGAGTTTGGAAATGTTTGGTTTTTGATTGAGAATTTCGGAAATGTTTGGTTCTTGTTTTCAGGGACTTCTCCAGCTGCTGTGCTGGATAAGGGGAGGAGTTCGATTTTGGCATGGAGTTCGTATCAGAAGTCGGGTCTGAATTCGGCGAGTTTTGAGCTGGCAACACCTTGGTGCAAGCTTCTGTCACAGTCAGCTCTGGTAATTTGTGCTGGTGTTTCTGAATTTTTATCGCATAAGTTGAATTGGTGGACTTGTGTGTGAGTCTGGACTGAAGTAGTGTGTTGGATATTTTGTTTGAGGTGTATCTAACTTCTTTGTTCAACTGCAGAATCTGAACATTGCTATCACAACATCAAATTTCACTATTGGTTCGAGCAGAAGCAGCAATTTCCCTCTGAAGGATAGTACTATTAGTGCATGTCTGTGCAAGATCAGACGCGAACAGGTATTGTTTCAAGAGTTGCATTTCTTATGGTTTTGTAGGTAATCTGCAAAACTAATGAGAATGTTGGTTCATATTACTTTTGAATGAAAACCCACTTAGGTGTTTTTTCCTCTAAAATGTGTGTGCTCATTGTAACATGATCAGCGGGAGGGCGGTGCTGTTACGATTATAGAAAGTATGGGAAACAAGGGATCACTGCAAGTAAATGGGGCACATGTGAAGAAAGGCAACAGCTGTGTGCTCAACTCGGGTGATGAAGTGGTATTTGGTCCTCTGGGAAATCATGCTTATGTATCCTTCATGGGTTATTTACTTCTTTGTTTGTTTCTGTTATAATCTTAATTTTTTGACTGTACTCTTTGGATCACTTTCAATGCCCATGTAACTGTGTGCCTGTAAGAATTTATGCCCACATGGTTAGTTTCCTTAACTTTGGTTGACATAGATTTTTCAACTACTTGTGCCTGAGGGTCCAGTTAAGGGTACAGAGGTTCCAAGTGGCATTGGAAAATATCTGCTTGACAGGAGAGCCGGAGATCCTTCAGCTGTGGACGGGGCTTCCATACTGGCTTCTCTTAGTATGAGACCAGAACTACCACGATGGAAGTCTGCAGCGCAGGCCACCAATAAATTCCATCCAGGGGCCGACGCACCAGCTCAGTCTGTTATTCGAGAAGGTACAGAAGGTGAGCTTGAAGAACTCGAAGACAGCTTGACTCCAAACAGAGCGACTGACAAAACTGAAGAGATTGGAGGAATCAACAAGAATCTTACTCCAGAATGCAACCCAGATTCGGGCATAGAGGCAGACAATGTAAAATTCTCTGGGAATGATTTGCTAGGGCCTTTATTGAGGATGTTAGCACGATCACCTAGTTATAAACTGAAATTGAGCAAAGGTATCTGTAAACAGGTATTGGAAGAAAGAAATGAGTGGACGAGGGATTTGATGCCAGCATCAACGTCAGGCATGTCTGTGCGATGTGCTGTTTTTAAAGAAGGCATTCATGCAGCAATTCTTGAAGGCAATAGCGTGGATGTTTCATTTGATAATTTCCCGTACTATTTGAGGTATTCACTATATGCTGTGCATGTGTCCTGGCTAAGCCAATATACATTTCTTCTCTTTTGCTACAAATGCTTCAGGTCCGTGCATGTATCTTGTTAGTTTACCTGGTAATTATAAATGCAATTTTTCCTATTTATTGGGAGTATTGAGTTATTGTGCATATATTTAAGTCACTGCACAGCAAGCCATGTGCAGTGAGCAGTTGGGTGTTATGCTGATAACTCAATACTCCCAATACTATTCTACACTGTTGAATGTTGATTTATACTGTGCATGATTGTTGATTTCAAAAATGCAATAGTAGCTTATTGATTTTGTAAATTGCAGTGAGAATACGAAGAATGTGCTGATTGCAGCTTCATTTATACACTTGAAACATAAAGAACATGCAAAGTATACTTCTGAGCTTACCACTGTGAATCCTCGAATATTGCTATCTGGTCCTGCAGGTATGAATGTAATGCTATTTGTGATTGTAAATATTACGTGTGATGTATTGGCTTTTGATCCAAAATTTTAACTGATGGTTTCTGATGCCTTTCAAGGGTCTGAGATATACCAGGAGATGTTGGCTAAGGCACTTGCTCAATATTTCGGGGCAAAGTTGCTCATATTTGATAGCCACTCACTTTTGGGTGTAAGTAAATAACAAGTTCCTGGCATTGGCTTAAGTTCTTCCTTTTTATTTTTTTTGGGGATTTACTCTAATTACTTGGTTTTGTCCACCGTGTCATGATTATAGTTATTTTTTATATTATTAATTGTTATCAATGTTTCTTTTTACTTCCATTGCTCAATCTTTTTGCAAGAGCTAATTAGTGATAGTATTCATCCACAGGGTTTATCGTCAAAGGAAGCCGAGCTGCTCAAGGATGGTTCTAATGGAGATAAAATGAGCACCTTGGCCAAACCAAGTCCTGTTCCTACAGACTTGGCTAAGAGTATTGACCCTTCAGCTTCTGAGCTAGAGGCACCAAAGTTGGCGCCAAGCTCTTCAACTGGGCCTTCATATGGCCTCGAATCCCAGCCTAAGAAGGAGACTGACGGCATCGCCACATCCTCAGGGACATCTAAGAATTACGTGTTGAAAATAGGTTTGCCATTTTGGGAATCTTTTTCTGCTGCTCTCTGTCTTCTGTGAATTTACAAGTTTCTGCATTTCTTTCTTCTTCTTCTTCTTCTTCTTGATTTTATTTTTTATTTTTTAAATGCAACATGCAGGTGACAGAGTAAGGTTCATAGGCATATCTTCTAGTGGCTTATATCCTACATCTTCTTCACGGTACAATTCTTGTGAAATGTTAATTTGCGGTTCTATTTTTCTCCTTTTTTAAAATGACTGCTTTGGACTTGATATATCTATTTAGAAACTTTTACTGCACTGATTTAATATGTTACTAAGAACTGTTCAAGCACTAAGAAATGTTATGTCACTTTTACAGGGGCCCAGCGACTGGAACCCGAGGAGAGGTTATGTTGGTTTTCGAGGACAATCCTTTGTCAAAAATTGGTGTAAGGTTTGATAAACCAATACTTGATGGTGTTGATCTCGGGGGTCTTTGTAAAGGACATGGATTCTTTTGCAACGGTATGATGTTATTAGCAGCTCCACATGCTTGTAGCTTGTGACCTTCATTTTGTAATGATGATGTGTGTGTATGTATTTAGTCCTCTTACCTTTCTTATTTCTCCTGCTGTAGCCTCTGATCTTCGTTTGGAGAACACGGGTGGGGATGATCTGGATAGATTACTTATCAATACATTGTTTGAGGTAGCATCATTTTCCATCATAAGCAATCCTGTTTTGTTAACAATGTTTTCAGCTTCTCATAATTTTTACATATTATCTATTACAGGCTGTACATAGTGAGAGCAGAAGCTCTCCTTTCATTTTGTTCATGAAAGATGCGGAGAAGTCCCTTGTAGGAAATCAGGATTCATATTCCACATTCAGAGGCAGGCTTGATAAGCTCCCTGATAATGTGGTTGTTATTGGCTCTCATACTCATACTGACAATCGCAAGGAGAAGGTAATATTTCTTTTAGTTTCTGCATTTGGTGACCTTTTGAGGAAGTTTTTTTTTCCCTCTTCCATCTCATATATTGATAACATGAAATATTGAATTGCTATGTCATCTTCTAAGTATACTCAACTTAAAATGTAAAAAGAAATTGATACTGAAAATTGGAATTTGATATTTACAATTATAGCATGTGAGTGTAGTAAATATATGTAATGGGGTTATCATATGGAAGCAATGTGGCTCATCATCTTTGTAGAAGGAATCCTGCACACCCAGCTAGATGCTCACAATATTGATAATGTGTGGTTTCTATACACGAGGTACTATGCAATGATTGTAATAGAAGTCTACCTACTTGTTAGCACCATTGCCGAAACTTGTTATGTATGAAGCTATACCAATACTTTTTAGTACCCTGTATATATAAGAGACTGTTTTCCAAAGAGCTTTCCAGCATTTCTTTCTGCTCGAGATGCTGTATTACTGTTGTCTTGGTGATTCGTAATATTTTGAGCCAATATTACATATATGGAGACACAGCCTATAACTCTGTAAGGACAAAGTAATATTACATTATGTGCAACCAAACATGGGATTGGTGGTAAAAACTGGTACCAGAGACTGTTGAGATTAAGCACTTTTGTGCTCCTCTTAATTTCACCCCAAAACAGATTTCTTCAAAATGAATATTGAATGTTCTCTCCATTCTTTCCAGTCGCATCCTGGTGGTCTACTATTCACGAAGTTCGGTAGCAATCAAACTGCTCTTCTTGACTTGGCTTTTCCGGTAATGCTTATGCATCTCTTGCAAATAGTGTGCTTTTGTTTATTACTTTATCTTTGTTTAAAATATGGGGTGGTGCTCTTTTGCTATATTGAGTGTGGAGTGTTCTTGATTGCAGGATAGTTTTGGAAGACTTCACGAAAGAGGGAAGGAAGTTCCCAAGGCAACAAAACTTCTGACGAAACTTTTTCCCAATAAAGTAACCATTCATATGCCACAGGTTTGTATAGACAGTTTATGGTTTATGGACAGTTTTTTTTCCCTTCTATTTCCTGGGTATTTTCTATATATGTTATTAAAGTTTATTAACCGTTCCAGGATGAGGCACTTCTTGTCTCATGGAAACAGCATTTGGATCGTGATACTGAAACCCTCAAGATGAAGGGAAATCTAAACCACTTGCGCGCTGTGAGTTTCTTTTGGTTTGACTTTTTCCTGTATCATTTATTTGGGGATCTCTGTGCGCATTACAATGCAGTTCGGTTTATGGGTAGTCAGCTTGTTTGCTCGAATAACTCTTATGTTCATATTTGAAACCGTATTTGTCTGCATTCTGTGGCATTACTTCTGTCTATTGTCTGTACATATATATAAGGTATTTGGCTAGGAACTCGTGACTATTGGTAACCTTATGTGTCCATGAATTTGCTTCATTACCTTACATATTGCTTGCAGGCTATACAAATCCAGTGTCAAACACTTCCTCTCATATATAGAGAGGGCCTTGATATTTATTAATATGTGTATATACAGAAACGTTCCAAAGCGGACGTCCGCACTCGGCTTAAAGTGCGGACGTCTCTCCGTTCTCCACCGGACGGCTCCGACGACGGCGCACCTCCACCCCAGCAGACTCCAGCAGCGTCCCCGATCACTTTCCCTCCCCGGCGAGTCCGCCAAATTCCAGTTTTCCGGCGAGATCACCCAAAACTTCAAATCCAATCGATCTCGCCGGAAAACTGGAATTCGGCGGACTCGCCGGGGAGGGAAAGTGATCGGGGACGCTGGGGTGGAAGCGCGCCGTTGTCGGAGCCGTCCGGTGGAGAACGGGGGACGTCCGCACTTTATGCCGAGTGTGGACGTCCGCACCAAAACGGGCCTGTGTATATATATGTATGTATGTATGTATATATTCATAATTTGTGTTAATGAGGATCATATAAAACTTGACTTGACACTAATAGCCTATGTCCAAAAATAGAAGTTTTGACAACTGTGGAGAAATACAATTTAAATGCTCTAGTCCAGGCCCCTTGAGTTCTCTTATTAATTAAGGAGTTTATGTTTACAGCTGTCAAACTTTAAAGATGATAATCAAGGTGCGTTGTTTCATTTCTAGGTTCTGGGTCGGTGTGGGATGGAATGCGAAGGACTTGATACACTAAACATCAAGGACCAGACACTCACAAATGAAAGTATGTTATAGTTCTGATGTATCAGGCATAATTTGGTTTTGTCTTCTTTGTGCTATTTTTGATAATTTTATGTAATGTCTTATGTGTTGCAGGTTCAGAGAAGGTAGTTGGATGGGCGTTAAGCCATCATTTAATGCAGAATCCTGAAGCTGATCCAGAAACAAAAGTTGTTTTGTCTGCTGAGAGGTAATTGACCGGTCATTTCTTGCCATCTTGCTGAATAATTGCTAGCTGAAATATCAGTTATTGGATGGATATTACACAGTTGTAATGCCATGTTGCAATTCTGGCAGCATCCAGTACGGACTTGGAATCTTGCAGTCTATCCAGAACGAAAATAAGAGCTTGAAGAAGTCACTTAAGGTGATTGGCTATCCTGCATGCAACTGGTTTTTGCGTTTTCAACAACTTTTTACATATTGTTCTTTCTTTCCTTTTTCTTTTTGCAAGACTGTCACTTTGAGTAAGACTTCATTGTTTTTTTAAGTTCTTCATGGTGATCTGTCTAATCTTTTTCTGTGATGAAATCAGGATGTTGTAACAGAAAATGAATTTGAGAAAAGGCTTTTGGCTGATGTTATCCCACCAACTGACATTGGAGTCACGTTTGATGATATTGGGGCACTTGAAAATGTGAAGGATACATTGAAAGAATTGGTAATGCTGCCTTTACAAAGGCCGGAGCTTTTCTGCAAGGGGCAATTAACCAAGGTCCTAGTTCTTTTTATGTTGCAGAAAATAATTATATATGTTTAGAGTGTGGTAGCTGTACTATTGTTGTTCTTTCATGCATCCTGGTTTCATTAGGGTAGAGTTCAGTATAGTTTACGTTTAGCCCTCTATTTATAATACAGGTGTAACTGTCACTTAGGTTGACAGAGAATATTGCTGTAGTTTCCAGAGTTTCAATGTTTTACTTTGGGGTTCTTATTTCAAGTCCCAAGTTTGGTGTTACTGTTTGATCAGCTGTTGTTGAGTTTATGAGTGTATCTGATTAGAGTTGTTTATATTTTCTCTGCTTCCAGCCTTGCAAAGGCATCCTGTTATTTGGGCCCCCTGGGACAGGCAAGACGATGCTGGCAAAGGCTGTGGCTACAGAAGCTGGTGCAAACTTCATTAACATATCCATGTCGAGCATCACATCTAAGGTTGGAAATTCTTAATTTTTGCTTGAGTATCGTTTAATCTGTTGTGGTGATTTCATGTAACAATTTTTAAAATCATATCATCTTCACTGCAGTGGTTTGGTGAGGGCGAGAAGTATGTGAAAGCTGTTTTCTCTCTAGCTAGTAAAATTGCCCCTAGTGTTGTATTTGTTGATGAAGTAAGTACTTAACTCCCATTGCCCTTCAACAATTTTATATGGAGGTAATATTCAAATGGTATCCTCTCATTATTGGTGCTTTTTATAGGTTGACAGCATGTTGGGCCGGCGGGAAAACCCAGGGGAGCATGAGGCAATGCGCAAGATGAAAAATGAATTTATGGTAAATTGGGATGGGTTACGAACAAAAGAAGCAGAACGAGTTCTGGTACTTGCAGCCACAAATAGGCCGTTTGACCTTGATGAAGCTGTCATCCGAAGGCTGCCCCGTAGGTAAACATCATGTCAAGTTGGGACCAATGATTTCATGTATCTACACAACTTGTCTCACCATTTTATTCTCACACCATCCCACACGTTTTGTGCTGTTTACTACAAGATGCCCCTTGGTTTATGATTAGTTTTCTTCTCCAGGTTAATGGTAAATTTGCCAGATGCTCCCAATAGAGCAAAGATATTAAGAGTCATATTGGCAAAAGAGGACTTGTCTCCCGATGTTGATTTTGAGGCAATTGCGAGCATGTCAGATGGATATTCTGGAAGTGATCTTAAAGTAATATACATGATATAATTTTTCTTTTTTACATTGATAACTATTGTTTGAGTGGCTGTATATATTAAAATTTCTTTTATATTGCAGAATCTATGCGTGGCTGCTGCACACCATCCAATTAAAGAGATATTGGAAAAGGAAAAGAAGGTATGTCTTTATTTTTGACTTTTTCACTTGACTGGAAAGCAAATGTAACTGTGTTGCCTTATTTGTTGGTTATGTCTGTCCAAAACTTTGGGACAGGCAACACAAACTTAGATATCACTTGTTTGTTAGTCACTTTAGTTTTCTGAATAGAAGGTTTGATCTGACATTGTACACTGGTGACAGGATCGTGCTGCAGCTATAGCAGAAGGTAAACCTGTTCCTGCATTGAGTAGCAGTGGTGATGTTCGGCCTGTAAACATGGATGACTTTAAATATGCTCATGAACAGGTAAATGCTTATCAACATCATTAGTATGCTTTCTCTTACTCATTCACTCGTTGGTTTCTCTTAATTTGTGAACCTGTTGTGTGGAATCAGGTATGTGCCAGTGTATCCTCGGAGTCTGTAAACATGACAGAGCTCTTACAATGGAATGAACTATATGGAGAAGGGGGTTCTAGAAGAAAGAAGGCCCTTAGTTACTTCATGTGAAGATTTCCCGTGTACAAAAGGGTTTTTTATGCATATTTCTTTCATAAATTCTCCAGTTCTCCCAGAGCGAAGAGCCCCATGTGCGAGTAAATTTGCCCTCCATCTGAAGGCTTTCTGGGGAACCATTTTGCCTGTAAAATGAATGTTAGTTTGTCAAGCTCTGGCTTTCCCTTAGGTTGATGGTGGCGGGCACAAGGAAAAGTGAAGCCTTCCGCACAAGTGGCATGGCTTCACTGTGAGCTTGTGTTTTGTTCCCCATCCTCTCCGTCGGCATAAAAACATGTCTGTTGAATCTAAGTTTACAGAGATCATAGAGGAACAAAGATGAAGTTGAACGATGGCCTTGTGCATATAGTCATTTTTTATTGAGTCTGTCGAAATTGAACAATAAGCAACAATTACTCTGATCTACTTTCTTCTTTTAGCATGTATAGTTTTTGTTAATCTAAGTTTACTGTATATATCCGTTGCCATTGGTTGTGCAGCCTATGTTGCAATAAAGTTTCCATCAATAGATAGAAGTGTGTTTTCATTCGTTCTTTTGGTTTTGGTCGTGGCCTCGTTACAACTTAATCGAAATAAACATACTTGCTAATCTAATTTCGTCTTGCCGTAACGAAGTTGGATCTACTTGATCAAGTAAATAGCTCGCTGGCCCTACCATTGGAAATGGGCTACTCTAGATGGGCTCGTGTATAACAAGTGGGCCAGTACAGAAAAGGAGTCCAAGTAGGAGTCCGTGATCCTAACACAAACTATAACGGAGACTACGTACCCGCTATAAAACTCACCACCAAAGAGAAAGACGAAGCGAAACACATACGAAACGCAATGGCGGATCCGATTCCTTCGGCACCGCACAGATCCAACACCGACTTCTTCTCCGACCCCCTGGACTCCCACCCCCTCTGGTTCAAGCCCTCTCTCTTCCTCTCCCCTGACTTCGACTCCGAGGCCTACATCTCCGACCTCCGCACCTTCGTCCCCTTCGACACTCTCCGATCCGAGCTCCAGTCCTACCTCGCCTCCCTCAACCACGACCTCATCGACCTCATCAACCGCGACTACGCCGACTTCGTCAACCTCAGCACCAAGCTCGTCGATGTCGACTCCGCCGTGGTGCGGATGCGGGCCCCGCTTGTGGAGCTGAGGGAGAAGATCGAGCAGTTCCGCGGCTCCGTGCAGGGATCGCTTGAGGCGCTCACGAATGGTCTGAAGCAGAGATCCGAGGCTGCGGAGGCTAGAGAGATCTTGGAGCTTCTGCTTGATACCTTTCACGTCGTCTCCAAGGTAATGTTTAGAATTCCGAGCATGATTTGTTAGAGAGAGCACTGGTGTGGAATGATAACGTGACGGTGACGGTGCAGGTTGAAAAACTGATAAAGGAGTTACCGAGTGTGCCTGCGGACTGGTCTAACGGAGATGTGAATTTGGCAGAGAAGAGTTTTATCAGCAACGGGACTACCGAGAATGGGACTAGTGTCAGAGATACTCAAAGCATGCTTTTGGAGAGAATTGCCAGTGAGATGAATCGCCTCAAGTTCTATATTGCTCATGCACAGGTTACTTTTGCTCTCCCTCTCTCAGTCTTGCAACTGTTTGTTAACATTTGCTTTGATGCTTTGATGCTATGTTAACAAACATATGATTCAAATTCATAGGTTCAGTTGAGAATATGTCCTGTATGAATGAGGGCTTGGGGAAACCTGTGAGGAATAGATAATGCTAGGACATTCGTTTTTTTAGTAGTTATCTTAGCATTGATCTGGTTGGTCCTTAGCAAGAGCTCTGTTTATATATAGTTCAAAACTCGATAGTTATATAGTGAATGTGAGGGTATTTGACATTTTGTGCTCGTCTACTTTTTTCTATATTATGCCAGTACAGAACCTGCCTTTCATTGAAAACATGGAAAAGAGGATTCAGGGTGCTAGCCTATTGTTAGATGCCAGCCTGGGACATTGTTTTGTAGATGGACTGGAACATCGAGATGCAAATGCAATTTACAATTGCCTAAGGGCATATGCTGCCATTGATAATACAAGGAGTGCAGAAGAACTTTTCCGAACAACCATTGTGGCCCCACTAATACAAAAAGTTATTCCACATGGAGCATCATGGGCAGCTGGAAAGCCATCTGGAGATGAACTTGAGAATGATTATGAGCAAATAAAGGAATGCATTCAGAAAGACTGCAAATATTTGTTGGAAATTTCGTTTGAAGGTATTGTCATCCACCCTAAGTCCTTGATATTTTACTCCCATCAGGATAATGTTATAATTTGATTTCCAAAGAAAGTTAGCATAGCATACTTTCTTCACTTTATTAGCTTTCTGTAGTCATTTGTCTGGATCTAAGTTCGTTATAATCTAGTTGCTTTAACATCATTGTTTCATTTGTGTATCTTTACTCACTATCTTCCTTATCGAATGCACTTTAGGTTGTACTGTAGTATGATATTTGATATGCACTTGCATCCGTGAAGGTGTTCCTCTATCTTATCCAAGTTGCTGAACTATTTTTTTTGATATTCCTTTCCCTCCAGAAAATTCTGGTTTGCATGTGTTCGACTTCTTGGCGAATTCAATTCTCAAAGAGGTTCTCTCAGCAATCCAAAAGGGAAAACCTGGTGCTTTTTCTCCTGGACGACCAACAGAATTTCTGAAAAATTATAAATCGAGCCTAGATTTCCTGGCTCATCTGGAAGGTAGGATCAAACATACCTCAGTTACATTCATTAAATTTGAAACTCAGAATTGGTTACTCGGTGTTGATATGGAACTGTTGTTACATTTATACAAGTCAAGATGTTGTTCATTGTACTTATAACATTGTACTCTTATGCAAGGTTACTTTCCGTCCAGAGCAGCTGTTTCCAAATTTCGAGCAGAAGCTGTATATAATGAGTTCATGAAGCAATGGAACCTTGGGGTTTATTTCTCTTTGAGGTATGGAAGTGGTTGCCTTTCTCATTGAGAAAGTTGAGGATTTATGTTTAGGACTGCCCCTTTACATTACTTATATTACCTCAGGTTTCAGGAGATCGCGGGTGCTCTGGAATCTGTACTTGCGGCGACTAGTCTCGTCCCACTACACAATGTACATTCTCGTGAAGGAAATTCTCTGGATTTAACATTAAAACAAAGTGCTACTTTGTTGGAGTGCTTGGAATCCTGTTGGAGAGAAGATGTTGTTGTTCTTTCTTATTCTGACAAGTTTCTGCGCTTATCATTGCAGCTTCTTTCAAGGTCAGTCTGAGGTCGAACTCGATACTGTGTTTTAGTTCATTCAGGCTTTTATTGGTACTGACTACATTTTATAAATGCAATATAGGTACTCAAATTGGTTGTCATCTGGACTAGCTGCTCGGAAGAAGGGTAATGCTGGCTCCAATCCTGGCTGTGAATGGGCTATTTCAGCTGTACCAGATGAATTTCTTTATGTATGCTTCGACTTTTTTTTTGTTGTACTTCTTGTTTTGTCCTGTAATATTTTCCATAGTCTCTTCTTATCCTTGGGTCTCATCAAATTTCCATTGCGCGTATCCATGACGAGAAAATATGGCAATGAAACTATGAAAAGACTTTACATATGCTATTAACGTTGCTGGATCTTGCCATAGTGACTTGTTTGTTCTTAAGCCACCAGGCTGATATAAGTTGTTTGCTTTGCAGATTATTCATGACATCAATTGCCTTCACACAAGGGTTTGTGGTGATTTTCTTGAACATGTACTTGAGCTCCTTTCATCATGCTCTGGTGATACACTTGATCATGTAAAACAGAGTATTCTACACGGAGGAAAAGCATTGGATGCTTTAGTACCTGCCATCATCAACACCATTGTGGAGACTCTTGTTGAGAAGTCTGGTGAGGTAAGCTTTTGTGTATTGATTAAAGATTATTCTGGCTAAATTTAATGCAGTAAGATATGTCCCCTGGGCCGATTGTAGCTCACAAAAGAAAAAAAGAGCTCTTGTTACTGGGTAATTATTAGATTCTTCTACATATTATTTCCATAATGTGAACTCTACGTATTTACATGCCAACTTTATGAAAAATGTAGGACTTGAGACAGCTAAAGGGAATAACAGCAACGTACAGGATGACTAATAAACCTCTTCCTGTTAGACACTCACCCTATGTGTCAGGAGTATTACGTCCCTTGAAGGTATGTGGCCTGAGTTTAAATTGTCATTATGTTCTCAAAACAGCAATATGTGTTTTTTTTCTCACACTGCCATCGGCGGCCAGTCTTGTTTATGCGTGAGGTTTACTTCTGAATTATAAAACTAACGCTGAACCACTGACCACCACTAGGTTTTTTTGGATGGCGAGCGAGCTTCAAGGTATTTGAAAGAAGATGCTAAGAATGAACTAGTGCTTAGTGCTGCTACTGAGATTACTGGTCGATATTATGAGTCAGCTGCTGAACTCGTCAGCGTGGTTAGTGCTCCTGATGCTTTGATGAGCTCAATGATATTTAATCAAGATTGATTTGTGTTTGTAACTCTCAACTCCTCCCTATCTTGCAGGCTAGGAGAACAGAGTCTTCACTCCAGAAAATTAGGCTAGGTGCACAGAGACGAGGTGGAGCAGTAGATGTCTCGGATTCCAATGTGTCCGACACTGACAAGATTTGCATGCAATTATTCCTAGACATTCAGGTAAGAAACAATCCGCTTTGGCCTTACGAGGTATGTGTTCTCTGGTGCGTGGTAATGTTTTCTTTGGTCGTGTGTGAAAGCATCTTGCAAGACAACAGTACTGCATTCATTTATAGGGTCCTGAATTGGATCATCGGATAATTAGTTAATTAACTAATTATGGCCCTCTACAATTAATTTTCAGGAGTACGGCCGAAACCTGAGAGCCCTTGGTGTCGACGCTGCCAATATCGAATCTTACCGCTCATTGTGGCAATGTGTTGCTCCTGCAGACAATCACGGTGTGATTAATTTCTAGAGTTTTGGGTGTTTGGCCTGAGCCATTTGTAGATGTACTTTTTAGTCACAAGAATTTTGGTGTAGTTGTGAAATGCATCTTTATATATTATTGATTTATTTTAACGTTTGGTAATCAAACATCAATGGAAGATCATACATTCATACTTGGTAGACTCGGCATTTTCACTAAACAAATTCTCTAGTAATCATGCGGAAAATTTTACCAATACAAAAGAGCAGAATTATTACAATATCATGAGCACAGCTCGGTTAGAATCTAAAATATTAAACCCAGAAGGAAAAGAATGAATGAATGAATGAAATTATATACACTACACAAAGCACTGTGAATCTCTATTTCATTGCATCATTACTATGAACTCTTCAAAGCTGATGAGGCCATCCCCGTTCAAATCAAACCGACTGATCATCACCTTGCATTCCTCAATAGACTTGGAGTCACCCAATTTGTTAAGCATTCTCTTCAAGCTCTTGGGTGTTATAAACCCACATCCCTCCATATCATACACTTCAAAAGCCTCTCTCAAACCCTTCATTTTCTCTTCCTCTTCTCCACCTTCCATCAACTCAACAAGATCGTCCAGACCCAGCAAGCCATCTCCGTCTGAGTCTAAATACCCAACGGCAACCTCTGCCTCGTTTTGCAGCATCTCTCCTCCCATCAACCCTAGCCGGTTTCTCAGCTCCGAGGGCGAAATCTTCCCGTCTCCATTTTCATCAAAGTAGCTGAACACACGCTCGAATCCTCTGTGACTCTGCATTTACGCAACGGAAACACACTGCTGTACGAAAAATAGAGGTATAAGTAACCAAAACCCAATTGAGGTGGTTCTGCAATGAAACGATACTGACATAGCCATAAAACATGCAGAGGCTTATATACACAAAAGTGGAAGTTTGGAACCGAGTTCGCTGCGTCTTCTACGAGCAGAGGTAGAAGCTGCTGTGAGTTTTCGAGAACACGTAAATCAAAGAGAAGAATTCAAGAAAGGGAGGAAAATTTAAAAAGAGAGGTCAGGAGTGGCGTGGGTGTAAGGTCATTTGGTGCTGTCAATGTCACGAGGAAAATGGTTATCACAGTTAACGAAGAAGAGAACAAGTTGTTCAACGGTCTAGAAGTCTGAAGAATAATTAGTGTATTTTGTTTGATAGTCAATATATTCCTAATTCTGACCATCTCAGATTTTGAGCCAGTTATATAATTATCAATTATTTTGAATTATATTGTTCATAGCTGATAACACGTTAAGCACACACGTTAAGCACACGGCTGCGTTACTTAATATACATTTGCTATACGGCACTCTTAGAAAGATCATGTAATAATTGTGACGGTTTCTAGGTTATATTTTTTGTTTCCAAGCCACCTGCAACCGAAATAAACTCGAAAAGTTTAGATACTAGTTGTGACTAAAATTAAAGTTCTAAGTATCATCTGTAAAATGAAGGTAATAATTCAGCTTTCAGGCCATTTGTGATTTCTTGTTTCAACCACGGCAGTGTTTGAGTCTTTGAGATGGCCAACTAGAATTGTCAGCTTGTCACTTGACTATTTTCTACTTTTCCTATTAATAGAAAGAATAATGTTTGACTGTGAACAATGTAGGACAAAAATTGTGATCTCTCCCCTCGTTATAGAAAATCCCCATCCCCTTGCCCTCCTTGCTTATCTATCTCACTGAACTGATATACAACAAGGCTGTGTGGGCACAGTACTAAATAACCCATTTCCAGCTTCTCACTATTTTGATCTGGAAAGACTTTCGAGGAATCAATCAGAGTTGTGGATGAGTTGCAATAGGGTTAAAAGCTCCAGGTCTTGATGAGGGAAAATACCGGTTCCGATGACCCTTGTTCATGCTGTCTTCCCCCACTCACTTTGTTGCCATTGCCTCTGAATCAGACAAAGCTCCATCCATTTCCTCATAATATGGCCAACTCTTTTGGCTCCTCTTTCCACTCTTGCTTTCCTGTTTCCAGGGCAGACTTCTTTGATTAGCACAAGGATAAACCAGAACAAACTATATAAAGGATGGAGAAAAACAAACCTCGTATTTCTGAACCAAAGATGCCCACAAAGATTTGCATTGCCCAGGGCTTCTATTGATCCCCTCAGCCAACAAGTTTCTAGATATTTCTTCCCACAGTGCCATTCTCCCCTTCACAATTTGAAATCTGCTATGTAGTTTCCCACGCATTTTGATGAACTTTTTAACCTCCTCGGGCTTCCATTTGTTCCGTTTCACGGGCTTTGAAGGACTTGTTCTTTCTGTGCTTTCAGGATCATCTTTCTTTAGATTTTCCTCTTGCAGAACCAAATCATTTTTATCTTCTGCTAATTTGTCACCACCTGACAACTTGACCATTGCATTCCAGATATCATTGGGCTCCTCTGTATCAGAAGAAACGTTTTCGGGATTGACATTTGAACTAGTGGAAACTTCCACAGGTAATGGTGCTTTTACTTCGACACCATCATCTGCACGTAATGAGATAGAAAGAGAATACTAGACATCAATGCTAAGAATTACAAGTTCAGTGAAGGATTCAAATATATGAGATTAACATGTTGGTGACGGTCACATATGCACCCTAGCATATATCAAATGGAAAAAGCCCAACATTCACAACCCTTGGAAATAAAGATGAAATTCACCAAAAGAAAAACAATCTTTTAAAAAGAAAGGAGAGATCATTTCAAATAATGACACCACTGAGTTCACTACAAATAACATTTTATGACCCATAATTACTAATGCATGCATATCACATGCGTGTGTGTGAGAGAGAGATTGAGAGAGAGAGAGAGAGGACCTTCAAAATCTTTCTCTATAGTGCTGCTCTGCAGCTCTATGTTGTCCTTGGCTTCATCTGATTGTGTCCTAGTTGACCGACTCTTGTTTGAATTTCCATCATTTACTTTTCGCAAAGCTGACCTCTCATAACCAACGTGGGACTTTCCGGATAGTCTAGTACTGACCTCATCAGCAAGAACTGCTGTGGGGTTCTCCATGGCAATAGCAATAACATCTGGCCTTTTACCACTATATTTCCTTAATACTGTTGAGTTCTTGGTTGTATAGTAGTATACGAAAGAACATAGAGCTCTTGTTGCAATTGAAGAAAAATAGAAACAGAAAGAGTGAGAAGATGCATGATATACTTGATCAATTAATTGATGGTATAGATATTGTTCAGTTACCAGAAGTGTTTATATATTTCCATCATATGTACTGTATTTGAATAACTGCTGCATTTATATATACCTTTTCGTTGTAATCATGAAATAGTGTGCAATTATATTGAATTGCATGATCTGAAGGCATACATACTGATAGAAATACGTGTTTGTACATATATGCTTGCACTTAACATGAATTTGTAAATTGTGATATGTGCTTATACATATGAATCTCTGCAAACAAGTCGCATGAAACTGGTCTTTACTAATTCATCTGACCAGGAAAGATACAGGCATTTTAACCTTATATGCATATGTGAAAAGTTGCATCCGTTGAGTACTGCTTGTCTTTCTTTACATAATATCTTGATCATTTATCAGTTGACGCATATATGAAATTATGATTCAGTTAGTCAAGTTTCATATGTATAATCATGTTCAATAAACTCTTATCAAAGAATCTCTTCATATGCAAGCATGATTAAAGCAAAGAGAGAAGAGAGAAGAGCCTCTGTCTACGGGTCTCGATCGACCTATGAGGGAAATCGAGATCTTGACTTTATCCCATGAACTGGGCGAAATCAGACCTATGATTCAAGTCATATGGATGTATGAATGGCTGAATGACTACATTTGGAAAAGCCGAATATACGGTTTTACAAACTTGACGCATCTCAGATGCATACTGCAACTGAGATCATATATTGATCTTATTGAGACATCTAGGGAATGTAATCCTCGTTAGTTATGGTATGTTATCTACGTTGATGTAATCGTTTTGTATAGCACATTCCTTAGCTGTAGATTAGCTAGAATAGCTACAATTAAGGAGATAATCTTGCTCCACATTCTGTATATATTTGTACTCGGCAAAGAGATCTATATATGATTCAGTTTATACCAATATCATTTTTATTATGGTATCAGAGCCATCGTGCTCTTGAGGACCTTACAAACACAAAACCTAAATCTACAATCCTGTCGAAACAATGGCAGGAGGAGGAGATCAAAAACCAACAGTCTCGGACAAAGCTCCGGCATGGGAGAATTCTAATCATCCCTTACATATCCACGATTCAGATCAACCTGGAGCAATCTTAGTTCCACAACTTCTGGCCGAAGACAATTTCAGTTCATGGATAGACAGCATGAACGTGGCCCTTCAGATTAAAAACAAAATAGGGCTCGTCGATGGAACCCTACCTAAGCCTCAGAAAAATCTGGAAGAGCAGAATCAATGGAATCGATGCGATATCCTGGTCAAAACATGGTTAAAGGCATCGATGTCTAAAGAAATTGGAAAAAGCTTCTCGCACTGCAGGGATTCAAGGACAGTTTGGCTTGAGCTACATGAAAGGTTTTGTCACGCCCCGGTTCTTAAGTTATTTTACGGTTATTTACTTTGGTAATATTTTGGTCTTTTACCGTTTTAAGTAACCGTTTACTATTTAAGACTCCAAAGTTGACTTTTTCTTCCGTATGGAATTTGGGAAAACTTTCTTCATGAAAGTCGTAGAAGATGTTATTACGAGTTCGTAGACATGCTACGCGTTAAAATCGGAGTTAGCATGTAAAAGTTATCCTTAAAAATATAAGTTTTATTGGGGTATTATTTTGGGGTGTAGAATTTTGGAATGGGTTATTTTTTTTTGGATTTAAGTTTTGGACCGGGTGGGGAGCAGCCCCAGCCCAAATCCCTTATCTTCTTTTTTCTTTCTTTTTCTTCTTCCTTCCTCCCGAGCCCCCGAGCTCTCTCTCACTCGCCGGAAACTGCAGCCACCAGCTGCCGCCGTCCAGCCAACCACCAGCCGCCGCTCCAGCCCAGCTCGGACCCCCGTCACCTCCTCTCTCTCCCCGGCCTAGTGTCCGAGCCGGTAGTGCCGCCGGAGAGGAGAAAAACTCGCCGGAAACGCCGACTGTCTCTTCGCCGGAGCTCCGTCCTCCGGCCACCATAGCTCGTGATTTTTGGCTCAACTTGTAGCCCTCATCTAGGTGAGTAATCCCTCAAAAGGATTCGGCTAAATTCGATTTCGTTAGGGTGGTTTGTATAATTGAAAGTTTTAGGGATTTATGGATGTTTTGATTCGATTACCATAGTTAGGCTTGGAATTGGTGTTTGTGCTAGTTAGGAAAGTTGTAGAGGAGATTGAGAGGAAGATTCTGTTAAAATTTGGTAGCATTTGCAGGTTGCCGGAGTTGGTCGCCGGCCGCCGCTGTTTTGGGAAATTTTGTGGTTTTTGATGTAGAATATTAAGGGGATATTATTGATGTGAATTTAGGAATTTTTGGAGGATTTTTGGTTAGGTTTTGGAATTTGTAAAGTTTGGTATTTTTGGCGGATTAATAAGTTAAAATCCGGCCATTGGATTATTTTTATGATTAGGACGTTGGAAGGTGATTTTTGAGGATGTCGGTATTTACGGAGATTTTTGGTTGGCAGTGAAGTTAAGATTTAGGACGATAGGCATGGTTGAGCACGAGAAGCTCATATTTAATTATGCCTATTTTCTTTAAACGTTGGGATTTTATTTAAGGAATTATTTATGTTTTGGAACAGGACGCGAGGAGGCTCGAGCAGAGGAGACCTCCGACTGACTTCAGGCTTAGGCCTAACTTGTGAGTGGACTTTTGTTTTAAATAATGTGCATGCAGTTGTTTATTTGGTTGGACCATTTGACGTCATTTTTATTTGACGATTTTACTCATTGTGATGAGTTACCGAAAATGGGATTTTCGGTAAATTATAATATATTTTTAAGGAGAGTATGTATATAAATGCTAGCTAGCGATATGTGTCTGTCCACCTTAATGACATAGTATATAACTGCATTATGGTGTGACGTGAGCGTTGGACGCAAGCGTAGTAGCCTTATATGAGTGTTTAATTCATATAAGGGGTCTGGGCACATATTTATACACCCGTCTGTCCACCTTAATGACATAGTGTATCACCGCATTAAGGCGTGACGTGAGCGTTGGACGCGAGCGTAGTAGCCCTATATAGATTATTATTAATTTATATAGGGAGTCTGGGCGAGTGTAAATATATACATGTATATATTTTAGCCTGAGAGGCTGTATTTTGATATATATATATATATATATATATATATATATATATATATATAGTTTTGAGCAGTAGAGGCTCGATATTTATAACGATAAGAGAATTATCGTTTAAGACATGCATTCGTTTTCTTGGAAATTAAATTGGGAAAACATAAATATTCTTTTTATTTATTTTTGTCCACTCACTCTAATTATTGCGAATGTTTTTCCCCTGGGCTCTTCGTTTTTAAAATGCCCAGTCTGCAGAGTTCGAGTTAGAACGAGTAGGAGACGACGAGACATAGTTACCCATTTCTCAGCCACCATTCACCAGTAGGTTACCTGTTTATCCTACTAGAGTATTTTTCCTACTCCTCTAGTGTATAGTAGCTCTGAATACTCTTTGGGATTTATTGTAATGTTTCTGGTGGTGTGCTTGGACTTTTATTGTATTTTTGAATATACGAAGTTTGTAATTATTTACTCACTTTCGTATAATTGTGGGTTGATTTGGAGGATGCTCAAATTTATTTAAAAAAGTAACACTTTAGTTTTCTAGGTTAGGGTTGTCCATTTTCAAGGGAGGTTTGCTTTTTAGTAAATTTTCCTTGGAGGTGGTCCCCGCAGGACTTACCTCGGGTTTCGGGGTGAAATTCGGGGTGGGTCCTGACAGGTTTGGACAAACAAATACTGTTCAACTCTTTCACATTGAAAACTCGATCCATAATTGTACGCAAGGATCTCTATCTGTCACATCCTTCTTCACTCAACTCAAGAGTCTTTGGGATGAGAAGGAAGCACTATGCAACTTTCTTGCTTGTGTATGTGCTGCAGGAGATGAGTTGAAGACATATATTGAGACTCAAAAGACCATGAAGTTTTTGATGGGTTTAACTGATGAATTTGCCACAACTCGAAGCAACATCATAGGAATGGATCCTTTGCCTAATCTGAACAAGGTGTATTCCATGGCCCTGCGACATGAAAAACAGGCCTCAATCTAGGCCAGCAAGACAATAACGCAACCATCAGAGGCTGTGGCGTTCTACGTACAGTAGTCAGACTTGATAGGGCGAGTCCCTACCGAGCCCCTTGCTGCACGCAGCGCCGAGTCTCACAGCGAGCCCTTTACAGGCTATGTACGTAAGCAGGGGCGTGGCTCCAACAACAGCGACAACAAGCTACGATGTTCTAAGTGCGACCGCACCAATCACTCTGCCGAAAACTGCAGGGCTCACCTCCGCTGCACCATATGCAACGGGAAAGGCCACATCACCGAGACTTGTCGAGCACACCTCCGTTGTTCATTCTATAATTTCCAAGGCCACACTCAAGAAGAATGTCGGAAAAGAAAGGCTATGTTATCTGGGGAGGGCAGCAGCAAGGTGAATCATGTTTCAACATATTGCGACAATCTCGGCCAATCTTCCTCATTCCCATTTTCTGAGGAAGAACGAGCCAAGCTGCTTGCTCTTCTAAGCAACAATCAGACCTCCACTCAAGCTGGTAAAATCACCAATTATGATGAACTTTCTGGTAAGGCTGTTTCCCTAGCCAATACTTGTTGTCACACACCAACATGGCTCCTTGACAGTGGTGCCAGTGATCATATTATCTGTGATGATAAATACCTTAGTTCAAAGCAAATTGTCATGAATTATAATGTGCGACTCCCTTCTGGTTCATCTGCTCATGTCACATATATTGGAACAGTAGTGTTTTCATCACACTTGAAGCTTGAGAACGTGTTATGTGTGCCCTCATTTTATCTGAACTTGATATCTGTTAGCAAGTTGGTACGTGATTCATTCTATGTGACTATATTTCTGAGACAGATTTGTATTGTGCAGGACCTACGATCGGGGAAGACGATTGGGATAGGAACTGAGAGGGAGGGAGTTTACTGCTTTGATTATCACCAGAAAGGAACATGCAATATGGCTCACGTTCAGACGCCAATTCTCTGGCATCAAAGAATGGGTCATCCATCACAACGAGTATTGTCCTTATTTCCCTTCTCCAAAAACAATTGTGCACCCAGTAATTGCTTGATGTGCCCTTTGGCTAAGCAAACTAGACAACCATTTTCTTTAAGCACTACCTTTAGTAAAGATTGTTTTGAATTGATTCATGTTGATATCTGTGGTGGTTATCATGTTCCCTCACTCACTGGTGCACAATATTTCTTAACCATTGTTGATGATTATTCACGGGGTACATGTGTCTATCTCATAAAACACAAGTCTGAAACACGTTCACTTCTTGTCAGTTTTGTTTACTTGGTTGAAAACCAATTTGATAAACGTGTCAAAATCCTTAGAAGTGACAATGGTCCCGAGTTTGCTATGCATGAATTTTATGCGTCAAAAGGCATAGAACATCAAACCACTTGTGTCAATAATCCCCAACAAAATGGGGTTGCTGAAAGAAAGCATCGTCACTTATTAAATGTGGCTCGTGCTCTTCTTTTCCAAGCTAATTTACCGAAAAAGTTTTGGGGTGAAGCCATTTTGACTGCTAGTTATCTTATCAATCGGACACTAACTCCAAATTTAAATGGCAAAACACCTTTTGAAAAACTCTTCTCAAAAGAACCCACACATAATCATCTTCGGGTCTTTTGTTGTCGATGTTTTGTTTCTACTCATCCATCCAAGCCAAGCAAATTTGATCCCCGATCAGTTGAGTGTATTTTCTTGGGGTATCCTCATGGCAAAAAGGGTTATCGAGTCTATGATTTTCAAAGCAAGAAAATCTTATTTTCTCGGGATGTTATTTTCTTTGAATCTGATTTTCCTTATCAAAACAAACTGTCAAACACTTCTAATTCCTCTCCACCGTCACAGCCTACTCCTTATTCTTTTGATTGTGAAGACTTTGTGCGCCCCAATCAAGCAACAAAATCCCACAATGCATGGGAAACTCATTCCTCTGCCGAACCAAACACATCTCCTCATCTCACTAGGATTTCTCACAACCCTCGTCCTCCACCTCTTGACGTCCCTGTTTCTACTCGTGTTGATAACACCAACACAACATCTTCTCATATCCTCTCGCCTATCATTCCAGATCTTTCCGTTGCACATCCAGTTGAACCAACCTCAAATCCAAACACTACATCTTCAACAACTACTCCTTCTTCTGTGTCCGACACTATTGTAACTTCCAGTCTACCTCTCCAGCGTCGCTCAACTCATCCCACACGAACACCAAGCCTATTGCAGGACTTTCACATCGAAGCAACTCTCCCCTCACGTACTGTCCCATCATCTTCACCGAACGAGGTCTCAGGTACGACTCATTCTATATCAAACGTGTTGTCTTATGACAGACTATCTCCTCCACATCGAGCCTTTATTGCTGCACTAACTATGCATCGTGAGCCTACATCCTTTTCTCAGGCAGTTCTTGATCCAAAATGGCGCAAAGCCATGCAAGATGAAATTTGTGCACTGCAAGCTAACCGTACATTCTTGTATCACCACCAGCTAATAAACGTCCTATTGGTTGCAAATGGGTGTATAAAATCAAATACAATCCGGATGGCAGTGTGGAACGATATAAAGTACGCCTGGTTGCTAAAGGCTACAACCAAGTTGAAGGAATTGATTATCATGAAACCTTTGCACCCGTTGCTAAACTTACCACTGTCAGAGTCCTCCTCAGTCTATCTTCTCTCCAGGGTTGGCATCTTCACCAACTTGACATCAGCAACGCTTTCCTACATGGAGATTTATATGAAGATGTTTACATGCAGCTTCCTCCTGGTTTCGGAGGAAAGGGGGAGACAAGAGTTTGCAAACTACATAAACCATTATATGGACTTAAACAAGCATCCAGACAATGGTTTATCAAGTTATCTAATGCTCTCAGAGCGGCTTTTAACAATCCTGGTCAGATTATTCCTTATTTACCAGAAATCATAAAGGTCGCTTTACAGTCTTACTTGTATATGTTGATGATATAATTCTAGCAGGAAGCCATCTTGATGACGTATCAAGTGTGAAAAAGTATCTATGTGACAGATTCAAGCTGAGAGATATGGGAGTATTGAAGTATTTTCTTGGCATAGAGGTTGCTCGTTCTAAATAGGGCATTGTCTTGAGCCAACGAAAATATGCGTTGGAAATACTAGAAGACTCAGGTTTCCTTGGAGCAAAGCCTACCACATTTCCAGTTGAGTACAACAGTACGTTAACACAAGGAGAAGGGAAGCTACTTTCTGATCCATCTCAGTACCGAAGATTGGTAGGAAGGTTAATCTACCTTACTATCACAAGACCGGATATTGTGTATGGAATTCACATCCTCAGTCAATTCATGGACAAGCCAAGAGAACCACACCTAGAAGCCGCTCATAAGGTCCTCTGATACCTGAAACAAATGCCGGGACATGGACTTCTTTTGCCATCCATTGGTACCTTACAATTAAAGGCTTATTGTGATGCAGATTGGGCAAGATGCAAAGACACTAGAAGGTCAGTTACTGGCTATTATATTTTTCTTGGTAATGCGCCTATATCTTGGAAAACAAAGAAGCAGAGTACGGTGTCTAGATCCAGTGCAGAGGCTGAGTACAGGTCTATAGCCTCCACTTGTTGTGAGATTACATGGCTGTAAAACATCTTGAAGGATTTGAATGTTAAAGGTACGCAACAAGCATTGCTATTTTGTGATAATCAAGCTGCCCTCTATATAGCATCTAATCCTGTCTTCCATGAACGCACAAAACATATTGAGATTGATTGTCATGTTGTGCGTGAAAAGATCCAGAGAGGACTCGTTAAGGCTGCCCATATTCGAACATCAGAACAACCTGTTGACATGTTCACTAAACCGTTGCATCCTAAGCAATTTGCAGAGTTGTTAAGCAAGTAAAGTGTAATCAACATACACTCTAACTTGAGGGGGAGTATTGAGACATCTAGGGAATGTAATCCTCGTTAGTTATGGTATGTTATCTACATTGATCTAATCGTTTTGTATAGCACATTCCTTAGCTGTAGATTAGCTAGAATAGCTACAATTAAGGAGATAATCTTGCTCCACATTCTGTATATATTTGTACTAGGCAAAGAGATCTATATATGATTCAGTCTATACCAATATCATTTTTATTAGATCTACCACGCATCGTGTATTATCTGGATTAGAATTGACTCTGTCCGTACAGACCCTTTGGTGTGAGTCTGAAACTAGACTTAAATCATTACGTGTGATGTAATCAGAATTTATTTCTGTTGGGCATGAGAAGATGGTTATGATCAATTGTTGCACTATACTTGATACCCGATAGATATATATGAAGTGGCAAGAACGTAAAGCATTTCAGTTGCCTAGCAACTAGTGAGATTGTTATATATGTTTCTATAGTAACAGCGACTTGACGATAGACATTTGAAACAAACCAGTATGCAAGGATGCAAGATGTAAGATTGATGCATCGATCTTTTTGCCATCACTTGGTTTGTTTGTCTTGTTATAATATCCAAACCAAAATAAATACAATAGTAATGAAAATAATATGAAAGGTTTCATGAGTTACATAAGTTACATGAGTTACACAAATGTTACATGAGTTACATGGATGGTTTTGGAGTTATAGTCAAGGCATGAGTTACAGGAAGACTCATGAAGTACCATTTATTGGGAGAGCACTAATGAGAGGTCTAGATGGTTCCTCCTTAGCCTATAAAAGGAGAGTCATTTGCTCATTCCAAGCATCTCATCCATCTCAAGCATTTCTTCCAAGAGAGAAACATCCATCTTCCAAGTAGAGAAGAGTGTCCACTCCAAGTTGAGAGTGTAGAGTAGTAGATAGCAAAACAAATGTGAGAGAGGGTTTCCTTCAAGTACTGTTCTTGAAGTTGTGTATCTCGTGTACCCATTATTTCATAGTGGAAGTTCTTGTTATTGCTGCCCCGTGGACGTAGGCACATCGCCGAACCATGTTATATCCGGTGTTCCCTTTCCTCTATCTTTTACATCTTTGCATATTTATCTTTTGTGTGGTTTTGAGTTGTTACTTCCATTATATTATTTTTCCAACAGTGGTATCAGAGCCCTTGGTTCGTAGGGCGTGGGTGTTACAATGGAAGGTTCAAGGAGTACCATGGTGCGACTCAACCACTCAAATTGGATTACATGGAAGCCGCGAATGGAGGACATCCTCTATTGCAAAGATTTGCATGAGCCCATCGAAGGAGTCGAGGCTAAGCCGGAAGGGACTTCGGATGCTAATTGGAAGAAGATGAACCGAAAGGCGATCGGTCATATTCAGGAATGGGTGGACGATAGTGTGTTCCACCATGTAGCCAACGAAACCGATACGCACGAGTTATGGAAGAAGTTGGAGTCCTTGTTCGAGAAGAAGACCGCCGCCAAGAAAGCCTTTTTAATCAAAGAGCTTGTCAACATGAAGTATAGTGATGGCGTGAGGGTCACCGAGCATCTAAACAACTTCCAAAGTACAATTAATCAATTAACAACCATGGGGATGACGATCGATGATGAATTACAAGCACTGTTGTTGTTGGGGTCGTTACCGGACAATTGGGAGACTTTTGTCATCACTGTAAGTAACTCTGGTCCTGATGGTAAATTGACTATGGATAATGTCAAAAGTAACTTGTTGAATGAAGAGACAAGGAGAAAAGCCTCAAGCTCCGACAGTAGCCAAGTCTTCGTGGCGGAGAACAGAGGAAGGAGCAAGAGTAGAGGATCCAAAGGTCATGGAAGGAGTGTAAGCCGATCCAGAACGAGGTTCAACGGAAAGTGCCATCATTGTGGCATTTTTGGGCACATGAAGAAAAATTGTCACAAGTTGAAAAAGGATCCAAGGGAGGTGCGAGAAGACAGTTCTCAACCAAAGGATGACACAAGGAACACAACCGCTGCCGTGTGCAATGATGTGTATGAGTTCCTTTGCCTTGAAGGAGAATGCCTACATGTTCATGACGATACTCCCAGTGTTCCATGGGTCGTTGATTCCGGAGCCTCTTTTCATGCCACTCCAAATAAGGAGTTCTTCTCTACATATAGATGTGGAGAATTTGGGATTGTAAAGATGGGCAACGAAGGCTACTCCAAGATTGCAGGAGTTGGAGATGTTTGCCTTGAGACTGATTTGGGGAACAAGCTTATATTGAAAGATGTTCGACATGTTCCCGGCTTACGTCTCAATTTGATGTCAACCGGCGTGCTTGATCGGGAAGGATATCATCATCACAGAGGAGACCAAAAGTGGAAGCTTACCAGAGGATCACTAGTGGTGGCTAGAGGGAAGCTGTGTTGTACCCTCTACAAGACATACGACAAGATATGTAAAGGGGAGTTGAACGTTGGAGAAGACTCTTCCCCAAGTCTATGGCATAAGCGGCTGGGCCACATGAGCGAGAAGGGATTGCAAGTTCTGGCAAAGAAGTCTCTTATTCCCTTTGCCAAAGGTACCTCTTTTGACTCTTGTGATCACTGTTTATTTGGTAAGCAGCAGAAAGTCAGCTTTTCTAATACATTCGCCAAGAAGGAGAATCTTTTAGACCTAGTACATACTGATGTATGTGGCCCCATGGAAGTTGACTCACTAGGTCATAACAAGTATTTTGTTACTTTTATTGATGATGCTTCACGGAAGGTTTGGGTGTATTTGTTGAAATCAAAAGACCAGGTGTTCCAAACCTTCAAGGAGTTCCATGCCATGGTTGAGAGGGAGACAAGACGAACCCTCAAGTGTCTCCGCAGTGATAATGGTGGAGCGTACACTTCGAACGAGTTTAGAGGTTATTGTTCGAAGCATGGCATTAGACACATAAAGACAGTTCCTGGCACCCCACAACATAATGGTGTAGCAGAGAGGATGAACCGCACCATCTTGGAGAAAGTGAGAAGCATGCTAAAGACAGCTAACCTAGCGAAAGAGTTTTGGGGCGCAGTAGTGACAACTGCATGTTACCTCATCAACCGAACACCATGTGTACCGTTGGGCTTGGAGACTCCAGAGAGTGTGTGGACTGGTAGAAGCGCTTCATATTCTCACTTGAAGGTATTTGGGTGCAAAGCATTTGCACATGTTCCAAAGGAGAAAAGGTCGAAGCTAGATGACAAGGCCGTGCCGTGCATCTTTCTTGGGTACGATAATGAAGAGATGGGCTACCGGTTGTGGAATCCAATAACCAAGAAGTTATTCAGAAGCAGAGATGTGGTGTTCCATGAGGATCAGATTGTTGCAAATTTTGACAAGAACATACTAGAAAATGCAGAGTGTCTCACTTATGACTCGTCTCCGCTCCAAGAAGAGTCTAACAAACCTCAAGGAATGGTTAATGAAGACGTTCCTGATACGGCAGAACCAGAAGCTGCAGGTGCTGCAAATGATGACCAGGAGAATCAGGTTCAGGATGATCATGATCAGGGGGAGCCTAATCAGGAAGAGCCTAATCAAGAGCAGCAACAAGAAAATGCCCAAGCACCAGTTCGAAGATCTCATAGAGTGCTGAAGCCAAGTACCAAGTATCCTTCTTCTCAATATATTTTGCTCACTAGTGATGGAGATAATTCATATCCCAAATACATTCTGTTGACTGGTGATGGAGAGCCTGAATGCTTTGAAGAGGCGAAGACTCATGCAGACGGCGACAAGTGGATATTAGCTATGAAGTCTGAGATGGAGTCCTTGTTGAAAAATGGCACCTACGAGTTGGTGGAGCTTCCTAAAGGCAGAAAAGCACTAAAAACAAATGGGTAAGTTGAAGAGGGACGAGAATGAACAGTTGACAAAGTTCAAGGCTCGCTTGGTTGTCAAAGGTTTCGGGCAGAAGGTTGGAGTAGATTTTGATGAGATCTTCTCACAAGTTGTCAAAATGACATCTATCAGAGTTATTTTGGACATGACAGCTAGCATGGATCTTGAGGTGGAGCAGTTAGATGTAAAAACGGCATTCCTACATGGTGATTTGGAGGAAGAAATATACATGGAGCAACCGGAAGGTTTTGAGGTCGAGGGCAAGGAGCACATGGTTTGCAAGCAAAAGAAAAGTTTGTATGGGCTGAAGCAAGCCCCAAGACAATGGTACAAGAAGTTTGACTCATTCATGGTGGGTCATGGATACAAAAGAACTGATGCAGACCCATGTGTGTACATTCAACGGTTCACTGGAGGTAAATTTATAATTTTGTTGCTTTATGTTGATGATATGTTGATAGTGGGGCAAGACGTTTCTATGATCCACAAGTTGAAGGCAGATTTATCAAAGTCTTTTGATGTGAAAGACTTAGGTCCAGCTAAGCAGATTTTGGGCATGGAGATTACCCGTGACAGGAAGGCAAATAAATTATGGTTGTCACAGGAGATGTATGTTGAACGGGTGCTTGAAAGGTTCAACATGAAAGAAGCCAAGTCAGTGGGCTCACCTCTAGGTAATCACTTCAAGTTAAGCAGATTATTATGCCCAACTACACAAGAGGAGAAGGACAAGATGACAGGTATCCCTTACTCATCAGCTGTTGGTAGTCTTATGTATGCTATGGTATGTACTCGTTCAGATATTGCTCATGCAGTTGGAGTTGTTAGTAGATATTTATCTAACCCTGGTAGAGAGCATTGGGAAGCTGTTAAGTGGATACTCAAATATTTGAGGGGCACCTCAAAGTTGTGCTTGTCTTTTGGTGGATCCGAACCCGTTTTGGAGGGTTTCACAGATGCAGATTTAGCTGGGGACCTTGATAACAAAAAGTCCACTTCTGGGTACTTATTTACATTTTGTGGGGGAGCTGTATCATGGCAGTCTAAGTTACAGAAGTGTGTTGCCTTATCCACCACTGAGTCCGAGTACATAGCGGTGAATGAAGCAGGCAAGGTTATGGCTACAAAGGTTCATTCGCGAGTTGGGTGTGAAGCAAGAAAGGTATGTGGTGCATTGTGATTGTCAGAGTGCAATTCACTTGAGTAAAAATTCAGTTTATGACCCTCGCACTAAGCACATTGATCTACGTTATCATTGGATACGAGATATAGTGTCAAAGAAGCTTTTGCAGTTGAGGAAAATTCACACCAACAAGAATACTTCAGATATGTTGACTAAGGCTGTGCCACAACAGAAGTTGGAGTATTGCAGCAAGTCCGCTGGGATGGACTTCAAGTAGAAGTCTTGCTGCGTATGTCCCTGGGTTGGTCTGGAGGGGGAGATTGTTATAATATCCAGACCAAAATAAATACAATAGTAATGAAAATAATATGAAAGGTTTCATGAGTTACATTACATGAGTTACACAAATGTTACATGAGTTACATGGATGGTTTTGGAGTTATAGTCAAGGCATGAGTTACAGGAAGACTCATGAAGTACCATGTATTGGGAGAGCACTAATGAGAGGTCTAGATGGTTCCTCCTTAGCCTATAAAAGGAGAGTCATTTGCTCATTCCAAGCATCTCATCCATCTCAAGCATTTCTTCCAAGAGAGAAACATCCATCTTCCAAGTAGAGAAGTGTGTCCACTCCAAGTTGAGAGTGTAGAGTAGTAGATAGCAAAACAAATGTGAGAGAGGGTTTCCTTCAAGTACTGTTCTTGAAGTTGTGTATCTCGTGTACTCATTATTTCATAGTGGAAGTTCTTGTTATTGCTGCCCCGTGGACGTAGGCACATCGCCGAGCCACGTTATATCCGGTGTTCCCTTTCCTCTATCTTTTACATCTTTGCATATTTATCTTTTGTGTGGTTTTGAGTTGTTACTTCCATTATATTATTTTCTCAACATGTCTGTCTACATAGTAATCGTGGATCTATATATAAAGAACATGTATGTATGAATAGATAATGATTTGTAGTTGCAATTCATGCAATATACATGTTGTACAAGTGACAATGATGTTATATATGGGCATGCATGCAATATACATGTTGTACAAGTGACAATGATGTTATATATGGGCATGCAGTCCATGGAACTCCATAAGTCATTTGTAATTGAAGAATTATATTATATGATCTTTGAAAGATTTCAAGGTCTTTATGATCATACGTAAGTAAGAAGCATCTTGCGAATTTAGTTAAGAAATCTCACGTCGTAAGAACTTGAAGGTTCATAGGCAAGAGAAAGATGTTTAAGGATTGCCTCAAGGAAAAGATACCCAAGGCAAGAAGAAAGATAGAGTAATTATTCCACAAAAGAATGTGCTCCTAAATGAGGTTTGTGGGAATACATTACTATCTTAGTTGCATTACAAGAACCTATGATTGAAGGTTTACTTCTCAAATGTGGGGGGTATTTATAATGTCTATAAATTGTATGTAATACAATTAAAGAGATAGTGTTGGAATGCTTTGGCATTTACATCTCTATATCGATCAAAAGGATATGAACAACTACTCTCAAGTGAAATTTGATTCGATTGTCAATCTCATGGATCCAAATTATTTAAAGGTTTGACTAGAGAGGTAGTTGATGATCGAGGGGAATGAGTTAAAGCCAATAATACAATGACTCATTATTTGGTGGAAACCTAACCTAGCAACATTGGAGATCCCATGGTCTAGGTTCAATAGGCAAACTAGTTAGGGAAGACTCAAGATGCATAACACATAACTCACTCATTCCCATGATCAATGTGTGTTTTCCGCAGTCGTAATAAGGTTATGCTTTTGCATTTAATGATACTAATATCTTGTTAACAAGTGGAATATAGCGGAGTATTCTTAATTAGTGTGATCACCTATATGAGAGTAGAAGTCGGGTCGCTTCTATGAGAATGATATGACTTAGTTCTCTAAAGCTCTCATGAATGTGGAAATTGTTCAGGACCAAAATGAACACAACCGTAAGAACCATAATGTATTAGAATAAGATGTGTGAGGCTAATTGTCTTGGTTTACACAAACGGTGGATGGTTCAAAGATCTTATATATCTATTATTTCACCAAGTAAATCCGATAGGTCTTCATTATGAAAGGTTCAAGTCCAAAAGACACATTTTCAAATGCATCTCTTGTTCGCTTGTACTCTCTAATTCCTTGTCATTCAATGTCGTTATTTTCATTCATATGGGGGATTGTTGGAAATTATGTAATAATATCCAATATGAATGAAAATAAAATTACTCATGACCTTTCCATTTGAAACAATATGTTTTTTTTTTCAATAGGTGTCTTTAGGAATAAGTGTGTCTCTTCAAGGAGATAAGTGAACGGACATGTTGGTTCACTTGGGGTTCTATATAAACCCATATATTCATGTCTCCTTAATATAAGATTAAGAATCCTCAATTCTTCTAGAAGTCTTGTTCGTGTCAAGAGAGTACAAGATACAATTTATGGTACGCTAAAGTCCAAAATTACGGTACTTCTATTTTGGATCATCGATTGTTGTATTCTACAAGGCGGACGCCCATCAAACTACAAGCACAAAGGTAGGGGCGAAATCTGTTTTTAGTCAAGTGCATTTATGCATGCCTCAATTGGAATATCAAGTCAGTTCTTTCTTTCCTTGTACTACTTTTATAAGATTCATACATAATTTCACTCCAATATTAGGATTGATTCACTACTTACAATCGTTGATGTATGTTGATTATATTTCATATATTCTTTATTTAATTTTCTGTTATATTTATTATCATATATATGATTGTTCCCCAACAATTATATGAATTGGGAAAACTAGGTTTGTTGCTCCTTGCTCAAGAATCTACGAGCTCTACCTGACCACTATTATGCCATCTAAGGCAATTTTTAGTCTCTCACCAACACAAAGTTCACTTGATGTACCAAATGCTTTATCACCATCGCTATATTTCAACTGTAACATTTTCAAGAGTTTATCAGAACTTGCTTATTAACATCTTGATAAACATATGGAACAATTTAAGCATCACCAACCTGCAAATTCTCCTTTCCAAGTGTTTGAGGGTAAATTTACACCCCTTGGATTTGTAGCGTATCAAACCAGTTATGTGGTTCGTCGTGGATATGATCGAGTATCTTTGAAGATATTCGTCATCGAGGCTAAGTCGAGCCTATATTGGAGGTCAAAACATCTTGGTGTAAATCCGGGATATTATCGATATATCATGGATCCGGTAATTAGTGGAGGATTGTTTGGTTACCAAGATTGAGTTAGAATAAAGGATTTGCATTCAAGAAGGAGTCTTAGACGTGTGCCATGCCATAAGGAAGGTTTTGTTATCATTGTGATTAAGGAAGACATATGGTGTTATCTAAGAAGGAAGTTAATCATCCTTGATTCTTTGTTTCTCAAGAGATACCTAATACGTGCATGATCACTGGTCATATGAGGATTATATTCCTTAATTGTGCTTGAATGCATAAAGGTGATATACATGCACGTCAGAGTTGGAAGAGTCATAAAGCAATCTCTCTGCGTAGAAGGTGACATCTAGAAGATCTCCAAGAATCAAATTGAGGATATCTCAAGGATATTTTGTCAGAAGGGTTCGATTAGGAAAGTATCTTTTCTGGTTCAATTGGAGATCCGATCGCCTTAGTGAGCACATCATTCGCGAACCCTAATCCCATAATTAAGGCGATCACATCATTCGCGAACCCTAATCACATAATTCTCTATAAAAGGAGGTGTCAAGCGCATGAGCCACCCCCCTCCGACAATTCAAACAAAACTGCATCACTGTAAATTGGACGTCTCCCCAGGAGCACCCAATCTATACCCAAAGCCTCACCTTGAGCACCACCAAGCCTCGTCCCAAGCAAAATCCAGCTTCACTCATCAGCCTCGTCCCGAGCAAAAAGTCTACCACCACTTCATAAAGCCTCACCTTGAGCACCAGTCCACCCAATTGTTAGAGATTCACCTCTCTAACAAATATCCTTTATTTTTAGTTGTTTTTGTTACTAAAGTAAGCCCTAAGGAGCCGTCCTTGGCCATTGTGAAGAACCTAGCAGCAAGACTGACTGTTCTTGCTCACATCTGCTTGAAGAGAAGTTAAGAGAAATGTGTGAATGAGATAAGATCAAGACAGACACACTTCCTCAAGGTGTTGGCACGCTCGCATCAGACGGTTGTTCGAAGGACCTAAAAATCCGACCCGAACATTTTGGCACACCCATCAGCGGGACACATCAGTAGCAAAATAGCGACTGATAATATATATAGTAAGCAATATCCTAAGTGTTCCTTGCCGGAACATTCGTGCTGTAAACCTCACAATCCTTTGAGGTGCAAAGGGTTGACCATTGAACAAGTCAACCATCGTTTTGATATAGAAACGATGACAGGAGGATCTAGAGTTGAGAAGTATGTTACTCAAGAACAGCTCACGGATGCATTCGAAAAATTGTCTGCAAGCATAACCGCGAGCGCTGCAAACATAAAAGCGTTACAGGCGTCGTTACAGGAGTCGTTGGACGCTAGTATTGCTAAAAACGATGCCCAATTTGACCAGTTGTGGGAGAAAATAGGCGATCAGGCCGAGCAGAGTGCGCGTGTCTCGGAAACTGTTCAAAAGATAGACACATTCTTTATAGACAAGTACTTGCGCAAGAAAGACGTTGAGTATGAGGTGAACCCACCAACTGAAGAAGCTTCAGGTGCTAGAATCCCTACCATGAAACCAGCAGGGACGATAGTCGTCAAAGTGGTTCCACCAAATAACGAAGGTGAAGGTGGAAACCAGTTCGAGCAAGTTAATGAGCCAGTAGTCCAAGCCGGAGCACAGCCTTTGGCCGCGAACGTTGTAGCACAGCCTACAGCCACGAATGGTATAGTACGACCGGAAGACATCCAGGCCATATTTGACCGTGCGCTACCGCAGCTTAGAACTGAGTCCGCGAGAACCGATTTGCCAACTTATGGCGAATCCCAAACGGAGCATGAACGTGAAGAAGATATCCAACAAAGCTGTTTGAACGAAGAAGTCGTTCCGTTCATAGACGAAGATGCATACATGGACACCGGCCAGAGACATGGAGGGCAAACAATTGATGACACCTCAGCCAATATTTATCCTTTTGCCGATCAGACACAAGTTCATTTTAAATACCAGGCGAAGCTGGACGATCAATTTTCTGTTCATGGCAAAGGAAAGCATGTAGAAGAATTGAATGACCAGTTACTGGGTGTTCGAAAGGATGAGCAAAGTCATGGTCAACTTGTCCAATCACATCAGCAGTCAAGTTTTAAGCCAATTCGTGGCTTCATCAATGAACCTAACTTGAGGTTCTGTATGAAGTATTCAAAACCAAATTGTGGTTTTCATAAAAATTATATTCATGATCCATCCTCTGATCAGAGTAATTCTAATGGCCAAACTGTGTGCTATGATGGTGATTTTGAGTATCTTCAGTACCAAGTAAGTTTGGCGTTTGGCTTACAACGTTCAGACTCTAATCTTTCCAGGAAAGGAGTTCCATGACGATGATACTTCACACACATCTCGCCGTGCTGCTTACAACCTCTACAGGGGCCCATTCATCTTTGGCGGATGTAAGTTCAAATACAAAGAAGTTGATCTGCTGGCTTGCAGTTATTATGCTCCAAAGTTCCTGGAGCAGAAATCTATTTATGATGATACTGGCCAAGCTTTGCAGACAACACATGATGTTTACAGTTCTGATATGCCTATCTTTGAGGCAGGGACTCACTCACCATTCGGTGGTGATTACGTTTATGATTTTTACAAAGCGCCAATTTATGATCAGCGCGACGATAACTGCAAATTGATCATTGGCTCCAACATCAGCAAGTCTCACACACAGAGGTTCAATTACTTTGAGTCTCTTGGTATTAAGAATTCAAACCAGCAAGTGGTTTCTTATGACAGCCAATTGGTGGCTACCTCTGAAGACATCATGCACTACGATATGGTAGTTGGCGACAAGGCGGATCTCTACTCTATACCATCAGCGCAAAGGCGATTGAAGATCATGCTTTGTCAAACGACGAAGACAAGCACTAATACAAACCCGTTTCCAGGGAAAAGGGAGAAATCTAAATCCCCGTCCCCCTCCTTTTTTTCTTTCTTGACTATAATTTATTATGGACGGTGGTGAGAGTCATTGGAATTGCAGTTGGAGTCTGGGGAGGTGTCGGCAAGAGTATATTCATCCCCAGATGCTCACTCCTGCAGTTGAAACCTTGGCGCCTACATGATATCATCATCAACTCACAGGTTAAGTAGTTGAATCCTTCCTTGGGAAATAGGACTTGATCGATCAACTATTCTACTAATCTACCATAATTTCAAGTGTGAATAACAAAACAGTTAAAGTAGATGGTTTTTGGCCGATAGAGTATGACTAGAAATGTGCCCCCGCGTTGCTGGGGGTACATTTGATTGATCAGTTGCATATTTTTATTTACATTTACATAAATTACATAATTTATAAGCTGGTGCTTTCAGCAGACTTGTCTATTCTACAGACTTGTTTATATTTTCAAAAGATAGAACTTCAAATTGTTCATTTTTAACAAAAACAGCTCCACACTTGCATATTACTTTCTAGGTCAACTCGTCTGAGGTATCGCCGGTTGTTCTATCTACAGTTATGTGACTGGCTGCCGCTGTAAATTGAAATAGCAGAGGGTTAGGAGAGCCTAATCACAGTGAATAACTTCCAGAGAGGTCTGACCACACACACACAAAAACATCACATTTTTTTTCAGTTGTAATGAAAAAGGCAATATAGAAGTCAGAATAGGGTACTGATGAGTAGAGTGTCCAGGTATAGACTCCAAGATACATAATAAGAGAAGTTTCCAACTTCTATATTCCAAACTTAAGATATAAATTGTGTAGTAAAATCAGTAACAAAAACCATAAAAAATTTAATGGATTATTACTGAAAAAAAGACAAAGAAAAAAAAAAGAACTATTTCTTGCTAAACTTGAACAAACATCACATGCAAATAATCCTCAGACTTAGAACAAAAAGGAAATCATAATATGGTACATGCTATAGTACATTTTGTGAAACTATACATGGAGTCCCACAACCATACCGATCACAAATGTCATCAAAAGTTCATCAAAAATATTTTAATTCCTGCTATAATGCAACCAATGGTTCCAAACTTCTACCGGCAAGATGCACATTGCATTCTCCACTGTTTTGTATGCCTCTAAATAACAGAATAACATATATTATGATGCACGATAAGTTAACTGCATTCTAGAAATGCCATACAGCCTTCGAATGACCCTTACATAATTCTTAATCAGTCCCCTCATAATGCAAATAGAAAGAACAATAAAATCTACCATTGAGCGGTAGAGAAAGCGAGAGGAGTCTAGAGAGGCAGTGGCAAAGAAAGCGAGAAAAATCTAGAGAGATTGAGAGAGAGTTCGTCCAAAAAAAAAAAAAAAAGAGTGATCTACCAGCGGACTCCGCGCCCATCTCGCCAGCGGACTCCGAGTTCGTCCAAAAAAAAAAGAAAAAAAAAAAAGAGTGATCTGCCAGCGGACTCCGCTCCCATCTCACCAGCGGACTCCGCGCCCTTTTCCTGGGAGGAGAAATCTTGGGCGGTAGAGAAAACAAGAGGAGTCTAGACAGACAGCGGCAAAGAAAGCGAGAAAAATCTAGAGAGATTGAGAGAGAGTTCGTCCAAAAAAAAAATAAAAAATTAAGAGAGAGTGATCTCCCAGCAGACTCCGCTCCTTTCTCCCCAGCGGGCGGACTTCAAGTTCGTCCCAAAAAAAAAAAAAAGTGATCTGCCAGCGGACTCCGCGCCCATCTCGCCAGCGGACTCCGAGTTCGTCCAAAAAAAAAAAAAAGAGTGATCTGCCAGCGGACTCAGCGCCCTTCTCTTGGGCGGAGAAATCTTAGGAGGTAGAGAAAGCGAGAAAAATCTAGAGAGATTGAGAGAGAGTTCGTCCAAAAAAAAAAGAAAAAAAAATGAGTGATCTGCCAGCGGACTCCGCGCCCATCTCTGGGAATGAAGAGGACAAAACCGTCATTTTACTGTCATTAGTGAACAGTAAATACCCCTAACGGAAAATAATATATGTTAAATGCATGGGGGGCTAAGCGACATGCCCTACGAGCAGCGCTCTCAAAATTTTCAAGTGAGTGACACAAAGCATCTCTGCTAAACACTTGGAAATTCTCGCAAGAGAGAGTCCCGTGCCGCGAATGTTCACATGTCAAGGCTTGGAGTGAAGCATTGGTGGCCTCCCCGTGGCCTTTCGAAGGGTAACTAATCATGTTGAGTTTCCTTCTTTCTTTTGCTTTTTAGTCTTTCGTTTTAGTTCTTTCATCGAAAAAGAGATTCTGAGTTTTGTTGAAATACAAACCGATCTTCTTACCTGGCAAGAGGTTTGAATTTCACATCATACACTTAGAGGCCTACGCCTGAGGCCTTGGATGCAAAAGACAATCTATGTGTCTTGGATTTGCAGCCATTGAACCAACAAAGTGCAGACACAGAAGAAAGGAAGACAGTTTGCAATTCAGCAAAATTACAGCTGCAGCTACTGTACATCAACTTCGCAGATTAAACTGGGAAGATTCAGGAGGAACCAGCAAACAAGCTACATATGCACGGAAAGCCCGGGATGTATACTTTCCAACAAAATTTACGGTTCGTGATTCCGACATTCCAGGAGAAAGTTATGGCAGTTTGAGTACCAGAAGGTCAGAACGCTCGACAATCTGCACTATGTATTTGTGAATGCACGAACGGACTTTGCAAGTCTCTTTGGCTCAGCGAATGCATGGTGTTTCGTTCTCTATGCATATTTGCATACTTGGGGGCTTGAGACTCAAGTTTTACTACCCTTCATTCGCTCAATTTCGGACACCAAAACTGGGGGGCACATAGGGACAGAATCAGGTACTTCAAATTTCCTGAAATTTTTGAAATTGTGTGCACAGAGTTTTGGTGGTGTCTTATTATTTTAGAAGCCAACACCTGTGGCTTCCAATGGCGTTGCTTTGTACACATTCTTGTTGAGATATATGCAACAGCAGTCATGATTTACTTGGCCAATATCTGTGGCCTCTAATTCTGAATTTTCGGAACAACATCTGTGTTTCTTAAAGTCAATTACAGTGGCTTATACTTTATCATGCTTGGAGCTTTGGCTGACCAGGAGTACAACTGAGGATACACTTGGGGGGCTAGCTGTTGGCCTGTTGCTCTACGATTACATGAAAGCATTACTCCTTGGCAGAATGTCTTGTGCAAGCTTTCAGGTTCCATAAGAGGAGGAGTATGTGCATAAAGTGGAGGTGGTTAACTATGTTGGTAACTTGTTTGTATCCATATACAAGGAAGCATGGTCATCATAAATTCATCATCATGCCTAATTTTCTTCAACGTGGCAATGACAAGCTACCAAGTCAAAAGAGGTCTTGCATCAGTGGCGTGAACATTGGATGCCAACAAAGTAAAGACAGGTGCCCAGAATTTCTTCAACTCTTCTTCTCATGCTGTGAAGTACAAAAACCAATGAGTGGTTTTCAAAATATTTTTGTGCCAATAACTGTGGCATCTTATTTCAAGAAGAGATTAACCCCGAAGGCTACCTTGTTCGCTCAAGCAGACCATTATCAAGGAATGCGAAGTTTTATTTTCACATGCTGGGGGGGGGGGGGGGGGGGGGGGGGGGCTTATATCTCTGTTGCTTTGTGATATCTTAGCACGTTAAAACCAGTAACTGTGATTTATATTCTAATGCCGATTAAAGCGGCATCAAAGGTTTATCTTCAAAGGTTTACATGTGCAGCGATTCGAGCCTCTGATCTCTCCAGTAAGTGGATTGATATATATCTAGCCAACACAGTCGCTATGAGTTGTGCACGAATTGATATCTCCATCAAAAGAATTATTATATTTGGAGAAAAGATGATTGAGGATAAGAAGCTGCCAGAAGAAGATAATACAATGTCAAGAAGACTTTGTGCAAAGCTACAGCGTGGTTCTACCTTCATAAAGACAAGAGGCTCTTTATCATGTATATGATTAAATAGCCTAGCAGCTTATATGCATCTACATACCGGGCGACGTGATCTTGCTGGGAGTAATTCAAAGTCCAAAGTGCCTTCATGCAGTTCCCGTATAAGAAGAATAGTTTCGAAACCAGTATTGGGGGTTCATGGACTCTGTAACCACCATTCGCTGAAGGTTCTACTATGCAGGGGGGCTTCAGACCTCATAATGGCAGCATAGATTATTCAAGAGAAGCTTCTGCATGAGGTTGGTATCTCGAAATATGCCTTGGTAGTAAAGAAGAACTGTGCATCAAAACTGAAATTGCAGTAAGGGTATATAGACATCCACTCGAGGTTGTTCAGTGATGATGCGTAATTATATACATGGAAGAGCCACCAGTATCATACTTTTGGGCCTAAGTCATGTGGTTACAATGAAGACTTGCAAATATTGAATATATGAATGCATGTCTACTGAGAGGGAAAAAATACTCGAGTACTGGACCAACCTCTTTACACCCAAATTAATATTTTACTGGACAGTAAATGTCTATGTAAATATTAATTAATTCTTGATCCATGTCATATCGGCGAGCTCACGTTCTTTGGGTTTACAAGTGGTGGCCCGCCAGTGAAACCACGCGAGCTAAACTACGCAGTTCGCGTGCGAACGGGACTTCGCGTGGACTACACAGTTCGCGCGCGGAATGACTTAGCGGAATGACTAGCTAATTCCGCGTAGGCGAGGCGAGACACTCCACGTAAGCGAGGCAAGATTGACACTTCACGTAGGTGAAGCAAGCGGATTGTATCTAGGTAAGCTGGCGAACTGGCTCGCGCGGGAAGCTTCGCGAAGAAGGCATAGGCGGAGTCCGCGTGCATCTCATTAATCGTTGAAGACTCTCACCAGTCTTTTGACATGTTTTGGGCCAATCCTTGTGGCCTTTATTAATTAAAAAGTCTTCTTTTGGCCCGCGAGATGGTTTGAGTCTGTGATACCCAGCGGGATAAGGATATTCCTAATTCCAGTTCGCATAGGAGTCTTTAATTGAGCAACGCGGAAGCAATGCCCTATGCGGAATGGAGTGTGCGGACTGGACATGTGTCACACCTTGTGGGATCAAGGTTTCAGAATCCAACTTGAACTACGATCTTTCCTCTGCCGCAAGTCAAGCTTCTATATAAGGGGACTCGAAGCAGTCTCTTGACACACACAAAACTTATACAACTACACAATCAAATCTCTCAACAAATACAAACAGAAACTTTCAACCTAATTGAAACCCCTTTCGAGCCTCTCGAAAACCCTAACCCTAAGCGCGCTGCCGCCTAGACTTTTCTCATAACCCTCCCGGACTCGCCCCCGATCACCTGATTCCCTATAGTTGCTCTGCTCGCGTCCTACCGTGAGTATCGATCGCTTTGTGCTCGTAAATTCCCCACCTGAGGTGGCACCTGGAAACCCCATTCCGCCTGATCAAGAAGTCAAGCTCGTATACAAACTCCTTCCTCGTCTGCGAGGTGGCACGCCCGCAACATCTTCCTCACTATTTGTTCGCTAGTTACCTCTCCCCACTAGGCGTGCCAATGTTTTGGCCACGATCCTCAGCGCGCGGAGTAGAGGTAACTAGTGAACAAATAGTGAGGGAGATGTTGCGGGCGTGCCACCTCGCGGACGAGGAAGGAGTTTGTATACGAGCTTGACTTCTTGATCAGGCGGAATGGGGTTTCCAGGTGCCACCTTAGGTGAGGAATTTACCAGCACAAGGCGATCGATACTCACGGTAGGACGCGAGCAGAGCAACTATAGGGAATCAGGTGATCGGGGGCGAGTCCGGGAGGGTTATGAGAAAAGTCTAGGCGGCAGCGCGCTTAGGGTTAGGGTTTTCGAGAGGCTCGAAAGGGGTTTCAATTAGGTTGAAAGGTTCTGTTTGTATTTGTTGAGAGATTTGATTGTGTAGTTGTATAAGTTTTGTGTGTGTCAAGAGACTGCTTCGAGTCCCCTTATATAGAAGCTTGACTTGCGGCAGAGGGAAGATCATAGTTCAAGTTGGATTCTGAAACCCTGATCCCACAAGGACAATGCTAACCCGCGCGGACCAAACACTTTGTGACACATGTCCAATCCGCACACTCCATTCCGCATAGGGCATTGCTTCCGCGTTACTCAATTAAAGACTCCTATGCGAACTGGAATTATGAATATCCTTATCTCGCGGGGTATCACAGACTCAAACCATCTCGCGAGCCTTTCTAGCTCGCGGGCCAAAAGAAGGTTTTTTAATTAATAAGGGCCACAGGGATTTGCCCAAAGCATGTCAAAAGACTGGTGAGAGTCTTCAACGATTAATGAGATGCATGCGGACTCCGCCTATGCCTTCTTCGCGTAGCTTCCCGCGCGAGCCAGTTCGCCAGCTCGCCTAGATACAATCCGCTTGCTTCGCCTACGCGAAGTGTCAATCTTGCCTCGCTTACGCAGAGTGTCTCGCCTCGCCTACGCGGAATCAGCTAGTAATTCCGCGCGAAGTCATTCCGCGCTCGAACTGTGTAGTCCACGCAAAGTCCCGTTTCCACGCGAACTGCGTAGTCCGCGCGAAGTCATTCCGCGCGCGAACTGTGTAGTCCGCACGAAGTCCCGTTCGCACGCGAATTGCGTAGTTCAGCTCGCGTGGTTTCACTGGCGGGCCACCACTTGTAAACCCAAAGAACGTGAGCTCGCCGGTATGAAATGGATCAAGAATTAATTAATATTTACATAGACATTTACTGTTCAGTAAAATATTAATTTGGGCGTAAACACAACCTACTAGCCAAGTTTTGATCATTAAGGCGTTAGTTTCTCCAATTTTGCAAAAGCTGCATGCATAGCAGATGTCCATCTAGCAGCAACAAAGTTTGTGTTGCTTTATAACAAAAGGACATGCAGGGGGCTTCAAACCTCGTGTTGGCAGCAACGATTTTGAAAGAAGAAGTCACGGCGCAATTAATGTTACATCCAAAGCGAGAAGGTGGAAGGGAGACTGCAGCTTTCTAAAAGTTTCTAGCTTGGGGAATGAAGATTTGTGACAACTCATTATAGCATTCGCAGCTACAATACAGAAGCAAATAACCTATTTGAGGTTTAATTGTAGCTTAGTGCCGACAACCTTTCAAGACCAGTATGTGGTTTTGAAATCTCATAGTTAATTTAAATGCCAATTACAGCGGCATTGAGGAGAGCATACTTTGCAATGGAGGCATAGCTACATCATCTCCTAGTTGTCCACCAAGAACAGGAGCGTATGTCTAATCACGCATAGAGGCACTATCATTGTTCTTACTTGGGGGGCTACGAAGTATGCATGCCTATTACAATTTACAAACAACTTTTGGGTTGTTCCCAGAGAGCACGATGAGTTTGAGCTGACACAAAGACAGAAATTTGGCATTCGCCGGGAGACGTATGAGGACGCTCTAATATCTTTTGGAGCGAAAATTATAGAGCGCACCCGGCCGATCTCACCGTCCACTCACCCGTGCCGGCCCCACCCGGTGATCTCACCGTTAAATTTCCGGGTGCGCGGCGCACCCGGGTGCTCCGAATACGCTCTCCTTTTGGAGGAATGAATACAGAGTCGACGAGAGTACAAGAAGACCATGTTTATGGTTTGGCAAAGCATTCAATGCAATAGTGCAGATCCATTTGTGATTAATCACCACAAGGAGCTTGTAATTATCAATCATGGAGCCAAATTAATTCAAGCATACAAGGAACTAAGTTCAACTCTACACAGTCAGCTCAATTACATCAGGATTACATAAGTCATATATGGTTGTTCCTTCTAGACAAGTACCCTAATGAACTGGTCAAAGGAAAAAGAAATTAAAATGACCATGAAAGCTCAAGTCTTATTGTCAAGCATGTATTCAAGCAAGCATTTGCATTTTTCCACGATATGTATATATTGGCATCATTTTCACATTCAATTTCTTAACTCTTTTTTCTCTTCATCATATAAATAATTGCTCGAGACAAGTTTTTCATTTGTTTTGTCAAAGTGGATATTACTTACTACCTACCATTTATCGAAAATTATATAGCGCACTCGGCCAATCTCACCGTCCACTCATCGCGCCCGGTCCCACCTGACCATCTCACAGTTAAATTTCCGGGTGCACTGAATAGGCTCTCACCATTTATATGCACCTAGCTTGACTCGTTCATGGCCTCCACGAAACAACCCAGTCGTTGAAGTGCTCTACCACATTTCATATAATTCATTATCCCAAATAGTATTTGGGGAAGAATTGCTCCTATCCAGCCTGTTAAGATGAATAAACAAACATGCCTATACTTGCAAAAACGAGTAACATTTCTCTATAAAAGGGCAGAGCTCTAACCATTCTCAAACACATCTGCTACTGCTTACAGCTTCTCACTACAAACAAGTTCTAACTAAGATATGGGAGCCTTGGGACAGCCAAGGCCTTATTGGCTCATTTCAGTGTTCTATGGTTTGGCATTGTGCTTCTTAGCTAGTACTACTGTTCTTGCCGACAATCCTTACACTTATTCTTCACCACCACCTGCTACTCACTACCCTCCTAATTATCCGTCGCCACCACCAGAATATCCTAAGCACCCTCCATATCATTACAAGTCACCACCTCCTCCATCACCTTCACCACCACCTCCATATGTTTACAAGTCTCCACCACCACCATCACCTTCGCCCCCACCTCCATATGTTTACAAGTCTCCCCCGCCACCCTCACCCTCACCTCCACCTCCTTATGTCTATAAGTCACCTCCACCCCCGTCACCTTCACCGCCACCTCCATATCATTACAAGTCACCTCCTCCTCCATCACCTTCGCCGCCACCACCATATGTCTACAAGTCTCCGCCGCCCCCATCACCTTCGCCGCCACCACCATATGTCTACAAGTCTCCGCCGCCCCCATCACCTTCTCCACCACCACCATACATTTATAAATCACCACCTCCACCGTCCCCATCACCACCTCCTCCTTACGTTTACAAGTCTCCCCCACCACCATCTCCATCACCACCTCCTCCTTACGTTTACAAGTCTCCCCCACCACCATCTCCATCACCACCTCCTCCTTACGTATACAAGTCTCCACCACCACCATCTCCATCACCTCCTCCTCCTTACGTCTACAAGTCTCCACCTCCGCCATCACCATCACCACCTCCACCATATGTATACAAGTCCCCGCCTCCTCCTTCTCCATCACCGCCACCTCCTTACGTTTACAAGTCTCCACCACCACCTTCACCATCACCGCCTCCACCATACGTCTACAAGTCCCCACCTCCTCCATCTCCATCTCCACCACCTCCATACGTCTACAAGTCCCCGCCTCCTCCTTCCCCATCACCTCCTCCACCCTACATTTATAAGTCACCACCACCACCCTCACCCTCACCTCCACCACCTTATGTGTACAAGTCCCCACCTCCACCTTCCCCATCACCACCACCTCCATATGTCTACAAGTCTCCACCACCACCATCTCCATCACCTCCTCCTCCTTACGTCTACAAGTCTCCTCCTCCGCCATCACCATCACCACCTCCACCATATGTATACAAGTCCCCGCCTCCTCCTTCTCCATCACCGCCACCTCCTTACGTTTACAAGTCTCCACCACCACCTTCACCATCACCGCCTCCACCATACGTCTACAAGTCCCCACCTCCTCCATCTCCATCTCCACCACCTCCATACGTCTACAAGTCCCCGCCTCCTCCTTCCCCATTACCTCCTCCACCCTACATTTATAAGTCACCACCACCACCCTCACCCTCACCTCCACCACCTTATGTGTACAAGTCCCCACCTCCACCTTCCCCATCACCACCACCTCCATATGTCTACAAGTCTCCCCCTCCACCATCTCCTTCACCTCCTCCTCCTTATATCTACAAGTCTCCTCCTCCCCCAACTCACTCTCCTCCCCCGTACTACTACAAGTCCCCTCCACCACCACCATACCACTACTAAGCGTACGTACAGCTACAGTTAGCATAAAACAACTCGTATTTTCAGTTGGAATAATTACTTCTTCGTGTTTGGATGTGGGTATACATTCTTTTGCTGTATTGTTTCTCTTCTCAAAACAATAAGAGTACGTTTACTACATATGAATGATATAAGGGTACGTGTAGCACGACCATGTAATATCCTTTCTGTTGTAGCACGACCATGTGTTACTTCTTATTTTAAGAAATGAAAGCCAAGCAGATGGCCATTGTTTACGTACTTTTTTTCATGCTTAATTTTTACTTATGATCCTTTGATTTAATGTATGTGGTGAGTAACCAATCAAGTGCAAATGAATGATATGCGCTGCATCTTCCTCTACAATCTTTGCTATCGATCACTTGGCTCATTTGAAACTATCAAGTAAAAGTAACAGTATATTACATAAGATTTTGAACGTACTTATTAAAACTCAATTCTAGGCAGATTAGGTCATATTTCTCGATATCCTTCACTGGAAAGCAGGTTGAACAGAAATCTATTACAGCATTACTTGCAATCAAATTTTAAGCAAGTCAACATTGTTCCTTTGGCATAGAGAGATCTAGATTATACATGTATAGAAATGAAAAAAAAATATTCAACGGGTGCAAATTTTTCAATTCACCGGGGTGCAGTCAGAACATCTGATGCTTATTGCCGCCGTAAGCAAAATAATAGATTATGAAATGATTGAAATCTGATGAAATGTATATACCGGCGAACTTTAGGTTTCTTAGCAACGAGGTCGAATAATTATTTAGCTTATGGGTTCTTTTAGATTTTGTTGTTTTAAGTTGTGTGAGATTGTTTAGGGTTCTAAATTTATTTTGGTGATATGTAATTGTTAGCAAATGTCGACTTCATTTATTTTTGAGGTTAGCCTCTTCTACGTATGTATAATTGATCCCCAAAAAAAAAAAAAAAAGAAACATTATTCCGGCCAGAAATTGGTTTTGCACACTGCAAAAAGAAAAAAAAAGAAAAGAAGAAAAAATAGAAACCAATGACACATTGGTATATATATACAGAGCTTCTCAGCTGCGGACGTCCGCATTTATTCTTACGGTGCAGATTTCCACTTTATACTTACTTTTCAATCGAATTTTCACATCTCCACCATCTAGTATTTAGTTACTAATGTATAGATCATCTCTGCAAAATTTCAGCCAATTTGGTTATCATTAAGGCACTCAAAACTGCGTTTTTCTGTTATAAAAATGAACAGTTCAAGTTTGACAGAATTATGTTCATCCATTGGTTTAATCGAGTTTGAGTGCCTTAATGATAATCAAATTAGCTGAAATGTTGCAGAGATGATCTATACATTAGTATCTAAAGACTAGACGGTGAAGATGTGAAAATTCGATTGAAAAGTGAGTGTAAAGTGAAAATCCGCACCGTAAGAATAAATGCGGACATCCGCACCTGAGAAAATCTGTATATATATATATAGACACACACAGAAACTTCATATATGCAGGCTAACATGTCCGACTGTTAACTTAAGCTATATGCTTAGCTGGGTTGAAAACTACGTACCTTACAGGTTTGTTTTAAAAATTGAAGACTTGCTAGTTAGTTGTCTTAATTACTATTTTAGAGAATACGTACGTGATCTATAAATATATATATATATATATAGACACACACTCGATTATCACTATATTTATTCCTTTTTTGACTTACTTAGTCTATATATTGTTTTTGGTCTCTGTGATCGACTTCTCCTTGATAATTCTTAATTTGGGTATGAAAGGTTCCAAGAATAGTCTATTTTTAGACAAATTATCTAAGACTTTATGAGTAAGACCGTACAACACAGCAATATCCTAATTACTTTAGTGTATCAGTATTATGATACTGTACAAGTGTACAATCAATCTATGGATATATAGTACCACTAATTAATCTACTTAATTGTAATTCGGACTAGTCTATATATAAACATATATATATATATATATATATATATATATATTGATCCATACATACATATATGTCGTATGTGGTACGAATACATACATACTCGATCGCCAATTACAGGAATAGACAATTATGTCAACTTAGGCGGTTACCTAACCCCGCGCGCATATATATGGCTGGACTTGTTCTAGCAGCTAGTTGTTCTTTGGTTTCTGCAGCAAGGTCTTGCACTGACGACGAGTTCGTTCATACGTAAACCATCATCCATCCATAATATCTTCACAGTTTATTTTGTCTACAAGCTAGCTAGTTATTCCAGAAATTAATCCACCGCTTGTCATTTTGTCTAGCAGCCACTAAGTCGTGTATAGCAATATTTATAAGGAAGCTTCTACATATATGTATGTGTATATATATAGGATATGTACATACACCTCATATGGATTATTAGTTTGACTTCAAATGAATGCCCTAGCTAGCTAGGGTATAATACTATAGGCGGTGTTTGTTTGCCTTCATATAGCAACCAGACAGCCAAATATTTATCCTGTCAGACTCCTTGTATTGTTTGGAGACCCAGATTTGTATCGATCGGAAATCAAGAATCCTGTTAGAGGTGGATAACAAATCTTGTTAGAATGGTGTTATTAATTTTATCCAGCTTCTGATTTCTCTCGATCGATCTGCGATGTGCTAACCTTATCACGCGATCAAAACACACGCGCGCGACAACCACCGGCCTTCATCTTCATCCCTTCTTCCGCGCCCAATTTCATCTTCATCTTCATCCCTTCTTCCACGCCCAATTTCAATTAATTCCGGCCATTACCAGCAAAACCCAGACATCTCCGGCCAAGTCCGACGACGTCTTCCTCCTCATCGGTAACTCCAGAGTGAACGTGGACGGTGAATTACATCTCTGCATTTTTTTTTGTTTCGGCAAGAACCCGTGAGCTGAAAACCGAAAATCTTCAAGGATTTTGTGGCAGCTCTGACCTCCATTAGAGTTGTTCTTCACCGGAGTTTGGGATTTAACGTTTTTTCTTTTTCTATTATGTTGTTTTTTTAAGGTTTGTTCTTCTGTAAAGGATAGAGTCCAAGTCGGATTCAAATTTGCTCAATACCTTCATCCCCACCTATTTAGTTGAATGCTACGTGTTATATCTTTTAATTACTCTAACTATGGTTAACAATATTTATGTATGGATACAAATTTGTTCCTCACATTTACTTCCTCATCCCCACCCATCTAAAAAAATAACACCTGTCTATTGAGTTAAATCTCTAACTATGGTTAACAACACAAATCTATAATAATAATAATACCACTTATATCATAGTGTGATTAAATAGGACATGTGGCGTTCACCTAAGTGGGTGGGGATAAGGGTAGGGAACAAATTTACATCCGTCCCGGTGCCAATCCAATTCTTTTCTAGAGTAACAAACATTCTGTTGGATAGGAGGCATACACCTCCAAATCCAATCTAGTCAAGTTGGAACAAGACTTGATTAGAAATCCAATCTAGTCCATGGTACCAAACACACCCTATAATGTATTTGGTAATTCTCCGATAATTGGTATTTCATTCATGGGTCCTTTCGATCAATCCTTTCGTTCATTTTGTTTTGTGTTCTTCTTTTTTCGTTTTTGTGATCTTACAAACAACTCAATCAAGACACTCACCATGCATGTAATAAATTTCCTTTTCGATTTCGGAAAAGACATTCAGATCGAGTTTCTTATTTCAGCAGGGTACGTACTACTTTTAATTTCTTCCGGGGAAGTCAGCTATTAGCTAGTCGTACATATGTGCATAAACATTACACAACTTAAATACAAGCAGAGAATCCGGATCCACGTAGGAAGAATTTAGCTTCTCTACTTTCTCTCTCGTAAATCCAATTCAAGGACGGGATGGAACACCCCCAGCAAGCAACAGTAACCTCCTCCTACTTTGGCTGATATCAAAAGCCAACCTTTGAATTACCAATCTGAATCACTCGTAATTGGTGCCGTTTCGACCAACGAACGGGGGATCGAGTAATTAGTTGCCGGCTGGTAGCATATAGGGATCATTGTCGACGTTGATTAATAGTACATGTCCTTTTCGATCAGTCCTGGTGGAAGCCAACATGCTTTGTTTTCGGTATTGAAAACCAGTTTACTTTTGTTTTCGTTTGCTGAAATGATTACAGCAAGCTAGCTAGGGTTATACAAATTTATAATTAGCACTAAAATTAACCATATATATACCAGAAGTCCAGAGGAACCATATATTAATTCTTTGTATACTTTGTATTGATGAGAGATATAAATAGCACGAGGTTAATTATATATAGTGATAGCTCTTTCAAGGTATACACATCACTGGTGACCTGGGATGATGCGAGTTCAAAATGAAAAACAAAAGGATGATCGAGAGGAAGCAAAAGAGACTAGGTCGCCGTTAACTGAGCGGACATAGCTGGTGATCGAAAGTCGTACTTTCTATGCAAAGACGACGAGCTCGATCCATCAACAATATCACGGTTTCATTTCACATCAAGCAGAAAAAAGGATTTTCATAGACACCCAATTTTGAAGATTTATATACAAAGCTGGGGCTTAGCTTTATAGCCCCAACTCAACTAGGAAAAGAAACCTTCTTTTACGTACGAGGATTATGATAATATAAAGGGGGATTTTCATATACACTCAATTTTCAATAGTGGTTTTAAATAAAACCCACATAATATTATTTCTGATAGACATCTAAAATATATGAATTATGATACATATTATGTCCTATTTTTTCTAAATTTTACACAATTGCCACAATTCAACTATAACATATAAACATAATAAATAAGTTTAATTGATGTTGTCTTAAATACCTTGATTATGAGTTTTTCTTCTAACACTAACATTTTTCAATCAATTTGCAAGAATCATGCAGTTTTCTTTATTTTTATGAAAAAATCTAGGTGAAATAAATACATTCTATGATATATACATTAGGTAAAATATAATATAAATAAGATATATGATTATTAAAGTAAAAGGAAGAAATTTTATAGTGTTACTGTAAGCCCTAAGCCCTAAACCCTAAACCCTAAACCCTAAACCCTAAACCCTATACCTTAACCCTATACCCTAAACCCAATTTTGAGTTTCTTCTTTGTAGGTATATTATTATATCATGTCCTACTTAATAGGTACATTAGAAATGTAAATGTTCTCTCGATCAGGATGAGAAATGATATAATAATATACCTAAAAAGAAGAAAATTAATCAAAGAACAAGAATGTGTACCTTACAATTAGACATTTTTCGATTATGTAGAAAGACACCAAATATGAGCTTAAGAATGAAAAGAATCATTTTATTACAAATGACATACTTCTATATATAACATATATATATATATATATATATATATATATATATATATATATATATATATACACTCAAGTTAGTAACAACAAGGTAATAAATTAAAGAATGTAACTACTAGAAAAATGCCCTGAGGTGACAAAATATTTCCAATTCGTCACCTAAGAGAACACTTTAGTGACGAAAAAAGTTTCGTCACCTTAGTAAAATATTTCGTCATCTGAGGCAGGTAAGGTGACGAAAACTAATTTCTTCACTAACGTCGTCACCTAAGTTAGCTCTAACGTGACCAATATTATTTTGGTCATCTAAGGCATAGGGGAGGTGACGAAATATTTTTTCGTCACAAAGGTGTTCTATCTTAGGTGACGCAAATAAAGTTTCGTCATTTAAGTTACAGGCAAGGTGACGAAATAAGTTTTCATCACCCAGTTTGTATCACTGAGGTGACGAAACATATTTTCGTCATGTAAGTGGCAGGCTAGGTGACGAAAAAACCCAAGTTAGTATCACTGAGGTGACGAAAAAATATTTCGTCATGTAAGTGGTAGGATAGGTGACGAAAAAAGGTTTCGTCGTCTAACTGGTTACTATGGTGACGAAATAAATAATTTCGTCACCTTACTGGATTTAACTTTTATAATATCCTGATGCGTTTCCAGATCTGCATCTTTCATTCTCCATTTTATCTCAAAATTTCCTTCGATTTTCAATACCTGGTGTGAAGCCCTTCAAATCCCACCAGTTTTCGAAAACGTTTAGGTCTCGATCCACGTGGTCAACATTAAATTAACGTCACTTGTTACACGAAAACGCTCTTACCTACCCCTATATGACCTAGTTTGATTGATTCTTTCACACACAAAACTCTCACATTGATGAGATGTAACCACTCATGTAAAAATTTAGATACGTTCACCTCTCGACGATAGGGCTCCACATAGGAAAACATAAGCGTATATAAGGTTGACCGCTTGTGTTTTGGCCACGATCCTCAGCGCGCGGAGTAGAGGTTTCTAGGGAACAAAGAGAAGGGGGAGTTGCGGGCGTGCCATCTCGCGGACGAGGAAAAGGTTGATGGTGATGCGAGATCTTGACTTCTGATCAGGCGAATGAGTTTCAGGTGCCACCTCAGACGAGGATTTACGAGCACAAGCGATCGATACTCACGGCGGCGTGAGCAGAGCAACAAATAGGGAGTTCAGAGAGAAGTCGGGGGGTAGAGTCCGGAGGGCTCTGAAGAGGGGAACCTAGGCGGCGGCGGCGCTTAGGGTTAGGGTTTCGAGGAGCTTGAAAGGTAACTGGTTTCAGTTTGTTTTTGTGTATTATTTTAGTGTCTTCTGTTAGGGTTCGAGCCCCCTTATATAGTAGTTCGACCTGTGGCGGAAGAAAAGTAATTAGAATCCAAGTCGGACTCTGAAACCCTGTAGCACAAGGGCACTGTTCTGTCCATGCGAGCCAACCATCTTGGGACACATGTCCAGTTCGCACACTTCATTCCGCATAGGGCATTGCTTCCGCGCTGCCAACTGTAGACTCCTATGCGAACTGGAATATCCTCATCCCGCGGGCTGCTACAAGATGCTATCTCGCGTGCTTCTGTAGCTCGCGTCCATTTCGCGGGCTATTGCAGCTCGCGAGCCTTAAAAGGGCTTTTTATATTTAATGGGCCACAGGGATTGGCCCGAAACATGTCAAAGACTTGTAAAAGACTTCAACGTTTGTCGTGGTGCGCGCGGACTCCGCATGTTGTTTCCTCGCGAAGTCTTCTACGCGAGCCAGTTTGCCAGCTCGCCTCGCTTCGCCTACGCGGAGAGTCAATCTCGTCTCGCCTACGCGAAGTGTTGAATAGTAATTCCGCGCGAAGTCATTCCGCGCGCGAGCTAAGTGTTCCAGTTCGCATGCAGTGCGTTCCGCGTGAAGTCTAACTCAGCTCGCGTGATCTCACTGGCGGGCCGACATTTGTAAACTTAGAGAACTTTAGGCTCGCCGGTATGGCATGGACCAAAAATGTAATTAATATTCACATAGACATTTACTGTTCAGTAAAATATTAATCTAGGCGTAAACAGCTTGTTCGGGGACCAAACGTGTTACTTAAATATGTGATTTTTCAACCATAATCGTATTTCACCATACCGATGATATCCTATTTCACAAGATTTTTGAAAATATTACTTCCTCCCTATTTAACAAGATCACATTCTATCAAAACCTTTTCTTTTTAAGAAAGAAAAAGGAAATTTTTTTTTTCACTAAGATGACGAAAGTTCATGTCTTCGTCACCTAACTACTTAATTTTTGACAGATCAAACTTCCGCCAATTTTTTGGGCCAAATTTTGTATTTCCCTTAAGTGACGAAATAGTCACGTTCGTGGGCTTAGTTTGTATTAGAATACCCAAATCAAGTCCTATACTTGATCAGTCTTGCTCTTCCTCCCTAAATCGATCAAGAGTTGTCTCCTCCCTAAATCGACGTCGCCTCCACATCGCCGTCTCCTCCCTTGCTCCATTGACTCAATCGGCCTCTCCCGCGCCCACATCGCCGTCTCCTCCACATCGCCTTCTCCTCCCATATCAACATCGCCTCCACATCGTCGTCTCCCATATCGACGCCGCCTCCACATCGTCGTCTCCTCTCCCGCGCCCACATCGCCTTCCACCGCGACCGCAAGCTCCATCCACATCCACTATGCCGCCGCGACCGCAAGCTCCATCCACATCCACATCCACATCCACATCCATTTCCTCAACCTTTTGATTTTCTAATTTGGTACGTTTGCTCATCAATTCTCTTGATTTTGAACTTATATACAAGGCCAGGGATCTGATTGTCAGCTGGCCGGTGTTCCGGCATCTATGGTACAAACTGCAGATCCCTTTTATTGCCATCTTTTCTTATCACTGTTGTCATATAGTATAAGTGCTTCTCACTTCAAGTTGTTTATTCCATATATATTTGTTCTTCTCCAGTGTTCTTTTGTTGAGATTACATAGAGACCTCTACTTTTTCTCATTACCTGACTTCCTCATAAATTTTTTACCTCAAGAAATCAGCTCTTAAGTTCTACTAAAATTGCAACGTAGTTGCACCCATCACACTCTATAGCCGCTCTGCGCCTCTCGCCCCACGTTAGCGAGGGCTTTAATAATCTACCTCTCCTTCTCCTTCTTTATCTCGTTGTCGGATCTAGCAGACATGCCATGGTTGGGATGCCTTCAAAAGTGTTTCTTGTGTACTGAATGGAGCTAAGAGAAGAAGAGTAGTTGTTGTTAGTATTCAACTATTCATTTTAAATGTGGTCAAACTTTTGTTCAATTTATCTTTCTCTGTTCTGAACTTCTTATTGGCATCTTGAATCCAGGCAATTAAAATGCTGGATGAGAAAGAGGAACATGTCATCATCAAGATTGGCTATCAAAATGGTGGGCTTTGCTCAAAATTTGGGATTAGGATGGTAGGTATCCAATGACTAAATTATTAAACTCTTGAGCTGCATGTTGATAGCCATTTTCTGTGCAGCAGTGATTGTACATTCAAGATTGTATTTTTTAGGATCTACTTAGATAGTTTGGTTGCTCTTGGGGTTTATTGGAACATGAATGAATTAGTGTGAGGATAATATGAATGATATGCTTTTTTAATTTGGGATATCTGTTGAGCAGCTACAACTCTTCTTAATAAGTGATGTAAATTTTGTTTTCTTTCGGATGTCAATTTCCAGAAGCATTCGAAATAAAAAATAACGCCTTAACTGAATATCTGGGTTCAGCTGTTTTCAGTAAGATTGTACAAGTTCATAATTTTCATACAGGAGTCTATGATTGCCTAATGATCATCAGAGCTTAGAAATAAAAATTTCTTAACTTTGTAAGCAAGCATGATCCTACAGATGAGCTTATGTTTTTTGTTCACACTTACAACAGGTACTGCTATTGGCTCTTCTCAATTCAGCCTCCTGTACTCTAAACTAAATCTTCTATACTTCATTTTCTTTTTTCACAGTGAGTACAGAATGCAAGTAGCTAATACTGAATGTTGCGAGCATTCCCAGCTGCAACACTCTTTAGAGGTGATGTAAATTTTGTTTTGTTTTTCTTGATCTTCCCAACCAAAAGAAAACAAATATATGATAATGGTTTACCTATGATAATCACTGTGCTATCTACCAATTGCTTCACATTCTGTTAGCACTTGCATCTTTAGTTCTTTCTGCTAACAGTATTGGTTTCTTGGGGTGCAATACTTGGCAACCCTATCGCGAAGTCAGCTTTTTCTTCATGTAAGATTACATCGTACTTGTTTCATTGTCTTTCCACTTTCAGTTGAAATGATTATACATTTTCTTGTAAATGACAGGGAGACGGTATTTTTGCTTTGGGGAGTTCAACTAAAAAATTAGACCTGGTCAGGAAGATTATGAAAAGCTGTATAGTCGAAAATGCAAATCATGCAGCTCTTGTCATGAAGCATAGGAAGGATCGACTGAACCACAAGATCGATCAACTAAACAGAAAAATCTTCACCAAATTCGGCGTATACCAGCCGGCAGTCCCACCGCAGGAGCAACCTAATGATGATGATCATGATGATCGACGCATTGATTCAATTGACACTTCATAGTCACTAGCTAGTTCATTTTCTAATATATATTTTGTATGAACAAGTCTGTATTGATCAAGTACTATTCTTGATGAGTTTGTATATATGAACTTGATTATATATATAAATTTTTGTTATTGTCCAGATGCTTTGTCCAGGCTTTTTTTGTTTTGTTTTGTTAATATTAAATGTGATTTTAATAATTTTTAATGATTAAATTTAATAAAAATAAATAGCACTAAGATGACGAAAATTAAACTTTCGTGGCCTTAGCCCAATGAAGAATTGTCAGCAAACTGAATAATTTTCGTCAGCTGAGTAACTGGGTGACGAAATAAATTTCATCAGCTGAGTAGATGGGTGACGAAATAATTTTCGTCAGCTGAGTGACTGGGTGACGAATAATTTTCGTCAACTAAGTAACTAGGTGACGAAAATTTTTCGTCAGCTAAGTAGATGGGTGACGAATATGTTTCGTCAGCTAAGTAAACTGGCGACGAAAACGTTTTCGTCAACTTAGTAATGACTAAGATGACGAAATTAATATTTTCGTCACCTAAGTGCTCTAACCACCGACCTTAGATGATGACTCTGAGGTGACAAAATTTTCGTCAGCTAAGTGGTCACATGACGACAGAAGCTCTGAGGTGACGAAAAAATTTCGTCAGCTAAGAGCTTTTTTCTAGTAGTATAATTGATTATGATAAAGTTAAATCCAGTTAAATTTTAGCTCAGTATTTAAGTTTCAAATTGATGCTAAAATTGAGAAACATACCAAATTTAACTTTATATCACCTGAAAGGCAAATCAGAGAAACTAAAAATTGAAGAAAACTATTAATTATAGACATATGCTCTATATAATAAGTTTGCTTATGTGGAGTGTGTATAAAATGAAAGAAAAATATATATGGGTTTATCTTAAAAGAGGTCTAGTATTTTGGGTTTTTATATAATTTTCTCAGGAGAAAAAGGGTTCACGTCTCCTAGCTGATCAAAGCATTTTATTTTGTCAAATTATTTGCTTTAGTGTCATAAATTTCTCATGTGTAAATTTGAAATCCCGTGTTTTATCAATTATAGATTCACGTATAATTAGATTAAATGAATCAACTGAACAAAATATGTCTAAACGGAACCGTTCGTATAATTCACAATTACGGAAGCCCAAATGATCTCCAAATTATATAAAATTTTGCATGAATGATTTACACATTATGTTATATACACTGAACGGTGAAGATGTGAAAATGTGATCTAAAAGTGAGTGACACATTATGTTCTATACACTGAACGGTGAAGATGTGAAAGTATGATATAAAAGTGAGCGAAACGAGGAGCACTACACTTTAATTTCAAAGCAGTGTCCCACTCTAGAATGAAACTGTGTGTGTGTATAAATATATATACATACATTTTCAAATAAGGACCTCCTTACCTTAGATAAGATATGGATTTCCTTAATTTGACCTACTTTCCGATCATATTTTTCGATCATAGCTAGCCAATATTCAAATATACATGACTTGATCATCCCTGCAAATTTTCAGCTAATTTGGTTTTTGTTAAGGTATCGAAAATGTATTAAATCAATGAACGAACTGAATTTGTTCATCTTGAACCGTACATTCTTGTAATTCTAAATCACAGTTTTAAATGTCTTAACGTTTATCAATTTGGTTGAAAATTTACAAAGATGATCAAGTCATATATCTCTAGATATTGGCTGGTTATGATCGAAAAATATGATTAGTCCAAAATGTATATTCTTTATTGAATTCCATATTATTGATGCGATAGTTTGAGTTTTGTTCTTGTCGGTGTCATATTTCTGTGTTTATTTCATAAATAAACCAATGTATCAATTAGGATAAATTAACCTACTAGAAATTAGTCGATGATGTCCTAAAACACTAGCCAAAAGGCCGATCTTGAATAATTCCTCACAATCCCACACTTGCTTAAATATCTAACCCTACTAAATATAAGCAGCTAGCGATCGAGCAACTGCACTTGCTTAAATACCTTTTGATCGATCACCAAGGAATTGTTCCCAAACATGTATATATGTATGAGACAAGTTCTCATAGTTTTATATATACAGAAATATTATGAAGATTATTATTGGGATGAAGCATAGACTTTTCGTACAGAAATATACATACATATAAATAAAAGAAATTAAAAAGATTACAAAAAAACCTTGACTCAGATCGAGTTCCTCCTTGTCTAGGTCCAACACATTTTCGAAGTTTCGATCACGACTTGGTTATCACTCTTGTTATGTCCTTTCTGAATCCAGCTGCCTACCACGAGTTAACTTAACTACCATGCAAAACCAAACAAACTCGACTCAACTCGATCATGGCCTCCATGCATACGAGAGACGACTCGAAATACAAACCACATTAATCGACAGCAACAGTAGACTTTCATTCCTTGGCGTTATTTTTAAAATCTCTCAAGTTTCATTTGGATCAAGTCATCAAGAGATTGAACTTGAAGAACCAATCCAGCCTGTTATTTGTTAAATGGTCTTTAAATTAACTACCTGCATTTCTCTTCGTCATATTTAGAGACTCACGGCACTGTGACGGGCCTAAACTGAGGAGGTGCAATTTGAGGCGTTACAAGATGTCTTTACTGTCTACCGTTTGATAGTCAATATATTCCTAATTCTGGCCATCTGAGATTTTGAGCCGGTTATATAATTATCAATTATTTTGAATTATATTGTTCATAGCTAATAACACGTTAAGCACACGGCTGCGTTACATAATATACATTTGCTATACGGCACTCTTGGAAAAATCATGTAATAATTGTGACGATTTCTAGGTTATATTTTTTGTTTCCATGCCACCTGCAACCTGAAATGAACTCGAAAAGTTTAGATACTAGTTGTGACTAAAATTAAAGTTCCAAGTATCATCTGTAAAATGAAGGTAATGATTCAGCTTTCAGGCCATTTGTGATTTCTTGTTTCAACCACGGCAGTGTTTGAGTCTTTGAGATGGCCAACAAGAATTGTCAGCTTGTCACTTACTATTTTCTACTTTTACTATTAATAGAAAGAATAATGTTTGACTGTGAACAATGTAGGACAAAAATTGTGATCTCTCCCCTCGTTATAGAAAATCCCCATCCCCTTGCCCTCCTTGCTTATCTATCTCACTGAACTGATATACAACAAGGCTGTGTGGGCACAGTACTAAATAACCCATTTCCAGCTTCTCACTATTTTGATCTGGAAAGACTTTCGAGGAATCAATCAGAGTTGTGGATGAGTTGCAATAGGGTTAAAAGCTCCAGGTCTTGATGAGGGAAAATACCGGTTCCGATGACCCTTGTTCATGCTGTCTTCCCCCACTCACTTTGTTGCCATTGCCTCTGAATCAGACAAAGCTCCATCCATTTCCTCATAATATGGCCAACTCTTTTGGCTCCTCTTTCCACTCTTGCTTTCCTGTTTCCAGGGCAGACTTCTTTGATTAGCACAAGGATAAACCAGAACAAACTATATAAAGGATGGAGAAAAACAAACCTCGTATTTCTGAACCAAAGATGCCCACAAAGATTTGCATTGCCCAGGGCTTCTATTGATCCCCTCAGCCAACAAGTTTCTAGATATTTCTTCCCACAGTGCCATTCTCCCCTTCACAATTTGAAATCTGCTATGTAGTTTCCCACGCATTTTGATGAACTTTTTAACCTCCTCGGGCTTCCATTTGTTCCGTTTCACGGGCTTTGAAGGACTTGTTCTTTCTGTGCTTTCAGGATCATCTTTCTTTAGATTTTCCTCTTGCAGAACCAAATCATTTTTATCTTCTGCTAATTTGTCACCACCTGACAACTTGACCATTGCATTCCAGATATCATTGGGCTCCTCTGTATCAGAAGAAACGTTTTCGGGATTGACATTTGAACTAGTGGAAACTTCCACAGGTAATGGTGCTTTTACTTCGACACCATCATCTGCACGTAATGAGATAGAAAGAGAATACTAGACATCAATGCTAAGAATTACATGTTCAGTGAAGGATTCAAATATATGAGATTAACATGTTGGTGACGGTCACATATGCACCCTAGCATATATCAAATGGAAAAAGCCCAACATTCACAACCCTTGGAAATAAAGATGAAATTCACCAAAAGAAAAACAATCTTTTAAAAAGAAAGGAGAGATCATTTCAAATAATGACACCACTGAGTTCACTACAAATAACATTTTATGACCCATAATTACTAATGCATGCATATCACATGCGTGTGTGTGAGAGAGAGATTGAGAGAGAGAGAGAGAGAGAGGACCTTCAAAATCTTTCTCTATAGTGCTGCTCTGCAGCTCTATGTTGTCCTTGGCTTCATCTGATTGTGTCCTAGTTGACCGACTCTTGTTTGAATTTCCATCATTTACTTTTCGCAAAGCTGACCTCTCATAACCAACGTGGGACTTTCCGGATAGTCTAGTACTGACCTCATCAGCAAGAACTGCTGTGGGGTTCTCCATGGCAATAGCAATAACATCTGGCCTTTTACCACTATATTTCCTTACCAATTTCCTTAATACTTCGGACACTGTTCTTTCCATGTGAGGTAAAGGACAATTAATGGGGCAGCTAGACAGTGCAGCATGGGCAGCTTTATAGAGTGCATCATATAGCTTTCCTTTGTCAAGCCACAAACATCGGGTAGTAATCCTTATCTTTCCTTTTATGCTACTTTCAGCCAGACCATTTACAGTTTGGGGGCGTAAAATTTCCATGCTGAAAAAGAAAATAAAATTAATACACAGAAGGAACACCACGACGCTATTATATGAATTGGGAAAACTAGGTTTGTTGCTCAAGAATCTATGAGCTCTACCTGACCACTATTATGCCATCTAAGGCAATTTTTAGTCTCTCATCAACACAAAGTTCACTTGATGTACCAAATGCTTTATCACCATCGCTATATTTCAACTGTAACATTTGCAAGAGTTTATCAGAACTTGCTTATTAACATCTTGATAAACAGATGGCACAATTTAAGCATCACCAACCTGCAAATTCTCCTTTCCAAGCAAGGTGAAACCATTCGAAAGTACCCTTCTATTTCTCAAATGAGAAACCCCAAGCATTTCGCCATTCTTTATCACCTGATGCATGACATTTTGTATTTATTATTTTACTTGCCTTGAATCCTTTCTTATTTTGACAATAAATCCTCATCAACCATACTAGCATAGACCTCATATGCAAAGCAACAATAACAAGATAAGATCTGAATTGGCATCATACAACAGACAGCTCCTTAAGTTTTAAAACAATTATCAAGAGGAAGTTTGCACAATGAAGTCCAATAGAAAGCTCACTTTTCTTGTTTTGGTTTTTTTAGGTCCTGTAACAGTTTTACAAGGCTGGCTGGGGAACCTCATTGAAGTATGGTATATGTAACTATATAGAATATCTATACTTTCAAGTTCCAGAAACTTCAAAACAAAATCCTATAGTATGTATTTTTGAAATAACACTACCATTTGATTGCTGCTTGGGAAATGTGGATGATTCATTTTAAAGACAAAGAAGAAAGAATAAACGAAGCAAAACTTAATATATATGTTTTACCAGAAATACATAACGATAAATTATCATGAACGTCAATAGTAACAAGGAACATGTTGGCTCACAGTGGTGTGATGGATGCCGGTTGATCTCCCGAGCAATTCATGCTCTTTGAGAAACAAGAGCTCTCCATGTATGGGCAAAAAGTGCTGCGGCTTCACAATTCTAAGCACTTCCTCCTTTAAAAGAAAGTTTTACATTAGTTTGGCACCCAAATGAAAATTGCACATGAAGAAAACATTAACACAACTACATCTTCTGTAAAATTCAATCTATGAAAAAGCAATATCGAAGAGTATTTACCTATATATACATCAATAAAACAAAAATTAAGTTACTGAAGTATGACTAGATTCCAGACTGGGATACATGCAGCTCACTTTCTGCATTATTTAACTACAACATAAAAGTTTTGGCAAGCTAAATAACGAGACAATGAAAGCAACCCTTTCTAACATTCTTTGAAAAAAGAAGGGAAACACATCCCTCACACATCATTACTTCTTTCTTGCCTTTTCATTTTCATTTTAAACTAAACAAATTCAATAGTTAGAAAGATACAGTAATGTCATTATAATCAATTGTACAATCACCATCAAGAAGATAGGAACTTCGTTCAAAACATATGAGAAATTAGAACGTCAAAAGTGAAAATCTTGAGATGGTTCAAACTTACCAGCTCCCCACGGTAACCATGACCAGAAGTATGCAGCCCCTCATTTTTACCCATCACTATTGTTGACCCCATATCTGATATGCGGTTTAACATTTTCATTACCCGAGATTCGTTACCAGGAATCACCTATAAGGTAAACCAACATCAAATGGCTTTGACAGATATATAAATCAAAGCTTGTAGCAACACAGTTTATCAAAGTATGATCTCAGACTCTGGAAGCTGGAAGAAACAATCTTTTGCCCAGAGATATATTTGACAGCAAGCTAGTTGGTAAAGAATACAAAACAGACATAACAGGAAAGATACACAAAAGAAATGAGCTTCTGTTCTTCATCCAGCTTTCAGTTTTGGCAGTTTCATCTTTTTCTACTGACCCATGAATACATTGAATGTGAGTGTGAAGTTTCATGTTACTTCTTTCTTTCTTCCATATTTTAATTGTCAGTTAGAATCAAAAAAATCATCAGGGTGATTAACCACAGGTATACAGAATTTTAAAGTGTACAGACCAGTAACCAATAAACAAAAGAAGACGAGGAATAATAAAATATAAATAACTAGTTATGCGAAAGAAGAAAAGCTCATAAATGTGTGCACTGTAGGAAAATTGGATACGAATCCAATGCTGATAAGTAGAGTTTACTACCTTAGCAGAATATAAAATTATATCTTCCTTGGTCAGTTTGACAGAATGACTACCTCCAAATGATGCAAGATTTAGCGCCGCACGAGGTTCTGCCTGACACGACAGCATATATAGTCATTTGCAAGCAAAAAGGTCAAGCAAAAGCTTTCTGTTTATGGGAGCAGTCAGTGGAAGCTATATAGATAAACTTACTTGAGAGCCAGTTGTGACGATTAGCAAATCCTTTGGCGCATAGGAATCAATATCTTCCACTTTCACCAGGGTTGATGGGTCAATTGGTGCCTTCCCATCCCTCCAAGCTGCATCAAGATATGTCCTTAAGGACATACCAACAAATACCTACAAATACAATATAACAATTACTCAACACATCAAGGTATATAAATACAGCACATTATGTTGGACACATTCAGAAGAACCTACCAACTTTCTACCAGTAGCATCAGCAGCAGCTTTCACACTTCCAAGTCGATGTATGTTTGAAGCAAACTGGGTAGTAATAACCCTCCCTTGAGCTGCTGAAATATGCCTCATCAGTGCATCTGCCACAGAGGATTCACTTGTTGTCCTTCCAGGTGAGAGAACATTTGTAGAGTCACTCATCATCTGAAAATAATGTTGATCAATTGATGACTAAATTCTTTCCTCCATGAAATAGTCTATTTGCATGCCTAGTTCACATGTCATTCTTAATTACTCAGTATGCACGGAGAAGTAAAGCAGTAACTTCTCTTATGGATCCTCAGCTAAGGTTATTGTCAATATGGCTATTAACCTTTTATATACTTGATGTTAACGGCACATATAATGGAAACAAAATTCTGATTTCTATACCAGAAGCATACCAGTGTTACTCCTTCTTTTGAAAGTTCTTCCAAACCTTCACGATCAAAACCTTGACCATCCAGTGGTGACTCATCAATCTGTTTAGCATAACTTGTTATTCAGCTTGAAACTTAGATATAGAAGAAAACATACCCTGAAAGGAAATGTTACCTTCCAGTCCCCAGTATGAAGAATTGTACCATCAGCACATCGAAGAACTAATCCACAACAGTCAGGAATAGAATGTGTCACTCGGACCGGTTCAATTTCAAATGGCCCGGCCATGAATTTCCTCTTTGTTTTGAACATCTTGAGTCGAGACGGAACAAAAATCCCATTTTCCTTCAGACGTTTTCTAATAAGCTGTGAAAGAAACAATGTTAAAATTTTGAACAACATGGTAACAACAAAAATGAGTGGAAGATAAAAGATATTAGCTGCGAGGCAAGTTGACATTCTATGAGAGGTCAACATTACCAAGCACTATTCATACTTCCATATTGAAAAAGAACGGATGACATGGGAAGCTCCAGGAAAAAGTTACTTAAGTACCTCCATGGTGAAGGATGATGCAAATATTGGCGTACTGGGATCCAAAGCTGGGATCACCTGTTTAGAGCAATAAAAAAATGTATCAACTAAAACGATGAAACCCAGGACAACAAAACAAGCTTTAGTTCCACTTAACATATAAATAGGACAAAATTTACGCTTCAAAGATATTTCGTTTAGCTTGACTTCCAGGTTTTACCAAGCTAAACAGAAATTAGAAGAATGACAGAAATTAGAAGAATGAGAAGGAAACTTTACCCAAGGCAACGCACCAATGTGATCTTCATGGCCATGCGTAATAACAATTGCTTCAATTTTGTGTTTCCATTTCCTGATAAACGTGGTATCAGGTATAATCTTCTGGACTCCAAGTTCATCAAAGCTGAAATCACAGATCCACATATGTTATAAGAATCATTTTCATCTTAACAACTAGAAAGAATAACAAAACAAAGAGCAAGAGACATACTCTGGAAACATGATACCGGCATCAATGAGTATATATCGATCGTAATTCCCAACAAGCATGCAATTCATCCCAATTTCTCCAAGTCCACCTATAGGCAAAACACGGAGCGGTGGGCCATCTCTGCCTTCATAAAACTGCTCCATCTTCCTCTGAACAGAATCTTCCATACTTTTCCGAGGCCCCTCCACTCTCCCTGATCTTTTATAACCAGACCCACGCGCTCCTAAACAAAGCAACAACAACAAAAAAAGCAACCATCAATACCAAGAACAAAGCTTCATGTCAAACCAATCATATATTCTCAATACCAAGCAGCTCTAAACATACCTACTTCAAACAGACCAATGAAATTAAATTTAGTGTGACTTTAGTACCTGTTGAAGGAGCAGCGGAAGAGCCGAGGGAGCAGGAAACGGAACGGTGTGAAGACTTGGGGCGGGAGAGGAGAGTATAGGCGCAGGGGGAGAGAGCTCCAAGGGCGGCCATTTGAGCTGCCACCGGAGGCGAGTATATGGAGTGGTAGAGTGATAAACCTCCCAAAACCCCTAACTGCATCAGCTTCGAGGCCCCGGAAAATGCGTGGGGTGCGGATTTGGAGGAGGAGGAGGGAGCGGGAAATGGAGAGAGGTGGAGAAGAAAGAGTGAGAGAATTTCTCACTTCACTTTCAGTCGACAAATATCTTTCTTATCATTTTTGGGACGAGACACAACGCTCGGTGAAGTGATAAACCCTCGCACGTGCGGACTCAAACCCCCAGTTTTCCTTCCCACGCTTTTAAACTGGGCCGTTTTTTATGTTTTTAAAAGGTGGGCCATTTGACCCGCTGAGGCCCACCCAGCTCTAACCCACGCCATCTTGACCGCCTAGCCCTATCTCATGTCCGCCTAGGCCACGTGTTTTCATTTTCCTTTTCTTTTTTTGAATCTGTTTTTTCTATTTATTCCTTTTTTACCCCAACCCAGAATGTTCAGAAATTAAGAAAGCTTGCTCCACCAACCCGGGTACCCATCTCTCTCTGCTTCACAGCCCCCTGGCCTCTGTTCCAACTTACCCATCACCATTTTCTTGAATCCACAACTCTGGCCTCAGCCTCAGAAACCCAGAACAAAATCAAGAGTCAAGACCCTTGATGATCTGCGAGTGCATGCGTTGATGGGTTTTTCGAGTTGCATGCAGGAATATTAATTGGACTCTGAAAAATGAAATTAACCATTGAAATGATCATGAGCCTTCTCATCTAATGAAGTTAAGGCTTATGAATGGAGAAGGTTTTCTGTGTTTTTTTTTTTTTTTTTTAAAAATTACAAGCTACTTCTATATATACAAGTAAGCAGCGCAACTTAAAACCAACTATACAAACTAATAACCAAGAGTCCCTAAAAACCTTCCATAAAGAATGGATCTGAACAACTCCAACAGTAGAGTATGGTTCAAACTGAAAAACAACTTTGATCCTTAAAACATGGAAGAGGGAAAGAAGGGAGAAAACGTGTGACATAAGGAAGCCATCTCAATACTCCCCCTCAAGCTGGATCGAGGGATTCCCTTGAGCCAAGCTTGGACAACAGACGATCAAATTGAGCGGAAGCAAGTATCTTGGTGAAGATGTCTGCAAGTTGATCACAAGATCTGGTATACACTGTCTCAATAAGCCTGGACTGGACTTGATTCTGAATGAAGTGGCAATCAACCTCAATGTGTTTTGTGCGCTCATGAAAGACAGGATTGGCTGCAATATGCATTGCAGCTTGATTGTCACAGTGCAAAGGGATGGGAGCTGAATGCTTGATGTCAAAGTCTTGCAAGAGAGCCTTAAGCCAAATGAGTTCACAAGCTATGGATGCCATGGCACGATATTCTGCCTCAGCACTACTTCGAGCCACCACAGACTGCTTTTTACTCTTCCAAGTGACGAGATTGCCACCAACAAACGTGCAATAACCTGTAGTGGATTTCCTATCCAGCGCATTGCCTGCCCAATCCGAGTCAGAATAACCCTCAATTCTGAAGTGGTCGTTCTTCCTCATCACAATGCCTCGACTGATTGTGCCTTTCAAATAGCGCAATATTCTTTTAACAATGCTAAGATGATAATGAGTGGGAGAATGCATGAATTGACTTACTAGGCTAACTGCATATGTTAGATCAGGTCTTGTGATGGTAAGGTAAATCAGCTTGCCAACAAGTCTCTGATAGTTGCTGGCATCAGGAAGGGATTTGCTTGGTGATTCCAGCTGCAATTTGCTGTTGAGTGGAGTACGCGCAGGTTTACAATCAGTCATTCCTGCTTCATCAAGAAGATCAACAACATATTTGCGTTGATTTAGAAATAAGCCATGCATGGAGATATCCATCTCAATTCCTAGAAAATACTTCAAAGGGCCAAGATCCTTAATGGCAAAAACTTCATGAAGAGCTGCTTTTAGAGACTGAATTTCATCAGTGTTACTGCCAGAGATGATAAGATCATCTACATAAACTAAGACCACCAACTTTCCAGCTTGACTGTCTCTAACAAACAATGAGGAATCTGAATGACTTCGTTTGAATCCGGAGGCTAGCAGAACCGAGCTCAATTTAGAGTACCATGCACGAGGGGACTGCTTTAATCCATACAATGCCTTATGAAGCTTGCACACCATGCCTGGTTCATTTTCACGAGGGTGTCCAGGCGGAAGCTTCATGTAAACATCTTCCTCCAAATCACCATGCAAAAATGCATTTTTGACATCCATTTGACATAAGGACCAGCCATGATTGATGGCTATGGATAGCAAGACTCGCACTGTATTCATCTTTGCCACTGGAGCAAAGGTTTCTTTGTAATCAACCCCAAAAGTTTGAGTAAAGCCACGAGCAACTAACCTTGCCTTATGTCGTTCAAGTGTGCCATCTGAGTTATACTTGAGTTTATAAATCCATCGAGCGCCAACAAGCTTTTGTCCCTTTGGAAGAGGAACAATACTCCATGTGTTGTTCTCATCCAAGGCCTTCAACTCATCTTGCATAGCTTGTTGCCACTGGACTGATTGGTTGGCTTCAGCAAACGTGTGTGGTTCATATTCTGTGAGAAGCTTGCTGAGAAAGGCACTCTGTGATGGCTGAAGGACATCAATTCCAAGCTCAAGAGGGTAACGTGATGAATAAGTTACATACTCTTGCAGTCTTGGTGGAGGATTTCGATTTCTTGTGGGATTCCTTCTTGGAACAAACGGAGTTTGGGGCACAAATTCAGGCTGTACAAGTTCAGGCTGTACAGCCGTATTATCATGATTTTCACTTTCTGTCTCTGTATCAGGTACCTGGTTAACTTCATCAACCACAGGTGTGGGAAACACCTCAGTTAAGCACTCCCCCTGAAGACCATTCACAGAACACTGATAATAGGAATCATATTCATGAAACACAACATCTCTAGACACAATAATTTTTCGTGTCAATGGATTGTAGCATTTGTAACCCTTCTGATTTGGGGAGTACCCAAGAAACATGCACTTGATTGATCGAGGATCCAGTTTATCTCTTTTGTCAGCTTGAACATGCACAAAACAAATACATCCGAAGGTTCGAAGATGAGAAATATTGATCTTTCTACCCTTGAGGACTTCAAAAGGGGACTTGAACTCTAACACACTGCTTGGCAACCTGTTGATGAGGTAGGCAGCAGATTGGATGCCTTGAGACCAAAAACGTTTTGGTACATGGGACTGAAGCATGAGAGCACGAGCTTTTTCAAGTAAATCTCTGTTCTTGCGTTCGGCAATCCCATTTTGCTGTGGGGTGCCTACACAGCTGGTTTGGTGCATGATACCTTGATCACTAAGGTATTGTTTCATGACTTTTGAAGTGTATTCTGTACCATTGTCTGATCTCAAGGTGCAAAGTTTTGAAGAGAAATGATTTATAACCAGATTATGAAAGTCTTGGAAACACTTAAACACTTCACTTTTGAATTTAAGCAAATAAACAAAGGTGGATCGAGAGAAATCATCAATGAATGTAACATAAAATCGATAACCATCAAAAGAGTCAATAGAGGCAGGACCCCATACATCCGAATGCACTAATTCAAAAGGCTTAGTTGTTCTTGAGTGTGAGAGTTTAAAAGGCAACCTAGTCTGCTTAGACAAATGGCAGATCTCACACTCATGATCAACTTTACAAAAATGAGGAAAAAGCCTTGACAAAACAGGAAAAGAAGGATGAGCAAGCCGCTTGTGCCATAGCTGTTGCTGAGTTGCAGAGTTGGAGTCGAGAAGTAGACATTTTGAAAGACTTGGATTGGTGGAGATGTAGTAAAGACCATTTAAAAAGAATCCTTCACCAATCTTTTTCTTTGTGACTTGATCCTGGAAAAACACATTGTCAGCAGAGAAAATGGCAAGACAATTCAGAATCCGAGTCAATTTTCCAACAGAAAGTAGTTTAAAAGGGAATGAAGGCACAAGTAAGGCAACTGACTCTATAAGAGTAGAGAAAATTTTAATTTTTCCTTTTCCAGAAATAAGAACATTACTACCATTAGCAATGGAGACATGAGAAGGAGATTTCGATTTTTCAAAATGTAAGAGATTTTTGCAATCATTTGTTATGTGCTCAGAAGCACCTGAGTCCACAATCCAAAAGTCACCAGATTTACTCATATCAATGGCAGTGGATAGAGCACAAATGATACTTGGGATATCTGATGAGGAAGCAAAATTTGTTTCTTCCAGAAATCCTGCAAACTTTCCAAGCAAAGCAGTTGAGTTGCCTCCATCACTACCCTCCAAACTTCCTTGTCTGTTTTGGAGAAAATTTGCAAACTCATTTATGAGTGTGATAGGATTGGAGGTGAAGTTGCTGAGCTCTTCAGACATACTGCTCAGGTTTGCTTTGGGATTAGATGGATACGAGTTTCTGTTCGCAGTCCCTCTTTGTGCTCTTTGGTCCTCATTCCACTTAGGTTTCAAATCTGGATGCAAAATCCAGCAGGTCTCCTTCTTGTGACCGATTCCTGATCTCCCAATGCTTTCACAATGTGTGCACTTCAAGTCTGGCCTTCTTCCTCTATAGGTTCGAGTACTATGTGCATCTCCATTTGTTGCAAAAGCTCTTGCATCAGATACTCCTAGATTGACCTCCACTTTCATCACTTTTCTTCTGACTTCTTCTCTATGTATGGTGTTACACACAGTAGCAAGTGATGGCAACTCAGGACTCATTAGTAAATGACTTTTTAAATCTTCATAATCTGAGCCTAGGCTTGCAAGAACTTGAAACACTTTATCTTCATCAGCTCTCTTTAGCAGAATTGATGAATCAACAGTATGAGGTCTATACATGTCAAGTTCATTCCACTTTGCTTTTAGAATTCCAAGGTGATGGATGAAGGAGTTGTTACCTTGCTGAAGAGCTGCAACATCTTTCTTTAATTCAAAAACTCGAGCTGCATTATTTAGGCTTCCATACATTTCCTTGACAGCTTCCCATAGATGATATGAAGATTCTGAATAGCCAAATATCTCTGCAATCTTTGGATCCATGGAGTTCAGAAGCCATGACATAACCAGTTGGTCTTTGCTCAACCAGCTCTCATAATCAGGATCTTCTACATTCTGAGTTTTGTTGACTTTGATGAAGCTTAACTTGGATCTTCCTCCAAGAGCAAGCGTGATAGCTCGGGACCATGGTAAATAGTTGAACTCGTTCAAGGGTACAGAAGAAAGGCTTTGATTTGGGTTACCATCAATGGTTTCTGATCTTACAGCAGTATGATCAGTAACAACTGCTAATGTTTCAGATTTGGTTTCAGGTTTGTCATCAATTTTGGGAGCCATTATGAGAAGAAATTATGAGGGAATGAGAATGAATGAGGTAGGCAGAAGCAGGTCCTATAAGGATCACTGCTCTGATACCATAATGAAGTTAAGGCTTATGAATGGAGAAGGTTTTCTGTGTTTTTTTTTTTTAAAAAAAAAATTACAAGCTACTTCTATATATACAAGTAAGCAGCGCAACTTAAAACCAACTATACAAACTAATAACCAAGAGTCCCTAAAAACCTTCCATAAAGAATGGATCTGAACAACTCCAACAGTAGAGTATGGTTCAAACTGAAAAACAACTTTGATCCTTAAAACATGGAAGAGGGAAAGAAGGGAGAAAACGTGTGACATAAGGAAGCCATCTCAATATCATCCTTCCATATCTATCCACAAAACACATAGTGGAAGCAAACCCCGCAAACTGAACAATGGTTGGGGCTGTAATACATGACAGTATTGATGCCCGGCCACAATTAAGTTGCAAGACACAATCAGTCAGCAAGAAAAAAAAATTATGTTGGTTGATAACTCGAACTATATGACAATATGCTGGTAACATAAGCAATACACGAATTAAAAATCGCCTCTCTCTCAAGTGATCCAAAATGACCTATCAGAAAGTTACAAAGCTTGGTCTCCACTCTCCATCACCAAGCTAGCTTCTTCTTTGCCAAGCTCTCTGAAAAAAAGTGACAGTCAACCTCTGAAGAAGAAGAGCGTCGCCACCATATACATCTCTTACAGAGATCAGACATACAAAAGCTCATATTAAACTGCCTTTTGCCGAGAAACGGCCGACGGCGGCGACGGAGCTGCGGAGGTTTCTAGTCAACATGTTCTTCATGCCGGGTCAAACTTTAACAAATACCCCGCGTCACGAACCGAGGTGGTTTTAGTCTTTTTATTATTTTTTTAACCTCGATTTGGCCCACCACACCACTAACCGCCTAGACACGGCACGGTCAGCCTAGCCCACATATTTTTATTTTCTTTTTCTTTTTTCCGAATAATCTACTTTTTATGTTGTGGACTCCTTACCCGCTTGGGCCTATGATACCCAGATCCGCCTAGCCCCATCAGTTTTCCGCCTAGCCCACATGTTTTCATTTTTCTTTTTTCTTTTTTTTTTTAAATAATCTATTTTTTCGATTTTTTCTTTTTACCCCCAGATTTGTTCAAGAAAGCTTGCTCGATCAACCCAGCACCCATCTCTCATAGCTACATTGTCCTTTCATTGGTTGCAAAATTGTACTTCCACCAGTGAAACAGATTTTGATTACATTGACCGACATATTTTCCCAAAGATGATATGTTCATCTATCTTTTGGCACCGGTTAAGAGTTTGAAGGCTCACCATGATCTTCCACAGTTGGCAGGGCATATCGGCACAAGGGGCACAAGTGACTTCTCTCCAGCCACTGAGAAATGCAATCAGCATGAAAGTGGTGTGCGCAAGGCAAAAGAGTAATCAGTTGATCACCATTGCCTTCTGCAAACTCGTCCTTACATATGCTACATGCCGATATCTGTTTGGTAGCGAATTGTTCCAAACTATCAAGTCTCACTTTCTTTAAACTCTCAATGGATGATCTAGTTGCAGGAACAAACTTAACCGTGTGAGCTTCAAACGATTCTTGTAAAACCCCAGTATCAGTGACACCATGATAGTCAAAACCACTAAGACGTATTTCGAAGCATCCATCAACCTCACCAAATGGTATAGTAAAACTAATCGGATCCATCACTGTAAGCAGGGTATCCAAATCATGAAAACTACCCAAGAACCTTATAGTCAGCTCAGCTATAAACACAACAATGCGCCGCTCGGGGCGGAGAACCTGAACCACATCATAAAGTTTTTGAACGATAGTTCGTTGCTCCTCTTGTGGCACCCCCAACACCAAGAGCTCTGTGGCCATCAGTTCTATGAGTTCTGAATATTCTGGTCTGAGGTACTCATCAGAGAAAGGAATCTCAGTTGCCCCTGTACTCCATGACTGTTCAGTGGTGATGAGGGTTGTGTCATCATAATAGCTAACGCCGCTCAGGAGTTGCCAATCGACCAGAACCCGGTTCTCCATTTTCGGCATTGGTTCTCTTATATCTCTTTGAAATACTTTGCTAAAATAGTAACGCTTCTCGGGAATCGGCGTCGACGACATTCTGTTTGAAGTAGTGAAATGCACAATGAAGATTTATATACAAAGCTAAGCTATATAGCCCCAACTCAACTAGGAAAAGAAACCTTCTTTTACGAGGATTATGATATCAAGTAGTTACAATTGATTTAGGTGAAAGAGGGGGGTTCTTCTTTTCTTCTACCACGATTAGGAAAGGCGATTTTTGTTTTATCATATTTTGTAAACAAATAAACGAGTAATTCAGATGTAAATTTCAAGCTTCATGGCATGGAAATTTCATTTGCGTTTACTTTGGTATATGTCATCCCCAGCCCCTTTTGTTCATTCATAATATCTGAACCAGTATCTTGAACTTCTTGACCATGCATACATTGGTAGTACCTCTAACGCAGGATATACATTGGTTGCAAAATTAGACTTCCAGCAGTGAAACACAATTTTAACATTACACCGCTTAACAAAAGAGAAAAGATGGAAATCTATCAACATTGTTGCTCCTATTTTGATCACCATGGAAGTTATACGATGCGACATTCTGAGGGGAAAAAAAACATGTGAAAGAGTGAGACAAGGGATAACAGATGACACTCCTACTGGCGCTGCAATGCAGGAAGCAAACAGTCATAAACTCGTTCCATACGTGAGGTCGCTCTCAGTTTATTTGCAGTTTGAAGGCTGGGCTTTGCCAGGTCAATTATATCCTGAGACAACCACTGCCATTCCCCAGTTGCTTTTGCGTGCCCCTTGACAGCATGGTATAGGCGATTCAGACTATACAACAACATTCCAAACATGTCCAGTGCTTCTTTATCCATCCCTTGATCGACAAAAGTTTGATACTGCATAATCCTCTTCTCAACTTCCACAACAAGTAGCCTCCTCTGGAGCCGAGCAACTCGTCCCCTTCCTTCTGCTCTAGTATCCCGTTTGAACCATGCACGCACTAGCATTAGCAGGATGAGGGACAGAAAGAATGCTGGTAACGCAGCTAGGATTGCAAAGTTTATCTCATTTGCCCTCAGAATCTGGTTCAGTTCAAGCATGGCGGTTTCAGTATCGAGTTTTAGCTTCTGAACCTGGATCAGCAATGCACGAGCCAGCTCGCCGTTTAAAAGGTTATGAATAGGGTGTTTAAGTTCCTCCTCATACCTATTCATAACTATTTCAAGCATTTCTTGATCAGATGCATTCTCTGGGAACTTTTGCCCTTTTGTCTGCTCACTGAAAGCCAACAACATTCTGTGAAGAGAATTAGAGGTTAGTTGCACTTCTTCAAGCTCCATCATTCCTTTGTGCCGTTGCCTGAATGTCTCAAAAAGTTCATCTCTAATAGCCAGCAGTGGTTGCTCAACATGATCACGCACAAAGCTGACGGTTGAATCCTTAGCTTCTCGAACCCAGTTATCTATGTCATGACTTCCTGACAGACGACTATGTCTTATGAGCCACACAGAACAAACTGAGAGGCCAATAGCACCACAAGTATAGCGGATCCAATATTGAGTTACTCTCTTTGGTTTCCGATGTTTGTCAACTATAAAAGTTAAATGAGATTCTAGTTTCTCCAAATTTTGAGAAATCAAATTTATTGAATCCCTAATTTCAGAGTCTGTCCACTGGGATCTGTCTTGATTTATCTCAGGCAATTTCTCAAATACCAGCGGAAGTGAATAGCTTCCCTCAACAGACGAATTACTCGAGCGCATGGCATGGAGATGGCCGATAGATGCCTCTAATTTGAAGAACAAGTCATTAATTCTATCTAATAAGGACGGCAATGAATTCTGTGGATCTTTCACCAACTCTTCTCCGTACTTGTCAATTTCCTTGTAAAACTGAGCCAAAAATGTGGCAAGAGCAGATCTTAAGCTAGTCAATACCGCTATCCTCTCAGAAATGTGAGCCGATGCAGATAGGCACATCTTCCGCATGGAAGAACCCTCACCATCAGACCCACGTAACAGCTGAATTGAACCCTCAACAAAAGCCTGCGGACCTCTCTCAAGCACCATAAACTTAATTTTTTGACCTTTTGATCCCTGAAAATCACAAATATCAAACATGCATCTCTGTTAGTGTCAGTGTATGTGTGAATCAGAATATCCTTATGTAAATAGAGAATAAGGACAGCTATATCATAAACTATGCGAAGTTACTTTGGCCAACTCACAGCAAAGGAACAAATCCGAGACTCTTAACATCCTCTTCCTCTTCCTCCGATGATGTTACCAAACAAGCCGTAATGTTTCCTAGTTAGGCTCTCCGGCTCTCCCTCAACTTAGCTTCTTCCTCCTCACATAATCACTAATAAGAATAGTTCCAGCTAGTATCTTACATCTTTCTAATTACCTAGCGGTATATCTCTAATCTTATTAGCTTCAATCTCAGTACTTGGTCTCTGGCGATTTAAAGCCTTCAACTTCCTTAAACCTTAAAATTTCACTAAAGTCCAGCTAGTATATGATAGATTTCTACCTAAACCTTACATACGTCTCTAATCTTCTCTTTGATTTCAATCTCTAATCTTCCATATAAATCTTCTGTTTACTTATGCAATGTGATGGATTTCAATCTTAACTGGGAAATTATAGCAATGAAATAAAATTGATTGAATGCTTAATGATAGTAACCAAACCAAGAAATTGCTGACCTCAGCCCTAAATTCCCAAAACTGCAGGTTCTTCTGGACATTGTGCAAATTGGAGAAGGTGCGTTCCAGAATCTCATGCAGGACATCCAAAACTCTAGAGGCCTCCGTGGTCGCCGGCTGGCACGAGTCGAGTAAATTGGCTGGCAGAGGGAGCGGAAGACATGCGCGGCGGTGTCTCCGCCGTGACGCGGCGGCGCGAGCTCGGATTCTGCGGAGGAAATTGCAATCGGGAGAGGGGAGGAAATCGAGGACTCGGGTCCAGAGGTAGTTGGAGTAGAAGGAGATTAGGGCTTTGAGGTCTTTGTTTTCGTTTACCTCAGACGGTGAAGCTGGACTTGCCTCCATTGCAGGCGAAGCTTTGTTTGAAATTTGATTTGATTTAAGAAACGAAGAAGGAAGAAGAAGGAAGAGAGAGAGAGGTTAAACTCGTTTTTCAATAAAAACTGCATCCCGGACTTCTTTGCCAAGAAAATTATGTGATTGGATTGGGCCACTCGTCAGTTTTGGGCTTTGGATACTTTGGGGCCTGAAGTTCTAGGTTGCATCACTTACATGTGGTCGAGTTGATAAGACATAAGATGATAGATATGAAACTCTTGAAGTTATAACCATGTTTGAATCCCACCAATACTGATTGAAGTTAAAGACCGATACATTCTCCACGGCCAGGGTAGATAAAGCATTCTGACATGATCCCCTATCATGAATTAGTCGCTATGCCCCAATAAAAGAAATTCTAAACACAAATTGAAATGTAATCTATGTGAAATTGAATAATGCAATTCCTTCCAAGTTCTGTAGAATTACAATCATCAGACAGAGTACGAGTACAATAAGTCAAATAACGATTGTACCAAGCCAGCAACAGCTAGTATGAACTCGGAAACTTGTTATCTTGCTGGTGCTGGGAAGTCAGAGCTATCTAGGTCCCTTCCCTTGTGCGGTTGTTATGTCATGCTGTCATGTCCGGGGAACCATGGTAGTCCGGGTTGAATACACTGTTTTTTTCCTGGAATTGGAACAATAGGTCCCAGGAATATGCGCCAGAGGTCTAGTATGATGGTCACCAGCATCGCAGCACCCAGAGCATCAATGGCGGCTCTTGGCAAGTCCCATGCATCACCAGGTTTTTCGTCAATCCTGTGTGTATGGATGAACCAACATTAGTAAACTGGAGGTATAGCATGGAATTGGTCATCATGAAGTTATCTTATGTAGAACTTGCATTTGTCTATAAAGCTGTCCCATTTCTTACCTGAGAAACATGGGAAAGCTAACAATGAAGTAGATGGCATAAAACAAGCACCCAACTTTGTACATTACCGCCCGGTCAACAAATTCATAATAAGGGAACTGCACATGTTCAAATCAAAACGTCATTCTAACACCATCAGCTCACATAGGTGTGGACAAGATTATATTGTCAAATATTATAAGCAGCAAATTTCAATGCAACAGTGTACCAAATATTTGTTAAGCTCCAGTATACTATAGAAAGTTATATATCAAATGATAAGTACAGTTACTGAGCTGTTCCTTTAGTTTTAGATAAAATACTAGAATCACAGACTCACTCCAGATAAAGTTGTGAGGGTTAAGGCCTAAAGGGTAACTAAGAGACTGTACTACTGTATAATTCAGCTGGATGAAGCTGGCATGATTATCATTTCAAGTTGATTAAGATTCTTAATAGTAATAGGTAACCCAAGATCAAATAGAATGCTGAGGGATGAGCAAGTCTAGAGGAGCATGAAACCACAAGAATATCCTTAAGCTAATATATTGGTAACTGATAAACCACCACTGAAAATTAGCAAAGTGATAAAAGGAATCGATGAAGGTTAACACATACGTTGGAAATAGCTACCGTCTCCAGGTAAGCTATGAAATAAGCAAAAGCCAATATCCACGTAGCCTCCAAAAGCAATTGAACTTGTTTTGGCATGTCAGCAATAGCATGGCGTAGTCTGCGAAGCGTCATGTTTGATCCAACATGATAAAATAGAAAGCAAACATGTGTGAGAAGGAATGTAGTATGTGGTACCTGCATCCACACAAAAAGGTGAGAAAATATAACTGGCATATTACAGATCAATTCATGTTTCCTTGCTTACATTGTTCATTTTCCATGACGGAAAAGTATAGGAAGCTCCCAAAACCGTGAAGAAATAGTGGGTCCAAAAATAATTCCCCACATAGCTAAAAAGTATTGTCCACACACTGGCCTGTTTCAAAAGATAAATCCTGTCAGTTCATAAACTCATCAGTGAAAATAAGAAATAAAGTTCAATTAACTGCTAATGGATTGACTCGTGAGTGAGATTGTGAAGAGATAAGAACATTCAAATAACAAGAACACAAGTCACTGACAGTTTAAGCCAAAGAAAGGTCCTTTCTATAACATGCTTGGCAACTTGATAAGTGTTAATAACCATAGTAAATGGGTTTATCTGTGAAGATGATTATCTAATATCTATATGACCATAGTAAATGGGTAAATGCAATGCAAAGTGCAAGTGACATACCAAGAAACAGAAAAATGCAGAAGTTAAAACCAATTAAACTACAGGTGGACTTTACAGATCGGCACAAGGTGCAGATTTTCATTATTAAACCAAATCATTAATAACCAAGTATGAGTTTCACTGTTTGATGCTCTTCCCCTTATTATAAAAAATAAGAAAAGTTCACCGAGAAAAGCACTTGCCTTGACCCAATAACGATCCTTCAAACACAAGCTTCTATCTGCCTGCAGATTTAAACAAAGAAAATAAATGGTTGAGAACTTGGGTAATGCAACATTGGACTTTCCTACTGCTACCATACAACCCTCTTTTATCAGTGAAGATTTACTCTTGTAATATCTCTTTATCTTCAAACACTACTATCTCAAAAAAGAAATGAACGTTTATAACAAATGCGAAAGGAAATGTTGCAGCCTTGATCAAAAGATTCTGACAATACAATTCGAGACTGGAAAAATCATAAATTTGATTTGACAATACATTTCCATTAAAATGCATATCAACACAAAAGCATTTACCTCTCCCACAAATAACATGGGTAACAAAAACGAAGGAACAGCGGAGACCAATCCAATCAGCAAGTACTCCCATTCTGTAAAGCTCTGCCAATTACAACAAAAACATTACTTCATCGTAAATTACATAATAAAATGACTAGCATAATCAATCTGTCAGCTCAAATCGAACCTCGTAAAGCTTAAACGGGACGACGATGCCGAGGCAGAGACTGAGCCAGAAAGGAGTGTAGAAAAGGAAGAAGAGCTCCCCCCATCGCTTGCTTGGATTCGAAGCCAGCCATAAACTCGGAGAAGAAGATTCTTTTTTACCTGTGCAATGACAAACACGGGTCATCAGAAACCCGATTCAGGATCCGGGTAAAGCAGTTAATTTGAAACACGGAAGTGAACTTACCGCCCATTTTTGGATCGCGGCGTCAGAGAGTGATGGGTTGGGAGTGTTTCAGTCTGACTGAAACCTCTGTGTTTGTGATTGATGGAAGTGAAGTGCAGACCTGACAGTGTTCAAGATTAGCTGGCGGCTTTGTGGGCTTCAACAAATACATCTCTGTGATACATTATTTACTGATCTACCATTATTCTATGTACTTGTATAAAATCGATTAATTTGTTTTTTTTATTTCAGTAATTTTACAGTTTGATTTCATGCCAAGTGAATGTTAATTGTATTGCGCGTGAAATTGCTTGAGAACGGTGTGTTTAGTTAGAGGTACAACCGTACAAGTACGTTTATGACTGATGCAGCTCACGTATTATATTTGTGTTGATTGTTTTGATCAAACGTATTGCGTATGGAATTGTTCAACATAGTTAATTATTGAGAGAATTGAGATTCTTATACTAATATTTTTGTAAATCTTTTGTTTTTTTTGTAAAAAACGATAACTTTATTGAATGGATCAAGTGTTACAAATGTAAATTAGGAAGTTTTGAGCGTTGGATGGAACAGTACCATATCAACGACATCCAACCTCATATAAGAGAGCAAATTTAGCTGCTCTATGAGCAACCAAGTTTGTTTATCCATACACATGGACACAAAAAGAAGAAAGAAGAAAAGGCATATCGTGTTTGATGTCTGCAACTACTGTCCTGAAACCAAATATTTACAAAAGTAATTGAATCCAAATTCAAAATTGTTAGCAAACTATCATTATTAACATCTAGTTTTGTTTGTTTGTCTAAATAACAATCAGTTTTATTATTTAATTCATGTACGTAAATTGCAAGATGCATTTTGAATAACGACCAAACTATACATGAATAGCTCATAAAGTCATAAAGTAAATAAAAACAAGTCTTGTGAAGAAAATGATCGAATCAAATAAGGTTATACAAAACAAAAATGAATTACTAGTATACTACTCTAGTGAGTATAGTCTCATCCTAATTGGTCAGAGTCAACATCTCATTGAATTCCATGAAGACCACCTGCATTGATTTACAGTGGAACCCCAGAAATTCTATAACGATCAGGAAAACCAAAGGGGAATACAATTCGCTCTAACGACCTTTGTCCCTTTCACGTTTCCACCCGCCACGCGTCGCTCCGCCCAGAATGTAGCCATTTTTGGCCTCCCAGCATGCAAATGTGCTAATATAACACTCCCCACTTCACTCTTTTCACCTCTTTACTCAAAAGAAAAAGAAAAACACAGAGGGGAGAGAGAGAGAGAGAGAGAGATGACTGGAAATGGGGGTGAGGCAGTGATCGTGTGCAGTGACAAGAGCATGGGAACAGGGATAACAGTATGGGACATAGACACAAGGGATCGTCTCCTTCATATACCTTCCTGTGCTTCTCCTCCTAGAGGTCTTTTGTGCCTGAGGAACCAGTTCATTGTTGCTTCTCAGATTCACAAGCCTGGCTCTGTTGGCGGGGGAGTCATCACTATGTGGCCACTGAACAAGGTTAATATCCACCGGATCTCTTTTCTTTTCCGGCCATTTGGATCCGATGTGATTCCTCTTTGATAGGCCTAATTGTATAGCAAACTGCTCACGACAGTAATGAATCACTAGATATAGTAATAGTGATCAAAATTAAATTTGATGTAGAAGTTCTTTTGTTCAATCTGCTAACAATGCAATCTATTCAGTTCAATCCATATCGACATGAACAATGCTCGCGCATGTACTTGTTCTGATTGCGTGTTGATTTTTATGGATTGATCACAATGCTGAGTTAGATATGATTAGATTGCCTGTCGTGGTGTCTTGAACTGATATTGAAGGCTGATCTTATAAATTTCGTAACATTTTTTTGATCATTCTGATACTCGCTAGCTAATTGAAACTCTAGGGGCTATGTATTTTTCTTGAATTTTTTTGGTATAGCTATTCAGAATTCAGATTCCACATTTGGATGCATGAGTCTGATACCATGCCAGTTCTTGTACTAGCTGGAATTGATCTTTTTGTAAATATAAGTATGTGACTGAATGACCATGTGAATCTAAGTTTCTAATTCTGAGCTATGTGGAGTAGTTCTGGTTACAGATGTTCACTTCTGAAAGTAATTTGTATTCAATTACTGTTTCTGGCTACTTACATTTTCTTACTAGCAGGCTGTTCTAAAGAATTCATTAAGATCTTTTAGTTGTTATGCACTTATGCATAGGCTTCATAATGATGACTAGCCCTATATTCACCTCTTGGAAAAGATCATTACATACTTGTGGTTCTTGAAATAGTAAAAATTAATGCATCTTCAGGCCAAGAGATTTGGTCATCCTCTGTCATTTGCTCATTCTGCTGCACTTTAAGCTAATCTTCATATTACAGCCAAAATAGATTATAACTTCATATATGATGAACCTCTTATGTTAGAGTTCAGTGATATGCTTAAGGTTCGATCAGGTCTCTCTTTCCTTAACATAGTTTGTTGTATTCGATATTTTTCCAGCCTCAACAGCCTCTTTGGAGCTACCCTATGGAGGCCATTGTATCACTCGCATGCACAAAGGATGGTGTATATCTTGCTGGCGGTGCTCCATCTGGAAATGCATATCTTTGGGAGGTTTGTACTGTGTTAATCACTCTTACCAACTCCCCTGCTTTTTTATAGTGCAATCTTGGTGAAAAAGAAAGTCTGTAAAATCCTTTATTGGAAACACTCGCATGAAATTGAGAAGAGATGATGGCATAAGGATTCAAATACATTTCATTATTTTAAACTCTTAATATGTGATATGTAGGTCAACAGTGGAAAATTGCTCAAAACTTGGCGTGCACACTGTACTTCTTTGAACTCCATGCTGTTTTCTGATGATGGGGCTCTTCTCATTTCTGGCGCAGATGATGGCATGATCTGTGTGTGGTCTTTGATTAGGTAATAGCTAAAGTGTGTACCATCAGTAGTAGTTTAGCAGCAATATTTCCTTTAAATGATAAAATGCTAAATGTTGCCAATTCTAAATTTCTAATAACTTTGATTGAAGTTTGCTAGATGTGGAAGATTACCAAAGCTTTCCCTCACTACTAAATTATTCAATGGATCACAAATCCTCTATAACTGGCCTGTCAACTACATCAGGGAGCTCAAGATTGGTCCTAGTATCAAGCTCACTTGATGGCTCATGCAAGGTTACCAAACTCATCATTGCTTATGCTTGTAACTATAGCTTCTTTCTCATTGATATATCTAGTTACTGAGTACTGACAACAAATTATTTGGTATTCTAGGTTTGGGATTTAAGCTTGGGAATGCTTCTGCATACTCAAGTTTATCCAATATCAATAACTGCACTTGTTCTTAGCCCAACAGAGCAGCTCTTTTTTTCTGGTGGTATAGATGGAAGAATTTTCGTGAACCAACTCGAAATTGGACTGGTGGATGATGACACTTTGCTCGTTGTTGAAGATCAAGCAGTTGTGCTAAAAGGACACAAGTAATGTATGGTGTTTATAGTTTCCGTAAATCACCGGATATGAAAATATCCTTTTGTTGAGATAATTCATTAGTATATCATATTCGCTTTTGGTGACAGTATCTTATAAACAAACAGTTTCATACTAACTCAACTTTCAAAGTCACATAAATTTGATTTTGTTGTTAAGGTTTTCCGTGACAATCTTGTAACATTTTGCTCAAATTTTAATTTTAGTAACCTTCTGGTAATTGCTTGGTGTAGAACTATGGATATTATGCACATTTGCAGACTGTGCAGTCTGTTAAATCTTCAATAAGAGATGTAAGTTTTCTCGTTTTCATATACGTACAACATAATATTCTAAAGACCCCAATCCACAATTGATGCAGTGGATCAATTTCTGCTTTGACCTTCTGCCAATCTGGTCTGATATCTGCATCTGAGGATTGCACCATCTGCATCTGGGATGTCACCACTAGGGCAATCATTCGTAGATTTGACCATCAGAAAGGTAACATTACTCTATATCTTCTACTGTCTTTTTTTTTTTTTTTTTTTCAAGTTCTGTTTCTTTTAGGAGGTTAGAGATTATGTTTTGCGCATTTCACGAAAATTTATAGTTACATGATGAAAACTTTGCTTTCAACATGATATAAGTAAGATTCATGATGTTGCATAATATCTAGCATTAGCTGTGATTCTGTGATTTCATCAGCCAAAAGTGTGTATTCAAACTACAATTGAGAGGCTTAGGTACTATTTAGTAAACTTAATTATTATGTCAATTCACATTGCTTATTGTAGAAGCAGAGGGTTTTGTATGATCAGGATTGTTATTCTCATCTATCCTCAGGGCCTGTAACTAATCTGGTAGTGATCCCACGATCCTCACTGCTTCCAGGATCGAACCAACGAAGAGGATTCGGTCTTTCCATACTCAAGAAGTATCCTCAGCCTGCCAACTCATCCAGGCGCGACATGAGTATCACTCTTGCTTCTCCATGCCAAGTCCTGAAAGAGGATCATAACTTAATAAATTGCCAAACCACTGATACACACCAGCATATATATGACATGGAGGTCTCTCTTTCTCTCTCAAATAATAGATGTTATTTCTATAGCTAGTAATGCACTAATGTAGCAGTACGTATACGCATAAGTACTAGATCATTTTAATTTATTGTTGTGCAAATATATATATATATATATGGCAGAAAGAACACACGCCTGCATCAATGGAAATGAAATTGGAACGAAGTTTAGAGGAGCGGATGTGGGCAACAAGAATGGCAAACCATGTAATGGACATGAATAGGCACCTTCAGTCGCGGTTGTTAGATTTGATGCAGAGCAACTTTTTATTGTCCAGGTCTACTGAAATGGATTCACCTCCAAGAAAAAAGAGAAAGACTACTCTCATGTCTGAAAGTCCTCCATTACAGGAGGTGGAGCAATCCTAATAATCACTATGTCTATGTCTCTCTTCTATTTTCATCTACAGAATTAGCAGGTTTTGCTTGGTTACCTATCCTTGCATCTTGCTGAATTGGGGTTATAACTGTCATTTACCTGATTTTTTTTTTAACTTTATTTTGAAAGGTTTTTATTTTCTTTCACATATAATTAGCTTTGGGCCGTCTTTGTTTGGGCCTTTGTCACTATCCTGAAACCTGAACCTCAATATTTGCAGGAAGAAAACCCAGAAAGATGAAAGCTTCTGGTTTTGGGTTACGCACTTCCATCACTCGCTTAATCTTCTGGTATTCAACTTCCTAAGCTCTATGGATATTGATTTACAATAAATCAAATTGCACCTCCTTCTCCGTCTATCGATTTTTACATGCTTTCGTCTCTTTGTTTGGGCCTTGCATATGCTTTTTCCTAGCTAGGTTAGGAAAGACTTAAGTCCCTGCATATTCCTCTTGTATCAAAACTTGGGAGAACTTGAGAACAAGAGTAGAGAATATGTTAAGAGGCTTGAAGCTTCACCGTGGCCTGAAGCGTCACCGTGGCCAAACCTGGTCCGCTCTGCCGTCAGAACTTTGGGAGGAAATCTTTAAGCGATTGCCAACATCTGATCGAATTCGTTTCGCTTCAGTCTCCAAGAATTGGCTCTCCATCGCCGCCACGAAGCCTCCCCCTCCTCCTGTGCCAGACCCATGGCTCATCTTTCCTAGCACGAAGGAGTTTTTGTCTCTCTCACAAAAAAGGATTTACAAATATGATGATAGAATGCCACCAAACGAATCAGACTGTAGAATTGCGGGAACTTGCAATGGTTGGGTGCTTACAACACAGCGCCTCCCTCATCCAATAGGAGATTGTCTTGTCCTTGTGAATCCAATCTCCCATGCCGAAGTGTACTTTAAATCACCAACAATTCCTTATGGAGACCTGAAGAAGCAGCATATAGTATCCTATGTTGATTCAGTTCTCCGTCTGTTTATTACATATACTTCACCCCACGTCTTCTACGATCATATCACATTGTATAATGGGAAACTGTATTGCTTGAAGATCTATAAGTCCGAGAGTACTTTTGCCGTTTATGGTTTTCGCTATGATGAAAAACTAACTACTCTCCAATGGGAGCAGCTCTACCAATTTGAAGAGATAGAAGCTAAGACGAGTCGTGAAGAACTAGAGGCCTACTTGGTTGTGTCTAATGGAGATCTCTTGCTAGTAAAGAGACAAATCTTGCGCCGGAATAATGTGTTTGAGGTCTTTAAGCTAGTACTCGGAGATGAGGCTACCCCGGCGCATTGTGTCAAGCTGCAAAGCTTGGGAGATGAAGCATTGTTTTGGGATAGAGATGGATGCATTTCTTTACCTGTTGGAAAGTTTTCACTGTTTAAAGAGAATCATATATACTTCAGTGTCCCCAAGAGCAGAGACGATATAGGACAGGAGATTGGTGTGTATTCTTTAAAATGTGGGAGAACGAGAAAACTCTTCAGTCTACCACGAAAGACGTACATGCAAGATTCAATTTGGTTTGTTCCCACATATCTGGATAAACAGGAACTAACTAATTAGATCCTCAAGTCAATTGGCCGATTGACAATATAGTACCTTGAACTTCTAGTGTTTATGTTGTTGCTAGCTACATGCTTGATTTTGTTATCTTTTTTATTAATAAGATTCATCCTTAGTGTTTCTGCATCTCACTTCTGTTTCTCTTTATTTTTCTATTTTCGATTTGCAGTTTTGTATGATCATATACGTACACTGCTTAATTAGTAGGAGCAGGACTTTCCAAGCCAGGGTTTGGCTTCAATTCTTTATCGTTCATATATTTTCTATGCAAGTATCTCTAATCGTTGCAAATAGTAGATTAGTAGATTACATTTATATTTCATTTTGTCCAGATGAAATAATGGAGGAGGCTAACTATCAGAATATACCAATCCCAAGCTATATAGGTTTAGAAGAAACCAATCCTTCTCCTCATATAATAAGGTTACTCTATACATTATATCTAGTATCTTCAAGGATTAGTCTTTCTCTACATAAGGGACACGGTTGAAAGGTTCCATCAAGAAATTACAAACTTTAGAAAAGCTAGTTTTTCGAGTGATCAGTTGAGAGAATATGCGACGACCGTTATTGAAGCATGGTCTTTTGCATTTCATCTGTCGAAGGTTGAAGCTTGGTCACCGTGGTCGGAAGCGGTCTGCTCTACCGCGGGAACTCTGGGAGAAAATCTACGAGAGATTACCAACGTCTGATAGAATTCGTTTTGCTTCAGTCTCAAACAACTGGCTCTCCATCGCCGCCACAAAGCCGCCTCCTCCTCCTGTGCTTGATCCATGGCTCATGTTTCCCGGTACTAATGAGTTTTGGTCTTTATCACAGAAAAGGTTTTACAGGTTCAATGATATAATTCAATCCAAAGAAAAGCATAAAATTCTTGGAGCTTCTGAAGGTTGGCTGCTTATTTCTGAACTTCCCCGTCCTGAAGTTGTAGCACAAAAGTCACTTATCCTTGTGAATCCAATATCGAATGCCAAAATTAGGCTACCGCCGATAGAATATACACAAATCCAAGACATGAAGAAACTTGTTGTTGTAACCTTGGCTGATTCAGTTGTCTCAGCTCGTGTGTATATACGAGTACGTATATACACACGAGCCTCCAGTCGTCAAGTTATACAGCCTCCCGTCATAAACCAGCACATCATCAGAGTAGCCGTTCGCGATGGGGTTATCGATCCATGTCACATTGTCCCAGCTCGTGTGTATGTACGTACTCGTATGAACTATGTCTACCTTGTCGCCTGTATTTGTGACAATGTGACATGGATCGATAACCCCATCGCGAACGGCTACTCTGATGATGTGCTGGTTTACGATGGGAGGCTGTATAACTTGACGGTCCAAAGATCAGAAACATCAAGCACTATTGCCATTTTTGTTCGTAGCTTGAATGATGCCGGTGGAGAGCATACTTATAATGTTGTTGAGCACAAGGGTTTCAGTGGATTCTTTGAGGCCTACTTGGTACAATCTTGTGGAGATCTCTTGCTTGTAAAGAGATACCGTCCGCGAAAATTTAAGGTCTTCAAACTAGTACTCATGGATGAGGAGAGCTTGGCGCGCTGTGTCAAATTGGAAAGCTTGGAGCAGGGTCAAGCATTGTTTTGGGGTAGAGATGGATGCGTTTCTGTACCAGTTGGGAAATTTTCATCGTTTGAAGAAAATCACATATATTACAGTGTTGTGAGACAAGACCAATCGTGTGAAATTGGTGCTTATTCTCTGAAAGACAAGAGCTTCAAAGAGATGCACAATCTACCACAAAAATCCTTCGAGCAAGAATCAACTTGGTTTTTCCCAAAAATTAAGGATATGTAACTTTGGTAATTGGGATATGGTGATCGAAGGGGACTAAATCCTTTAGGTGAATCTGGGGTGTCATTCAAGCTTTAATCATGGACATTAGGCTTTCCTATCGTCATATATGATTAGAACTTCAAGATAGCATGATCGATTTATTTGGTTGACCACATTGCTTTAGGGATACTATGAATTGCAAGAAGTCACTTTTTCACTGCAGTTTGTACCCTTTTTGTTGAGGTAGACATAATTAAGTGATTGCATGGGGTTGTAGTTAGTTAGATCATTGCCAAGAAAGAGCTTTAATTTAAGTTCAGTTTTTTTTTTCTACTCATGGTTTTTTCTTCCTTCAACTATATTTTTGTATGTAGACAGAACATATCATAAGCTCGGATCGAGAAGAAGTAAGCATCAATTTACAGATGCTAATCAAAGGTTGGTCGAGGCAAAATACTTATCAAGTGAATCGAAGATCATGACCCGACCTAAGGGACACCGCCCTCTACCTAAACTGGATGTACCTTTTGATTCATGTTATTATATATAAGCAGAGATAAGGCAAAACACTCTTTGCAAATTGTTTGGTTTCTTTTTAATTCAGTTCACTCTAAATGATTCTTCTTCTTTTTTTAAAACAACTCTAAATGATTCTTTTGTAAATAGTGATTGATTTAGGTATAAAATTATTTACGTCCTTCAATTTCTTCTCCTCAAATATTATCCTTTGCATACCATTCAACACCTCTCAAGCGGTGGCTTCTGTGATCTCTGTTCTTACTGAGACTCCAACACTCCTTGTTCTTACTTTAAAAAACTCCTTATCAGCAATTTAACGTGACCATCAGAGCTAGCTACTATAGGCACGGATCTTAGTCGACGACCATTATGTTTCCTAAGTTCTTAGGAGAAAATTTTTGTTACCTAGGAGACATAATTTTGTCTCCTAAGTGATATTTTCCAGTAGTGTAGAATATTTTGTAATGTGTGCATTGACTTTATGCTACTAGGATATGGAATTCTCATTCCATATAGTGATATGTTTACAAGTTAGAATATGATTATGTTTTCCTTCTCCATACCGGAAAAGTACTATGTAATTCTCTATATAAAGGGCACATATGAATGAATAAGATACAACAGTTTCACGATTCTCTTCTGCTAGCCCACTCGTACATGTGAACAATCTTTATCAAATCCTTTTAAAACCATAGTCTCTACCCAAACCCTTATTTGCCTCTCTTATCGAAACCCTACTTGACGACTGTACCCTCTGCTTCGACAGACCCTCCGACCCCCTCATCGATCGCAATGGCACCTAAGAAGGAAAAGGCTCCCCCACCGTCCTCGAAGCCCGCCAAATCTAACAGAGGCAAGCAAAAGAAGAAGAAGTGGAGCAAGGGAAAACAAAAGGAGAAGGTGAACAACATGGTGCTGTTCGACTAGGCTACTTATGACAAGCTTCTCTCAGAAGCTCCTAAGTTTAAGCTCATCACTCCTTCTATCTTGTCAGACAGGCTGAGGATTAATGGATCATTGGCAAGCCGTGCCATTAAGGATTTGATTTCAAGGGGTTCTATCAGGATGATTTTTGCTCATACTAGTCAACAAATTTACACCAGAGCCACCAACACTTAAATAGAAGTTGTTTGTCTTTCTCATAGGAGACACGGACTTTTAACTTTTTCTTAATATTTTTCATGTTAAGAAACTACTGTCTTTATGAGCTATTGTATGCTTTGTTTAGGTTCATATGAACAAACATTTATGTTTTTGGTTGATAGTTTTATTTTTCTACAAATGGATTTATATAGATTGATTATGTTATTACGAAGCTTGTATTTAGATTAATCAAATTTGCTTGTTAAGGATGGAACAAATTTTGGAAGGAATATAAGACAATTGGAGTGGGGTATTTTGGTTTTTATGTTTATTTTTATGTATAAGTTTTTCCCAAAATAAAACCCTGTATAAAACCCTAGTATTAGTCAGACTCTTTTCACTCAGACACTCAGAAGCTCTGTCACCGCCACTATGGCTCAGTTGAACACCATGTCCGCTTGCTTGCCCACCAACTTCGCCTTTCACGCTCCAAAATCTGGTACATTTTTTTTTTCCCGAAACAAAATTCTGGGTTTAGTTATGGGCTGATGGAGTTCGATAAGATCATAAAAGACCGAAACTTTTTGCTTAAGTTGTGCTGGGTTTGTTTTCACAGAAACCAGAATCAATTCAGATGCTTAAAGTTTTCTCTTTTTGTCAATTTGAGGAGAAATCAATAACATCCAAGAAAACTAGATGCTCGAGTTTTGAAAGAAAAGTGCTCGGATTGCTGTGTGATCATATATTCTGATATCAATCGATTGATGTTTTTTTGTTTTTGAATGAGCAGAGTTGAATTTGTGCCCTGATGGAGTTGCTTGTCAAAGGAGATTATCGTTTCATGAGGTAGAGCTATATCTTTTAATAATGCCTGGTGGTATATATCGATTTTCACTTTGCTTTGTAATTGTATTCGGTTATTTCCATATTGTTGGCCTTGAAAGATAATTTTTTTACTTGTTTCTGCAGTTGGGGGCGAGAAAGAGTGAGCTACAGGGAAAGACATTTGCAGGTTTGAGTACCAATGGAGGTGTAACTAGAGCTCGCAACCAAGGTGAGGCATGTTTGTCATTGTTTCTTTATAGGGATTTAAATTGAGATGCCGGATATTTACTCTTTGGATGCATGCAGTTATTAGAGTAGCGCTCCCCAGTTATAATGATACAGAAGTAGCTGGATCTACAAACGGTAGAGGATTGCGTGGCAAATTGAACAAGGTTGTTCTGGCCTATAGTGGTGGCTTGGACACATCAGTCATTGTCCCATGGCTAAGGTATGGTATTTGTTTTTGTAAGCACATGGGCACCTATAGTAAACATCAGCCATGCATTTGATACTTGCATAAGTGTTCAAAATCTGCAACAACCATTTTTCTTTTGAGTTTCACTATATATTTTTGATTACTTCTGGATGATATGATTGTAATGAAGCATATTGGGGGGTTGGGGAGTTAACATAGATTTAGCTATGGAACGGGGAAGGTACAAACTGTAGGTCTATTCTTATGGATTTGAACCAAGTCACATGTTTTGAGCTTTCCATGAGTAATAACCCAAGCTAACAACCGAATTTAGGACAAACTTTACATTTCTGAGGGGAAGAACTGAGGAATGGAATGATTTAATAAATGTTTTCAACATCAGATTTTACAATTCGTATCCTCTGTTGACACCAACAACCACTTTTTCTTGTCTGTTCTAGCTGGAATCAGCACAACACCCTTTAACTGATATAATTAAGACTTAAGTCCCCAACTTCTGGATGTGTCAAGTTCCTTTTGAAATCCCAACTCAGTGGGAAACTAGAGGAATTATTACATACTCTAGCAATGGAAAGCTGATTTCAATGTGATAATCTATATAAATGTAGAATTGAATAACGAAAAGCTGTCTCCATTACCCATCTCCCTTCCCAAAACCTCACCATTTACCTATTACCTACCAAAGCATTGCCCAGAATAGTTTTTTTTTTTTTTTTTTTTTTCTTTCCCTTTTTGGGTATATCACTATTTCTTATGCTACGTCCTCTCTTCTACTAAATCACTAGTACCTTACACTCAGTTTTAATGCGTTATAGTAACACATTGCATATGTTGTTTCACATATTCTCTCAAGCAGGTCTTATACAAGTTTATACTTCTAAATCAATAGTATGCCATTTTGATCTATTTAGTTACTTTTTATTTGCAGGGAGAACTATGGTTGTGAAGTTGTTTGCTTCACTGCCGACGTCGGTCAAGTAAGTTTGGCATAGCAACATCTATTCAGAGATATCTCATATTGTTTCAAGCAATGAATTTAAGGTGGTAACTGTTGGTTTGGACTTTCATGCACTCCCTTTTCTAAAAAAATTTAGGGTATAAAAGAGTTGGACGGTCTGGAACAAAAGGCCAAGGCGAGTGGGGCTTGTCAGTTAGTAGTGAAGGATCTCAAGGAGGAGTTTGTAAAAGACTATATATTCCCTTGCTTGCGAGCTGGTGCAATCTATGAGAGGAAATACTTGCTGGGGACCTCAATGGCTCGTCCTGTTATTGCTAAGGTGATCTCTCAATCTGATGCTATTCATGTTGGTTTCATTATATTATTTATATATTCATTGCTTTTGTTGATTTGTAATTGCACGCTGAATCAAATGAAAATAATCCTTTTGGAGTTCTTGAAAATTGCATTTGCTCTACTTGGAACAGCTCTCTCTGTTTCAGGTAGAGTTGAGTATTGCTTTAAGTAGCTTATTCATTTTCAGAACTTTCCAGGTTATTTATTTTCTTTTGACGTGTCATGATATATCTATATGACGTTCTGATTACAGGCCATGGTTGATGTTGCCAAAGCTGTTGGAGCTGATGCCGTAGCTCATGGATGCACAGGGAAAGGAAATGATCAGGTATGTTTCACACTTAAGCATTTAATGTTACACCATCTCACTTGTTTTTCTTCTTACACAACCTTTCCTGTCTCGATCTGTTTAGGTTCGGTTTGAGCTGACATTTTTTGCTCTTGACCCCAAACTAAAAGTGGTAGCTCCTTGGAGGGAGTGGGACATTACGGGTAGAGAAGATGCTATTGAATATGCTAAGAAGCATAATGTGCCTGTCCCAGTGACAAAGAAATCCATATACAGCAGAGATGGGAACTTATGGCACCTTAGTCATGAGGTAGTTTTCACAGCTCTGTTTCAGTTTTGTTTTTCGTTAGTTCTGGATACATGCATCTTTCACTATAAAATCTTAAGTGGTATTTTGGAGCTATAATTGTAATGTTTGGTTTGGGTTTTGTGACTGATGCATATATGTGGTAATAATATATTAGTGTTAGTACCAGTTCAATACTCCCAGTTGACAGTCGTGCTTGTCTTCAAAATGACCAGTGGTATTTTGGAGCTATAATTGTAATGTATGGTTTGGGTTTTGTGACTGATGCATATCTGTGGTAATAATATATTAGTGTTAGTACCAGTTCAATACTCCCAGTTGACACTCATGCTTGTCTTCAAAAGGACCAGTCTGAAGTTCTAATTCCCCTTCTCTTTATGCCATAACTGGTTACTTTAAAAAGGTTAAAGTCTTGTACGACCATTGGATATTCCCTGAACATTTAGGACATGAGTGTTTTGATCAAGGCAGTTTTGAGTATGTTTGCTTGATGAGAAAAGTATCAAATGATGCCCTCACAAATGAACTACGTTACAAGCTTAAGTCTTTGGCAAATGTTTTTGGTTTGATCCGTTTGATCTTTTGGGTCATAATACTTGCTGTTTCAGTTCTGAATTGTTAATCTTCTCTTTGATTAAAGGGTGACATTTTGGAAGACCCGGAAAATGAGCCAAAGAAGGATATGTTCATGTTAACCGTCGATCCAGAAGATGCACCGAATGTACCTGAGTAAGCTGCGATTCCACTTTGTTTTAGCTCTTATTAATCTGCTAGTGTACATTTTCTTGATTGCTAGTTAAAAAAAGGGAACATTTTCTTAAACATGCTCCCATTTTCGTATAGGTATGTAGAAATCGGGATTGTTTCAGGAATTCCAGTTTCAGTCAACGGAGAAGAGCTTTCACCGGCTTCTTTGCTTACGAAGCTTAATGAGATTGGCGGAAGGCACGGAATCGGTCGTATCGACATGGTTGAAAACCGTCTTGTTGGTATGAAGAGCCGTGGAGTCTATGAAACTCCTGGAGGCACCATCCTATTCACTGCTGCACGGGAGTTGGAGTCCTTAACTTTGGATCGAGAAACTATACAATTTAAAGACACAAGTGCCCTCAAATATGCGGAGCTGGTTTATGCAGGCAGGTGGTTCGACCCACTTCGTGAGTCCATAGACGCATTCATGGAGAAAGTCTCTGAGACAACAACGGGATCAGTAACTCTAAAATTATACAAAGGCTCGGTGACTGTGACTAGCCGTAAGAGTCCATACAGCCTCTATAGGCAAGACATCTCCTCATTTGAGAGCGGAGATGTGTATGATCAAGCTGATGCAGCTGGGTTTATTAATCTATATGGTCTTCCCATGAGGGTCCGGGCAATGCTCAAGGAGAGGAATGACTAAGGAGGCGCATAGAATGGTGATTATATTATTTGGCTAGATCGCCTATACAGACCCTCAACCTTTGTCTGCGATTTGGGTTCATTTGTATTTTCGTTAGTAGAATAACCAAAGATTGTGTTTTATTTGCTATTTGTACTTTATTTGCTATTACACTTGAGACCAAGCGTCAACTTTCACATACAGACATAAAAGAGATGCATTTATCTTCACTTTGGCAACTGTTTTGTACAGTAGTTTAAGTCATATGCTGATGTTATCCATGATTCCATGGTCACAATTTGTACCCACACGCCATACAAGGACAACAAATTGAAATAAACGATCCAGTAAAAGTTAAACTATAGAGTATAGCCATTGAACGAAGGAGTCCATCATATAGCAACTTTTCCCTACTCAAAATTAACTTAATATTATGCGGCCTTGCGCCGTCTTACTGTTCCTCGGAATTGGGCTTGGGCCGTTTTCTTTTTCTTCCTCTCTCCCGATCTTTAAACCCACCACCCACCTCAGTTTCCATCAGTTTCCAGAGCTCTCTCTCGATCTCTCTACACTCCACCTCTCTTAACCTCTCCTTCCCTCTCTTTCATCGCTTCCTTCATCAGTCTCTGCGCTCCTTCTCCTTTTTTGCCAAACAGAAGCAGAGAGAGGGAGAGACTACAATTGACTGATCGATCCAAGATCAAATTTGTTACCCTGTAAGCCTCCCGATCTTCTTTCTTCTTCTTCGTTAATTACTCTGTGTTCGTTCGATTTTAGTTCTTTGTTGCCCTTTTCATCGATTTGTTCTCCAATCGGTTTTAGCTTAAAGCTTCTTTCTTTATAATGCAGTGTTCTTCCACTTTGATATAGTTTGTTATTAACTGTGATGAATTTCGCATCAACGATTTGTGATTTCCTTATATCTCAGTGTTTATCTAAGAAACCTTTTCCCCTCTAAATAGGAATCATCAAGCACACATCGAAAATCAAATGAGGTTTGATGTGAGTGGCAGTCATAATCAGTACCCTTCTCTTTTTATTGGCTTCAATAGAATTTAAATAAAACTTCTTGCATATGCTGATGTACTGCTATGTATATCTTGATAGTGTTAAACACTTTCACTTTGGAGAGAGCAAGACAAGTCCCTAAACATTGAGGTTCTGCTGCAATTTCATCTTGGTATTCTGCATTTCCTGTTTCTCCTCTTATATAGATTTGTGGTTTCTCTTAATTATCTGATTGATTTTTCCTTAAAATGAAATTGACCATTTGGCAAGTGTGTTCATGTGATTGAGCTACTCTTTTTCATTTTTGCAGCTTTGGTGTCAAGCTTTCCTGATTTGAGGAACAGTAAGCTCTTCTCTAACATGCTATTTTAATTTTTCTGTGTGCATATTGCAATAGGGGTGGACTTGGTTTGATCGAATCAGGAATTTTGAATGCTTATATCTCTGCAATTTCATTCATAATTGTTTTTATGCATGTGTTCATATCTTCTATGATTTCATTTTAAACAAAAAAAAGTATCTGGGTTTTTGGTTTCCCACCGTTTTGTATTGTGTAGTTATGATCGCTATAGAATCCCCAACTCCCCAAGTGCTTTGCTTTTTGCTGTTATTTGGAATGAATTCAATTAAGTCGTTCCCATTATGGACTGCAGGTGATGTCTGAACTTTTGATTGGAAGCGATGAAATCATCAGTTAAAAGTCGTTGTTCCGGTCATGGACTGTAGTCAATGCAATTTTGATTTAAGTATAAGGAGCTCAAGACGACACCAATTGCATTGGCTGTATGACCACTCTCTCTAGCTTTCTGAGAACATATTCCAGTTAAGATTTAATTTGAAACAACCTTTGGAAATCAGTTATATGCTTTGTTTTATTACCATGGATATTGTAGTTTATATGTGACACTACAATGGGTACTATATCGCATAATGAGACACTTCGATCAGGAAAAAATTTCACACTTAGCGTTTATGGTCAGTATGCATAAATTGGAACTCTGAGCGTGACTTTTTTATTTTGAATTGCCATAATCTATTTAGGGTCCAATTACAATTTTATTGGTTCTTTTCCATTGTTTAGGTAATTCACGTATATCAGGAACCATATTGTTTTTTTTTTCCTTTGTTATTGTTGTTGTCAGTTTAGTTATACTTCTGCATTTACCTTTGCCTGCGAATTTTCATTGTTCCTTTCTTTGGTTTTTTTCAGATCTGACCTAAAAAGAGAAAAGAGAAAGGCTTATGTTTTCTACTGTTGGTGATTTGTTTTCAGTTCTGAAGTATTTGGGCCTCTTATTCTTACTCTGTTATACTATCTTCAACGTTATCTCTTCTCCATTATATTGTTTAGTTTTTGTTATGACATCAATGACATATATGTTGCATTATCAAGTATTATCAATGACATATATATTGTTTAGTTTTTGTTATGATATCATTATCAAGTATTTCATTTTTGGATTGCTTCATTTTGGGAGGATTTTCTTACTTTTCATTCTGTGTCATTATGTAGCTTTAATTTACCAATATCTGATTCAACTGCCCTGCTCTTCCTGTAAGATGTGTTTGTGGATTTGATTGTTACAGATTACTGCATGCCAGGATTGACAGGCTATGATATCCTTAGAATGATTCAGGAAGTTACAAGGCCTAACATGTCAAGACCCACCCTAAATTTCATCTTGAAACTCGAGGTAAGTCCTGCGGGGACCACCTCCAAGGAAAATTTACCGAAGGACTCGGCAAACCTCCCTTGAAAATGGACAACCCTAACCCGGAAAAATATAGAACACACTCTTAACCAAAATATTAGTCTTCACTTTAATCCAAATAACTGAATAAAATAATACACAATTATTTTTCCGAAAATATTCAGAGCTACTACAAGAAAGACAACGGAAGCTGATAGAAATCCTAGTGGGTTTAAACAAATGACCTACTGGCGAATAGTAGTGGAAATGTGGGTGACTATGCCTCGGGGCCTCCTTCTAGACCCCACCCGAATTCTGCAGACTGGGCGATTAAAAACGAAGGAAAAGCCCAGGGGAAAATATTTAATCACGTCAGGGTGAGTGGACAAAATAATCTCGACAACAATAAATATTTCCCCAAGAAACACTTTCAAGGACACGACTAGTTCTGGCTAGTCTCCAAATCTTAAACAAGTACAGCCTCTCAGGCTAAAATTATATAATTATATCAGTATGTATTCACACCCGTATACTCCATGTATGCTATCTATGAATAAGCTTGAAAGTAGATAGTCATACCAGGCTACGACGCTCGCGTCTAACACGCACGTCACCCCATAGTGGCATTTTTCCTCAGTATGGGGGGGGGGGACCGGGTGGTATTTATACGTGCTTACTCCATGTACGAATTCTATGAATGAATCTAAAAACATAGAATGAACTCGAAAAGTAGAAAGTCGTACAGGGCTACGACGCTGGCGTCTAACGCTCACGTCACCTCATAATGGCATTTTTCCTCATTATGAGGGGAACACGTATGGTTAGCTAGCGTTCTCTCATATACATACTATACTCATAAACGTTAAATAAAATGAGTAAAATCACTGAAATTCTCAATTCAGGATAAATTCCAACAAATGAAATTATTCAACAATAAAACATTATTTAAAAACAAAAGTCCACTCACAACTTAGGCCTAAGCCTGACGTCGGTCGGAGGTCTCCTCTGCTTGAGCCTCCTCGCGTCCTGTTCCAAAACATAAATAATTCCTCAAATAAATCCCAACGTTTTGAAAGAAAAATAGGCATAATTAAATATGAGCTTCCCGCGCTCAACCATGCCTATCTTCCTAAATCTTAACTTCACTGCCAACCACAGATCTCCATAAATACCGACATCCTCAAAATCATCTTCCAACGTCCTAATCATAAAAAAATAATCCAATGGCCGGATTTTAACTTATTAATCCGCCAAAAATACCAAACTTAACAAATTCCAAAACATATCCAAAACTCCTCCAAAAATTCTAAAACTCATTCCATTAAACTCCTCATAATATTCTCCACCAAAAACATTTTCTCGGCGGCGGCGCCGGCGGCCGGCGACCAACTCCGGCGATCTCCGATGCTCACCAAAATTTGTCAGCACCTTCCTCTCAACCTCCTCTACAACATTCCTAACTACCACAAACTCTAATTCTAAGCCTAACCATGTCAATCGAACACAAACACACAATAAAGCCCTAGAATTTCAAATACCGATTTCTCCTTACCTAGCTCAAGATGGAGGGAGCCCTTTGGAGGGATTGAAGCACGGGAGGAGGGCTTCCTTTTGAGCCAAGGCTCGCCGGATATGGCGGCCGGAGGAAGGAGTTCCGGCGAAAATAAGCTTTTGGCAGTCGGAGCTTTCGGCGTCGATTCCTCCTTCACGGCGGCGCTAGGGAGGCTGCCACCGGTCTAGAACTGTAGCTGGGTTGGAGACCGATCGTTTGGGACCGGTGCGGCGGTCTGGGGCGGCCGGACGGCGGCGAAAAGGCGGCCGGAAAACTGTCGGCAGTGAAGGCTCGGGGGAGGAGAAAACCGGGAGGAGAGAGAGAGAAATACACGGGCTTTGACCAAAAACAAAGGCCTGGTCCAACTTAAACAAAACCCAATCCAAAAATTCAACACCCCAAAATAATACCCCAATAAAAATTACCTTTTACTAGCTAAAATTTACCATTTTTACCGTCGTCACATTTTCTTCCTTCGAATAATTCTTTCAAAATATTCGTCCCTCAACACACCTCTAGGGACTTTAGGACTATAAACTCAATGACGAAGACGGTAAAATTCTTATTACCACAATGCTAGTAATTAAGGTAAAATTTAAGAGTCGGAGCATGACATAACACCATTATAAATTTTGGCTTCTCAAAATCGACACGTTATCTAGGTTAACAATGATTAAGGTAAGCTACAGGTCCTAACACCATTACAATCATTTTGGCTTCTAACTGTATACTTATGAATTCGTGCAGTTTGGGTTTATGGGTTAGTCTGGGTGATTGGTTTTCAATTCATGTTTATAGTTTTTCTTTTCTCTAATCAATTAAAGCTTTTGATTGTTTGTTGCTTTCTGTGGTCTAATTATATTTTTCTTGAAACCTATTTGATTCATATGATCTAATCTTTAGTACGGTTTGTAAAGCTTCAATTACAATAGATCGCGTGAATATGATACAACCATCGCTAGGATCACTTCTCATTATTTATAATTCCTTCCAATAGTATTTCAATAATGAATTAACAGAAACCGGTATTTTGCATATCATCAAATACTCTTACACAAACTCTGCAGAATTCTGCTGTGGTTTTGTTACAGGCGAGCATCTCAATGTGAAGAATCAGCTTGGAAAGCGAGTGTAGTAGAACAGGAACAACTATACAAAAACTCATTGTCAAGGTATTCAGTTAACGTATCCATCTAATTCATTATTAGTTGCTTCTTTCACCAATTATTGAAATGCCTCTTATGTGCTCTTTAAAGAACTTATTTCATTTAACAATATTATGAGAAGAATTTTCCCTTCGATCAGAAAATAAGAACAAGCAGTAAAAGTAAGTGTTCATAGTCTTACAAAATCTGTTTCTATAAGTAGTTATATATACGTAGTTATATCTACTATCTGATACTCGCAGTACTTTGGATTTGAATATAGAATTGTTGCATTCTTCTTCATATATGTTTCTTTTTTTTGTAGGACATTAACAGATGCAGCCTTTTCCAAACTAAAGTACCGTTGGTCATAAGTTGCGGTTAGTTTTCATAATGCTATATGCTATGACAAGCAAAATGCAGAAAAAAAAAATGCCTTTCACAGAGAAGTTGAAACTTACATGTGCATTCTGTAGCTATGGAAGAGATAGAACTTATTGCCTTTTAGTTACTTTGTGCAGTTATTATAGATTGTACCTGAGGTTGATTATTTTATAATTTGCAGCTATTCTTAATGATTCTTGCATTTCTGTAATATCATAATCTCTCAATCTCTAAAGATTTATCTGTCTCTGTTTCAGCTCTATAACTTTTCATAGTAAATTGTCTGAGTTAATTTCATTTTGATTCAAGAATCATTTATTAGCTAGTGAATTGGTTAGTTGAACACTAGCATCTTCTCATAAATCCACTTTTCTGCATTCCTAATTGCTCCTCCATCTAGAAATACAGAATATAGCAGTGGTTTGAAGAATTGGACAAATGTTGAGTTGTTGACAAACAATTGCTAGCAAGAACAACATGCTTGCCATAAAGAGCTGATCAATGTTGTTATCTTAATTCTTTTTAGGGTACCAATCGCTCTTAATTGATATATTTGGATGATTAATGTACAATTGAAACCATACATTTCATACCACAATTGAAGGATAGATCTTTTTTCTTACATCCATGTAATTAAAGTATTGTCTATCTTATAGAATATCTAATAAATAATTGTTTTTACAGTTCAAAGAGCATGAGGGGAGAAGGAAGCTTTGTAGTTATTAAGATGGCAATTTTGAATCTGTCTACACCACAAAGAGCATAGCAGTGCCTATGGAGAAGGAAATTAGAGGAGGTTGACAGGAAAACATGAAATACAGAGCATGAAATATTTTCTTTGTAAGCATTAAAAGTTTCAAACTGATGGTCTTTTTGTATTGATATTTTGATTAATGAGAATAACCTCAGCTTTGGAACCTGAGGTTATTCAGTGAGTATATCTATATTCTATTTGGCTGTTTTGAATGTAAATGATCTTGCTATTTACCATGATCAATCTTTTATAGGCGTCCATAGAGATTCAAGGTCACCCAATCATCATTGCCAAACTGAAGCAGGTAGATGGCTTAATCTGAAGATTGTAATATTTAACCCCATCTGTCCAAGTCTTTCCATTAGGTTTGGTTGGAAGTAATTTGGGTGAAACAAAAGGTTCATCTTATACAAAAAGATTAAGTTTATAGCACTCACCACAAAAACTTTGGTGCAAAGATGAGCAAAGATAATGACTTAATTTCAAATGAACCAGTAGGAAGTTACAAGTTCATTTTGTTGCAAATGCATAAGGTATATATGTTTTGTAGAAATGTAGGCTTGAAATTATTGTGAATTCTTATTACAGATATATTAAACTTTGTATGAACTTCTGCAGATTAACAGGTATAGGCATAGAGATCCAAATTCATCAAGTGGTACAGCAAAGATAGAGCAAGTGAAGATCAACATATGGTTTCTCGGACTTAAGCAAAAGGTTCTTTCTAGGTCAATATACTACATTGTGCACTCCTAAAATCCTAATTTGTAGAGGTGAGACAAGATGAATATCAAAATATCTTTATTTACTACATTGTAATTTACTGAACAAAAGCATTTTACTATTTTGAATCAATTTATGTTTTAACCAACCTCATTGATATTAATACATCATGTCTATAGCTTTTGTCATAGGTCATATCCAGTCATTTGACAACAATACACTTCATTAAGAATACTCAGTATTGTTCAACATTTGATTGTTCCCCGCAGCAATGCGCGGGCACAAAAACTAGTATACATACATTCGTAGTTCATTTAGATATTGTATAACCAACAGTACCATTGCCTATTCATTAACCTTTGATTTTCTTGTCAATAAGGACCTTATTTCATATAGAGATCAGAAAGGTTTCACATTTTCTATTTGGGGCCTTCTACTTAGTTTACCTTGTATAAGTTGATATACTAGATTAAGAGCAACATCTTCTTGCGCAGTAAATTTGAATATAGAATGATATCCGTTATCAGTTATCATCACTGTAACAATCACTTATTGGTGGAAATTTGAATATGGAATGATATCCATTATCAGTTATCATCACTGTAACAATCACTTAATCATTGGTGGAAGACAGAGATTTCCTAAGAGAAAAGAGGTGAATAAAGCCAGTGAGTTGCTTGGTTTGAAGCAAGGAACTGCATGCCCAACTCTTCTGAATGTTGCAAATGTAAGCCCCTCATATTCTTGAAACCATCCACTCACCTAAGTACTATATAAATCAAATAAAGATTACTTACATTGGGATAATTAATGGAACTGGTAAATAGTTAATAAAAGTAACAGTAGAACAAATTTATGTGACTCCCATAATTGAGGCCAGCTAAAACTCGTTACTTGCTTCTGGTGGTACCAATGTGTCTATACTTTTGTAATAGGCAGTCTCAGAGCACCTAAGCTATATCTTGTGGACAACACATGAACTCAATTGTCTCCGATGATCGGACAACACCTAAATATCTTGTTTTTTTTTCTTTTACTTTTTCTATAGCACTATGCCATTTTTTGGTTCCTTCCTTCATTCTAAGCCAACTTTGCCCTCCACCTTCTTAAGAATATTTGCATGATTCCTCATGCAATGTCCTATTGGGATATATTATCAACCCTACGTAATTTTCACTTCACACATAGTATAACTATCACATTACCTTCTTGTGATTGATCGACCAAACTGTAAAATGACGATGAGAAACACTACTTAAAAAACCATAAATGTAAATTTTGTCATCTCCTTATTGTTTTTTGTATGATCATTAACTAATAATAGATGGAAACATGACATGAACATTAACTAAAATATGTATGAAACATGACAAGATCATTAACCAATATTAGGTATAAAACATGACATGATCATTAACTAACAATATATATGAAAACAATTACAAGATCATTAACTAATAACTAATAGTATGTATGGAAACATATTTTAATCATTAACTACAATAGGTATGAAAACATAACAAGATTATTAACTACAAGATTTGATCATTAACATATATTGTCATGTGTAATTGCAGTAACTGTAATTGCAATGACTCCATCAGTAATCTTTCAATTTGAGGATAAACAGTATTTACAATGACTACATTTTCTCCTTGTTACACACAAAGGAGAAAAATGTCTTTTCCCAAAATAAATAACCTACCTGTCAAAATCTGAGGATAACTTCTACAGAAGTGGCGGACACATCCAAACTGTACTCCCGTTCTAAACCTCACCGGCCTCGCTATCTCTCTGAGATGATCAGACGACGTCTTTTCACTGCGACGTTGACCGTACATTGACTGTTGGATGCAATTAAATGAGCTTTAAGGGCTGTAATTACAACAAAGCTTGACCAGTCGTTTGGAAAGGGAATACGAGCGGGTTCAATTTTAGCTTCGACCCGAATCGAAAATAAGACCTATCTACAAAGGATGAAGGCAAAGAGGAATAGAGGCACCCAAGAACATTGAATACGAAATTGGAAGAATCCAAAGGGCGAGCTATGTTATGGTCTTTGTAGCGTCAAGAGTAACCTCGTTGGGTCTCACCCAGTTGAATATGCTCACCAATTGACGAAGACGATGTAAGAAGTAACCAATAATTATGGAATTGCGTTTCTGGGGAGGATGGACTTGGATAGGCAAATGCGTTAGTGATTTCAGAGGCCTACTAAAGTCATACCCTCTCCAATTCTAGGATTATTGATTGTTAGGCAAGCGCCGGACTACTTCGGGAGTATTGTACACATAACGCTGACGTTACCGGAGGGTAATACAGTCATAGAATGGTTTACAAACGACAAATGAGTTGCAGTGAGTGAAAAAATAATTACTGATGGGTGAAGTGGTCATTTGTATTTCTGTCATCCTTCATTTGTATTTACGTGGCATGAACCAAACCATTTTTTTTTCGCTGCAAATCCAATAACCAGAAGAACTTATATAGAAAAAAAAAACCACCACACCATGGCCTTCGGCCTCCCTATGTTTTTCAACCCCGATCAATAAGCTCCACAACCTCGATCAGTCTCGAGGAATGATTCAATCCCAGGTCGAACCAATTCAAACACAACACCATCCTTTTTCCCGTTCACAATCACATCACTCTTCAACCAGTAATATTGCATAGCCGATCTATCTTTCGTATTCGAGCACTCATTCCAGAAACTCTAGCAGCAGAAAAACAGAAACCCATCACGTCAAAATCTCTTGCACCAAGGAATTTGGTTCTATGTTGAGTCTGGTTCGAGTTTGGCTCAAAAGCAGGCGGTGATGGAACTTATGGAAGGCTTCAACAAGCCCCAAATCGCCGGCAAATTGCGGCACCATGCCGAAGAAGCAGAAGGGTCTTCAGCAGCATTCCAAGGGGACGAGCGGCCGGGTTTCGGGGGAAGGTTAAGGGTTGCGTTGGTGAGATGAGACATTGAGTCTTGACTTGAGAGAGAGAGAGAGAGAGAGAGAGAGTCAAACTAACGGGATGAGTTAGGTTTTTTGTGATTTGACATAAATGTCCTTAAAATTTAACAATAGAAGTGATTTTTATCGTTAACGGTCGTTAATTGATAATTTTACCTATCTACCCTTCATATTCAAATTATGTGGTTGACATAGTGCCACGTGGCAAAACTCAGTCTTGTGTACCATACAACCTGTGTAGTTCAGCGCTTCCCTTATTGTTAATTCATTTTTAATTGATTATTGTAGTAGCTAGCTTATTGTTGGCTGTGAGGATAAGAGAGTGCATATGTTTATACTGCTTGTCTTCAGGAGTCTTTTGGTATTGTCAAATGGTTATTTATTATTGATTGAAAAATGAAGCAAATCACTTGTTTCTATTTTACCTAGTGCCAATCCTGTGCCGCGAATAATGTGTTGCCACCTGTATTTATACTGACAACGATTTAACACTGTTAAGTCATATTACTCGTAATTTAACAAAAAAAAAATAGTTCATTTGTTGTCTGTTTCTTTACTTTCTTTCTGATAAAAGAATTCACGGTTTCAACAACAATCTAATTTGGTATAAGTGGAGCAAAAGAGATGGTTCAAACCCAGACCATAGATGATAACAGATTTTTTCCTTATACACCTAGATACCAATGATTCGATGTGCCATTCAAGAACCCACAAAACCTACAGATCTGATATCTTTCTTATAACCAGTAAATTGAAAATCCATTACTTAGAATATTAGATGCAAAGAATTACCCCGACTTCAAATCCTCTGTCACCAATTTCCTATCTCCTTCCCTAGAACTCTATTAAAATTTAACATTTGGCAATTTTTGCCTACTCAGCATAACACCTACTAACCCCTGTTAACCTTGTTAAACCCTCTAACTAACTCTAATTCTAACCCAACTCTAACTCATCTATAATCTAAAATTTAATTATATTTAGCAAAATCTGGTGGTGAATATCAAATGTCAATCATCTTCTTTTTTCATCGACAAAAAAAAAAACCTTCTTCTTCTTGGTCTGAAACTCCTGAAGAGATACTATCATGGCTGATATCGCGATGTTGGTTCCTGAAGAGTATGAGAGAACAATGAAGAGCTCAAGGAAGGCTGGTGAGGCTAGCACATAATAGGCTTCTTGTGTTTCAGTTTTGGCTCAGACCCTGCAGAAGAAGATTGGAAAGAAAAAGATGGATTTTCTTATGAAGTTCGTTAAGTAGGAGCCCATGAGTCAAATTGGTCGTGAAGCCTCCACTAGACTCTTCTCTACTCGATTAATTAGTTTCTGAAGCTTTTCATTTGTATGGTTGTTTTACTATAGGTATCTAATATCCAATTGCATGCCCCTCTGATATCTGTACATTAGTTTTCTTCTACAAATTAATACAAGGATTAAACAAAGATGTCTTGAAGCTTACTGATGTTCATGTACTTTTGTCCCTTTTGGAAAGCTTCTGAGGTATGTCATTCTAAGTTGCAAATGAAACTGGTTCTGCTGTACTTGAAAGAGGAGTTTCAGACGAAGAAGAAAGAGGAGGTTTTTTTTTTGTCAATGAAAAAAGAAGAAGAAGGTCATCACCACCCAGATTTTGCTAAATATATTTAATTACAAATTAGAGATGAGTTAGAGTTGGGTTAGAATTAAAGTTAGTGAGAGGGTTTAACAAGGTTAACAGGGGTTGGCGGGGGGAGGGGGGGGGTTAAGCTGATTAGGCAAAAAGTGCTAAATGTCAAATTTTAATAGGGTTACAGGGATAGGAGATAGGGAATCGGTGACACAGGATTTGAAGCCATTACCCCACCCCAACTTAATCCAATCTCAACCAATGTAGAATCCCCGTCACCGGATTTGGTGTTTTAATCTAATGAGGGCTCCAAATTGAAGATTGATGTTGCAATCGGCCATGGCGGAGGAAAGGAGAAAAAGAAGAAGAAGAAGAAGAAGAAAGAAGAAATGGAACACTTGATCTGATGGTGGTTAGAGAATTAGAGATATGGAACTGCTTCTTCTTTCTTCTGGGCTCAACCTGGGAAGAAAAAAGAAATTTAAAAGATTTTATTATTTGTTTTTTCGTAATAGTTAACCGATGTAAATAGGGTGTCAAATTAGTGATGACGTGGCGATCTCTTATTGGCGGCACATGGTTGGCATTAAGAAAAAGGAACAGGTGATTTGCTTCCATTGAAGAACACATGGTCGAGTAGATTGATTCCAAGACCAAGTCAAAAAAGAGAGGCATATGAAACTTTAGGATACATTGGGAGATGAGAAATGGTAATGATCCATTGTTGTTTGGCTAATGTGGCACAAGCAACTTGGGCTGGATTTCTCCTCTAACTTGGGTCACTTTTCTCCCCTAAAATCACACTTGGGTTGAATTGGGAAGAAAACTCATTTGGGGGTGGAAGGTGAGTTTTTTTTGCTTGGGTTAGATTGTCTAGGTAGCAAGTAACCTTGGTTGAATTTTTTTGAATGGATGGACTTGCTCTAAGCAAGTCGGTTTGCATTTGTAAGTTGCACCTTACAGATTGGGCAACTGATTTTGAGAGCTACAGTTTTGACCTCAAACTAAGGGGCAAAACTTAGCAGTAAGAAGTAGTCCAAGCATAACTTGGATTGTGTATCTGGCATTTTGAGCCGAACCAGCCGAAATTCCAGCTGATCCGGTACCGAGTTGTACCGAAAGTTCGGCTCGGCTCAACCGTACTAGTATCATGTATTCGGCTTGGCTACGGTATTGAGGTATTGCATACCTTTGGTATACCGAACCTACCGAGATACATGTATACTCCACATAATTCAAAAATATTGGTGAATTTGCAAGAGTTGAGTGTCGAAACCCCCACCGAGTATTTTCTGATTTTCATCTTCACATAAACAGGTTCCAAGTTAGGGCTCAAAAATATTAGGCCCAGTACGACCTGACCCTTATCCGCAGTAAAAATCCAACACCAGCCAATTCCAGACACCAGTACCACCACCGAGTGTATGACCATGGCGCTTCGCTTTCTCGCCCAGGTCCCGCTGATGTCACCCTTCCCGTCGTCTTCAAAATCCGGCAACCTAACCTCCTCCGTCACACTGCAACCTCCACATCTCATTCACCTGAAGATCAAGAGCAAGAGAAAGCCACCGCTCCTCACTGCAATCAAAGCCGTCGACGAAAGCCAAGCAAACTCCGACACCGAGGCAAAAGAAGAAGAGCCGTCGGCGACGGCGAGTGGACCCGGCGATTTGGGGGCGGAGATAAAGAAGGCGATGGAGGAGAGGAAGGAGAAGGAGAAAGAAGGAGGCGGCGGCGATTTGTTTAGCGGAGTGGCGGAGGAGGTTAGGGAGATAGAGTGGCCCGTGTTTGGTAAGGTCTTGGGGACTACCGGAGTTGTGCTTGGGGTTATTGCTGGCTCCAGTGTCGTTTTGCTTACTGTTAATGCCGTTTTGGCCGAGCTTTCCGACCGGGTTTTCGCCGGCAGAGGTGTTCAGGATTTGTTCGGCTGAGAAAGGAAATGTACATTTTGGGTCTGTTTTCTTTATGTTGAAATAACACATTATCTTTAGCTCAAGTGATTACTCAACCTAGCATTGTATATCGAAAATTTTGAAGCTTAATTTTGAGGAGTTGTTCTTGTTTTTCCTTGATATTTGGTTACAGGTTCAAAATCATGATTGTGTTTAACATTCTAGTGATCTGAGAGACTAAAAAGCACCATTAGTTTCTAGCATAGCCTTTCCTCTGTTTATTTACCCTTTAACATCTCAAACAAAGATGTAGTATCCAATTCTAAGTTTCTGAGTGTAGTATCCAGTTCTGACTACAAAAGATGGAAGACCCTTGGAGGCCTCCTTTTTCGGATACGATACAGGTGTGATCTCTGGGGCATTGCTCTACATACGTGAGGACTTGGGTGACGTAGACAAGAAGACATGGCTGCAGGAGAGCTTTGTGAGTATGGCAGTTGCGGTGTACTGAAATGATTATCTTTTGTATATGTATTATCAGGCTCTAGAAACTCAAGTGATATTTAAATTTTATAGTTTTGTATTGTTTTGTTATATTTTGAAAATATATTTGTTATGAAGTTTGGTAATACCGAAAAACCGACATCCGAAGTTGGTAAGATTTATCTCATACCGAAGTTTTTGGTTTGGTAATTGAAAGTCATATTTCATTACCGAAAGCTTTGGTTTTGAAGTTGGTAACGCCCATTACCGATTCGAACCGACCGAGTGGCAGCCCTAGTCTCAATCCCTGCAACTCGAAAAACCCATCAACGCAATCGTTGTCACTAGTCTTGAGATTGCCACAGGACCCTTTTGAGGCTCGCAGGTCATCACCAAGTTCAATGTTTAATCAAACATCCCTTATGTTACCAGCGTATTGTCATAGTTCGAGTTATCAACCAATTACCAATATAGATTGAGAGCTTCTACTCATACCTCCCAAATCAGTATTTACCTCTTCAATTTTTAAAATTAATTTTTTCCTATAATACCCTTTTAAAGAAATAAAAAACGATGGGCAAAACCCTGAATTTTTCCCGATCACAACTTCATATTCAGGTCTAATCTCCCTAAATCTTATTTTTATTTTCTCTTTTGATCTCCTTGCACATGGTTAAATTTGCAGAGTAGGCAAATAAGTACACCATTCCTGTTACATCCATTGATGATCAAATCATACCATAAACAATCGATAAAGTTCCACTATAAATTGGTTCAATTGATTGCATTGAATTAATCATCTACAAGATAAAAGAAAAAAAATTAAGAAAACCAACTGTCTTTACTGGAGTCATAGTACCGGTGAGGGAGGAAGTATAATGGATTTATGCCTCTAGATAAAGGATGGGAGGAGAGAGTAATGGGATGGTGATCGATCACTACGTGATGATGAAGATGAGAGAATGAGAGTGCAGTAAATATATGGAGGTTAATTAACTGGAAACATAGAAATAGATGGCTTGGTTTCTTTTCCTCTTTTTATCCAGCTAGGCAGTAATTTTAAAGGTATAAATAGAAGCACTCATATAAATTATTTCTCATCGCACTGTAATGATTAATCTTTATCTAATTATATTGCAGGTGCTGTGAATGCTGATCAGAACAGGTTCGAAATGTTTCACTTCAATGCATCAATTAACCCTGAAGTTGAATTGTGTCACCTCAATTCATCAGTTCCTGAAGAACTGAATGTGAAGTGGACTGACTTCCCAAATGATTTTGTTTTTGGAGTCAGCACTGCTGCAGCACAGGTGCACTTTTATTTGTAACTTTGAAATGACTCCGGCCCGTGATTATGTGCATGAAATGTAACTATTCAGAATCATACTGATGCAGATTGAAGGATCGGTAAAAGAAGCAGGAAAAGGACCAAGTGTTTGGGACAAGTTTGCTGAGATTCCTGGTAAATATTGGCTTTTATTTCATATTACTAAGTTTGCGAATAATTTTACAATGATCGACTCTGTGCTTACCAATTGTTATATATTAATTTTTCTCTTGATTCAGAGAGAATTATGGACAAATCTAACATGTTTACGAGCATCGATTCGCACAAGAGATACAAGGTGAGTAGAGGACTAGCTGATATATTATCTATCACTTCCTGGTAGGGAGTATATTTTACCAACAAGTATTTGTACTTACAGGGAGATGTGAAGTTAGTGAAAGACCTTGGAGTTGATGCTCATAGATTTTCCATCTCCTGGACGAGGATTCTTCCAAGTAAGCTTTTTAATCTAATTCCTTGGTCCCATAAAAGAAACTAGATGAAGCAGATTAAGTAAAATTGACTTTAAACTCTGCTATTCGTTTGAAATTTTTTATATGTAGATGGAACATTGAGTGGAGGAATAAACCAAGAGGGTATTGATCACTACAGCAGTTTGATTGATGAACTAATCAAGAATGGTAAGAACTTATTAAAATGTAATGTAATTGCCTGGTATATTAAGATTTACTAATATAGTTTGGTGATAATTTCGATTCGATAATGAAGATTGAGCTAAATATAATGCAGGCATCACACCCTATGTAACCTTGTTACATTTTGATCCACCACAAGCCTTGTCAGACAAGTATGGTGGCGTTTTAAGTCGTTCCTTCGTGTAAGTGCTTCTCTTACTTATCATTTCATGTTGTTAGTTATGAAAACAGATAGATATCTACTTCATCCATCAATCAATTCAAGCTCTACCAGTGCCGATGTGCATAATGCTATTCATCACTCTTATCGTAATCACTGCATTTTCTCAGGAATGATTTTAAGGATTTCAGTGAACTTTGTTTCAAGACCTACGGAGATAGGGTAAAAAATTGGATTACAATCAACGAGCCATTAATTATCGCGAAAATGGGTTATGATCTTGCTGTTGATCCACCAGGCAGGTGTTCAGTACAAGTACCACAAAACAAGATTGGATGCAAAGTTGGTAATTCATCTACTGAACCTTACATTGTGAGCCATAACCTCATCCTCTCTCATGCTACTGTTGTGAAGCTCTATAGAGAGAAATTTCAGGTGAGCTGACACATTCTTATTCAATAGTATCATAATTTATAGGTTATGAAATGAAATTAATATTTATTGGCCAATTTTTGTCTTAGGGAACACAAGGTGGCAAAATTGGATGGTCTCTTGTTGGGCAGTATGTTGAACCTTATTCGGATACAGCAGAAGACAGAGCTGCAGCAAGAAGAATTATGGACTTCGAACTTGGATGGTTAGTGAATTCCACTATTTGAACTTAAGTTTACTTGCTTAACTGAGGAAGAAGTCTCCTTAATCTTATGCTAGTTAATATACTAATGGTGCTTCTTATTAGGTTCATGGAACCAATAGTATACGGAGATTATCCAAAGGTTATGAGAGATTTTGTCACCGAAGAAGAGAAAATCTTAGTCAAGGGTTCCTTCGATTTTATTGGGATCAACTACTATACCACAAGGTATGGTCAAAATGCTCCTGCAAGTCAAGCTGAACCGTTGAGTTATCACACTGACGCTTTGGCTACATCATCTGAAACCAGTACACTACTATACCTCGCTCCTTACCATTATTGCTTGTCATTTGTGTTGTATATATGCATGTTTTCTTACCGCGTATTTTCTGTAATTGTTGCAGATGCAAATAGAGTCTTGGTCGGTCCGCAGGTTAGAAAATCGGTGTCTGAGTTTTCTTTTATCCTTGTATTAATGTAGCAATGCTTAGCAAGAGATCACTTAGACTTGTTACTTAATTGTTTTGCAGGCTAAAGGAAGCCTATACATCTTCTCATATCCACAAGGTCTTCAGAAGCTTTTGGAGTTCATGAAGCATAACTACCAATGCCCTAAAATCTACATTACTGAAAATGGAATCACAGAGGCAAGGAACGACACGCTTGCACTCGATGCACAACTCAGGGATCCGCATAGAATCGAATGCATTCTTCGACACTTGTGTAGGATCAAGATGGCAATGAAGTAAGTCAGCCATTGAGCTAATTGTGAGGAATTGTTAAACATGCTTAGATGGTATATAAATGTATTTACTTGTGATTGCTGTTTCTGCAGGAATGGGGTGAATGTCAAAGGCTATTTCCACTGGGCTGCATTCGACGACTGGGAGTGGTCGGAAGGCTATACACCAAGGTTTGGGCTATACTATGTCGACTATAAAGACAACCTCAAGCGCATTCCTAAAAAATCTGCTAAGTGGCTTCCAAAATTCTTAGGGTCAGGACATGTTGTATGAATAAGCTCAGACATAAGCTCTACAAGGTTGTTCCAGAAGCAGATTTTGATTGCATAGAAAGGTAGAATTGTAAACAAATAGTACAAAAATCATGTAGAAGATGAAGAGATTGGCCCTCAAATGTGTTGTTGAAGAATAGAAGCTAGCCTCTATCAGAAAATCAGGCTGTGCATTAACAAAAACATAACAAAACCATAGATTCCAAAGTGAGTAAAACTAAAAAGAAAAGATATAATATATATTTTGTTCATGCAGATGACTACCAAATTGAACATATGCTCCTATAAAAAGCAAATTAACTATTGGTTCCAAAGGAATTGAAGAGATAAAGAACACATGTCACTCCTATCCAAAATAGGAGAAGCATTTGAAAAGAGTAAATTGGGAAACTTGAACATATATATTTGTTATCTCCTGTTCGATCATCATGCATATTCATAGTTACAGCACCAAGTTGCCTACTTTATTGTAAAGTCTGGTATCCTTATAGCCAAAAAAAAAAAAAAAAAAAAAAAAAAAAAAAAAAAATATACATCATTCATTGAAAACCAGTTGAATCAATACGATCCATTGCCGAAAGTAAAAGTGTAAAAACATAGAAGAGAGATCCAGGGCCGGCTCTAAGATTTTGGGGGCTCAAAGCGAAAACAAAGATTAGGGCTCCCTATCAAAAAATTGTGGCTCCCTTAAATCCTTACTTTAATTAGCTTATTACCATCACTATAACATGACAATATCAAACCCGACAAAAACAACAAACCTAATTGTAATTGAATATTCTCTCATACAACCATACCACTATCTTTTATCAATGATAACTTCCAATTATAAAGTAAAACACTTTTGTTACAACTGATATGATATTACACAGTATGTCATGCCTTATACCATTCGTATATCAATAGTTATTTTGTGGAGATAAACAATACTACGAAAGGAAACGAAAATAAAAAGGAATTGGACTATGAATTGAAATTAACATCAAACCAAAACTTATCTTAAAATCAGTCTTCCGAATTGAAATCAAAACTCTTCTCATTCTCAATCTTAACGATGAAATTGCAAAAACCATAGGATTGGACTCATTAGAGGAGGAGGACAGAGTTACCTGAAAAGAGTTTCGTAACTTTCGTCTGAGAGAAATCGAGGACCGCTGCAAGGAGGCCTTAATATGAGAAAGACACGTGCGCACTTGATCAAAGAAGAGTTAAAGAAGATGCGTGCGTTTGGACGTTTAGTATGCTCAGTTTTTTTGTTTGTTTTTTTTTTTTAACATATATGTCTGATTTTTTTTTGTTGGGGCTCTTAAATTTTGAGGCCCAAAGCAAAAGCTTGGTAACACCTTGGTTGGCTTATGCCCAGGGCCGGTTCTGCAGAGAGATCATATGATTATAAACATACAGAGAGTGATAAAGAGGACATGCATAACTTACTGGTTTAAGTCCCTTATTCATCCTCATCATGTCGATTGAAATCCTTCTCTATCCCTAGAATTCGAAGGAAACTGCAAAACAGTTTAGGAATAGCTAGAACAGTTTCGGAAGGAAACTGAAACTGTCTTCCTAGTATATAAATATCGAGCTGCGGGTTTTTTGGACAGTTTAAAAACTTTAACCGTTCAGACAGGTTTTGGCTTTATTAATAAAACATCTGATAATCGATTCTATGATTTTGGCTGGAATATTTTGGTGGTCATGGAGTGCTCACCAACATGGTTAAACATTTCACAGAGGAAGATATATGTCATTGTTTTCATTGTCTATTCCACACAAGGTTTGATAATTACTTTTTATGTTTTTCATCTATTCTAATAACAATTTTTTTTTCTTTACGCTAGTCATATCAAAGCAGTGTTGCTTCTTAATCATGCTTTCTCTAAGATCAAGTACTTTTAATTAACATTAGACATCCTTATTTGTTGAAATTACTCTTGCAAAGCATGGATTAGAGAAACAAAAGCACTTAACATTTGGAATCGAAGAGAGGAATGAACTAACTTTAATGATTAATCTTTAACTAATTATATTGCAGGTTCTGTGAATGCTGATCAAATGTTTCACCTCAATGCATCATCAGTTCCGGAAGAATTGAACGTCAAGTGGACCGACTTCCCTAGTGATTTTGTTTTTGGAGTCAGCACTGCTGCTGCACAGGTGCAGTTTTGTAACTTTGAAATGACGCCGGCACATGATTATGGTTTCTAGCTACCCCATGAAATGTAACTATTCAGAATTATACTGATGCAGATTGAAGGATCGGTAAAAGAAGCAGGAAGAGGACCAAGTGTTTGGGACAAGTTTGTTGAGATTCCTGGTAAATATTGGCTAGTATTTATATTACTTAATTTTGCGAATAATTTTACATGATCTACTGTGTGTTTACCAATTATTATTTTCCTCTTGATTCAGAGAGAATTCTGGACAAATCTAACATGTTTACCAGCGTTGATTCGTACAAGAGATACAAGGTGAGTAGAGGACTAGCTGATATATTATCTAGCTACCACTTCCTTGTTGGGTATATATTTTACCAATTAGTATTTTTGTATTTACAGGAAGATGTGAAGTTAGTGAAAGACCTTGGAGTTGATGCTTATAGATTTTCCATCTCCTGGACTAGGATTCTTCCAAGTAAGCTTTTTAATATAATTCCTTGGTCCCATAAAAGAAACTAAATGAAGCAGATTAAGTAAATTTGAGATTAACCTCTGTTCTTCGTTTGAAATTTTTGATATGTAGGTGGAACAATGAGTGGAGGAATAAACCAAGAGGGCATTGATCACTACAGCAGTTTGATCGATGAACTAATCAAGAATGGTAAGAACTTATTAAAATGTAATGTAATTTGCTTGGTATATTAAGATTTCTAATATATATTGGTGATCATTTATATTTCAATAATAATGAGATTGAGCAAAAAACAACGCAGGCATCACACCCTTTGTAACCCTATTACATTTTGATCCACCACAAGCCTTGTCAGACAAGTATGATGGCGTTTTAAGTCGCTCTTTTGTGTAAGTACTTCTCTAGCTTGCTTATGATTTCATGGTCATAGTAGTTATGAAAATAGATAGATATTTACTTCATTCATCAATCAAGCTCTACCAGTGCCAATGTGCATAATGCTATTCATCACTCTTATTGTAATCACTGCATTTTGTCAGGAATGATTTTAAGGATTACAGTGAACTTTGTTTTAAGACCTATGGAGATAGGGTGAAAAATTGGATTACAATCAACGAGCCATTAGTTATGGCGAAAATGGGTTATGATCTGGGGGTTGCTCCACCAGGCAGGTGTTCAGTACAAGCACCAGAAAACAAGATTGGATGCAAAGTTGGTAATTCATCTACTGAACCTTACATTGTGACCCATAACCTCATCCTGTCTCATGCTACTGTTGTTAAGCTCTATAGAGAGAACTTTCAGGTGAGTTGACACATTCTAATTCAATAGTATCATAATTTATAAGGTATGAATTGAAATTAATTTTTATTGGCCAATTTTTGTCCTAGGCAACACAAGGTGGAAAAATAGGATGGTCTCTTGTTGGTCAGTATGTTGAGCCTTATTCAGATGAAGCAGAAGACAAAGCTGCAACAAAAAGAATTCTAGACTTTGAAATTGGATGGTTAGCGATATCACTTTTTGAATCTAAGTTTACTTGCTTAACTGAGCAAGAAGTCTCCTTAATCTTATGCTAATTAATATGCGAATGGTGGTGCTTCTTATTAGGTTCATGGAACCAATAGTATATGGACATTATCCAAAGATTATGAGAGATTTGGTCAAGGAAAGGCTACCTAGTTTCACCGAAGAAGAGAAAAGTTTGATCAAGGGATCCTTCGATTTCATTGGCATCAACTATTACACCACAAGATATGGTAAAAATGCTCCTGCAAGTCAAGCTCAACCATTGAGTTATCACAGTGACTCCTTGGCTACATCAACTGAAACTAGTACACTTCCATACCTCCTTACCATTATTGCTGGTCATTTGTGTTGTATATAACTATACATGCATGTTTTCTTACCGCGTATTTTCTGTAATCTCTGCAGATGCAAATGGAGTCTTAATTGGTCCTCATGTAAGAAATTCGGTGCCTGAGTTTCCTTCCATCATTGTATAAATGTAGCAATGCTTAGCAACAGAACTTGGACTTGTTCATTTATTTTTTCCAGGCTGATGGAAGCTTCTACATCTTCTCTTATCCGGAAGGTCTTCAGAAACTTTTGGAGTTCATGAATCAAAACTACCAAAGTCCTACAATCTACATTTCTGAAAATGGAATCACAGAAGCAAGGAACGACACGCTTGCACTCGATGCACAACTCAGGGATCCACACAGAATCGAATGCATTCTTCGACACTTGTACAGGATCAAGATGGCAATGAAGTAAGTGATAGTGTAATACATTGAAGTGCTAACGGTGAGGCATCACTAGACATGCTTAGATGGTATATTGTGTTTACTTGTGATTGCTGTTATTGCAGGAATGGGGTGAATGTCAAAGGGTATTTTCACTGGGCACTATTCGATAACTTTGAGTGGGCACAAGGCTATACTCCAAGGTTCGGGCTATACTATGTCGACTACAAAGACAATCTCAAGCGCATTCCTAAACAATCTGCTAAGTGGCTTCCAAAGTTCTTGAAGGGTCAGGAGGAGTACCAGAGGCGGAGGCACGAGCCTTTAGGATATATAATGTTTGGTTTCTTAATCATTATGATCGTTGCCTTTGCGCAGTGGTTGAGATGCCTGACCATGAGAAATTGGTCGATATTTCTTTTTTAATCTTTTATTTTCAATGCTAATAATGTTCTTTCTTCTTAACAAACTAACATTAACGCTGTATAAGCTGATTAAGCTCAGACATAAGCTCAACATGGTTGTTCCAGAAGCAGATTATAAACAAAAAAGTTAAAAAATGGGGAAACATAGTCTTCCCTAAAGGTTGAGTTTCGTAGGCTTGCCGTTTTCATTCTGTTTATTTGGTGATGGCACCTAGAAAAGCCATGTACTACCATGTATGTTATTCATCAACTCCTAACAGTGAATTTGTTTGGAAACAGAACAAGGAGAACGAAAAAAGGAGGTGCAATCCTACATGTTTGGTGCGAATTTTACTCCTATATGTAGTAATGCTCAACTCTTTATGATGAATCAACGGATTCATGCCATAATGAGATCGATCCTAGACTAGTAGGTAGAATTAACACTTGTGTTATGAAGACATGGAGCAGAACAATTGTGCACAAAGAAACTAAAGAGTTCATGATAAGGATTCAAGCTTCTGGAATTTTGTATTTTTTTTTTTTTGCATACTAACAGAAGAAATATATTGAGGCAGTAAATAAGATTTATATTGCATTACTAATCCAATGAAATTTCCCTGCTTGAGGTACATTTCTTTGTGATGTAACCTCAAGATCGAGAATGCTATACTTTGAGAACTAGAAAATAAAATCACTAAATTTCAACGCAACGATGTGATGCAGTATCATATCTATTGTCTCCGTCAGCTGTTGCTTGTACTTGAACTGCATATTGTAAGTTCCAAAGAATGTCCTCAAAAGATGGACGGCCTGCTTCTGGAGAAATGCATTTGCTCATTATGGAGATAACAATTGATAAAGATTGTTGTGAACAAGTTGCTAGAACTATCGGTTCTACTAGCTGCTTTCGGCCTCCCTGAGTGTTCAGAGATGCCTGCAAATTACAGAATCATGATTAATCAGTAACTTACATAGTTACATATGCAAGTAATGCAACGGAATTTTAACAAGATGTGGAACATAGAGGGAGAAGATGATAGCTTCGCATCTAAAGCCAGAAGTTGATCAATTACCAAATCATTTAGCAGGAATGCCTCTCTTCTAGCAGAGACTGAAGCTCCAACAATAGCCTCGAGCAATATATATCCGAAGCTATAAGCATCATCCTCTAAACTTTTCATTTGCCTGAAAGACATAGCATCCTCATGGTTAGCTATCTAAAGCTAAATGACTATAGTGACAACACTGCTTCAATAAAAGGAAATCTTACCATGACTTGTGGCCTTCATTTGCCTACAAGATAAAAACCAAGAACAAAGGTTAGTAAGCACATCAGGGAAAAGGATAAAAGGAATTATTGCAGGACCAGTTGCATTAGAAGGAGACCTACCATAGACGTATCAGTTTCTTCTGAGATAATAGACAGTCCGTAGTCACTTAATTTTGCGTTATCATGCTCATTGAGCAAGATGTTGTTCATCTTCAGCCGGTTGCTCAAGAAACCTGGAATAATTCCAGTATGTAGGAAGTGCACAGCCTTGGCCACACCTATGAGGACTGACAATCTCCGTGGCCAGTTGAGAACTTTTTCAGGCCTACCTACACATACATTAAGAGGAAGTAATATTGGTAATGGTTTTGGAAAATGAAGTAGGCACAATTGAAATTAGGCTCCAAATTTCAGTAAGTAGATTACATATTACTTGTTGTGTTCCAAACTTACCAGAGAGTTTAGCACGAAAGGTTCCATTTGACACATACTCAGAGACAAGGTACACCTTGTTCACACTGTAATCATCTCCACCACCGTCAAGGCAGTGTCCTAAAAGGCATACTAAATGCGGGTGACGAAGCTTGGCAAGCAAATCCAACCGCAGTTTAAGATTTCTAATTGTGTATTTCTTTGACACAAGCAGGCATCTAATAACAACTTGGATCCCATTCTGTAGTCTACCTTTGTAAAGCTGCATATTGTTATCAAAAAAAAGCTTCTATAGTTTTCAGTCAAGTCCACATCAAACTGAGCACAATCATATAACAAGTTCTGAATTGAAACTGTACCTTCCCGTATGAACCTTCACCCAACAAGGCAGAGTTGTCAAAATTTCTGGTAATATCCACCAACTCCTCTAATGAAAAAGTTCGACATCCTGGGAGACCTAGCATGCCTGCCTTTGCTGCTTGTGAAATGAACCCTGAAGAACAGACAAAAGGCCAACTTGGTCAGCGTGAAAGTTAGTCAATTAAATTGAAATGTGATCACAATTAAATTGAAATGTGATCACAATTTTTGTTAGTTAATGACCTACTTGCATTTGTTAGCATCTCAGTGGAGAACCCTACTGCTACTGGGTGATCTTGCTCTGATTTATGCAGCAAATGCTGCTCAGATACTCCCCTAGGGAGATATCTTCTACACAAAAGGATACAGCTCAAAACTAGAAGCACTAAAAGCACTAATACTCCAGCAATCATACCCACCAAGATTCCTACTTCTTTTCCTCCAGATGGCTTCTCCTTTGGACTGACTACTACATTGCAATATGACTGTGGATGCTGATTTTGCATACTAACAGATAAGCAATTCCCACCAAACTTAACAACTCTCTGTGCTGATTCAGTTCCCAAACAAGAAGGCAAGTCACCTGTCAAGCTATTGTTTGATATATCAATGTAATCAAGTTTAATGCCACAGCTTAAATGGCTTGGAAGCGAACCACTTAACGAATTCGAAGCCAAATTCAAGTAGCTAATGTCTGGCAATGAGAACAATGCAGCAAGAGGTGTGCCTGTAAGTGTGTTGAATGACATGTCAAGGTGTTGAAGCGCGCTTAATTTTCGATATTGCTGAGGAATCTCACCAGAGAAGGCATTGTTGCTGAGGGAAAGCATGACCAACCGTTTTGGCATTGAGGGTAATACAGCATTCAACTTGTTCACACTCAAATCAAGTACTTGTAAGCTACCTAAGCTACTAAGATCTAGTAATGGACCTCTCAACTGGTTATTTCTAAAGCTTAGAGTTGAAAGATTGGATAGTGAACCGAACCAACTGGGAACAGTGCCATTCAAGAAATTGTCATCCATTACAAGAGTTTGAAGCTTCACCATTGCAGAAATCCGAGGTGGGACTGAACCAAAGAGAAAGTTCGAGCTCAAATCTAGATACTCAAGGGAAGTCAACCTGTGAATTTTGTCTGGAAGTTGACCCCAGATTCCCAAAGAGACAAGACTGAGGACTTTCAAGCTGTTTAGTCTTGCCAGAGTAGTAACAAAAGAATCCAATAAGAAGGCCTCTGATAAAGTCTGGCCTGGAATTGAAAACCCATGAAAGCCACTAACTTTAGCTGGCTTATCACCCTTGATTCTCAGCTCAACTACAAGGTTGTCCAAGCATGTGATGTTTACTTGTGCAGATGAAGATATAGAGCAGAAATCTACAGAATCATCCTTCCAAATTTCCAACTGGCTTGGGTACTCCAAATGCTTCCTTAGCTGTAGAAGCACTTGGGTTTGAGAAGACGGTAGTTGGTGAGTACCCAAAAATAAAGAACTCAATGCAAAAAGGAGTAGCAGAAATGATCTACAACACCCCATCAAGAACATCCTTTATTTAGAAATGCTTCATGAACCCTGTCATTAAATAGAAATACTAAGAAGGCTAATAATTACAAGTCAAATAGAGCTGAAACAGGGGACTACTCATTAAAGATGAAAGATAAAGGGAGCAGTTGTGACAGAAAACTGAAACTTCTGAGGAAATGCAAGCTCCCACATAAACCAAAAGACCAGAAATTTTTCAATACATGAAGCAGAACAGAGAAAAAAGTAAAGCCTTGAAGCAATGAACTTTGTATATCAATGAGAATAAGCAGAAACCAAGAGAAATGAGAGACAAACATCCATTTTAGTGACATGTGCAAAATAAATATTGAAATGAGGAAAATAACAAGATCTTTCTTTTTCCTGCTGGCATAGTTTGCTGTAAAAGAAATGGGAAAGTGGGGTTAACTCACTTCAATGCATTAAGTTCTCCCACATGGTGTTCTTTCTTGAGTACAGTGTGCTCATTCCAGCATTAATGGAGTATGATTTTACTGAGGGAGAAGAAGAAAGCCTGGACTGAGTGGCATCACAGCCTTTGCTCTCTTCTATATTTTGGTACAACCAGTTTTTCTCTGTTTTGAGTTTTGAGAACCAAATTGCTTCATCATCTCAGGAGAAGGTACTTTCTGTAGCTTCATGATTTCACCTTTGCTACCAGTAATTTCTTTCTTTTCAACCTGGAGGTTATTGGTTGGGGGTAGATTGGGTGATATAAATCCATGTCCTTGGGACTTGTGATTGCAACTTACCATATATAATTTGGCAGCCTTCACACCTAAAAAGAAATAGAAAAGCTTTGACAGGCTGTAGCAGATGCATTCCTCCATACAATCCACTGGGAAACTTAGCAACTTGCCTATACTATATTAGCTTGACAATTTTTTTTCTTAGTTTCATACTGTAGTTAAATATGAGGAAATTAAACAATACCAGACAAGTAATCCCAGCTTTAGTGGAAATTGAAAATGAAGAGCTCTGTGCTCTTATACCATCCCAAAAGACCAGGCCAATACAAAGTGGTCACTCACTTTCGAGTGAACATGTGATGCATATGATCTTCAAAGCAAATGCTAGATTTTCTCTCACGCTTAGTTTTAAAAATCTTTGTTCAACTAGTTTACTGACAAGTTGGCTAGGCAAGAGTAACTTTCATTTTTCACAGACCAGATGTGAGAACTGAAGGAAGAAAAAGAAAATGAAACTAACTGTATATTCATTCTGATTATGAAGATATGATTCCAAAGTTGAAGCAAGTATGAGATCGAAAAAAAAGTTGAAGCAAGTAAAAAAAGGGGAAGGGGCTAAACCCCACTTCAATTATGCAAAAGTAATTGGAGGGCTCCAAATGGGACAATAACGGATGGGAAGAAATAACCCTATCTATACGACATCTTGTGACCCTACTTGGAAAGAGAACCATATCGATATGTACTGTAATATACATCACACAGGGTTCCACACTTCAATCATAGAAACTTTGTTTTCAGGTCTCTCTGAGACTTCTTCATCAAGACTAGGTTTTACACAGGTATTACAGAGAAGTAGCACCGAAAATACCATTCATGAGTGAGGATGAAGATAAGCTAGAACCTAAGAATATGGGGATGGAACCATTCACGGTGAAGATGAAGATAAGTTAGAACTTGAGAATATGGGGATGGAACTCAGCTGCAGAGTCATTTTCATATTTGCTCATCTTTCATACAATAGGGACCAACTAGTTCATGATCTGACCTTTAGCATCCTGGAATATCTAACCAAAGAATTACCCCAAAAAAATGAAAATCTATATCAAAGAAAATCTTGAGGTAGATATATTAACCATACAATGTGCTCTTCCTTTTATCATCATAATTCATGACTAACAGAAAGAAAGAATATTTGCCCCTACTTTTCATTGTCTTTAAGATATCTTGCTTAGAATTCATTGATTGAATTTGATTCAGAAGCACATAAAGACCTTTATTTGATTCATTTGAGAACTTTTATCAAATTAAGTAGGCAGCTCCAATGAGTTTAACTTGAAGAACCAGACATGCAAATATCAACCTGCAGATAATATTTCTGGATTCACCAAGCTGCCAGCCAAGAGTCTTTCAATTAGTTGAAAACCAAGCAATTGGGTGAGTCTCTTGATATATTCTTGATCTCATGTCACTGGTAACAATACAAACACTAAACAACAAATCTAAACATATGTAGGAATCTACCAGATCACAGAGACCTCATAACAGCAGAAAGTAGAATAGAAAATAAGTGGGTGCTATGAATTAAAAGGAAATTCATACATTTCAAAGAAGAAGAAGAGAGTATGGACCAGTTTAGGGGGCAAAATAATGCTCTACCGTCTAATTTTAATCAAATGGATGTGAATGCCTCAAAAACCTGGACACCCTTGAATGATTTGATTTAGGGTTGCCATCAGATAAGGCTATAGGGTTGGCATTGACAACGCAACTGTACTGAAACGTAACAAAGAGGTAGCAAGGGATGTTTTGCTCTTGTTCCCTTCGTCTTCTCAACCAAAGAGTGAAGATGAGCTAAAAACATGCAACCAAGAATCCAATACACTTGGGGCCTTTCATCACTGTCATAATGATTCAATCTCATCATCATGAAAACCCTTCAAATTCTATCATACCTTTGTGTGCCTTGATAACATCTGGAACCACATCTTTATACTTGCTTATTATCTTCTCCTTGAAAGCCTCCTCAGTCATTCTGATAACATGAACAAAATAATTACTATCTTCCCTTATCAAGTCATGAGACAATAGAAGTTGCAGAACTGAACACCTAGGAATAACCCTCTTCTCCAGGCTATAAAATAAAAGTTTTGGATTCTTGCGAATAGCCAAGGGATTCAAATGCACTTTACTCAGGTAGAAATTCATCATTTTCTGAATCTTCTTCACCGAAACAAGCATACACATGGGTTGCACTTTGAATGCTGAATCAATGTCATCTTTTGACATGCCACAACTCCTAAAAGTTTCCAGTTTCTGCTCCCAGAGTGCTTTACTCATCCCTGCCACAGAACGCACAGCTAGAAGAAATTTCAGACTATTGGGATTGAAACCTAAACTTTTAACAAAAGCAATACCCTCACTAAATTGATACGGGCTTAGAAGCAATGCTGGTGGATAAATCACCAAAAGTTTCAAAATAAGTGATTGAGGTACACCATTGCTGCTCAATGCATCTATATTCTGCTCAAGCAGCTTGTCCAAAGGTTTCTCAAGTATCCGGTAGCATCTCTTTACAACCTTCACAACATCCTCTTCACTACCAAGCACTCGCCTAAGAATTTCAATACTCGGAATGATTTGGTTTTCGAGGCTCCTAGTGAGAATATAAGGCTCACTGGATAAAACCCTCGCAATGTCAAGTTCCGAAAACCCAACTGATTTCAAAAACTCCAACTTTGGCTTAATCTTCTTCTCTGCATCATATCTATACAATGTAGGTAGCTTCATAGTGAGAGTTAATATCTCCTCTTCACTAAAACCATGACTTCTAAAACACTCGAGCACAGATTTTGCATCACACTCAAGCACAGTTGGCTCTTTGAGAATCACTTGGGCAAGGCTAGTCCCTGAAAGCCCCAAGGAGTTTAGCAACTCCAAGTTAGGCCTAATTTTTCCATCTAAATCAGCCAAAAGCAACATGGGGCGTTTAGATATAATGTTCCTGATCTGGGTTTGGTTCAATCCATGGGTTTTGAACAAGCTCAGAACCGAGTCAGGGCTGTGTTTGGGTTCAATCTGAAGCTTCTGGGCAGCTGAGACTGCGGATTCTAAGGACAACCCACATGATTTTCTGAGGTAAGAGACTGTAAATGATTTTGGGTCTGAGGAATTGGAGGGTTTTGAGATGGGTTTGGGGGTTGAGGTTGAGAACAAGTTGACATGGGTGAATGGTAAAGGTCTCTGCTTTAGGTTTTTGCGGAGTAAACGAAGCATTGCATTAAGAAGTAGAAAGGGTTTAGAGTAGAGGGTTTACCTGGATTGGAATTTGAAAAGCTATAGCGGAAGAAGCAATGGCCTTTTTCCTCTCTCTCTCTCTCTCTCTCTCTCTGAGCTTGGTGGAGTGTGGCTCTGACTAGGGCGGAGGTTCATTTTGACTGAAGAGAACGACTGCGACGACATGTCGTTTGTATCTGCTCTAGCAACGACAATGCAAAAAAGTGTATCTATTTGCATAAATAAACCACAGATTAATAAGAAAAAGATAAAATATCAGAAATAGTCACTGATTTTTGACTCATTAATCATTTTATTCACTCACAATTTAAAAATATCACTTAACTCATTTATTTTTGATTTCGTCTCTCACTTAACTCATTGCCGTTAGACTTACCATTAGAAACCGTTAACATTGATGATATATTTGTCTAAACACCAAAAAGGAATTTCAATTAGTTTTTCTTTTCAGGAAAAAATAAAAATTGTTTTATTCTCATCAAATTTTAATTCTAAAACATTTGTTTTGTATTAGAAATTCCAGATTTTTTTGTTTGTTTAAAGTTGGAAATAATTTAATAACTTTCAAATAAGAAAAATGTGCATTTCTAAGTTAATAATGTATCGCGAAAAAAATAACTACAAATAAAAAAAATTCAAAATAAAAAGGAAAATGATTTAATAACTTTAGAAATAAAATAAAAAAGTTAGAAATGCATTTATGTGGTTAGACAAATATACCCTCAATTTTAACGGTTTCTAACAGTAGGTTTAACGGCAGTAAGTTAAGTGAGAGACGGAATCAAAAGTGAGTGAGTTAAGTGATATTTTTGAAATGTGAGTAAGTAAATTAATAGGTTAAAAGTCAGTGACCATTTGTGATTTTTTGCCTGAGAAAAATGGTTTTTAATTTTTGTAAAATATGATATGTAGAGTATGGAAAATTCAAGGTAATGTTCGTAATTTAGAGTTGGGATGTTCGACCAAGTTCAACTAACGAGTTATTCACTTATAATGAAGCTCGAAGTGATACTAAATTTCAAAACAAAAATTATAATATCAAATGTAAAAAAAAATTACATTTGCATTGTTCATGTTGTTTAGACGCTTAAGTTTGCTCTTGTTCAAACACTTAGACTTAACATGATAAAGTTGGCAAGTGTACTAAAGTGCTCTTGTTCAAACACTTAGACTTAACATGATATGTAGAGTACGAAAAATTCAAAGTAATGTTCGTAATTTAGAGTTGGGATGTTTGACCAAGTTCAACTAATGAGTTATTCACTTATAATGAAGCTCGAAGTGATACTAAATTTCAAAACAAAAATTATAATATCAAACGTAAAAAAAAATTACATTTGCATTGTTCATGTTGTTTAGACGCTTAAGTTTGCTCTTGTTCAAACACTTAGACTTAACATGATAAAGTTGGCAAGTGTACTAAAGTACCCTTGAGTTGCACAACATTTTGGTGCGGAACATGTTTATTTGTCTAGTGAGATGTATTATTTATTTTTTGTCCCCTTTTCTTGTAATAGTTCTTGCTAAAGAAGTCACATATTCACAAAATATTCAAATCAATGCATATACAACTAAAATGACACAATAGCATTTTTTTTTTTAAATTAGAACAATATAAGTTCGACTCAAAGAAGACGATTATTTTGTAACCAAAGTGACACAATGTAAATAGTTAAATATTCTCAATTTTACTTTAAATTTTGATTCACCACAAGTCAAAAGTAAGTCCCCACATCCAACGGCCCAAAACAACCCATCCCTACCTATATATACGCCACTCTTCCCCTCACTGATAAAAACCCTAAACCCTAACCCCCTCCTAAAATGCGAGCTTCTCTTCCTCTCTAAATTCACCGCCGATTCCTTAGAGAGCCGAACATAGGGTTCCGTCCATAAAGCCCTAACCTTTGACCGCCGCACCTTGCCAGTCCTCGATGGCGGTTTACCTGCTCTACGAAGCAGCCTCAGGCTACTCTCTGTTCCTAGCTCACGGCCTCGACCAGATCGGCCAGAACACCGAGGCCGTCCGGAGCTCCGTTACCGACCTCAACCGGTTCGGCAAGGTGGTCCAGCTCGCCGCTTTCCACCCTTTCGAGCAGGCCCTCGATGCCCTCAACCAGTGCAACTCAGTCTCTGAAGGTAAAAGACTAAAGAACCAAGCTTTGTTTAGGTTTTAGCTCTATCGTTTTGTTTATGTGTATATTTGATTGGCTAATTCGACATGGAAGTTGTTAATCTGTATGTCTTTGTGTTTGCTTGGTTTTTGATTCTATGAAGATTTTTGGGTTTAGTGTTGCTGCATTTTTGAGTGTTTACTGTTTTCGATTGCGATTAGTAAGAGATAATGAGTTAGTGAAATCAACAAACTTAGCCCTAGACGTGACTAGTTGTAAAGTTTTAGAAGACTAGAGTTCACATTCCTGCTTATAAGCTGTTATGGAGTTTTATGTGTGGAACACCTGAGCTACCTAAGGCCGAACTTCTGTTTTGTCTTTAAGGTGAAATGAGTTGATCTTCTAGGTAATATACATTAAGGTTGCTAGCTTGATGCGGTTCATTTCAAGTTGTTGATTGTAAATTTGGTTTGGTGAGTTTTTGTTAGTACAGAGGGTCTGTGCTTATCAGTTGTGGTTGATTTTCAGGGATTATGACTGATGAGTTGAGGAACTTTTTGGAGCTTAATCTCCCAAAAGTAAAGGAAGGGAAGAAGCCAAAGTTCAGTTTGGGTGTATATGAACCCAAGCTGGGGTCACACATATTTGAAGTGACTAAAATCCCTTGCCAAAGCAATGAGTTTGTTCATGAGCTACTTCGTGGAGTTCGGCTTCATTTTGATAGGTTTATCAAGGACCTTAAGGTATAAATGTCTTTTAGTCTATTTATTGGTATTTTTCTATTTGTATTTATTAAGTAAAGACCTCCTCTTTGATTTTCATTCTAAAATCTTTTTCTTTGTTTTCTGTTCTATCTCAGCCCGGGGACATAGAGAAAGCCCAGCTTGGTCTCAGCCACAGTTACAGCAGGTCCAAGGTCAAGTTTAATGTTAACCGTGTTGACAATATGGTTATTCAAGCAATATTCCTTCTAGATACCCTCGACAAGGATGTGAATTCTTTCTCAATGAGAGTCAGGTATGCCCTGCCATTCATGTTCACATCTTATATCTATTAACCCACTCTACTTCTATTCTTCTGGAAGAGCGTCTCAACTGTATTAAAGGAGTTGGGCAAGAGCTAGCAAATAATTTTTCTCCTTATTGTTTTTCATGTCTGTGCAGAGAATGGTACTCTTGGCATTTTCCAGAATTGGTGAAGATTGTTAATGACAATTACCTCTATGCTAAACTTGCAAAAACTATAAGAGATAAGTCAAAACTGTGCGAAGACCAACTTGAAGAATTAACTGATATTGTCGGTGATGAAGAGAAGGCAAAGGAGATCATTGAAGCGGCCAAAGCATCCATGGGTAAGATTTAACAGTACACTACTTTTCATTTTTATGTTTCTTTATCAAATATGCATCCTTATTGTTGTTTTTGTTTAATTTTTCTACAGGTCAGGATTTGTCTGATGTTGATTTGCTTAATGTTCAACAATTTGCACAAAAAGTGATGAACCTATCTGAGTATAGGAAAAAACTTTATGACTATCTGGTCACCAAGATGAATGATATTGCACCCAATTTGGCCTCCTTAATCGGGGAAGTAGTTGGAGCTCGTTTAATTTCTCATGCGGGCAGTCTTACAAACTTGGCTAAATGCCCTTCTTCTACCCTTCAGATCCTTGGTGCTGAGAAGGCCCTCTTCAGGTGCTTTTACTTTGCCTTTCGTTCAATTGCTTTGACATCTAGTTGAGTAAGACAAAAAGCAAATATGAATACTCTTGATTCATTTTGAGTTTAAAAGTTGATTCTATTGTTCTGCACAGGGCCTTGAAAACCAAGGGAAACACACCCAAGTATGGACTGATATTCCATTCATCTTTCATTGGTCGTGCATCTGCCCGGAACAAGGGCCGAATGGCTCGTTATCTCGCAAACAAGTGTTCTATTGCTTCTCGCATCGACTGCTTTGCAGGTTCACCTCTATCCTTGCACCTATAATTATCTGGGTTACTTTATTTTCTTATGCATTCCATGTATATATAATTTTGCAACATCTGGCGTGCAGATACTAGCACTACTGCTTTTGGGGAGAAACTCCGTGAACAAGTTGAGGAGCGTCTCGACTTCTATGACAAGGGTGTTGCACCTCGCAAAAATATTGATGTGATGAAATCTGCAATGGAGAGTACTCAAAACAAAGGTGAGCAAGCAGTGTTTACCATTCCACATGAATCCAAACATCCAGTTAACAGTTTCTGAAATATTCATTATTTGCTTATAACATGATTACCTGATCAGAAATAAAATTTTGACTTGAAATAAAAACTTTGGTAGCTTCCCTTCTGTGTTGTAATTTTGGCATTTTGCTTGTCATGTAACTTTTACAGAATCAGAGATGGAAACAGAAGAAGTTTCTGTTGAAGCCTCAGAAAAGAAAAGCAAGAAGAAATCAAAGAGTGCAGCTACAGAGAATGGTGATGCTATGACTGTGGATGAACCAGCTACAAATGGAGATGCTACTGAGGGTAAATCTGAAAAGAAGAAGAAGAAGAACAAGAGGAAGGATAAGGAAGATGAAGACATGGAAGATGCTGAGGAGGATCAAGCAAGCAAGAAGAAGAAAAAGAAAAGTAAACATGGAGAGGCTGATGGAGCCGAGTTGGCCAGTGATGTTAAGAAGAAGAAAAAGAAGAAATCAAAAAGTGAAGACTCCGATTAGATTCATTTGTCGGAGCTCAAGTCATGTGTGGATATTAATCTGGCGTATTCATCTATCCGGTTTTGATGTCAACTCTTTTGTAGTTGTAGAAATGGCTCCTTGCTTTGTTATGTTATCAATCTAGGAATGTTGAATACACTGTTACTGAGTTCTCAAGTCGCTGCTTTTTATGTCAGCTTTGAAATTGTGATGAACACCATCAGTATCATATTTATGTTAGCCTTGCAGATCTTTCTTTTATGGTAATGATATTAGGATCATATTTATAATGTTTTGTAGCAATACATGTTGCAGTAATCATATTTATAATGTTTTGTCCACAAACTCTTGATTGTGGACTACTGCTCATAGTTGCCATCACGTTATCCTTTTCGTGCTCGACGTAAAACATTCTCAAAGAAAATAAAGTAATAATCTGATGCTCTTCTTGTGCCTTTGGTTTTTACCTTTTACCCTTTTTCTTTCCGGATTCTATTCTTTAATCGGAGTTGGTAAGAAAATAAATCTCAATTTGACTTTGCTTTTGTCCTCTTGACTCTTCTTATTATCCATTCATAGTCCAGATTCCAAAGAGCTTCAGGGGTAGAAGAGGCATTTCACAAGAGCGATCTGGTTAGGTAAAACGGCTGCTGCTGCTTCAGTTTGAAGCATTGGGAGGTCCGTAGTGTGAACCAGTACAACAACCTCTTCAGGCCTCTCACCTTAAAAGACCAAATCCCAATCTCTTCTATCTCAGAGAACCACAACAGAAGCAAAACCCTAACCCAGAAGAGACTAAGAGTCATGGCCAACTTGGAAGATGTGCCCACCACCGATCTCTTCAGCGAGGTGCTTCGTCGTATGAAGTGCTCCACCAAGCCTGACAAGCGCCTCATTCTTGTTGGTCAGTTATACCCTTGTAATTATGCAGTGTATCATTGTAAAGCTTTGATTTTTATTCCTGTTTTTACCAATTCTGGTTGAAAGTTTTGATTTTTAAGAACCGCCCAGATCCGTTAATTTGATGCAAGTTTGATACTTTTTGTGTTTGTGACCTTGTGAATGACATGTTTGTATGGCCATGTTCTCAATTTTTGTACCGCTGAGATATTGAGATAGAAAAATTTGAATCAAGGTTGCTGTAGTTTGCTCGGGTTAGTTCGATTTTATGTTTTAGAGGGTGTGTAGAATTATTGGGAGGGTGAAGAAATTTTAGTTTGGTTTCCCTTTGGTACTTATAAACCAGCATTTGGATGTTTGATGGTTGTGGTGGTCAATTGTGTATCCATCTAGTATGCAGTACAATGCCGAGTCATTCATTCCCAAAGGATGTCATGCTGAGGAATTCTGGGATGCCTGCATCCTACCCGTTAGTGCATTGTATACACATGTAGGTATCTGTGTGTGTTGTTCAAGTTGAGATCTTAAAATCCACATTCTGCATACTGAGATGGAGAAAAGGAGAAAACTTTTGAGTTTGAGAGGTGTATTTCCTGTGTTTCTTACAGGGTTGACGTATGATAGTCAAGTGCCAATTTTGTTGAGTGTTTATGACTGTTTGTCACACATTATGCTTACTTTTTATGGCAATGAGCTCTGCTTGCTTTTCTTCACTGACAATTTTTGAGTGTCTAAGTAAGGATGGAGATCTGACTATGGTTGCAAATTTTCCTGCAGGTCCACCTGGTTCTGGAAAAGGTACCCAATCGCCTATTATTAAGGACGAGTACTGCTTGTGCCATTTGGCTACTGGCGATATGTTGAGAGCCGCTGTTGCTGCAAAGACTCCTCTTGGCATTAAAGCTAAGGAGGCTATGGAGAAGGTGAATCTTCTCTTTGAATGTTGTTTTACCCTATCATCATATTCATCTTCATACTTTTCTGTATCTCGCATATAAATTGCTAATCAGATACTTTTACTATATTTCAGGGGGAACTTGTTTCGGATGACCTGGTTGTGGGCATCATTGATGATGCATTGAAGAAGCCTTCTTGCCAGAAAGGTTTCATTCTTGATGGATTTCCGAGAACTGTTGTCCAAGCTCAGAAGGTACCTGTATTTATATAAATTTTGTTGGAATGAGTACTGCTTACTCAGAAGTGTCCCTATCTGTGTCCAGGTGCACTAATAGTAGTGTTATATTCTTTATTGCAGCTAGATGAGATGCTCAAAAATCGTGGAGTTAAGGTTGATAAGGTGCTCAACTTTGCAATTGATGACGCAATCTTGGAAGAGAGGATCACAGGTCGCTGGATTCATCCATCCAGTGGTAGAAGCTATCACACAAAATTTGCACCACCCAAGGTTCCTGGTGTTGATGATGTAAGAAGGCCTTAACCTTCTCTGTTTTTCAGTAATGTTTGAATAGCATCATTCACACATTTAAGACTATTATGCAAGACATGAACTGTTTGAAAACAGAAACAGGATACTATGCTTGATCATATCATGTATGCTTGTTGTAAGTTGCACATGTTACTTGATCTTCAAATTCCATCTAAATATCATGTTTTTTCGCTTTGTTGAAGGCAACTGGAGAGCCTCTCATTCAACGCAAGGATGATACTGCAGAAGTTCTCAAGTCAAGGTTGGAAGCATTTCACAAGCAAACTGAACCAGTATGGCTTCTTCTTTCCATCTTGTTTAATTTTTTATGAAGTTATTTTAATTGTGCATGATTTATCCTTGTTGGTTATTCATTCCATGATTCCCAGTACATGATTGAAGGTTTGATGACCTTCACCAGTCATGAGAAATTACCTATACCTTCTTCAGGGTTTAGTTAGGGTGAAAATTTCTTCTTCAAGTGTGCTTATGTTGTTTTCTCTTGTGGTAATGCCATGATCAGGATCAGGATCATGATATGGTTTATTGAAAAGTTTGAAAGATTTTTTTCCCTCTAGAACTGTAGTGAGTTATCATAACAATCAGATAACTCTGAAGGCATAAGTGCTGAATAATAAATAATCTGGAGTAGTCACTTCTGGAGAAAGTTTTGTCACTGCTCATAAACTTCCCTTGTGTTCAGTTACGTTTTATATTATTGGGGTATTATTCTTTCGGTTGCATTCTTTGCTCTTGCTTTTTGGTCAACTTTTGGATATGCATCTCAAATTTCTCATTTGTTACACCCATTAACAATTTGCATGGTTTTCCTTGGTGTGCTGTTAATCCGTTTCTCTAATTGGATCATTATATCTGGAATTGCAGGTTATTGATTATTATACCAAGAAAGGAGTTGTTGCCAATCTTCCAGCTGAGAAACCTCCGAAAGAGGTCACTGTTGAGGTCCAGAAAGTGCTCTCTTCGTAAAACGTGGTCGTCCTGCCTTCTCGGATGGTTCCATCCAAAAGCCCAATTTTTTTCGGTCGCCTGTATTCTGATATACAATTGAGTGAGCTGATTTTCTGCTCGTGTTGAATTTCAAACTGAAAGCACCGGCTGCTGTCAACTCTCAAGAGTTTAATTAGAGAAGTAACCTGTCAAATAAAATTTTACTAAACCTTTGTTTTGTTATTGAAGAAGTTGGTGTTGGTTAAGTTCTAATGTTTAAATGCTTGGACACCTTGATATCCTGTTGTAACCCTAAATCCCTAAACGTAAGGACTTGAAGCAGGTTTTATAGAAACCCTACCAGCAATACGATCACAATGTCAGTTTCTCAATTAGCACACCTGATATCCAAGTACAATTGCTGTCATTATTTTGCCAGTAGGTTTCTCAGATAGATTGTATATATGTATCATAACTCACCTAACAAGCTGTTTAGCCCCCTTAAAAGGTCATTAACTTGGAGTACTCTTTTAGCTCCCGTCTCTGGCTTCTCACCCTCTCTTGATCTCCACTCTCATTCCTCCCTCTGCATCAGTCTTTGTAATGGAGGCAGAAATCATCCGGACGAAACCATCATTAAAAAGGTAAAAAAGTAAAATAGTATGAAACGATAATATCATAAAAAGTGAACCACATATCGCAATGGAGTCTTAGCCCTTTGAGTTTGAGTATTCTGTGGCTGTGATGTGTATAAACCAAACAAAAACACCAACTGCAACCAGAACTAGTCTACTTGATTTGATAGTTCATTCATTTTCACCCATTTATGCAAAGACCTAGCAAGAACACCAAACTCCAATGGAACTTCTGGGGAAGATGAGGATCGGACCTACGCATCTACTTTAATCTTTGCATCCAGATGAGTGAACTCTTGGTAATAGGCTTTAAAATGCTCATACGAATGCTTCACATCATCAACAGCACACATTTCTCGTATGCTGTGCATTGATAACTGCGGAGCACCTACGTCTACTGTACGTATCCCCACTCCACTTGCAAGAATGGGACCGATGGTTGAACCACAGGCCATGTCATTACGAACCACAAAATCCTGCATACAGATAGAATGATAGAATTACTCACAACCATCAAGAAAGACTTCGCTTTTATATATTTAGGTTCCTCCTTCTATAACCTTTAACATTACATTTCACATCAAGCGCCAATATACTTAAACCACCTAAACCTTTTCCAGTTAGAATATGGACAAGCTGACCTGGACAGGAAGACTGTGATTCCTTGCTATCTCCCTGAATATTAAGGAAGTGACAGCATTTGTTGCATAACGCTGATTGGCATTGTGTTTGATCACAAGTCCCCCATGCAACTTGGGCTGATGATTGTCTTCATGTTTATCCTGAGAGAAATCCCTAGATCACTATAGAGCAAATCAACAGTATGAAAAACATTATCTTATGAAACAACCTACCATGTAATTAGGATGCAAGGCATGGGCCATGTCAGCAGATACAAGAAAGCTTTTCTGTATTGCTTTCTCAAGCAGCTGATAAAGAAAAAAAAATGGTGTAAGCAAACAGGCTTTCCAAACGATATGATACAGTGTGAGTTTGTTAGAAAGGTTATAGCAGAATGTCATGGCACTAGACCAATTACTACAGTTGTCTAGTGTCTACCGAGTTGTGCATCTACAAAAATTGCATCCCTTCTCTACCAAAACAAACTCAATACCATATAATTAACAGGACATCAAGAGTCAGTACCTTAGTATCTGTGGTAAAGGAATGTGTAATTCGTGAAAGAGTATTCAACATGGCTGGAGACCCAGCCCCTTGGGCGGAGTCCGATCCAACCTCCTCATGATCAAACAAAGCCACCATTCTAACACCACTCTCATCCTCAAGGTTGCTTTCAGGAGCTGTTGCGTCTATCAATGCCTTGAAATCAATCACGTAAAACAATAAGAATCAGCTGCTCCAATTGAAACTACATAATTCTAATACTGGTTGTATTACACACCAGTCTATCCTACAACTATATTCTTGACAGGAACAGAAATCAAAATGCTCTTACCTTTAGGGAACAAAATGACATGCAGAGATTATCAAGCCTTCCTGAGAAAACAAATTCTTTTGCTGCACCGGCTACTAGACTTGGTTGGGTATCACACGCTTGCAATTCAAAATCACTTATATGTTCTGGTTCACATCCTAGCTTATCTGCAAGCAGCTGAAAGAAGAGAGCAGATGAATGACTTCATCACCGAAAGAGCATGCCCATATCTGATTCTATCTAAAGGACTAATAATCTTCTTATTATTCCACCAAAATAATCAATTGATCCTCCAACATAAAAAAGAACGCTGAAGTTCCAGATTTTACTGATGACCTGTAACAGAAGCGGGTGATGCTTTGAGTTGATTGAGTTGATTGAGGTTGTCTCCTTAGATTCGCCACTTTTTTCAACTCCTTTATTGAGCTGTGCCTGTTAAGATAAAATTGATTCATTAGGTAAAGTAAAGCAACAACAAATTGAAAGGGAAGTTTATTGACTCTGTTCCCCAGATAGATAGATTAGAAAAACCATGACTTACTGGGGCTTTCAGTAATTATATACCATCCTCATAAATAACTATATGACAGATGCACTGTTTAACAAATTAGACTTATAAACTAACACATCGCTTGATACCATATCTTATTTCATGCATAGACTTGCATGATAACTAAAATGCAACATACCATCTAACTTAACAAACATTTATACAAGGCTAAGTGACTAAACATAAAAGATATCGTGAGCCATTTAGTCATATATATATATAATATAATATAAGCAAAGAAAGCATAGTAAGTATCATGTAAGATACAAATGGTTTGTAAATGTCTGGCGCTAATGTTTTTATATTATATATATATATATATATATATATATATATATATATATATATATATGATACAAATGAAATTATGTTACTTAGCGCAGACACAGACTATGAAATTATGGCAGTAACTACTTGCAAGAACATAGATGTGAGGAATCATATAGGCTTCTCGCTATCACAACTATTAAACATATGAACCCAGTGTGGCTAATCAGATATGTAACTATAATTGTACATTTGAAAAAGTTGAATCATTTCATCACATGTAACAAGATGGAATCTTCACACTGTATGACCGAAGAACAAAGACATGGTAAGAACCCAAGCATTCAAAGACAAACTTTGTCTGTTTCGTCAATAGAAATTATGTCATTAGACTAATAAATCCTAACAATTGTACTGTGAGTTAAATCAATAAATTGAAGTTCTTAAAAGTGACGGTGGAAGCTAAGGAACATTGAATGTATTACAAGATTACCTTGACCGCTGTTGCCAAGACAGGAAGAAGGTGACTCTGTGCGTTCACCTTAAACGCCTCTCTAACATCCCTGTCAAGAGCGAGCCAATAGAAATGAACAGCTGCATATTGCAGTCCGAATCTCAAACCTCCGAACAACCAAACACATGAAAAATAAACTAGACTGATTACCTGTCCAAGTGAATTGCCAGAGTAGGAATCCGCATGATGGGCTCCTCAATCCGGACAAGTCTATGTGAATAAGAAACAGAACCATCTTTCTCTTCTCTCACTATCACTCTCCCTGCTATCGTCAAGTCACGGTCGAACCAGGTATGCCACAAGCCGCCTCCGTATGTTTGGACTCCTACTTCCAAGAACCCACCTTTAGTCACCTGCACAAGCAAACCATACCCCAACCCTAAGTTCAAAGCTCCCACACAGTCTTCCATCATCTCATTTTCATAACAATTCAACTCAGATACAAATTACAACACATCACCTTGGAAACAGGCTTCAATTTGAGACATGGACTATCAGTGTGAGCTCCAATTACATGGAATCCATTTCCGGCAACAAATCTAAAGCACAATATAACCACTATATGAGCATAAAAACCAATCAAAATTTAGCTTTCTCAACTATTTAACCAGTAAACTTTAACAGTGCTAAATTAACTGAAAACAAGCGAAAATCGGAGAAGCGAGACTTACTTTTTACCGATTGCAAAAGCCACAATAGTGGAGTAATTCCTGGTGAAGAAGTACTTTTTACCAGCCTCCAAATTCCAATCCTCTCTCTCCAGAACCTGCTCGTACCCCGCACTTTGCAGACGCTTCTTCGCCTCGTCTGTACCACCAAAACAGATTAAGATTCAAATTCCGAGCTCAAGCTAATAGCAGGGATCAACAAATCGAGCGATAAGGTGGAAACTGCGATGAAGATCTCTCCGAAAATGAAAAAAAAAGAAAAAAAAATTGACGGAGTTGGAGATTTTTACCGACGGCGTGGAAAGCAGTGGGAGAAGCGTTGAGGAAGTTGATGAGGTCAGAGACGACTGAGCTTCCTTCACAGTTTGATTCTGGCTTTGCCATTTTCGCTATTGCTCTCTCTCTTCTTTCTCTCTCTCCTAAAGTTTGGTTTCTGGATTCTTGTTTGAAACTTTGGGAAGATTTTAGCTTTATTTGGGCCGACGGGCTTTACGGCTTTGCGTGAGTATTACTTACTGAATCGGGGAACCAGAATATCTCTTTTGGGCTGTACAGGCCCGTACATGGAGTGGCCCACATTCATCAAGCTCCGCGAAGGTTTACGGAGTCATCTAGTGATCAAATAGTAAGCGATTGTTTAACTTCTGATCACCAAGCGACTGCGAAAACATTGTTGCTACATTACTTATTTGCACTCCTCGCTCGAAATGTTTGTGATGAGTCCGGAAAGCTTGAACGTTTTTATTCTGTCTTATTTCGAGACGCATTTTAGACAAACATGCACAAAGCTAAGACCGTTTTACAATTTATTGTTCTTCTTTTCTTTGGTACGATATATTATTCTTCTCAAGTTTGTATACTCAATGTCTAATTAGAGTCCAAGTTTTTTTAATTCAAGATCGCGGTATCTCAAAGGCTTCTTAGACCTAAGGACTAATCCGCTGGGGACCCGGACTGTCAGCAGAGCATTGCAGCCCCTCCCCTAACCACTTTTAACAGTGTCGTGGTTCGAACCTAGGTTATGGAGTACATCCAACTAGACTACCTCGCAGTGTTAATTAGAGTCTAAGTGGAAAGTAATTTTGAGTGAAACAATACTTAACAGTAAACAGTCAAGTAATTAATTAGTAATTACACTCAGCAGCAGAAACTAGACACTCTAACTAACTCACTAACTAATTCGTGCCACTCTTTATTTTCCCGGGAAAATCATAACGGAAAAACCGCAAACGCATCTGTTCTTACCCCAAAACGCCCTCCCCTTCACCTGATTCGCCTCGAAAAACTCATGGGCAAATCAGACATTTAACCAGACCTCAAAGGCTCATGAAATTCGCCTTCCATAACAAGCTTCGCTTTCTCCCAAAATCCCCCTTAAACTTCTCCAAGAACCCAAAACCCCCTCACCATTTTCACAACCCCGAATTCCACGGAAGAAGAAGACGAACCAGAACCGCCATTGATTCACCTCCAAGCTTCTCCTCCCATGGCGAAACCAAGAACCAGCCCCAAGTCCACACCACGAAACCCACCACCGCCACCATTCCTCCCCCACTACTTGCTCCCACTCTCTCCACTCACCACCCTCCTCCTCTTCTCCACCAAAACGCACCGTTTCAGGCTCCTCAAACCCTCCTCCTCATCTTCATCTCCCACAAGCCTCCTCCTCACTCTCATTTTGTCCCTCACTTTCTTGATAATCTCAATCCTCCACCTCCTCCCACTCCTCCCCTGCTCCCACTCTGCACCCTCGGCTCCTTCCCCGAAAGCCTCTTCGGGCTTTGTCGAAGACCGCAGGCTGCTTTCGGATAGCGTGATGGTGCCGCTGCCGGCGCATGGGGCATTTGGGGCTAATCTTTCCTCGGCGGAGCGGGAGTTCTGGGAGCAGCCTAATGGGGAAGGGTTCAGGCCCTGTTTGGATTTCGGAATCGGGTATCGAAAAGCGTCTGGGGAGATTGTGAAGGAGAGGAGGAGGTTCTTGGTGGTGGTGGCCTCTGGGGGTTTGAATCAGCAGAGGAATCAGATTGTGGATGCTGTTGTTATTGCAAGGATTCTTGAAGCTGCTTTGGTTGTGCCTGTTTTGCAGGTCAATTTGATTTGGGGAGATGACAGGTTTGTGATTTCTGCGTGTTTTCGTATAGAATTTGTTTTGGTTTTGGTTAATGCTTGTTTTACAAGAAAGCTAAAGATATCCCATTTTGTTGTGAATTTGGTGATTTGAGGTTATTTTGGTTTATGATTCATGCGTGTTTCACAAGAAAGTCCTCTTTTTTTTTCTTTCCTGAAGAAGCATAAAGTGAATGGTATTGGGATTAGTATTATCATGGCTAGCTTTTCCTTTTTGTGTGTTGATTTCTTTGGCTTTTGCTGGACTACTTGCAGTGAGTTTTCGGATATTTTCGATGTGGAACACTTCAAGAGGACTTTACAAGCTGATGTAAGAGTTGTGTCGAATCTTCCCTCTACACATTTGATGTCAAGACAGACGATTATGAACAAGATCCCTCACGATGTTACTCCGCAGTGGATACATGCCAGATTCTATAATCAAGTAAGCACTGTTTTCTGGTTATTGATTTATTTGACTGAGATTGACATTCCATATTCTCCTTAGATTTTTACTTGTGTGGTTATGGCATTATGCAGTTGAATCGAAATGGCCTTCTTGTGCTAAAAGGGTTGGATTCTAAACTCTCAAAGAATCTCCCCCCTGACCTTCAGAAGCTTCGGTGTAAGGTACAGTTGAAGGCTAATCACAACTACTACTGAGCTATGTGCATGTGCTACTGCTATGTTCATGTGGTGACTGTTCCCATTTTGTTTGATTTTCAGGTTGCTTTCCATGCATTGAGATTCGCAGCACCAATTCAAGCACTAGGGACTCAATTAGCAAGGAGAATGTGGATTGAGGGGCCTTATATTGCACTGCATCTCCGGCTAGAGAAGGATGTGTGGGTCAGAACAGGATGTCTCACTGGATTAGGCCCTGAATATGATGACATTATCACAAAGGTTCGGGAGTCTCAACCCGAATATCTTACAGGACGAGTAAACATGAGCTACACCCAGAGGCGGTTTGCTGGTCTTTGTCCCCTAAATGCTTTAGAAATAGCAAGGTATGCAGTACTATAGTAGAAAATAGAAATGCAGCCATGCAGGCTTGTATTTTAAGTAGCTTATGCTTGAAGTTACATTTTTAAGTTTGGGGTGGATAATGCAGGCTTTTGAAGGGTCTAGGTGCGCCAAGAAGTGCGCGAATATATAGTGCAGGAGGTGAGGCATTTGGGGAAAGCAGGGCTCTGCAGCCACTTGTGTCAGAATTCCCAAATTTGGTGACGAAGGAGATGTTGGCAAAAGAAGGAGAGCTCTCTCCATACATGAACAAGCCTTCAGCTCTGGCTGCCATTGACTACATTGTCTCTCTAAGTAGTGATGTCTTTCTACCTTCCCATGGCGGAAACATGGGCCGAGCAATGCAGGCAAGGACTTGATACTATGCTTATGTCTAGATTGCCACTGAATGTCTGTTCATTTGATACTAGGCAAGTACTGTTACTCATAATCTCTGCTTTGTGTTTTTGACTTGACAGGGTCACCGTGCTTATGTGGGACACAGAAAGTTCATAAGGCCGAACAAGAGGGCAATGATGCCGCTGTTGGAAAATACATCAATTAGTGATGATGAGTTTGGAAGCATCATGAGGGAGCTGCATAAGTCTCAGGGGAAGCCTGAGCCAAGAGGTTACATGAGAAACCGAGACGTGATTTCGCACCCTGTGCCTGAGTGCATGTGTAAACACAAAACAGGCATTTTCTAGTGCCATTTTCTTAGGAAACAATGTATCTGTTGTATCTGATTTCACCACTTATAATACAAGAAATCTCCATCATTATCTTGGCTGTGCATTCAAGGATTAGTATAAGTTTAACATTCTATAAAGTCTCAAGCTCAATTCTTTGCCACAACTTCATTCTTTGTCTAACCAGTTGTACTGATATGAGAAGAGAATACTACTGATATGGTGTACATAGTTGGAAAAACAAACTGACAGTTCATGAAATTGGAAATCTTATTACTAAAGAGAAGAGTATGTAGTACATATGCAATTGTGTGCTACAAAATGTAACCCCTAATCAACTCGATCGACAAACCCTAAAACCACAACAACGAAGATCAAATCGGAATGAGAAAGTAACCTTTGTTATCAGAGAACAGAGAAACGTTAAGGTCGTGGTTCGTCAAGGCCAGTCGAATTCATCTTAGGGTGTCGACGTTTCATCTTCAGAATGAGAGAGACACAGAATACGTGAAAATCTCACCTCTAGAGGCCGGATTTCCCAAAAGGGTTTGGTATTTATACCAAGCAGCTCAGAATCCCACAAAGTCGAGCATATAGTAGAATCCTTCAAAGTCGATTAACTTTTGAATACCATCAGATTTGGATGGATATTTTAAAGTCCTGATTGAATACCAACAGATTTTTAAGGACTTTTCAAAATCTGAATTGAATACCTACAGACTTTTGAAATACAAAAAAACCCCAGACTCTCAATTGAATACACCCCCCCAAAGGATGACATTCCATTTCTTATTGCGGTTTTGTTCTGCCAAATCCAAATCCCATGACCCAATCATTTACACTCCCTCCCAATCTCTGCAAAACTGACTGCTTCCCCTGAAAACGTGCGCAATAAGGTACCTAGCTCTCTGCCCTTTTCCTTGTAATGCATTCAAGTCCCTGTAAATTTTGTGGCTTTTGGTAATGATTTTATGCTTGTGGATCTCAAATGGGTTTGGGTTTGTTTTGCATTGGGATTTTTATAATGATTTTATTTGATTGTTTTTGATAGAACATCAACATCAATGAGATGGATCTGAAGTAGGTTATTAGTTTGGAGATATGTTAATGGTTAATGAATCAAGCTGAAGTTGTTCTGGTTATTGGAGCAATAGGTTAATATACTGAAGCATCTAATTTTGAATTTGCAAAGAGTGGTTGACGAGTTATCCTTGGGATTGGTGGGTGACATTGAAAAAGTCTTGGTTTTGTGTACAAGAGTTGAAATGTGATTTTTTTTACTGTTACCATGATGTGGGTTCTACTAAAAGACTCATTCTTGAATCTGGGGTCATGTCCTGTGATGACCCATTTCTTGCAAAACACAACTGAGATGTGTCAAAATCGGTTCCGGAGTGTCTTTATATATCGAAGTATCATGAGTTTCGATACTAAGTGAGGGTGCTGGATAGAATTGAGTTTGGAGGTTCAATGCTTCAAAAACAAAGAAGCTAGAGGGAACGTCGTAATTCTTGATAATTCAAGACGGATCAATGACCTTGTAATTAAGTTGCTTATGTGCAATTGTTGAGCTTATGGTGTTTCCAGTTTGGATACGGATAGCTATTTCTGTGTTCAGTATAACCACCATGTGTTGCATCCTCATACTATTCATCTTCATTTACCTATCTTTGATCTGATGTTCCATTGGCAGAGCTCCCTTATGCTAAACTGTAAAACCTGCATTCCAGGTGGTCATTCTGTTAGTAGAACTTTGGTAGGTCTCTGAAAGGAAACACTCGTCGACAAATTTTGGGAGCAGTTGCATAAAAGGAATGGTCTCCCAACTCGGAGATAATGGAGACGCGTACTGGAAATTCCCGTCCCAATAAAAAGCAATCATCGGAGAAGTCTAAATCTGCCACTGAAGAGAAAAGGCCTGCAGAAAAAGAAGCAAACACTTCTGTGTTTGTCAACTATGGTAAGTTCATTAGATAGTAAGTACTGAGTTTTCCAACATCGGTGTGACACCATGCAACTTACTCAGTACTGTAGAATAGACATCTATGTTAGTCTCTTTAGATAATATGCACACTTTAACTTTTCAAATGATGTCCTCCATTAGTTAGTCAACTGTTCAAAATCTCGTAGGTTACAATATTTTCCCATCTCCAAAACCAAGTGTCCATAATCTTTTTCCCTCTTCGTTCACTAAACTAGTAAACTCCTCGTTTAGATTAATGTTCTAAATCTTTTAGTTTTTGTTTCATCTTGACATCACTTGTGGCTCATTACTGCCCTGTAAACCAACTTGTTTCTATGGCCGAGTTATGCCAAAAGGAAATCCGGCCTCTCACCAATAAGAAAGGTTTTTTTTTTTTTTTTTTTCCTTCTGTGGGGGAAGAAGAAGTATGCAATAATTTTGGAAGTAACCTATCCCCTATCACCATTCCTTGCAACAAGCAATTACTTCTGGCATTTTGTGGTTGATGTTGATCATTTTGTAACTTTTGTTCTTTCATGATAATAAAGCTAATTTCTCATGTAGCTGCAATTGCTTGGCATGAGAGTAGAAGAAAATGGATAGGGGATCAGCGGCTGCAAAGAATGGCCAAGGATCCAATTATAAGCTAGGTATTTTGTCCTCACAAAGGTTCCTGGATAGAATGGGGTTAGCAAGTCATGGTTAAAGAGTTGCACCTTAAAGTTTAAAACCAAAAGAAAAGTTGGAGAGCTTAACTGCGATAACTTATATTCTTTGTAGGTACGAATGAACTAATTAACACTGGTGTGTCAATTTTTAGGAAATTACACTTATATTTGAGTATCTGTCACTCTGTCAATCCTAGATTTTTCAAAATTGCTCCTTAGTTCTTTTGTTTGGTGTGTGTCCATATTAGTAGCTTTGTCCATTTACTTGCTGTTAAATTGTAGCTGCTATATGAATGTCAGGAAGTTAAATGTGAAAACTATATGCTGCATATTATAGCACCATTGTAATGATTGATGATATTAGTGTCTTTGTCCAATTATTAGTGTCTTTTTTCAGTTGCGGCTGAAGGGTCATCTTTTCGGCAAGCACAGTTGAAGAAAACCTTTGAGAGACCAGAGCCTTGAGGTACTACTTTTGTTTTAGTTGATTTTCTTAATCCTTTGGCTTGTCCATATGCTTTCTAGAAGGAAACAAAGATTGTCAAGAGTAACAACCCTCGTTTTTCATGGTGGGTGAGCTTACTCTTTAATCAACTTTGATTGTCATCTCATCATGCAAAGCGGCAATTTTTTTTTCTTCGGCAAGTTCGGCAGCAGCATGGTACTAACTCTAATTTTTTCTATTTTTCTTTTCAGAAGTTTGGTGGCAAATTGAAGAACGCGAACACCTAACCGTTTGGTTTCTTCCATGTCTTGGACGTGGGATAAACCGCTCAAAGTGTTTAGGCTTTGCGTACCTTGGCAACAACTGAAGAACATGAACACCTAACCGCTTGATTTATTCCACGTCTTAGACGTGGGATAAATTGCTTAAAGTGTTTAGTCTTTGCGTAGACGTATACTATTCCGCATTGTGTTTTCCAAGAGTTTCAAGAAGGACACAAACATCATCCTTGAATATATCGAGGACATTGAAAGTGATGACACCACCTCTCATTTAAGCTGGCTCATCATGATTTCACCTTTGTGAGCTTCATTGACGTTTCTTCAACGTGATGTTGATTCAATTATTCAATTTATCATAATGAAATCAATCAGTCTTAATTGATCGATTTAATTATGACCGATAAGGTATTTCACCAATTTGATTTAATTCCGACTTCCTTTTTGATAATCGATTTGATTTGATTGATGTCTGATTATCGATTGACATTTAATATTTGATTTTAGTCGGACTATTCACACGCCGCCACGTGTCATTTCCGAAGACTTTTCAACTTTGCTGACTCACGAGCCACGTATGCAATTTATCGGGCTCATGCGTTGTATGAATAATTTAATAATTATTATTCTCATTAAATTTTATGCTTCAGTTCTATATATACCGCGTACCACATGTTTCATCAAGTGTCAGATAATACAGAACCTACTTCGCCAAAATGGAGAAAATTAAGGTCAGTATAAATTCCAAACACACCATCAAACCATCAGCTTCCTCTACACCACTTCAGCCTTACAAGCTTACCCTCCTGGACCAGCTCACTCCTCCAGCGTATGTCCCCATAGTATTCTTCTACCCCATTACTGACCATGTCTTCAATCTTCCTCAAACCCTAGCTGACTTAAGACAAGCCCTTTCCGAGACTCTCACTTTGTACTATCCACTCTCTGGAAGGGTCAAAAACAACCTATACATCGATGATTTTGAAGAGGGTGTCCCATACCTTGAGGCTCGAGTGAATTGTGACATGACTGATTTTCTAAGGCTTCGGAAAATCGAGTGCCTAAATGAGTTTGTTCCAACAAAACCATTTAGTATGGAAGCAATATCTGATGAGCGTTACCCCTTGCTTGGAGTTCAAGTCAACGTTTTCGACTCTGGAATAGCAATCGGTGTCTCCGTCTCTCACAAGCTCATCGATGGAGGAACGGCACACTGTTTTCTCAAGTCCTGGGGTGCTGTTTTTCGAGGGTGTCGTGAAGATATCATACATCCTAGTCTCTCTGAAGCAGCATTGCTTTTCCCACCGAGAGATGACTTGCCTGAAAAGTATGCCGATCAGATGGAAGGGTTATGGTTTGCCGGAAAAAAAGTTGCTACAAGGAGATTTGTATTTGGTGCGAAAGCCATATCTTCAATTCAAGATGAAGCGAAGAGCGAGTCCGTGCCCAAGCCATCACGAGTTCAGGCCGTCACTGGTTTTCTCTGGAAACATCTAATCGCTGCTTCTCGGGCACTAACATCAGGTAAAATCAGTTTATGAACAAGCCAAATAATAAAGCCTAATGTATTTGGGGTAGTTCCTTATTAATTAGCTGTTGTCCTTAACATTTTTTCTGTTATAATTTCACATTATTTATACATTTTTACTACATATAGTGTACTGTGTACGTAGCTCAAAGAATGAGAAAATATATATGAACCTGCAGGTACTACTTCAACAAGACTTTCTATAGCGGCCCAGGCAATGAACTTAAGAACACGGATGAACATGGAGACAGTGTTGGATAATGCCACTGGAAACTTGATCTGGTGGGCACAGGCCATACTAGAGCTAAGTCATACAACACCAGAGATCAGTGATCTTAAGCTGTGTGACTTGGTTAACTTGCTCAATGGATCTGTCAAACAATGTAACGGTGATTACTTTGAGACTTTCAAGGGTAAAGAGGGATATGGAAGAATGTGTGAGTATCTAGATTTTCAGAGGACTATGAGTTCTATGGAACCAGCACCAGATATTTATTTATTCTCGAGCTGGACTAATTTTTTCAACTCACTTGATTTTGGATGGGGGAGGGCATCATGGATTGGAGTTGCAGGAAAAATTGAATCTGCAAGTTGCAAGTTCATAATATTGGTTCCAACACAATGCGGTTCTGGAATTGAAGCGTGGGTGAATCTAGAAGAAGAGAAAATGGCTATGCTAGAACAAGATCCCCAGTTTCTAGCATTAGCATCTCCAAAGACCCTAATTTAAGGATATTGATTAAGAAAGATTATGTGGCTCGTGCAATGTTTCGATTTTGCAGTGAATAAGGTTTAAATTAGTTCACCAGCCAATCAATAAGATGCGAGTATGATAGACTATGTCTACGTATGTTATCCGAATGTGTTTCCATATGCTTGTAACCAATATAGCTCTTTTTTGTAACAAATGCTCTATTAAGCTTCTATCTATAAAGTTATTTATCTATTAAAAATAAAACTATGGAAGTTTTACCAAGCTTTGTTCTGTTGCAAAGGTAAGATGTATATAATACCTAAAAATAATGTTCACCTATCATAATTCTTTCACACGAAAACCCGGTAAGAATCACATAAATTATTTCCAGTACTTTAGAATCTAATTTGGGTTTGTGACAACATGATTGAAGAGGTACATATTCTGATACATTCGTTATTTAACGACAAGCATGTACATAATACCTAACCTAGGAGGAGGGTGTACATAGTGTCCTCTCCCTTTAGGAAGGTAGGAGCCTCTCGTGAAGGTCTTTCTCAAGGGACTGATATAATATAATCTTCTTTTTTCTAATCAAAAGAAACGAAAATGGCCTCACTGTTCATAACTTGGAGTATATGGTGGATTGTACAGTATTGTTTTGAGGGAGCTTCTCTCTCGGGACAAGGGTTTCCAATGAATTTGTGCAATGAGATTCGATTGACAACAGTTATTCAGGCATCAACCTCCGATTTAGCACTCATCAGTACCTCATTGTTGTTGAGGATGGTGATGACGACGTTAGCGAGTATGGGTGGTGTGTGTGATAGATTTGATTGTATTGTTGCATTATTGTTTTCGGATGTAAGGGTTTCGCCCTATAGATTAGCGAGCAGTTGGTCTTATCTCATTCTTTCTACCTTGATCGAGTTAGAGATCTATTTATAGTAATTCTCTTTATTAATAAATTATTTATTTTTCACAAAAAAAAAAAAGATTTTTTCGAAAAAATAACACAACCACCTCATAATTTCACTTTATGTGGGAAACTTAGCCAAATCCGAATCACATCCACGTCGGCAACAGAGAGTGACTTGAAAGAAGAGCACCCAGAAAGCTAAAAAAACCATAAAAACCAGAAAACTTGAACAAGGAAAAAACTAAAGGGGGTATATTCAATATAGATTTTAAATGATTCTACTTGACTTTTTATAATCTATGAATTCTCATCGATTTTTAAGACTCCACACATTGTTTTAACTCCGTATGGATTGGATAGATTTTATTGTATTGTATAAGCCAGATTTGTTTGGATTTTGATAGAGTCCCATGTATTGTACCAGCAAGACCCTTATGTCATAATTACTTATATTTCAAGTTTTCAACCGCGCGCTGTTGCTTTTTCGTTGTTGAGGGTTTATATATAACAGCATTATTCTTATGAATAACGGATGAACTGCCATGACTCACTCCCTTCAATGCTTATGACGAAGACATGTCAGATGATGTATATTATCACCTCCTACACAATGTAAAAACACGTTTTGGTGATGATAACAAAGATCTGAGTTGTGATAGCAAAGACTGGCGAGAGTAAAGACCAGAAGTTGAATACTCTTATTTTCGTAATCATATAAAAAATTTCATTGACAAGAATGAGATATACATAAGCTCATAAGTCATAAGGTGTAGATCATCAGTACACACTGAGAACTGAGACAACAACAATACATCATTTTGTTTTGTGGCTCCTAACAAGAATGCACATAGATTTGCTGTTATAGGCCACTAGTGTAGAGGGAACTCGAAAGCAACTGCCATGAAGTTATTGCAAGGTAGATAGAAGCATCTGCACACCTTGCCCTTCTTCAGATTTCTGAGCACACATAAAATCAACTCCATCTCCATTAGTCCTTTAAAGGTACAGTCTATATTCTATAATTAAAAAAGACAATGCAAGCACCATGCTTAAAATCCACAAACTGAACTTATTTCACCACAAGGCTAGGGAAACTCTCATTATTCATAGACATAAATCGAGCAATGGAGATCATCAAATTTAACTATCATGCAAGCACTGGATCAGTAATGTAGATTGTAGGACTTTGGTAGTTTTGCTTCATGAACTCCAAAAGCTTCTGAAGAACCTTCCGGATATGAGAAGATGTAGAAGCTTCCATCAACTGCAAAAAATTAATTAACAAGTCTAAGTTCTCTTGCTAAGCATTGCTACAGTTATACAATGTTGGAAGGAAACTTGGTCACCGATTTTCTTACATGAGGACCGATTAAGACTCCATTTGCATCTGCAACAATCACAAAAGGAAATGGTGACCGGTAACAAAACATGCATATATACAACACAAATGACAAGCAATAATGGTAAGGAGGTATGGAAGTGCACTTGTTTCAGTTGATGTAGCCAAAGAGTCACTGTGATAACTCAATGGTTCAGCTTGACTTGCTGGAGCATTTTTACCATATCTTGTGGTATAATAGTTGACGCCAATGAAATCGAAGGATCCCTTGATCAAGTTTTTCTCTTCTTCGTTGACCAAATCTCTCATAATCTTTGGATAATCTCCATATACTATTGGTTCCATGAACCTAATAAGAAGCACCATTAGCATATTAATTAGCATAAGATTAAGGAGACTTCTTGCTCAGTTAAGCCAGTAAACTAAGGTTCAAAAAGTGGATCTCGCTAACCATCCAATTTCGAAGTCTAAAATTCTTTTCGCTGCAGCTTTGTCTTCTGCTGCATCTGAATAAGGCTCAACATACTGACCAACAAGAGACCATCCAATTTTTCCACCTTGTTTAGCCTATTTAAGATAAATATTAGCCAATAAAAATCAATCTCATTTCATACCTTATAAGTTATTGTTAGCATGAGTCATGAAGTTAATTTAGGAATGTAAATTAATTTGTTATTGCTTTTTATTTTATATGTGTAATACATGTAGTACATAGTACGTAGGGTTTGTACATGTAGTAACTCTATAAATAGCCTCTTCTGTGGGATGAATAATACATCAGAAAATTCATTCTCCAAACCTTGTTATATTTAACTTGGTATCAGAGCGAAGATCCGAAAGGACTTTGTCTCTTTGTTTTTCCGCTGCGATTTCGTTGACGTTTTTCCCAACGATTTTTTATTCTCCGGACGACGTTTTTCCGTTCGGGTGTTTTTTTGTTTTTTGTTTTTCCCGTTTCTTCAGAGAGAGTGAGAAAGAGAACGGGAGAGCACCAGAGCAGAGAGCACGAGAGCACGCCCCCTGGCTCGCATCTCCGTCGTGCCCAGAAGACGCCGGCCTGACTCGCATCGCCGTCGTGCCCAGAAGACGCCGGCCTGACTCTCATCGCCGTCGTGCCATCGTCTGCCCTGAGGCTGCCGCCGATCCCAGAAGCCAGAAGCTGTCTTCCATCTCCGCCCGGAAGCCGTGCCCTAAGCCGGCTGAACTACCCCAGAAGCCGGAAGCGGTCGTCTTCCATCTCCGCCCAGAAGACGCCATCTCCGTCGTCGTCTCGCCCCAGACGTGACGACGCAGACGACGCGCCCGACCCGGTTCTGCAATCCCGACCCGGCTCTGTTTCTTCCTCAACCCGACCCGGCTCTGTTTCTTCCTCAACCCGACCCGGCTCTGTTTCTTCCTCAACCTGACCCGGCTCTGTTTCTTCCTCAACCCGACCCGGCTCTGCTGCCATCCCGACCCGGTTCTGCACTGATCCGACCCGGTTTGAACTGATCCGACCCGTTTGTGATATATTGTTGCTTTATTGTGGTATATTGTTGTCACTGCATAAACTACTGATTTGGCATTTGTGTTACAATGGGTTCTGAAGAAGAAAGTTATCAGGTCAATGATGTTCAGAAGTTTGAAGTATCAGTCAAGAATTCTGAAAGTGGATCCTTTGGGGGAACCAAACTCAATGGAACCAATTTCCGAAAATAGAAGAAAATCATGACGGCTCATCTCCGAGGGATGCACAAGATGGGACATGTAACTGGGGTGATTGAGGCTCCTAGTGCAAGTAATGTTGCTGCTTACACTAAGTGGGAAGATGATGATGGTCTTGTGATGTCAGTTTTGTATAAGGCCATGAATGAGGAAATAGTTGACCTGGTGGAGCAATGTGATACTGCGCAGGCAATTTGGAAGACATTGGCAGATTTATATACTAATGAGTCTGACTTCATACAGGTTCATGAGTTGATGTGTACTGCTGCAACAATGCAACAAAATGGGCAGCCAGTGGCGCAGTACTTCACCAAGCTGAAGAACATTTGGGCTGAAATTGATGTGAGGCGTCCTTGCAAGATCAAGAATCAGGAGGATCTTGTTTGGTACCTAAAGGAAAAGGAGCTTGAGCGAGTTCATCACTTCTTGAGAGGCCTTGATGCAAAACATAACAGTGCCAAAGGAGAGCTGCTCAGAATGACAGAACCTCCTAGCTTGACTACAGCTTTCACATATATCCGTAAGGATGAGTCTCAGCAGGAAAGCCTTACTCAAGCACAACTTGAAGTCTCTAGTCTCACTATTCAGGCAAGAGCACCAGCACCACTCCTTCAGCAATCAAGTTCCGTTCCACTCCACAGGCAAGGACCACCACCAGGCTTTGGGAATCAACCTCGTTCTCCTTGCTCTTACTGCAATGGTGACCATGCTCGTGAATCTTGTTGGAAGTTGTACCCGCATCTTAGGCCTAAAAGGCCTACATATCGTCCCAAGGCGAAAGCAGCTATTCAGTTAGTCCAGGAACCAGACATCTATGGGGTGGTCGGATGTGATCATCATACAGCAGGAGGTGCCACACCCTCAGCATCTGTCGCTAGTCGTGGCAAGATAGGTATGGCCTTAAATATTTCTCACTTTGTTGGTGGTGATACATGGATTATTGATTCAGGTGCTTCCGATCATATGACTTATGACAAATCATTTTTTAATGAATTATCATCTCCACCTGTACCTTATGTTACTAATGCCAACGGTGAGGCCTTCCCTGTTTTAGGAAAGGGGTCAGTTCGTATCACTCCCACAATGGTGCTAAAGAATGTGCTATATGTACCTGCTTTATCCCATCATTTGATATCTGTCCCACAGTTGAATGTTGAATCCAAATGCTCTGTGACCTTTTTACCTATGTATGTGATTTTTCAGGATCTTCTCACTGGGGAGTTACTAGGTCGGGGGTATCTGAGGGGCAGGTTGTTTCATCTGGATCAGACGTACGTAGGGGAGAAACCAGGAGCACAGTCCCGGACGGCTTTAATGTCCAATTCTGACAAGCTAAGTGAAGTTTGGTTATGACACCGTCGCTTAGGGCATCCATCTTTTAGTGTTATGAAAAAATCCATGCCTTCTTTGTTTTTTGGTGTGGATGAGTCAGTCTTACATTGTGAAACATGTGTTTTGGGCAAGAGTCATCGCTCAACTTATTCATCTCGTATTTCTAATAAAAGTGTCATTCCTTTTGAATTAATTCATTCTGATGTTTGGGGACCTTCAAAGGAATCCACTGTGTCTGGTATGCGATACTATGTGTCATTTATTGATGATTGTACACGTCTTACTTGGGTTGTTCTTCTTAAAACTAAGGATGAGGTTTTTCCGGCTTTTCAAGCCTTCCTTTCTGAAGTCCAAACGCAATACAATGCTCAAATTCGAATTCTTCGCTCTGATAATGGGGGGGGGAATATGTCAATCGTGTCTTTCAGTCTTTCTTACAAACACATGGGATTATCCACCAGAAAACGTGCCCGTACACACCTGAACAAAATGGGGTATCCGAAAGGAAAAATCGTCATTTACTTGATATGGCTCGTTGTATTCTCTTTAGTGCCCATTGTCCCAAGAATCTATGGGGTGATGCTATCTCCGCATCTACCCATCTCATTAATCGTCTTCCTTCTACTGTCCTCCAGGGAAAAGTACCATTTGAGGTACTAGCTTCTTATGTCTCTTTATCTTCCTTTCATAATCTCCCAGCTCGTGTTTTTGGTTGTGTTGCATTTGTTCATATCCCAAAGAGTCAAAGGTCAAGTAAATTGGATGCCCGGGCGATTAAGTGCGTGTTTGTTGGCTATGGGGGCCATCAGAAAGGGTACAAGTGCTATCATCCACCTACTAGGAAGTATTATGTCACTATGGATGTTACTTTCTTTGAGGATATGAGCTATTACACCTCTTCTGATACTGCTCTTCAGGGGGAGAACTCATATTTTGAAGAGCTGTATCATGGAGAGGGGGAGACAGGTCATTCAGTTGAGGTTACAGATACATCAGAGGTTCAGGGACAAGAAGATGACAGACAGGCACAACCAGATGATTCTGGTATAATTACTCCAGAGATTCAAGAGTCCGACACTGCAAGTGTTCCTGCTGCAACTGTTAGTGTTCCTGTTGCAACCGTTACTGCCCCTTCTTCCTTGCCTGATGTTACTAATACCCCTGACTCATGTCTCCCTGGTACAGAAGATCTTCCATCTGAGGTTAGTAATTCTATTGGGGTTAATACTAGTGATGCTAATAGTAGACAATATGTGTTACCAAATAGGTCTACTCGGGGTAAACCAGAAAAAAGGTATGAACCTACCCTTCAAGCCAAAATTAAGTATCCTGTGACAAATTTTATGTCTACCAAGAGATTGTCTAAGTCATATGAATCATTTGTGAATCAAATATCTGCTGTATCAGTACCTAACAAAGTGCAGGATGCATTGGGAGATCCAAAATGGAGAAAAGCAATGGATGAGGAAATGGAAGCATTACAGAAGAACAATACTTGGGAGCTTGTATCTCCACCACATGGAAAGAAGGCTGTGGGATGTCGCTGGGTGTTTACAGTGAAGCATAATCCAGATGGGTCAGTGAGTCGATATAAAGCACGTCTGGTAGCAAAGGGATTCACCCAGACATATGGCATTGACTATGATGAGACATTTGCACCAGTTGCAAAGATGAACACTATTCGGGTATTGCTCTCTCTTGCTGCTAACTTAAACTGGCCTCTTAAACAGTTTGATGTCAAGAATGCTTTTCTTCATGGAGAACTTATAGAGGAAGTGTATATGGATCTGCCACCTGGATATAAAACTGCTCCTTCAGGTAACTTTGTGTGCAGATTGAGAAAATCTTTGTATGGTCTTAAACAATCACCTCGTGCTTGGTTTGGAAGGTTTTCACAGTTCATGAGGAAGATTGGTTATAAGCAGAGTAATTCAGACCACACATTGTTTCTCAGACATCAACAAGGGAAGGTAACAGTTCTGATCATATATGTTGATGATATGGTTGTTACTGGTAATGATACTGTTGAGATGGATAGATTGCAAAAACAGCTAGCCACAGAGTTTGAGATGAAGGACTTAGGTGCACTCAAGTACTTCTTGGGCATTGAGGTAGCCAGGGGGAATGAAGGCATCTATCTGTGTCAGAGGAAGTATATACTTGATCTATTAACAGAGACAGGTATGTTGGATTGTACTCCAATTGATACTCCTATTGAGCAGAATCATCGATTAGCAGAGTATCCTGATCAGGTACCTACCGACAAGCCTCGATATCAGAGGTTAGTTGGACGTCTGATTTATTTAGCACACACCAGACCTGATGTTGCATACGCAGTAAGTGTGGTGAGCCAGTTCATGCATAATCCCAGTGTAGATCATATGGATGCCGTTGTAAGAATTTTGAGGTACTTGAAGTCCGCTCCAGGGAGAGGAGTAATGTTTTCTAGGCACAGCAATATTCTTGAGGTATGCGGTTTTACAGATGCAGACTGGGCTGGAAATATTACAGATCGGAGGTCTACATCAGGATACTTTACCTTTGTGGGAGGTAACCTTGTTACTTGGAAGAGTAAGAAGCAAAAGGTTGTGGCTCGGTCTAGTGCTGAAGCAGAATATAGAGGTATGGCTCATGAAGTGTGCGAGTTGTTGTGGCTGAGGAGTGTGTTACGAGATTTGGGTGTCAAACCCAAGTGTGCTATGCAGCTGTATTGTGACAACAAGGCAGCTATCGATATCTCACAGAATCCTGTGCAACATGATCGTATTAAGCATGTGGAAGTTGATCGTCACTTCATAAAGGAGAAGCTAGATGCTAAAATCATTAGCTTTCCTTTTGTCCATACAGAAGAGCAACTTGCAGATATACTCACAAAAGGAGTTTCTAAGAAGGCCTTTTATGACTCACTTAGCAAGTTGGGCATGGTTGATGTATATGCGCCAACTTGAGGGGGAGTGTTAGCATGAGTCATGAAGTTAATTTAGGAATGTAAATTAATTTGTTATTGCTTTTTATTTTATATGTGTAATACATGTAGTACATAGTACGTAGGGTTTGTACATGTAGTAACTCTATAAATAGCCTCTTCTGTGGGATGAATAATACATCAGAAAATTCATTCTCCAAACCTTGTTATATTTAACCGTTATGATACTACTAAATGAGAATGTGTCAGCTCACCTCAAAGTTCTCTCTATAGAGCTTAACAACAGTAGCATGAGAGAGGATCAAGTTATGGGTCACAATATAAGGCTCAGTAGATGAATTACCATCTTTGCGTTCAATCTTGTTTTGTGGTGTTTGTACTGAACACCTGCCTGGTGGAGCAACCCCCAGATCATAACCCATTTTCGCCATAACTAATGGCTCGTTGATTGTAATCCAGTTTTTTACCCTATCTCCATAGGTCTTAAAACAAAGTTCACTGTAATCCTTAAAATCATTCCTGAGAAAATGCAGTGATTACAATAAGAGTGATGAATAGCATTATGCACATTTGCACAGAGCTTGATTGATACATGAAGTAAATACCTATCTGTTTTCATAACTAAGAACATGAAATGATAAGTAAGCTAGCGAAGTACTTACACAAAGGAGCGACTTAAAACGACATCATACTTGTCTGACAAGGCTTGTGGTGGATCAAAATGTAATAGGGTTACATAGGGTGTAATGCCTGCATTATTTTTTGCTCAATCTCATTATTGAAATATAGATGATCACCAATATATATTAGAAATCTTAATATACCAAGCAATTACATTACATTTTAATAAGTTCTTACCATTCTTGATTATTAGTTCATCAATCAAACTGCTGTAGTGATCAATACCCTCTTGGTTTATTCCTCCACTCAATGTTCCCTCTACATATCAAAATTTTCAAATGAAGAGCGGAGTTTAAAGTCAATTTTATTGCCTTCATCTAGTTTCTTTTATGGGACCAATTTAAAAACCTTACTTGGAAGAATCCTTGTCCAGGAGATGGAAAATCTGTAAGCATCAACACCAAGGTCTTTCACTAACTTCACATCTTCCTGTAAGTACAAATACTTGTTGGTAAAATATATTATCCCTACCCGGAAGTGATAGATAATATATCAGCTAGTCCTCTACTCACCTTGTATCTCTTGTACGAATCAACGCTGGTAAACATGTTAGATTTGTCCAGAATTCTCTCTGAATCAAGAGGAAAATAATAATTGGTAAACACACAGTAGATCATGTAAAATTATTCGCAAAATTAAGTAATATAAATACTAGCCAATATTTACCAGGAATCTCAACAAACTTGTCCCAAACACTTGGTCCTCTTCCTGCTTCTTTTACCGATCCTTCAATCTGCATCGGAATAATTCTGAATAGTTACATTTCATGCACACAAAGGGTAGAAAGTAGAAACCATAATCATGGGCCGCAGTCATTTCAAAGTTACAAATATAAGTGCACCTGTGCAGCAGCAGTGCTGACTCCAAAAACAAAAGTACTAGGGAAGTCGGTCCACTTGACCTTCAATTCTTCAGGAACTGATGATGCATTGAGGTGAAGCGTTTCAGCTTCAGGACTAATTGATGGATTGAAGTGAAACATTTGATCAGCATTCACAGCACCTGCAATATAATTTGATAAATCATTACAGTTAGTTCATTCCTCTCTTCGATTCCAAATGTTAAGTGCTTTTGTTTCTCCAATCCATGCTTTGCAAGGTTGTCAAAAGTAATTAATTAATTAACAAATAAGGATGCATGTCTAATGTTAATAAAAAGTACTCGATCTTAGAGAAAAGCACGATTAAGAAGCAATAGTACTGTTTTATGATATGACTACTAACAGATGAAATTGTTATTAGTATGGATGAAAAAGTAATTATCAAACCTTGAGTGAAATAGGCAATCAAAACAATGACATATATCATCCTCAGTGAAATGTGTTATGATCTTCCCAGCAAGACCAGAAGAAGTGGATGTCTCCACATGTGAGCCACACGTGCTCATTAGCTAGCTAATTTAGTTAATTAACTTGTATTAGGGACTTGCTCCAAATTAGTTGGATGTTGGCCAAGTGGCAAGATTTAGAAGGCCCATTCTGAGTATAAATAGTCTTTATAAGAGAGCAGCCGAAATGAACGGAAAAAGACTAGTTTTGCTTTGATTTCCTTTTGCATTTCTGTTCTTAGTTTTAGCTAGGGTCCCAAATCCCTATTATCTGGTATCAGAGCCCTTGCTCTGGGCCTTATGGCAAAAAACAAGGGGGCTAATCCAGCCGGCACCACCTCTCACGGCGGTGATGTCTCGCACATTGAATCTGAGCTGCAAGCTCACAAGGATCTCACTGCGTCTAAGTTCACTAAGCTTCAGACCATTCTAAACGTACAGCAGGACTCTTTTAACTCGTTTCGTACCCAGATAATGGAGGAGTTGCGTTCCATGAAGACTTCATCAGCTATTGCTGCTAACAGGCTCGACTCATCACTGCTGAAGTTCGGCTCGCTGCCGCCGGCTACAAGCTCACCCCTGCAGCCCGCTCTGTTGGACTCTGCTACTTCAACTCGTGCCCAGGACTCTTCTTCAGCTGCCCCCTGAAAGGTAGCAACCTTAATCGCTCTTTTGTGCAATCTGTGAACATAGAAGAGTTGGATGAGGATAATGACACTTCTGAGACCTTGTTGGAGTTTAATACTACTCAACCCATTATTACTAATGATTCTGGGGTGGTCATGAACGCCCTAAATGTGAGCAAGATGGAAGTTAATAGGCCTCGAGTTGGTGGTAAGGGTTTTGAGAAGGGTGATTCAAGTGGAAAAGGGAAAGGGATGGCCATTGATGCTTCTCAAGCTACTTTTCCCTCTAAACCACCACACCACCAACAGTTCCAACGCTCCAATTTTGCTTTTCAGGCTTCAAGTTTTGGTCAGCTAAATGTGAATATTAGTGTACCCTATTCACAGGTCCCATACCCCAATTTTGGTTCTAATCATACACACCTTGGTCTGCATACTAATTCCTCATACCCACATTCTAATTTTGTTCCAACCAATTTTGCTCAACCATATGTATCACCCTACTGCCATCAAGACCCTTATGGTAACAGTTGCCAGTATCCTCAGACTTACTCTTTTACACCAAACCCAAACCACATTTACACTACCACCACCACCCATACACCGAGGGCTACAGTAACAGCTCAAGGTGCTCCCACATTTCAACACCACCATACTGCAATCCCATTTTTTGATCCTAACCTGCCAACAATGAAACAAATGAAGCTGGAATTCATGCAATTTGCCGGGGGTGATCCGGTAGAATGGTTAAACAAGGCAGAGCAGTATTTTGAATTTTATCAGATACCTGAGGAGAGGAAGTTGTCTACTGCTGCTATGCATCTGGTGGAAAAGGCTTCTGACAGGTGGTACATGTTTCGACATGAATTTCCACCAACTTGGGAAGGTCTCACTGAGCTATTAATGAGGGAATTCAACAGCCATAGTTTGATTGACTACCAAGCTGCACTAGCTAGGATGAGTCAAACTAGCTCAGTGGAACAGTACATAGACCGGTTCACCAAACTATCAAGGAGAGCTCCCGGATTCTCACCTTAGGCCTTGCTTTCATTTTTTGTGGGTGGTCTCAAAGACAACATCAGAGCTGATGTCAAGGCCTTGAAACCAAAGACTTTGTACGAGGCTTGTGAGTTAGCAAAAACTTTTGAAGAAAGGGAACTGCATCTCAGAGTGCATAGTAGGGCAACTCTCAACCAGAGAGAAGATCATACAAGAGTTGTTAGACAGTGGAGTAATCAAATCTAGTGTTAGTTCATTCTCTTCACCAGTTCTATTGGTCAAGAAAAAAGATGGAAGCTGGAGGTTGTGCATCGATTACAGGGCTTTAAACGCTGCTACAGTTAAGGATAAATATCCCATACCAATTGTGGATGAGTTAATTGATGAGGTGCATGGAGCCACTATCTTTTCAAAGCTGGACTTGCGGTCTGGATACCACCAAATTAGAATGAGGGCGGAGGATATAGAGAAAACAGCCTTCAGAACCCACTCAGGTCATTATGAGTTTTTAGTTATGCCGTTCGGCTTAACTAATGCTCCTTCCACCTTCCAGTCCTTGATGAATGAGGTACTTAGAGACTTGCTGAGGAAGGGTGTGCTTGTTTTTTTTTTATGACATCCTGATATATAACTCATCAATGTCTGACCATTTGAGACACTTGGAGATAGTTTTCAAAAGACTCTTGCAGCACTCCTTGAAAGTCAAAGAAAGTAAGTGCACTTTTGGGGTTAATCAAGTGGAGTACTTAGGTCATAATGTGAGTGCAGAAGGGGTTGCCGTGGATCCTGCAAAAATCTCCAGCATACAGAAATGGCCCATTCCCACAAGCTTGAAAGCACTAAGGGGATTTTTAGGCTTGGCTGGATACTATAGAAAATATGTGCGAGGTTTTGGGGTCATTGCTAAGCCTTTGACAGACCTCCTTAAGAAAGATGCTTTTAAGTGGAGTGATGTAGCAACAGTGGCTTTTGAAGCACTAAAAAATGCCCTTACTCATGCTCCTGTGCTAGCCATTCCAGACTTTTCAAAGGAGTTTGTAGTTGAATGTGATGCTTCTGACCTTGGCATTGGGGCAATGCTTTCTCAGGGGGGGCCATCCCATTGCATTTATGAGCAAGGCATTGGCTCAAAGGCATTTAGCTCTTTCAGTTTATGATAAGGAGATGTTAGCTGTTGTTGTTGCTGTCCAGCATTGGAGACCATACTTGTTAGGGCACCATTTCCAAATTCTCACAGACCACAGAACCATTGAGCACTTTCTCAAGCAAAGAATCACAACCCCTGCTCAACAAAAGTGGTTAGTTAAACTCATAGGGTATGATTACACCATCCACTACAAGACAGGGAAAAATAACATAGTGCCGGATGCCCTGTCCAGGAACCCAACCCTCACTGCCATCTCAGGTATGTCTCAACCTACTCATGATTACTTGGCTGAGATACAACAAGCTTGTTTAAAGGATGGGGACATCAAAGAGCTCATTCATCAGCTGCAGCAAGGCCATCAAGTGCAGAAACACTATGCATTATGCAATTCTCACTTGTATTACAAGCAAAAAATCTTTGTACCACCAGTTGACGATTGGAGGTCAAGGATCATTGTTGAGTTTCATGAAGGGCTACATGGGGGTCATGCTGGTAAATCCAGGACTTCCAAGAGGGTCTCCACAAACTTTGCTTGGCCTGGAATGAGAACAGAAGTGAAGAAATTTGTGTCTGAATGTGAAGTGTGCTAGAGAAATCATTATAAGACCATCTTACCCCCAGGTTTGTTACATTCGTTGGCTATCCCTGAGAGAGCATGGAGTGTCATTTCAATGGACTTTATTGAGGGTTTGCCTAATTCTGAAGGAAAATCAGTTATTTGGGTAGTTATTTGCAAGCTAACCAAATATGCTCATTTTATTCCTCTATCACATCCATACACTGCTGCAACTTTGGCCAAGATTTTTGTGAATGAGGTGTTTAAACTTCATGACATGCTTGAGAACATTATTTCTGACAGAGACCCTATTTTCATGAGCTTGTTTTGGGAAAAAAAATTTAAACTGCAGGGAACCAAGCTCAGTAAATCTTCTGCTTACCATCCACAATCTGATGGACAGACTGAGAATTTGAATAGGACTGTGGAGCAATATCTGAGGTGTGTCATTGGGGAGAAACCTCAGCAGTGGGTGCAAGTTTTGCCCTGGGCAGAATGGTGGTATAATGCTGCTTTCCATTCAGCCATACAGATGTCCCCCTATGAAGCACTCTATGGTGTGGCACCACCTTCTATCAAACCTTATGCTCCAGGATCCACATCGGTTGCTGAAGTTGATCAACAGCTTAGAAGTAGGGAGGAGCTGCTGGCAGTACTGAAGAGAAACTTGGGAAAAGCTCAGGAGAGAATGAAGAATTTTCATGATAAGAGGCACACTGAGAGATCGTTTGCAATTGGTGATATGGTGTTTCTCAAATTACAACCATATAAGCAACAGTCTGTCCACAAACGAGCCTTCAACAAGCTATCAGCTAGGTATTTTGGACCTTATGAGGTGCTTGAAAAAATTGGGGAGGTTGCCTACCGGCTGAAGCTCCCTCCAACTGCCAAAATACACAATGTTTTCCATGTGTCTCTATTGAAGAAGAAGATTGGGGATCAGGATTCAGTAGCAACCCAGTTACCCCCTATCAGTGATACTTCCAGCTACAAGTGGGCACCAGCTGCTGTGTTACAAAGGCCCATAGTGAAAAGAAATGAAGCTGCAGCAACTCAATGGTTGATTCACTGGCTTGGTACAGCTACTGAGGAAGCCACCTGGGAGTTTGCTGATGAAATCCAGATACGGTTTCCAGACTTTGATTCAGAAACTTGAGGACAAGTTTCATGTGCAGCAGGGTGCAATGTTATGATCTTCCCAGCAAGACCAGAAGAAGTGGATGTCTCCACATGTGAGCCACACGTGCTCATTAGCTAGCTAATTTAGTTAATTAACTTGTATTAGGGCTTTGCTCCAAATTAGTTGGATGTTGGCCAAGTGGCAAGATTTAGAAGGCCCATTCTGGGTATAAATAGCCTTTGTAAGAGAGCAGCCGAAATGAATGGAAAAAGACTAGTTTTGCTTTGATTTCCTTTTGCATTTCTATTCTTAGTTTTAGCTAGGGTCCCAGATCCCTATTAAAATGCTTAACCATGTTGGTGAGCACTCCATGACTCCCACCAAAATGTTTGAGCTCCACCCAAAAAACCCACAACTCGATATTTATATAGAGAGGACGAAAGAGTAAACTAGGAAGACAGTTTCATCAGTTTCCTTCCGAAACTGTTCTGGGTGAAGTTATTTTCTCCCAGTTTCAGTTTCAGTTTCCTTGTTGTCTCGTGTTTACCATGTATACTCCTAATTCTAAAAGCCTAAAAGGATTCTATTTTCCTTTCCTTTTAGGATTTGGTTTCCCCTTTCTAATGAGAAACGGATGAGAACACTTGCTATAAAAGAGGACGAAGAGCATACAGTAACTCAAATAAACGTAGTTTCTCCTTAAAAGAGTACTATTTAGCTAATGAAAACTGGTCAAACCTTTTGATCAGTCGTCAAAAGGTATATATGGAGATGGTGAGGTGCAACGAAATCCGGAGGCAGCTGATGGATCTACCCACGGATTTGTTAATGGACATCCTTTTGAGGCTGCCGGTAGAATCACTGCGCTATTGCATCCGACGTGTGTGCAAAACCTTGTTAAACACGGTTGACAGCCGCTTTTTCATTAGGCAACACACACTTTCACTCATTGCAGGCAACAACCATGTTGTTTGTCGAGTATCTCAACTTATGTGCCTTTTTATAGAAACTCCTCCTCCCGGTAGAGAAGAGATCATTACTACTTTTGTGACCTTGCAATCACTGAGATATGATAGCGGCACCGCCTTGACAAAAGGCGAATTCACATTTACTCGTTCGACATCAAGCCCTTCTCTGCCAAGCTACATGATACATTTTGTTTTCTACAACTTGTTATGCATGGAGGGAGATGGACATTGCTTGTTGATCAATCCTCTTCTCAAACAAGTTCTAACTCTCCCAACCGATAACATTTGACAACTTGATATGACAAAATATGGTCCGAATTGCCAAGTATCCGTTTGGTTTGATGATATAACCAACACCTACAAAATTGTTTGCGTTTCCAGGATTTGGCATATGGAAAATTATCTTGAATATCTCGGCATGTTAGTGCATATTCTTGTGTTGGGCACCAACTCCTGGAGAAAAAAACCATCGGTTCCTCCCTGTAAGGGATTAACTTACGCGTATAATCTTTGTGCATACGGAGATATGCATTGGCTGATCTTCAGAAGAAAAGTTGAAGGTGTCCATATACTTTCTTTCTACTTCAAAAGAGAAGAGTTTCATGGGACTCCTACTCCCACATTGCGAAGCTCGAACAAGAACTCCATCTTGCACATGCTTACTTTAAGAGGATCCATGGCCATTGTGGAGACTTTCGCATTGGGAGAAGGAGCTATCAAGGTTGAGATATGGGTGATGAAAGATTATACAAAGAAAGAGTGGGCGAGGGAATACAACATGAATGTCGACGTGCGTCCTAAGTTTGGGTTGAAGTATGCAACTTGTGGTGAATGGGAGCATGGCATATTTTTTAATGATCATCATAACATGATCTGGTTCAAGTCTGAGGGTACTACTACATTGTTTTTGGATCTTAGAAGTGCATCTGTCAATACTGCGATATGCCCACTTGAGACCGAGTCGTTTGTAAACATGAAGAGCTATACTGGGAGCTTGATTTCCTTGAGAGATTTTGGTACTTTAGGTTACAGTACTGATGAGCCTAGCTCATGATGAACTGCTTAATTAGTTGATGAAAGGCAAATAAGTCTTAAGCACGACTATGGTGATCACTGATCTCAAATCAAGGTAATGCATAATTAATGTATAGCGTCCATGGTTTTTGAATTTTGTTTGATGTGATTTGTATTAAACACTCTGATTGTTAATGGTTATGGTAACCCTCACGCCATAACCATTAACGAAACCACATAATACAAAAGGGAGACATTGTGCATAAATCTCATAATGTAAGAACACCTTAAAATATTAGGCATATTTACAAAATCTATGTCACCATTTAACAAAGAGTGCATCATTAGCTACTCCATTTGCTTTACAATTTTGGTGACATACTGGAAAAATACCGCTCATATAGAGCCATAAGTTACTATGTTTATCAGTTTTCTGGCTATAATGTCACTAAAAACTACCAGTGACTCTAAGTCCCATCTTGCCACTTAAGAGTTTCACAAACAGAGTTGACATTTTGCCATCAATATATGAAAAATATGAGGTCTACGGACAAGTATATCGATCAATGCAATGGTACGTTAATTAGTAGATACAAGAAAGAAGGAAAAAAAAATCGTTAAATTTTATGATCTAACTGTTCATTTTCTCCTACATAGATTATGATACAATTGATTTAAAAAAAAAAAAAATTATGATACAATTATATGCATGCAAAGTTGGTATTTACAATCCATGTGAAGTTGGTATATACAATTATACGCAGGAAGTAATTAGCTGCTAGCTCGAGTCACTTGGTCACTTTGAAGGAAAGCTTTGAACCACTCAGCAGACTGTTTGGGGATGCGCCTGTTATTGTGATCGAAATCGATATGGTATAGCCCATATCTATGCAAAAACCCCATTCCCCATTCGAAATCATCGAAGAGAGACCAGTAGAAGTATCCTTTCACATTCACTCCATTCTTAATCGCCTTGTTGAGACGATACAAATGTCGAACAAGGAATGAAATTCGATTTGTGTCATTTAGTTGATCAACAAGCGAAAGTTCATCGTTTCGTGTTGTGTAAAGTCCTACATGTTACGATAGTTCGTGATATGATGAGAATATGATCATATGCAATTATGCATATATTAGAAGTACCTGGATAAACATGTGATGATTTGAAGCATATATAAGAGCTATACCATTTTCAGAAATATAGATTTTTGGATTTTGATATTTTTCCATCATATACTCCATCAGTTTCTGCAGCCCTTCTGGCCAGTGCCCTTCATGGTCCTGCAATGTAACTAAACTTGTGTCTTAACAATTAGCTGAGAATCAATATTTGACAAGTGTTTCAGAATGATTTAGGTTTTCCTACCATGCCTATGACATCTCCATCCTTCATACCTGCAATAATCAAAGCATCAAAATGTCTATATACTTTATATTTTAATGACATTAGTGTGGAATAAAAATCAGAAAATTTAATTAGAGCATATTTAGCAATGCTAGCAATGATAATGGTAAGTCTACAAAACAATTACCTGTTTCTTCGGCCGATACATCAAAAGAATAGCGAAATTGTTCGAACGGTGGTGGTGTCTTATGTCTAGCATAACTTGATGTGTAGTAATTAATTCCAACAAAATCTAGACATCCCTTGATCAAGCTTTTCTCTTGTGCAGAAAAACTAGGCAGTCTTTCCTTCACCAACTCTCTCATACTCTTTGGATAATCTCCGTATACAAATGGTTCCATAAACCATCCTAGGTTGAAGTCGAAAAGCCGTTCTGCCGCGACTTTATCTTCCGGTGAATCGGAGAAAGGCACATAGTATTTTGAAGCAAGGACGATTCCAATCTCACCCTTTTGTTGTGCTTTATATTTTTCTTTGTAGAGCTTAGCCACGGTTGCATGACCAAGAATTTGGTTGTGAGCTACAATGTAAGGTTCTGTGCTAGAGTTACCACCAAAATTGCATGGTCCTGCCGGAACTAAACAGTTGTCTGGAGTCCCAAACACACATACTCCTTCCTTGAGTGAACACTTTCCCGGCGGGGCGATTCCAAGTTCATAGCCGTAAACTGCAGAAACTGTCGGCTCATTAATCGTGAACCAATTTTTAACTCTATCTCCAAATGATTTGAAGCAAATTTCACTATAGTCTTTAAAGTCATTCCTGAAAGACATAACAACAGTCACATATATATATATATGCATGTATGAAGCTAGTCTCTACTAAGGTATTTCATTGGTACAAAGGAGAAAGGTGTAGAACAACTAGCTAGTTTTGAGAAAGTTTTTAGAAAACTTACACAAATGAGTGGTTCAAGTAACCACCATACTTATCTTCCAGGGCTTGTGGAAGGTCGGAGTGTAAAATCGTCACGAAAGGTTCGATGCCTGCATATTAATTAGGACACAGAAAATTTATCCATGAATATATGCAGCAAGCAGCTGATGTAAAATTTATAGTAGTACTTAACTTTGGAATTCATTTTGGAATTGATAAACTTGTATCTTCTAACCATTTCTGATCAAATCGTCAATGAAGCTGTTATAGTGATCAATACCCTCTGGGTTGATTCCCCCACTTAAGCTTCCCTCTGCAAAAAACCATCAACACCACCACAAAGCTTAGAGCTAGCTTTCTCTCTTAATCAGGTGGAGGATCGATAAATCAAAAGGGGAAGTACTTAAACTGGACAAATAGTTAGCTCAATTACTTGGTAATATTCTACTCCAGGAGATGGAGAATCGGTAAGCATTTACTCCGAGGTCCTTGATAATCTTAATATCTTCCTGAAAAGTGAAAACTATTCTCACTAAATATATGAGAAATTAAAATTAAGAAAGGATGGTAATGTTTGAGTTTAGACTTTAGACAATTAGATCTACCAATCACCTTGTATCGTCTATATGAATCAATTGCTGTAGAAAATTTGTCGCTGTTTATTATTGCATCTGCAATTGCATTAGACTTAATTAGCTAATAATCTTAGAGAAATAGTGTGCATGTAAAGATTGGGGTAGTCAATTAATCATGTGAACTAATTAACCTGGCAGTATATCAACGCGATGATCCCATGTACTTGGTCCTCTCCCTCCTTCTCTGGCTGAACCTTCAGTCTAGGTACAATTGCATTGATATTATTTTAATTAGGTTCAGAAATGAAAATGTAAATCTATGTAATATATCATATATATTCAAGATGTTCTACGTACTTAATTACCTGTGCGGCAGAGGTAGCAACTCCAAAAGTAAAATCAGCTGGGAAGTCTGATCTTGAAACATCCAATTCTTCGAGAAATGCACTACTACTGTATAATTTTAATCCTCCTACCACACCATCAAAATCTGGAATAGTTGCCCGGGCATAACAGCACGAAACAGAAGCCATGATGGCAGAAACCGCGATGATAAAAACATAGAAAGACTTGGTTGATGAAGCCATAGATGGATGATCCATTGATCCTAACCCTAGCCTCGATCACAAGCAAGGATCTAGTATTTACTTGATCAGCTTGGATTAAAGCACTGATGAAACACAAGGTTTAACTGGCACCACGTACCTTTTCCAACATTGGCAGTGCATGATATGTGATTGGCGATGATAAACCCTATTACAAACTAATCAACCGGCCATCACCAGATCTGGATTTAGGGCACAGGTTTTGTGATTGGCGAACTGATGGAAATTAGGTCATAGAAAGTTGATAGACTTGAAATTAGTAGCTATTATCTCTATTAATATTAATAAAGCCAGAAGACTTTTTTGACTTTGTCAACGGTTAAATTTTTAAACTATCTATATTGCCCTTGATTGATTAAAACTTTAAAATATGTCTTCTAACAGATGAATGATACATTAGTAATTGCAAATGTTGGAAACAAGAAAAATAGAAAAACAGAAAGAAAGAAGCTTAAAACGTGGGAGGTGGGAGAGAAAAGTGGGGAGGGAAATCAGATTTTTTATATTTTTTTTTAGAATGAGAAGGAAATCAAACTTTGAGCATAACTATAATAGTTAAAAAAGAAATTCATACACGCACATAGTGCGGGTCAAGATGCTAGTATTATTCTAAAATGAGATAGAAATTAATGAAATAAAAATATGAGCAAAGAAGTCTATATATATCCACACATATTTGCTATCCACAGGTTGAAAGCGGCAAATCCGCTCCCTCCTCCACAGCTCCGCCCCTCAAGGCTTGGATTTCGATGCCTCCGATAAGCAAGTGTCACATTAATTCTGAAGCTGAGAGAAGTTGACACCAGGTTTAACGTACGCTTGAAACCAATTGTTAACAGAAGATAACAAGCTAGGGTTTCCATCACTACGTAATCTTCAGAGGTTTTCTCAGTCTTCTGTTATATATCATGAACAATCAGCAACATTAACTAATGTGTTTTTGATCGTGTAGCTCCTCCACTTGCCACCGCAGCATCATCTGCCAAAGCCAGAGAGCCAAAGCGAGTTGGCCAGATCGAGGAAAAATTGTGTTGTCTACTTGATTAGCAAGAAAGTTTAAGATCAGTAGTAATGAATCGAAAGCTTATACACTGAGTTTTGACCAGCAACTGATCAAATCAAATGCTTCAAATTGTGTTAAATTTTTGTTTCTTGTGTTGTTTACAACACGTACAACAATATACATGAGTTGGAAGAGAAACTGGATGTCATGAAAGTACTTTATGTACCTTAGTACGTATATTTCATTTATATATAGTACGTATACATATACGTAAATACTACAATCATATGCTCCAATCAATGTAACCATGTATAGTTAGCTAACATTGCTTTGAAGGAAAGCTTTGAACCATTTAGCAGAATGCTTGGGTGTGCGCCTGTAATTGTGAGTAAAATCAATATGGTATAGCCCAAATCTATCCAAGAACCCCATTCCCCATTCAAAGTCGTCAAACATTGCCCAGCAGAAGTAGCCTTTCACGTTTACTCCCTTCTTGATTGCCTTGTTGATACGATACAAATGACGAACAATGTATGCAATTCTTTCCGGGTCCTTCAGTTGATCAGCAAATGGAAGCTCATCATTTCTACTCGTACTAAGTCCTACAAAGATAGTGTGCGATGCGTTAGGATATATGCACATATATATATATATATGCACATATTCAGATTCATTAACAAAATTGTGATGATATTGGGATGCTTAAAGCATAAAAACCAAACCATTTTCGGTTATGTAGATTTTCGGGTTTTGATATTTTTCCTTCATGTGCACCAACACTTTCTCCAAGCCTTCTGGCCAATGCCCTTTAGGGTCCTGCGACATAAATATTGTATGTTAATCGACATAGAGTTTATAATACATGGCGTATAAATAAACGATACAATTTGAATAGAATTTAAGATAGTCCTAACGTATGAATTGTTGACATTCATTATACTGTGTACATGCATGCCGTGTATATAAGAGTTTCCAGATAATTAAATGTTTCATAAAGAGCGACAAAGAAAAAGAAAATCTTTAGGGTGCATGTTCTTACCAAGCCAAGCGAAACTCCATTTTTGCTACCTGCAAATAATCAAACATCACCAAGAAAGATAGAAAAAAATTAGAAATGTTATAAACTTTGATTTTAATTAGGCCCAAGAAACTGAAAATTTTACCTATTTCATCGGCTGATACATCATAACTATAGCGCAACTCTTTAGATGGTGCTTTGTTTCTAGCATACGTTGATTGGTAGTAATTCATTCCAACAAAATCAAGACTTCCCTTGATCAAACTTTGCTCTTCTGGAGAAAATGTAGGCAGTCTTTCTTTCAGAAACTCCTTCATACTCTTTGGATAATCTCCATACACAAATGGATCCATAAACCATCCTAGGGTGAAGTCGAAAAGTCGTTCTGCTGCATCTATATCTTGCTGCTGTTTCGTAAAAGGCATAAAGTATCTAGAAACAAGGACGATCCCAATTTCAGCCTTTTGAGTTGCTTGGTATTTTTCTTTGTAAAGCTTTGCGACTGTGGCATGAGCAAGAATTAGGTTGTGTGCTACAATGTAAGGATCTGTGGAGGAGTTACCACCAAATTTGCATGGACCGGCGGGGACGAGGCATTTCTCCGACGACCCAAAGACACATATATCATCCTGTAGTGAACATTTTCCGGGTGGAGCTATCCCGACTTCGTACCCATATACAGCAGAAACTGATGGCTCATTGATCGTGAACCAATTCTTAACTCTGTCTCCAAATAATTTGAAGCAAAGTTCACTGTAGTCTCTAAAATCATCCCTGCAAGAGGAAACATGTCACACGTATTACGTATATATATGAAGCTGTTTCATGAAAAATGTTTAGCACATATTTGGAGCTTAAGGTTTAAGGCTAGCTAGCTTACACAAAAGAGCGATTCAAGAAACCTCCATACTTCTCTTCCAGGGCTTGTGGTAAGTCAAAGTGCAAAATCGTCGCGTAAGGTTTGATACCTATATAATCCATTCATTAGGGCACAAATATGTATGGATATGCATTCATGCTTGCAAGTACTTAATTTTTGGGAAATTATAATTTCGATTCGTACCATTTCTGATCAATTCGTCGATCAGACTGTTATAGTGATCGACACCCTGTTGGTTAATTCCGCCACTTAAGCTTCCATCTGCATAAGAATGAGTATCACATAAACTTAATGGTATAAATTAAAAGATGAGCAAGATTTTGTTAAACAATAGTGGAAAATAAAGCAAAATGTCATTCAAATGAACACAGTTGCTTACTCGGTAAAATCCTACTCCAGGAGATGGAGAATCGGTAAGAATCTACTCCGAGGTCTTTAATAAGCTCAATATCTTGCTGAATTATTTCACAAATGAAACATATATGAGAAATGAGAAATTCATATAGGAAATTGAATATAACTATATATATGCTTAAGATGTTTATGTTTGTCACGATTATTCGATCGATCTGTCACCTTGTATCGTCTATATGAATCAATTGCTGTGGACAATTTGTCGCTGTCGTGAACACTACCTGCAATTGGGTGGTAATTAAGTAGAGTGCTTAATTAATCTTAGATTTATAGTTGATCGACATATATGTGAAGATTAAGACTAAACTAATTAACCTGGAAGAATATCAACACGATGATCCCATGTACTTGGCCCTCTTCCAAATTCTCTGGCTGCCCCTTCAATCTATGTACAGTGTTTTATGAGAGAACTTCATATTGCTACTATAAATTAACCCTAGCTAGTTAGCATATAAGTGTATAACGTACCTGTGCAGCAGAGGAACCAACTCCAAAAGCGAAACCAGTTGGAAAATCTGATTTCGTTACGTTCAATTCTTCAAGATATGCAGGACTGTTTAAATTCAATCTGAAAGTGTATCCGCCTACTGTCAAATTCGCCTCAACTGGAACTATGCCTTCCCATGTAGCCTGAACAGGCCAGCCAGCTATCGAAACCATCGCAAAGAGCGCGACGAGAGCATAGGTTGATGAAGCCATGGATGTCCTCGATCGATATACCCAGTGTATATTTGTAAAGGATATATCGAGCAGAAGTCCTTAGAACACAGCTTTGATTAAAGCCGTGATGAAACAAAAGGGTTAGAACCGCGCGCCTTTTATAATAGTGCATACAATACTTAGAAACTAGTTAGCCAGCACCAGAAATTGCACAAATTTTGGAATGTAGCTTCTTTTTTGTTTTCTTTTTGAAGAAATTGTTAAGATGTAGTTTGGGAACCGTAATTAGTTCATACACAGTTGCCACGCACGTCATTTATCAACCTTTTGAATTTGCGTGTTTGATTAGCTGGGCATATATACATGTTGAAGTACACTATAAGGGTGGAAATGGATTTGGATATATAGCTTCTAGCCTTCTACGTAGCATGTACTATTTTTTTTTTTTCCGATTAAGTACGTAGTAAGTACTATATAGATACATATATTGAGAGAAATGTGACACATTGAGAACATATACGAGTCTACATTAGTGTAATTCTGTTTGTTTCATTTACAATCTAAGCTTAAGCAAATAAAATCGAGTTGTCTACATAGTTTCGATTTTTGAGGAGAAGGTATTACTTCCTCTTTTTCAATATATAGTTGGAGAATCATACGGATTTTAATATATCTCGGATAGGAATCTTCATATTTATAAATCAACGCACCACAATGGTCAGAATTCAAGGGCTGACTAATTTGGCTGCTGAAAGCTGGACTCCCATGGGTGCAACCCTATGTTTGGAAACTAGACTCTCCCACAGTCCCACAGTACTGGATATACGACAGTCTCTCACTGACACGTGTAAGGAAGTGGTTGGTTAATGATCTACCGTTTTATATAGAGCCGTCGTCTTCGCTCTTTAGCGATCTGCTAGAACCCCAAATCCCTCTCCCCTGAGTCTTCTCTGTAACCAATCGCCGATCGTCTCAAATCGGTTTGGCCACTTCTCCGGTTAGGTAAAATTTTCTTTTCTTTATTTCTAACCTAGATAATCATCATCATGGTAATTCTGGGTGTTCTGAGATTTTGGTAAAGGTCTGAACTTTGATCGGATTGGATTGCATTTGTGCTCGATTATATTTGCTATTAGCTCAATTTTGAATTTTTATCTAAACCCTAAATCTTGAGTAACCACCATATCACTGTAATTTGATTCTGAATTGCAGTCTTAGTAATTTGATTAAGCTTGTGGGCTATACCATTGATAAATTATTATATTTTTCATTAATATGGCTCTGCAATTAGCACAAGATAAGTACTACAAAATTGGGTACTTGGATATAAATTGTACTAGTACCATCAGTTGCTATCATTTGTATTTTTCTTAGTATGCAAATTAAGGCAGAGCATTTTGTTCTTCAAATTTTCACTTATCACCGTATTGTTAGTAATTGTGGAAAGTTTGAGATTGGTAGAGTTCTGACCTTATAGGAGCAAGGCTGATCTGTTAGAATAATTTCTTTAGAACTATTGAGGACCGGAACAGGAACATAGTTTGAATCATAGAAATGGATTTTTGATGAATAGTTTTTTGTTGCCAACTGGAGATGCCTGGAAAATAGGTCTGGGGTTTGGCTAATTCACTTCAAATGAGAGACCTGTTTCACATGAATGAGTGAAATAGCATTAAGATTGAGTGGTTGTATCTTCTTTTCTCTTTTATTGTTGTTTTGGGTCTGATGGACCCTTACTATGGAAGTATGGAAACGTATTTATGATGAATTGTCTACATTTTTCTTCTTTCTTTCTTCAATTTTGTAGAGATACTGTAAGCAGTAGTCATCATCTATGGCTTCGTTCAGAGCATTCTTGAATAGTCCAGTTGGACCAAAAACCACTCACTTTTGGGGACCTGTTGCAAACTGGGGGTTTGTTGCCGCGGTATGTTTCACTATCCTGATTTCTATTATATGAGTAATTTGAATACAAGTTGGTTTTCCTGCTTTATTTTACTAATGATGACCGTAATGGTTGTATTAACAGGGACTGGCAGATATGAGTAAACCCCCAGAAAAGATTTCTGGAAACATGACAGCAGGTTATAATGATTGATTTTTGAGGATGTATATTTGTCTTCACAGCATAGTATAGAGAAAGATTATAATCACCCTTTCATTTGACTCTGCAGCAATGTGCGTTTATTCAGCATTGTTTATGAGGTTTGCATGGATGGTACAGCCTCGTAACTACCTACTTTTGGTATGCCATGTCTCAAATGAGACAGTCCAACTCTATCAACTGTCCCGCTGGGCAAAGGGTCAGGGGTAAGTAACTGCACTTCGTGCAGAAATGTTTTTCCCGTAGGATATCAATAACATTAATATACAGTGCTTTGACTAAAAACGTAAGACACAACATCATGAAGTGATGAGTCTGAACATTGATTACCTTATTGTACAGTACATTGACTAAACCACAATTTCGCAAATTAATTCCATTTTCTTGCTTCTGATATAGGTACTTGTCCCAGAAGAAGAAGGATGAAACTGCCACCCAATAACTTGCTGCTGCTGCTTTCATCTCATTTTTTATCTTTGTTTCTGCTGTGATTTTTGATGTAAACAGTGTTCATCATGTTCAGACTTTCTTATATTGTTGTTTGCCTTCTAGATAAATTACTGAGCAGATGAAACTTGTACTATAATCTGTGCTGTTATGTCATGCTTTGGTTTCTTTTCGAAAATATTTGTTTTAGTGGTGGCTTTAAGCAATCAAATAGCCAGGAATAAGATGTCTAATAATTTCTTTGAGCTTACAATTAAGATGGTTCTAATGAATCATAGGAAGTTTTTCCCCACCTCCAGCACCCGGGATAGGAATGACTGAAAACTGGCACTGATCAAGGTACAGATACTAACAGAACATCTTTATGACTACAAACAGTAGTGATATGGTAATCTGTATCAAAATTTAGCTGCATTAGCAGGTTCAACACCAATCTGCTTAAATAACAAATCTGATTCTCTTGATACAAAAGGCCAATGTACAACATTGCTAACACAGGCCCTCTTCCCTGTTTGTAATTAAAATGAGTACACAATCTCATCTTGATCATACTTCTTCGTCAAGATGTTCCCGTTTTAATCTTTTGCTGCTTTTCTTGGATTTTAACTTCTTGGCTCCATTTTCTTCAGAAGCTTCCTCCTCTTCATAAGAAGTCCCAGCTTCCTCGTTTCCACTCTCTGCTTTTGCTTCCTTCTTGCTTCTTTTCTTTTCTTTAGATTTTTTCTTTTTCACAGGTTGTGTTTCACCATCCTCTTCATAAGAAGTCCCAGCTTCCTCGTTTCCACTCTCTGCTTTTGCTTCCTTTTTGCTCCTTTTCTTTTCTTTAGATTTTTTCTTTTTCACAGGTAGTGTCTCACCGTCCTCTTCTGAAGGAGTCCCAGGTGCAATATGCTCTTCCTCATCCACTGCAGGAAGGGTAACTTTGGTTTCTACAAAATAAAAAGGGAATTAGCAGCCATGTTTAGGGAAAACTGTAGATGATATATTAACTAGTAGGCCTAATCTACCAATAAATTACTTGTCTAGGGATGCACAAAGAAAGGCATGACCAGATGAAAACAACAAACCAACCTTCATCGGCAAAATTTGAATCGATAAGAACTTTTGTCAGATGCTGCTTCAGGAAAACCTGCACCATTGAACAACAACAATTAACCTTGAACAATTCCAAAAGCGGCAGTGCACATCAATCATTACTCACCTGACCACATTTCAAAACCAGTTACAACTTGAGCTATGAATATACTATATAGATAATTATATATCACAATGTTTGTATGCAGGAGAGCATAACTATATACACAAAGTCCTATGGGTGCCCAAACGGCCAGTTCAGTCGAAGAATTCTTGAGCTATCAGTTAGGTCTAGCCACTTTATTATAAAATCTTATACCTTCAACATGAAAGTGGTAGTCTCTCGACAATATATACAAATTGAAGTCTACCAATGAAAATCTCAGACTCACAATTACATATTCACAGACATGATTCCATCATAAGAATTAGGAAATAATAAAATCCAACCGGAGCCGACATTGTCAAGAGTTAGGAATATTCAACAGATAGCAACAACTATTATTTTCACTCGGGAAATTTTGTCATAAAAACAATAAAAGCCAAACACATACCGCAGAGAGTAGTTCCCGTGTCTTTACATTCCAAACACGTAGATAACTATCCAATCCTAGAAGAAACAAAGAACCTAACATCAGTGAAACATGTAGTAATTTTGTTTGTGAGATGGAATGCATAATCTGTAGTAATAAATTTTTATCGCCATTCTTAGTACTCGCCGAATTTGAGATCCAGCTGCATGTCTTTGAGACGAGATAACATTTCTAATGTGTGCTCACACAGGTGATGCATGTTAAGCCAACTAAGGAGGGTAAAAGGATTAGTTCTGAAATAGACACTAGAGCCGTGAACTCACCACATGATGCTATGACTGGATATTCTGGGTGCCTGGCTATGGATCTTATACTACCAGAGCATTTTCCCAAAAAGCATCCTAGCAATTTCCCTGTGAGACAACAATGCATTGACATAAAGCAATATGCAATACAAAAAGTAAGAAATGATCGAGTACAAAATAATGAAAACTTCAATGCGTACCTGTACGCAAATCTACAGAAGCAAGATCACCAGATCCATTCCCTATATAGATTGTATAGCCATCCAAATCTTCTGCTACAGCTTTAATAGGGGTCTCCCGGAAATTAACTGATATGACAGGTCTCCGCTGAGCCGAAATGTCATACAGACGAACCTGCAGAATTAGACCATACGTATTAACAAAAGGCGTCAACAAAATCCTCCAACAGTACTACTGGGGATCATCATCTTTTGGAGAACAAATTGTCATACCTCATGGCTGTTGGTGCCCGCCACAAATTTGCGGTGATCATCTTTACTCAAATAAGTGGCAGATGTGAAAAAAGTTGGGGTAAATATACCAAGGCTATTTTTAGGAGGCTGCACAGTGTAAAAACCAATGTACGTCATACTGATTGCTAAAGAATACATAAATTGCACGAGACGTAATGGGGAAAGAAATAACTACTCACAGATTTTGAAGTCCAAATCTTGGCACAATTTTCAAGATCCCATACATTCATTTCAACGCGCTTCCTGAATTTGAAAATAAAAGGTCATCACATCTCAGGACTCAGGCAATAGGCTAGTGACCATATGTTTGTTTAATCAAGCTGAAATAGATTCCAAAGCTTCAGAAGTAAGTTAAACAACAGGAGACTCACCCTCCGAACAAAGAATAGCTTTCAGTTCCGTCTACTTTAGAACATAAGATATCACCACCAGTACATACATTCCATGTTCTTGAATATCCAGAGGTGACATCTGCAGCTGATTTAGTCACTTCATAAGATCTTATGCTTGCATTTCCTTTCATTGTACATGTGAGCAAAGTGCAAGACCTAGTAGGCAAAAGATAATAGTTAAAATAGTTTAGTAACCGTACTCACTGAGAGAACTTCTCAAAGGGTTTAAGCTTGAGATAACTTGGTTACATGAAATACATGTCTACCTTCAGATGCATACAAACAATTAAACTGAACATCAAGATGATATATGTGCGATGTACGACATGTTTGGTATGCAAGCCACAGATTCACAACAGAGTACATTCTACAAAATGAAGGTAGCTACACCACACGTATATGCTGAACAACAGCAGTGAGGTACATGCGATACCTAAAATTTGATCACTCCAACCACACCTAAACCAGTGTGACAAGCGATTATCGGGTCTAACTTTTATCACATTATGTAGAAAATAAACTTCTAAGCTGAACGATTGTACGACAGTGTTTCATATCTATAAAAAGAAACTCGATGAGAGCAGTGGAGGCATATATTACCTAGAATCTAGTTCCAAATTTTGTTTTGCAAATAAATGCAACCCAGAAACAGCATCCTCTCCGGGCTGAGCACCACTCTCACTGACATTGGAGACCAAAAAATGGAGATCACCATTGAGAGGATTAAGAACCTCAATCTGTAACACACACAAAATATCATCAGCCTATAATTCAGTCCGTAGCGAGCAAACACATACCAAAGACAAAAACTTGCTTCTTTACAATCCAAAAGAAGATGAAGAACTTCTCACCGATCCATTCTTCCTCGCAACAGCTAGCAACTGCAACATTGGACAAAAAGTGTCACACATTTTCAAAATCCAGAATTCGAGTAAAAACACAAACTAGTAGTACCCAATTGGAAACCAAATCAGACAGAAATCGAACACGTACCGGGTCGAACTTCCGGTCAACCATAGAAGCGGCGAGCACGCATTTCGAGGCATCCGGGTCACCCCACCTCTCAACCATCTTGGGCACTCCTCCTTGCTTACTCCGAGCTTCAGTAACTATGAAACACACAAAAGAAATCATCTTTCAGATTTTGAATAGCGAAGGCTGATCGAATTTGATTGATTAAGAAGTAACCGGGCGTACCTTTAATGAGACCAAGCTCGTCGAAGGTCAAGGCCCGAAGAGGAGGGCAGCCTGGGCACTCAAGTGTGGTGGTGCGAGGCATGGTGACGACTCTGTTTTGGCTCGGACGCGGTGAAGAAGGGAAGCTAAAAACCCAGAGATATGAAGAAGCAGAGAAGCCCTTAAACCCTAGCGTTTAAAAGTTGTGAGCTATAAGAAAATCTAATTTGTGCACCTTTGTTTTCTAAGAATTCTATTTGTGCCCTGTGTTTTGGAAATTTATCATTCTGGGCTAAATTAGATGTTTTGTGCAAAGTTTAGTCCTGCTCCGGCCCACTTATTTGCTTTTTCATCGGAGGAAATTGAAAGATTGTTTTAGTGGAAGGGTCACATATTTTTGTTGTATATTCAAACCCAGAATTTCCCATCACAGTAAGAAAACCAGATCAACAGAATCTAAATGCAGAACGAACAAAGCATTACCGGAATACTGCTGAGAGCCTTAGCTTGCTCAAAACAGGAACAGTAACAAGTCACATGTCAACACATAAACATAATTAAACACGTTTTATTGACTGAAATTACTTAGTGAGGCCAAAGGTACTTAATTTTCTCAGAAAGTCGTCCCGTTCCTCCCATGAATCTGATTGACCAAAGAGTGCAACAACAAAACTCCTGGTTTTCCCTCTGTAATCTGTATCCTCATCACTGGAGCCAGGATTGTTTTGATGTTTATGCTTCTCATTCAACAAAATGCAACCAACCATGTACAGTGGTAATAAACATTTTTATTACTTACGATGATTTACTATTGACGCTTGAAACATAAGCAGTTATTGAGACGTTTCGCGTTGTCTTTTTTTTATATTAGACATTTCGCGTTGTCAATAGCCTCTAACATGGCGACAACTTCATGTATTTCTGGTCTCTCGTCGGGTTATGCATCTCAACATCTTTTCATGACTTTGTCCAAGGAACTTGGACAGTTTTGTGGTATTTGTGGTCTTAAATTCTGAATCAAGTAAAATCATCTCGTATGTTTAAATTTTCTCCAAAATCTCAATACAAATCTTATTGTTTCACACGGTGACTCAAACAAACCCACATCGTCATTTTTCATTACTCAACACTCACAATGAAGCAGGATACGAAAACAATCGCTTCTAAAAACCCGAATCACTTCAAACACATGCATCCTTCCTCTCAAGAAATTCATGTACCACACATTATCACCAAAATATAATGCAACATCGCAACTCAAAAAAAAAAAAAATGTGATTGGTCGTATTTTCTACTGTACTCTACAGTACTAATTCCAGCACGTGGCCTATCAAAAAAAAAAAAAAGAATTCCAGCACGTAACAACAAATACCCGGATCCGAAAAGCCTTCACCTTCACCAAAACGCAGCAGCAGCGGCAACCGCCCTCACTCCACTCCACAGAAGCCAATCAAACTACGTCGCTCCATTATTAGTATTCAAATCTCCATCCGTCCCTTTGTCTTCTTCTCCTCCGCTCATAAATACCAACAAAAACGAACCATCTGACTCCTCCTCCACCAGTTCAACAACAACAACAATGCCTCGGGTCGACCCGAAATCCGGCTACTGCCCCGAAAGCAAAACCTACCACTCCCTCCGCCCCCCGGTCCCACTCCCGCCACTCTCCCAGCCCCTCTCCCTCTCCCACTACACCCTCTCCCTCCTCCAGTCCTCCTCCACCGACCCCACCACCCCCGTCCTCATCGACGCCTCCTCCGCCCGCCACCTGTCCTACTCCGAATTCCTCTCCCGCTTCCACTCCCTCACCTCCTCCCTCTCCCCCCTCCTCTCCAAGTCCCAAGTCGCCTACGTCCTCTCCCCTCCTTCTCTCCACCTCCCCGTCCTCTACTTCTCTCTCCTCGCCCTCGGCGCCGTCGTCTCCCCCGCCAACCCGGCCGGGTCCGACTCCGAGATCCAATACCAAGTCAAACTCACCCGACCCGCAATCGTCTTCGCCACGTCAGCCACCGCCAGAAAGCTCCCGGAAGGCGTCAGAACCATCCTCCTCGACTCCCCGGAGTTTCTCTCCATGCTCGAAACCCCGACAAACTCGACCCGACCCGACCCGGTTGAGGTCTCCCAGGCCGACCCGGCCGTGATTTTATACTCGTCCGGGACGACGGGGCGGGTCAAGGGAGTGGTGCTGACTCACCGGAATTTTATTGCTCTGATCGCCGGGATGCACGCGGTGAGGATTGAACCCGACCCGGACGAGCCGGCGGTGCAGCCGGTGTCGATGTTCACGCTGCCGCTGTTTCACGTGTTCGGGTTCTTCATGTTGGTCCGGGCTGTTTCGATGGGCGAGACGCTGGTTCTGATGGAGAGGTTTGATTTTGAGGGGATGTTGAAGGCGGTGGAGAGGTTTAGGGTGACGTACATGCCGGTGTCGCCGCCGCTGATTGTGGCGTTGGCCAAGTCGGAGCTGGCGGAGAAGTATGACCTCAGCTCGCTTAGGCTTCTCGGCTGCGGCGGAGCTCCGCTGGGTAAAGAAACGGCTGAGAGATTCGTGAAGAGATTTCCCAACGTGGAAATTGTGCAGGTTAGAAATGAGTTCCAAAGTTCTCAACTTTTTCATGATCGTGATCGGTTAAAGTTTACGACTTTTTGTTTGTTAAGGAATAAGTACATCACAATATACTTTATCTAAAAAAAAAAGTACAAAACAAAATAGGTAGACATTGTGAAACTGTTAAGTATTAGATCAGCTGAAGCTGGACATCAGGACTTTTCATTATTTTAGGATAACTTTTGGGTTTTGATTCCTTTTAGACATTAGACAATTTGGGCTTCTGTTGTGGTACAAAGCATGTTTATTGGCTCCTGGTGTCTGATCAGCTGAAGTTAGCCGTCTTAGTTATTAAGAATGTCAAATACATGTGTGATGATTTTTCATTTTCAAATGCAGCAGAGTCAATGACCAATTCAGACCGTGTTGAGTAGAATAAGAATAGTATCATAAAACTTCTTGAGGTTCTGTTTAAGGTATTTGGTTACTCGAATCAGACGCTAATATTTAAGACCTTTATTACACTCTTGAATAAGCATCGAGTAATGAGGCAATCCCCAATTAAGACACTGTGGGCTACTTCTGTGGCATGCAACATCACAATAGATCAGCAATGACTTCCGTATATTCATGTAATCCTAGACTCCCTGCTTTTTATATATGTTTTTTGATGACTTCTTGCCCGTTTTAGATTTCTAGTCTTGGTAGGGACATGGGGACTTGAAATTGATAAGTTTAGGCATGACCAGTTGTGACATGACAACTCTATCTAATTGTCAAATGCTTGAAAAACTTTGCTGTTTAGGGATATGGTTTGACTGAATCTGGAGGAGGGGCTACGAGGATGGCAGACCCTGAAGAGGCAAAGCAGTATGCTTCTGTAGGCCGCTTGGCTGAAAATCTGGAAGCCAAGATTGTTGATCCTGACACTGGAGAGGCCTTGCCCCCTGGCCAAAGGGGAGAGCTGTGGTTGCGAGGTCCTACAATAATGAAAGGTACAAATCGTTGCCTTTTGTTAGTGTCACCAAGACTGCATTTTGCTATCTAATTATTGTATAAAAGCTATCTCTGATTCTGATTCATGTCATTTCTGAATAGTTCGACCTTTCTAAAACAATTATGATGTCTGCAGGTTATGTAGGAGATGATAAGGCAACTGCTGAGACCTTGGATAAAGACGGGTGGTTAAAGACTGGCGATCTTTGTTATTTTGACAACGAGGGGTTCTTGTACATTGTAGATAGGTTAAAAGAATTGATAAAGTACAAGGCTTATCAGGTGATTGAAAGTTTCTCCTCCTTAATTGTTAGCTCCTTACAAACATGGTTGCAAATGTCATTTTGTCATTCCATTCAAGTAATGTTGTATGTATGGTACATATTGCAGGTACCCCCAGCTGAGTTGGAACATATACTTAACTCACATCCTGACATTGCTGATGCTGCTGTGATTCCGTATGTATCTAGAACTATGATGATAATAATATTTGCTTGTGGAGATTTGCTAGTGTCTTCTATGGTTTATAGCATTGGGCTAGCAATTGTGCACTATCATCTCTTGCTACCTCTGAGATGTCATTTCTTAAAAGAGCTATTTATCTGTAGACAATAACCTAGTGCACAGAGAAAAACTTTTTAAAGTACTTATCAAATCCTTGAAAAACAAAGATGGAAATCATTTAGCGGGTATTTGCTGATACTGATAGTAAGTCTTGCATAGCTACTAGCCTGGCAAAGCAACACTCTCTGAAAGAATTTACAAGATTCTGCATGTATTTTGATTGCTCCTCCCATTCATCAGTCCTTATTTCTGCCAATTTGTCTTCTTATGCAGGTACCCTGATGAAGAAGCAGGGCAGATTCCCATGGCCTATGTTGTTAGAAAACCCAGAAGCAATATCACCGATGCTATAGTAACGGATTTTGTTGCAAAACAGGTATGCTCCTGAACATGAAAACATCTCTTCTTGATATTCTGTTCAATTATTAGTAGCAAATGTATCTCTTGCCCTTTCATGCTCAATTTGGTTTATTCTTGTTGCAGGTTGCACCATACAAGAAGATTCGGCGCGTATCATTCATCAACTCTATTCCGAAATCTCCAGCTGGAAAGATTTTGAGAAGGGAGCTAGTTACTCTTGCACTATCTAGTGGCTCATCCAAATTATGATGCTCCTATTCAAACAAAGGAAGTGAGCTCACTGAGCATTTCATTCAATTTGGCAGATTAACCTGTTCATATTCTTTAGCGTGTAAATCACAGTTGGTGAGTTTCTGATCAAAGTTCCACCAAGTAAGCCTACTGTAAAATCCACATTCTTTAAATATCATTGTGTATCCAAACATCTTTTGTATTAGAGTTTGAAGTTCATAATGAAAGACCCTTTTGTAGCTCTTCTTTTCTTTTCTTTGCTTGCAAATGCAGTTAAAGACTTGATACGAAAACACCCCAGACCGTTAGGTTGGTGATTCTTCTGTCACTCCAACTAGTCAACCAGCCTCTGAAAAAAATTATATTTAACCACAGAAAAGAAAACGAGGAATAAAATTTGTAAAATATTTCCCAAAGGTAAGGTGTTGCTCTTTTTGTGGAAATTAGGCCACATTTTCTTTATTTGATCCTCAAATACCAAATTTCTGACTGTCAGGTTTGCTGTCAATTTGTTATCTCAGTGTGGATGATGCTTTTTTTTTTTTTTTTTTTTTTTTTTTTTTTTGATAGGTGGATGATGCATTTAGAAGTAGCTAGATTGTCAGTTTCCAATTGTTTTTTTTTTGTTGGTATACTTATTCGAATTGGCTAGAGAAAGTGAGAAACAGACCCTTTCGTTGTGCTGTTGAAGCTCCTAGAGTCCTGGAGATTTCATTGGTGTCTTATAATGTAATCTACAAAACCATGTCTGAAATTTTTTAAAAATAGAAATAAATAAAGATCCAGTTTCCGATCTCCATTAAAGTGGTCTATGAATTTTTGGTCTGCTTTAGCATCTTTGACAATCAACATCTCTGTTTCCCTATCAGGCATTTCTGGGTTTGCCTTGTGTATAAGTACACTGTGACTGGCAGTTGCAAAAGGCAATATGAACACTCGTAAACATTGCATGATAACTTACATCTGAATCAAAGAACAAACCAACTTGGGGATTCGGTTTCTTTTCTTATCTTCCTCATAGATCAATGCCATTTAAAGGGCGCACTCTCATACAATCATCTCAATAACTAGAGGCTCTTTGTTGTTCAATATCCTTCATCTCATGGCAATCCCAGAATCACAAGAAACCATAATCCCACTGATAGACTCATCAGAAACACAACCAAACACAGAACCAGATGATGATACCCATCTTCATCACACTCTCTACCGCTTTGAAAACTTTCTCAGGCTCTTTGGTTTCTGCCAGTATTCCTTTTGGAGCTTCAGCCTCTCATGGCTTGCATTCCTTCTTGTGGGTGTTGCGCTACCTATGATACTTATTGAGATATTTCAATGTGCCAACTGTGAAAAGTATCAGATCAAAACCTTTGAGCTTGAGATTCTCATTTGCGAGTCTCTAGTGGCTGCAGTTTCTTTGCTTTGTATTTCTCACAACCTCCGCAAGTATGGAGTAAGAAAGTTCTTGTTTGTGGATAGGTATCATGGCCATATGACTCAGTTCCATGATGAATATATACGAAAGATCAATGTAAGTCTTCCAGTACGTATATCTGCCTTATTGCTTTGCAGTTACATTTCTGAAGATTTTGTTGCTATATATATAAATATAATTGCATCATCGCATTGTTAGTCATAGGTGTTGAATAAATTCAAATTCTCTCTTCAAAGGAGGTGGTTTGGAAAGAGTTGTCTGCTGAGTTGCATAGAACTTTAGTTGAAAACAGAACCTAAAAGTAAAACTAACAGTCTCACATACACACAGATATACTAGATTGACTGTCAGTTTCTTCTTTGGTTTAAAACATGCACTTTGGCTGAAGATTTAGCTCTCAATGAATTGAATAACTCATGCATGTGGTATAAAATTTCATGTATTTTTACTGTGGTGGTTTCCACTATGAGATTGAATCCATACTTCTTCAGGGTTTCTTTCGCTTGCTGTTAGTGTGGCTACTGCCTTGCTTCCTTCTCAAGACTGCTCGTGAAATCACTCGAGTTGCTTCTGTTCCCCAAGATTCACGGTGGAAATCTGTTGCTGTTTTACTTGCTTTCCTTGTGTCGTGGATGTATTCCAATGTCATATTCCTATCAGGCAGTTGTTTGTTCAATTTGGTATGCAATTTGCAAGTCATACACTTTGATAACTATGGGAAGCTGTTAGAAATGGATATAGATGTTTCTGCATACATTGAGGAACACATTCGTCTATCGCACTATCTATCCAAGATTAGCCACAGATTCCGAATCTATCTCCTTCTTCAACTCTTACTAGTCACAGCCAGCCAGTTTGTGGTTCTTCTGGAGACAACTGAAAACAGCAAACTCATCAATCTCACCAATGGAGGAGATTTTGTGGTAAGTCTAGAACAATGTTCTTCATACACAACATGCATAAGATAAAACACACAACTTAAATACTTGTATCGCTTGGTTTCTAACTATGGCAGGTCTCCTCAATTGTTGAGCTTGTTGGGATAATCATATGCCTGCAAGCAGCTGCAAAGATTTCACATAGAGCGCAAGGACTTGCATCAGTGACTAGCAGATGGCACGCTATGGTCACGTGTAGCTCCGGCGACCCTTCTCAAATGGGAGTTGATAATGATACAGAGACCTCATATCCAGCTGGTTCATTGCCCATAAACTACTCAGAGACTGATCTGGAGTCCATTGATTATGTGCCAGTGCCTACAAATACACAACTAGCTTCATACATGTCCATGTATCACAAAAGAGAAGCTTTTGGTATGTCCCAATGCAAACAGAGTTGCTAATCTTACATGTTGTGCAGTGATTTAGAGTCTAACAAGTGAATTTCTTGCTTGCTCCAGTTACCTATATGCAGTCCAACCCCGGCGGTGTTACCATATACGGATGGAGGACTGATCGGGCACTAATCAATACAATCTTCTTCGTTGAGCTCTCACTCGTTCTTTTTGTGCTTGGGAAGACAATAACCTTCACTACTAAATGACTTATGAACTCTAGTGTTATTCGGCTGAATTTTTGGGGCACAGGAGTAACATAGGCAATGAAGTTGTAATATTATCATATAACTAGTTGATTTTTTCATCAATTCAGCTGTATCAAACATTTCTTATACGTTACTGTGCATCAACAGAACTTAACAAGGTATATTTCCCTGCATTTGATGAGTTTTACATAAAAGTCCAACCTAACGGGGGAACCATTCAACACTACTAACACAGCTCTTGGAAATGGGATTTTGCTGTACAAAATATTTTTTGTGGCATTTAAATGTGCATCCTGGAAAATGAAGATAACTCCACTTTCAAAATCGGAGTTATATGCTTGACAGGAAACACTTGGTCCAATCTGGGTCCATATCTTTCTGGTCCACAAGTAAAAATGGAAAACATGAATAGCTGCTCCTGTTGCTCTACCTTGGCAATGAAAGAGCCTGTTTGACAAACCTACTAAATGTTGCAAAACCTTTTATTTTTATTTTTCCTAACTACACCAACATACACAATAGCTCGGATAAGACCAGACATACCCAAACTGCTCTTACAATATCGACATACCTAATTCCTGAAATACCCAGTGATAAGTAGATCAGAACCCCCAGACTAGTAAAATATATTTGGAAGGCAACCTTACCGGCCGAGTTGCGAAGGGAAGCAGAACTCTCAACTCACCAGAGGAAGGTCATTCCTAAATCATGAATGAACACTGGAGACAAATTGGTAGAAGTCAAAAACCAACAACACAAAGAATGGGTACTGAAAATAAGAACAAAATCAAACCCAAAGGTATTAACCAAGATAGAACCCTGAAACACGCGATTACGCATAGAATCCGAGTACCTATAGGAAATGACAAGGCTTAAGAGCAATAACAGGGGGAAATTGCACTGCATAGTGGGTGAACTTCAAACCAGTTAGTTCTAAAGTAAATTTGCCTCCCATCAAGAATGAGACTTGACAGGAATTTCCATTGAACTTATACTTTTAAAGCTGTATATGTGACACACTTTAAAATTATGAACTGACAATTGCATGTCATGCCCTCATCGGTAATAAAACAACTTACATCCGCATAACCAAGTCTGAAATGCAGTATTGCATCCTCCACTGCTATTTAGGCCCAGAATCACTTGCAAACAAAGTATAAACAGAAATAAAGAGTAAACAAAGGGTTTAAACAGAGATATGAGCATTAAAAACAATGCATCCAATTATGTACTCCAAATTTAAGCATAAGTATACAATGGTTGAAATATGGAATAGAATTTTGAGTGTTTACTGTTTTTCTCAACATTACTCCACACCTTATAGGCAGTCCGTGAAACCTTGCAACTCCTTCTGTGTAGCTTCAAGAGGATCAAGCCAGCTTCAACTGCTAATCCCTATAAGAAAATCAACGCTTTACCCGACGAGCCCTTTCCAGATGCTCCCTCTCCTGACGCTGCCTGAGGATCATGTACCTGTCATGCACAGTAGGAGAAGGCTTGAAAGGTCTAGGTTCAGGATAGTCTTTGAACCAGTCATGGCTAAGAGCATCATCCACTGTTATCCGCTTCGCAGGGTCATATGTTAAAAGTTTTGTCAACAAATCCAACCCTGAAGCAGAGAGCATTGGGGATCCTGTGAAACATGTCCCAGAAAACTTCTTGCGCAAAAGATTCTCCCGTTGTTTCACCTGAATAGCTTTGAAGCCAGGTAATTTGGATACCCCAGGCCAATCTGTCTCAGTTGGTGTACCAAGAGTTCTGAAAATCTTATCAAGCTGATCAACTTCAGTTTTCCCCTGGAATAGGGCTTCCTTCGCCAAAAGTTCAGCCATAATACATCCAACTGACCACATGTCAATAGCTGTAGAGTACTGCTTTTGACCTAATAGAAGTTCAGGTGCCCTGTACCACAAAGTGACCACTAGGGAAGTATATGGCTTTAGGGGACTCCCGTACTGGCGTGACAACCCAAAGTCGCATATTTTCAATTCACCCTCCTTGTTTAAAAGGATATTTGAAGTTTTCAGATCTCTGTGAAGAACCCAGTTGTCATGAAGATACTTCATGCCCTCCAACAGACTTTTCACCAAGTATTTAACTTCGCCTATACTAAATGGCTGTTTTGTCGCCTCCGTTAGAAGCTTGAGCTCATACTCCATGCACTCCATAACCATAAAAATATCATCACCGTTGTGAACAACTTCCTTCACACCCACAATGGAAGGGTGATCACAAGACAAAAGAATGTTTATTTCTCTCAATGATGTAATAGGGAAACCTTCATTGGACTTGTCCATCTTCACCTTCTTAATGGCTACAATTTCCCCAGTTTGTTTGTCTCTTGCTCTGTAGACAACACCATAGGTGCCCTCACCGAGCATCCCATCTAGTTTAGTAAACTCTGCCACACTTCTGCATCCCTTAAGCATGTTAGTACTTCTTCCTCTCGGAACCGGAGACTCTTCAATCTGAGGAAGAGCTTCATCATCATCTGATTCAGGATACAGCTGGTCACCTCTTTCATCCCCATCAACACCACCAATCTCTTCTCCACTGACAGAGTTGCTTTCTTCATCAGAGCAAGAAGTTCTGCTCCTGGGCCCAACTGAGTCATCTCTTCGGATTTCGCCACTTTCTGGAGTTGAGTTACAGCTATCATCCATTGGAGAATCAGTGTCAGATGCCCATCTTGACAATGGGATCCTCGTCCGGTCTTTCTCATGCAGGTTACTCTGTGCCTCAGATTTGCATAGTGGAGTGTGCAACTCAGCCGGAGCTTCCGATTGAGAAATCTCCACCAACCCATCAGCAACAGAAGCTTCAGCTTCGGACACCTCCGCTCCCTGAGACTGACCCTGTGAAGCAGGAGATATTGTAGCAATCACATTGTTTTGAGCAGGATGAGGAGAAGTACGAGAAATTACTGGCCCAACTTTAACAACTCTATTCTTTGACGCTATCCTCACTTTCTTCTCTTCTCTGTCACCTGTAACAGGAGACTTCCTCTTCCCAGGCAGTAATTGAACCCCTTCAGGCTTTACTTGAGACACCCCGGCCCTGTGAGACTGAACATCCAAAGCAGGAATCTTTGAAACACCCCCATCAGACACAACATCACGAACCTCAGAAGATGATCTCTTCTGAGGTGATGACGCAGGAACGGCCGAGCCTGGAACAGCTCCACACCTTGTCAATGCCCTCGCTTTCTTCTCTTCTTTATCCCATATAATGGGAGAAAACTTCCTCTTCTTCTCCGGAAGCAACTCAACCGCCCCTTCCCGATGCGGCACTCTTCCATTCTCCCTACACTTCACACCACCGTCACCGCCACGGCTCAGATCAACACCAGAGAACCCATTCCTATAATACTCAGAATCTCTTTTGGAGTATTTAGGAGAATCCCTTCTTCTAAAAACTTCAACTCTGCCTGTGGCCATATGATTAACAACCACAGCTCTTCTTAGTTCAAAGATCAAACTCAGCAATTACAAAACAAATCAACAAATCCCCAATTTACCCCAAACAGTTTCCAATCCCCAATTTCAAAACTATCCAAACCCTAAAATCAAAAATTCAATCTTTTTTTGGGTTTCTTTTCTAGATCAATCAGCAGAGCATACAGATAATACAGAGAAAAACAATCCGATCAGAAAATCAAAGGCAGATCTCGGAACACGAATCGGGAAAAATTGAAATAGAAATTGCAGGGTTTGAGAAGCCAAGAAAGACCTAGACCTCGGAGCCGTGAGAAATTCACAGGTATCGGAAGGTCTTACCGGAATCGAGATCGCCGGCGAGAAGCGGTCAAGATCGGATACGAACGCCTTGGAAAGGTTTCGTCTTGGCTTTGAGATCGACAGAAGAGAGAGAAGGCGGTTGCTTTAGGGTTGGGGCGGCGGAGTATAAAAATATCAATGGTGTCGGTTTGGAAGTTGCGTGGTGCGTGTTGCTCTCTTTTGACGCGGTTTGGGCCTATATCTTATCGTGGACAACAGATTCGGGCCGCTCGGGCCTATTTGGAGCCCAACCAACAGCCTGTCTCAATAATCGATATAGAAGATTATACGGTATTAGCTCTATTGTGACAGCACTGATAAGAATCGCAAAAGAAATAAAACCATCACAATGGGGAACTCCCCCGCCCTTCCTCTGTGTTTATATATCTAGAGACTAGAAAGAACAATTCTATTTCAAGGGTTCTCTCCAAACAAAAAAATAATAATAATAATCACATAGGCTTGACCGTTTTCAATCTATGTAAGGGAGACATTGATGGTATCCTCTCGTAGTCGAAACTCAACACAACGTTGTTTTTGAATCGCCATATAGTTTGATAGTGTAAGATCAGTTTGTTTGACAGGCACCAAGTTTGCTTGGAGGAAGGTGAGAATTCGATCATACAACTAATGAGCGATGACTGATGAAATATGAAACTGGTACATTATCATTTGGCAAATAAGCATCAGTATAAGTGCTGTTGAGCTCAAACACGGACTTAGCTCATCTTCAAAACTTCAAAACAAGAATGGAATTCTGGAGTTTCTAGTATTTGATGAACTCGGTCAGGTCCTATCCGGTCCAAATCTGCAATGGACTCACTCCCCGTATACAAAACTCAAGAATAGCTGCTGCATTGGCTATGAAGATTCCTTGCCTGTCAATCTGTCATGCAGATTTAACTTGGGACAAAAACAAGCTAAGAGTGCCATACATTAAGAATTCTTTAACTGTTATCAGATTTCAGTGAGATGATGTGAAACAAAATAGCTCTCGTAAATCTGAGGGGAAGAGAAGATTAACCAAATTCGATACTTAATCTAGATTTCAATACCAAACATCAAACTTGGACAAAAGACAGAAATGGTTTAGCTGCTGGAAAGCCAAAACTATCTGTGAGATCACCAAAACAAAGTCATTGTCTATTTTGTTAAACAGCGACAAGCGTGCCACGTGAATCATCCTCGTACTGATATTGTCTCAACTTAGCCACATTTAAGGTGTTGAGTTTTTATCACAAATGACCTCAGTATCCAGTCACTTATAAGTTATATTTTATTTGTCACTTTTCCAATGTGGGATATCTCCTCTCCAACATAATTAAGAATGACACTACTAGTTGATCGATAGAAGTCGAAAGTAAACTACACATTGAGTGAATTCAAAACCAGTAAAACCCAAACAGAAACTTTTTTGGTGATTAATTCAATACATTGGTTCAAAGTCGCAAACAATATGTGTGCCTCCCATCTAGAATAGGACCTAATGAAATATAACATTTTCTAGCTAAGTGTATGAAGTATGAACCATGTGTGAAGCAGACTGAGAATCATAAATTGGACATCAATGCAAGAATGGACAATTACATGCTATGTATTAACTTACCATCACGATCTTTCCTGCCCTAAATCTAAAATGACAGTATTGCATTCTCCCTTCTCGGGTTTTTCAGGACCCGAATCACTTGCAGAAAAAAGTGTAAACATGAACAACACAAACAAACAATGAATCATCATCGTACCGATACTGTCTCAACTTAACCACATTTAAAGTGTTGGGTTTTTATCACAAAAAAGAAGTTAGTACAATGAGGAATGATCCAGCCACTTATAAGTTATATTTTATTTGTCACTTTTCCGATGTGAGATATCTCATCTCCAACATAGTTAAGAATGACACTACTGGTTGATCGATAGAAGTCGAAAGTAAACTTCACATTGGGTGAATTCAAAACCAGTGAAACCCAAACATAAACTTTTTTGGTGATTCAATACATTGGTTCCAAGTCGCTAACAATATGTGTGCCTCCCATCTAGAATAGGACCTTATGAAATATAACATTTTCTAGCTGAGTGTATGAAGTATGAACCATGTCTGAAGTAGACTGAGAATCATAAATTGGACATCAATTCAAGAATTGACAATTACATGCTATGTATTAACTTACCATCAAGATATTTCCTGCCCCAAATCTGAATTGACAGTATTGCATTCTCCCTTCTCGGGTTTTTCAGGACCCGAATCACTTGCAGAAAAAAGTATAAACATGAACAACACAAACAGTGTACGAACTTATAAAATAAGTAATGCAAACAATGGAATCAAAATGTACTCCAAAATTAACACAACCAATTAATGGACATTATACACTGGCTGAAACAGTACTACTCTCCGCAACTTCATATACAGATCGAGCAACACAACCTTGCGACTCATCTTCGTTGATCTGTACCTTCCAGGAGACCCTGCAGTCTATTACCTTCACAAATGCTTATTGAATAAGTTAGCAAAACTTATAACCAAATCAAAATCCAAAACTAAGGCCTTAACTCCCTTCTCCGACGTTCACTCTCCTCTTGCTGCTTCTGTCGACGATCCCTTTCTCGTTTCTGCTTGAGGATGTACCTGTCATGAACACTAGGAGAAGGTTTAAAAACTCTAGGTTCAGGGTAGTCCTTAAACCAGTCATGGCTAAGAGCATCATCCGCTGTTATCCGCTTCTCAGGATCATATGTTAAAAGCTTTGTCAGCAAATCCAACCCTGAAGCAGTAAGCATTGGGGATCCTGTGAAACATGTCCCACAAAATTTCTTGCGCAAAGTGTTCTCCCCCTTTTTAATCTTAATAGTTTTAAACACTGACAATTTGGATACTCCAGGCCAATCTCTCTCGTTTGGTGCACCAAGAGTTTCAAAAATCGCGCCGAGCAGAGGAATTTCTTCTGGCGTTTTCGGATTGAATAATGGTTCCTTGGTCAAAAGTTCAGCCATTATACATCCAACTGACCACATATCGATTGCTGTATAGTACTGCTTTTGGCCTAATAGAAGTTCAGGTGCCCTATACAACAAAGTGACTACCAATGTAGTATAAGGCTTCAAGGGACTCCCATACTGGCGCGCCATCCCAAGGTCACATATTTTCAATTCGCCCTCCTTATTCAAAAGGATGTTTGAGGTTTTCAGATCTCTGTGAAGAATCCAATTGTCATGAAGATGCTTTACACCCTCCAACAGCCTTTTCATCAGGTATTTAACTTCGCCTATACTAAACCGCTGCTCCATTGATTCCATTAGAAACTTGAGCTCGTAGTCCATATACTCCATAACCATATGTATATCATCAAGTTTTTTCTCATCAACTTCCCTATGCTCTTCCACAACAACTTCCTTCACACGCACAATTGAAGGATGATTACAAGACAGCAAAATGTTTATTTCTCTCAATGCTGTAACAGGGAAACCTTCATTGCACTTGTCCATCTTCACCTCCTTAATGGCTACAATTTCCCCGGTTTGTTTATCTCTGGCTTTGTACACAACACCATAAGTACCTTCACCTAGCTTCTCTCGATCAGTATACGCCTGTATACTTCTGCAGCCCTGTAGCATGCCCCTGGGTGCTGCTGGCTCTTCTATCAGTACTGGAAGAACGGCGTCGTCTGAATCAGGATACGACTGATCAACCCCTGCATTGCCAACATCTCCATTGATCTCTTCTCCACCGTCTCCACTGATAGAGTTGGAAGTTCTGCTCCTTTCACGAACTGAGGCTTCTCTTCCGATTTCGCGACTTTCAGGAGTCGAGCTGAAGACATCATTGCTTGGATAGTCAGTTGACAATGGGATTCTGGTCTCCTGCAGGTCTTTGTCATCCAGGTTATTTTGTTCCTCGGAATGCCGCCGAGTATGCAAATCAGCAGGGCATTCCAATTTAGAATTCTCCACCAATCTATCTTCAAAACCCTCCACTTCGTGAGACTGAGTATCAGAAGTAGGAGACTTTGAAACAACACTAGGTGGAGGAGGAATGACCGGAACAACTCTATTCTTTGATGATATCCTCACTCTCTTTTCTTCCCTGTCACTCGTAACCTTCTTCTCAGGAGGCAATTGAACATTATCGACACCATTGACATCACAAGATGATGATCTTGGTGATCTCTTTACAGGAGATGACCGAGAAACAACCGAGACTGGAACAGCTCCATTGTTCGATGATACTCTCACCTTCTTCTCTTCTCTGTCCCATATAACAGGAGAAAACTTCCTCTTCTTCTCCTTCTCGGGAGTTTTTCTGGTCTCAAGCAACGATTCTGAGGCCTTTGATTGACCTCTCCATCTTCGCGAATCGCGCACTTCATGATCATCCCCAAATTTGACGGCATCATGCCGGCCATGGCTCAGCTTAACACCAGAGAAACCATTCCTATAATACCCAAAATTTCTCCTGGAGTATTTAGGAGAATCCCTTCTTCTCAAAACATCAACTTGCCCTGCTGCCATATTATTAACAACAGTTCCTCTTAGTCAGCGATTAAATTCAAAATACAATGCACAACACCAACCTAGCTCCAATATCAAAGCTATCTATAACAATTCAATCTTTTTTTTAATCCAATCAATCAAAAGCAGAAAAAGAAGAACCCTAGAACTCGATTTATCAGGGAGCCGTGAGATATTCACAGGTATCGGAAGGCCTTACCGGAATGAATATATGAGATCGCCGATGAGAAAATCTCAGGATCGTTACGAACACCTTGTTCGCTTTCGTGCGTTGTGATGGTTTTGGCTTGGTGGGTGAGTATTTATAGGTTTTGGCTTGGTGGGTGATTATTTACTTTTCTTATCCTTCCAGAAATAGGGTTTATCTGTTTGGGCCGAAATGCGGCCCAATTCGATCAGGTTTCGCTGTTCCTACCCAAAAAGGAGTAGGGTTTTTCTTGATGACATCGATCTTCTATATCCAAAAATAGTCTCGACCCCCTAGGCAGGCACAAATTTCAAAGCCACCACCCCTTATCTCCTCCACCATGATTAACTACTTGCATCACATTCCTCATCACCTTACGCACATAACGCCATGCACCGTCTCCATTCTACCCCATGACGATGGCACTCTTCGCATCTATCCACTACTTCTATATATCCGACTATACCATTCTTCATTTCCACTAGCTATTCCATAACAAACATAGCAGAGTTTTGTTAGTAGGGAAAGGAAAACATGATGGGAGTTGGCTCTTACGGGTACCCTGCACCAGGAGGGGGCTACGACGCCCCCGAAGGAGTTGAGATTCGGGGACGGTACGACCAAGAGTATGCGAAGATTCTGAGCAAGGAGGCTTTGCAGTTCGTGGCGGAGTTGCAGAGGGAGTTCAGGAACAGGATCAAGTATGCATTGGAGTGTAGGAAGGAAGCTAAGAGGAGGTACAATGAGGGTGGTGTGCCAGGGTTTGATCCCGCCACGAAGTTCGTAAGGGAAGGGGATTGGGTTTGTGCACCGGTCCCGAAAGCGGTGGCTGATCGGAGAGTGGAGATTACAGGACCTGTGGAGAGGAAGATGGTCATCAATGCTCTCAATTCTGGAGCAAAAGTTTTCATGGTGAGCATAACGCTGTTTGTTTGTGATCGGTTTAACTTTGGTATCTCTATAGGTGTCACACTCATACCTTGCATGCTAGCATAGTGAAATTTCAATAATATTTTGGATATTTCCTGGTCATGTGTGACGATATATATTGTGTGCTTATGCATGTTATAATCTATTAGTACATTTTAAACTCAAGATATATTGTGTGACTCATCAAACTCTACTTGAAATCTCTGATAGAGTGATAGTTAATACTTTTAGTGAATATCTTCAAGGTCATACCGTACTTACCAACTAGACTATGTCCGGTATAAAACAAACCTAGCTAGAGAAGTGAATATACTAAAGCATGAACTGAAGTCGCATATAATCATAGACTGAAGTTAGTACGAGATGAACGGACGTCTTTTTTGTTGGGTAGGCTGATTTTGAAGATGCGCTTTCACCAAGCTGGGAGAACCTTATAAGGGGTCAAGTGAACTTGAAAGATGCTGTGGATGGGAGCATAACTTTCCATGATAAGGCGAGGAACAGAGTCTACAAGCTCAATGATCGCAACATAGCCAAGCTTTTTGTGCGTCCAAGAGGTTGGCACTTGCCTGAGGCTCATATTCTCATTGATGGTGAGCCTGCAACTGGTTGCCTTGTGGACTTTGGTCTCTACTTCTACCACAACTATGCAGCTTTCCGTCGAACCCAAGGTGAAGGGTCTGGACCTTTCTTCTACCTCCCTAAAATGGAGCATTCAAGGTAAGAAATATTCATTTACCTATTACTTGTTTGATCACGTACACTTTAATTAAAGTTCTATCAGTTGATAATGGAAGAGTCACACAACTAGATGCACGATTTTGGCTGCAGGGAAGCGAAGATATGGAATTGTGTGTTCGAGAAGGCCGAGAAGATGGTAGGGATAGAGAGAGGAAGCATCAGAGCCACTGTTCTGATCGAAACTCTTCCAGCTGTGTTTCAAATGGATGAAATCCTCTATGAGCTTAGGGATCACTCTGTTGGTTTGAACTGTGGAAGATGGGATTACATTTTTAGCTATGTCAAGACCTTCCAGGCTCACCCGAACCGCCTATTGCCTGATCGGGTTCTGGTTGGCATGAATCAACATTTCATGAGGAGTTACTCTGATCTACTCATCCGGACCTGCCATAGGCGCGGCGTCCACGCCATGGGAGGCATGGTATGTGATTCTTGAATTCCATTATTTGTGTATGCCTAGGTGTAAGCATTTCTGTCACACGTGTATCATCATTATAAAGTGGTCACACTCGGGCCCTGTGCATTTCATACCAGTCATGATGGCTTACTATTCCTTAGTCCCTAGCTGATAGAATGATATGGAATCTACAAAGTAATGTTATTAGCAGAACCATATACAAGCTTCGTGCATCTGTCGTACTCGTACACACATATGGGACTAGCTAGTTCATGCTTAGCTAAATAAAGATGTGTTGTTTGATTGAATATAACTTGAATATTAATGAATGAAGCTTATTTTGTATTGATGAGCAGGCAGCTCAGATTCCAATTAGAGATGATCCAGTAGCAAATGAAGCAGCATTGGATTTGGTGAGGAAGGACAAGCTAAGAGAAGTGAAAGCAGGACATGATGGAACCTGGGCAGCACATCCAGGCCTAATCCCAGCCTGCATGGAGATCTTCACAAACAACATGGGCCACACCCCTAACCAAATCCAAACCATGAGGCGAGAAGATGCATCTGCCGTAACCGAAGAAGACCTCTTGCAGAGGCCCAGAGGGGTCCGAACCCTGGAGGGTCTGCGGCTGAACACCCGAGTAGGAATCCAATACCTGGCAGCATGGCTAACAGGAGCTGGTTCGGTACCTCTTTACAATCTCATGGAAGATGCTGCAACAGCTGAGATCAGCAGGGTCCAGAACTGGCAGTGGATCAAGTATGGAGTGGATTTGGATGGAGATGGACTTGGAGTGAGGGTGGGGAAGGAGCTGTTTGGGAGGGTGGTGGAAGAAGAAATGGAGAGGATTGAGAGAGAGGTTGGGAAGGAAAAGTTTAAGAAGGGAATGTACAAAGAGGCTTGCAAAATGTTCACAAGGCAATGCACAGCGCAAACTCTAGACGACTTTCTGACTCTCGATGCCTATAATCATATCGTCTTGCACCACCCCAGGGCATCATCCAGGCTCTAGATGCACCTCATCAGCATCATCATAATCTAGTTTTGCCTCTAGTTGTTGTCATCAAATCAATAACATACTCTCTCTCCGAAAACTGGATAGACTTAGCTTCCGGTTATTAGGTAAAGGAGGATGATCATATGTTTTTATATATATGGACACCTTTTGAATTCCTGCTTTTATGTGATGTCGTTGAATATAGCATATAATCAATGATATTTTCCTATTTATCAATGTTTTATTCACATCATTATTGTTTCTTCAGTATCTGGTAAATAAAAGAGAAAATTTGATAAAAACCCAAAATACTAAACCTCTTTTAAGATAAACTCATATATATTTTTCTTTCATTTTACACTCACTTCACATAAGCAAACTTACTATATAGAGCATATGTCTATAATTAATAGTTTTCTTCATTTTTTTAGTTTCTCTGATTCGCCCTTCAGTCGATATAAAGCTAAATTTGGTATCTTTCTCAATTTTAGCATCAATTTGAAACTCAAATACTTAGCTAAAATTTAGCTGGATTTAACTTTATCATAATCAATTACATTTTTTAATTTCTTACCTTGTTGTTACTAACTCAAGTGTATATATATATGTTATATATAGAAGTATGTCATTTGTAATAGAATGATTTTTTTCATTCTTACGCTCACATTTGGTGTCTTTCTACATAGTTGAAAAATGTCTAATTGTAAGGTACACGTTCTTGTTCTTTGATTAATTTTCTTCTTTTTAGGTATATTATTATATCATTTCTTATCCTGATCGAGAGAACATTTACATTTCTAATGTACCTATTAAGTAGGACATGATATGATAATATACCTACAAAAAAGAAACTCAAAATAGGGTTTAGGGTATAGAGTTAAGGTATAGGGTTTAGGGCTTATGGTTTTGGGCTTAGGGCTTAGGGCTTACGGTAACACTATAAAAAAATTTCCTTTTACTTTAATAATCAGATATCTTATTTATATTATATTTTACCTGATGTATAGATCATAGAATGTATTTATTTCACCTAGATTTTTTTCATAAAAATAAAGAAAACTGCATGATTCATGCAAAATTGATTGAAAAATGTTAGTGTTAAAAGAAAAACTCATAATCAAGGTATTTAAGACAACATCAATTAAGCTTATTTATTATATTTATATGTTATAGTTTAATTGTGGCAATTGTATAAAATTTATAAAAAATATGACATAATATGTATCATAATTGATACATTTTAGATGTCTATCAGAAAGAAATATTATGTGCGTTTTATTTAAAACCACTATTCAAAATTAGGTGTATATGAAAATCCCTCTAAATAAAAACGAACCGCTTAATGGTTCTAACTTGAGAAGATTCTGAGTTGCGAATCCTCATCTCTTGCAAGGAACTACGGATACGCTTCCAAATTAAAGCTTTATGATCAATTATATGAAATTAATTTCTGGATGCTTTCGTCCTCATGGTTAAACATAGGAAGTTAATATCAAGTGTAAGCATGGGGAAGAGAGGTAACAAGCATAGTACATGCATGAGCTGTAAGCCTGTAATTCTCTTCATCTTGTTCCATTCCTTGTCTGATTATACAGAGGCTGAGAAATAGCTAGTTTCATAGCTTCGAAACAATGGAGTTATACTGTATGCACCTATTTTGGAAGCTTGTCAGGGCTTTAATTCTCTCTCAATTAGTTCTTTTGTTGTTTTTGTTACATCTCTCAATTAGTTCTTTAACAATTAGGTCTTTTCATTATGATCAATTCTGTATAGTGCTCAGAAATAGTAAATCTATTGTGTTCCCTTTTGCTTAAAATTATGAAAATTTTCAAGTAAATAATTCATTGTTGTTAGCTTAATGGAAGAACAAACTAAACCTAAATAAGCTAAGAATCAAGACCCCAACTCCTAAGAAATTAAGGGACACAAAGGAAAGCTATAAGAAGAGGGGTATACAAAACGCGGTTCAATAAAGAAACTAAGAAAGAGACCATTGAAGATGGACGCAGACAGTTCCACCAACAGAAAAGAGAGAGCTCTACTCATCCACCTGTCCCAACATCCCTCATGCATCTCTTATGCCTCCAGCCCATCAAAATTTGCAGCTTTTTCAATACATTCAAAGCTCAGCTAAAACCAGATATGTCATCTCTATCTTTGATTCAGATCAATCCAAACACGTGTAACCTTTACTTTTTCTGTTCCTTAACGAACCAGAACAGTGCAAAAACGGTCACAACAAGCTCTTAGAAGTTAGAGAAGAGAATATAATTCTCTGTGTTTGTGTGCCCGAACTGTATATATCCCAGTATTTATAGTTTATAATAGCTCGGTGTCGTATCAGTAAAGAACTACAGCCATAAACCACACATGAAACCAAACATTCAAATCCGCTTCTGACATATAAACATAAACCTAAGCAACCCAGAGAGAGATAAACAAAGCAGAATGAACGTGGAAGCTAGAACAGTAGAATCAAACATATTCACAAATAATCAAAAAGGCTGAAAGCTTAAGTGCTTAACCACGAAGTTACCCTGGTCAGTTTAAGAAGAAGGGTTTCATACGGCTTTTGGTGCTATCGTACGGTACTCTTACGGCCGGCCGAGACACAGCGCAGCTTTGACGTCCAACCGCCACGCAAAACCTCCTCCCTCCATTCTCCACACGTCACACGGCACCGTGAGGGATCCACACGTGTACTGCACTCTCACTCTGCACGTAAACGCCGGGTAAGCCAAGGCCACCGCCGTCTCCTTCACCACCAAACACACCGTCACCTCATCCGTCTCGTTCTCTTGACCCACCATGCTTTTGTACGCCCCGTTCGTCCACACCACCCTACCGTACCCGTCCGTTAAGAACCCCGGACACGTGTCCGTCTCCAGACTCATCCTCCTCTCTTGGTCTGTAAACCCCAGTCCTCCATCAACCCACGTATCCGTCACGCAGTCCACCGTCACGCACGACCCCACCACTCTCACTGGCCGCGCAGTCGGAATATTCACCATCTTGTACTCCTTACTTCCAGGAAAGCTCTCGAAGCTCAGCCACGTGGCCGAGCTCCGCTCTTCCGGAGAGTCCTTAGGTTCCCGCTCTTCCGGAGAGCCCTTAGGTTCTGGACTCTCCGGAAGAAGCGACAGAGTTGTAACCGCAGCGGTAACACCATCTTTTCTCTTCTCCTCCTGCGGAGAAGAAGAAGAAGCCTTTCTCTTTTTGTTATTGCACCGCTTGTCTTTCACGTTCCTGCTCTTACCCCTCCTACATTTCTCACTTATCTCCGGCGTAGATCTGCCGCAGACCGACCCTCCGACCGGTTTCGGAGCGATCGGACGGAATCTCAGCATTATTCTATCCACCTTCGACGTGTCATAAACGCCACCACCTCCGCCGTACCTCGCTATACAACAACCGCCTCTCCTGTCCATCTCTCTCTCTCTCTCTCTCTCTCTCTCTCTCTCTCTCTCAGTGTTCGAGTGTTTCAGATCGTCAAGCAGTGAAGGTAAGAGCTAGCGGAGCTGGTCCAGGGGGTTACATATATACGGAGGAGGAGCTCCTCGACACGTGTGGGATCAGACACGTGTGGGCACTGTTACAGCCCAAAGACGGGATTGGTTGAGAGCAAAGACGTGGCTGTGGGGCCCGTATGAACGTTAAGTTCGGGATGTGATTGGGCCCCAAAAAGGGACCAATGGGAGAGCGAAAGGTGTCTGGTCACATTTAAAGAGATGGGAGACTTTTTTTTTGATGCAGAGGTGGGGGACTCTGCTGTGCATGGGGTTTTGGTGTTTTGGGTGTGACTGAAAAATCTGACTGCGGCTTCGAGAAGGTGGACACGATGCAGCTAAACGTTTCCATAATTGGCGTAATATGAAGAGGAAGAACTGGCCATGTGGACGGTGTCGATGAGGTCGTGGAGGTGAGGGTTGGGGTTTCCGCCGTTGGATTTGGTTTTATTCTGTTCTGGACCTTTTTTTTATTTTTATTTTTGAGTAATATCTGTTCTGGAGTTGGTGATTGGAGAGAAAGGATAAAAGGATAAAGCCATAAAGGGTTGCATGAAGAACTGGCTGCTAGCATGCGAGTGAGTTGACGGTATTGCCCTTGTGTTAGATCTTGTCTGGCTGAGTATGGAAAGTGACCTTGATTTGTTTCGGGTGGAGTTACTTATTGTTTACTCTTTGTGGCAATATATATTGGCTTAAGAAACCGTTGAGCATGAGAGTCCATGACCTGTGTCCTATGACTATGCTAATGTTGTTTTCAGGGGGAAATATGGGTAAATGCGTCTATTTCTGTATGTGATCCTTATCGGCATCAGATCACTTTGTGATCTTCTTACTTACTTATGTGGGAGGCTTAGCAGAAGTAAAGTTATAACCTGTGTTAAAATCTGCTCTGCCTTTTACTTCGACAGCGACAGATTTTACTGCAGTAGAAGGAAGCATATTGATTGGCACAGATCGATGTTAAGTCTTCGTAACTCAAAAGTTTCATCTGAAACTGACCTCAGTTTTGTCCGCAGTCTTAATGCATTACACAAACAATATATATATGCTCCCTTTGGATCGACATTAATTAGTGGCACATAACTTGAAGTATATAAAGAACTCTAAAAATCCTTTCTAATTGGGACAAATGTTTACAGAACGACCTACCACTATCAAAGCACTTAAAGAGGCATCGATCCCTCATCTCATATATAGCTAGGGCTCTTAAAGTAGAAGTACAAGCACCAATCGAGTGATTGATTAAAAAAGATTTCCTTTTAAAAGAAAGAAGAAAAAAAATTATTTTACAAAATATTGGTGTTTTTCTTATATGTTAAAAGTGGTTGAGTTGATAAAAACATTTTAAATTATTGCGACACTAAATACAGCTTAAGTGACCAAGAAATAAAAGCGTTTTAATGTGACCCCTTTAACCTGAACAACCGCTCGGTGTCATTTGGTTTAATGACATATAAAAAATCATAAGTTCGATACCTAATCAATTCGTTATAATATTTCAATTAATTGTTTAATATAAATAAATAAAAATAACAACCAACCATGTCATATCCCCAATGAAATCCATGCCCAATGGAGTTATGGCAAATCTCAGTAAGCCAAGTGTTGGAAGCAAGCCGTGACACTTGGCCAATATTTTAAGCACCGGACTGAAACCTATACCTTCCCTCTGCCAGAGTCACAAGGTCTCCAGCTTGAAATTAAGAGCCCAGAGCCAGTCAACATTTCCGGCAGTTCATATTGGTTAGTGTATTATCGCACCCGAATCCTTCAATCATTCTGTTTGTTAGATCGACTTGTCTGCTGCATGTCGTCTAGCTACGTACTTGCCTGCGTTGCTTGCGAAATCTGAGTTTCTGTTTAGGTTTATAACTAAACCCCCACTGGCTGCGTACTTGCCTGCAGATTTTGCCGTTGGAGATGATGAAGTTCATGCGTCGATCATGCTCTTATAGCTCACTGTGGTCCATAGTTTCGATTATCTCTAGCATATTGTTTACATAAAATATGAATACGAACGACGAATCAAATGTTAAAATACAGTGATCATCGGATTAAAAATTTTAAAACATCATCACGTATATATGAGATATGTTTTATGAATCTATAAATTAACCATACAAAAACACTTATCGTGAAGCTAATGCACTTGTGTTTTATCTGTAAGTAATCTATTACAATTTTCAGTTACGGGCTAACAGTATGAGGAACATTTTACATTTGATTCAGTTCTAAAACATCTCATCGTTCATTCAAAAATTAACATGACTTGCGACGTGCAGAAACTAAATCTAGTTAATTGTGTACCGAAAGTAAAAGTTTAGGAAATATATTGATATAAGCTCTAGCTAGTAGGAAGAGAGAAGGATTGCATACATACATTGGCTTCATGATCTCATCTGTGACTGTAAAGAGACCGAGAGGTGTTGAACGATTATATAAATATGAGCGTATGACTGATACATTTCCAAAATTTAGCCAAATTAGGTATACACTATCAACGTACGTCATGAACTAGTGTGCTGGCCTGTGAATTTATGCTACCTATTTTTGATCTCAATCAGATTACTTAAGGATAGTGATATTATATGTTTGTAACTATTCCCATTGAGGGATTGGAATGATTGATCAATTAGCTAGATTCTTAGAGTGCCAAACCATCTAAATTTTTTAAGTGTGATTGGGACTACCTATACCTCTTTTCAACCCGACAGTTTATTTCAACTCTTTGTGTGTCTATTCGATCTTTTATAAATAAAAAAAAACGTACCAACAGAGAGTTAGGCCTGCTGAATCTAGCAATGAGATCTACATCACGCAATCCACAAATTATTGGCTGCTTTCAGACATATATAGGCCTGATTTTAGAGATCTCTTCAAATCCTATATACTTTCTAAGAGTCGGAATTGTTCATTTTTCAATTTGATTTATATGTCGTAATCCTTATCCATCAATAAAACACGAATCAATGAAATCATCCGTTCATATGAAAAATTATCCGTTCATATGAAAAATTATTATATGGTCTCGGATCATAAGACACGTGGTATTCCGAGGTCATAAAATAATTACTCCATATAGCCTTATAGTTAAGACCACCAAGCTTGTTAAGCAAAGTTTAGATGCAGATCTATACGTCTACCTGCTTAAGCTCATCTGGTTGAATGCCAATCATATATTTAATGCTTGCTATCTTGTCGATCAAACTAGATTGGCATACGAAAAAGGTTCCCCTTGACCCCTTCTCGTTCTAGATAACATGTTCATGGATTATGGATAATGTAAATATTCTTTTGCTGATGTAATAATATGAGTTACGGGATAGATAGATTCCCATTCTCATAGTCTTCTCGAATTCTCAGGTCCAGGCTCCTGGCCTCTTCTAACCTGCTGTATAATATTGCAAAATTTGACCGAATCTCTTTCTTCGCGATCTGATATTGAATATATCTCATTAGGAAATGAAATGTTTACTACCAAAAGTTGCTTGCCATGTTATATACCAAGAAAACTAGAAAAGTTGCTTGCCATGTTTAGATAGGGCTGCTCATCTGCATGCTGACATCGATGTCCCATAAGGCCATAACCCTTCTCTATTAGTTTAAACGAACAAAGACGCAAAACTACAAAGGCACAGCTCTCTTTGCTAATCATCTCTCTTCGATCAGCTTTAGCTTAATTAGTTTTGCCCTACTTTGAAGCAAGGGTTGGCCACCACGACCGTACCCGGCAATGATTTAAGCAGCAGGCTCCAATCTGCTCTCAACACATCGACGACTGCCTAGAACCTTCAAACACTAAATTATTGTTTGCTGAAAGCTACTGTTTCTGGACCTTGCTATTCTCAGTGACCTAAATAATTTGGGGCACAGATATATAGATAGAGGGCTCGCGCGATCGAGTTGGAAATTAGTGGCTCGGTTGTGCCACGTCTTGATGTGGTACCAACTACAAAGGTGCTGTTTAGGGCTTCGGTGCTTGGGTGCAGCACTGTAATCTATGCTGTTTTCCTGCAAGATGGACATGATTTTACCTAAACCTAGAAAGAGCTTCCACTTTGCATCCCTTTAGGGTAACAATAGACACAACTCACACCAGTAGTAGTTATGACCGATACTCGTTCAAAAATATTGTTTTATAATTTACATGCATCAACAAGACAACTGTACAAAGGATTAGTTATAACATGCAATCAAACAAGTACATTAAATTTCGATATATAGTTCAAAAAGTATATAACTAGTGATTGAGGAATTCGGTCTAATTTGTAGAGGTCTGACTATATAAAAAGTAAAAACTGAAATCATCCTGTGCATAGGTTTGAATAAGTGTGCTGTAATTGGGTTTTAAGTTAGTATCTTGATTAAGTTACTTAAATGAGTTAAATCTACAGTAAAGCTGTAAAGATATCACTATATTCCTCTTTTTTACCTTCAGATTTTAGGTCTCGAGAGTCGAGAGTTGTCAAAGGAATACGGAAGAAATGGGTCGGGTAAAAAGAAATCTCTCTCTCTCTCTCTCTCTCTCTCTCTCTCTCACACACACACACACACTAGTACATCAATTTTATGAACAACTTCGATTGGACAGATTGGACCCTAGGCTTTAATTTTGTTTGATACATGCAACAGATCAGCAATAACAAGGATGCAGTTGTGCAGGATATTGACCCTTATCTTATAGGGGAATCATTTCATAAGTTTCAAGTAGTTTTTTTCGATTTCAAAGTTTCAAGTAGCTGGCACATAATCCCACATCTAGGGTGGACTACTCATTTCTCTTCATTCTCATTTTTATACTTATGAATTTGAATTCTGATCCAATGAATTGAATATTGGCATAGGAGAACTTTGTGCGCCATTTCTGCCTGTTCTTTCAGTTATGTTCACATTTTCAGATTTCGGAAGACCTTGCCTCAATGCTTCAACATTAACGTACTAATTTATTTACCAGATCCATCTTTGAAACCGAATAAGAGGGCATTCCTGTTCGCGTCATGAAAGAAAAGCACTGAATAAGAGGGCACCCAAGTCCGTCCTTGAGTGTATTTTCTGGAAATGCTTGGTCTTGTGGGTCCAATTTGAAAGGAAATGATCTCCTGGTTGATTTGTCAAGAAAGGTATATATTTGCTATATTCTGCAGCTGGTGACATAGAAGCAGCTAGCAATGGAAACCTTTTTCTTGAATGCGTAGCATGATGGCATTTCACGTTTGGAGAGACATACGCGATTGACAGTCCAAATCTGAGGAGCACTCAAAACATTCCCGGCCAGTAACTCTAAATTAGCCTCTGACTTCACCCTCTCTCTCTCTTTCTCTACCCTGGAGTACTTTAAGCTTCTGAATCTTCTCCTCATTATCCTATGAAAAAACAAACCCTCTGAGTCTCTGAATGGATAAGACATTGTTGTTGAGGCTGGTAACCCAATAAAGTTCAGTAACACTATATACGCATCATCCATTGCAGCCAAGCTCCACTTATTCGTTTCTGTAATGTACAACAGTTCAAGGAATTCCGACACATAGCTATATACCCATAAATGTCCAATTTTGATGCATGAATCATGATAGATACAAATTCCACGAAGCTATGTGCCTATGTCCACAAAGAATAACCTCCCAAACAACACACACACACACACACACACACACACACACATATATATATATATATATATATATATATATATATATATATATATATATATATATATATATATATATATATGAGTAAATAACAGTTCTTGCCTCTTTTGTTCTAATTCACTGATATCTTAATCTTCAAAGGAGTTGTACAAGATGTCTAGTCAACAAGCAATATATAACGATATAATTTGTTCTTAAAAGAAGAACCAAATTTTCTAGACCGGATGACAAACGAAATGGGCATGTCAATCACCTTTTCTTAGCTTCAGGCCATCGTCTTGTCGCGTGATTCACATGTAAATTTCTCAAAACTAAAAACATCATGCAACATTGATAAAAATTTAAGGTTAACTCACGCATTATAATAGAAATTTATTCGTAAAATTAACTCTTCCATCACTAAACACAAAGTGAGCATTACATAAACATAACTAAAGAAACATGTAAATATAAAGTTATCAAAAGCTCAAAACAAAACAAGTCAAATTGCTATTTTCTAATAGCATATCCCTCTCTACTCCTTCGATCTTCTTGGTCGAAATTCGTATTCAAGTTTTGTCCTCCAAACGAGTCATTGTACCTCAAAGAAGGTTGGTTCTTTTTTGGAGCTGGTGGACATGTGCGGTCTTCACGTGAACAATCTTCATCCGAATAGTCTTGCTTCTTATCTCCAGCCATCATCCAATTGTCATGGGCATAGTGAGCCATTTCCTTTGCAAGGTGCTGCCGGAACGTTAAAGGGTTCTTGTGAATACCCAGACTAGTAAGGAAGAGGTATACTCTCCCAACAAAGCAGCCAAGGGTTCTTGTCAAAACCATATGTGAGTTGTATTTATTCTTGGATTATTGAGGTGATCAGATGAACAAGTGTACACCTGAACATGCAAGAATGTGGAGGGTGTTAGGAACATAGGAGTTATATTTAGAAGGGTATTTCAGTCTTTAGCATAATTCTCCTATATATGTAAGAATTGTAATACTATTTGGATTAATCAGATCATTCACAATGTAGTCGGTATCTCTTTCTGCCTTCTTTTCTTGATTATGGTAGTTCATTCTAAAAAAAAATAGATGGTAGTTAAAACTTGATTATGGGTCAGCCCATTTCTTTCTGGTCCAGTATCTTGAATCATTGGGCCCAATAGTAAAAGAAACGGTACCCACCCGAGTAATCCAGAAAAGCATAAATGCTGAGCTGGCAGCTAGAAATCTATCACGTGTGAAAGCGGTAGATCGCTTCCTACGTCATATGGCGGTAAAAAGTCAAATACAAACACGTGGTCGACACCGCCACTACCTTATTGAATCTTCTCAAACAGTGTTCCTTCTCTTTAACTCCGTTAAAAACCCACACTCGCTCTTTCACCCGGCCCACGCTTCCGCGTAAGCAGTAAATGGACACGTATTAAAACACCAGAGCGAGTATCAAACGCACACTACTCGCGAGAATAGCGTCACCTCGGAATCTCAATTATTGAATATAAAAACTCAAACCGTCTGATCTGAATCTCGTCCGTGCCATTATTTTAAATTCGGACCGTGAGATCTTCCAAGTTGCCGATGAACGGCCAGGATCCCTTTTATAGCGGCGGGCTTTAAGGCCTCGCGGGCCTTTAAGTAGAGGGGTGTGAGGGGAGCCCATACTCTCTCACATCGTAGGCTGAAAGATCTTTAGCCTCTTTCTCTCTCTTCTTCTTCTTCGTCTTTCTCTCTCTATCTAATTCCTCTCTCTTCTATTCGACGAAGGCTTTCTAGGGTTTGGGAATCGCGCGCGCGCGCATCTTCAACGGCTCCGGCGATGGGATCCAGGTTTTAATTGGAGCGGTTCTAGGGTTTTGGATTATCAAGCGCATTGTATTGGGTGGCTCGCGGGTTCGATTTGAGCTTCCGTATCCGCATCGCGATCTAGGGTTTTCAATTGGGGTTTATACGTAGAGAGAGAGGCCCAGTTTAGGTTTTCTCTTGTAAGTTTTTGAATTCCTTTCCTTCTCTTTTTTTTCTTTGCGATTTTTTTATAAAGGGTTTTGATCTGAAAAGGGGGGGGGGGCGTGAATTGGGAGATTGTTCAATAGGGAAAGTTTCTATCTTTGGGGTTAAGTGGTTCGATAGATTCGCATTGCTTGTATTGAGCTGGGGAATTTATCCCCAATTTTTATTTGATGCCTAATCTTCCCTCTGTTCATATTACCCAGTTATGCAAGTTTGAATTTTGAATTGAATTCGAGCAGTTCGAGATTGATAGGGCCTTCCCTTTTGCTGAAAGTTTTGAACTTTGTGACGAATTCTTTGAACCCTGGACATTTGGAGAGAACTAAACGTATACATACTTAGATTTGGGCATTAAGAGGAGAATAATAACAATTGGGCTTCAATTTTGTGCATTTTGAATTGTGGTGTCATTGAGATCAACTTACAAGGGACTAAAATTATTTGCCACAGTTGATATGTGCAGTAATTTGGAGTTTATCTTATGGCACCTACTGTTCCAATAGACTTCGCTGGACAGAAACAGTCATTGATGGGGAAGTCACGCAAGTATTCAAAAGGGCAGGTATCTGGTTTTGTTCCGGATTATCGGCACGCTGTTGAGACCATGGGTGAATCAGAGGGTTTTGGAAGCTCAGGAAGGGTGGATACGGAAATGACAGCTTCGGAAGATTCATGTGCACCTTCTAAAAGGAAATGCATTAGTTTGAATGTTGATGGTCATGATAATTTTGGGTTGCCTATGCAAGTGCTTCAGCTGTCAAGAATGTCTCGGTCCGAAAGGAAAGATTTAGAAGTCAGGCTGAATTCGGAGCTGGAACAGGTCCGGGACCTTCAGAAGAAAATTGCAACTATGAGTTCAGCTATTGTGTTATCCCCAGCTAGTGATATTCGGAGTTGCAGTGATGGGAAAACCAGGCCTCCAGTCGAGGCTTATCATAGACCAGCTGAACTAACTGGGCCGCAGGGTAAGAAACGAGCTCCTCATGGGCGTAATGGTTCGCGCAACAAAAAGAGCTTATCTGCGCATGTGGAGTCAGTGAGGCCAGTTGCAGCTTCAAATGCTCAGTTGATGAAACAATGTGAGGGTTTGCTAAATCAGTTGATGAAACATCAACATGCTTGGGTTTTTAAACATCCTGTAGACGTGGTGAAGTTGAATATTCCGGATTATTTTACTGTCATTAAGCATCCAATGGATTTGGGCACTGTGAAGAGCAAGATTGCTTCTGGGGGATACTCGAATCCATTAAGTTTTGCTGCTGATGTGCGGCTTACATTCTCAAATGCTATGACTTACAACCCACCTGGCAATGATGTACATATTATGGCTGAGATTCTCAGTAAATATTTTGAACAGAGGTGGAAAGCAGTAGAAAAGAAGCTTCCAGTTGATGTGGATGCTTTGCCTTTTAGAGCGCCTCTTCATACGGAAATCATAGAAACTGCTACACCGATGCCACCCTCAAAGAAGAAGAAAATTACACCAAATGATAGTAGCTTCAAGCCAGTGAAGCCTGTCAAGCCAGAAATTGTCAAACACATTATGACTGATGAGGAGAAGCATAAACTGACCATGGAGGTTGATTCTTTGCTGGGAGAATTGCCCGAAAGCATTATTGATTTCTTAAAAGAGCATAGTGGTGAAGGTCAAACCAGTGATGATGAGATTGAGATTGACTTTGAGGTTCTCAGTGACGATACTTTGTTTGCATTGCGGAAGCTTCTAGATGAATATCTGCTGGAGAAAGAGAAAAGGCTGGCAAAAGCTGAACCTTGTGAAATGGAGGTGTGCTAATCCCTTTTTTTTTGGCCTTTTTATTATCCGTTGGTTATTACTTATCCAACCTAATATTATATGCATTTATATATTGTATGTTTCTCATACTGTTGTACTGCTTTTTTGCTGCAGATCCTTAATGAGCCGGGATTTAGCAACTCTTCGCTGCATCCATGTAAAGGTTTTTCCCTTTAATAACTCCATGCTTATTAATTGAATCGGGCAAAACGTGTTATTCATTTATTGAGCTTTGCAAAGTGTGTTATGTATAGCACGTATTTCGATCAGCTGAGGTCTCACTACATATGCAATTTCAGGCAATGACATGGTTGATGAAGATGTGGATATTGTTGGTGGAAACGATGCTCCTATGTCAAGCTTTCCTCCTGTAGAGATTGAGAAAGATGCAGGTCATAGAAACAGTAAATGCAGTAGCTCTAGTAGCTCCAGTAGTGAATCAGGCTCTTCGTCCAGTGGTTCGTGTTTCTGCGTACTCTTCATCTATTCGGTCATTTCATCTTATAAAATAAATTTGTGGTTTACAATATTTATTTCTGGTGTTCAAATTTTGGAGCTCTTGTGCGTACTTAAATTTTTTGTGTACTATGCAAATATTACTAAATACTCAGTGACCTTGCAAGCTATGGTTCGTTGTTCTGATCTTTGTTGGTGCAATTGTCTTACATTATTCTAGCTGTTCTTCCTTGATAGGTTTTTTGAATGACACTAATTTAACTAGAATATCGTCTTCTTAATGATTAGAGCAGAAACGAGAAATTCAAACGTACTATGAATTCTGTCAAAACCTGGCCTTGGTGGTCGCGCTTTATTGGTTTAAACCTGTCTCAGTTTATAGTTACTTCTGTGCCTTACCCGGGCAAAGAGAAAAAAGAACTCTTTCCTTATACTTTAGGCAGTGAGATCAGCATGCCTAAAGTATAAGGAGATTTAATATAAGACGATTGCATGTGGAATAGAAATGGTTGGAACCCATCACTTTGGATGGTGTGCTATAGAAACCTTTGGTAACTAGGGTGACCAGCGCTTCTTGATCTTAGTGGCTGATGGTGACCAGCTCTTCTTTGAGGGGTTTGTGGTCTCGATTGTCCTGAAATATAATGTGTTATTTGTGATCTTGCTAGTACGAGGATTGATAGCCAATCTATTTGGTTTCTTACCAAACTGTATTTAGGATATTCGTGTGTGCATAAATGTTCCTGCATCTTGTTGCAAATTGAACCGTTCCTCATTCCAAGAAAAGTTGTGGTGTTTTACTAACATGACTCATACTTCTCAGATTCTGACTCGGCCAGTTCTTCAGAAAGTGAATCACGTGTTCCTAAAGCTTCACCTACATTTGGTGGAGGAAAGGTATATCATAATAATACACTAGTTCTGCTTGTTTGGCAGTATCTGTTTGTTTGTCGTTGGAATCTGCTTCCTTCTTCCCTCTCTCTCTCTCTCTCATATCATTTCTGACATTTTATCTTGCATATTCCTTTGGCAGGAAAAGCTTGGTTCTGAAGCAAATTCAGAACCGAAGAGAAGTGATCCAGGTGGTTCTGAAATTAGCAATGGTGAGTTTTGAGGATTTATTCCGCAGTTGGTATTCTTGGTACTTGTTTTATTTCTTCCCTGAAACTATCATTTATCTTTTGTAGATCCAATCAATGGGGTTGTCCCGGTCGAACAGAAATCCCCGTCTAAACCAATTTCCGTTGAGGAGGGTGAACGCCAAGAGGGTAAGCATGAAAATCATCACAAAAATATCTGCTCTTAATTTCGGCGCATCATCTTACAACTCGTGCTGTGACATCATAGAGGAGAGTGCTCCACCCGAGAGGCAGGTCTCCCCTGACAAGCTCTACCGCGCAGCTTTATTGAGGAATCGGTTTGCAGACACAATATTTAAAGCGAAGGAGAAGGCGCTTGAAAAGGTTTGTAATCGCTACCTGACTTGGCATCCAAATGCTCTTCTTTTTGTGTTTTTTGTTTTGTTTTTGTATTGCATCTTACATTTGTGATTGGTTAAGTATCTTCTTATTTTTGGTCCAGGGTGATAAGTTGGATCCAGAAAAACTGCGAATTGAGAGGGAGGAACTTGAAAGGAGGCGTAAAGAAGGTGTGCTTTCTATAGTTATTTGATATAAGTATTTCGTATGATGAAGTTCATTTTGAGGAGTGAAAGGTATTTAAATATCATATTTACTTCGTGTCATTAGAAAAAGCACGCTTGCAAGCCGAGGCCAGAGCTGCAGAAGAAGCTCGAAAAAAGGCTGAAGCCGAAGCTGCAGCTGAAGCTAGAAGGCAAAGGGAACTAGAGAGAGAAGCGGCTCGCCAGGCATTGCAAATGGTAAGTATAGAAAGATCATTCTGAAGGGAAGCATCTTAGATTCTTAATAAATCAGCTGACAAAAATCTCGTTGCGCAGATGGAAAAGACTGTTGAAATCAATGAGAACAGTCGTTTCATGGAAGATCTAGAAATGTTTAGGGCTGGTGATGATGATCATTTACCACATTACATCGAGGAAACCAGCCCTGAGCATTCTCATAACGAGCCTGGTAGTTTCAAACTGCAGGGAAGCAGTAATCCGTTGGAGCAACTTGGCTTATTCATGAAGGCCGATGATGATATAGAAATAGAGGAGGAAGAAATTGATCCTTCCAGGAATGTTGAAGAGGGACCTTCTCATAATGAGCTTGGTAGTGTCAACCTGCAGGAAAACAGTAATCCCTTGGAGCAACTTGGTTTATTCATGAAGGCGGATGATGATACAGAAATAGAGGAAGAAATTGATCCTTCCAAGAATGTTGAAGAGGGACCTTCTCATAATGAGCTTGGTAGTGTCAAACTGCAGGAAAGCAGTAATCCCTTAGAGCAACTTGGTTTATTCAAGAAGGCAGATGATGATATAGAAATGGAGGAAGAAGAAATTGATCCTTCCAGGAATGTTGAAGAGGGAGCTTCTTCCAAACTGCAGGAAAGCAGTAATGCCTTGGAGCAACTTGGTTTATTCAAGAAGACAGATGATGATGTAGAAATGGAGGAGGAAGAAAGTGATCCTTCCAGGAATGTTGAAGAGGGAGCTTCTTTCAAACTGGAGGAAAACAGTAATCCCTTGGAGCAACTTGGTTTATTCAAGAAGGCGGATGATGATATAGAAATGGAGGAGGAAGAAATTGATCCTATCAGGAATATTGAAGAGGGAGCTTCTTTCAAACTGCAGGAAATCAGTAATCCGGAGCAACTTGGTTTATTCAAGAAGGTGGATGATGATATAGAAATGGAGGAGGAAGAAATTGATCCTCCCAGGTGCGTTGGAGAGGCACTCTCAAACGATGTTGAAGAGAGGCCCTCAAACGAAGTTGAAGTGGGGCCCTCAAACGATGTTGAAGTGGGGCCCTCAAACGATGTTGAAGCGGGGCCCTCAAATGATGTTGAAGCGGGACCCTCAGACGGTGTTGAAGAAGCGAGACCCTCAAATGAGGTTGAAGAAGCGGGGCCTTCAAACGACGTTAAAGGACCCTCAAACAATGTGGAAGAAGGACCCTCGAATGTGGCTGAACAGGTACCTCCAGACGAAGTTGATGGTGAAGGGCCTCCAAACGAAGTTGTTGTTGAAGGGCCTCCAAACGAAGTTGTTGTTGAAGGACTTCCAAACGAAGTTGATGTTGAAGAGGGACCTGGGAATGATATAGGAGGGGGACCAGATTTGGAGGAAGGACCCGGGAATGATATCAGAGAGGGACCTCTAGACGAAGTTGATGTTGAAGGGCCTCCAAACGAAGCTGTTGTTGAAGGACTTCCATACGAAGTTGACGTTGAAGAGGGACCTGGGAATGATATAGGAGGGGGACCAGATATGGAGGAAGGACCTGGGAATGATATCAGAGAGGGACCAGGTGAAGGATCTGGGAATGATATGGAAGAGGGACCTGCTAATGATATGGGAGAAGGACCTGGGAATGATATGGAAGAGGGACCTGCTAATGATATGGGAGAAGGACCTGGGAATGATATGGAAGAGGGACCTGCTAATGATATGGGAGAGGGACCTGCTAATGATATGGGAGAAGGACCTGGGAATGATATGGCAGAGGGACCTGCTAATGATATGGGAGAAGGACCTGAGAATGATATGGAAGAGGGACCTGCTAATGTTGTTGAAGGACTTGCAAATGAGGTTAAAGAGGTTTCTGCAGATGGTGTTGAAGGGTTTGAAGTGGTAACTACAAGTCATGTTGAAGAGAGAACACCAAATCAGATTGAAGAAGGAACCTCAAAAGAGGTTGGAGAAGTCGAAGTAGAGATTGATTAATTTGTTGCTCACATTTTTCCTTCTTTCCCTTTCACTAATCCAGAAGCAGAAGCGGCAAATGATGATGAAGGCACTGGGCAGATGGCCTGTGAACCTTGGGTTGGCTTTGCATGCCAGACGAGCTTTAGAGCAGGAGAGGCAGAAATGAGTTATGAACTGGGTGTGAGCTTGTGTTCTATGAAGTAATTTTATGATTTTGATTTGGGATAGTGGGACTTTGGTTGGTAACATCATTCAATCATTTTGCCCATGGACGATAGACCCCGTGGGTTTTTGATCAAAGAAAGAGATGTGTTTTATTCAGGGAATTGTTCAATTTTTGTATGTAAAAAGTAAAGCTGCATAGATTTTACTCATTTGTGTTAAAACTGTTAATAATAGGCAGACGGTCGTCTTAGATTTGTAAAATATCAGTCAGACTATTGTGACATTTGATCCGTTTTTCGCAGGAGATAGATGTCTTTCCATAGGTGTTCTATACAATGGTAGATTCTAAATTATGAATCAGAAAAGGAAAAATGCAGTGTGTTGGGTTTTCATTGTTTTCTGTTTTTACGGCCCTCTCTCTTGATTCTTAAATCTCAACACAACAAATCTGATAATAAACAATGTTGAACGGGTGATCCGCAATTAGATCATCACTCGCAAGATACATGCTTGTAATGAAAACCTGTCCGTCTCGTACTATTATAAAACGTGCAGTCTCTAAATCATCAAATTATGGTCTCATAGAATTATCTCTATTAAGTTGATTCAAATTATTAAGAACAGTAATTACTATAGTAGATAGCAAAATAAAAAACTAATATAAAGAAAATAAAGAGATATTGGGGAGAAAAATGTGGACAATGGATAGAAAGTGGGATTACAAGACTTGGTAACTGCATTTACAAAAACATATAGATAACGTGGAAAATGGATACGAGTTTCTCATTCGTATCAAAAATATATATAAACTGATAAATAAAAATTAACTACTTAATTTTAGAAGTGATTTTGTGACACTGTAAATTTACACAAGTAAAAAGTTAATAGTTGTAAAACCGAGCCCCCCTCCCCCCTCCTTGATGATGGTCTCTCTTTTGTTTAACAAAACTAAACTACGACGGGCGAATTGTACAAGAGAGATGTCGTTTATTAATGAAACCAGGGCTTCTGAAAAAACGGGACGTCGTTTTTGTCGTCTTCAATTACACAGAGCAGGATAGTAGCGCAGTCTGTCATCTCTCTCAGTCTCGTCTTAGCTCTCTCTCTCAAGTCTCGTCCTCACTCGATTCTTCTGCTGGCGATCTTTCTCGGCTCTCTTTATTCTCCCTCCTCTTTATTACTCAGGTTCTCAATGGCGGCCACGATCGCCTTCAACGCCGCCGGATCTCCGGCCCGCCTCTCCCACCCCAGCCGCCATACCTATCCGCTTCTCGCCGGTCTCCGCCTCCGTCAGGCCGTCCCGGCGCGGTGCTCAAGCTCAGTATCTTCCTCCTCCGTCTCAGGTAAACGGATCGCATTTTCGTTTCCCTGTAGATTATGAAGACAGTGATGAGAACTGAGTGAAATTAATGGAATCAAATATGCAGGAATTAGGGCTCAGTCTGTGGCGGCGGAGCCAGTGAGATATTCGACGGCTCCGAAAGTGGAGGCTCCGGTGGTCATTGTCACCGGAGCTTCTAGAGGGATTGGCAAGGCGGTTGCGCTAGCTCTCGGGAAATCTGGTTGTAAGGTGTCTTCATCGATTTCATTTGTCTTCATCGATTGCGTGGTTTGAGTAGTCAGAAACTTATGCTGCATTTCCTTGTTCACAGGTGCTTGTAAACTATGCAAGGTCGTCTAAGGAAGCCGAACAAGTTTCCAAGGAGGTACCTGCTGTTTATATAAAATGCTGAAAATTCTGTATGATTTGAATGTATGAACATGTAGAGGCCACTCCAGACCTGAAATCTTTAGTCAAGTTTCGTGTTTTTTCAAAGAGTACTGTAAAAATCTGGGAATTGTGTGAGCTGCGCTCAAGTTCTTTGATTTATATGCAAAGTGTCGGATAACACACCAACAAGTTGGTATAGACTCTTAAAAGGAGACACTATGTGGTCAATAATTCGAACTTACATGTTGTATTCTCTAGATTGAGGAATCTGGCGGTCAAGCTCTGACTTTTGGGGGTGATGTTTCAAAGGAAGAAGATGTAGCAGCTATGATTAAAACTGTAAGTAAATTTTCTCTTTTATGTTATTTTTTTGTTTGTTATTGCAATTCAACATTACTTCATTTTAGTCAGATGATTACAGGTGGTTGATGCATGGGGAACAGTTGATATCTTGGTTAATAATGCAGGTTGGCGTCAAAATTACTTGTGTTCTGGTGTATTGTTACGTTCTTCATTGTTTTTTTAACCGAATTTTTTGTTCTTCATTTCAGGAATAACACGGGATGGCTTGTTGATGAGAATGAAAAAATCCCAATGGCAGGAGGTTATTGATTTGAATCTTACTGGTGTATTTTTATGCACACAGGTATTTATATTGTGGAATGTTTTTGTTCAGTAATTGTAGTTTGCTAGCTCAAGACAATTATTTGACTATTGATTCATGCTTTTTGCAGGCTGCAGCCAAAGTTATGATGAAACAAAGAAAGGTAACTACAGTTGTTTCCTGTCCTTTTGCTTTCCATGTGAAAATTTTATTTGGTCTCCATTATCTTAGCATATTCATCATCTTGCAGGGAAGAATTATTAATATAGCATCTGTTGTCGGTCTTGTTGGCAATGTTGGACAAGCCAACTACAGTGCTGCAAAAGCAGGAGTCATTGGCTTCACAAAGAGTGTTGCAAAGGAATATTCAAGCAGGAACATCAATGTATGTACATCTGATGCAGGCCTTCTTTTTTCCCAAACTTTTTTTAGGATATTTTCTTTGCAGTATAAGGAGTGCATTTAACACTGCATCACACTTGACAATTGTTATGCTGTCCCAGTTTCAAGACGTTATTAATATGACAATAGTTTTCCACTCATTAACTCATACACGATGGGATGAACAAGTATTTAACTATATTCTTTTTGTATAGGTCAATGCTGTAGCTCCTGGATTTATTGCATCTGATATGACTGCCAAGCTTGGAGAAGACGTGGAAAAGAAAATCCTTGGGTCCATCCCCTTAGGTGAGAACAACTAGATGCTGGCCAGTTATGGAAGCATTATTATCAAACCTCTTGAAGCTAATTTCTGTGTATCATTAAGAATTACTTGTTTTTAATCTTTGGTCTGCACTGAAATCAAGTTAACATATCAACACATATGTCCCATTCAGTGTCAGCCAACTCTTCTCATTATTTGGATTGGCTCACTAAAAACTAAAAACAGTATATGGTGTTTCATGTATTGTACATCTGTTGCAATCTGCTCTAAGATGATTGAAATATGGAATAATTCCCTATAATCTTCTTTAGTTGTTCACCTCAACTGAAATCATTGAGTTTGAGGAGTGGATCATAAATTAGAGACAATGCTTATCCAAGTTGCAATTCTTTTCAGGGCGATATGGTCAACCTGAAGAAGTTGCTGGACTGGTGGAATTTTTGGCTCTTAATCCTGCTGCCGGTTACATTACCGGACAGGTAAACTTCTTTGAATATACTATGTGCCATGACTGCCATCCCTAAATAAGAAAGCTGCAACTCTATAAGTCTGTTGTCATCAATCTCAAACTGTATTGATCTTTTCTAGGTGTTGACCATTGATGGCGGAATGGTGATGTGAGAACCAAGACTGGCTCCACAAAGAACTGAATGAACATCAAGTTTTATCTTACAGTGAGTTGAAACATAGGAGAGCTTTTGTTTTAAATCCATAGTTTTTACCAGTAACTTGATACGAAGTAGAGAGGTTGCTCTAATTTTTCTCAGTTTTGACGATGGCTGTCTCAAGTCTCAACTGATTACAAACAGCGCAAATGAACAGAACTTGATATTTTTGTGTAACTATTATGGTTGGTCATTGACTGAATATATATGCTTTGTTTCATGCCACATGATATGCTACTACAAAATATCAATTTATTATGGAAGAGATCATTGTAAGTACAGTAACACCTAATCCAGATTCTTCAACAGAAATGGATATCTATATGCTGTCTCCTAGTCCTAGCAACAAAAATTGGATTTGCCCTCCGCAACTCTGCCTCTTTTTAAGTTACTTTACTATACAGATACACATGCAATGTTTCACTTGAGCCATGCTACACTTGAGAGACTTAATCCTCAAACATGCCCTCATCTGAAATTCCAGGAGATTCTGTCCCATTAACATGGGGCTGGGTGGTCATATCAACGGTTTCATTCAAGAAGCTGAAATCAAAGTCATCATCGTCGTCGTCTTCATCATCTTCACCTATGTTTGTATCTTCCTCCTCATATTCTCTTGGTTTTATCCCCTTGGCTTCTCTTTTCATCCGCTGTTCGATGCAATCATCATATGACATTTCATACCAAATGTTACTCTTTCCAACAATAGATTTGTTGTGAGCATCTGTCAGCCGTTCTTGCTTGCTTTTCTCTGAGTTCTTTGGTTCCCCCCAGTAGTCATACCGGTATAGAGGGTTGTCTGGGTCATATTGATCCTTCCCAAAGTAGCTGTCCTCCATATACCTCCCTGGCTCTTCCAGTGGTAGACCAAGAGCTTTACGGCTGTAGGTTAAAACCATAGTTTTAGCATGGAGGTCCAGTTTGTAAATAAAAACAAAATATCAAGTTCAACAGAGGTCCAACATGGGAAACACTCATATCCACAACGGGGATGGGCAAGTACTGATAGACCTAAATGATGGTAGAACAATGAAAGTAAAACATAGAGATAAAGCACATAACATCAAAAACCTATAGAACTTCGCAATACCAGCTTATATCTCTGATCAAAGCTTCTCTTTCCTCCAATGATCGACGCCAATGTAAGAAGTCATATTCGTCCATCTCAATATTGCGCCTCATTTTGGTAACTTTGTATTCCTCTCCTCTCTCTTCTGTTTCCTGTCTTAGTGTATTACGTAGCTGCAGAAACAAAAGGGAAATATCAATAGCAGTTTCTAAAATTATAGCCTAGATCAATCAATTGAAATATTGTTCAGCCTAATTTTCTAGTATGATTCATCAATAGAGATGAAACGTCCTATCTTGACATGAACCAACATGGAACAACCGGGCAAACAAAAACTGGAAAAAACAAAAGTGATTAGAATACTTATCGACTCGAGATAACAATTAAGCGGCTGACCTGACGCTCAGCAAAGGCAGTCTCCAGGTCAAGTTCTTTAACGCTAGTTTTCTGCAAACATATATGACAACAGAATGTAAGTGCCACAGCATAGACCACATACAATGTCCACAAGAAAAGTGCTCACCAGAATCACTTTTGGTATTAAGGTCTTCTTATAATAAGCTTTTGTATATTCAATACTATTTTCTTCATTTAAATCTTCATCATCAGTTAACTCTGACAGTTTTTTGTCTTTGTATTTCTCAGGATTAGCCTCCACGTCATCCAAAATCATCTGTTCAGCAACATGTATCTGCCACAACTGCATAAAAGAAACAAGGAAAGTCAAGAATCACAGTGGCCACGAGACAAGTGAAATTACACTCATAAAAGAAACAAGTATGCTATGGACATGAATGCAAATTATGGCATATAGATACAAGATAGTAGTTCACAATTCAACATTTTACCTTATCAACATAAGGGTGATTTGACAATAAAGGTTCCTCTACGGGTTTATCTTTTGGATCCTTCCTGGGCACTGGAGGTCTTCCACAATCAAGCTGAGAAGTGAAACAGGGAACATCAAAACTAGAAGCATTTTCTTATAGTAGACAGTAAGAGCTCAGTGCTTTCATAGAGTATGAAACTGTAAAGAAATGACTGAAACTAGGAGACTAAGTGAAGGTAAGAGTCAAACTGTAACTGTGAAACATAATTACAACCAACTCACTCCACCCCCACACCCCCTCACAATTTCAATAAAGAACTAATGATTGACATACCAGGGAAAAAAGGTAGAAAATTTGAAAAATAAAATCGGGAGAAGCACATACCCGTAATTCATCAGGATTAGTATCTTCATCATGATGAAATATTGGTGGAAAGTCAAATCTGTTAAAGCTGGAAATGTGGAAGCAATTTGAAATTGACAAGAAACCAATTTGATCAGAACATTATTCCAGGATTTCCTAAAACAGAAACAAATGGATGGTAAGAAACTAGGAAGACATACATAAGGTGGTCTATATTGGGATAGACAAAACGCAATTCAATTGGAAACCGAAAGCGATAAGGATCTCGTTTAGCCTGCAAAAGAAAAACCTAGTAAGATTATGCCCACAAGCTATATAACACTACCTGATTAAGAGTAAGTTACAATCACTCCATAGAAAGAGAATACAGAGTAAATATATAAAAAAGAGAGAAAGAAAGAAATTTGAGCGCAGCACTTACCAGAACTTCAACCATGCAACGCATACCAACTTTTATGTGATGACGGATCCAGTACCAGTCATTATTTTTTATAGGAACCCACCTGAAAGACATTAATACTCATCAACCAATGTTGCACTGAAAGAAGCCAGCTTTCAGCCTCTGTACATAGAAAAAGAAGTTCTTTTCTTTTCAACTCTAGAATAGTTCAACCATAATAGTACTAATGTATAGCACTCCCACCATCACAACTTGGTCCATTTATCCCCTAGAGAAATAAATATACGGCTTCCAGCAATGAAGTTACAAAACTTGAGAAAAACTAAATAAGACGAGCATAGCATATGGTACTAACCCATCATATACACCTCCAATGTCCACAAATGCTCCTTGATACAGATGTATGGATGTCACTTTTCCTTCACAGATCTGCATTACACATATCTCTAAGCAATCAGCATTCTTTCAGTGATTATGATCAACATTTACAGAAACACACCAAATAATTTATAAAAGATAAGCACTTACTTGTCCGGGGTAGTAAAACGGAAGTTCATACTGCACATCAAATGAAGACCAATGTCAACACACATTCGGCCAATCCAAAACGCAAACACTAAAAAAACGAAACAAGTATCAGAGTCCATCATACCATGCCCTCTTTGTAGTCCTTGCCTCTCTTCCTCCTCCCCGGATGGTAATCTTGGTCATACTACATTAACAAAAACAACACAATCACAATCACATTAAACAAGAACAATGCAAAATGCAACCTCCTCTCCTCAAACAAACCTTATAAGACTCCTCCTCCAACCGATCCTTATTCGCGGCGGCCCACTCCTTATACTGCTTCAAAAACACCTTATACCTATCCAAACACAGCTCATCATTCTCCACTTTATTCTCCCCACTCTCCAAATCACCCACCTTTACTCTCACCGCCTGCAGCTTATGAGCTCCCCTTATAAACTCCAGCTCCTCCCTATCCACCTCCCAATCCCTCGGCGGCCAATCCCTCGGCGGCACCTGTCTCACCACTAACGGCCCGGCCCAGGAAGTCTCCAACGGCGCCGGAATATTCCCTTTGATTTCAAACTGTTTCTTGTAGTAGTCGTCTTCCGTTAGGCCCATCTCCTCCATCTTCTTCTTCCGGTAGCTCGGCCGGAGCATTTTAAACGCCTCGATGGCCTCCGGCGACTGGAGCGCGACTTCCTCGCCTTCGTTGAGGGATTTCCGGGCGAAGTTGGCTTCAGGGGTCAGAATCTCCTCCCATGGGGCCCAGCCGCGCTCGACCCAGTTGCGCTTGCGGGCTTCGTCCTCGGTTTCTTTGTCTTTGGGGCCGAAGTTCTGGAGGAAGGTCTCGTCGACGGGGAACTCGTCGGAGCTGAAGGCCTTGGATTTGAAGGAGAGGTGGGGATGGGGAGCGGTGGTCCATTTGGGTTGGGGGTTTAGGGGTTTGGGGAAGGTGAAGAGGAAGTGGTGAGGGGTTTGGAGGAGCTGCATCACTGTGAGAGTGAAGAAGAAGAGTGAGTGTTTCCTCAGCAAGGAGTGAAACTTCAAACTTGTGAGAGTGGATAAAGTAATTTCTATTTTTTTGTTTTCTGAGTTTGGGTTTTCTATCTGCTGGGTCTGCTGTTAATGTCATTGGGGTGAATTCTCAAGAATTTAATTAAAAATAAAAGATTCTTAATTTTTTAGGATTTGTCCTGTGGATCATATTGTATTAATATTGTTTCAATTTAACCACCTTTAAGGTGTTGGGTTTTAATCATAAAAGACATCGGTACAGTTGAATATGATTCATCCACTTATAAGTTATGTTTTATTTATCATTTTTATGATGTGAGATATTTCTTCTCCAACACTCCTCCTCACGTGCAACCTAACTTTTTAGGTCTGCACGTGGAATTCATTCAGTCCAATTCCCACATCGGAAACATGTAATGCTTCGGTCCAATTCCCATTTTTAAAAATTGGGGTATGCGGTCCAAGGCCCACTGCAGGCACTTGATATGATATGGGTCAATCATAATTTTTCCGATGACAATTCGATGAACCCAAATCTGGGCTCATTATGCTGAGTGACTTTCTCCGTTACGCTGGGAGACGTAATTGGAGGGACCCGCTCTGATACCAACTTGAACAGGGACAAGCGTGACCCGTGGATCACATTGTATCAATATTGTCCCAACTTAACCACCTTTAAGGTGTTGAGTTTTAATCATAAAAGGTCTTGGTATAATTGGATATGATTTAACTACTTATAAGTTATGTTTTGTCTATCCCTTTTCTGATGTGTGATCTTTCCTAACATCGTTTGGATTCTTATCCCGTGAAATTAGCAATTTCCACGGAAAAATAATCGTGGAATTTGAAAGTTTAACTTCCTGACTTGAATTTCTCACAAAATTCATTTGTCAATTCCTTTGACTGTGGTTAGTATAAATACAAATTCTTGTTATTTTAAAACTCTACATCATGAAATCCAAACAACGAAATTTTTAATTAATAAAATTTAAATTTATGGAATTGTAATTACCATTATTTTGAAATTTCTATAGAAATTAAAATTACTTTATACAAACACAACGTTATAGATGGAAACTATGTTCCCTTCTAGTCTCTGTGCTCTTATTTCATGGTTTATTTATAAAAAATCAAAATCATATGGTTTCTTAAAGCCTTTTGCGAAGATTTGTCTGTCATAAGATCATGCTAAAACGTTCAATCATACCTAGCTCCCAATAACAAATTTAACTCAGATTGATGTGGCGACATTCGAGCCCAACTAGGCTCTTGCCTTGTTCATCCGTTAATAATTGATTAGTCGTATGTTAGTTTAACTTTGGTCATATGTATATCATTTGAAGTAAGTGTAAAATATTTCATTTTTGAAATAGGTACGACAGATATTAAGTATGATACTGGAAGTCTGGAACATTCCATTGATGCAAGCTAGAATAGGAATTGCCATTTGAAAAATATAAATCAAAGGGTTTTAGGGTTTAGAGCTTTGTTGAAAATTCAATAGCTAAACAATCGGGTATCAGAACACTTGAAATTTTCGCCATCAACAGAAGAGGTAGTATATACTACATATCTGCAGAAGGCCTTATATTACAGAGAGTTAACTGGATTAATTTCGAACTCAAATAATGGTTCTCCAATTTGAAATCTCTCAAGAGTAGAATTTGAAATCCTTGGCTTGAAGTATGATATTCCTCAATGCACCAATAGGAGCTAAAACCATCAGTAACACTCCAACTATAATGCAGAACTGCAATAGAAGAAAACCATAATGATATTAGTATTTTAGAACGTACAGAATAACAGATAAAAGAACAAAGCACACTCTTAAGTTCTTGCTATCTTACCCAATTTGCAAACCAGGATAAGCTGAACTTCTTAGGTTTGTAGACGGCAAGCCACATGATGCAAGGAAGCTACAACAAATTTTCAGGTAATTTAGTACTGAAAGGGAATCAAAAATCAAAAATCAGCTGATGCAAGGTGATATGATTAGTTACTTACAAAGTATGTTGTGGGAGCAAAAGCAAATCCTCCAAAGAAACTGAGAAGCCCACCGAAGAAAGGGAATGTGACTCCGATGAACAAGGTCAATGCTGCATTTACCGATAACAGAATAGTATGAATTAGATCATATGTAGCTCATGTATGATGTGTGAAGTTAACTCAAGATAAAGATTTACCAATTTAGTAGAGAGATGGGGAAGAAAATGATAATTACCAACAAATATATTTCGTGATACAAAGCGAAGAGAATAAGATGGTTTGAACTTCATCTGTTTCACTAGAGCTGATTCTATTGTGTCAAACACCGGCATTGCAAAGACCTGCATAATATAAGCAAGAAGATCACGATGAACAACATGAATACTAAAACAACTGTTTATGCAGTAAAGTAGATATTGAAGGAGGAACTGTACCTGATAACTTCCAATGACATGAATAACAACAAAGGCATTAGCAATAACAATAAGCCACTTAGGTGTCTCCAATGATATGAGGATGTTATCCTGAACACTGTTTCCGAACACCCAATAACCGATAAGGGCAACTGGAAAATAGCACAAAGCCACCACAAGGTATGCAAGCATCACACCCTTCCACATTGGTTTTTTGGAGGGCTTGTCAGGTGTAGAAGGAATTGTTGCTTGAATCTCCAAAACCACATTGTGACCAGCAAAAGCAAAAGCTACATCTCCCAAAGCACTAAAGAAGTTGAACACATTTCCTGCGGTGGTTGAAGCCCTGGGGCCATACTGCACCAATGGTTGAACCCCTTTGTGAAGTGAAGCTCCCCAAGCAACTGTAGAGTAGCTGTGAACAATGTGACCAATTCACAATTCATGAGACATTATGTCAAATACACTACAGCAAATTAAAAGATGGAACTGATATGAACTTCTTAATCCGATGCTGCATTCAATTTGGAGAAATCTTATACTTATATAGGAGGTACCAAAAACAATTCTAACAGATTAACTAGATGGTAAGGAAAATTTATGTACCTCAAGGACATGATAGCTGCAGCAAGAGAAATACCAGCAATGGAATTGAAGCTAGGAAGGTGAGAGATAAAAAAGTGGACAGCAGCAAAGATCATGATGAAGTAGGTGGTTTTGATTGGTTTTCCAGGGGCAACAGTATCATGGATCTTCTGCAGTGATTTACCACCAGTAATCATATAGACAATGCACACACCAAATTGCACCATTAGTTGCTGAGGCACCACAATCCAAAGGCCTAGCTTCTCTCCAAAGGCATGTTGACCCAACTCATGGTACCTATCAAACCTCTTCCCCGGTACCGATTCATGCATCTCTACCATCTGCCATAAGGTGTATAGGGTGATAATCCATGACAGAACCATCACAGTGACTCCAGGTCCCCTATAGCACAAAACCAATTCAGTTAATGATATCTCCAAAAATATAACATGGCATATTGATGATCATGCACAAATTACACAACTCACTGAATCTTAAACCCTTAACCCCAACTCCCCAAGTATTGGATTTATGCATAAAACTATGTCGATCATTATAAAAAACCAGTCTTTAACCCTTGTTCCAAAAAGGACATACATCTTTTGCTTAAAAAAAAAAGGACATACATCTTCAAACCCAAGTATCATGTTCATGTCCTAAAAAACTCGAAACGCTTGAAGACATGAAATTGAAGCAGGCCTTACCATCCAAGTTGAGACATGGCAAAGGGAAGACCAAGCACACCAGCACCAACCATGGCGGTGACATTATGGAAAGCAGAGTACCACCAGCTTGCATTCCTATTACTTGTGATGGGAAGCCAGGCATTCAGATCCTTTTCCTTCTGATCAATACCTTTTGCTTCAACATCCATCTCTCCCATCTGTCAGTAGTTGAACAAGAATTCCCAAACACAAGGCAAGCTTTCTTGCTTTGATCATATATATAAGAACACAAAGTGGTAGTTTAACTAGTAGAGGACTTGGAGTAGGACTTTGATACCAAGTAGTCAACCGTAAGAGGACTTCGAGTTTGTTTCCTTGTTGAACTTGAAATCGTCAGGCTTCTGAGTTCTGAGGGTAGATTGAGCGCATGAAATCTTAGTGAACTGAAACAATTGAGTTCTACGCTGTATGTGATTATGTGCAAGAAAATTATTTTTAGCCATTTGATTTTTCAAAAGTTCTGATTTACCCTATTTTGGATCTACTTACATATCTCATTGATTCATTGTAGAACTGAAATAGAATCAATATCCAAAATGGATAAATATTCTTCTTGTGAGTAAATATGTATCCTAAAGGGATAAATAATTTTTTTTTTCTTTTTGATTTTGGGGGTGAGATAGCAGTCACCTCGGTTACTTAGCAAGTTAGTAACACACACCCCAAAGTCAATATTCGGATCGAGCCCGTGAGAGTATCATAGTAAAGACACTCACCTCCTTCCGCAATTGCACATCAGCAAGTTAGTAACACACACTCCAACCAAGTCCTCAACTAGTCATGAAACAAAGACTGCAAGTTATGTTCGAATTTTGTACTACTCATGGCACTATGCAACTTCTAATTAGACCATGAATCAGATACAATTGATCAAAGTGAACTATATGTATCATATGATTAAGTAAACAACTATTCCCGCTGTGTTTCCTTCAAATAAAAGAAATTCTTCCCGCTTGCTTCTCCTTCAGACCAACTGCTATAAGTAGCTGGTTCTTCTGCTTCTACCAAATTTGCATAGCTTTTTAGGCACATCAAGCTCCCATCAAGACTCCTGATTTGCCTTTCCTCCCAGTCACAGCCCTCAATTGGACATCTGAGAAGACTCTTGGTAACCGCAGGTCCTCTTAGATCCAAACACAATGTTATTGTGGCCGGTTGATCTATGAAAAGTATGCCATGCTCCCATTCACAACAAACAGCTCGCAAAAACTTAAACTCAGGATCTAATTCAAGCTTGTTAATATTGATGGAATAATCCAACTTCCACTGTTTCTTACTGTAATCTTTCATCACCCATATTCTAATATTCGTACCTGATGTAGTATCCACTACGGCCATAGATCCTCTAAGCATAATCAAGTGTAACCCTTTTTTCATATCTGGTAAACGGTAGGGATTGGGAATCCAACAGAACTCTTCTTTCTTGAAGTCGAAGGAAAGTATATGAACATGTCCTCGAATTCCTTCTCTTCTACTAGACACCAACCAATGCATATCTCCATGTGCACATATACTCTTGGAGGGTTTAAAATGAGCCAGACATGGAAGTGATGAAGGTAGGCGTCGCCATTCGCTTGTGCCGAGTACAAGCATTAAGGATACATAGCACCAGCGCTCTGTTATTGGAGAGTTTGGAACACGAATCCATGCAACACAAAGAATCTTGTAGGTATTGGTTATACTATCAAATCCCATACCAGACCAAAAACCCTCTGCTTTGGAAGATGGACCATAAACTTGCTGGGCAATAGATTGACATGGGGGGAGCCTTAGAACTTCTCCCTTAAGAGGATTGATCAAGAAGCCTGGTGCAGGACTATCACATTTTTTGATGCAAAACAAGTTGCAGAAAACAAACTGTAGAGTGTAGGAGGTGGGTGATGACTGCAAAATAAGCCTTGCAGTAATAAGTTGAGCATCTTGGGCATTGGAAGGGTTGTAATGAAGTGAATGCAAGGTGGTATGAAAGTTATATCGGTTAGAGGTAGAACACCAGTAACGTGATACGTGATAATGCAGGATAAATTGAGGGGGAGCAGGAAGTAGATGAGAATCAGGATCAAACACAAAATTAGAGTGCAGCGTAACAAAAGAGGGGGAGTCGACTATGCTTAACAACATCTTAGAGACGCGTCCAATGCGACACACTGACTTTGCAGGGACTCTCTTCAGGATTTCCACCAGCAGTTCCATGGGGAGCTCCATCAAATTCAGCTTTGTGGTATTGCAGGGCCCCTTCCTGTGGCTCTCCATATTGTTCCAAGCCAGAAGCTGCGACTACATCTCTTGCTGTCCCTGCATATTTATATACATAATCCAATGAAGGCGGTCTGTTAGCCTTTTCTTTTCTCATTGGGACAGGAAAGTAAAAGATTCTCATCAGAAAGAAAAGACTTACCTTAACAAATTGCACAAAATCAAGTTCTGATTAGGAGAGATGAAAGAAAAACAAGCAGGGCCTAGAAAACTAAGACTCAAAAGTTGTATGTTAATCACACAAGGTTTGCTTTGGCAGTGGTCAGCAAAAGTGTAATTGCTCAATGGAGAAGTTTTAGCTAGATTTAACTCTTGAAATATATTGTCAATGGCTACCTACAATGATATCGATGTAGTTTATCCGTTGCTGTCTTAAAAAAAACTAGTTATAACTAGATCAACATTCTATTACAAAGAAGGAGGCCCCCAGAAGCAATTCTGTGTCGTTGCTTCAGTGTTTCAAAGAGAAAATCTTCATTGTTTTTAAGCTCAAGATACTTTTCCATGTCAAAGCGCGAAGGATTTGACCCGCCTGGGTGTGATCTGCTTTGGTAATTACCAGATTCTCCAATTTTACTGGATGCATTTTCCATGATGTTAAATGGCAGGGAATCTATTATCCCAGGGCTCCAACTCCCACGGCTGCTAGCAGACTGACTATGGTCTTGCGCATTGCTCAATTCCTGTATATTGAATTTCAAAGAAATTTGAGCATAATATTACAAGAGACAACGATGAATGAAAAACTGAGACACGACACACCGGCAATCAAAAACTGTAATGGGAACACATAACTTCTGAATCTTACCTGAGAAGCACCCCATGAAAAGGATTTTGGGGTCATTGGTGGTTCAGTCTTATTCCTGAAACCCATAGGAGTACCTTCATTACTCGTCTCCCACTGCAACCAAGGCAGTACAACGCCGTCCATGAAAACAGGAGGAGGAGGAGTGGACATGGCTGGACTCTGAAAAGTTTCGCCCCTCATTATTCCTCCTATGCTTGAACTTGTATCGCTCCTTTCACCATCAAGTGATGATATATCTGTGTCTTCAACATTTGAAATGAAGTCCTCAATATATCTTTCTGCTTCCTCAGTCAATCGCTTAGACACCCTACCTTTGTCATTGCTCCTCTGCCAAGAGAAATACAAAGGTTAATATACAAAGTCTTAGAAATTTCAAACCAATCCCTCAGATAGATGAATCAATATATATTTAGGTAAGAATAATAATAATTGCAGTTATAGCAACATACAAAGCAAACTCAAAGATGACAAATTTTGCAGATTATCAGATGGAACGCGTACCCTTCTACTTCGTGTCGGTCTGTCTGGACTAACAATTTTCTTTGGCTCAGGAAGCAATTCTTTTACAATCTTTGAGAGTTCCCTACTGTGTTGTTCCTCCAGCACTATTTCTGCTAATAAATCTTGTTTACGCTTTTCTGACTGTCAATACCAAAAATAAATAAATGATTTTTTAGTAGCCAAAACTTCATAAAAATGGCACATCTGAATGCGAAGTAGTTGCAGAGAACATTTCAAACAAGAATATAAAAGTAACATGGCACTCTCAGTTTACAGGCCGCTATGGCACAGTAGACAAATAATCTGCCCTAATATCCCGAGTCCAGACATCAAAGGCCATGGTGGACATTGTGTAACAGGCTGAGAAACAATCCAAAAGTCCTAAACCGACTATTGTTAAAGATGAAGGACATTTCAGGGGATGCATTGTTTTCAGAACAAGTACAAAACATACACAACACAAAATTATAACCTGAGAATCTAAATACAAAATTTCATACCTGTTCCAATTTGGAAGAATAATTCTTCCTGATCGAAGAAACAGCCTGAAGTACATCTGAACCATTAGAGCGCAAGGAATCACCAGGTGCTGGAACAGATGATTTCGTTTTTCCCTTTTCCTGAATAAGTCAATCAGAAATGAGCTTTAAAATCAAAATGAAGGACCACCAAAACACTACAAAGCACAGGACAGAGAACATATGTATGGGCAGAAGTTCTAAAGAACACTAAAAGCAGACCTGTTTAAGTTCTGTCTTAATCTCTTCCATGGCATGTCTAAGTTCTTTCCGCATCTCTTCATATAATCCATTTTTCATATCATTACCAGCAGGGTGCTGTGTTGAAAGTCAACAAGATAACAAATAAGAACACTGAGATAAAGGAACTAACTAGGTGGTCCTGATTTCATTAAATTTTCTACAAAGTCGGTATACCTTCTTCTCTGAATATACAGCTCGAATAGTCTTCTCAGCCCCATTTTTGTAGATATAAGCATCCTTCCCCTCATCATCAGTTAGGACAGAAGACTGGCTCTGGACATAATACTTAAAGTTAAGGTCTTTAAATTTGAAGGGTAAAATCCAACTCAACCACCATATATGGTCTGTCTAAAAGCTACTTTTCTACCAATATGCAGCTAAATGCTGCCCCAACTAAAAGCTAATTGCAAAAATTTCAAACAATTTAGACTGAATGAATAGAGAAACACTTACAGAATAACCATCATGGCACTTCAAATCTTTTTGGCTAAGAGACCTTCTCAATCCTGGCCTATAATTTGAATCCAATGACTTCCCGGACAAAGGCGTCTGGTTGTTTCCACTAGTGAAGTTCTTTGACTTAGCAGTGCTACGATTATGAGTATGATCTAGATCACTCTGTCATTAAAAACATTAATTCAGCCACAATGAGTTGGAGAATGTACATAATCTGACATTCATAACAATCTAACATCTACAGTGTTTCGTAAAAAGTCTTCCGTCCCGATTAATAATATGCACAATGTAGCTACATTTTCTTTCTTTTACACATGAAAATACTGTTTCAAAAGTTCAAATGATTCTCTGAGCACTAACTGTAATGCAAATTAGCTATCTAAGCAAGCACAGAATGCAATAGTGAACCAACTACTTTCTATATCAAATGAACCAAAATTCGAAACGAAACTAAAGAAGAAAACCTCCGCCATTCTCACCTCGGAATCGCTCATCTGATACCGAGCAACGGACACCGATCGCCTTTGCCTCATATTCCCCTTGCTTTCCGAAACTACCCTCCCTCCGCCTGAGCTATTACCAGCACGGCCCCTCGTCTCACCTCCACCACCGCCGCCGCCAACTCTCGGTCCATGCCTCGACACCGACCTCCCGCGCCTCTGCGACGCGCCGGCAGGGGTAGTTTCGGAACTCCGCAACACCGAGCGTCCTCCTCTCTCATCGGAGCAGGAATCAAACAGCTCAATCGCCAAGTCGTCAAGGCTAATCTCCGGGAAGCCCGAGCCTCTCACGGTGTTCACGAACTTCCTCCTGGGAGTCGGATTGACCTCAAACTCCTCGGCCGGCGGCTCCGACAGGCGGCGCGAGAAGCAGCTGAGGCTCCGGGAGCGCCGGTGGGAGCGATTAACCGAAGCCGAGTCCTCCGCCGGAGCAGCAGAGCTCCCGATCGGCGCCCGCTTCGTCGTGGATTTGAACGCCGAGGTCGCCATTTCGCGAATTTCAAAGCTAACAGAGTTGAACCGAACGAATCAAACCTAACAAATATAAAATAATCAAATTGACGGAGGGTTACGACGGACGGTGAAAAGGTTAGGGTTTGAGTCGTCGGCAATTAGAGGAAACTGATCGGCCGGAGCTGAGGAAAAGAGTGAGAGAGGTTTTAAGGGGGTTGGCGGATAGATCGAAAATTAAGGAGAAATTTGAATGAGGGGGACGGGAACTGTTACCGAGTATTTAGTTATTTTGCCGGTTATGGTAGGCACGTGGATTTTGGGCCGGGTTTTGGTTTCACCCGCTTTTTTGAAAAAGGAAATTTATTATTTTCACGGATTTGTTGCCTGTTTTGGAACTTTGTGTGCATGAACTGGTCAAGTTTTCTTGGGAGAGGATCTGGAGCAAGTGAAACTGCAAGAAGAAAAAGGCAAAAGAGTCATGTTTGGTATGTTTTTCTTACTGATTTTGGTATGCCAAATGTAGGCGGAGAAATATCTTGACCAAAATTGAGATTAGAGTCGAAATCGAGACCGTTGATTAAGAGAATTAAGAGACTCTTGTTTCTAATAGGAAAAAGATGAAATTGTCAAAGCTCGATTGAATTGTTCGGTTTCCTCGAACCAAACAAGGCCTAAAAGAATTGTAAGACGAACAACCAAGAGAACCCTACAAGTTATTGAGTGAACAGTGCTCATCAGACCCTCCACAGTACCAAATCTATCATGAATGACCTGCAAAATTCACATGAGTATTGGACTATTAGCAACAGGCATCAAATTGTACTATGATCACATGAGCAGAGAGATGTGAACCTTTGCAAGGGGAGCAAGGCAGTTGGTGGTGCAACTAGCACCGGAAACAACATCAAACTCTGGCTTGTATTCCTTCTCATTGACACCCACAACAAGCGCAGGAGCACCTTCACAAAAGGCAGTGATAATAACCTTTTTAGCTCCGCCCTGGTATTATACATAAAAGAAAACTCCGGTAAGGCAATCATTTCATGACCGTAATCCATGTACATGCTAAACAGAAAAAAATTTGTCACTGACATGATATCCATGATACATAAAAATGCAACCAAACTGCATAAAGAAACATGACAAGTTATTAGGGTAGAGCAGCCAACCTTCATATGGCCCTGAGCAAATTGGACTTCGTTGGCCTTACCGGAGGCATCCACGATGTATTCAGCTCCGGGGCGCACCAAGGGACCTCATCTTCTCGGCTAAAAGGTTTTACAATATCTTCATTTTTTCTGTTCAGATGGAAGTGGAATATTACATTACAGGGGGACTATGATCATACCTGATTGCAAAAATGGTGACTTCCTTGTTACCAAAGTAAACATGGTTTTGCATTCTTAAGCTTCACATCGCAATTCTTCCATGCACCATGAACAGTATCGTGCTTGAACATGTAGACCTTCTCCACAAGATAATCCGACTCCTCAAATTTCCGATCAACTATAGTTTACGATTTCAGACCAGAAAGACACTATAGTTTCATGATCATTGCCAAACGAATATATAATCACAAATTGGTAGCTGCATTTGGTACCATATTTCTAATTTTCACTACCCGGACTGGTTTATGAGTTCGGGGTAGTGAAAAATGAAATCATATGAAGTATTAGATTGTAATACACCCAAGATATGATAAAATCAAGGAAAAATACAATGTAGTCCGCCGTGACGTAGGGGTCATTGATGCAGACAAGTTCAATATCATCTCTCTGCAAAGCCACTCTTGTAACCAATCTTCCAATTCTTCCAAACCCTAAACAGTAACTCCATCATTAGAAGAATTGAAAGAAGAAATACTATCCGAATCTAATACATAAGAACAAGAAGAGAAAGGCGAGGTTAATAAAATATTACCATGAATTCCGAGTTTGATTTTCCCTGATAATACATTATAAGATCATGCATTAGGCTTATGCACAACGAAATTCAAACAAAGAGACAGAAGAATATGATTAAATTTGGTCATTACCCGTGAAGATACTCAAGATCGAACAGATGATTGTGCAAGAAGCTTTGGAGTGAAAATGGCAGAGTGAGTGAGTAGTCAGGCAAGTACAGAGATGCTACTATTGAGGGTCTGATATGTAAAAGAGAGGGAGAGATGGGAGACCAGAAGAACCGGTGGCTGTGACATACGATGTCCTTTCAAACAAAACCATCGATAGGTATGGTCTTCTAAATACATAAATCAGGGATCAGTCCCATTCACCCGATTAGCTAACCGGGTGAACGAGAATGATGGGATCGGATGGTTTGATTATCGAAAGTTTTTTTTTTTTTTTTCGATGAAAATAAAAACAATTATAAACTGAAACCATAGTTACAGTCAGAAGATAGAGAGTCAAAACGAAGAGCATTTTGTGCAACAAAGAGTATGGAGTACTCCTTTGGTTATCGTGAGTTGATTCTAGGTACGTTGCTGATTTCTAAATCGCATATTTTTTTGATAAGTGATTTCTATATGTTTCATTAAGCTAGGTTCAAGTTCTTACTGTTTAAAGTAAGAACAACAGCAAGTTGATCGATAACAAGAATAAGATAAAACATTGGCACTTCTGCATGAGCAAACTTGATTCGTAACAGAAATGAGGTGACATTATTCAGGAATTAGAAGCCTATTATATATATACACATCGAGAAACCCTAATTAGTACCCTTGAAAGCACCCTTGAGTTTATTAATCTGAGCAAGGTCAAGTAAGGTAGTCTTGGCTATGATTTCGGTAGGTAAATCGCTTTGAAACAGTGCAGTCTCCAGAACCTGTGTGCCGGGGTTTTCTCTACTGAAGCTGACAAATACAGTGGCCGTACCTCTGCCATGATTCCAAATGAAGTGATATAAACCTTGTGGAAAGACCACAGCATCACCTTTGTTCAAATTCTTCGTATAAACTTTGTTGCTTGAGGAAATTGTTGATGTGAAATTTCGTCGTAAACAAGTCAAAGAGGAATCCGTTGAAATCCGATGTAAAGCTTGGAGGGGTTGATGCTCAAGTGTGGATCTTCATATCTTGACCATGGGGTATGTCAACTCTGCAGGAAGGTGAGGACAATGAGGTCGACTTCGTGGAGCAATGGTGCGAAAGACCTATCACAACGAACAACTGGTTGTCTTGACACCGGCGTGATGCCTACCTATCAACCTCCGATGACAAAGTCAGAACAACATAGATAAGAGTAGGAGAAATTGCTCTTGAGAGAGTGAGTGCAAGTGTATCTTTTTTTTTTGTACCCACAATGAATGAAGGGGGCTTCCCTTATATAGGCCTTGAGGAGGCGGTTTTGATTTACTATTTAGAGCATGGGCTTTGTACCTGAGGCATGTCCATGAGTCATTTTCTGACACGGCAATGTGCCACTTCTGTCACACATACATGCTTCAGTCCTTTCTAGATATGGGCTCGTCAAGTTTGATAACACGTGTCAAGACTTTTGCTTCCTCTCACCTCTAGTTGCGCCATTCCCATCCCTATTCATGATGAGACCGACCACAAGATCTTGACACCAGTATTATTAAGTGAGGTACGATCTTGATGAAGAATAGACTCATGTACTTGTTGATCTTTTTCGTGTATGATCTCTTCTTCGTCGTCCTTGGTTGATCCATGGATGTCTGCCAAGGCGTTGTGGTATGGTGAGTCTTGGTGGTGACTAGGCTGCTCCGTTGTTCCTCCATCACTGGGTACTTGACATATGAGGAACACTAGTTAGAGGTCGAGGAAGCTGTGGCTGAAACTTTGATCCCTCCATGCTTCGAAACTCCTACTTTACTCTTAAATGTGCATGTATTGCTCGAAGTTGGGTGTTTAGCACCGTTGACGAGTCAAAGAATCACTTGCGGACATTTTGACTTTTTAACGTATCCTACGTGTGTGAGGTTAAAAAGTCGTAAAGTTAGTGTGTCTAAATTCCGACACGAACAGGCCCCAGTACCCCGTCAAACTAAAAACTTGCGTTTGTTGGGGGACTCTAACAGAATTTTAAGAATTCTAACTATTACAGTACATGTATACTTCTAGTTTGGTAATATATGTCTACCATGAACTATGCTTAATGCCACTTCTGTTTATGAGGAGGATTCCCAAAATCCAAGGTGGACATGGAAATCTGTAAGGGTCATGAGTCTAAAAAAGCAAAGAAAATGTTGATGAGATAAATAATAAGTGACCACCTCACTAACAGTGATCTACACTCATCATCACCATTACTTGCGAAGACTCAACCACAACTCTTTGTTTTATTATTTATAGAATTTTTATTGTGTGATAAGACTAAACTCAAATATATGCACGGGGAAGCCAAACTGGCGGTTTAGCTCTGCGGCCTTGACAGGCCACTTGTCGCCATCCTGAACTAAGTAAATTCAAACTAAGGGTGGTGATCGTACTCAGCCACTAACCCTACTATCTGACGAGCAAGCAAAAATAAGTAGCCTACAGTTACTCCTCTTTCTCTTAAACTTTTCGTCTTTTTTATCTTTTGGTTTTTCTCAAGGTGACACATAGCAGTGTTTCTCAGTTGGAGAAGAGAGAGAGAGAAAGAAACCAAGAGAGCTTTGTTACCTTTTCTTGGTTTTCAGAAACTGAGTAAGTGAAGGATTTGTACGCAGGGCGTGTTTTTCTCCCCTAAGACCAGGTGAACTGACTCTTTGTTTCCATCCTTAGGTTCTCCCTAGGTTTTCTGGGTATGGCTTCATTCCTTTTTGTCATGTTGTCTCGTTTGTACTCTTTGTTTTTATTCTTACTGGAAGGCTTTTGACTTTTAACTCACAAGAATGAACGAGATAATTGAAATAGAACGGGAGGGACTAGGGACAAGCTTGTTTACTGCATGCACCGCCTCTAGTGTCGCCTTGTTCTTGATTTTCTGCTCGAGAATGATTTTCTGTTTGTATGTATGCTAGGTTGTTATTTTTTCTATAGAGGGGATGAGGGGGCTAGCTAGTCGTTTTTCTGAGGGGATCATCTCCTTAACGAGTTTTCCCTTCTTTATTTTTAGGGAAGAGAGCTCAGAGATGGAAGGTTCTACGGATGGGGAGAAAAGCTATAGTGAAGGAAGCGTGTTGTCTAGTAATTCAGGCAAGTTACCATCAGAGTCTTTGTCTAGTATTACAGAAGGGAACGTACCTGCAGTGTCTTCTGATGGCTCAGGTCATCAGAGGTCTCCCTCCACTCTTTCCGAGTCTAGTAGCGAGTCTTCACTCTTGACTCTATCGGGTCCTATGGATCGAGACGCCGCGTTTTGGCGACGCCGATGCAAGGAAGAGGAAGAGGGTCATCAGAGGGAACCTGTGTCGGGTAGGAAAACGTTGACAGAGGCTAGGGGACAATTACTGGCTTATAGGGCTACCCGTTCCCCCTGGACGGCTGACCAGGAGATGACTGAGATTAGTGTTGATGTCGTAAGTGACTTAAGGAGAAACTTTCAAATCCCCAACTCCGTGGAGTTACGGTTGATTCGGGAGGATGAACTGCCTAGCCAACCTTCGGCTGAGTTTGTTACTTGGAGTTTCCTCCTAGAATGGGTGATGCTTTGGACGGGGAGAGGAACAAGGTTCCGGATGCCTTTGCCGACTCTTGAAATATCAAGCGACGCTGTAAGGCTTAACTATAACTCTGCTTATGTATTTTCATATTATGTCGGACTTTTCTAGCTTCGTTTGACTTGCGATATGTTACCCTTAATTTTGCTAATTTGGAAGGTCGATTAGCTCTTTTGGAAATAGGGTATGCAAACTCCTAAGGACATGTAAATTATAATTTGGATATGCACAGGGATAAGTATCCTCACCTGTCGGCACTCATCCTTGGGTATATCTTGCTAGCTAGCTTATGTAAGGACCGTTTTACGAATTTATTTATGTTTTGTTAAATTGGTAGTTTCTATCAATTTTTCTTTTAAATGTTATGATGGGGGTTTAGTTGGACATAGTAGTAAGTGAACCTAGTTTTTGGGTTAATCTTAACAACACTGATGGACATTTATTGAGATAGCTATACCCTTGTGTTCCAACAAACTCCTTTATTTTTTGTTTGCATGTATCTAGATATATGGAACAGGTACCTCACTTGGTCCGCGTTTGGGCATCGGCACTATTTCGTCAGTAATAAGCTGACGTAACTAGAACTTATTAGTCGTATGCTTAGCACGAGAGTCTTTGCCGAACTGTTTGATTTGATAGATTTTTCTCAAACTAATTCGATTGTTGCAAATTCCGATCTCAATACGGTTGTGTCGACATGCATCTAATATACGTAATGACAAACATAAAATGTAGGGAAGTTAAAACTTGGATAGATATATAAATGACATTATATGCATTCGTGTGCCACTATGCGAATTAAAGATACTAGGGCAGGCACACCCGATAAGAAAAGTACAAATGTAGATAAAAAACTTTTCCTGGAAAGGCAGAAGGGTGATATGTGGGGATCTTTCCTGGTAAAAATAGTGGTGGAAGTCTAGCGCAACTCATTGGTTGTGGTAGACCATCAAGTTCTTGATATTCCAAGGGTGGGTGAGTCTCTTTCCTGCTAGACTGGCTAGCGAGTAAGTCCCAGGACGCTCGATGCCTATGGCCATGTAAGGTCCCTCCCAGTTGGCGCCTAGTGTTCCATCAGGCTTTTCTTTTGAGGCCAGGGTAATCTTTTTTAGAACTAGATCCCCCACCTGAAAGCTTCGCTCCTTGACCTTCTGATTATAGTACTTGGTCACCTGTTGTTGGTATGTTGCCCGACACATTTCAGCATTCTCCCTTCTTTCCTCTAGTAGGTCCAAGTTGAGGCGCAGCTGTTGGTCATTTTCCTCCACATTGAATGTGTCGACTCGATGGGTAAATGTTTTCGGCTCTATTGGGAGGAGCGCTTCTGACCCGTAGGCCAACGAGAAAGGAGTTTCTTTGGTAGAGGTGCAAGGTGTCGTCTTGTATGCCCAAAGGATACGGGGGAGTAGGTCAGGCCATATCCCCTTGGCTCGACCTATGGGCTTCTTGAGGGTCTTTTTGATGATTTTGTTTATAGCTTCAACTTGTTCGTTGGCTTGCGGGTGGTATGGTGATGCATAACACATCTTGATTCCCATCTTGGAGCAGAATTCTCTGAATGAGTCGCAGTCGAATTGCTACCCGTTATCCATAACCAATGCATAGGGGACTCCAAAGCGACAAATAATGTTCTTCCAGATGAAGTTTTGTGTTTGGAGGGTAGTGATAGATGTCAAGGGTTCAGCCTCTGCCCATTTGGTGTTGTAGTCCACGCATACCACCGCTTGGGTAGCCTTGTTGGTGCCTTTACGCATTGGCCCGATGAAATCAATGCCCCAAATTGAAAATGGGATTGATTAGCTCATCTGAGTCAGGGGTTCTCCTAGTTGGTGCGGGATCATTGAGTTTTTCTGACATAGACTACAAGTAAGAACCATCGTCTTCGAGTCTTCTTTGAGGGTTGGCCAAAAATACCCTTGCCTGAGAGTCTTGAGGGCTAAAGATCGAGCGCCGGAATGGTTTCCGCAGATTCCTTCATGGATGTCTAATAACACATTTCTTCCTTCACTATGGGTCACACATCGTAGGTAGGGAGCAGAGTACCCTCGCTTGTAAAGGGTTCCATTAACAATTAAGTAGCGGCCTTCTCGATACCTGACCTTCCTTGCCTCCAAGGGGTTGTCAGATAACTCTCCCTTAGATAGGAAGTCAAAAATATGATCCATCCAGTTTGGAATGTTGTCGATCTGGAGCGTCTCTTGTTCTTCCTCGATACTTGGCTTGTTTAGGTATTCGATTGGAGTATGCTTTCCCACATTGCCATCGATGGCTGATGCTAATCGAGCTAAAGTGTCTGCCCATTCGTTCTGTTCTCTTGGAATCTGAACGATGTCGTACGATGTGAAGCATGATAAGTGGGATTTCACCTTATTCAAGTAAGCTACCATGACAGGATCTTTTGCTTAGTATTCATCCAATACTTGGTTCACCACAAGTTGGGAATCGCTATGCACTCGAACTTTTGTTGCTTCTAGCTCTTTTGCAATGCGGAGGCCAGCGATGAGTGCCTCGTATTCTGCTTCATTGTTGGAGGCCTTGAAATTAAATCGAAAGGGCGTACACGAGCTCGTCATTTTGTGGAGTTGTAAGTACTAAACCTGCCCCACTTCCCGATTGGTTGGAGGATCCGTCAACGTATAGTGTCCAAATTGGATCCTGATCACAGATTACTGGTGTACCAGTCTCTTGTTTTAGAAGCTGGACCCTATCTCTTGGTGGGTGAATTGTGTTTTTTGTGGTTCCTCCATTGCCTAGGAAAAATAGGTGGGTGAATTCTGAAATGAAATCGGCTATAGCTTGGCCTTTGACGGTCGTGCGAAGGCTGTAGTGGATATCAAACTCCCCTAATTTAACTGCCCATTTGACCAGTCTTCCCGATGTCTCGGGCTCCCACAACACTTGCTTCAATGGTTGATTGGTCATCACTTTGATGGTGTGAGCTTGAAAATAGGGTCTGAGCTGACACGACCCACCTCGAATTTCACCCTGAAACCCGGAGTAAGTCGTGCGGGGACCACCTCCAAGGAAAATTTACTGAAAAGATTGAGAAAATCTCCCTTGCAGATGGACAACCCTAACTCGAAAATTCCAAATTTCACTCTTAATTCAACACTTCCAAACATCACATAATTATCCTTCAGAAATTCTACACATAATATACAATAATCCCAAAGTATTCAGAGCTACTAAACACTAGCGGAAGCAAGAAAACACGAGTAGGTTAAACATGTAACCTACTGATGAAAACTGGCGGAAATGCGGGTGACTATGCCTCGTCTCCTACTAGATCCAACCCGAACTCTGTAGACTGGGCAATTTAAAACGAAGGGCATAGGGGAAAAATATTTAATAACGTTAGAGTGAGTGGACAAAAATAAAATAATAAATAAAATATTTATGTTTCCCCAAATTAATTTCTAAGGAAAAATCGAATGCATGCCGCAAGCGATAAAACTTTTATCTCATAAAATATCGAGTCTCTCAGACTCTATAATATATGTATGTATTTACACTCGTCCATACTCCCTACATAAATTCATGGGTCTATATAGGGCTACTACGCTCGCGTCCAACGCTCACGTCACGCTTTAATGCGGTGCTACACTACGCCATCAAGGTGGACAGACGGGTGTATAAATATGTGTCTATACCCCCTATATGAATTAAACACTCAAATAGGGCTACTACGTTTACGTCCAACGCTCACGTCACACCATAATGCGGCTATATGCTGCGCCATTAAGGTGGACAGACACATATGGCTAGCTAGCATTTTCTATACATACTCTCTCATAAATACATATTTATATCCACCGAAAATCTCATTTTCGGTATCTCTCCAAGAGAAATAAAAATCGTCAAAAATTAAAATGACGTCAAAATGCTCCACGACATTAATTGTTCATTCATGAACCATAGCATGCATATTATTTAAAACAAAAGTCCACTCACTAATTAGGCCTAAGCCTGATGTCGATCTGGGGCCTCGTCTGCTCGAGCCTCCTCACGTCCTGTTCCAAATATAATATTAATTTCCCAACCAATAATCCAATATTTAATCAAAATAGGCAAAATTACCCGAGAGCCATAAATATGCTCATCATTGCCTAACTTCGATATTCTTAAATCGGAACGATCCGAACTTAAATATCATACTCATCAGTCGTAAATACAACCTCCCCAAAATACGACTTAAATCCTACGGCCGGATCCTACATTAATTAACCGCCAAAAATACCAAACTTCGGAAATTCACAAACCTATCCAAATCTCATCCAAAAATTCCATAAATCACACCAATATACTCCTCTTAATATTCCACATTTAAAACCCAAAAATCTCCTAACCGGCGGCTCCGCCGGCAGCGGCGGCCGGAGGCCAATTCCGGCGACCTCCAAAACCTATGAAATTTTGACAGAATAATCTCCTCATCATGCTCTACAACTTTCATGACCAACACATCACCCAATTCCAAGCCTAACTAGGCTAATCGAACGAAAACAACTTAAAAGCCCTAGAAATTTCAACTCCACATTTCTCCTTACCTAGCTCAAGAGGGAGTGAGCTGATTGGAGGGGTTGCTGCACGGGAGGTGGGCTACAAAACCGTACCAAACTTGCCCGGATTGGTGGCCGGAGTAGGGAGTTCCGGCGACCGGAAGTTCGGGGCAGCCTAACCTTTCGGGCGGCACCGCTCTCTCACGGCGGCGCTAGGGGGGCTTTCACCGGTCCTGGAAGATAGCTGGGTCGGAGACCGATCGATTGGGACTGGTGCGGCGGTCTGGGGCGGCCGGACGGCGGCGGTCTGGCGGTCAGAATTCCGGATAGCGGGAGGGCTCGGGTGCGGGAGCGGGAGAGGAGAAAGAATCGGGAGGAAAAGAGAGGAAAAGAGAATGGGTTTGGGCCTCACACCCCAAACCGGTCCATCACCTATATACTACCCAATTCTAAAATTAAACACCCCGAAAAATAATACCCGAATAAAATTATCTTTTACTAGCTAAAATTTACTATTTTTACCGTCGTCGTATTTTCCTCTTACGAATACTCCTCAGCACAATAATCGTCCCTGAAACCCCTCTAGGGACCAATTAAGCTATTAACTCAATGATCGAGACGGTAAAATTCTTATTATAATCACGCTAGTAAATAAGGTAATTTTATAAGGGTCGGGATGTGACATGAGCTTTCTTGCCGAAGTTATGAGGGCGATGGCCAATTTTTCAATTTCCAGGTAGCGGAACTCCACATCAGCAAATCCCTTGCTGACATAATAGATTACTTCTTCATGCTTTTCCTCCTCGCGGATGAGCACTGAACCGATTGCCGTTGTTGACACTGAAAGGTAGATTAAGAGCACCTCCCCCGGCTTTGGCTTGGAAAGGACCGGCGCTTTTCCCATATGCTCTTTTAGACTGATAAAAGCTTTCTCGCATTCGTCGATCCAATCTATGCTTCTACCAACTTTTTTCAATGCTTTGAAGGATGGTAAGCATCAGTCAGTGGACCTTGAGAAGAAACGATTAAGGGCCGCTACTCTTCCGGTGAGGCTCTAGACCTCCTTCTTGGTTGTTGGCTACTTCATTTCGAGCAATGCTTGGATTTTTTCCGGGTTGGCCTCGATTCCTCTCTCGCTGACCATGAATCCTAGAAATTTTCCTGAGTGGACGCCGAACACACATTTATCTGGATTAAGCTTCATCCCATATTCCTTCAATACTTTGAACGCCTTTTCAAGATTTTCAGCGTGGTTAGTGGTGAGAGTGTTTTTTACTAGCATGTCGTCGACGTAGACCTCCATGATGTTCCCGATGAGGTTCGCAAACATGCGAATCACAAGACGTTGATATGTTGCTCCAGCATTCTTTAGTCCGAATGGCATCCTACAATAGTAATACAAGCCTTTGTCGGTGACAAAAGAGGTATACTCTTGATCTTCCTTATGCAATAGGATTTGATTATACCTCGAGTAGGCGTCCATAAAACTCAAGAGTTTATGCCCGGCGGTGGAATCCACTAGTTGGTCGATGCATGGTAGTGGAAAGCTGTCTTTCGGACACGCCTTGTTGAGATTTGTGTAATCTACACACATTCTCCACTTCCTGTTGGATATTTGCACCATTACAACGTTTGACACCCATTGCGGGTAATCTACCTCCCTTATCGATCCATTCTCTAATAACCGGTCTACCTCTTCCTTGATAGCTGCATATCTTTTAGTGTCGGATAGCCTTCAATGTTGCTTGACGGGCTTGACACACCGATCAACGCTTAGCTTGTGTGTGATGACTTCGGGTCGGATTCCCTGTATGTCATTGTGAGACCATGCAAAAACATCTATATTCCCCTTCAGACATTTGACTATGTCCTCTCTTGTCTCATCGTCGAGCTCGGCTCCGATTTTTACCATTCTCTTAGGAAGGTGATCTGATAGCGCAATCGCGATCAGTTCTCTATTGGTTTGGGTTTTAGCTTCCTTTTTTCCTCGCTGACCTGTTGAGGAGGGATAACCTTGTTGCTTCGTTCGCCATGCTTGGATGATATCATCAAAAGGTCCATCATTTCTGGGCCTGCATTTTGCTTGGAATCAGATGCATAACAAGCCGTTGCCAATGCTTGATCTCCTCTAACCTTTCCCACTCCGCTGTTTGTGGGGAACTTCAACGTCAAATGACAATAAGAGACACTTGCCATGAGGTCCCCGAGTGCCGGATGTCCTAAAATGACGTTGTAAGCTGATGATCAGTCGCTTACTACGAACAGAGTCGTGCAAGTTCCCACATCATGCCATGTTCCTAACGAGAGTGTCAGTGGCATGTGACCGACGGGTTGAATTTTCGAACCTCCATAAGCGGTCAGGGACGCGGTTCCTCTTGTCAACATTCCTATATCCACACCTAGTTTGGCAAACGCCGTGGCAAAAATGATGTTCACCGTGCTACCACCGTCGACAAGGACGCAAGCTACCTCACAATCAGCGATCAAGGCTTTGATGATGATCAGATCATTGTGGGGGTAGATCAACCCTTCACCGTCCTCGTCCGTGAAGGTGATGGGTTTCGGAACTAATTGTCTCATCTTGGCAGGTCTTGAATCGACTAGAAAAATGTCTGCACTGGCCACTCGAGCCTATGCTTTGCGGACCCTGTTTAAGGTTCCGGCTAGGGTTGGACCTCCAGAGATAGTATTGATGACAACCCAAGGGTTGTTAGGCCGCGTTTCCTGCCCTGCGAGCCTAACATCGCCAGTCTGAACCCCGTCCTTTTTGATGAAACGTTGTATGCTCGGGGCACCTCTATCAATCAATACTTGGTATGCGTCCTCCAAGTGTACGCATTTCTCTAGGGTGTGCCCGTATTCCCTATGATACCAGAAGTAATGTGATTCATCGATTCTTCCTCTAGTTGAAGGTCTAATCTTTTTGGGCTCGGGAAGGTCAAGGGACACGATAGCGAAGATCTCTGTTTTCGAGCCAGCAAGCGGAGTGTATTTCCCATATCGTGGTAGCGGTACTTTCGACTTTGTTCCAGCATTCCCAGGAGTGTTAGATGGCTTGGGTTTCTTATACTCGTTGGCGGGGGCTTTCGCACCATATGAAACCTCGTTAGCCCTCTTTGTCCCCACGGCAGGTAGGGTGTCTGTGCTCATGTCTCTAGCATAGTTGAGGTTTTCCGCCTTTGAGTAGTTTGTCACCCCGCGCATGAGTGTTTTGAACGATCCCGGGGGATTCTCAATCATTTTGAACAAGAATGGACCGGACCTAAATCCTCCCATTAGGGCAGCATATGTTATCTATTCGTCTGCCCCTTCGCATCGGTGATACTCTCCTTGGAAACAAATCACGTAGTCTCGTAGTCCTTCTTCCGGGAGTTGACGTATCTGGGTTAGGTCGTTCGGGGTGTACACCCGGTTCGAGACTATCATGAACTCTTCGAGAAAGGCTCTTCGCATGTCTCCAAAACTCTTGATTGTTCCGGCAGGGATGCGACGAAACCAATTGAGTGCCGAACCCTTAAGTGTTTGGGGAAATGCTTTGCATCGATCTGCCTCAGTCGCGTTCTTTCCATCCATGACTGACCTGAAATTATCTAGATGATCATATGGGTCGGTGGAGCCATCGTAAAGATCAATCTTTTGGAACTTCGTGTTCTTGGAAGTCTTGTCGTGCATTATAGACTCTGTATATGGGAGTGGGAATTCGTCAGACCCGAGATCAGGGATGTATGGTGATTTTCTTGAATCCATCTGATCCATCCTAGCTCCCCTACTACCACTTGCCTGACTAAGTCCGCCATGGATGAAGTCGTCAAGGGCGCTTTTGAGGCGCCTAACGATTTGGCAGTCTTCTCGTGCCGTTTTTTGGAAGCAGCACGGCGTTCTCGACTTCTCGGTCCTGTACGCCTTTGATCATCGTCGTAGGATGAACTTTCATGCTCTAAGGTCTTATCTTTTGATCTGCTAGTTTGCTCGTCGTCAGCCTCTGATTCCAAGAGCTCTTCCAGGCCGTCATTCTCATTGATGTGAGCTCGATGCGTCGAGTCTTTTCTCGCTGTGCAAGAAGTTCCTCGTTAGCTTCACCCAACTGCTTTGTCAGACGTTCATTGCTGATTGCCTGGCTCTCGCATTTTTGATTGATCAACGTTGTTTGTGTTTGAATGTTGTCTAAGACACGGGAGAAGGCTCCAAGCTGCCCTTTGAGAGTCTTCGAAGGATTAGCCTTTCTCCTAATCTTCCGGGATTGAGGAATGACCTTCTTATGGGGGATCTCAGGGGCGGTGTCCTTGACGTTATCCTCTGAATTTGCTTGTTGCTCGGAGTCCGGCCCTTTCTCGGTTCGGGCTTCTTGGTCAGACTCTTGTTTTGGCTCCAAGTCATAATCCACCATTCTCGGTATGACAAGGATACCCACAAGCGTAAGCACTCAAGTAAACTTTAAAGAGATGTGAGTAAGGATTTCAACCGTATCAAGGAAAGCAAGTGAGAGCACGGCGCTAAGTGGCTAGCGTTCCCACAGACGGCGCCATTTTGTTGATGCGAAATTTCATCGTCAACAAGTCAAAGAGGAATCCGTTGAAATCCGATGTAAAACTTGGAGGGGTTGATGCTCAAGTGTGGATCTTCAGCTCTTGACCATGGGGTATGTCAACTCTGCAGGAAGGTGAGGACAATGAGGTCGACTTCGTGGAGCAATGGTGTGAAAGACCTATCACAACGAACAATCGGTTGTCTTGACACTGGCGTGATGCCTGCCTATCAACCTCCGATGACAAAGTCAGAACAATATAGATAAGAGTAGGAGAAATTGCTCTTAAGAGAGTGAGTGCAAGTGTATCTTTTTTTTTTGTACCCATAATGAATGAAGGGGGCTTCCCTTATATAGGCCTTGAGGAGGCGGTTTTGATTTACTATTTAGAGCATGGGCTTTGTACCTGAGGCATGTCCATGAGTCACTTTCTGACACGGCAATATGCCACTTTTGTCACACATACATGCTTCAGTCCTTTCTAGATATGGGCTCGTCAGGTTTGATAACACGTGTCAAGACTTTTGCTTCCCCTCACCTCTAGTTGCGCCATTCCCATCCCTATTCATGATGAGACCGACCACAAGATCTTGACACCAGTATTATTAAGTGAGGTACGATCTTGATGAAGAATAGACTCATGTACTTGTTGATCTTTTTCGTGTATGATCTCTTCTTCGTCGTCCTTGGTTGATCCATGGATGTCTGCCAAGGCGTCGTGGTATGGTGAGTCTTGGTGGTGACTAGGCTGCTCCGTTGTTCCTCCATCACAAGGTACTTGACATATGAGGAACACTAGTTGGAGGTCGAGGAAGCTGTGGCTGAAACTTTGATCCCTCCATGCTTCAAAACTCCTACTTTACTCTTAAATGTGCATGTATTGCTCGAAGTTGGGTGTTTAGCACCGTTAACGAGTCAAAGAATCCCTCGCGGACACTTTGACCTTTCAACGTATCCTACGTGTGTGAGATTGAATAGTCGTAAAGTTAGTGTGTCTAAATTCCGACACGAACAGAAATGAACCGGCAACTATGCCACTTCCATCGAGGACAACTATCAGTTCTGTAGCTCCGCGGTGGCTGTGAAGCAGACGAACTCCATCAATCTCAAAGGTTGCTATAGCCATTGAAACACCGAGGCCGTTGAGAGCAGGAAATAGAGGGGCAACGGCAGCTTTGAATCTAGATTTGTTAATGTTCGTGGTGTTAGGGAATTCATCTAGGCCGGAAAAGACGAAATCGTCTACGGTGACCTTTGCAGGGTCTTTGCAAGCGAATCCTGCAAAGCTTTGAGGAGCTGTGTAGTCTGCAACGCAGAAGTCTTGCACATGTGAAGCATAGGAAGAAGAGAGAATGAGAGAAAATACGAAGAAGATAGGGGAAATCATATTGTTCTATGTAGAAGTTGATCAAGCTGTGATTTTCTTTCTTACTGGGAGGCATGTTATATATAGCTACAGTGGAGTTCCATTTCAGGGAAGCCATGAATACAGAAATAACTACAGCATCACTACAGGCGCGGATCACGATTAAAAGCATGTCAACAATTCTTGTAGTAATCAAGGAAATGGCGATCAGTACGTTATAGTGTGTGTGTGTGTGTGTATATATACAGTCTTTCTCAGGTGCGGATTTCCATTTTTGCACCACTTTTTGATCGAATTTCCTCATCTCCACCGTGTAGTATCTAGATAATATTGTGTAGATCATCTCTGCAAAATTTCAGCCAATTTGGTAATCGTTAAGGCCCTCAAACTCGAAAAACAAATTGATGGATTGAATTTTGTGAAACATGAACTGTTCATGTTTAAAACAGAAAAACGCAATTTTGAGAGCCTTAACGATTACTAAATTGGCTGAAATTTTGCAGAGTTGATCTACACAATATTATCTAGATACTAGACGGTGGAGATGGAGAAATTCGATCGAAAAGTGGTGCAAAAATGGAAATCCACACCAAAACCATTGGTGCGGACCTCCGCAGCTGAGAAGGCCTGTATATATATATATATAGAGATTTATGACTTGATAAGGAACGAGGGTTATGAAAATATATACTCCATTCATAAAGAGTATGGTATGGTATGAGTATGGTATGAGATCTCCTCCCATTCATCCACCATGGCTAAAGTTCACCAGATCAGAATTCAAATTGTATATATCTACACTGTTTCAGGGAGTTGGGAAAGAAAGTCAATATCAAATTAAATTGCACATATAAGGTTAGAAATTTCAGACTACCAACAGTGAACTTTATGAATTACATTAAACATTGAGAATTGTTTGCCAAAATTGACGAAACATTGCTAGTACATGGCGCAAGTGATATGAAATTGGCAAATACAAAAGGAAAAACATCATACATGATCACTCAATTACTATCACTTATTTCACGCTTATTACCCGCTTATACAAAATACATCCCACATTTATTTACTTGGAATGTAATGGAATATATGCTTACGAGATGATCAAATTCTTGAGTTCAATAACATAAAAAATGAATCAAAATGATTCTGGGTAATAGTATTCATACGTTTACTAACACGTGAAAAAATCAAAATTGTCATGTGCATGTCCCCACCTTCTTATCAAGAGTTGATTCATGAATACTAAAAAATGTGGTTACGAATGGAAGAGATGGGTTTAAGAATCAACTATATGGATTTGATACTGGCCATTTTGCTTATTTCATTTGTCTCCGATTCATGATTATTTTTCATTTCAAGTAAATAAACGTGTTAGCTAGTCATTCATCTATTGAAATTACATAATTACATTCAACTATTGAAATTACATAATTACATAGGCAAAAAAGAAATATTAAATATAGGGCTGGTGCAGCTGCTCTCAAGTTAGCCTTCATTAATGAAATCGTCGAATACAAAAGGTGAACATGAAGAAATATTGAAGAACACCAAATTTGAGAATAATGTGGATCTCCTGGTGTGATGGTGTCACACTTAAACTATCAACGATGAACTCTCAAAATATCACATAGAGTGTCACTAATCTAAATAATCATTTTTAGTACTGAAGCTAACCGACCAATAATAATATTTCTTTTTTGCCTATGTAACCCTCCCCCCGCTCCAAATATACATACATCACTGTTCACGGAACAGTTCCCTTCCCATATTACCCCTCACTTTCGGCCATTTTTTCGTCCAGCCCGTACACACCAGATTACTCTCTTGCCCTTCACTTTCTGCCATTTTTTCCTCCAGCTAGGCGGCGCCATCGCAGAAACCACCGGAGCAGCTCCAATTCAATGAGGAACCGCTATTTGAACTGAAACAAACACCGAAACTTAGCTGCACGCCGCAATCGGCCAAGGAATCGAACAATTGTGGAGAATCTCCGGGAGGAATTCGTCGATATTGAAAAACAAGGATCGCATAAGAAGCAGAGCAGCGCCGGCACTGTGGGCAAAGCTGCGAAACCCTAATTTCAGAGAGTGAGAGAGAAAAGCGAGAGAGTTGGGAACTCGGAGCGAGTCTGACAGAGAGAAGAGTTTTTTTTTTGTTTGTTAATGTGGAAGAAGTGCAAACAGGTTGTGTGCTGTGAGGACAACACGTGACCCACCCTCGCTGAAGTGATGTGATTCATATATCTAGAAGATTAAGGCCATGCTTCGTTACTTTAATTTCGGACATTTTTGAGAGGTTATGCTCCAAGTTAGATAGAATTTTAAGTGTGATAGATTGGTTCTTAGATTTCGGTGGGGTATATGAGTGTGTATTTATCTGGGTTCGATTTGGAATTTAAGGAGTAGAATATGAGGCAAATTTCTCAACTCTTTTGTTCTCTTTTCTCTACGAATTGAAGAAGTTGATGAAGAAATTTGGGATTTGCTTTTTATATTGGATTATTCCATTGGGCTGGCATCCATTTGAATTAGATATGGGGACAATTAAGCTATTGATTTGGTTGATTTCTTTTCTTTTTCTGATTCATAATTTTTGTCCTGAAAAAAATCACAATTTGTTTTGTTTGATAGAGAAGAAGAGAGAAAAGTTTTTCGGTCTGTGCATGTTTTAATTATGGTCAGATTTCAGATTTGGAGACATGTTTTCTGGTTTGTGTATGTCTTAGTAGTTCTGATGGTTTGTGCATGTTCTATTGTTCTATATTTGATTCTTCAATGCTTGGGTTGGACAAAATTTGAGAGAGAGAGAGAGAGAGAGAGAGAGAGAGAAATTCATGTATAAGTTCTGCCTACCAAGAATCAGCTCGAGGAGCAATTGATACAGTATTGTGGGAAGAGAGGTGAATGGTTATGGCTTTTGACAAGTATACTTTATCGATTTGGGGGGTTTGAAGAAATATATCTTTGAATGAGGTCATATTATTTGGTCTAACTAGAACTGTTGTAAGTTGTGACTGTGTTAAGAAGAATGATAATGAGTTGTAAATTCTTTAGTAATGAAAATTGTATGAGTTGCATGATGGTGATAGAAAAACTCTACCTCTATTGAAAGCCGGAATGAACAAACAAAATGTTCAGATTTTAATTTACTATATTACATTCTTGAATGTGTTTTCTTATTTAATTCTTGAAACAATTGTATAATATTTAGATAAACGCATTTCAGGCTTATAGATTGCTTAGATTATCACCAAAAGTGAACGATAGACTCAAGTCAATAGTCAGTACCAATCATAGAGCCAGAGGGCATCAACAATTTGGTTATTAGTCCTAGGTATATATAAAAGGAAAACAAAGATCCACTCTGTAATTACCGATTATAAAGAAATAGAGGATCACATTAAGCATTTCTATAAAACAATGTCTATAAACACTTGCTGCCATTGACAAAGACAAACCAATTCAAAATTCAAAATGACTTGTTCTCAGAATAGCCAACATCCCATTTTCTGGAAAATATGACCCTATATATGCAGCATGCTCTGAAGTATGGGTTCAATTCATGAAGCATGTAATTCCATCACCTGTCTGTTTCATTCGGAAACAAAAACATCCCAATCTACTTATCATCTCTGTTCACTCAGAGACCCTCCATGCTCCATGAAATTGAATGAAATTAAATGGATGATATGGGTATGTTTGTAATGCTTGCTTGGAGTTTCTATTACTTGGCTCCTTTTGGTTTAGGGTTTAGGACAGTATTGTATAATTGAGGAGAAAGGCATAGGGCCAATGATGTAACCCGATATGGAGGTAGAATCGGTGAAGCTGAAAACCTATATATTTTTAAAGGCAGCCTCATCATGTGCATCTGAATTTATTTGACTATAAAGAGTTTAATTAAATTGATGATAGTAGATTAATATACAAGTCGGAATATTAGGATCCTCAAAGGTGGAGAAGATCTTTGATCATGGAAGAGTTGACGTAGATTATATATGAAACTCGTTCTACTGTCAAAATTAAAGTATTGGTGCAGAGCCATTTCCGATAAATTTTTCTTTTTCTTATTTGCTACAAAAACTATATATCCTCTTTGAAATTTATCTTTTTTGTTACGGAAACTACCCTCTCTAAAATTTCATTGATCGATCAGATTTAAAATTTATCGTGTTTAAGTTTAGGGTGCGAGTATTATTTTTGACAAAAAAACCAAGTAACACATGATATATAGAAGGGTAAGAGAGATCATATATATTAATTTGACATGTAGGTCATGAAATTCAAGAAAATTGAAGAAAACCTTTGGGGCCTATATGGCTGCAAAAGGACGAAGAACGAGAGAACATGAACACATGCTCACATGGTTTTTCCACATGATCGAGCTCTACGACTTAACAGAGTGTGACAAAGACCAAATTTAGTAGGGGCCGAAGGTTGCCTATTATTACATTTTCTTTCTTATATTCTTCATGTTTCTCTAGCTAGTAGAATACAAGGCAACTCAATTATGCAGATTCTAACATTTATACATATATGCACACACAGATATATTGTCATATATGAAGCGCTGTAAGCTTCTGTGTATGTATATAGTTTGTATACAGCTAAGGATGGTGTGATTGAACATTGTTCCAATAATGATCATGAAGTAGAAAGAGAAAACAAAAAACATCAAGAAGTAGTATATATATGCATATGCATCTTATCTCTAGCTAGCTTTGTCCTCTCCCCTCTACCAATCATATTTAGAGATATACAACTAATACAAGGTTTTGTAATCATTTATATTTTTACCAATATATAGCAAGTGTTACAAATTAACTTGGAACTTACAAGGAAATAGTTTTGTAGAGAAGCACTCATGTAACTCGGACCTAAATTCTAAACCCTAAACATTAAACATTAAGAAATTATCATTATTTGTACTTTCCACGAGAAAATGAATTCGATCGAGTTAGATATATATAGATATATATGAAGAAACATGTATGATATCTGGCCGGGCCGCCGGACTCACCCCACATGCACAGTAGCATTGTATCTTGAACTAGCTTCCAATTGTCATGATAGAAAAAGTTACTTCAAATTTAAGAGCAGGCGATCGAAAAAAATTTATTTGAAGTTTATAACTAAACAGAACCAAAGGGCACTTTGGTACTAGTGAGCAAATCACAGAAGCAATGGCAAGATGAAGTCTATAAATGGGCTAGTGCATTTTCCTGGAAGCAAACACACACACCATCTAGCTCTCTCTCTCTCTCTCTCTCTCTCTCTCATCAAGTTCCCAAGAGATAATTGAAAATGGTGTCTAAAGTGGAAGAAGCAGGAATGAAGAGAAGGCAAGAACAGCAGCAGCAGCAGCAGCAGCAGCAGAAGCAGATGCAGTACAACTGCAACATCAACAAAGCCAAAGTCTGCAAATTCAAGAGGAGCAGCTCCAATATCGAAGAAGACGGCGCTTCCACTGCCATTCTCCTGCTGGCTTGCATTGTCTGCACTCCCTCCTCATATCCATAGTTCATCATCGATCAAACTTATAATTAGAAACAGCTCTAGATTACTAGATATATACTTACTGATGTTCATCGATCAAACTAGCGCTAGCTAGCTAGTTTGAATATATCCTAGCCGTCTGTTAATTAATTAGTACTTTTCATCGTTTATTTTCACCTTTCCTCTTGTATTACACTAGTATGGTCAGTATCTCTGTATCTGTAAGACTGCATGTAACTCTTCTTTAATTCAATCAATTAATTTATATATGTGAAAATTTCAGTACATATACTCTCCACAGTCGACAACGAAGAAACTTTTGCATGACGAGAGATCCTTAAACTATAATCACCGGAACTTGGAAGAATTTTCACCGTCTAATTAACTTGTGAATTTAATTCTGATAAATTAACCTTGCTGAGTTACTTAGGGCTCAATTTACTAGCATACCGATTTCCCCGCAATATGGATTCTGCGTCAAAATATATAACTCGATCATATATCGAGCTTCCTCAAATGTAACAACATCGTTCGAACCTCTAATGGTTTGTGGACTCATGCAAATATAGTCACTCATCAAATGCATATAAGAACATTGTTTGAACCCCTACTGGCTTGTGAACTCCTGCAAATAAAGTTACTCGATCATCGAAGATTTCTCCAAAGAAAGACATAAATAAAGGGATTGAAGCCATATTGTCGACTCAATCAGGCAATAAGAAAATTGCTAGCATTTCTCCAAAAAAAAGAAAATTGCTAGCTACTAACTAATAGCACTCGTAAGTCTTAATTAGTATCACACTCTTCCTGCATAGTTCTTGATCCCTATAGAGTATGAGACTACTACAAGTACGTACGTGATTTGACATTGGGTTTCCAAAGAGCTAGCTACATGTGGATCTGTTTGGCCACGGTCATAATATGCATGTACCTAGTTAGCTAGCTAGCTTACATGTACTTACATATATACAGGAAAAACAAATTAACGTAGTGATCGAGTTCATGAACATGGAGGCGACCACAGTGTGGTCACTGTTGTGTAACATGGACAACACATGGGGCATTCAGCTCCATTCATCCTATATCCCAATTCATATGCAATGTCTTCTTATATCAAATAACGTAGTTCGATTTGTCGAAGATGTAAACAGTTGAATGCACGAGGGGTAGTTCAAGATGCATTGTCCCAGTAGTTCAATGTACTAGCAATAGTAGTAGTGACAACAATGTTAGCAAGTATGGATGAAATATGTGGCACGGTAGATTTGTCAGTATTGTTGCTTTATTGTATTTGGTTTTAGGGTTTCTGACCCGTAGGTTAGCTAGTGTGCTGTTGGATGGAGGGCATAGTAACATCAATCTAGCTAGCACAAAGGAACCAAGTCGATATCGATCTTAATAAGTGTTCGATCTATTTCCTGTTTTACAAAGTGTTCAAATTAAAAACAAAATATACTCGATCTTGTTCGATCATTGATCATATAATGTGAGTTGTTGTCTATTTGAAGGGTACATCAATCCAAATTTCTTGGTGCTTGATCTGCTCCAACGCCAATTTATTTTTCACAATTGCTTCTGGCATATGTATAACTCAATTTCTAGCGTATGTACAATATATGTCACAATTAAAATATATATTCTAATTTTCTTGCTTCATTTCATTGCTGCTACAATGCTACACAATGGTTATATGCGTAGTGACATGCACTTGACTAAGCAAGTTGAATATAATATTTCTTGTTTGGAAACTTATTGATAGCTTAATAGAATATACTATAATGATGATTTCAAAGTTGAATTATAAAACTTGGTTAGAATAATAATTAGGAACCATGCCTTATTGGTCAATTATTAAATGAAATTCTATACAATTAGATGAATTAGATTAAGAAGCGTAGTCGTAAAGAGCTCAATGACGAATCTATGCATTATCACGAGCACCCATTTTCACATCTACATGTTTGTAGTTTCTCATTGTTCTTAGGCATGCCGGCAGTTGAAAGGCTCAAATATTACTGTCAATCATTCTTTTTAAATAGGGTTGGTCTGCAAATTGCAACACATATCGGTACAAACACTTTCATGGGGAACATTCTAGTTTTGATAGCGCCCGTTTTCGAAGATTGCTATGAAAAACTTAGAATGTATTACAGCATCGGCTGATTCAGCTAGGGTCATGTTTATGTTCATTTCATCGAGACAAACGGTTTAAAATTATCACGTTTAGATAATGAGCGATGCTAGGTGAACCATACTACTCAGACCACTCGTATCAATGGTGCTAGGTGAGTGTGAACCAAGAAGGAAAGTTGGTTTTTACAATGAGGGAAAGGGAAAGCCTATAATCCCTCACATCAATTGATCGACCGCACTACTTGATGTACGAAAAAACTACGTAGATCAATGCAATCAAAAGAGGCAGGCGTGATCCTAATGAGATTCTGACTATGCAGAAAATGACAGATACCTAAAAGGCTATCTAGGTATATGACCATATTATATACATGGCAATTTTCAATTACAGCATAGATGTAATAAAAATAAAGTTACCACCTAGGAGGCCTTCAAGAGAGGAACCAAAAAATCCTAAATTCTAGGAGGGTGGCTTTGTTCTTGAAAGTCAGTATGTTTCTCTCCAGAGTGACATCTAAGAGTCCAAATTATTGTTTGTCATGTTGTTTGTTCTTTGTAAACACCATCAACAAGAAAACTGAGCATGCATGGTTTTCGGCTATAAAAGCTGTTCTTGGTTGGGATTAGGGTCTTTCAGAGCGTTATTGAATATCTTTTGTAGAAAGCAAAGTGGTAGTGTAGGATAAGTTGAGCAAGATATGGCTCCTGGCCGAAGTTTCAGGACGGAGCACGGGTGCACTGATCATGAAATTAGGAGTAATCGAATGAGTGACCTCGAACTCCATGGTCTGAATCATTCATATATGGCTTGCTTTTCTTCATATCCTTACATGGCATCACTTGACCAGGAGGGCAGTGCAAATGATTCTTCTTCCTTGATCAATCCCTATTCGGATCATGAAAGCGGGGACCATAAGAGGCTGAAAAGGACTATAAGTATCGATGACTCACTGTCGAGTATTACCAGTATCAACGGCGGCATGATCAGCCGCAGCAGCAGTACTAATAGCTTGACCACCTTGCCAAGGCTTCATTTCCGGGATCATATATGGACTTACACACAACGGTACCTTGCAGCCGAAGCTGTTGAGGAGGCTGCAGCGGCTATGATCAATGCCGAGGAAAATGGAGCTGAACAAGAAGATGGAACTGCTGATGGAATGAGGCTTGTTCAGCTCCTCATTGCTTGCGCTGAGGCTGTTGCTTGCCGCGACAAGTCACACGCATCTGCTTTGCTATCTGAGCTTCGTGCTAATGCTTTGGTGTTTGGCTCTTCGTTCCAGCGTGTGGCGTCTTGCTTTGTCCAAGGCCTAGCCAGCAGGCTAGCCTTGGTTCAACCACTAGGGGCAGTTGGTTTTGTTCCATCGAAATTGAATGCGAAAGATTATGCTCTTATGGACAAGAAAGAAGAGGCATTGCGCCTTGTTTATGAAATTTGCCCACATATTCAATTTGGTCATTTTGTGGCCAACTCATCAATATTGGAAGCCTTTGAGGGAGAGAGTTTCGTTCATGTGGTAGACCTTGGGATGACCCTAGGTTTGCCACATGGCGATCAGTGGCGAGGCCTGATCCATAGCCTCGCCACGCGTGCAGGCCAGCCACCAGTGTCGCGTCTTCGGATAACTGGTGTTAGCCTGTGTGCTGACAGATTGCAAATTATTGGAGAAGAGCTTGAGGCTTATGCTGACAGCTTGGGATTAAGTGTGGAGTTTACTTGTGTGGAAAGCAACTTGGAAAACTTAAAGCCTGAAGACATCAAACTTTATGAGGGTGAAGTACTAGTTGTCAATAGCATTCTTCAGTTGCATTGTGTAGTGAAAGAAAGCAGGGGAGCTCTCAATTCAGTTCTTCAGATGATCCATGAGCTCTCGCCGAAAGTCTTAGTTCTTGTTGAGCAGGACTCAAGCCACAATGGACCCTTTTTTCTTGGGAGATTTATGGAAGCATTGCATTACTACTCTGCAATATTTGACTCACTAGATGCAATGCTGCCCAAATATGACACTAGGCGTGCCAAGATGGAGCAATTCTACTTTGCTGAGGAGATCAAGAACATCATCAGCTGTGAGGGACCGGCACGCGTGGAGAGGCATGAGAGGGTTGATCAGTGGCGCAGGAGGATGAGCCGTGCCGGGTTCCAGGGTGCACCAATCAAGATGATGGCTCAGGCAAAGCAGTGGCTTGGGAAGAACAAGGTTTGTGAGGGCTACACTGTTGTGGAAGAAAAGGGTTGCTTGGTTCTTGGTTGGAAATCAAGGCCTATTGTTGCTGCTTCTTGCTGGAAATGCTAATTGAATTTAAACCTTTCGCTTCCGAAATCTCCCACAATACCAGTTCAAATATAAAGCAAAAAAACCAAAAAGAAGGGAAGGTTTCCCCTACTCACATTTCAGCGTTTGTTCCAATAATACAATCCAGGATTCTTGGAGTGCAGACTGGGTGACTTTGTTTTCTGTGTCAAATGGGCTGCAAAGAATAAGTGAGTTTGAGTTTCAATTTGAGCTGTTTGGGTGATTACACAGTTGGAATAAAGAGGAAGCCTTGGTGGTGTGGTACTGTGGTGTGGATATAATAGGCTGATTTGTGTTCTGTATTTGAACATAGCTGAACTAAATTATTTTTGGTACAACGGAGGACTGACTGGGTGAATATGGGAACAAGTGCTCTCTACAAGGCTCTCCTAGACTGACTTCAGTTGTACATATTAACACTAATTTGATTTTTGATTGTAATAACCAAGATTGTAATGACAGGGATTGATAGTACCTGATCATCACATGAATAACATAACGCCCTTTTTTTCTTCTTCTTTCTTTTTGTAAATTTACGGAGTTCTAAGTTGTTTATAAAAAGTTCATAAAAACATGTCGCTTTAGTGGTTAAAAACATTTACTTTTACTCTGAAATATGAAAGTCGATCCCTCTCACCAACTATTTCTTGAAATCAAACTAAACTGGAAGTTTTGAACTCTGGTTAGGGATTTTCATGCACAGATTGGCAATCACAGCTCACTCCTATGAGGTAGAAGACTAGAAGTTATGAGGGTTCCAGCTTCTGTTCTCTTTCACCAGCAAGCTTCAATTGTTTATGCATGTACCTTTTAGCAATCACCTTCCTCTAACTTCCGGTTTAAGTAGAGATGAAAATGCATTAGAATCAATTTCATCACCACATATTTTCCACTATCAAACTACACTTGCCATGCTATATAAAACAGAGTTAGATTCTGTAACATCATCCACCCAGAAATCACACCCAAAGTTCACTAAGAGGTAGTCAACTATGAGGAAGAAAAAACATTTTTTCTTTTCCAAAGAAGCTACGCCGAAATTGGAGTTGCAACGGTGGCACTTGACTAGATAGCAAAAGCTCCAAATTGTGTTTTTCTTTTAAGAAAATGAAAATATCATGAACGTTTGTCGTGTTTATGCGAAACTTGTAAGAGTATGTAGCTCTAGTGGTTAAGAGCATTTATCTTTATTATATAGAATGAAATCGGGTGTCTTCCTTCTCCACTTAGTGCTTAAAACCAAAATTCAACTCTAGTTGTCACTTCAATTTTGGCCTGATATGATGAGGTATATTCAGAAGTAGGTACCTGCTACAGATTTTTTTTTATTTTTTTTACCCATTTTTCAGTAAATAAAATAAATTAGAATAAAAAACAAAATGGTAAAAATCCACATGGAAAATGCATGTATATATTTAAGGAACAGTTTGGATAGAGAAAGAGGGAGAGAGAGGGAGAGCATGGAGAGCGTGGCAGTGTATGGCGGAGCAAGTCCAAGTTTTTCCTCATCTCTTCAACGCTCTTGTTCAACAACCCAGAGAACAAGTCCCAGCTGCTTATCCTACGCCCAACCCAATTCTAACCTGCGCACCCAGCTAGCAGCATTTCCTTCAAAGTCTCATCTTTTCTCCTATTCCCAAACTCGTCCTCATGCTAAAACCCCCGCCAAGCCTCGCATCTTCCTCCCACACTTGGTTGCTTCCCTGGTTTGTTTCAGTGAAAGCCCTTTGATTTTGGTGTGATTTAAGAGTGACCCAGTTGGGATTTATTGACGTTTTTGATGGGTTTGTGATTTCAGGAACAAGTTGAGGAGACATACATAATGGTGAAGCCTGATGGTGTTCAACGTGGCCTTGTAAGCCCTTCTCTGTTTTTTGGTTTATTGTTGTGTTTGTGAAATGTATCTAAGTTTTGAACTTGATTGACACTAAATAGTGGACTGGGATTTAGAAAGAATTGAATTTTGTTAATGGTGTGAAGTTATGTATTAATATGCTTACTTGGTTTTTTGTTGTTGTATGGATTGAATTGGTTTAGGTTGGAGAGATAATCTCAAGGTTCGAAAAGAAGGGTTTTAAACTGACTGGCTTGAAGCTCTTCCAGTGCCCCAGAGATTTGGCAGAGGTATTTCATTTTAGTAAATCTGTGTGTTTTACACTATTTCATTCACAGAACATAGTAAACAGCAGTTTTGCTTCTCCAAACCGAAGGAGAAAAGATTTTTTGGTACAGATTTCGGTTTTAAAAGATTAAAGCTTTGGATTTATGTTGGAGAACCCCTAATGTTTCGTGTACTATATGTTACATGTTTAAACTTTAAACTCTTGACACTTGTAACTTAATGATTCCCTTTAGTTCGAGGAAGCTGATATGATGCGACTTTGTGACTCTTTCTGTACCTTTTGCTGTTTCCAGGAGCATTATAAGGATCTCAAGTCAAAGTCGTTCTTCCCTAAGTTGATAGAGTACATTGTATCTGGCCCAGTTGTGTGCATGGTATGATTCAATCTTCTATTCTTTTTGTTTTATAGAAATCAATGTCTAGTGTGGATTTAACATGTCACTTGTACAAGAATACTGATCATGATGTTATGCTCTGAAGGCATGGGAGGGTGTTGGCGTTGTTGCATCAGCGCGTAAGTTGATAGGGTCTACAGACCCTCTTCAAGCTGAACCAGGAACTATTAGAGGAGATCTTGCTGTTCAAACAGGAAGGTTGGGCCCTTTACCCTTTGAGATTTGAGTAATTTAACCGATGATATGTGCATTATGATGTTTTGTTTCACTTGATGGCATTTGAGTTCTAATGAGACACTGTTATATGAAATACACTTCGCAGGAATGTGGTTCATGGGAGTGATAGCCCTGAAAATGGCAAACGTGAAATAGGTAAGCATGCAATTCAGAATAGCTTTTCACTTTCCTTTGGCTTATACTGCCTTGCTACTCATCCTCTCATGAGAGGAGGAAAATAGAATTTTGTCTTAGCATCCATGTTTTGAACATTGTGCCCTTAAATGGCTGAAAGGCATCTATATTTTATACTTCTCTTTATTTGAAGGTGGACACTAAAATTCAGTAGATAGCGATGATTGGCTAAGTTTCACCTATGTTACTTGGAAAATCATGACAACTATTATTTATGTGGTATTGGCCATGAATGAGTTACTTTATGGATGGTTCAGTTGTATATGAGATCATGATGCAGTAACTTAGATGTGGTGCAGTGACAAAATAGATATGATGTGGTTCTCAAGTTTTAGTTGTGGAATTTTACTCGCGAAACAGTGGAGCAATGAGTTTCTTAAATGAAAATAATAGCCCCGAAGTGTTTCACACAAGAAAATTACTTCCCCTTTTCAATGGATCAGGAAGATTACCTTCTATAAAATTGTGGTGATCATATGTTTAAATATATATATATATATATAGATGCTTATTAATCAACACTTCTCCTTTTTAACTATTCCTCATATTTCTCATGAGTTGTTTCGCTCTGCAGCTCTCTGGTTCAAAGAAGGTGAAGTATGCCAGTGGACATCAGCCCAAGCACCATGGTTGAGAGAGTGATTTTTGCTGGATGCTTAATTCTACCAAAGGGATGCAATTTTGAAGAAGTTTTCTGAGCACCTGTATCTTCATGTCGGTTATGTATGTAAAATCTTAAGACGGTTCAATAATCCCTCATGAATTATCATGAATATGTGGTTAAACAACCCTCTTCACAAATGTCTGTTTCTTGTATTAATTCTTGATTAATGAGAATGACTCCTATTTGAACAAGTTTTTTCTGAGGATCTACCAATTTCACCCCCATTGATATAAATGACAATGGTTAAGTAGTCTCATTGAAAAATTACTTTGAACCATACACTTGATGCTGTATGGATTATACGGCAAAAGTCTATGTATAGGCCTATAGGGCAAGGAATTTGCTGGACAAACTAAACGAGAGCACTAAACTAAAATTGCTTATGATTTAGTGAATTACAACATGATTGCACAAGAGTAATGAAATGATGGCCGACATGTTTTCACAACAGAAATTGCTCAACTATGATACACAAAGATAAGTGGACTCAAATGCACAACCATATTTAGACATCTCCACGAGATAAACTCACTCAATTAGAGCATATCTATCTCGGTAGCAGGAAAAGAGTTGATGCATTCCTGTTCCGATTGTTGTTCTGTGTTGTTAACAGATGGAGAACCACCAACACTATCTACTGTCATTGCCTCACTGGAGGACGAACTGATTGCATCTTGAGCTCTCCTGAATTTAGAGAAGAGGTAGAGAACTGAAACTTCTGTACTCCTTGGCTGTTTCAAGGTCCACGCTGAATCACAATCACTCGAACTTACTGAACTTCTTTCTGAAGAAGAATCTGTATCTAATGTCATAACCTCCTCATGTGGGGAGCTGGCAACCTTGTTTGGAGAGCTTGAAGTCCCCGAGGAAGCACAGTTCACCTCTATGTTCATTGGCTCCGACTCAAGAGAACTTGAAGCAGAACTGGCATCTGTCCCCCCTACCTCATTAGAGCAGGGACTTGGATTACGTTTTGAACCCAATTTAAGCTTCATCAGTGTAGCCTCTGCATCACAGAAAAAAGCGAAGTTAACAACAATGATTCTGTTAATGAACCTGTACGATTACCAAGGTACATATACAGCATCATGAACAGTTTCAATACACAGAACAACTGGAAACAGTGTCAACTGCACCGTTTGAAGTCCAACTAAGCATTCAACCATTCATAGAACAGTACACACTTCACCATGAGGTAACACCACGCAAGCCTAAGCGATTGACACTACAATTTTTCTCCTATGTAAAGAACTACGGAACTAGCGGGGGTGAAATACACGGTGGTGTAGAACAATTCTAGATGTTAAAATCATGTGTCGCAGTGTTTGTAGGAGATGCCCAATTGGCCATTGAGACAAATTATCAAACAGAATGGTGCCCGGTAACAAAGCTAGCGGTCAACGCGTTCAAGATGAACAACATTCGGTAAAAATGAAAGATACCCAGAATGAGAAATGAAAGCGAAAACGAGGAGAGAGCAGCGTTTGGTTGTTTACCGTAGATGGAGAGAGAATCGTCCTTGAAAATCTTGCAGGGCGGTCTTTCCAAGCTCTCGGCCGGAATAGACGACGCTCTTACTCTCCCAAACATAGCTCTGCTGCTCAATCTGATCTCTCTCTTTCGCTCGCTCTGTGTTTCTACATCTGAACCACTCATATCCTCAATTTGAGGAAAAGATGAAAACAATAGCGCGCGCCAAAACTCCAACTGACGGGCGGGAAACGTGTTTGTGCTGGGCCCATTCATAGGTTTTTGGGTAGCTTTACCGACGATAGTTCGTTGCAACAGTTTTTTTCGATGAGGCATTGTTGTTCAATTAGTGGTGTTCACGTAGTCTCCTAATGACTAAGGAAATCATGGTCAATCACTGTTGGATGTAAATATAAGGGTGGGAAGTATTATTTTAAAGTTAAGTTATTTTGTTTTTCACTCTTGGATTTACATCCAACGATGATTGACCATGATTTCCTTGGTCACTAGGCGATCATGTGAACACTACTAGTTGTTCAATACTCAATACAGTACTGTATACAATCTTATATTTTTTTTTTTATGGTAGTTCTGCCGGCGAATTTGACATTTCTCGTTAGCCAGTGTACCATGTCACTGTGTTTGGTGCAGCTGTGCTTCTAAACAAAACTGGCTTCCTTATTTCTGAGAATAAACGGCTGAAACACACAGCAGATTAATGTCTGGTAAATAGAATGAACACTGTCAACGACTAACTCTTTGTAGGCAAAGGTAAATTTTACTTGTTTGTGTTGAGTCTGTGAAGGTTTTGAGTTCGGACGACTAGTTTGTTGCATAATTATAGAAATGAAACAGGAGTGACCAAAGATTTTTAGCACTTGCTGATTCTCAAAATAAAACATCTCATATGATGCTAGACTTTCCTCTCTTTTAGATGTTAAAACAACTGTGCAAATCAATTGAAGTGCTTGTGCCAAATAATGAAGTTCAATACAGAGTTACGCAACTGGTTGATTTGAGTTTTCAATCATTGTCAATAGTTTCAACCAGATATTAGAAACATCTGAACACTATATTAGCCAGCAAGCTACCTTTGCTCACAACACAATCAGTTTCTCCAGAGTAACCTCCTTAATACACCACCTCTACGATTTCTAGCCTTGAGATCTTTACCTGGTAGTTTGATGTTCAACAAACAAGAGATTAGCTCTAGGGTGTGGTGCTATTCAAACATCATACAGAAATTGAAGAAAGTTCCATGAACACAGACATACACGTCTCACCATTTTATATGGTCTAGGAGTTCGAAAAGCTCACCTTTTAATCTCCCAGCACGAAACAAAGCTTCCTCTGCAATTGGTCTCCATTGTTCTGCACATGAGTAGTTGATTCCCAGTCCAACACTAAGCCCTCTAAGCAGGTGCACTGTTCGAAGTACAGAAAACAACTCCTCTGGAAAAGCCTATCAGAGCAATGGAAAAGAATGAAACATGATTTGGTCAATCATGACTCAGAAGTATAGTGGAATACAGAATAATCTCTTTACTAGTTGATGATTGATCAGATATACGTGAAGTTCCATTAGTTGAGAAGATTTGGAAATTAAGCACACCTGAACTGCAATCTTTTTAATAGAAGATTCCTCGGAAAAAGGCTGCAACATCGTCACTCCAGGGGGTAATTTCGTGTCAAACATTGTCTCTGCCAACTTCAACATTTCCTTTTGTTCATCTTCACATGTGCTTAAGGTTTCTATGCCAAGCTCCCTGTTCATTTTCACATTGTACTGGGTCAAAAGCAACTTAGACTGTCTCTTCCCAGTTCAAGAAGCTTATAGCAAATTCATAGTACATGTCACACCAAAAACCAAAATATATTTACCCATAGCTCTCTAAGGCTCTTACAGGGTCACCATCAGCTATCGCAAGAATAAGATTAGCATAACCTAGTCTCAACTGATCTGGGAGATCTTTCACTTGGCCATAGTCGAGCAAGGCAACCTAACTTGGAGGAGTTAAAATAATAAGTCGATTGAAATGAAAGGACAATACTGAAACAGTTATTAATTAAGATGAGAAAAGTAGACATCTTTCAGGCCAAATGAGTATTAGTTGGAATAAAGCCATAAAAGTACAAGGAAAACAAATTGGTTGTCATTACCTCTGAACCTTTACAGATTAGGATATTTCCTGGGTGGGGATCTGCATGGAAGAAACCATTCGTCAAAATCATTTGTCCATATGCTAGTGTCAAACTTTGGAGGATTTTCCTGCATTTTGTACCAAGTTTGATATGATAAATCGAATGCTCCATTTCTTATGAGAGAAGAAAAAGTTATGAACTAGACTAGAGAACATTTTCTGGGAATCTTCATAATAACCAAGCAATATCTAGCTTGAGAAGTTGAAGACAGGGAAAGCCTTAAGGTAATGAACTAAGGAAACATGCTCTCTCAACTAAAGTTGGTTAAGTTCCAAATCTAGCAAATTTTAGTAAATGAATGGAAGAGAGAAGACACCAACCAAACAGATAGGTAATAAGGGAGCACAATAATGAAAATCCGTGTAAATTATATCTTTGCTGATACTAAGAACCGATACACTTTCCTGACAAAAATTGATTATGTAACTACATGGCTCCAAATTTTATGCAGAGGTGATAAATACCACAAAGTATCTGCAAACCAATTGCATAAAAAACATGTAGATAAAAAGGAATGCATACTCTCTGTACAGACTAGAAGCTTACTGCTTTGCTGCGGCTGCAACCTTACCAACAGGATTTATACCCCTTTTCGCAATTTCATCTCCAAGATTGAGGATTGGTATCCCATCAATATATTCCATAACTAAAACTCTCCTAACAAATAAAACAACAGTTTGATCAATGAGAGCTCCGTTGATGAACTTAAAGCACTTGGCAAGTACTAAATACATTACAATAGAGAGGTAAAGATGTTACACACCTAGTGACTAGGTTTCGTATCAGTCGAGGAACCACGACAGGAGTCCTTTTGTTATTTTCATACAAAAATTTTCGAATCTTTTCCATGGCATTAGCCTCTCTTGTGAAGTCAAATTCATATCCGATCTTGAATTGCAAAAATAAATGCTAGTTATTATCCATATACTGATATACCAACAATTATATTTCAGAAAGTAAGCAAATATCCATTACTTTGGTACATATAAGGATCAGGTATATCAAGATTAAAGCAGACATAAACTGAAATAATAGTGTCCACCCAACAAGAACAATGTTGGGAGTTAAAAAAAAATTCTTGGAAACGCTGAATCTTAAACCCTCGATAAGACCAGAATTAGCACAAATCCTTTAATTTTCTCAGGATGCAGTCAAGCTTAATTTTAGAAGATACCACAATGAGAACTGAAATAGAAAAAAAGAACGGCACCTGAGTCTCCATTTCCTTGGTTACAGAGTATAGATCAAACTTGACATCTGTCTTCTGAATGTATAAAGCAAAGGCTTGCAAGTTACGGATATCTGTCATCATTAGATCCTGAACTCCAGGATGTTGCACCTATTATGAACGATGAGAAATTAGAACTTTACAGAACTTATAGAAGCTATAGAATTTTTGAATTTTTCTCACCTTGACAACAATATCACTCTTATCACCTCTCAATCTTGCTCGGTGAACCTAATTAGAGCATAAAACACAGATCAGTTACAAATGTATACGCTTACAAATGTTAATTCCCTCCCACACAAAACAGTTAAAGAGCTCTTAGCATTCAGAAGTGTTCTTAATTCCTCCTAAATGTTAATATCTTTGAGCAAATTGTTAGATCGTTAATGTTTTAGATATATTACACACTTACAGAAAACAGTAAAGATCACTATTCATTACTTCAGCCATGATTGCTTTCAGACAGTCTCTCAATCAAACCTTGAAACACTAAACTAGGTAAGAATACTAACTATCATATTCAAGTTTCTTTTTGCAATTCGTACAGTATCCCTCGATTATATCAGCAAGCTGAAACTTTTCATGAATAGAAGAAGTACCTGTGCAATTGAAGCAGAGCCAATAGGTTCCACATCAAATCTCTCAAACACTTCACCGATACTTTGACCCAACTCAGTTTCCAGCATAAGTTGAACGGCATCAAATGGAGTAGCAGGAGCATGATCACACAATGTAACAAGCCTTTTCACCCAGGCAACAGGGGCCAAGTCTGGCTTCCCAACAATTTGGGCAACCTAATCGAAATCCAATCCAAGCCAACTCAGTATCCAGCAAAAATATCTCAAAACCAAAAGATCACTAACATGCATTCAAGGTTCTTATGGATTGTCCAATATATAATTCAGTGGAAGACACAAAGGAACAGAGGAACAAAATCATTGTTCTGATTAACTATTCCACATGAGATCTCATTCCACATTGAACTCTCTAACCTCATAAACAACAACAACCCTAATTTTTGTAAACTTTTATTCGATCCACTATTCAATACAGAACAGTAAATAAGGCCCAAAAAACCCATGTCAATTTCCCAAATTTCACCCATAAAATCAAAACCAGTTCAGCAAACAGACCATTAATTCATCAAGAACCAACCTTGAGAAAGAAACCGCCCATATCCGAACACATAGCATATATCTTCTCAGCCGCAACTTCATGTTGCCTCTCCCACATTTCCTCTTGTCTCTTCACATCCTTCACGAAACTCACACGCAGCTGAAACACCTGCCCAAACCCAACAAAACTCATCAACCCAAATCAACAAACACTCCTTTTACTCCATTGCATGCATTAAAATGAATCAACATATAAACATTGAGAGAGAAAGTGAGAAAGAGGGTTACCTTGTAGCCAGTATAGATGTCAACGGCTCGAGCCCAGAACTGAAAGGAGCGTTGCCACGGCCTGAAATGGGTGGCCAGCTTGTGCTGAACATCGTTGAGATCAATAGGAGGCAGAGGAAGCATAGTTGATATCGCTGCTGGGTTTTTTGGTTTTGGTATGGTTTCTTCTTCCCCTGTTGTATTGGAATTTACAAAACACATGTAAAGAGTGTGCAATCAATTCATGGCTTCAAAAGAATGGGAATGAGTGAATGACATAACTTTGAGTTGAGGAAATGTGGCTGCAGGACTGCAGGAGCACACATATAAAGTACGAGCTGACTCAGCGGATGAAGTGAAGTAGAAGGTTGTTAAGTACTTGGCTTCAGTGACGCTTGTAACTCTTGACAAAAGGGACAAAGTGCTCCAAATTCCTTTCTTCATTTTTTTGTCTTTTTCTTTTTCTTTTTCTTTTCCTCTCGAATTTTAGCTTCTTTTTTTTCTTTTTTCTTTCTTCTACTTAGTAGGATCGAATAATTTTGGATGTATGATCTTTTGAACTTTAGGGTTATTTGTAGTATGTTGGTCTAATAATAATGTTAAGTTTGAAAAATTATCTGCCTTTGTTTGCCTGTAATGTTTACTCGTTTAGATAATTTGAATATAACCGCATAGGTTGTACGAGAGAATGGCTTGTTTTTTAATCATTGTATTTTATTCCTTGTATTAGAAAATAGTATGTTATATTGAATACGAAGCTCACTTCTGATTATCATTTTACCAAATTTGATCGAAAACTTTTGTTATCATCGGTGACAAGAGCTTCATCCGCTACGAAATTAGTCTCTAAATATTTGTTTGGGTTATTTGATTATTGGACGAAAAAAAAAAGATTTCAGGAGTTAGTAGAAAGGGTATGGGCCTAGTTACTCCGTACCAAAGCACAAATTGATGATCTCATTGTGCACTCTGTAACTGTGTATGCTTCTTGTCCAAAGTTGGTGTGCTATGAAAAGCCCAAAATGGACCACCATTACCCATTTACCCTGAATGACGTGCCAATATTAATGTTAGTCCAATAATATATATGTCACCGTTATCAACGCCGGAATCGTCCTACCGGTGGTGGAAGTGCCGGTTTCAGAAGTTACAACGCCGGATCCTGTAATGTTTTAGGGGAGGATCAACTCTTAATTGGGTAGATTAGATACAAACCCTAGCATTGCCCAATTCGATGAATTTTGCCTGTAATTTTCAATGGACGTACATTTGGGTCTTTAGGCCTTAAATTGGTTTATACAAGTGTCTTTAATTGCTTAGGGATCGATATGGTAGTTGTTTTCATCTGCCGATTAACGTATCCGTATTCGATCTGTGAGTAGTTGTGTGCCATACACCATAGATCGAAGCTTGTGGAATTTGGAAACTCAAATGTGTGGGTGCATCCTTCCCAAGTTATCCAACAGAGATAGTTGGGATTGGTGCGTATAGTGAGAAAAAGAATCTGTGATCCATATTGGACCACTCTTATTTTCACCATATCTCTTGGTTAATTGAGATCAACCACATAGGCATGATCACTTGCAGAGAAGAAGATATCTAAGTATACGCTGATCGATGAATCTGCTGCTCAAAATGGCGGAGCTGATCAACAATGAAACCCTATCGATAGTACTTGCTGCTATTTTCTTCATTCTCATATACGTATGGTTTTCCACTTCCACTCCTACTACAAAGAACTCACCACCTTCTCCACCAAAGCTCCCCATCATCGGAAACCTTCACCAACTAGGCTCACCACGGTCACCGCTACATCTCTCACTTCAAGCCTTGTCTCAAGTCCATGGCCCTCTCATGCTCCTCCACTTCGGAAGCGTCCCCGTCCTCGTCGTCTCTTCCGCCGAGGCTGCTCAGGCAATCATGAAAACACATGACCTCGCATCCTGCAGCAGACCCAAATTGACTGTCTTCGAAAAGCTTCTGTACAACTCGAAAGATGTAGCTGCGGCGCCTTACGGTGAGTACTGGAAGCAGGTGAAGAGCTTATGCGTTTTGCATCTGTTGAGCAGCAAAAGGGTTCGTTCGTATCGCGAAGTTAGGGAAGAGGAAACCAAAGCCATGATCAAGCAGATAAGGGACTCAAAAGGAGTTGTGAATTTAAGAGAGATGCTTATGACACTTACAAACAATGTCGTCTCGACAGTGGCCTTAGGGAAGAGTTACTACAGTGATGGGGATTTTAAAGAGCTTGCGACGGAGTATACGGAATTGCTTGGATGTCTATATATTGGTGACTATATTCCATGGCTTGGTTGGTTGAGCCGTGTCACTGGTTTGGACGCCAAACTAGACATAATGGCTAAACGGTTTGATGAATTCTTGGATATAGTGATTCAAGAGCATATGGCGGATAGCACTCATGATCAGAATAAGAAGGAAAAAAAGGATTTTGTGGACGTTTTACTTGAGATTCAGCGGGAAAATTTGCTTGGTTTTCCTATTGACGACAGAACTGGCATAAAGGGTGTCATCTTGGTAACTATATCTCTCTCATTCTTTTGTTTACATATTTGTCACCTGTTTTATTTTTTTTTCAAAGAAAAGATACCTGTTTTTGTTTAATAATCCTCTGTTAAATCTAGAGAAGTACAGTGTTTTCAACATGGGCCGGAATTCAAAGTGCTAGCTTCATGAAGAAGTATAATGCATTGAGAGAAGTACTACGTACTATAATTGGTTAAATAGAATGCTTTTAGTTATGTAAAACGAAGGTTGTGGATGAAGAGTACTTTTCGATTGTCTCTGAGAGTGTCTTCATCCGCTCCAGAAGTAATGTCACATATATAGGAGATGTTTACATACAAATCACTAATTGTTGATGATGCTAATTCACTATAGGATATGTTCCTTGCCGGAACTGATACCACAGGGGCGGTCCTAGAGTGGGCAATGGCTGAAATTCTAAAGCACCCGAAGGTCTTGACAAAATTGCAGAATGAAGTAAGAGGTGTAAACAAAGCTGAAGCTGACATATTGACAGAGGATGATTTGGTTGATATGCACTACTTGAAGGCGGTGATCAATGAGTCTCTTCGCTTACACCCTCCCCTTGCACTACTATTTCCTAGAATATTGATGCAAGATGTGAAAATAAATGGTTACAACATTAAAGCCAATACACAAGTCATAGTGAATGCCTGGCAGGTCGGTCGAGATCCCAAGTCCTACGATTACAAACCAGAGGATTTCGAGCCAGAAAGGTTCATGACTGCTAATAAAGGTATAAATTATCTAGGGAATGACTTCCAGTTTATACCGTTTGGTGCCGGTCGGAGGATCTGTCCGGCAGTTCAGTTTGCTTCAGCTGTGTATGAGATTGCTTTAGCAAATTTGTTGCACAAGTTCGATTGGACATTGCCTGGTGGAGTAAGAAGCGAGGATTTGGACATGACCGAGTCAGCTGGTTTAACAATTCATCGGAAATACCCACTTAAAGCGGTTGCAATTCCATATTCATCAGATTAACTACTTCAGCTTTAAGAAGTTTGTAGACAGCAAACCCTAAAATAATCACGATTTCTGTTTCGTTATAAACGAACAGATCGTATGCATGCGTGACTCAACTAGCTATATAGCTTGGTTATTGCTGTGTTTGTCATATGTATGTTGAGTTTAAAATTGTGGTGAGCAGCCAACATAAATCATCATCCATCCGTTAATTAGTTTTGAATAAGAGTGGTCCAATCAGGAGACTACTTGTATAAGGGAGAATGTGGAATAAGATGCACGCATGGCTAAATGCCCTATTCAAGGAATATGGCAACATATACGTAGAAGGTTACCTATGTGTGTGAGAGTTAAGTCATCCAAATGTTTGATTTATTTTTAACGATCTTGAACGGTGTAGGTTTGACATAAGTGTTAAGTTTTTTGTTTTAATCTCAGCGATCTAAACCCATTGAAAAAAAAAATCTAACGATGTGGGCTTATCCCTAAAAGTGACAAAAAATAGGGATCCCTCATTGGAAGGGTCATGTATACACACACACACACACAGTTCCGTGAAATGCATGAACAGACAAAAATATGTCTAATCAGAACTGTTCGTGCAAATCACGATTATGAAAGCTCAAACGATCGTCAAATTGGATGAAACTTAGCAAAAGTTGTCACATCCCAGGACTCGCTCCGCCGTAACACGATATTGTCCGCTTTGGGCCCACCGGTCCTCACGGTTTTGTTTCCGGCAGCTCAGGAGCAGCTTCCCAGTAGGTCACCCATCCTGGGATTGCTCTAGCATCAACATGCTTAACCTCGGAGTACCCATCCCCTCCGAAACCGCTGAGCCACCAAAAGGCCTCGTGTTAGATTGGAGGTGGGCATGTACATATACAGCACATAACCCCTCTCCGTTTGGCCGATGTGGGATATTACAATCCACCCCCCTTGGGAGCCCGACGCCCTCATCGGCACACTCGCACCACACGGCAGAGTGGCTCTGATACCATTTGTCACATCCCAAGACTCGCTCCGCCGTAACACGATATTGTCCGCTTTGGGCCCACCGGCCCTCACGGTTTTGTTTCCGGCAGCTCAGGAGTAGCTTCCCAGTAGGTCACCCATCCTGGGATTGCTCTAGCATCAACATGCTTAACCTCGGAGTACCCATCCCCTCCGAAGCCGCTGAGCCACCAAAAGGTCTCGTGTTAGATTGGAGGTGGGCATGTACATATACAGCACATAACCCCTCTCCGTTTGGGCGATGTGGGATATTACAAAAGTGATCTATACATTATGTTATAAAAACTGAACGGCGGAGATGTGGATACGTGACCGAAAAGTGAGCTAAAAAAGGACCTTCACATTTTAATTTCAGAGCGAAGCTTCGTTTTGGACAAAAACTGTATATATATTATCATGTCCAAATATCCTTATTTATTCAAAATGTACGGATTTTGCCAATAGAACCATTTTTTGGTCATATTTTTCGATCATAGCCAACTAGTATCTAGATATATATGACATGATCATCTCTGCAAAATTTCAGCTAAATTGGTGATCGTTAATGTGTATTGAAACTCTATGATTACAATGAACGAACCAAATATGTTCAACAAGAACCGTTCGTGTAATTCACAATTTTAAATACCTTAATTATTATCAATTTGGCTAAAATTTTGTATAGATGATCTACTCATATATACCTAAAAGATGAATGGTTGAGATGAGAAAATATGATTGAAAAGTATGTCAATTAAGGAAATCCGTACCTTTTGAATAAATAAGGAGGTTCGTATTTGAAAAGGCCTATATATATATGTGTGTGTGTGTGTATACAAATTTTCTCAGGTGTGGATGTCCGCATTTATTCTTACGGTGCGGATTTCCACTTTACACTCACTTTTCAATCGAATTTTCACATCTTCACCGTCTAGTCTTTAGATACTAATGTATAGATCATCTCTGCAAAATTTCAGCCAATTTGGTTATCATTAAGGCACTCAAACTCGATTAAACCAATGGATGAACATAATTCTATCGAACTTGAACCGTTCATGTTTATAACAGAAAAACGCAGTTTTGAGTGCCTTAATGATAACCAAATTGTCTGAAATTTTACAAAGATGATCTATACATTAGTATCTAAATACTAGATGATCTATACATTACTTATAAAGGGGTAGACAATCTAGAACTTGTCGGGTATTCGGATTCATATTTGGGAGGTGACAAAGATGAAGGAAAATCTACATCAGGATTTATTTTCATGTTAGCTGGAGGTGCTATTTCTTGGAAATCGATCAAGCAAAGCCATTTGCACTTCTACCATGCAAGCTGAATTCACAGCTTTACACGATGCTACAGTTCACGGTATATATATGACTAAAGAACTTTATTTCTCAAACTCGTCTAGTGGACTCCATAGAACGCCCCATTACAATTTATTGTGATAATACCTCAGCTGTGTTCTTTGCCAAGAACAACAAACGTTCTTCTAGTTCTAAGCAGATACCCTTGAAGCAGCTTTTTGTTAGACATAAGACCAAGAATGCAGAGATAGTTGTGCTTTATATAGAGACTGCAAACATGCTTGCTGACCCTCTTACGAAAGCTCTAGCAAATAAGGATTTTATTAGGCACACCTTTAACATGGGAGTAGTTGCTAGTTTTGATCTAATTGAATAGTGGGAGCTTGTAATCAAGCTCCATAAAGACTCGGCCATAGTGAGCTAGCATTGCTATTCTTTTATGTTTGTGAACTTTATGACATGTTCTACTAACCCTAGCCTAAACATATAATCATGTTTCTGCTTCGTTTATATGTTTAAGGACGCCCTATATGTTTAAGAACCCTAAATAGCTAGCTTGGTTAATTATTGCTCAATCTGTTTGTCAAATGTTTAAGGACCCTAGCCCATGTTTAGTTATTTTGCTTTTCCCAGTCATGGACTCATGGCTATGAAAACAAGGGTGATGATTATGAATAGCTATTGAGCAATTACCAAGCTTGTCTCTCAAATCATATAAGAATCGATCTAACGTACACACAGTACATTGTCCCAGAGCCAGAGGCCAGAGTAAACAAACTCGCGCATGCAAACACACGCAATAGTGCAATACCGAAAGAGAAGCTAGATGTGTCAAGTCTGTCGTCTGCAAATGTGAACTTCAATCTCAGGCAATTGTTGAGTGCTTTGCATATACAATTATACATTACTAATGCTTATGACGGCTGCAGCAGCTCGATCAGCCATTTAGTTCTTCTTCGTCTCGTCGAAATGACTAAGTTATATTGGAACACGCCAACATGCACTCCAATTTTTTTTTTTTTTTTTTTACCCAGCCTAGCTGGAAGGCTCAGCCCCACGCTCAGATTTTAATTAAATAACCAAAAAAATTACAATGTCTGAAAGTAAAAAAACCTGACAGAACAAATAAAAAGAATGTAAGGAAAATTTATCTCTTGTACAAAACCAAAAGAAAAAACATAAGAAAAGTAGTCATTCTAGTCAATAAGGCCAAAAGTCTTCGACTTGGCTTTCTCCATTCCCGAAAGTGGATACAGCATCAAGAAAAGAGATAAGCTCCAGACATATTAATCCGCCCTATGGTATGGATTACCCATTGCATCCATATGCAAAAATGAGAGAAGTTCAGTTGGGAGAGAATCATACCAAATTAAAGATATGGATGTTAAACCGAAACTCGTTATTTTATCAGCCACTGCGTTCGAAGAACATGAGAATAAAGAAAATTCATGCACTCTAATTTAATAGTACTTGTGTTTTCAGCTCATAACTCCGACGAAAACACAGATACGTCGACCTACTGAGCAAAACACTTTAACCTAAGCAGCAAAACGATGAGGTTCATTGACAGATCACGACTCACGAGTGTCCTTATGTCGATGATTATTGTTCTTCCAACATTTCAAGTCCACACAGTTATTTGTGATCGGACTACACAGCTTTCTACTATATATATTTCTTTGGAGTTTTGTAACAAAATGAAAGAGAAGAGCAATTATTATAGGTTTCAATAATTGGTTTGCCAAAACAGCAAAAAGAGTAAATCATCAACACTACACGATCAACAGACATGGGTACGCACTACCGGCATACAAAACTAAAAACGTACGGTGGAGGGTTTACGAAATTGAATTAGAGACCCACTCAAGGTTTCACTCAAGATATGATGAAATGGAGTCCATCGCAAGTTGAATAAAAATATGTGTTGCCACATTATATATTAGAGAAAAAAGACATATACGTTTGGTGTTTTTTTTTTTTAAAAGATACATTTGGTGTTGTAGACCCGCAATGTTCTCTGATAGGGACAAATTCATCACATTCCTCATGCTTCCATATATTAATCAAATTTATGGATTATATATATATATATATATATATATATTTTATACACATCGTGTAATTTTAGTCATTCTTATATAAATAACACTGTACATTTAAATCAAAGTCATATGATCTTAATCATTTTCAAGTTATTGTGTAATAATCCGCCGGCTACGTACCTCTCATCTTCACAATATTGACCGCTTCTTTTTGATAAATTAATTTCACACTATTGACTGTTGATTAATTTGTCTGATCGATAAGCAATCAAAATACAAAAGTAGGTAATAATCGTAATATGCAGTAGCATCCTTGACAAAAATAAAAAAATAGATATCTCCATGGTCCAAAAATTAAATGGAATTTTCGAGAATTTAATCAAAAATAAGGAATTCCTAATTTCTTTAGATTCTTTTCACCGTTTGGATTATTATTTTGTGGAATTTGTAATTTGCACGGGAAAATAATCGTGGAATTTAGAAACTTAAATTTCTGACTTGAATTCCTCACAAAATAGACGTCATTTGTCAATTCCTTCAACTGAGGTTAGTCTAAATACTGATTCTTGTCATTTTAAAATTCTACATCATGAAATCCAAATAATAGAATTCTCAATTAATATAATTTAAATTCATAGAATTATAATTTCCGTGACTTTGAAATTTCGGTGGAAATTAAAATTGTCTCATCCTAATACAACGTAATGGGGCATTTTATTGTCTTGTTGCAAATATTACTGGTATAATCACATGCTCTCCTGATTGATTTGCATCAGCTACTCATTGAGATACAGGGCTCCTCATCCATAAATGTGCATATACAACCAAGACGGTAGAAAACGACACCACATTTTCTCATCTGACTTCCTCTATATATTTCATGCACATAACGTACCTTAAACAATCCACCAGTTGCAGAAGAAGATCACTGCAAACAATGGCGGAGCTCATCAACAACGAAACCCTTTCACTTGTACTCCTCGTCGTTTTCCTCATCCTCTTCTACATCTGGTCCTCTTCCACTTCCACTACCAGAAACTCACCACCTTCTCCACCAAAACTCCCCATCATCGGAAACCTCCACCAACTACTAGGCTCTCCTGGAACTCCACCTCATCGGGCACTTCAAGCATTATCTAAACTCCACGGCCCTCTCATGCTCCTCCACTTCGGAAGCTTCCCCGTCCTCGTCGTCTCCTCCGCCGAGGCTGCACGTGAGATCATGAAAACCCACGACCTTGCTTTCGCCAGCAGACCTAGGACCACCGCCTTCGAGAAGCTTCTTTACAACTACAAGGACGTGGCCGCGGCGCCTTACGGTGACTACTGGCGGCAGGTGAAGAGCATCTGCGTGCTGAATCTCTTGAGCGCCAAGAAGGTCCGGTCCTTTCGAACCCTTAGAGAAGAGGAGACAAGATCCATGATCAACAACATAAAGGAAACCTCACGACGGGGAGAAGTTGTGGACGTGAGGAAGATGGTTATGGGGCTTACGAACGATGTCGTCTCGAGGGCGGCTCTAGGGAAGAAGTACTACAATGATGGAGAATTTAAGGAGCTCACCACCGAATTTACAGAGTTGGCGGGAAGTATTCATATTGGAGACTATATTCCATCGCTTGGTTGGTTGAGCCGTCTTGGTGGTTTGGACGCTAAGCTAGTCAGTTTGGCTAAACGCTACGATGCATTTTTGGACACAGTACTACAAGAGCATATTGATAAAAGTTCTGAGACGACTGGCAACAGAAATGATCAAGGCGTTGATGATCAGAACGAGGATAACAAGGATTTTGTGGACGTTTTACTTGATATTTAGCGGGAAAACTCGCTCCATTTCCCTCTTGACAGAATTAGCATCAAAGCTGTCGTCCAGGTAAACTCTCTCTCTCTCTCTCTCTCTCTCTCTCTCTCTCTCTCTCTCTCTCTCTCTCTAATATGCAGCAATGATAAACAAGTGGAAAGTCTTATTTATGTAGTAATTAGGTCATTTCTGATAATTAGAAAGTCTCCGATCTATTACACGACAGTGGACGGTTAACTGGTTAAGATCAATGACTTTAACATGGCATGTGGTTCTGATAATATGCAGCAATAAACTATAGCTCTGCTACTAAAAATAATGACATGCAATGTACATGTAGGATATGTTCCTTGCTGGGACGGATACGACATCTACACTTCTAGAGTGGGCAATGGCAGAGATTCTGAGGCACCCAAGGGTCATGAGCAAATTGCAGAAAGAGTTGAGGAGTGTAAAAAAGGGAGAAGAAGAAATATTAACAGAGGACGATTTGGTTGATATGCACTACTTGAAGGCAGTGATTAAGGAGGCTCTTCGTTTACATCCTCCATTTACCCTACTTTTGCCTAAGATGTCGATCCAAGATGTGAAGATAAAAGGTTACGACATCAAGGCCAACACACAGGTCCTAGTGAATGCTTGGCAGATCGGAAGAGACCCCGAATCGTTCAGTTACAAACCGGAAGAGTTTGAGCCGGAGAGGTTCTTAGAGGTTAACAGTGGTTTAAGTTACAAAGGAACTGACTTCGAGTTTATTCCGTTCGGAGCTGGAAGGAGGATATGTCCTGGGATTCAGTTTGCTACGACTGTCAATGAGATTGGTCTAGCAAATTTGCTGCACAAGTTTGATTGGAAATTGCCTGGTGGAGTAAGAAATGAGGATTTAGACATGAATGAATCATCTGGTTTAACCATTCATAAGAAACACCCTCTCAAAGCCGTGGCTATTCCATATTCATCAGCTTAGTACCACTGGTTAGTGGTTACAGTAAGAAGAGTAGCTAGCTTGTTTTCTCTATGTTCTGCAGTACTTAATTTAAATAAATTGTATTAGGTAGGCTGTTTTGTTTCTGAATTGGATTCCTGTAGTTTATAATAACTTTATATATGCTGATGTTTGAAATAAGTAGTTGAAAAGTCTCTTGCAATCCGCGACAGATATGTTTGAGATTTTTAATACTTGAAGCAAGAAAAGGGATATACATTTATGTTTGAGATCTTGTATTAAATATGAGAAGATAAATAGATGTATCAAACATATAGTGGTTAGCAAGAAAAGGGTCATTCCTCTCTCACTCATCTTTTAGCCAAAATAAATAAATAAATTTTGTAATGAAAGTTCTTGTATGTATATGAAACATCGTGACGAATATAAGATTCACTTGTATTTAATATGAAAATATAAGATCTAAGTTTCCTATCAGGAGAAATATAATAATCTCAATTATAGTCTCAAAATTATTGTTTAAATCCACCTTATACACATGCTCTTATTATAGGGACCAATTGAGATGCTAGCTAGGGTCCATTTTGATCATTAAACATATCTTTCTAGCAAGCAAATGTTAACATCAAGAATTGTAAACCCAAGTTTATTCTTCCACCTGATGCATGGTCTCGTTTGTGTGTTCATCGGCCACAGGGGTAGAGAAGTAATTTAGCCGTTCCAAAAATGAAAAACAAAGGGTGTGGGCGTGCCACCGAGGGGTCGCAGAACGTAGGTGCGCTGGTATTGGACTTCTGATCAAATGACAGGGATTCCGGTGCCACCTCGCGGACGAGGGATTACAAGCAATCCTCCTATTCGCTTGCTATCGATACTCGCGTATGTAGCGAGCAGAGCTATTAACTGGGTAGTAGGCGAGGGCGAGACCAAACAGGCTCTGTAAAGCTAACGCAAAATAATGCTTTAGCGTCAGGGTTTCGAGTAGCTCGAAGGTTTTTTGTAGTTGTTGTATGATGTGATTGTGTGTTAGACTGATCATCGAACCCTCCTTAAATAGGGGCTCGTAGTTAACCGATAAGAATACAATCCCACAACCTAAGTAAACCTAAGTAGGATTCTGCTACCAAAGTCACACAAGGATTCGTTTTGCTTGCGAACTGAGCAACTGGATAACGCGTGTCTAATTGTATAGGTAGACTTCGCTTAAGTCACAGACACTGACCCTTCGTTTATCGAAAACTTCGTAGTTTCTGACGCAGACTCAAACACCAAAGGCTTTCTTATCCCGCGAGGTGTTACAGTACTCATAGGGACCCACCTCGCGTGCCCCCAGAGCTCGCACCTTTAACATGCTTCATTTTTTTAAATGAGCCACAAGTACTGACCCAAATGTTATCCGAGACTTATCAATTAGTCTTGGACTGAAATATCAACTGAGCTAGCTCAAACAAAAGTAATGTAAGAGGAGTTGCATAGCAGATGTTTTACCTCACCAATTCTAAATAATTTGTAGGATATGTTTCTTGCTGGAACTCACTCCTAGAAAGGACCACGGCTGAGATTATAAAGCACCCAAGGTCATGAGCACATTGCAGAAAGAAACCATGTATGGCTGTCAACAAAGTAGAATAAGAAACATTAACAGAGGATGATTTGACCGAAATGCACAGCATTATGTCTTCAATTTTGTGAAGTCAATTAAGACAAAGGAACTCCTGAGATATTCTGGGAGTTGAGACATACCTAGTGCTCAAAGAATGTACAAGAAGAGAGGGGGACATGAACCAAAACCTCTCCATGAACAAAATAAGAAAATATAAGTTAGTTCATCAAATGAGAATTGAAAAGTCACAAGTTGCTGTGCTTTCAAGTTCTTTAGACCACTTTCAAAATCCAGAAAAGCAGGTGCTTAGACATCAATGATACGCGACAATTTCCGGATCAATAGGAAGTCCCCTTGCTTGATAGTTGCCTGATACAGAGAATTAATCTTGGCATCTGGACGATTAATTTCTAGTACACCTGAAACTTTATCTATCTTGCAGTGGAGTTTCCCTGCTGCAATGAACCGAGACAGCTCCCTGCAAATCATAGAATGGGATTATACTTAAGTACAAGGAACATAAAATGCCTTAGCAAATGCCTCGCCATAAATTCAAGGACCAGGCATAGAATTCACAGAGAACGCCACAAAGAAGCGAAATATAGCAAAAAGTAACTTAGAGCATCTCCAACAGCTTCCCCATTTTCTTGAACTTCTCAATTTTGGGGAATATAGAGCTGTTTTTAGGTCCAACAGCTTCCCCATCTCATTCCCCAAAATGGGGATGAAGAAGAAAAAGAAGCCTTCATTCCCCAAATTTGCAGCAAAGTCTTCCTTCCTCAAAATTAAATTCTTCACGTGCACCGATGAATTTAAGACAACAAGAAAATATTTTATTGGGTAGTTTATTGTTTCAATGAAATATATAAAGTTTTTTGTTATAATTAATGATGATATATTATATTTTATTGTTGTATTAAATGCCGAAATCTCCAAAATGGAGAAGCTGCTGGATTTTGATCATAATTTTTTTAGAGATTTTAGCTTTTGCTTCCCCATTTTAGAGAAATTTTGGAGAAGCTGTTGGAGATGCTCTTACAGATCAATGAAATCCACAGTTACGCCAAATGCCTTTGCCATTGCTTCAATAGTGACACTTGTATGACTCCAAAAATTGAGAATAAACAACGGTTCTGATCCCCCTCATGTAGTACCGGAAGTGTGGATGCAAATAACGATCCAACTTTTATCTGCTCAGTCAGACCAGCTGCAAAAAACGAAGGTACAGAAAATGAGAGCTATGAATAAAATGGAAAAATAAATGTGACCAGTAACTTGGTAACGAATTTCTTAATGAAAACAAATACTTACCAAATGCTGCGAAAAAATTACTTGTACTGACAATCATACAGTGAGATCAAAAACTCAGACAAGTACGGGATTTTCCCACCACCTGTGAAACATTGGTTGAATTTAGAACTCACATATGAATAGCTAATACCTAAGCTGCACCATAACAGTGAAATCGCAATCACCTTATCAAGTATAGGGAATGCACTGTAATAGTGTGATATTAACCTGAAATGTCTCAATTGCCCCCACGCATTCTATTATTTATGGACGCGTTTCCGACTCGGGACCGCGGAAAATCAATGGGGAGGAGAAAACCTAGCAGCGATAGACCCAGTAACATCGACTCCGACTCGGAACCCGAACCCGAACCCGACTTGAAATGCTCGGTTTCAGGTGAGTTTCTTCACGACACTGACAATTACTCTCTTGCTTTTTCTGCATTGTACTGATCAAAGATTATCTCTTTTTTATTTTTTTATTTGGGGTTAAAGATTGAAACTTTACTGATCATATAATGGGATGAGGAGAGTGAAGAAAATTAAATTACTGTTGGCTTTAATTTTTTTACTAAAACTACAAAATTGAAGGAAATTCACTGTAAACAAATGAACACAAAGGATTATGTTGAATGAGGGAAAACGTGTCATGTGTTACTTGAGCAGCTGAGCTTTACTCTCGTATATATCTGTTAGACCCTCAAATTAGATTTGGAGTGGAATGGTGAAAGATTGACATTTATAGGGAATGCATTTTTTATTTCTGTATTGAATGCTGATGTACTGCTTTGTATGATCAACTTTGGTAAGAAATGTGATGGTAGAGTGTTCTATTATGCAACAGGGATTTACAATGATGAAATGTCAAAGCATCGAACATGTTGGATGCATGTGTTAGCATTTTCGAAAGCTCAAAGACAGAGCTTGGGTTTGAGAGAAACTGAAGAGATTAAGAAGATATCCCCATGCTTTTTAACTTCTTGTCCTCATCGCCGGAGATCAGTGAGGAGTTTTCAAACAAAGTATGTCAACCTTGAAGTATCAAGAAAGACGCAGAACCAAGAATCTAAAGCATGTGCTGTATCAAGAAGAAAACCAGTGCTAGTCTCTCGAGGTTGTAGAGTGTCAAGGACAAAACAGGAGCTAGACTCTGGAACCTTTCAGCGCTACTTTGAGTAAGTGCAACATTTGAGTGATCTGCTGTGAAAAAGTTGGTTTCAATTTACTGCATGGGATTAGAAATTTGCTTGAAATGTGCAGGTCCTTATGGAAGAGCTTTTCTGAGGACAAGAAGACTTCTTTCACATACCTTGACTGCTTATGGTTTTCCTTGTATATAAAACCAACCACCAAAGACAAGGTGCTAACCTGGATTAAGAAGAAGCATATTTTCTCAAAGAAATATGTTTTTGTTCCTATTGTTTGCTGGTAACTTTCTTTCCTTCCTTCTTCTAAGATTGTTATGGTCAATAAACGGTTGGAGTTATGATATTCTCTTTCCTGAAATGTCACCATCTTGTTAGGAGCCACTGGAACCTACTAATATTGTGTCATTTTGGTGAGAATCTTGAATCAAAGACCCAAAGACCATGCATGCTGTTGCTTGATTCTCTTGAAATGGCAGATCCCAGGAGGCTGGAACCAGATATAAGAAAGTATGTTTTTCTATAGGAAAACTCGTCCCCTTCTTTCCATGTCATAGTTTGATTATACATTGCCTCTAGTTCTACATGTTCTTTTATTTATTATTGTTTTCAGATTTGTAGTGGACATCTTTAGAGAAGAGGGTAGGCCTGAGAATATGGATCTTTTGAGAAAAATTCCTCTTTTGGTACCTAAGGTAACCTAAACATAGTCTCTTTCTAATTCACTACATTCACCTTAAAAATGTACTAAAAGTGGAAATGATTCAGGTGCCTCAGCAGAGAAATGATCAAGAATGTGGCAATTTTGTTCTCTACTTCATTAATTTGTTCATGGAGAGTGCTCCGCAGACTTTTAGCATGGAGGAGTACCCTTGCTTTGTAAGTTATCTCCAAGTATCAGATGTCTATTCTATGATGCAATGTCAGTCTTCTTATATTTAGCGACTTTGTCTTTTATTGCAGATGAAGAAAAACTGGTTTGCATATGAAAGCTTGGATTGCTTCTGCCAGGACATCTATTCATCAGCAAAGTGATGTTCCCAGAAATGTGCATATTTGTAGATTGGCCTGAAGTGTCTCGATTGCGACAAACTGCACCAGGCCACCAGGGTAAACCATATCTCAGTTAATATTTTGGTTCATGGGAAAGAGAATCCTTAATTTTAGAAGTTGACTACGTTTTTGGCCGGTCTGATTGTCATTGTTGAGTTACCAACTCGGTTGTGAGCCAGAATTAATAACATCTACAACCTGTTCAAGTTTACAATGCTTTCTCTATCCTTCAAAATCTCAAATCCAAAGACTAGTTTGTTGGATAGGAGAGATCCCACGATGAAAAAATGACAAAGAAAATATAACTCAAAAATGGGTAGGTCATTCCTAATTGTACCGAGGTCTTTTATGATTAAAACTCAACACCTTAAAAGTGGTTAAATTGGGACCTTATCGGTATAAGGATGATCCACATGTCATGCTTGTCGCCGTTTGACATAGTTTACATTGCTTTCTTTTATCTTTCAAAATCCCAAATGCAAAGACACTTTACAAATGCAGGCCAAACAGATACATTATGGGGACGAAGTCTGAAAAGGCTAAACTCACCAAGCACCATGGGACAACAGGATTTATCACCAAACTTTCTAGCTCAACAGACAGAAGGCACATAACTAAAAAAAGAAGGATAGAAGGCACGTTGCATCATATGCCAACTCATTAGTATAAAATGAAGATCTCGAAATTAAGCACAGAAATAGTTGGACAAAATAGTAGTGATTCTCATCAGTTAATTTGATGTCCTCCTCAAATTAGGATTCAGATCAGATGGAAGCAAATTTTGTCTAAGCCTGTTAAATTACAATCACCGTGAGTATATAACAACAAAAATTGTGACATAAGGAATTTCCGGTTAGGCTGCACTTGTTGCTTCGTCAGTACTAATATCAATTAAAGATCATCTCATATCAATTATAAGGAAGGTCTACTTCATAGGAGTCCCAGTTATCATTATTGTCACTGTCCTCTTTCCTCTTGGGTTCATTGTCCTTCTCGGGTTTTAGCTGTTTGAACTGGTTCCGATATCTTGATTGCGAAGACCTGACATAGAGAACAATGATTAATCATCACTGTTGGAGATAGGATTCCCTCAGAAAACAAAGCAATTGAGCAAGCAACATTACACATAAATGGAGCAAAGCTGACTAGCCCACATTACAGCATGGCTGCAACTATGCATATAACTAGAACAAACAAATAGAGCCTCTAAAGGAACCCTCAAAGATAAATCTCCCACAAAGGAACCTGAGCAATGAAGAGAAGTCTTTGAAAAAGTATGATGAAATAAGTAGAGAAATGGCTGTTCTCGTGTACTAGCTAGATTGAGATGAAAAACATACACACACATCCAACTCTTTCAGATGAGCAACTAAGCAAGCTGAATTGAATCAAACTAGATAGCATTTTCTATGTACAAATCCAGTAGATAAGAGACCATGAACCAAGCAAGATGTGCAGAAATGAAGAACATTCACAAACACTTTACGAAATGAGAATCACAAGAGCTCAATAAAAACTAACTGCGCACTTATACTACAATTCTACTTCAGAATTCCACAACAACCCTGTTAGATATGTAGCGGTTCCTAATTTTTCTCAATTGTAAACTAGCAATATCAACTAGTATTAAGCATAACATCATTAGAAAACATACCCAAAATGCAATATTAAGAGCACAATTAAAACGAGTCAGACAGATCAAACCTTTGGGGGTAATTGTTCTTGTTCTTGTTCCTTGTAGCAGCCTGCCTAGCCTTTCTCTTCTTCTTTTTCCTGGAAACAAATCCCCCTCTCTTCTTCTTGTCCTGGCTGTTCTCGAAAAACCTCCTCTTCTTGCACTCGCGGAACACGCCGGCCCTGATGACCTCACGCCTGAACCGGTTGATCCGCCACTCCTCCGGCTCGTTTTCCTGGACCGTCACCTGGGCGTTGAACCCGGCCGAGCTGAAGAAGAGCAGGTTTGAGTTGGCCAGCGAGGGAAAGGCTACATTTGATGGGGCCCAGCTGGCAACCAGAGCGGGTGGGGCCCTCTTGGGATGAAGGAGAGGGACACGTGGCGGAGGAGGGAGCTCCTGTGAGGGTGGAGGCGGGAGGAGAGGAGCTTGGAGAGTGTGGCGGCCATGGCTTCTCTGGTGCTTCGAGAAAATGTTTGATCAAATTTCAAGGGTGGCAAAGGGTGGGTCCCATATTCAGGTCTAATCACAGCTTCTGGGGGATGGTGATGAGGCGGGAAAAGAGTTGGCAGTACTTCTCCCGCCAAACCTCATATATGGTTGACCTGACCCGGGCCCAAATCAAGCATCATATGCTTTCCGATTGCCGCAAAACAGAGGTAGGCCTACTTTCTTCTCATGTCTTCTCTCTTGTTTTGTTTTTAGAACGGTAATCTGTATTATTGATTTTAAGATTTGGTGCTTTCATTATTTACATGTAAATTAAAATCGTTATAGTTGTTGAGAATTTGATCTAATACACGGAGTTGCTGAGTTCTTGAAATTAGTTTATATAATTTGAATTATATTCATCTCACTGACGAAGATCTCCATGCAACCCAAGTTGCCATGGAAACTCACAAACAACACCTCATGGCATTAGATGTCATCAAGGTTAAAGCTCCAGCAGATGTCATCGCAGTTAACATGCTTCGCAACGAGGGATGGACGGGAAGTATCGAAGTGCTTGCATGGCCCTATTCTCCGGATGACCAGAGGATTCGCGTTTTAGCATATACTCATGGAGTTCAGTACTCAATCGTCATGAAAGATGAAGATGAAGCATATCGGTTTCGAAAAGTTTCTTATAGATATTTTTGACAGCATAATAACTTGATGCAGTTTCTAATTCAGACCAATGTCGAGCTTTTGAAAACATTGATTTTACTTGATGCCATCACTGATAATCTGATATACTATACAGAAATTACAAAAGGGAAAGATGCAATTGTCCTTCTGATGATAAAATCAGTATTTCACATTGGAATGGGGAATGATAATTGTTCCCTTGGATAGATTAGACGGAATCCCGACAACATTCTTCGCAATGGACGTGCTTTGTGCCGACTCTAGAGCTCGAGAAGCTTGCAGGGCCATTTCAGCGTGGAGTTGCAGACATGTCATAGCCATCTAAGACAAGGGAAACATAGAGAAACAGGTTAAACAACGTTATATAAAGTCTTCACTACTGCCTCATCCCAAGTATTTCATAATTGAAGGCCTACTTCTCTGCTCAGATATTGAATGAAATCTAAGAGTTCAAATAATGATCCCTAATTTCATTCTATTTTCTCAAACAAACGCCATGACATTCGTTTCACCCATCATTTCTATAATGTCATTCAAACAATGCACGGCCCCATGTGAAGCGTCAGAGTTGGTTGCTTACCGAATAGCACTCTCTATCTGTGTCGGATTCAGTTACATGAAGAGCCCATGTGCGCACCCATTCAAGCCCGTTAGAAATTGCAGTATTGCCTTCAACTAAGGAGGTTGCTACATAAGAGGGATGAAGTGATAGCAATACGCATGAAGCCGCAAAAAGGGTAGATCTTCTGACATATGCTTCCTTGTGGAAACATATCTCCCTGCACAAAGTTAACACCATGGGATTCAGCGACATATAGAAGACAGTTCGGTACAAAAGCGCATTGTTGAAGCTGCTACTAGAAAACCACATCATTTCAGTTGTCACAAATTATCTCTGGGCCTGAGTTTTTCAAGGGTTTGGAAAAGTGGAAAGCATATTGAAATTACACATGCTGGTTATTGTGCAATACCTGGAACTTAGCATATCTAGAAGAGGGCCAGCCAGAGCAGATGCTTCCGGATGCATGGCTGCACATTTCATACAGACTCCAAGCATATAGATGAGTTTCCCAAGCACGATAAAATCTCTATTAAGAAGGTCGACACCTTGCCTTCTTTTATCAAACCCCTGCATGGCAGGAAGCATAAATGCTGCTGCATACACTGGAAACTTATTATGGGACCATTCTATTTGGCTTTTTCGTGCATTGGTTGATCTAAGGCTCCATTGACGTGTCTTTCCTCTCCTAATCTGACCACGGTTTGGGGGTAGTTCCCTCTCATAACGATTTGTCCAGTTCAATAAAGAATTTGTTTCTGAAATCTCTTTCCAGGCACCAGCTCCAGGAGGCCCTATGTCACTGGGCAAGAACCAAGCTTGTGTCTCTGACGTGGTTGATATGAGGGCCCTAGTCTGATGTTTGGCCTTTATAGTTTTAGTATCAGCAAGCTCCTGAGCCCCCTCAGTCATTACATCAAGAATCATTAAGCGCTGACTGACATCCACATTAGGTGAATATAAAAGCTTGTTTAAAGTTTCAAGAGACTCCACTGGACATGTGACAAGCAAAGCGACCAATGTTCTTTGTCTTTTGTCTTCAGCTGAATCTTCCACACCTTCTATAGCCAAGTCAGAGCAACGAACCTGTACCAAGGTTCTAACAAGATCACTTGCTACAAACTTAAGCTCATCAGGTGAGGCTCGCACAAGTTTTTCAGAAACTTCAAGAGCCTTCTCCACCTGCAATATGCAACTACAAAGTGAAAATCTAGAAGAAAATTCGTACACAAGATTGTCACAACACAGATTGAATTGCCAAGGAAACTTCACTCTAATTATCCATGCCACTTTTAATGCAACACCCTAGTTAATTATTTATTGCAAGGTGCCATGTAAAAACACATGTGCAGATTGTCTTATGTTTTCCCAAAGAATCTCACAAACAGCATAAAAAAAAAATGAATATCATGTATACCACAAACTTAGTCTATTATTGTATTCTTAAAATATATGAAAACAAACTAATTCAATGTACTTAGTGTACTTACCCCATCAGCATCATCAGATTTCCGAAGTGCCGCAACAACATCAACCAACTGTGAAAATTTTCTTTTCAAATCTGCGTCATCATCTGATAAATCATATGGCTGTAAAGATGAGTCACTCGAGACATCAGAATTCACACTAACATCATCGTTGTCATCTTCATCAGAGACTGAATCATAATTCAGTATAACTGGATCAATGATCTCGTCTGGATCAACCACCTTGGGTTCAGATAATTTCCTACTTTTACTCTTCCCACTGGCTTTGTTGTTTAAGCCATCTTCCAGCACTGAGGTTGTAGATATTTCGGATTTTTTAATACCTTCTTCTAGGCTACATGAGGTTCCCAGGGCTGCCCCTTTCTTAGGGGTAGACAACCCAAATTCCCAGTCGATGGTCTCCTCAGTTAGGCTGTCATCAAGATACAGTGGATTTTTTGGATCAATCACCTTGGAGAAAACTAAAGCAACACTGCTAGCCATCTTCCGTACTATATGATTAGGGCTCTGAAGCCTACCTGCCAGCAAATGACAAAAGATATTATAGAAGATAATAACCACTACCATTGCAAGACACTATACTAATAGTAAGGAGAAAGAAATTTACAGCTCACTCCTTGGAGAATTGATTGCATCACATCCTTAGTCTCATCCAGTTCCTCCTTCGACATCTGCTCTAGGGAAAGGCCTACACCAGCAGTTACATCTGATAAACACGATTAAGGAACAAAAAAATTCAAAAAGAGCATTGTGGAACACAATACGCAACATGATTTGTTATAGTGATGTTATTTATACAGAAGTAGCTTCTACAACATTTTCTGTTGTAAAGATCAGGTATGAAGAATCATTTGGAATTTGCATCACAGACTACTTTGAGATGCTAGGAAAAGAAATGAAGAAGGATACAAATTTGCTGCTCGACTGGGGCTGATTGTACAAACTCCCTTTTAGACCATACTGCTACCAGATGCTGTACCGTGTCTAAGAAAGTGCGGGTATTATGACGTTTGGCAAGTGAATTGGGATCAGGTGTGCATTCAAGAACAGAAAATTGAAGGATCCATCGAAGGCAACAAACAGGAAATACTTTCCAGACCAAAAATTTGTCAGTAAACATGGACCTGATAAAGTGGAAGCTGAGTATTAAAAATTTGGCAGATCAGAAATCTAATGCAGTGAAACCAAACAATAATATAACCAATGCGTTATTCCATAAGAAAATATCATTTGCAAAGTTGTTAGAGAGAGAGAGAGAGAGAGAGAGAGAGAGAGATTCACTAACCTCACTGATATTTGGCATTTGAAAACTCGATGAAATAATAGCCAAAGAATCCAGTAAGCTTCAACATCACCCACTTGTTCAGTTGCAAGCTGAAATAAAAGTTGCTCAGACATTCTTTCCACGGCATATGAATCTTTGATTGCTTGAATAAGATTCAACCAAAATTGGGAACCAGGGGATGACTCCAGAACATCTGAACCTAGTGACTCCATAGTGGACGATGACAAACTTCGGACATGCCTAAGAATCCTTGGAATTATTTCACTTAAAAGTACATCTGTGTAAAAAAACATAAAAAGATTCTGTCACATAAAAGTATCCTACGAGAGTATTCTGTTGATCAGTTGAGAACATAATTGCTTCCTATTTTGTTAAGTGGAACCATGTACTATCAAACAGAAGACTGTTTTCTAAAGGGGAAGCACATAAACCAGTTCTTCTAGCATAAACTATATATCTAGTTCCAGTGCTTGAAACTATAACAGTTACCTACAGATCCACGTCGACATATACGAGAAAATGTTTCCCCGACAAACAGCAAGGTCCAGTTCATGTCAGTATTATAGAAAGCTCCTTCATCTAACATCTCCAAATTCCCTTCTTCTGCTAGAGAAAGAAGCTGAATGGTAACTTCCTTGAAGAACAAACTATAGTACTTTGTCAAGAATAAACAGGATGAAGATAGTAACAAAAATGATTGATCTAACTTCAGTAGCTATATGACATTTCTACCTCCATTTATGTCAAATTTCCAGAATGGTCAAACTATAACCTTTAAGTATGTATCATCTAGCACACACTTGGCAAAAACATACACAATTTCATGAACTCAATTATCCGGCAGAAGAGATTAAAGGATACTGTGACGAAAGAGAAGTTGGGGCTCTCAATTTTGCTTTGTCAGGTATAGATGCAACAATCTGTGCTACTCTAGATACAGTTGACTTGAGATTTTCTTCAGACTGGAAAGGGCCACCAAATTCTCTAGCCATCTGGAGCACCCCCTTATTTTCAAGCAAGCTAAGTACAAGCAACCTGTGACAATGGTTAAAATGTCAACGAATTGAAACTCAACCACCAATGAATTTTAGACACTACAAAGTAAAACCAGATGACAGACTAGAACAGTTGGACCTGAGTTCCATACCTTTCAGTATTGGATTGAACAGCATTGACATCGACATCGCCGCTCCCACTTTGCTGTAGACAAGGGACCAGAACCTGAACAACCTCAGTGACAAGGCCATAAACAAAGAAAACATCATACACATGTTTCCGTGCTGAAAACGGGAAACAAGCCAACCAATTGGAAGCAACGTCTGCACGCAACAAGAAAGCATATCATTTCTAACATAACCTCCACTTGAATCAATACTCTACATCAGTCTAATCTGTTCACTTCACATTACATTTACTTTTCCCCCAACCTATAAATTCTCAATTTTTACAGCCACATACATACAATTCCTAATCTCTATTCTCTACTAGGCGAAGTTTACTGGAAACAATTCGAATTTCAAGAGTTCAGATATTTCGAAAAACAGTAAAAACTAGAGGCAAGAGTAGTACCGGTCAACAAAACCCTAGCAAATGTCCTGAATGCAGCTCCACGGTAAAACGCCTTCCACCACTCGCTTCTCTCCTCAGCCGAAGGAGCTTCAACACTAAGAACCTACACACAGCACAATCGCAACAGCATTAATTTTACAAGCTAACAACTCTGCGATGTCCATGAATCAAACGACAAGTCGTACCTGCTCCCTGCACCGCTCGCCAACAGCACCTGTGAATTTCCACATTTTTCAGTTCAGTCACTAAAATCAATTCGGTAAATTCAGGCAATCGGTCGGAATCTGAAGAGTTGCGGTACCTGAGAAGAGAGAAGGATCGAGAGGGAAGAGAAGAACGGCGAGGGAGTGAAGCGCGGAGATGACTTGGTCTGCGTGCTTGGCCTTGTTTAATTCGGAGATTACTTCTCCCACCTTGTCGAGAACTTTTATTTCTACTTCGATTCGTCTTTTGGAGCCATTCTCCATAGCTTCGGTGCTCTCGGAGAAGGATTATTATTCTCTGTTCTGTAGTCGCTGGAGAAGAAAGAGTTACGGAGGAGCAAGGCGTTCTAGACTTTCTGGGGACATCAAAGCTGCGCGTTTAAATAATTGCACAGTCTCAGGGTGTAGAAAATAGGGTTTTCCCCTTTTCTTTTTAACATCTATTTACTATTTTCTTTTCTAATTTCGCGGTAAGAAATGTGAGATGGATAAAACTTGAAAAACTAACGACGGTTTAAAGTCGCCGAATCCATCATGTCGGTGAGCCGTGCCTTAGTTGATTAAGGAGTTTAATTACAGGATGAAACTCAGTGTAAGAAATTTGTCTGGAGTCTAAATATTAAATAGATAATTATCAAACAAAAAGAGTCATGTATAAGAGTTCAAACACTAATGGTAACTGTAAATCTTTTATGAGTTTCACCTTGTAATTTGATTCTTAAATCTCATCGCTTTCTCTTCATGATAAATCCTTCATGAGTTTCATCTTGTAATTTTCAAATACCACACTTTATGATGTTAATTTACCAGAGTAAAACGTGACTTGTTTCGATACTTCCCTACAATAATATTGTCATGCTAATCAAAAATGTCATCTTCTCCAGTAATCTAACATAGTAGCTAATTAGTTTACCAGTTAGTTACAAACTTATATTTTGATATCATGGCCGGTGTTTTGTGTTATGACTCATTTTCTCTTATAGTCGATACCATTCAAGAGCACGTTAATGAGTAACGACATCCTCGCCAGCACAAAGCCTCAATCACAAGCAGATGAACCAATGACACATCTGAAGACCTCATGTAAAATAATCGGTTTCAACTTAATATGTACGTGATACTTAATTTGGTAATTGGTTTTAACCACATTAATATTTGTGTACAAACATCAACTTGTTACAAATTTTTTGAAAAATGTAAAAACGTAAAATTACAAGCTCGGTTAGGAAGAAATAAATTGGATATATATCAACCAACTAAATAAAGTAGAGATAGAAATATCAAAGTGGCTAGTTTGTAGGCACTATGCTACACTGCATAGTTAAAACATTTCACATGAGTCGACGAAATAAATTATAGGTCTAGAAAGTTTTTGCGGTACCCAAACACAAATACTTTAAATTAATAAAAAGACATGAAATAAGTTGAGATGCTCCGTATATTGCATAGTGACTCAGAGAGGTTAAACGTTAAACCTAGGTTTCTTGAAAGTGGCGGCGGTCTTGGGGCTTCCCTGATCAAGTAGTGGCGGACTACTACGGTGGTGACGCTTAAGAGAGGTGAAGACTTCTCAAAAGAAAGAAGAAAAAAAAATAGGAAGAGAAAGAAAAAAGAAAAGAAAAGGACTGTAACTGTTTTTTTGGCGGGAACCTAACATTTTCCCCTAATTTTTCGTAAACCCAGGCTAATTTCTCGTAAACCCGAATCCAGGCTTCACATATAAACCTCCTCGCACTTCGTCTTCCATCTCTCCACCGTCTCCAACAACCTCTCTCTCTTCAAAACCCCCAATTCACTTCATTTTCCTCTCCTCTCCTTTCTCCGACGATGATGCTCACCGCCGGAGCCGGAGTGCTCGGCATCTGCATATATTGTTACATTCACCGAACTAATGGAGTGATTTCTTTGTGGCATGAAATTGATTTTAAGTTAGCTTAGTAAATGAGAGTTTAGGCTGTCTCGGAGTGTTCCCTCTATCTGATATTTTCGTGGGTAAACTCTAAAGCTTTATACTTTTGCTAATTTATGTCTTGTGTTCCTGTAGATTGCTGGGGGATTGTGTGACAATCTACTTACCAATAGTGTCCTTTCTTGGGATCACAACAAACCTCTGTTTGTTGCACCGGCCAGATGCCTTGATGCGGAGGAATCCTTTCACCGAGCTGCATGTAATGGTGAGGAGACTTAGATAATAGTGAAGTCTGGTGGTGTTCAACGTGGCCTTGTATCTCAAGTCAAAGTCACATTCTTCCCTATGTTGATAGAGTACATTTAAGATGGAAATCTGGCCATTTGTGCGCATGGTATGATTCTGTCTTATTCGTTTTGTTTTATGGAAATCCATGTTTAAGGTAGGTTTAAGATGTCACTTGTACAAGAATATACTGTTCATGATGTTATGATCTGAAGGCATGGGAGGGTGTTGGCGTTGTTGCATCAGCGCGTAAGTTGATAGGGTCTACAGACCCTCTTCAAAGAGTTAAACTGCATTGAATCTCTTAGCAGAATTGCATATCATTTGATAATGTTTGTAACAATCTAGTAGGTAAAATTCTAAAGGTTTTGGTTTTAACTGAGAATGTGGCTAAGAGGTAAACATAGTGACAGGCTCACAGCTCATACTGGAAAAATTTCTTAGTTGAGGGGCCAATGCCTCTTACACGTCTTCTTGTAAATTTTCTATACGTAGCTAAGTAAACTCATTTCTTACAACTTTGCTTGCTTTCTGGACCGGGCATATATGGTTATCCAATAGAGATTCAATCACTTTTGTACTTTGCATTGAGGTGTGCAGTGCAGCTGTTGAAGCCCGAGGATGGTGGTAAGGAACTTCTTGAGAGGATAGCTAATCGCATCGCAGCTCTCTGCTTTCACACCCAGCAGTACTACTGGCTTGATTTTAAGCAGCTCAATAACGTATACCGATACAAAACGGAGGAGTATTCCCATACTGCTGTCAACACGTTCAATGTGATGCCAGAGTCCATTCCTGATTGGGTTTTTGATTTCATGCCCAGCTCACGAGGAGGGTACTTGATTGGCAATGTTAGCCCAGCTGGCATGGACTTCCATGTTGGGAAAATAATATAATAGAAGTAACAACTCAAAACCACAATAAGGATAAATATGCAAAGATGTAAAAGATAGAGGAAAATGAACACCGGATATAACGTGGTTCGGCGATGTGCTTACGTCCACGGGGTAGCAATAACAAGAACTTCGACTATGAAATAATGGGTACACGAGATACACAACTTCAAGAACAGTACTTGAAGGAAACTCTCTCTCACACTTGTTTTGCTATCAACTACTCTACACTCTCAACTTGGAGTAGACACTCTTCTCTACTTGGAATATGAATGTTTCTCTCTTGGAAGAAATGCTTGAGATGGATGAGATGAATGGAATGAGCAAATGACTCTCCTTTTATAGGCTAAGGAGGAACCATCTAGACCTCTCATTAGTGTTCTCCTAATAAATGGTACTTTATGAGTTTTCCTGTAACTCATGCCTTGACTATAACCTCAAAACCATTCATGTAACCTTGTGTAACTCATGTAACGTTTGTGTAAGTTATGAAACCTTTCATATTATTTTCATTACTATTTTATTTATTTTGGTCTGGATATTATAACATTCCAGTGGTTCTTAGTTAGAAACTGCATTGCAATTTTGAGCGGTTTAGCCACAGATAAGCAAGCTACAGCCATCATGGATCTGATTGAGGAGCATTGGGATGATTTGATTGGTGGATGCCTCTGAAAATTGCATATCCAGCATTAGAGGGAGATGAGTGGAGGACAATCACAGGATGTGACCCCAAAAATACGCGACGGAGCTACCATAATGGCGGTTCATGGCCAAGTAAGTTGGAACTACTATAGATTATTATCTTATATTGGTTCTTATCTTGTCTGTTCTCTTCATTTTGTAGTTATATCTATCATTTTCAGCACCTCTAGGCTCTAATGCTTGTCAATTTGTGATAATTGCTGTTCTTATCAGATTGCAAAGAGGGCAATATAGCTGGCTGAGCAGCGGCTCTCCAAAGACGGGTGGCCTGAGTACTATGATGGTATGACAGGGAAATACATTGGGAAGCAAGCAAGGAAGTTCCAGACATGGAGTATGTCTGGCTATCTGATTGCTAAGATGATGACAGAGAATCCAAACAATGTTTCATTGCTATCAATCCAAACAATGTTTCATTGCTATCCCCGGCAACGGCGCCAAAAATTGACGAGACTTTTATTAACCAAGTTATTGTACCTGCAATAAAACTCCAATCACATTAAAACCCTTTTGTATCGCATGTAGTGTTAGACAAATAGGGATCGTTCTATCCGGGGAATCCTAGGGTATTCAATTACACAAAGTGTCACATAACAAATTGGGGGTTGAAAAACATATTAAATCCTACTGAAAATTTCTAATATAAAATAAAATAAAACCTAATTTTATTATTTACATGATCTTCATCTTTCACACAACACATCACCAAAAACTCATTTAACAAAACCAACAAAGAAACAAGGCAGCAATTTTCGACAATTATTCTAATTTCATCCTAATTCCAATTTAATTAGAGCCTTCGTGGTTATTCTAATCATGCAAAACTCCTTAATTATCTAGAACTAGCTTCGTGCGTAATCCTAGACATAGTGCTAAATTTTTCAGAAACACTTCGTGTAGAAACTGAAACAAGAAACACATACGCACAATGAGTTAAATTGGAAACATATTAGGGAGTATGGCGTCACCTCATCTCCTTTCTCTATGTAAATTTTCTGTATTACTCTAGCCCTTTGAATAAACATAAGGAGAAACAACTTCGTGTATGTTTTCCCTTATATTAAATCCGGCAATTGAAACCAATACACAAGGGACAGCCATGATCAAGGTTGCCCTCATGCATCGATTTTTATGCATATGAATGCAGAAAATTAATCAAGATAAAACAAGAACTCATGTATTTTTACTGCCCTATTCCTCCACCGATTTTGTTTCATGCTATGAAGAAATAAGATAACAAATAACCAATTAGCAAATTCGGAAATCCAATATCAAATTATTACACAAAATTCCAACAACAAAAATCTGTTTACACTCCATAGACAAAGTAAAACAAATCAATAAATACATAGCCATGAGAAAGGATGAATCACACTTTGTTGAACCTTGAAGAGGCTTGACAAAGTGACGTCTTGATGGTGATGGAGGATGGTTGTGGCTTGTGAATTTACTGAATATTTTTGGGTAGGGATTTTGACAGAGTTTTGGCTAGTGAAATATGAGAGACAAAAGATGAGAGATTACAAAGTTGCCAAGCTATATATAGGGAGCAAGGGAGAGGGAGGTCGGCAGCCCTAACCTCTCCTTGAAATCCTCTACAAATTTTCTCAATTATCTTGGAATAATCTTGTATTTATCTCCTCCTTTCTTCCATTAAAAATTTCGGCAGTTTTGGTCCTTGCTTCCCCTTGAAATCCTCTTGATATTTTTGGCAATTTTAATCCCTTAAAGCTTGAACTTTATCTTCCTTCTTTTCCTCCTATCTTTGCCGAATTCCACAATATTTTCTCCCTTGATTTTGGCTAATCTCCTTCCTCCATAAATCTCTCCTTATCTTCAACCGAAATCTTCTTCTCTCCAAGGTAATTCGGCAATTACTCCCCATGGTAATTCCTTTGATTTATCTCACCTATCAAAAAGAAATAATTAGGATAATGGAAGAATAAATCATTTAATAAACTTGTCCTAAAATGTTACAGAAACGACGAACAATAAAGATTCCTAATCCAAACAGGTTTCCTAGTCTACAAGGATTCCTACTCAAACTGGGACTCTTCACATTTTCAGACAATTTCTGCGTTTTATGCTTATTTCACAACCAACTCTGCCAAAGACTCCTAACATGACTCAATGACTCTATATTACAATACTAAGGGCTAAACATTGCATAAATGGGGGTAAAAACATATTAAGAACGTCGCACAATGTGCTCCTATCAACTACCCCACACTTAGCTTTTGCTAGTCCCTTAGCAAAACTACTGCCCCTAAATGATTGTCTCAGGATCTTTTAAACACATAGCTTTCAAGTTAAGCATTCAGATGTAGGCACAAAATCCCAAGTGTCATAGGCATGTTTCACAGCATGAACAAGTAAGAAGTGAGAAAATAAGCATGTCAACATGTCAAGTTAATTCAATCCTCCTCACTAGGCATACTCTCTTCTTTTCACTCATGAAATGGCAATATTCCCTCAAGTATATGCAAGAGAACAGATTGTAAGGCAACAAATAGCTTGCATATTTCATCAAATAAAAACACTTTATGAATAATATTTTCAGGAAAAACTTCATGTAACACTATGTGCACAAATGGACCAACACCATATGCTCAACTCTTGTGATTATCTCTACAAAACAAGGATTGCTCATCTTAAGAATCATTAGGATCAATATATAAGGTTAATGTTTAGGCTTAGCTAAAGGCATGGAATATCAAGGAATCACAAAGATAATCCTAATAGACTTAGCAGAAACCAACACCTCCTTGTATCACCAAGTAAAACCCAAGGGCCAAATATAATAAGCTGGGCCCAACCATCAACATGTAAATGGACAAAGGTCAAATAAACATTTTTTTGGACCTTCCATTAATCATCAAACTCCTCGATCACACATAGAAGACTTATTCCATATATGTTTTTTTTTTTTTTTTTTTTTTTTTTTTTTTTTAGGCAATTTGCTTAAAAGCTTTTTTTTTTTTTTTTTTTTTTTTTTTTTTTCTCTTTTTTTTTTTTTTTCTTTTTTTCTTTTTTCATTTTATTAAGTCTTCCACCCCACACTTATTTCATACATCATACATCACAACATCATCTCAAATAGAATTCTGCCAAGTCTATAGGACAAGGTAGAGGTAACTATACTAAGCATGGAGATAATATAGGTGATGAAGAAAAAGCTCAATGTAGGCTCAAAAGGGGTCAACTAAGGGGTCCCACTACGGGCACAAATAGGGTTACATGGCTTTTTGGCTCAAGTGGTGGTAATCCTAAAATGATCCATAAATCCTTTTCAAAATCAGAGCAGTTTATGACATATATGCTTTAACAATCACAAAAGCGAGTTCTAGTAAATTCTAGAGTCCATTAAAAGCTATGGCACATAGTTATTGAATAATCAAAGAATGATGAAGTTTTGAAAAATTTCTGCCACATTACCAATTCACACTCAAGAAGAAAGCAATTAAGCTCTAAGACTCACATAGGATGTTATGGAAACGAATCAACTCAACATGCATGCTTCACATATCATTCAAATACTCACATGTTCATACCAATCACAATATCTATGAAGCTCACAATTTAATTATTATGATCATGCAAAACAATCTTCTATGTGCTCAAAGATATAATCATCATCGACTTTAGGGGCAATAACTTAAGACTCTAACTAAAAATCCTAAAAAAAACGATTTTTTTATTTTTTAATTTATTTATTTTTTTTTTTATTTTTTTTTTTAACCAAAAGTGACGAAAATCAATTACATAAATCAAACACACAAAAGCATAAAAGCATGGAAACATGTATCCGTACCCCACACTTAAAAGTTACATTGTCCTCAATGTAATCTCAATAATTGTAAGTAATTTCTAAGCATAGGATAAATTCACACGTTTCACACTGATACAATTCAACCAAGAGAGTGTAGGGATTTAGACAGAGCAAACTATCGGTGATGGCTCCTCCAATGCTATGGTTGAAATGGGTTGCCTCCCATGCAGCGCTTAATTATTTATAGTCCTTTAGCCTAGACTCTTCTCATGTTCCCTTGGATCTTGGGGCGTCTCCCACATTTATCTCCTCAAGCTGCTCCTCGAAAGGCTCGTAATAAGGTTTAAGTCGATGTCCGTTCACCTTAAAAACTTTACCTGTAACATCACTTTTAATCTCTATAGCACCATGAACAAACACGTTAGTCACAATGAAAGGACCGACCCAACGTGAACGTAATTTGCCAGGAAATAATCTAAGACGAGAATGATACAATAGGACCTTTTGTCCTACGTGAAACATTTTACCCCTTAAGTGCTTGTCATGAAACACTCTCGTCTTCTCCTTGTAGATCCAAGCGGCATCGTATGCGTCATTTCTGATCTCCTCAAGCTCGCTCACTTGTAATTTCCTGTGCAATCCTGCCTCATCCAAGTCCATGTTGAACTTCTGAACCGCCCACCACGCCTTATGCTCCAACTCCACTGGTAGATGGCATGCCTTGCCATAGGTCAATCGAAAGGGAGACATTCCAATGGGTGTCTTGTATGCTGTTCTGTAGGCCCACAACGCATCGTCGAGTCTGTCGCTCCAGTCTTTCCTCGTTGGGCCCACAGTCTTCTCCAAAATCCGCTTGATTTCCCTATTCGACACCTCTGCCATGCCACTCGTCTGAGGATGATATGGTGTGGACACCTTGTGGGTGACCCCATACTTCTTGAGTAAAGCCCTGATCGTTCTGTTACAGAAATGAGAACCTCCATCGCTAATAAGCACACGTGGTACCCCAAACCTGGAAAATATGTTAGTCCTCAAGAAATCTGCAACAACCTTTGAATCATTAGTCCGCATGGCTTTTGCCTCAACCCACTTAGATACGTAATCAACAGCCAATAAGATATACAAGAATCCCTTAGAAGAGGGAAAAGGGCCCATAAAATCAATACCCCAAACATCGAAAATTTCCACAACGATAATTGGTGAAAGGGGCATTTGATCTCTAGGGCCGATATTACCTATCCTCTGGCACCTGTCACATGTCATGCAAAATGCATATGCGTCTTTGAATATGGTGGGCCAATAGAATCCGCAGTCCAGTATTTTAAGGGCTGTCCTCCTCGCTCCAAAGTGTCCTCCACACGCCTCACTATGGCAGAATTTGAGTATCGACATATGCTCTTCTTGTGGAACACAACGTCGAATGAGCTGATCACTACAATGTCTCCAAAGGTATGGATCATCCCAAATGTAGTATCTCGCCGTCTTCTTCAGTCTCGCCTTGGATGCCTGAGATAATGTACTAGGAAAAGTCTTAGTAACTATATAATTAACAACATCCGCATACCAAGGTTCGTGTGCCTCCAATCGAAAAAGCTGCTCATCTGGAAATGACTCTTGCAAGGGTAACGTCTCCTTCTCTTGCACAATTCTGCTCAAGTGGTCCGCCACCACATTCTCGCTTCCCTTCTTATCCTTGATCTCAATGTCAAACTCTTGTAATAAGAGGATCCATCGAATCAAGCGTGGCTTTGCATCTTTTTTTTTCATCAGATATCTGAGGGCTGCATGATCAGAATAAACAATCACTTTAGAATTCAATAAATATGAACGGAATTTTTCTAAAGCAAAAATGACTGCCAACAATTCTTTTTCAGTCGTAGAGTAATTCATTTGAGCATCATTGAGGGTTCTAGAAGCATAATATATAGCACAAGGCCTCTTTTCTTTTCTCTGTCCAAGAACCGCTCCAACCGCATAGGCTGATGCATCGCACATGAGCTCAAATGGAGAACTCCAATCAGGTGGCGCCATAATGGGGGCAGATGTCAATAACTCCTTCAACGCCATAAATGCCTTCTCGCAATTCTCATCCCACACAAATGGTACGTCTTTCTGCAATAAGGTACACAAGGGCTTGGCCACCAATGAAAAGTCTTTGATGAACCTCCTATAAAAACCTGCATGGCCAAGGAACGAACGTACCTCTCTTACAGTTGTAGGGGAGGGTAAGTGAAGTATAATATCAATCTTGGCCCTATCAACTTCTATACCCTTAGCAGAAATTATATGTCCTAAAACTATCCCTTGAGTTACCATAAAATGGCATTTTTCCCAATTCAACACAAGATTAGTTTCAACACATCTTTCCAAGATTAATTCCAAATTTTGTAGACATGCATCAAAATCACTACCATAAACACTAAAGTCGTCCATGAAGACTTCAATAATGTTTTCGATATAGTCAGAAAATATGGAATACATGCATCTTTGGAACGTACCTGGGGCATTACATAGCCCAAATGGCATCCGTCTGTACGCAAACGTCCCAAAAGGGCACGTAAACGTTGTCTTTTCTTGATCGTCTGGGTGGATGCATATCTGATTATAACCGCTGTACCCGTCCAAGAAACAATAGAATTCGTGCCCAGCTAGTCTTTCCAACATCTGGTCCATGAATGGAAGAGGCATGTGATCTTTTCTTGTAGTCGCATTCAACTTTCTGTAGTCAATACACATCCTATGTCCAGTCACCAACCGTTGTGGCACGAGCTCATCCTTGTCGTTCTTCACTACTGTGACTCCACTCTTCTTGGGTACGACCTGAACTGGCGATATCCACTGGCTATCCGAGATCGGATATATGACGCCACAATCAAGGAGTTTGATAACCTCCTCCTTCACAATCTTCATCATAGGGGGGTGTAAGCGCCTCTGACCCTCCCTAGTGGGCTTCGCTCCTTCTTCGAGCAAGATCCGATGGACACAAGTAGTAGGGCTGATACCCTTGATATCCGCCAACGTCCATCCAATGGCGGTCTTGTTTCTCTTAAGCACATCAATCAACTTTGCTTCCTGCTGTTCGCTCAGCTGTGATGACACAATAGCTGGTAGAGTGTCATCGTCTCCCAAGAATACGTACTTCAAATGGTTCGGAAGCACCTTCAGTTCGAATTTAGGGGCCTGTTCCACAGATGGAAGAATTTTGTTAGTGGAAATGGGAATTGACTCGAACTTGTTATACCTGACATAGGGTGTCGCCTCTAGAATGGCAACCACTTTAGCAATAGACGGCTCAAGATCAAGCCGTGCTTCCTTTGTTATCTCCTCCCCATGTTTGTCATATCCCGCCCCTAGCTCAATGGCTAATTGCTATAGATCCAAAGTTTCTAATGAAACCTGCGCAATAGAGTCAACAACGTCAATAGCATAGCATGGTTTAAGATCAGAAACCGGATACTTCATTGCTTCAAAAATGTTGAAGCCAATCACTTCACCATCAAACTCCATGGTGAGATTTCCTGCAGCAACGTCAATCTTCGTTCTTGCTGTCCTCATAAAAGGTCGCCCCAAAAGCAATTGAGTGGAATTTAGGGGGGACTCTTCCATGTGTAGGACATAAAAATCCGCTGGGAAGATCAACTGGTTCACCTGCACAAGAACATCTTCCACATACCCCTCAGGGTATTTGTTAGACCTATCAGCAAGTTGTATGATGACATTATCTCTCTTCAAAGGTCCTAAAGCTAGGGACTCATAAACATTGTAGGGCATCACATTAATTGACGCCCCTAGGTCTAGCATAACATTTTCAAAACGAGTTTGTCCTATAACACAAGGTACAGAAAAACACCCTGGGTCCTTCATTTTGGGGGGTAGCGTCCTCTGAATGACGGCGGAAACCGTCTCGTTCATGCGCACTACTTGCTCCTTCCTCGTATGCCTTCTCGTGGTGCACATCTCCTTCAGAAACTTGGCATACTTTGGAATTTGTTTGATGCATTCCAAAAGAGGGATGTTCACTTGCACCTTTCTAAACACCTCTAGCACCTCCTCATCAGATTTGTCCTTCTTGGACTTTGTGAACCTAGAGGGAAATGGTAAACACGAAGATGGGTTAGTATTAACTAAACCACTAGAGTTAGGGTTGTTTACCTTTGGTGCCTCATTTTTAGAAGTTGCTGGATCCTTCTCAAGGTCATTATCCTTGAACAAAACGTGACCTTCATCATGTAGGGTAACCTTGGCGTCAACATCCTTGCTTGCATTGCCAACATCCTCATCATCCTCCTCCCTCTCAACGATAAGGCTTTTGGAAGCCCTTCTCGTTTTAGGGACTCTTGTAGGGTCCTCCAACTTTTTACCACTCCTTGTGGTAATGGCTTGGGCTTGCTCCTTCTTTGGGTTCTTGATGACACCCCCTGGAAGCTTTCCTTGTTCACTGAACTGGCCCATGAAATCTACTACTTGGCCCATTTGGTTCTTGAGTTCGGTAATGTCCTTGGCATTAGTCTGCTGCCCCACCAACAAGGCTTGAGTGGCCGTGTTCAATTGACTTTGCCCCATAGCTAGAGATTTCAATAACTCATCATAATTAGGTGCACTAGACACACCTTGGTTCCCTTGCATTGGAGGTACATATGAGGCTTGTGGCCTTGGTTGAAGCTGCCCTTGAGGCCTAGGTTGAAACGCCATATTCCCTTGTCGTGGGCCTTGTGGTTGAACATCGGGCCTCAACACATTATCATTGTTAGCCCACCTGAAATTGGGGTGGTCACGAAAGCCTGGATTGTAAGTGTTAGAGAATGGATTGTATTGTGGCCTTGCTTGGTACCCTCCTTGGTATCCCAACGCATTGACTTCCTCATACCCTTCGTTGGCGATTTGGGGGCACTGATCTGTAGGATGTCCCTCGGTGCATACCCCACAAACTTGTGCTTTTTGTTGCTTCATTAACCGAGCCATCATATCCGAAAGCTTGTCCACCTTCTCTTCCAATGCAGGGTTGGTCCTTGTCTCATTCACTTGCCTTGACCGTTGTTGGGCTCCAAATTGCTGATTCTTCAAGGCCCTGATATCCAACAAAGCTTTGGCCTCAACGTTCCCCTTTTCTAAGAATGATCCACCGGCCGCTGAGTCTAGGAACTCCTTGTCTTGTTCACGCATCCCCTCGTAGAAATACTGTAGGAGAAGACCTTCCCTAATGCCATGTGCTGGACAAGAGGCAATGAGACTCTTGTATCGATCATAGTAATCCCCAAATGTTTCGTCGTTAGCTTGTCTGATCCCAGTGATTTGGCTCCTCAATTGAGTGACTCTAGATGCTGGGAAGTACTTGAGTAGGAACTCATTTACCATCGTGTTCCAACTAGTGATTCTTCCTGTTGGTACCTCGAAAATCCATCTCCTTGCCTTATCATCCAATGAGAATGGAAAGGCTCTCATCTTCACAAGTTGAGGGTCTGCTCCTCTAGGGCACATCGAGTCACATGTAAACTGGAAGAGCTTCAAGTGTGAGTTAGGGTCCTCCCCTGATAGGCCATGGAACTTGGGCAACTCATGTAGGAATCCGCTCCTAAGCTCAAAGTCATCTGATTTTCCGGCCGCAACTGGAGGATATGTTATGTTTAATGGCGCACCATTCTCTCCATTAACGTGCCCATTTTGCTCTCTGATTGATGCCATTGGTGGTGGAGGATCTGGTAGGTCCAAGTTCAAGGCGTGTACTGGAAATGGGCTTTGCAAAAGCTCAAACTCTGGGACTTCGTGAAACAAAGGATTAAGTTCACATGAGGCCTCTGATGGAAATGGTGATGACGGCCTTACAAAGTCACGTCCAAACAATGATGAAGTGGGAGATATGAATATATGCTCAGTGAATGGTGTGCTAGGTGATGGTTGCTCAGTTTCTCTATCTCCACAAACTCTATTCAGTCTATCTTCAATTTCTTGGGCCCAACCTTCAATTCTGGACATTCATGTACCTGAATTTGTTTGAAGAACAAGATATTAGTAAAAGCAAAAGAAAATTAATACAAGAATTATAATAAAAAAAATACAACAATAAATACAATAAAATACAACAAATTCTTTTTATATTTTTTTTTTATTATTTTTTTTTTTTTTTATTTTTATTTTTTTTTTTTTTAGCAAAGAGGATAGGGAGCTCCAAATTGGCGTATTTCCAATCAAGTGTAACGTAATTGGCGTAGTTCCAATTTAATGTTTGGCGTAGTTCCAAACTAAATGCTAGTTTAACACTCTCCCTTTCGGTAACTCTTTTCGAATTATGACCAGGTAAGTGTAGGTGTGGCTTTGGTAGAGCGAGGCTCACTTAGTACACGGCACAACACCCGGGATGAAATCCCTAGCCACTTGCCTAGACATCATAATCCTACTAAGGTGCGCCTACTTGTGAAGAGAGATAAACGAATCCGTTACGAGAGTCCAGTCCAATTTACTTAGTAACATGGAAGAGGAATTCCATCCTTGGGTGTTGTCTAGCACTCAACTTTTCAGTAACTCCTCTTGAGTAAACTCAATTGGACGCGCCTACTTGTGAAGAATGCAAAAACTCGACGGTACAAGGATAAAATTCCTAATCCATTTATGGTTAGAATGTTTTATCTACACATGGATATTTGTATTTCTAAACTCTAATTTATTTTATTCACAAAACTTTAAAATTTGAGGTACGTGGAGCAGTGGAGTCAACGGTGCAATGGACTGATACAGCCCCCGGTAGTGTCATGCTTAATCCGATATACCTCAAAAGTTAAAGATATTTTATTTTGAAGCTATATAGTTATATTTACACAAAGCTATGTTCTAGCGTCTAAAGTGGGTGTTCCGGTTCAAGCTTTTTGGCTAGCTCGAGCGTGTTAAACTTTCAGAAACAGTGGTTAAGATTCACGGAGGACGAATCCACTACAGGAACCAGGCAGGACTCGTTTAGTGATCACGGAGGGATAAATCCCCCTATCGACCCCTTCACCGAGAAGAGATATCAGTCTATGATCTTGAGATCCAGTTAAACAAACCTGAGAACCATATCTATGAATAATAACATGCCCCCTACTTGTAAAACAAACTACGGGTCACTAGTCAACGACAAGTGTTGATCGAAACCGCCCTCAACCCCAAGTGACCTTAGCAAGGTACAAATGGAGGGTTAAGGTTAAGATCAACAAAAGCGACTTCATCCTCCACGGTACACTTTAGAAACTACAATAAACTTTATGAAAATAAAACTTTAACTTCCTAGAAATTTAGCTAAGTTTACAAATATACCAAATAATGTAACACATAATTTACGAAAATGAAATCAAAAATCCTATAAAACTATACCATATATGAAAACTATAAAATTACATAACCAATTACAATTATACACATCCAAATATACAAAGTAACAAAGTAACACTTCATGAATCGAAATTTATAGAATTCCCCGGCAACGGCGCCAAAAATTGACGAGACTTTTATTAACCAAGTTATTGTACCTGCAATAAAACTCCAATCACATTAAAACCCTTTTGTATCGCATGTAGTGTTAGACAAATAGGGATCGTTCTATCCGGGGAATCCTAGGGTATTCAATTACACAAAGTGTCACATAACAAATTGGGGGTTGAAAAACATATTAAATCCTACTGAAAATTTCTAATATAAAATAAAATAAAACCTAATTTTATTATTTACATGATCTTCATCTTTCACACAACACATCACCAAAAACTCATTTAACAAAACCAACAAAGAAACAAGGCAGCAATTTTCGACAATTATTCTAATTTCATCCTAATTCCAATTTAATTAGAGCCTTCGTGGTTATTCTAATCATGCAAAACTCCTTAATTATCTAGAACTAGCTTCGTGCGTAATCCTAGACATAGTGCTAAATTTTTCAGAAACACTTCGTGTAGAAACTGAAACAAGAAACACATACGCACAATGAGTTAAATTGGAAACATATTAGGGAGTATGGCGTCACCTCATCTCCTTTCTCTATGTAAATTTTCTGTATTACTCTAGCCCTTTGAATAAACATAAGGAGAAACAACTTCGTGTATGTTTTCCCTTATATTAAATCCGGCAATTGAAACCAATACACAAGGGACAGCCATGATCAAGGTTGCCCTCATGCATCGATTTTTATGCATATGAATGCAGAAAATTAATCAAGATAAAACAAGAACTCATGTATTTTTACTGCCCTATTCCTCCACCGATTTTGTTTCATGCTATGAAGAAATAAGATAACAAATAACCAATTAGCAAATTCGGAAATCCAATATCAAATTATTACACAAAATTCCAACAACAAAAATCTGTTTACACTCCATAGACAAAGTAAAACAAATCAATAAATACATAGCCATGAGAAAGGATGAATCACACTTTGTTGAACCTTGAAGAGGCTTGACAAAGTGACGTCTTGATGGTGATGGAGGATGGTTGTGGCTTGTGAATTTACTGAATATTTTTGGGTAGGGATTTTGACAGAGTTTTGGCTAGTGAAATATGAGAGACAAAAGATGAGAGATTACAAAGTTGCCAAGCTATATATAGGGAGCAAGGGAGAGGGAGGTCGGCAGCCCTAACCTCTCCTTGAAATCCTCTACAAATTTTCTCAATTATCTTGGAATAATCTTGTATTTATCTCCTCCTTTCTTCCATTAAAAATTTCGGCAGTTTTGGTCCTTGCTTCCCCTTGAAATCCTCTTGATATTTTTGGCAATTTTAATCCCTTAAAGCTTGAACTTTATCTTCCTTCTTTTCCTCCTATCTTTGCCGAATTCCACAATATTTTCTCCCTTGATTTTGGCTAATCTCCTTCCTCCATAAATCTCTCCTTATCTTCAACCGAAATCTTCTTCTCTCCAAGGTAATTCGGCAATTACTCCCCATGGTAATTCCTTTGATTTATCTCACCTATCAAAAAGAAATAATTAGGATAATGGAAGAATAAATCATTTAATAAACTTGTCCTAAAATGTTACAGAAACGACGAACAATAAAGATTCCTAATCCAAACAGGTTTCCTAGTCTACAAGGATTCCTACTCAAACTGGGACTCTTCACATTTTCAGACAATTTCTGCGTTTTATGCTTATTTCACAACCAACTCTGCCAAAGACTCCTAACATGACTCAATGACTCTATATTACAATACTAAGGGCTAAACATTGCATAAATGGGGGTAAAAACATATTAAGAACGTCGCACAATGTGCTCCTATCAAGTATGTCTGGCTATCTGATTGCTAAGATGATGACAGAGAATCCAAACAATGTTTCATTGCTATCAATCGAAGGAGGAGTCTCCCGTTCTACTTCAGATAACCACAGTGGTATACGCTACAAATAACCACAGTGGCATACACTACAGTCTATGGATAACAGTGACAGAGTGGATTTTGGTACAGATGTATTTGCATTGAGAAGGTATATACTTTAGGCATTGCTCTAATCATCATGGCTGATGGGGCTTCACTATAAGGCATAAGCTGTGTTGCAATTTGTTTTCCTTTTTCACCTGAAAGGTGGAGGAAACTATTTTTAGTTACTCATTGAGAAACAGTTTTGTGATTCATTACAATTCATTTGGACGAGACCTTTATGATTCATTGTTACTGGGATATATTCTGCATCTTCTACATTTTCAGTTTATGATCTTAACAGTCTGGTTTTGAAAGGTCTATATTCTATATGCATATAAATATATGTGAAAAGTGATGCAAAATGGTCTTCTGGACCATGCTTGATAATGGCAAAGGCCAAAGCATGGAATTGCCTCATTATGTGATGTGGTGTACTAAAGCACCTTAAGGTTCTTTCTTGCGTAGGTGTGGCTGTGTAGTTTTTCATTATATATGTTGCTGTGTATAGTAGAAATAGCCTAGACCAGTAGACCAACTTGGATTCATGTAGTAGGGTCTTCAACTAGGACTCAAACTTGGTGTCCTTTAGATACGCTCATCCATTTCCAATTCAGGTCTCAATCCTGCAATGGGACCATGAAAGAGGTGGATATGGTTTCAAAGATATTGTTGGGAGAGTTGTGTATAATATGTGCCATCCCAATGGTGCTAAGAGCTGTTGGCAATTTGGCACGCACACACAAACACACTAACTACATGGTCGTTGATGAACTATCGTCCTAATATATAACACATCTAACAATGAAAAATTACTCACCCAAACCCACCACTCCCATCCTCTCACCATTAGTCTTCCCTCACCCCACACACACACTCCATCTCTACAGACCAAGTACCCACTTTTCAGGCAGCTGTGGACACTTTTCAGTCCCAAAATGAAGACTTGCACCATGCCATCGAGCCCATCGCCCGTAATAGCAGAGCACTTGGCTTTACTAGTTTTTACAAGGCTTACTCAGAAATGATACTGACGACAAGAACTCATTAAGATTGATAGATCACCATGACAAGAATGAATATAAGATAAGAGTACATGTTATATTCCCTCCTGCTAATCGATGCAAATAAATCCCTTGTACTGGCAAACATGCATCTTATTCTCAGATAACTAAAGCGTTGAGCAGGGCCTTCAGTCAAGTAACCAGTTCATCATTAGGCTCGGTACCATAATCTCTGAGGGAAATCAAGCTCCCAGAATAACTCATGATCTTTGAAAACTGCTCGGTCTCAAGTGGGCATGTCACAAGATTGATGGAATCACATCTAAGATCCAAAAAAAATCTAGTAATACCATTGGACTTCAAAGAATTGTCAAGATCATTGAAAAATATGCCATGCTCCCATTCACCAGAAGTCGCATACTTCAACTCAAACTCAGGACGCACGTCCACGTTTATGTTGTACTCTCTCGCCCACTCTTTCTTAGCATAATCTTTCATCACCCATATCTCAAAATTCATACCTCTTTCTGGCAATGAAAAAGTCTCCACAATGGCCATTGATCCTCTTAAAGTAAGTAAGTGCAATTTCGAGCTTTGCAATGTGGGGGGAGTAGGAGTCCAACAAAACTCTTCATTCTTGAAGTCAAAAGAAATTATGTAGCTTTTTATTGCACCTCCTGCTTTCACCAGCCAATGCATATCTCCATATGCGCAAATATTATAGGCGCGATTTAAACGGCAGGGAGGAACAGATGATATCTCTCTCCATGAGCTCGTTCCCAATACAAGAACATGCGCCAACATGCCGAGGGTACTATAAGGTTCCTTACTGAGAATCCTGGAAATACGAACAATTTTGTAGGTGTTCGTTATATTATCAAAACCCATACCATACCAACAAATGTGTACTTCAGAATTTGGACCATATTTTGTAAGTTGTTCAATGCTATCGGTTGGGAGACTTAAAACTTCTCTACGAAGAGGATTGATCAACAGGCAATGTCCACCTTCCCATGCCATGCATAACAAGTTGTAGAAAACGAAACATATACCGTAGCTTGTCCAGAAAGGGCTTGACGTCGAATGAGTAAATGTGTATTCGCCTTTTGTCAGTGCGGTACCGCCATCATATCTCAGTGATTGCAAAGTCACAGAAGTAGTGTCCTCTTCTCCATCGGAAGGACTTGTGTAAGCAAAGCACATATGTTGAGGTACTTGAACAACATGGTTGTTGCCAGTAACGAGTGAAAGTGTGTACTGCCTAACGAAAGAGAGGCTGTCAACTTTGTTTAACAAGGTCTTGGACACACATCGGATGCGACACAGTGATTCTACCGGCAGTCTCAAAAGGATTTTCACCACGATATCTATGGGTAGATCCATCAGCTGCCTAGGGTTTTCGTTGCCGTTATAGGACTGCCTCCTCAATCTCTTGCACCTCACCATCCCCATATATGCTTTTTGAAGCTTGCTAGGTTGATCAGTCGTCAAAATTGGGGAGAAACCTTGTTTCGGTTACTGCATGCTCTTGATACTTTTTTTTTATAGCCACTGCTGTCTCCATTTCTCATTAGAATTGGAAAACCAAATCCTTAAAAGGGTAGGAATTCGAAAAACATAATAGTATAATCCCAGAGATCCTCCCCAAAATTTCAGATATTAAACCCAAAGCACCAACCTACAAAATTGACTCTGGATCGGCCTAAACAAGCCCGAAATCAAAACATAGCCGGAGACGCCGGAATTCGTTAAGAAACCGCCTGAACAAAAGGCTGTCGACGTTCGAGTCTCTCTCCAGACCCAGCAACCGCACCAACAAAGGCTAGATGAATGCCGGCGATAACGAGACGGATCTAATACGACCGATTCTCCAGCCGGAGGTTTGGCGGCGGAGTTCTGGTCGGATGGTTACTGTTTACTCTTCTGCGCGCGGGTCTTCGGGTGTGGTGTTGATAGTTTTGGTACACGAATCTTGATAGGATACTAATTTGTATTTCTGTTTCGTGTCAGTAGGTATCGTGTAAGGGGCTTGGCCCAATTTTGTATTAGGATAGCACCGAAGCTCATCCGGCTCAATCATAGGTAGTTACCGAGCAGTTATTCAGCTGTTCTGTAAGTTATATATATCGATGTAATCTTCTATCGTGAATATGGAATGAATATGTTTGTTGTTTAGTTTATCTCTATAGATTTCCTTATGTTTTCTTGTTTTCCTCTCTTTTATGGATTTTGATCCTACCAAATCTACTAGGGGTCACAACGTAGGAAGTTATCCGTGAATTATCCTTTTGTTTTTTTGTTTTTAAGGTGAATGTAGACAGTTGGTTAGATTTTCTTTTGAGAGTAAGTTGAAACTCATTGCACAGCTGCATACGTATCAAACATTAAATATATCGAAACTAACACATAATGCAGATTTATTTCATCTAATTTTTATATACAAGTACAACGAGGAAGTTGTGGTTGAAATGACACATAATATTCATTTACAAAATGTTGGAAGGAAATTAACGATGAATGTTAAATCTAAAAAGGTATTTTCATGACTGAAGTGGGGAGAAAATTCTCTTGCTTCTCATGTTTGCAAATTTCTTTTCTTGCCATAACCCAAGCTCGAGCATGTGCACAAGCCTTGGCCGAAGTTGACACCCTAAATAGAGCACAGTTTGCAAAGCAAGACTTAATTCTATATGTTTAATTTCCTCCAACATTTTATAATTCCCTAACCAAAAGTTGTTGAAAGTTGAAACATATTGCATATAGATGCCATCCTATCAAACATTAATTAGATTGACACTATACAATGCAGGTTTCATCTGGTTTTTATATACAAGCATAACGAGAAAGTTGTGGTTGAAATGTCACAAAATATTCATTTTCAAAGAAAAAAAAAACATGTTTGTTGAAAATTAACAATGAATGGTCTAAGAAATCTAAAAATGTATTTTGATTACGTAAGTGTGGAGAAAATTATACCATTTAGCCGGTCTTTAAAATCTCATGATGGCAAACTCTCACTCTTTTGTTTATGATCCGGTCTGTATTTCAGAACCAGATGCAAGACTTAATTCTATATTTCTATATGTTTAATTTCCTCCAACATTTTATAATTTCCTAACCAAACGTTGTTGAGAGTTGAAACAGATTGCATATAGCTGCAATCCTATCAAACATTAATTAGATTGACACTATATACAATGCAGGTTTCATTTGATTTTTATATAGAAACGTAACGAGAAAGTTGTGGTTGAAATGTCACAAAATATTCATTTTCAAAAAAAAAAATCATGTTTGTTGAAAATTAACAAGGAATAATTACAAAAGACCCCTGAAGTTCCACGCGTTAGAAGCCACTGCTAACTGTCACTGCTGACGTGGCAGTTAGCAGCCCTAGTTTAAGGGCTTGCGTCATTTCGATATTGCAGTCAAACAAAACTATCATATCTCATATGGGGGTTCGAACGTGGGTACCTAATTTGAGTGACCAAAACGCTAACCACTACGCCAAGTCTTGCATTGGTAATTGTGGGACATGGATAAATATATATTGTATTTCATTCACTTCCTTTTATTTACAATTTAATTTCTTGTTTTAAAGAATATATAAAATCCTTATTCAAAATAAAAAACGAATATATAAAATTCAGATGAGTATTGTGGTTGTTAAACTAGAATCACACACACACATATATATATATATATATATATATATATATATTCTGATGCATCATATATATACTTCTTTTCTATTTTTTGAGAGAAAATGCATTATATAATCAACTATAGAGGATATTCAAGCTTTTATATTTGAAACCCTAACTGCTAATGAAACGATTAGCTTAATATATTTACAAATATATATTTACAGTTTAATTTGGTGAATAAAAGGAAGTGAATGTAAATATGCAACCCTAACTGCTAACGAGACATGCATAATAATTTGTAAATATGTTTAATTTCTTGTTGTATATAATGAAACATATATATTGAAAAAATATATAAGTTTATCCACGTGTCACCTTTGCAAGACTTGGGGCAGCGGTTGGGGCTTTTGTCACTCACAGTAGGTACCCGGGTTCGAACCCCCATGGGTTGTAATAATTTTGTTTGACTTCAATAATGAAATGACGCAATTGCCCTTAAATTTAGGGCAGCTAACTGCCACGTCAGCAGTTAACGGTGGCTTCTAACGGACATGTATGAAGTTGGTAACGGTGTCGAACTTCAGGTATCAAAATGAAGAAATTTGATAAATAGGTATGCAACTGAAGATGACCTCATAATTCGGGAAGTCTTTTGTAATTAATCCAATTAACAATGAATGGTCCAAAAAAATCCAAAAATGTACTTTCATTATATAAATGTGGAGAAAATTATACCATTTAGCCTGTCTTTAAAATCTCAAAGCGCAATTTAAAATCTCATGAGAGCAATCATAGCATGATTATTTGATGTTAAAGTGTAAATTCTCCCCTATGATTCTGATTCTTTCTTTCCCTTGATATAGTTTCCTAGAATACACATGTCCTCGATGCAACTCACTGTGAACTTTTTCTCAAATTTTGATTCCTAAATCTCTTTATTTATTATCCGATCTCTGATTTGGAATCAGATGAAATGAATTTTAACCATTGTGCTAGTTACATCAATGTTTCTACATAGCTTTCAAGATTAAACATGGTTCACTAAACATCTTACCACATAGTACTATTACAAAGATAGCTATTGTCACGTCCCGACTTTTAAATTTTTATCTTATTTATTGGCTTGGAATTAATAATAGTTTTATCGTCTTCGTAAATGAGTTTATAGTTCAAAGGTCCCTAGAGGAGGGTAGAGGGACAAATATTTCGGAGAAATTATTCGTAGGAGAAAAATTGTGACGACGGTAAAAATGGTAAATTTTAGCTAGTAAAAATGTAAGTTTTATTAGGGTATTATTTTTTAAGGTGTTAATTTTGGAATTGGGTTATAATGGTGGTGTTGGACCGGGTTGGGGAGAAAAGCCCAAACATCTCTCTCTCTTCTCTCTTCTCCCTCCCGAATCTCTTCCCGAGCTCTCTCCCTGCCGGAGCTTTCCGCCTCCCGTCCGGCCACCGCTGACCGCCGCACCGGTCCCAATCGGTCGGCCTTCAACCCAGCTCTCTTTCTGGACCGGTGAGAGCCGTCCTAGTGCCGCAGTGAGGGAGAAAATCCGCTCGAAAGCTCCGACTGCCGTGGAGGTCCAGTCGCCGGAACTCATTCCTCCGACCACCATTGCTCGTGATTCTTAGCTCATCTTGTAGCTCTCATCAAGGTTAGTAATCCCTTAAAAGGAATCGGCTCAATTCGATTTTGGTAAGGAGAAATGTATAATTGAAGTTTTAGGGCTTATTTCATTGTTTTGGTTCGATTACCCTATCTAAGCTTGAAATTAGTGTTTGTGCTAGCTAGGGAAGTTGTTGTGCGTGTTAAGAGGAAGGTTGTGCTAAATTTTGGTAGGCATTGGAGGTCGCCGGAATCGGCCGCCGGCCGCTGCTGTTAGGGGGATTTTTATGGTTTTAGATGTGTAATATTAATGGGAGTTTAATGATGTGAATTTTAGAATTTTTGGAGGAATTTTGGATAGGTTTGAGATTTTTCAAAGTTTGGTATTTTGGCCGTTAATTTGGATAGAATCCAGCCGTTAGATTATTGTTGTTTTGGCTGTAGAAAGTTGGTTTAAGGCTGCCGGTATTTGTGGTGAAGTTTGGACCGTATCGATTTAAGAATGATGAAGTTTGGACCGTATCGATTTAAGAATGATGAAGTTAGGCAAGGATGAGAGTGGATAAGGTTCACATTTAATTTTGCCTATTTTTATATAAGTGTTGGTTTATAGTTGGGGATTAATTTATGTTTTTGAAACAGGACGTGAGGAGGCTCGAGCTGAATAGGCATCGGACCGACATCAGGCTTAGGCCTAATTTGTGAGTGGACTTTTGTTTTAAATAATATGCATGATATGGTTCTGGTTCGAACAATTTCTTTTGTTGGAGCATTTGATGTTATTTTATTTTGATGATTTTATTTATTTTGAAGAGTTACCGAAAAAGAGATTTTTCGGTAAATTATAAATATTTATATGAGGAGAGTATATATATAAATGCTAGCTAGCCATATGTGTCTGTCCACCTTAATGACGTAGTATATAACCGCATTATGGTGTGACGTGAGCGTTAGACGCAAACGTAATAGCCCTATATGAGTGTTTAATTCATATAGGGGGTACGGGCACATATTTATACACCCGTCTGTCCACCTTAATGTCGTAGTGTAGCACCGCATTAAGGCGTGACGTGAGCGTACTAGCCCTATATAAATTATTTTAAATCTATAAGATAATTATATAGGGAGTATGGACGTGTGTAAATACATACATATATTGGTATATATTTTTTTAAGATAAAAGATTTATCGCTTGGAGCACGCATTCGTTTTCTTTGGAATTTAAATTGGGAAAACATAAATATTGTTATTTATTTTCTTTATTTATTCTTTTATTTTGTCCACTCACTCTAACGTTTTTCGAATGTTTTCCTCTGAGCCCTTCGTTTTAAAAATGTCCAGTCTGTAGAGTCCGGGTTGACACTAGTAGGAGGTGAGGCATAGTTACCCACTTCTCCACTATTTTTCACCAGTAGGTTACCTGTTAAACCTACCAATGTATTTTCTTGCTTCCTCTAGTTTTCTTTAGTAGCTCTCATTACCCTTGGGGTTAGCGTATACTTTAGTGGTGGTGTGCTAAGATTTATGTTATATTTTTTGAATTCTTGAAGGTTGAAGTTTGTTATATTATTTGGATATTTATGGGATGAATTAAAAGTTGGTTGATTCGTTTAGGATGATAATTCTTGAATTTTCCGAGTTAGGGTTGTTCATTCTCAACGGAGGTTTACCGAGTTCTTCAGTAAATTTTCCTTAAAGGTGGACCCCGCAAGATTTACTTCGGGTTTCAAGGTGAAATTCGGGTGAGTCTTGACAGCTAAAGCCATGTGCATGACCATGACCTTTAGTCAAGTAATCATCAGTTCATCATGAGCTAGGCTCATCAGTACTAATACCTAAGGTACCCAAATCTCTCAAGGAAATCAGGCTCTGAGTATAGCTCTTGATGTTTACAAATGACTCGGTCTCAAGTGTGCCTATCGCAGTATTGACAGAAGCACTTCTAAGATCCAAAACCAATTTAGTAGTACCCTTGGACTTAAATCTAGTACTAAGAGGATTGATCAACAAGCAATGTCGATATATGTTTCATGTAGACCATGCAAAACAAGTTGTAGAAAACGAAGAATATACTGTAGCTTGTCTGGGAAGGGCTTGACTACGTCGAATGAGTAAATGCTAATTCGCCTTTTGTCACGTCTCATTTCCTACTGGTATGTCATAGGAGTTGTAAATTCGAGTAAGTATTTCGGCGTTTGTGTTCATTTACTCTTTTGTTACAACTTGAAATTAATCTCGAATAGCTTCCTCCATTTAGATAGAAATATGCTTCTTCTTTTTTTAAATTTTACAAATATAAGCCTAAACCTTTAACCAACAAACGGCGTCTACTTTCAGTTTTCGCTTTCCTCGCACCTCTACTTTCTATCAGCTGCTGCTCTCTCCTCTCTTTAACTCGCTCATGGCGACTGCGGTGGTGGCGGCTGCGGCAGCCGATCCCATCCGTAAGCAACCCCGTCCGGGCCGGGGCGGGTTCGAAGCCCACGGACTCTCCGAAGAAGAGGCCCGCGTCCGCGCCATAGCCGAAATCGTCGGCTCCATGGTCGACCTCTCCCGGCGAGGCGAAACCGTCGACCTAAACGCCCTCAAAACCGCCGCGTGCCGCAAGTACGGCCTTGCACGTGCGCCGAAGCTGGTCGAGATGATCGCCGCGCTTCCCGAATCGGACCGCGAGGCGCTGCTTCCGAAGCTGAAAGCCAAGCCGGTCCGAACCGCCTCCGGAATCGCCGTCGTGGCCGTGATGTCGAAGCCTCACCGGTGCCCTCACATCGCCACCACCGGGAATATTTGCGTGTACTGCCCCGGTGGGCCCGACTCGGATTTTGAGTACAGTACCCAGTCTTATACTGGATACGAGCCTACTAGCATGCGCGCAATTCGAGCCAGGTAAGGGTTTCCGTTAGGGTTTTATTTGTTTCAATAATGTAGAAGTTAAAAGTTTGTAGGTTTACTTATTTTACTGTATCAAATGATTGTTTCAGTACTGAGTATGTGTAATTATACAAAGAAAGCTGCTGAGTTCAGAATTTATATTTATACAAATTGTACTGTATATCCGAAATAAGCTGCATTTTTGAACTAGTGGAGTTACTAGTGTCTGGTTCTTGATATATTTCTTCTGTGTTTTTGTAGATACAACCCGTATGTTCAGGCTAGAGGTAGGATAGATCAGCTGAAGCGATTGGGTCACAGTGTAGACAAGGTTTGGCCTGTTTCTCTATTTAGAGATTGAAACTTTACTTTTGGATTTGAAGATTGGCGTGATGAAATACTATTGTTAATCGCAATGGTCTTTTGTTTTCAGGTTGAGTACATTTTAATGGGTGGTACATTCATGTCGTTGCCAGCAGATTACCGTGATTACTTTATTAGAAATCTTCATGACGCATTATCCGGCCATACTTCTGCCAATGTTGAAGAGGCAGTTGCATACTCTGAGCATGGGGCTACTAAATGTATTGGAATGACCATTGAAACGTGAGTTTATAGTTTAACTTTTTTAAAATGTTGATTTTCATTCCTGCACCTGTCTGTGGATTAGTCTAGGAAGTTGTCTGAGGTGATTTTAACTTTTGGTCTTGCAGGAGGCCAGATTACTGCCTTGGACCTCACTTGAGACAAATGCTTACTTATGGTTGTACACGATTGGAGATTGGAGTTCAAAGTACATATGAGGATGTGGCTCGTGATACTAATAGAGGTCACACAGTAGCTGCAGTGGCTGATTGTTTCTGCTTGGCAAAGGATGCTGGTTTCAAGGTTGGTAATATCCCCCTATCATTAATAGAAGTCATTTGGGACTTGTTCTTTTTATGTGAGACAAATCTTTGTCCATTTAACAGCAACTAAATTTGTATTGTCCTTAATGTAGATTACTTTTGTATTTCACACTGATTATTTCAATGTTTTTGTTCTAGGTTGTTGCACACATGATGCCTGATCTTCCAAATGTAGGGGTTGAGAGAGACATGGAAAGCTTTCGTGAATTTTTTGAGAGCCCCTTGTTCAGAGCAGATGGACTTAAAATTTATCCAACACTTGTAATCCGTGGAACTGGACTTTATGAGCTCTGGAAAACTGGAAGGTATGATTTTATTATTAGTTTTGAGCATAAATGTATGAATAGTTACACCCTTTCTGTGATGCAAGTTAGATGTAGCCTATATGAAATTGCTTCAGCTTCATATCATTAGATCCAGAGTTTAGGATGCCACACCTGTTTAAAATAATGACTGTTTTTACATGTTGTGCATTAAATGATTATTGTCTTACAATCTATTTGCAGGTATAGAAATTACCCACCTGAGCAACTTGTGGACATAGTAGCCAGAATCCTAGCCATGGTACCCCCTTGGACACGTGTTTATAGAGTTCAGAGGGACATTCCAATGCCTCTAGTTACTTCTGGAGTAGAGAAAGGAAACCTTCGGGAGCTAGCTTTAGCTCGGATGGAAGACTTGGGCTTAAAGTGTCGTGATGTTCGAACAAGAGAAGCTGGAATTCAGGTATTTTGATTGACAAAGTTGACCCCCTCTCCTCCTTTCTCCTCTTGAATGAAGTGTTACAGAACGTTTTATGATGATTGTAGGACATACATCACCAAATTAAGCCGGATGAAGTGGAACTTGTTCGTCGTGATTATACAGCAAATGAAGGTTGGGAAACGTTTCTTTCATATGAAGATACACGCCAGGTATTCCCTCGTTTCACACAGAAATGATCATTCAGTTCCCTCTTTGTGCACTAATATTTTTCTGTATGAGCAAATAACTTATCTAATGTTGTCTTATACACAGGATATTCTAGTTGGGTTGTTGCGATTAAGAAAATGCGGCAGAAATACTACCTGTCCTGAACTCATGGGGAAGTGTTCTATTGTTCGTGAACTTCATGTTTATGGGACTGCTGTTCCAGTTCATGGGCGGGATGCTGGCAAGCTGCAGCACCAGGTACGTAGCTTCTACATTAACCGATTACAAAGTAAAACAGTTGAGATCAACACTTGGGGATTATTATTCATGTTTTTACCTTTGATGACTTAAAATTACAACAGTGATTATATTCCCTCTGACATGTTTTATTTGATCAAACAGGGCTATGGTACACTTTTGATGGAAGAAGCAGAGCGAATTGCTAGAAGGGAGCACAGATCAACCAAGATCGCTGTTATTTCAGGAGTAGGAACTCGTCACTACTACAGAAAATTAGGATATGAACTTGAAGGGCCATACATGGTTAAATATCTTGACTAGACTAAAGAGACAGTTTTGTAACATTAGCCAATATAGTTTCAGATACAGTCTGTTTGTACGGGTTGGATTACATTCAGTGTGCGTGTTTTACTCATTGTTGCCCATTTTGTCCCTGTTTCTTTTCTATCACACATCAAATCGGCGTCGTTTCATTCTTTGTTCTATATAATAAGGCTCATCACCCTCATTTTATCCCCCGGCCACTGTTAGTCATGCTAAAGTCAACTTTCACACCCTTATTCTCGACCATTCCCGCCAAACCAAGACTCCCAGATCATCTGCTCAGAGCCTTCACACAAAGCCCACCACCTGTTCGACAAAATGCCTCACTCGCCGTTCACCCACCTCCTACTTCCGCCTACGTCCACCTCCCCTTCTGCCGCAAACGCTGCCACTACTGTGACTTCACCATCATCGCTCTCGGCTCTTCTTCCTCCTCAAACCAACCCGAAGAAGCCGACCCACGAATGGTGAACTATGTCCAGTTACTCTGCCGTGAAATCAATGCAACAAAAGCAGAATATAGAATCAACCCACCTCTCGAAACGGTCTTTTTCGGAGGCGGCACGCCGTCTCTTGTGCCACCAAAGCTTGTGTCTTCCATTTTGGAGACGCTGAGGTTGAAATTCGGGCTGAGCTCGGATGCTGAGATATCTATGGAGATGGACCCCGGGACTTTTGATGGTGAGAAAATGAAGGGAATGATGGAGTTGGGTGTGAATAGGGTGTCATTGGGAGTTCAGGCGTTTCAACAGGAGCTGTTGAAGTCTTGTGGGAGAGCTCATGGTGTTAAGGAGGTTTACGAGGCTATTGAGATTGTTGGGTCATGTGGGGTCGAGAATTGGAGTATGGATCTTATCTCTTCTCTTCCTCATCAGACCCCCGAAATGTGGGAAGAGAGCTTGAGGCTAACAGTGGAAGCTCGTCCTCCCCATGTGTCGGTTTACGATTTACAAGTAGAACAAGGCACCAAATTCGGAAGATTGTAAGTATTAGACTGATGAGGTATCGAGTTTTGGCTTTTTATGATGAATATGATATGAAAAACTGAGAGATTGGAATGTTTGCAGGTATACACCAGGGGAGTTTCCATTGCCTTCTGAAACAAGGTCAGCTGAGTTTTATAGAATGGCATCTCGGACGCTGTCTGATGCAGGTTATGAGCACTATGAGATTAGTAGCTATGGCAAGAGTGGGTTTCAGTGCAAGCATAATCTTACTTACTGGAAGAACAAGCCTTTCTATGGTTTTGGCCTGGGCGCTGCTAGCCATGTTGGTGGTGTGAGGTTTTCGAGACCCAAAATGATGAAAGCGTACAGTGGTTATGTGGAGAATCTGGAAAATGGGTTGGTGGAATGTGGTGGGAGTCATCACATTGATGCTAAGGATGTGGCCATGGATGTTGTTATGCTGTCTCTAAGAACTTCAAGAGGTCTGGATTTGAAGTGTTTTGGAGAAGCATATGGTAGCTCCCTTGTTGGTTCTCTTTGCGAGGTTTATAAACCTTATGTTGAAAGTGGGCATGTGGTTTTCTTAGATGAACAGAGAAGAGCCATGACTGCGGATGAACTGAACACCTTGACACTAAACGAAGAAGAGATTGAGCACAGAATTGCCTACATTCGTCTAAGTGATCCAGACGGTTTCCTTTTATCGAATGAATTGATATCCCTTGCGTTTGCAGTTGTGTCTCCGTAAGCCAGTGCATGTAGCTGTATCTGATGGTAGACTGGAAACGCAGTCCTGAAGATTCTTTTATAGCAGTATCCATACTTCCATGGTGTTTGTTCGGAAACCTCCGAACAACACTATGGAAGTAAAAGCCGTGAAACAGAAGAAGTGAAGCAGAAGCTGTGCTGAGGAACTGCAGAGCAGGATATGATGAGATTGAGATCAACACTGGACCATGAGTTGTAATGCTTATGATGAGATTTGTTAGATGACTTGTATTAGCATTTCAACTCAACTATTTGCTATTTCAATTTCATGCCAAGTAGTTGATGGTTCTCCTTGTACTATCAACTGTAAGGCAAGTTCATATGCATGGTAATCAAGTTGTGAGTGTTGAACCACAAAACCAGAAACAAAGTACTCATCTTATGAGTGATGAGTAATAAAACATCTTAATCATTGTAACACTCGCAGTAAGCCCTCTGAAGCTACACGAGGAAAAATGACAGCAAAGTTTTGGCAACGGATCACAAACCACCTCTAAATGTAAAGTGATTAAGTTTATCGAAGAGAATACTATCTAAAGCTAATTCTAGTCTCATCAACCAATAGACCCTATATTAAGGGTAGGGTCAGATCTGGATCTTCTAAAATGCTGATCTGGAATTTGTTATCTGTTGCAGCATTCTGGTGCCACATCTCCTATGTGTGTCAACATGCAGATTTAGAACAAAATATGTTCGAGGGTAAGTTTAGGCACACAATCCTTGATCTGCTCAACTAATCCACTCTTATATCCTGGTTTTAAACACAAGAAAAAGATCGTTAGAAACTATAGTTAAGAACTTGCTAGATATGATACATAATCAAAATTAGAACCCTCAATACATTTTTGAATTATTCAACCGAAAAGTTAGCACCCACTGTTGTGAGACCCAGTATCAAAGGCATCTTGAAGTCATTAATTCAACTATAAAGATTATTGTCACTAACATTAAATAAATAAAACTTGCATACATTACCAACTATGAGGGTTTCTTTTTTAGCCCAACTTTTGGTATGCGCCTGAGCTCTTGGGTTCCCTTTCTCATCTCTCTGCAAATTACATAAAAATCAGGAAATTGCTTTGCATAATCTAGATGAGAATTGTAAGTGGCCCGAATGTACCTTTGGTGTAAATAAAGTATCACATAGAAAATAGGAAGCAACATCAGAGTCAGTATGGAAATAGCCAGGTAGAATACATGCACTTGTTTCTGCACAAACAAGACAATGTAACCATGTGATTATTGATCACAGAAAATGTGTTCAATGCACTGCATTGGATATTAAGGCAGAAGATACTAAAATGGCACAAAAAGACTATTAGTACACAGTCATTTGCACCCATTATTAAGCTAGTAAATAGATAATGTGCATGCAAACAGCCCAAAAGCTTTGACATGACCATTGCAGTTATGCAGCGTACGAAATGAAAGTTACCATAGTGCAATATTGCTTGCAGATCTAATGCATCAAGAAACCAAAACTTTACCTGTCCTCCTCTAGAAAAGGGTTTCTGCTTCCCCGAGCAAGTGTGAGAATGACAGAACTGGTGCAAGAACAATTCTACAAATACATCAAAATGAAGCATCAGCAAAACAAGCTATAACTGTATTAACATGAGATACGGAAAGAGGGCACAAAGCAAAAAAAAGAAAAAGAAAAGAACTTTAGAATAACGATGGTAGAGCTTCTGTTGATAACAAAGAAAAATACCATTAAGACGGTGTGCGGAGGGCCCCTGATCAGAGGGAAAACAGCTATTAGCAAGACCCTGCATTGGAAAAATAAATAAATAAATATTTAAGATTCAAACAAGATAACGTAGTGTTGGATGAAAGTTCCAAACAATAGTACTTTCAAGCAACCTCACATAGGTGGTGATTCCTTGCAGTAGCTGCAGGATTGCACTTTTTTTTGCTTGATTGGGTATTCATTACGGTGTCACAATGCAAAGCTCCGCATAGATCAGCTAAGCACTTGCTTCCACTCTGCATTCAATATACACTTTTATGTGATCAACATAATTAACACATTGGTCTCAATATAGCAAGCAAAAACATTGTACATACTACATTCAGAAGATTGTAGTGTCTGATGTCAAAATGCTGATCAAGAAACTTCTCAGCACGGAAGCTCTTCTTACAGTATCCGCACTGCCATTCATTTATATCCAAATGAATCTTGTGTTGTTCCTGATCCCTAAATAGATCATTATCAGGATGAAGGCGACACTTGGTTGAGATCTCATAGCGTTCTTTTTTAACAAATGGCATCAAATACTACAGAAGACAAAACCATAGTTCCCCATTTAGTACACAATCAAACATGGTACAACTTTGTAAAACCACTCAGTGTTTTACTTTTTCCCATTACCTCCTCTATGATCTTCCATGCCGCCCTACTTCTTTCTCTCGAACAATGTACTTCATGAGCATGCTCTTCTTCTTGTAGAAGTGTTCTAACGTAAGAGAACAAATAATGAGGCCAACTGTAGCACACAAATTATAACCACACCAGCATTCCATTGTTCAAAGATCTCAACTTATCATATTATACTGAAAAGAAAAAGAAAAACCCAACTCTTTTCCCTATTCCATACTTGTGTCCTCCAACTTACTAATGAATTGGACCATGTAATCATGTATGCCCGCAATAACGAATATATACATATATAAAGAAAATTGTCAAATTGGCCTAAATAATTAAAGCAAAATTACCTTGAAGCTGCAAAGATTTCAGAATCCTGATTCAAAGAATGCAGAAAACAATGTCAACTTGAAGGTCCAGATAGCATAATATATAGTATAAGGCATTATGATATGAAAAAACCAAATTGAGCCAAGCCATCTTAGCTTATACATAGAACAGTACATTCAAGTTTTTTGCTTTGCTCAGCTCAATCAAGTTCGGAGTTTCCAAATTTCAATCTTTTAATTAAAACAAAAGCAAGTCTCAAACTGTTTTCTTGTCTATGAATTTCTGTGTTGCGTATTATTACTGTTACCCTACAATACCGATAATCGAATACCCAAAATAGAAGCTAAACATGGAAGAGAAGAAGTACCTGGTTTTTCTGCGCAGAGGAGGAAAACAAGAACAGGAAAAGAATCGAAATAAATAGGCTCGTCGTGTTCTTCATGTCTTTCAGACTCTGACCACAAGAACTTGGACAAGCTTCAGAGCACCTGAGTTTCCTTCCCTAATGACACGACAGATACAATGGGTCTGTTTTGTCTTCTTGGAGATCGAAGCTCTAGTAGAAAAGCAGAAAATCCCGGTCAACAATAATAACCTCGTGCTTTTTATACCTTTTATTTTGTTTTTGGTTATAAACAAAAATTGAGACAATCTCACCTGGTCTTCCCATAACTACACTGATTGAAAATCGGGTTAGAAAATCGTGTTTGAAGAAAAATTATTGAAACGATGGCACCTTTGAAAACGATTAGTGATTACATTCACTTCAGATGACTTCCTTTGTAACTATAACTTTAGAAATATTACCAAATTTGATTGGACTTTAACGGTAACGTAAAACATGATATTTGTTAGGTTTTAGAATTATATGGTAACATGAATTATTTGTTACTTTATAAATCTTATCTGAGAATTAAACATAAGTTTTTGAGAAATTTGTATTCGTTAGTCTATAGAATCATATGATAACATGAATTATTTGTAATTTTATAAATTTCATTCGTAGAAAGATTTTAGACATGTTATATGAGTTTGAGAATGGAATTAGCATCGGAGAGATTATCTCAAGTACACCCCCAGTTTCCTTTTCTCCAAAGCGATATTGTTAGAACTTTGATAAACAAAAGCCCTATCAAACATGAATGAAATGGCAAACGTATGAAACTTAAACTTGAGGGAAGAGCATACTTTCTCTTTACAGTTCTCCCATTCAATCTGCTTCCCTAACAACCATGCAGAGCTAATGACCAAGTTATTTTACATATGTCATCCACCCTTTAGGAATATTGGAAACCACTCAGCTGATTCTTTAGGAATGCGCTTGAGATTGTCTTTATAGTCGACATAGCAGTATATTCCGAACATTGGAGTATAGCTGGTAAAATATATGCCTAGCTAACACCTAACAAAGAAGTGGTGAATGGGAGGAGATACATAACGCTAGCTAGTCCTCTAATCACCTTGTGAGAAATAGGAGATCAAAACAATGACACATATTATCCTTTGTGAAACCCTTAACCATGTTGGTGAGCACTCCATGCCCACCAGAAAGTTTAAACACGATCTTGAATTAACTACCAGATATGATTGTAGTTTAAGCAAACGACGCTTAACTCTGGGTCCGAGGGTGAAGAGCTAGGCTCATCTTAAACAAGAATTTATAAGTTTCATCTTCTTAACAATAAACCCAGTAACTAACTAACAGATAAACAATTTCTATGAACTAACCACAAGTTTTGATAGATCAACAGTTATAATTAGGAGGGATATCTATCAGTTCAAATACACAGAAGCACTAGCTCTCACAGGTAAATATGTTGGTCACTAGTTTCCAACCTACATCTCTTCCTTGTTTAATACTAGCAAAACTAATATTAGGTTTCGACAGTTAGAATCGAATCATACTACCCAAAGCACCAAAAAATTTATATATAACACAATTAAGCACTATAATCACCATGAAAAAAACACAAGCACTACAATGACTACACATGCATGAATGAATAAGAATGACAAATCATCTCTCTATAGTGGTGATCTGTACATGGAAGTGTGGAACATGGATGGAAATTTTCATATTTATTCTTTCATGATGTTTCATCCATGGAAAAGAATTTATAGAAAACGTGTTGGCGACGATGTCAAGTCTACCAAATTATCATGGCACAAAGTCTCCCTCCATCATTAGTCAGTTAATTACTATGAAATGCTCTATCATTAGTCATTATCATCAGTCCACGTTATCCAGATTCCAGAAGCAAAACTAATCTCTATCTCTGCTGTTAGAAAGTTAAGCACTTTTTTTTTTTTGGTGTTACGGTGAAACTTTTATTATGAACTACCTATATTATCTATGATAGAAGAGTTTTAACATAAAAAAAAAAAACAAATAATGGATGGTTAATACCGTAAAATGACAACAAAATAAAGTAATTTTAAAATATAAAAACAGGAAACAAAAAAAAAAGACATGGAACAGTTTTTGCTCAATGTCAACTGCATTGCAACTGCATTAGCAGTTATTTGTAATTAAAATCTAAAAAAAAACCATCTTAATTTTTTTTTATAAAACAAAATGATAAAATTAAATTGACATACGCTTAGCGTTAGCTGTGTTAAGAGGCTAGTACCTAAAAAACAAAAACAATAGTTGAAAACTGTGATCACCTTCACCATATTCCCTTCTTTTCTTGGTAGTTTCGCTTCATCTTACTATACATTGACGTTGATCGAAGCTCACAGCACAAACTGTGATTATTGCAGTTGGTATCGATCCCCTTCCTACCCTTCATTTCATCAGCAATCAAACAACAACACAGATTCAATGGCCACCCAACTGAGAGCTTCTTCCTCTTTCTCTTCTATTCCTTATTCTACCGGTTCATACACATACGATGTGTTTCTAAGTTTCAGAGGCGAGGATACTCGCTACAATTTTACAGATCATTTGCACAAGTATTTGGTTCTCAACAGGATCAACACCTTCAAAGATTATGAGCTTAAAAGAGGAGAGGAAATATCACAAGCACTTCTCCGAGCCATTGAAGGATCAAAGCTCTCTCTCATTGTGTTCTCCGAAAACTATGCATCGTCGAGGTGGTGTTTGGATGAACTAGTTCATATTCTTGACTGTAAAAGATCAAAGAACCAAATGGTTCGGCCAATCTTTTACAAAGTCGATCCCTCAGACGTTAGACACCAAAGAGGTAAATTTGGTGAGGCACTTGTGAGGTATGAACACAGATTCAAAAATGATATGGACAAGGTGTTAAGATGGAGATCAGCTCTTTCCGAAGCTGCAAACTTATCTGGATGGCATTTTTCTGGCGGGTACGTACATCATATGTACTTAACTTAATTTTACTAAGTTTGAAGTTGTCTACTCTTATATTGGTGCATGATCAGTTTAAATTTGGAGGTGGTTCATATGATTTAGGATTTAGGGGTCACTACTTGGTGGGTGTCTTTGCAATACTGCAAGCTTTTATAATCGACATCTTCATTTCTACTGAAGAACAAAAAAAATACAATATTTGCTTCATTTTTAAAGTAGCAACTAGCAACTAGGAAGGTTTTATTTTATTCATTTGATTTGTTGTTCATAGAACAATATTTAATTTCAATTCCACAGGTATGAGTCTGAGTTTATCGATAGAATTGTTGAAGAGATTTCGACACAAGTAAAAGAGCCGACCTATTTGGATATGCCGAAGTGCCAAGTTGGTCTAGATTCTAGAGTAAAAGATATGCTTGAAATTTTAGATGTTGACAGAAGTGATGTACGCCTGGTGGGCATATGGGGAGCTGGTGGAATAGGAAAGACAACGATTGCTAAAGCTGTTTACAATAAAATTGCTCATAAATTTAAAGATAGCTGTTTTTTAGCAAATGTTAGAGAAGCTTCAGAGCCACATGGAGGTTTAGTCAACCTGCAAAACATTATTCTTACTAAGATTAGTGTTGCTGGGAAAGAATTGATGGCAACTAATGTTTATGAAGGAAGCACGTTATTGCGCGAAAGATTGAGACATAAAAGGATTCTGTTAGTTCTTGATGATGTGAATGAACTAGACCAGTTGAACAAATTAGCAGGAACATCTGATTGGTTTCAATGCGGCAGTCGAGTTATCATAACAACAAGAGATAAGCATCTGTTGATTGCTCATCAAGTGAAGCCAATATATGAGGTCCATGAACTAGGTGATCATGAAGCTCATGAGCTCTTCAGATCATATGCCTTCAAGGACAATAGAAATTTGGATCACAATGAGACACTGTCTGTCAGTAGTATTGTTGAATATGCTAAAGGGCTTCCACTAGCACTGGAGGTTTTAGGTTCATGTTTATGTGATACATCTATATATAAATGGCAAGCCATGTTACATGGTTTTAAAAGAAATCCTCCTAAAGACATACAAGATGTTCTTATAATCAGTTATGATGGATTGCAAGAAACAGTGCAAAAAGTTTTCCTTGACATTGCATGTTTCTTCAAAGGTTGGAATAGAACTGATGTGATACAAATACTAGAAGGTTGTGGCCACATCAACCCCGAGCATAGTATCAAAGTTCTTGAAGAAAAGGCCCTCATATATGTTGGTACATATTTAAGCATGCATGATTTGCTAGATGAAATGGGAAAGGAGATAGTTTATCGACAATCACCAAATGAGCCTGGTAATCGCAACAGATTGTGGTATCACGAAGATGTGCGCCAAGTTTTAACAGAAAACACTGTAAGTACTAAATAGTATGCTGCATGCATATGCTCAGCTCATGTAGTTTGATCCAATATCTGAAATAATTTGTATATATGGTTTTCTCTTTCAATTGTTGAAGATATTATACAGTTGCATTTGTTATATAGAATCTTGTTTTGCTAATACTATTGCCTTTTTGATTAGGGAACAAGTAAAATTGAAGGAATAATTGTAAAGCTGCCAACAATATATGAGATACACTTGAGTCCTAAATGCTTCAAAAAGATGAAAAATCTAAAAATTTTCATAAACGTCAATGGTCGGATTTGTGGAAAGGTTGATTATCTCCCCAGTGAGTTGAGGTTACTCGACTGGCCTTTCTATCCGTCTCAATATTTGCCGTCCAACTTTACAATGAAGAATCTTGTTCAATTGAATATCTGTGAGAGTCCCATCTCATGTCTTGGGGAAGGATTCAAGGTATATACGTATAAATTATTTCAGCAATTTATTAATTCATTTTAGAAGCAAATGTATTAATTTCCTTAGACCTTACCTTTTGATTCTTCTTCTTCTTTGGTGTGACAGAGCTTGCCAAATCTAAAATCCTTAAATTTGGCGAAATGCGAATTCCTGACTAAAATCCCAGACCTGTCTGGTAGTCCAAATTTAGAGTGGCTTCACCTTGGTGGATGTTCAAGTTTAGATGAGATTCACCCTTCTATTGGATTCCTTGAGAAACTTGTTCACCTGTTTCTTCAAGGATGTTCTAAACTTGTGATGCTTCCCACAAAAGTTCACTGGAGATCTCTACAATTCATTTGTCTTGATGATTGCACAAGGCTGGAGAACTTCCCTGAAATTATGGGAGAGATGAAATACTTAAAAGACTTGAATCTATGGAACACTGCCATCAAAGAATTGCCTTCATCAATTGGACATTTGATTAATCTTGAAGAGTTGCATGTAATGGAATGTAGAAACTTTACAAACCTGCCTTGCAGCATTTATGAGTTGCAGAAGTTGAAGAAGGTAAAGTTGTATGACTGCCCCAAACTCAGAACACTCCCAAATAAGGTGGAATATGAATTCGATTTGTCACTTCCTTGGCTATGTGAGTTCACTGCAGGAGGATGCAGTTTATCAAATACTGATTTCCTAGCTTTCCTTGATTGTGCATCCACTTTGTATGAACTTGATTTATCAGGAAGCCCCATTGTGATTCTCTCCGAATGCATCAACAAGTTTGTCAACTTGTCAAGACTCAACTTGAGGGGCTGCATGAGGTTAGTAGAAATTCCAACGCTTCCATCAAGGATTGAATGGTTGTATCTGAGGGACTGCATATCATTGCAAAGAATTTCAAAGCTGTCGAACATTTTGGAGCGTAAAGAATCCCAAATGATCAAGGAGATGGACTTGACTAATTGCTGGAGACTGTGTGAAAATCTGGTTCAGATGGCAAACAAGGATAGTGATGATGATGATGAGTTGGAAGCTGATCTCTTCTCAAAACTCCTATCTTCCCAACAAGTCGGATTCACAATTAGATTTCCAGGAAGAGAGATTCCAAAGTGGTTCGGGTGTCAAATGGATTTCAAGGGCTTTCGACGGTTCGAGTTTCGTATTGAAATACTTGCAAACTTCAAATGGGACAACACAGGTTTGGCTCTGTGCGTTGTTGTTGATCAAAAGTTGCAAGACACTTGTGGTGTTTGCGCTTTTAAGGTCTATATTCACATCAATGAAGTAAGTGTTTCACGTCTGGGCACACAGCATGTTGTTTCAGAAGAGTCTGATCATGTGTGGCTGCATTACATACCCTTCCTTGATATGTGGCGATTTGGTTACGTTCGTCCAGTGCCACCTTTTACGTGTCTAGTCACTATTTTTCAGTGTAATCACTCTCAGGCGTCCGTCAAAACCTGTGGAGTACACCTTGTGATACCACCCCATGAAGACGTTTGCATGAAGCTATCCCATGCAGAGAACCTCAACAATGAATTTCCCTCTGACCTTTACCAGGTACTTTCTATCATTTTTACTATTTCTTAATTCCTATACCAGCACAAATTTCTACTACTTCAAACGGAGGAGATAGTTTGGTTTCAAAGGGTTTCATCACAACAAATGTGTTTGTTCCTCGTTTTTGCTTCAGTAGTTTCAGAGGACTGTGAGTACGTACTGACGTCGATCTGAACAAAAATGCTATTGCAGGACTACTGGGAAAATTATCGTCCCAAACAGAGGAGCGACTGCAGAGTGTTATACACTGATGCCCAACTGGAGAACGAAAAGGTGTAGTTAGTACTAGACTACTAGTGCAGCAAAGTTGGTAAAAAATTGTTACGTACGTGTTTCATTTCAGAATATATCTTCCCCTTCTTTTTATTTCTTTGGAGTCTCAGAGTTGGTTTGTAATATCTATATTAACTCTGTTTGGCATTCTCCATTCTTGTGGATAGATGAGTAACTTTTATGAGAAGGATTCATTTTCAAAATTTTGTTACTTCTAAAATGGTATGGTTCTGTTGTACGCTACTGTATGATCTGCAACATAAGATAAATTTCAGCTGGAGATAAAGCCATAAAGGTTTAGGGTAGTTGATCTAAATCTTTTGATTGGGATTGATTTCCATTTACTATGTGTGTTTATTTTTGGCTGGAAGTTCTGAGATACTTTCATGCAAAGCAAAAATCTTGAATCCATGCATGTCATTTTAACTACGATCATAGATTTTGGTGCGACTTTACAATCCAAAGCTTTGGACTGCCAGTGAGGCATTACAGTATAGTAAGATAGCAAATAATGTCAGGTAAAGAGGTTTTGGACACTCAGCATCACAATTAGAAGTAAATCTCATTGAATAGTATTTAAGAAAGCATTCAAGGTCTGACTTATAGTTCTCCAGAAAAGTAGGACAAAACAAGTATAACTGACTATATGTTTGTCGCCAAAACGTGCACACAACACAAATGATGATCCTCACTTTTGTGTATCATATTCTACAATAATCTCAAAAAACACTCTGATATAGCACAATGAGTATGCGTAAGACGCATATTCATATAATTTTAGAACCAAAATTGTAAGAGGCTGATTGACGTTTCTAAGACGAGTCTCAATACCTATCTTTTCTTGCCTCTCTTCCTAGCACTAGTACTGGTTTCAGTTTCTTGCTCTTCAGCTTTCTGCTCTGCCTCCAATATGGCCAACTGCAGCATAGACAGAATAAATTTAAATTAGGAAAGCACATTCAATCTACATGATTCCAGTTTCAGGACAGCGCATGTATAAAGACACATGACAAAAGATCTACCTCATCCAGAATTGGTTTAAGCTCTGAGTATCGAGCTTCAGCAAGATCAAAGCCATCCTTACGAAGCTCCTGTGATGCCAGACCAAAGGATGTAAGCATGCACATGAAAATAAATACCAATAAAGAATGAATATGCAGTTCCTTCTCCTCCATATATAGCCTATTAGTTTCTCCTTCATTTATCGATCCCTTGTTTTATCTATTACTAGTGGTCCGTCATAATATGATAAATATGTTAAATTATGGGTTTTTCATAGAAGAGGAAGCAACATACCTTTCCAGTGTGTTGAGTGTGTTCGTGGGCAGCCATTTGCCAGTACATATTTGTACGTTTGTAGAAATCTCGCAAAGATTCACCAGGCTTCATGTAAGAGATGTGCAAATATTAGCTGAATTGTGATATGGTGTAGAGAAAACAGAACTAGAAACTAAAGCACAAGTAGAACATAATTGTTGCACCGTTATACTTGTTATACGCCAACATGCTTTCAGTCCAAAATATCTTTTTCTTTAAAATAAAATTGCAGCTTGGATAGCAAGAAAGAAAAATAAAAAATTATGCACCGTTGGTGTTCTTTGTGAATCTGAAAGGCCAAGACTGGCTCTAATCTGCTCTATTCTGGCCCGTTTCTCTTTTCTCCGCAGAGTCTTTCCCCCACCCTTGATTAAAGCAACAGCTTCTCCCATTTGAAGTGCTCCACCTTTACCACTCTGCATACATTTAAGTGAAAAATAAATCAAAATAAATAGCACGACATGTCATGCCCAAAATTTGGGAACTGACATACATATACTTTATTTCCAAAAATTCAGAATCAAATAATGTTCAGCTAATTTTAGTACAGGCATGGCCAAATAAGATGGTAATGTCGCTCCTTATCATGAACTCCTCAACCAAAGTATGTAATAATCAAAATCAGATCTTCAACATATTTCAGACTATTCAGTTAAAAAGCTATTAAGTTGAACCAAACCGGACATGTAAAAAAAATTTGATACTGTGTTCTTAAAAAAAAAACCAAAGTATGTAATAATCAAAATCAGATCTTCAACATATTTCAGACTATTCAGTTAAAAAGCTATTAAGTTGAACCAAACCGGACATGTAAAAAAAATTTGATACTGTGTTCTTAAAAAAAAAATAATAATAATTATAATAATAACATAAAAAAATATTTAAAAAATCCTTTGTTCCAAAGTCAAGTACACTGTACAGAGAAGAAAAGAGCTTGCGAAGTTCCGAACAGAATAAATTCACATGTAAAAGGTCAAGATAGGTGTATGATCAATATTGAATGAATCACAGGATCTTGGTGCATTTCACTAATAAATAAAATAAAATAAAGTGCAGTAAATAAAGAACCTCTCCATCATTATCATCATCGGTCTCCTCATCTTCATCCTCATCTTCATCTTCATCTTCATCTTCATCCCCGTCTTCATCCTCGTCTTCATCCTCATCATCATCTTCATCTTCAGAGGCCTCAACCCATTCAGATTGTGATGCCTGAGTAAAGATAAAATCAGAGTCCAGGCTTGAAAAATCTCAGTTTTCTCAATCTATTCACAAAAGGTTATTCAAAGACTAGTTTTCATGTGAACTTTCTAGGAAGCAAGAATCAAGAGAAGTCTCAGCATCAGCAACACCTAGTCATTCTTTAACCTAAAAGAGTGGTTAAAAGAAATTTTGATAAGTTCTGTTTTTCCTTTCTTCATCTTTTACAAGATTAACTGAAGTCTATGGAGAAAGCAATAAATCAAAATGAAGAGCACAAACATAGTCACATTCTAAATAAATAAATGTGTACACACCCCCTTTAATCAGTTAAAAAGAAGTATGTAAGTTGTAGAATTCTGCAAGTTACAGTTGTTTAGGGATGCTTCAGAATCTAGAAAAATAATACTAAGACAGTACCACTAGGCGAAGAATTAATATAGTATGAGCTATGCAGGGTAAATGTGTCACAAACCGGTATGATGCACTTCCACTCATCAAGTTTGCTAAGATTAAGAGAATACAAGTCATCCAGTGTAATTTCTTCATCCTTGACCTCCATCATTCCCCCATAAACATATAATGTATCTCTTCCAACAACCATGCAGGAATTGATACGTCCACAGGGCTTCACTATCTGACAACATAACCAAATTCATGAATCAAAAGGCCGAACTTTATTATTTAGGGAAAAAGAATCAATCCTAAATCTCATGTGACAAACCTCTGGTAAATCAGAATCATCAACATTCATGGCTGTAGCCAATTGCTGCGATATGCCATCAATTTTGCTCCCCGAGTCTCCTACTTCTTCATTGTATTCAGAATTCTCATCTTTGCCATTTTCTTTAGACTCCTCTTGTTCAGTTGTATCTACTTTATCGTCACCATCATTATTACGTTTTCGTCCAGAACTATTTTTCACCTGCAAATGATCAAGTGTAGCGATATGTTATTGAACGAATGGATCAAACAAATAATTTCCATATTATTTATCAACATGAAATATCAGTGGGACAAAACTTTTACACAACCATTGCAATCCATAAGTATCCTACAATAAATTTACTCTCAAACCTTATCTTTTGTTGACTTCCCCTTCCGTAGCTCTAACGGGTACCTATGTTAAAGAGAAATTAAGATTCTCAAATGTGGAAAAAACTGGTTGCACTTAAGAATTCATTGCATATAACAAAATCAAACATCAATGAGAACGAGTGGAAAGTAATTAGGTTTGGAGGAGGACATCATGATCACACTGGAACATATATCTGTGCGAACAGCAAGATGCTAATTGGACTTTCAAAGAAAATAAATAGTGCACACAGCCAGAACTTAATTGAAAGAGTGAAAGTGAAGTCAGAATGGCTAACTGAGGGATGGACAATTATTATAATAACCTATAATTGTTTAAAAGAAAAGAGTCACAACCCTCGATGGGCTTACCAGCGATGGTTGTCTAATTGGAAGCCATAAAGTTCATCCAAGAATAAGCTCATCATTACATCACCTGCATGCATTTCAAAGAACAGGAAATAAATATACCAACCCTCCAAGAACCAGTCCTAGATTCAAGTCAGGACCCTAGTCACCCCACTGCCCAGCGAAAAGAGTTTAGTTTAACAAAGACCTCATTAGAATCATGACATCCAATTTCAATAGCTAAGACATTGACCTAATCAAACAAATAGAACTCAACCTAGTAGTTGAGCAAAGTAAAGAATTAATAACTTCTTTTCAGGGAAAATGATTCCCGTCCATTTTCTAATACTGGTGATATTAAATCAATTCACAGTTCACAAAAACACAAAAACACTAACCTTGAACTTCCATATCCACTACACCCCCAAAGAGCAAAGCTCGCTTCTTATGAACACACATGGAAAACCCAGCACGAGGTCCAGGAGGCATCCCACTCTTTTTTACCTGTGCAAAGGAATCAATAGTAAGAACAACAGTACAAATGGCAGTCATTAAAAAGATGGTCAATCAAGAAGCTGATCTATGCAAATACCAAAAAAAAAAAAAAAACAAGAAGCTGATCTATGCCAGTTATGTACTCATAATAAAAAGAAAAATTCATGTAAATAATATAAATTTGGTTATCTACACGAAATATATCATACATTTAGGGGCATAAATATCATACTGAAAGTAACATTTAAGATTATTCCATGATAAAGTTTTCCTAATTATCAACCAACAAAATGACATGGCTTCTACAGATGCAATAAAACCTGTATGACTGTTATTCAATTCATAGGTAGTTTAATTTCTTTTATTTTATTTTCATGTAAAAAAAGGGAAAATGCTTTTCATTTCTTCCAAATCACAATTCATTGAAGGAATCGTATATTAAAACTAGACGAACCATTAAAAAATCCAGACCTAACCACTTGGAAAATACAATGGGAAGCATAAAACCTAGATACAAACACCCAGTTCCATAAGTACCAAGACCAAATTTCACCTAAAACGCAGTATAATGTGTGTTTTCTTTATGAGCATCTTGAAGAACATATCAGGATAAATGGATAAGTAAAACTTCAAATCAAAAAGTTATGTACTCTTCCATTTCTTGATTGATACATTGTAATAAAAGAAAAACAAGAAAACAGCGATGTGAAAGAAGAACCTTGTTCCATTCCCATGTCCTAGGATCAAGGTACCATAAGTCTGAATGAACAATTCCTTTCTCAATGCCGGTTTTATCAGATGAAACTTCTTTGGAATAGCCACCATATAGAAAGATCTGTAATGTCAAAAGAGAACACATGGTTAAAGCTATTGAGAAAGTCAGTACATCATATTATTAAGTAAATAAATCACTCACCTCATCTTGGTAAACAAAAAATTGAAAGCCACTTCGTGCACTGGGCCACATAGCCCCAGGCCTAGGGGTTATTTCTTGCCACTGAAATGCAACATTGCACAAGAAGTATTAGAAATTAATAATTACAACCGATAAAAACTTATTAAGACTGGATTAACATGACAGAGAAAAGATATCTTTACCTTGAACAGGTCCAGGTCAAATACATAAAGATCATTATGGTACCTGCATATCGTAATAAAAAAAACAACTAATCAGTAAATTAAGAGATAAATTTGCAAGCTCATACAGTCTCCTTTGCTACAGAAAGCAGCAAAAATTCATGAGTTACATAAATAAGACATGTTAAAAATCTTTCATAAAAACCACCAACAACCTCACTTCTCTGAGAGTGTCATAAAAGCCGCCAAAAACAATAATCTTGTGTTTGTACAATACCTGTAACATAATCCATAATGTGTCACTATAGAAAACAATGAATAGAAATCATGACTGGACTAAAGTTGTAAAGTGAATGTCTCAGCACACACACACACACTAAAAGGTACATGGAAATTAAACCAACACAAGTATGTAAAGCAGCCCGAATTTACCATTCGATGACCTGAACGTGGACTTGGACATCCTTTTAAGTTTAGCTGTTCCCATTGATTTGTTTTGAGATCCAACATCCAAAAGTCCTATAAGGGCAAACAAAAAAGATAACATTATATCACACCATTGAGGCCGATATATAGGATAAAGAGTCAAATCCCAGTTCCAGAAGGGCTCACCTTATAGTGATGGAACCTCTCTTGGTTTGGGGACGTGAATTCACCACCTAAGGACAAAACAGGTAATCAAGTTCAAGAGGCACATAATGCACATGTGTTTGTATATATGAATGAAGTTTTGTTAGTATACCAAAGATGTAAAGATAGTTCTTCCAAGTGACAGCCTGGTGAGCGCTACGAGGGGGTGGACTATTGGGGCTCGAAATTAACTTCCATTCCTGCTTTTCAACGTCGTACCGGTAAAGATCCCCATACACAAACGTCTGCAGAAACACAAATTATCATCACTCACAGGGTGAAAATCAAGGACGAAAATCCATTTTCTTCAAATGATAAAGCATATAACTTGTGTACCAATATCAAAACCTCACCTTATTACCATTGTAGAATTCACCCCCGTAAAGGATCAACTCTGTCTCTTTCAAGGGATTGATGCTCAGCTGCACAAAAAGCGAGCACAAATACCCGATATTTACAATGAGTAAAGTTACGCATAAAAATCAACACACATTCGACATAATTGTCAACAAACACAGGTATGGGACTCACAGTGCAGTTGGACCGCGGAGACGGAGCAGGGACATTTTCCTCAACAAGGACTTCCTTCTTCTTGGCTTCCTCCTTTTGTATATTCATCTGTTGAAAAAACAAACACATTTGAAATTGACTACCATCTCAAACAATCAATCACTCACAACACATGATAAGAAGCAAGCAGCCTTCGTTTTTCAGTACGGAACACTCTTAAAATCCCAAAGATATAGTCTTTTATGATTAATTTACAACAACGTAGTAAGTGATGATCAAAAGCCTTAACCAAATTTCAACAAGCAGTTTCAGTTGTTGTCTAAATTAACAAGTAGACAGAAGAAGAGGGTGAAGAAATTACCAGAATGGCATCGATGTCATCCTCGGGGGAGAGCTTCTTGGACTCTCGGCGAGCTCTCTTTTCCTCAGCTTTGGCTGTTTTCTTCTCCGTCTTCTCTTTTCCCTTTCCGGGCTTCTTCCCCTTCTTCCCCATATTTCTGGGTCACTCCAAAGCTTCAGCCTTTCAGACTCTTCTTCTTCTTCAGAGTTGAGAGAGTTCAGAGACTTGAGACAAAATCGGCGCGAGCAACAGGGATGACACTGCCGCAATGTGTTTGCTTTCGATGGAACGTCGTTTTTGTTTCATAGTTGTCGTTTTTTTGCTCTGGGCAAACCAGACTCAAGGCCCAGCGTGTAAATTGAGCCACAGACCAGATGAGTTTGGACCAAGTGTTCCCAAACACCAGTTTTGGCTTCTTTTTTTTTTTTTTTTTCCTGTTCTTCTTTTTCTAGTTAAAAGAATATTGGAGATCTGAGCTTGCGCTTAAAGCCTTACACACAAGAGCTGCAAGATGCAGATTTCATATTAAAACCAAAAAATGGTTGTATTTATTTTTGGGGTCCGGTTCAAGAGACATTAAATTTGTCACAAAATTTGACACCGTTTTCTAACCATTAGATTTTAAAAAATTAAACGGTCTAGATCAATTGTAAATATGATTTCAACTTATAAAAATTAACATGGCACATGACGTGGCATTACCTAATTTCATAACAAATCAAATTAAAAGAAAAGAAGGAAAAATCAGAATCTAAAATCTTAAAAACCAAATTAATATGTATGATGAAAAGCTAGGAAAAAAAAAAGACGATAGAAGACAGAAACGCAAAAGAACACAAACCAAGAAAACGTAAAAAGGAGATTAAAGAGACCAAAAAGAAAGAACCAAGACGCTCAAATCATCTTCTCCAACTCCTCATGCTCTCATCTTTATACCCTAACAAAAATTCGAGTTGACATAATAGATATTTGTATATAGGGTTTACCAAATGGTTTTGAAGTTTAAGGAAACGAAATTTGAATTGCCATGGAGATTTTGACGAAAAACAAATTGCCATGGCGAGCTGTGTGAACATTTTGTCCATAAAACAGAAATATATTATAATTGTGTTTTGCCGATCCATAATCAATGGTCTTTGGCTCCATAATCAATGGTCTTTGGCTGCAGCTTTAGACTTGAATATACATAAACTAAGCAAGCAACAAAACCATTTAGTGAAACTAGTCTTCTGGCAATAGCTAGGAACAAGTCGTTTTGGATATGTTGATGAATATTAAACAAGTCGTTATGAATAAGATAGAAACAGATCAAGAGTAGTATCAACCCAGAAAGTAACTCATCCTCATTCTTTTTCTTTTTCTCTTAGTCTGTGTAACTGTGTTCTGCATTTTGGTCTTCTATCGTTTTTTTTTTCCAGCTTTTCATCGTACATATTGATTTGGTTTTTCAGATTTTAGATTCTGATTTTTTCTTCTTTTCTTTTAGTTTGATTTGTTATGAAATTAGGTAATGTCACTTCAAGTGCCACATCAGTTTTTGTAAGGTAACATCATATTTACAATTGATCTAAATTGTTGAATTTTTCAAAATCTAATGGCTGAAAAACGCTGTCAAATTTTGTTTCAAATTTAATGTCCCTTAAACCGAACCCTTATTTTTGATAATATATCGTTGTGTAGTTTCGATCTTTTGGATATCTAGTTTTTGTTAGTTTCTCTGGTATATATCTTGTATAATTGCGTTTGTGCCTCCGCTTTTTCCTAATTTGACAAGTGACATGCATGGAATTTCAAAAGTAACAGGACATATAAAGGTAACATGGACCTATGTGCACGCAGCTATATATGTGCAATAATCAACATATTCTAATTTTGGTTTTCGAATTCATTGTATTGTACATCAGTACATGTAGTGCATGTTTAGTATGCTGGATTGCACTGGATCTCTTTAGGTTCTTACACTGTAATGGCCACAATTGAGTAGGCTTAAGCTAAAGTAAGCTAAACTAAGGTGAGACTAAGTTAGTCTTATGTTTGGCAACACGGGACTAGGAAAGCTGCATATGCAGCAGATTCAGCTTCAGTAAGATCATGTGCTACCCCGGGCTTTGTGGCCTCACTGGGAACTTTGTCGTCCTCCTTCACATCACTCTTCTTATCTCCAGCAGATCTGTCAAACTCCTTATTAGCTTCATCTAGAATTCTTGCATCACTAGCAGTTCGTGCATCAGCGTCGACTTGAGAAGGGTCTGCATCCACTTTAGAAGGAGGAACCAAGCGTATCCAGGCAAAAGGGTTGGAAGTAGGAGCTGAAGTCGCCGGAGGGCGACGAACCTTAACAATCTTTCTTGTTCCCTTCTAGCAACCCGTTTCTTATAAGGTGGAAGGGAATTTTCCGAATCGAATATAAACAAAATTAAGCAAATACCCATAGATCCAATTCAAAAATTTGTTTGTATTTGAGAGTGCATCACGCGATACCCATACCCAAATTGACTCTTGAGAGCAAATGAAGAGATGGGGGAATAAAAGAAAGATGAGGAATGAAGAAAAGATGAACATGCGATGATCGAGTAGACGTAGACGACCATTACTGCGCGTACAACAGTGAAGAAGAGAGAAAGCAAGTGTTAAATTGAGACACCAAAAAGGAGTTCCCAAGTTAACACCAGCTAAAGAGGTGAAATTGAAAAACAGGTGGTAATTAGTACCATTTAATTCTGTACCACTTTGTACCAAACGTATCCTAAACTTCTTATTTAAGACTGTCCAGTTAATACTGTCAAACAAACATGCACGTAAAGTCTTCGATAGCACATATGTCTTCTTCTCAGGTAATATTGCATTTGTTTGTAGGTTATTGAAAAATGTATGTCTAAGCAAAATTTAATAAAAAAAATCGCATCAGTAGATTCCAATGAATGAAAGAGTGATACAAAAGAAACACTGATACAAAATCATTTGCAATGTCAACTTATTAGACTAACATTTTAGAAGGATGCTCCAACCCATTGTCAACGTGAGGCCGATTAATCAGTTCTCACATGGAATGTAACTAGTCTCATCTTACAACTACTATTTATATCTACAAAATGTAGTCGTATATATAAATATGTGAATTTCAGAATATTGGTGCGAGAGGCCATTCAGAATCTTAGCTAGTTAGTAACCAAGATAATGATTAATTCATCAAATAATGCATATACAACACTAGAGATCGTGATAGATTCTCTGAGCAATTACGAGCTAGTTTGTTTTGACTCCTTCGTTTATCGATCTTTTGGTTTGATCAGCAAGCTAGCTAGCAAGGAAATGCAGTGTACTCGTACAAAACGTACTCTCTCTCTCTCTCTCTCTCTCTCTCTCTCTCTCTCTCTCTCTCTCTCTCCCTAAACACCGCAAAACGTACTCAAAACACCCTAAATCAATACTCGAACAAAAACCCTAATATTAATTGTCATCGACCATGCGGATGATCTCTTCTCTTTCCTCTCCGATCACTGCAGCCTTGTTATGGATTGGATTTTGGAAGCCTAATATCGTATATGAACATCAATTAGTTAGGGACTGTAAGAGGTGATTGAGGTGGGAGAGTTTGTAGTCTCCCAGTACAGGAAGGAGTCGGGGAAAGATATCTTCTCCCAGAGGATCATGACTCAGAAAGGACGAGTACCGGAAACTGAACTTAAGAATCCGGTTTCATTCCTGCTTATCATGCATTAAGGTCAGCAAATTCAGGCTTTTCTTTCCTTTCTATTCAGTCCTCGATCTCGGAAAATGCTTTCAGAGCTCAAGAAATAACAAACTAGGTAGCTAGCTACCATTTTTGGCCGGCGTATATATAATTTGTCACTTGCATATATGAATTCTGAAATCAGATCGATCTTCGATCATGTAGTGGAATGACCATTGATATGTATAGTTGGGTGCAGTGAAAGAAACATTATTAATTTAGCTACTTTCAAATACACACACACACTATAAATTCTGATTCTCTGCTAATGATGATGATCCACCAAGGCTATAAATGCAGTAAAACCTGCACAATAGTACTGCTAGTTTATTCAAAAGTAGTATACTGCCAAACTGTGGCACTAATATTCTTATAGATCTTCACTTTAATTCATCTCCTTTTGTCGACTCTCAAAAGGAGAACCCACTGCCATCTCAAGTTTCGACCTCGCATTATAAAAGTTTCAATTTTTGCGCTTGGATTGAAATATTTTGAATATGTCTATGAATGTGAATATATATTTTGATCCAGCATCACCACCAGGTCGATAGAGAAATAGCTTTTCTGTTTCTATCAGCCAACTTGTGAGTGTGGTTGATCAACTATTTTTCATCATCCCCTGCATGCAAAGGATCAGGGAACGATCTAATTCCGATCACCAAATGCTATACTCTTGGTTAAAAAGAAAAAATATATGCCAGACTATTTACTCTAATTAGTAAGTTTTAGGAGGCCGGACATCGATCTCTCATATCCTCTCTCCCATACAATTAAGAAGATCCCGATCATGAAAAGAAGATCCTACTGCTATTTCGAGTCTCAACCTGCTAGCTGCATTATAAAATGCTCAGTTTTATCTGCGCATGCGATTGATAAAGTATATAGCTAGTGCAGCTTGCTTGCATAAATCTATGTTGGTACGTATTGATAAATAATCGCCCTCGATCAGATTAAAGAATCAGACGCTACGAATAGAGATCGCTAAGTGCTGGCCATGCCAGTAGAGTCATATTATAACTCTGCAATAATTAAGTTACAAGCAGATGAAGTTTTCATTAGGGGTACGTACGTATAGTGATTATTTGCTGGCCGGTTTAGGGTAACAAGAACTTATGATAATGTAATGACTCGAAAACTAATGAATCTCAAAGAGTGATCGATGTAATATTGTTGTTTATACACTGATGAACACATTGTGTCGTTCAGACTTGAACAAAACGTATACGCCATCCCCTCACGATTGAATTGATCATAGGATCATATGATGATCATACATATGATGATTACGAACATATATCACAAAACTATCAAGAACTATTACGTATCCAAAACTTGTTTTCGATACTCATCCAATACTCAAAGATTAATTAGGTGTACTCCATGCCAAGAACCATTATACGAATCTCCTTAGTTCATTTCCTAAGCAATAATCTTGAGTAATTCTGCATTGATATTTTAGCTCAATTGCTTACTAAAAGGTTAGCTTTCTTTCTATTTTCTTTGAACTTGAGTAGACCAACTAGGGCTCTCTTTTGAACTAGTGGACAACTAGTGACACTGGCTTTGTACCTCTTATAAATTATTGTTCTAGATTTGTTTAATTGCATGCGTTTAACACTTCTTTTAATGTATGTATACTTTTAACGATTACGATATTAAATTGAAAAAGAAAAACAATTCATTATTTCATTGTCTACATTTGAAGGGCAATTCCCCTTAATTTGTTACTTGATTTTGTAGTAGTTCTTAATAAGTTAATATACGTCAGAATGTTTGGTGCATATGTATGTGTATATTTCACTAAAATTCCATGACTAATCCAACATTACGTCCAAATATCTGTTTAATTAAGAGTTAGGAACCCAACATCGATCAGAGGTCCACAAAAGACGTACTCAAAGATTCCACCAAGAGATTTAAAATTACAGACTTGTAGTATAGACATGTACGTATTCAGATCTTTCAAAGATTTTGATTTTGGAATTGATCGGATATATGCACAAAGTGTCATTAATTCTCACCGGATAAACTATAATATGATGGAAATGGAACAACTGAAATTTATCATATATATTTTTCCAGGGCCTAAGATATTGTGTAGACATTAATTTGCTGGATTTTGCCTGCAAGATCGATCACTACATTTTTGGATTTGGATGGTCAAGAATATGATCGAGGATCTTAGCCACGTCCAATGTGACTGATTAAGGTTTTGTTATTGTTTCTTAGATATATAATTAAGTTAATTAAGTGATTTAAGTCATATATTATTCATGCATGCTATAATTCCTTTCTGCTTTCCAATTAAGGAATCTATAGGGAGTTTGTTCATATTCATTTGTCATCATGCTTCTAATTGCTCAAGTTTTTGAGGTGCCTAAAGTTGATTGGTTGACAAGTTACAGAATAAGAGTATGTTACACATATATAACTCAAAATAATTGAGAGTTAAAAAAATGCAAGTGTTTATTAGGTAGCCACTATTCTAACTTTCTGTAGTTGCTTATGTACTAATTATCAAATCCATTTCTTGAAAGATCAAGCTGTCTTTGTTGGCTGGAGTTCTTATAATTAAACTGTACGTTAAACCACGATATTTCACAATAGAAATTCTCCTATAAAATATATTTAAATGGGGCTGTTGATTAACTTTTATGTCAACCATGGATATAACCTAGCTACTGCAATAATATGATCTGGCCTCTCCGTAAACATTAAATCCAAACAACATGAATCAAAACAGAGAAACTAGATTTACTGACATCACTGCAATATGTATCAATTAATCTCATAATTAGGTTATCACAATATTCAAATCGGACCAAAAGATAAGGAAACCGCATATGTACCAAGTGTGTTAATCGTTACGCACTAACACGACTATTGCATCAAATATGTTAATCTTTATGCACTAGGAGTAAGTTTTCACATATGTTGTAAGAAAGAGTGTACATATTCTATGTATAGTATCATGTATGTGAAACCATCACACATGCAATAACCTCGGTTGAGACGTTGAGTATCAACTAAGTATATATAGTCTGTATTTTTCTTTTTACCTAATGGTGATTTATTGTTATTGCAATGCCTACATGCAATTTATAATTTTTGTCAATGCCTACCTGCAATTCTTAAACACAGTTTTCTGTACTTTGCAGTAGTCTTCACGATACCATTTCACCATTTGTCCATAATCTAAGAAGATTCCCTTTCTCCAACCCTCGAGCTTATATATATTTAAGTCTAACCACCACCCTCACAAAACACACACATTCACACCCAAAGACATATCAGAGAGAGAAACAAAGAGAATTTCAGATGGGGGGAGAGCTCTGCAGTGCAGGAATGGGAAACGGGTTGCTCGCAAGGATAGGGAAGACATGGCGAAAAGGCGAGAAACGACTAAACGACGCCGTGGCGAGGAGCAGAGTCGGCATATACTTCAAGCTGGAAGCAAGGAAGAGCTGCTTTACCAAAGAGCTACGTGCTGGTCTGGCCACTTTCCTCACCATGGCTTACATCATCACCGTCAACGCCACCATCATCGCCGACTCCGGCGGCACGTGCTCCATCTCCGACTGCTCCGTTCCGGCAAACCAAACAGCTGCCGGCCCGGACTGCATGTTGCAGCCAAATCCAGGTTACGAAGCTTGTCTAGCAAACATCAAGAGTGACCTTATTGTTGGTACTGTTTTATCATCCATGATAGGGTCAATTGCTATGGGAGTTTTGGCAAATTTGCCCTTGGGCTTGGCCCCGGGTATGGGCTCAAATGCCTACTTGGCCTACAACTTAGTGGGCTTTCATGGCAGTGGGCCCATCAAGTACCAAACTGCCCTAGCTGTGGTTCTTGTTGAGGGATGTGCTTTTCTTGCTATATCTGCTCTTGGTCTTAGAGAAAAGCTTGCCAAGCTCTTTCCCCGCTCGGTTCGACTCGCTTGCGCAGCCGGAATCGGGCTTTTCATTGCATTTGTGGGCCTTCAAATCCACCAGGGTGTGGGCCTAGTCGGCCCAGATCCATCCACATTGGTCACCATCACAGCTTGTGCCAATACAGACCCGGTCACTGGTGAATGCCTGGGAGGGAAAATGCACAGCTCCAAGTTTTGGCTGGCCTCTGCTGGCTTTTTGATTACATCTTATGGCCTAATGAAGAATGTCAAGGGTAGCATGATATATGGTATTGTATTTATAACACTAATCTCATGGTTTAGGGACACAGGTGTGACAGTCTTTCCTAACACACCACTTGGTGACACAAATTACTTGTATTTCAAGAAAGTGGTGGATTTTCACACCATCAAATCCACAGCTGGTGCTATCAGCTTTAGTAACTTCAACACATCAGAGGTTTGGGTGGCTTTGGTAACATTGCTCTATGTTGATGTGCTCGCCACCACAGGCACATTGTTCACCATGGCAGAAATGGGAGGCTTTGTGAATGACAAAGGTGGCTTTGAAGGTGAGTACTTGGCTTACCTCGTCGACGCTGGATCCACCGTTGTTGGGTCTGCGCTGGGAATGTCTCCCATTGCAACATATGTGGAGTCATCAGCTGGGCTGAGAGAAGGAGGCCGAACAGGATTAACAGCGGTGACAGTTGGTTTCTGTTTCTTTCTGTCACTGTTTTTCATTCCCCTACTATCTAGTGTGCCTCCTTGGGCTATAGGACCTTCACTTGTAATGGTTGGGGTGATGATGATGAGAGTTGTGAAGGACATAAATTGGGGAGATATGAAAGAGGCTGTGCCTGCATTCATTACCATGCTTCTCATGCCTCTCACATATTCCATAGCAAATGGGATCATAGGTGGGATTGGACTCTACATTGCTCTTAGCCTATATGACCATTTGGTGGTGTTGCTGAAATGGTTGGTTGAGATGAGAAGAAGGGTTGTCCAAGAACACAATCAAGTGTCTGCTACTGCTGGTGTAGAGTTATCAAATGAAATAATCTGAAGCTATATAGTTGTAAGGCAAATTTTATTGGAAGATTTTCATATACACCCAATTTTAAAGAGTGGTTTTAAATAAAACTCACATAATATTTATTTCTGATAGACATCTAAAATGTATCAATTATGATACATATTATGTCTTATTTTTTCTAAATTTTACACAATTGTCATCATTCAACTATAACATATACACATAATAAATAAGCTTAATTGATGTTGTCTTAAATACCTTGATTATGAGTTTTTCTTCTAACACTAACATTTTTCAATCAATTTGCAAGAATCATGCAGTTTTCTTTATTTTTATGAAAAAAATCTAGGTGAAATAAATACATTCTATAATCTATACATCAGGTAAAATATAATATAAATAAGATATCTGATTATTAAAGTAAAAGAAAGAAATTTTATAGTGTTACCGTAAGCCCTAAACCATAAACCCTAAGCCCTAAACCCTAAACCCTATACCCTAAACCCTATACCTTAACCCTATACCCTAACCCCAATTTTGAGTTTCTTCTTTGTAGGTATATTGTCATATCATGTCCTACTTAATAGATACATTAGAAATGTAAATGTTCTCTCGATCGTGATGAGAAATGATATAATAATATACCTAAAAAGAAGAAAATTAATCAAAGAACAAGAACGTGTACCTTACAATTAGACATTTTTCGACTATGTAGAAAGACACCAAATGTGAGCTTAAGAATGAAAAGAATCATTCTATTACAAATGACATACTTCTATATATAACATATATATATATATACACACTCAAGTTAGTAACAACAAGGTAAGAAATTAAAGAATGTAATTGATTATGATAAAGTTAAATCAAGCTAAATTTTAGCTCAGTATTTGAGTTTCAAATTGATGCTAAAATTGAGAAAGATATCAAATTTAGCTTTATATCGCCTGAATGGCAAATCAGAGAAACTAAAAAATGAAGAAAACTATTAATTATAGATATATGCTCTATATAGTAAGTTTGCTTATGTGGAGTGGGTGTAAAATGAAAGAAAAACATATATAGGTTTATCTTAAAAGAGGTCTAGTATTTTAGGTTTTTATCTAATTTTCTCAATTTTATTTTGATGTAGTTAAAAGTAAATGCAACCCCCACCTTTTTCAATGTTACTCGGTTCATAACTTCATATTCCATTTTCATTGAAGAAACTAACAACATACATAAAATTTTGATATTAAACGTGATTGATTGTTAGACCAGGGAGGATCAGACTTGAGATCTTATCCAATTTGAGGATTAGAGGCTTAAGAATGAAAGAATATTTCTGTTCCCATATCTGGCAAGCTGAAATTAGGGAAAAGAAACCTGTTGATGCCTAAAAGAGTAGACACTGAAAACTTTTCAGCCTCTTTTGCTTTCATTTTCTCTCCTGGAAAATTGCAAGAATTTCAATCTGCAAACTGAAATGGACCGGATAGAGCAAGTTGTGCACATGATCAAAATCCAATATAGATAATCCAGCAGTTACATCATGATTAATTCATGGACCAATTAGTACCAAAGATCCAAAACTACTGTCAAAGCACGTACGCAAAAGTAATAATCAACCAATTATAGAATTCACAAACTCTAGTTTCACAGCCTTGCATGACAGACCGGTTTCATAGCCTTGTACATACAGATAATAGATTGTTAATGACGGTTAAAGCGCGGGTTTATGAAGCTCTACAAAAGACTGATGCATAAGATGGTTCATAAGCTGTGCTTGAACAGCTCTACACAAAAGATTGATGGACAGGCAGCTTTATGACAGGTTGATTAAAGGCTGCTGCTCCCACTCTTCATAGAATTCCATATCATCTCTCATCTTTACTACGTTCACAGCACATATGCCTTTAGTTTGATCTATGACCGCAATGGTACATCGATCTCCTTCTTCAATATTATTGGCCATGCTGAAAGCTTCCCACCCATTTGCCAAAGTTCTGAAGAAAAATTTCTGAATGTAGAGAACTGGCCACAATCTGTTATCGGGACCTTGAAGATAAACTACCCTCCTATCCATTTTAGACCTTCCGTTCGTGGCTTTCAAGGATACTGGCAAGCTCTTTGGCAACTCCTGCGCAAGTATCAATCGGACGGGAAAGAGATTAGGAAATCAAAAGAATGCTTACTCTGAGTTGATTTATAGAAAGATTATGCTATACTAACAGAAGAGGTGATGTCATGCAAGCATGTTCTGTCCAATAAGAATTTCCTATAGAAGCATATAGATACACCCTTCTCACATATGAACACACAGACAAGCACATATTCTCAATATGGTGGTAGCTTAGTGATCATGTTAAATGATCAGATCACCCTATTCACTAATGAAGTGACAGCATTTAGAAAGAACAAACTCGAAACAAATGCAAGAAGTGAAGGAGGGCAACACGATAGCACTAACAAATTACATATGTGAAACCAGACTAGAATTCAGTTGTAGCAATGCGGATGAGAAGAGACATAACTAATAAGGCGATTAAATATCATACGAGATAAGATTGACGGTCTGTTGCCAAACAGAAGATCGTGAAACTTGGGAAGGTTGCAACTGCATCTTCAACAGGTTCAGATTTTACCACGGGAAGAGTGGTCTCATTTTCTCTGGCAAAATTACTCTGGCTCTGCAACTTGTTAGAAATCTTCGATGGTTGTGCTGCATTGTAGATAATTCAGATTTTCAGACACCCAAAGCAAGGCAAAATAAGGCATTCATGTACATAGATTAAACAGAGTTTTCTTTAGATTATTAAAAAAAAAAAAACAAAGTTTCTTAGAAAACTTACGTAAAAATAATATTATAGCTCAACTTTTCGAATAATATCCTGATGGCATGGATCTAAACTGAAGTTTATAAACTCCCTTTTCATAAACTCCCTTTTTGAATAATTAAGAAAAATGTGCACTAACACTTGCCAAAAACCGAAAAGTGCTAAAATTATTCCATTATTTTTATTCAGAGAAATCAACGTTGAATTGCAGATAATTTCTAATTTGAGAAGCCTACAACAAAACAGATTCATGCATCCATATACATGAATACAAACAAGGGTTATGTAGAAATAATATCATACCCTTTCTTTGTGGAATGGCCTCTTGACAAATCGCCTCAAGAGACTCTTTCTCGTTGATGATCGTATCTGTTGAAAAATCAATCCTATTGTTAGAGATATCACACGATATATCACTATATGCCAATTAGAAAATACAGGAAAACATAAAGCACGGTAAGGAAACCAACCGTAGAGATTTTGGCTTTCAAAAGTAATGGGATCATGAATTGACTCTGAAATTCCAGTCAATTCCTTGTTGTCTCTTGGGACGCTGTCATCCATCAAATTAGGTTCCATCTGTACTAGTGCCACCTGATCATTGCTTAATAATAATTCTGACAAAACAAAAACAAACAAGATGAAGATGCAGAGGCTAAATAATAATAGACATTATAAACTCAGGCTAAAACAAATGGAAGTCAAATAGGATCATGTAAGTTCACTGCAACTTGCCTGATCCATCAGCATTCTGGCATTCTTTTGTTGGTTTCTTTGAAATATCAGAGGTGGGCTTTGAAGTATCAGTGATGGTCTCTCCATTTTCTTCAGGAGTTTGGGAGTGTGTTGGGAAGGGATGCCCAGAGGTCTCAGTGCATGAATCTTTATCAGACGGTACTTTATTGACCTTGGCTTCAGACTTGTTATGTTCCTCAGTCCTTCCAAACTCAGCTTGATCTGAAGGAATATCTCTTCGTTGGCTATTAGAACTCTCATTATCCACCTTGGCTGAAACATCTGGTGATTCCTCTGCATTTAGTTGCACAGTAGTTGGTTCAGAGTTTGAAATAGACCGCAGCAAAATACACTCTCAAATACAAACAGAGCTGTCATGAAAAAGCTAACGTAAAGAAAAATATCTGCACCTTTTTCAATGACCTGCTTGCTGCATTCATCTGAAGTTAAGTCCACAATAACATTTTCAATGGCTCTTGTAGCTTCATCTGTTCCATGAACAATATTTTTTTTTTTTAAAGAGATTCACATAAGATATTTTAAAATAAACGTCTAAGAATGACTTTATACCCTTTCTTTCTGGAATGACCTCCTGACTGCATGGATCTGAACTAAACTCCTTAAACTCTTTTTCAGTAATGATCATCGCATCATCTGTTAAAGCAAATTTTTGTTCAGAGTGACACATAATATACTTCAAAGTACGCTTTTAGATCATATAAGAACATTATACCATTACTTTCTGGAATGACCTCCTTACTGCATGGATGTGAAGTCAACTCCAAAGGCTCAATTTCAATGACCTCCATCGCTGTATCTGCCCGATAAACAAAATAAACTTTAAGATCACACTTCTGCAATAAATATACTGGAAATATAGAATGGGAAAATGAACATACACAACCATTTTGGGAGGCGGAAGTAATGGGAATACCACAAGACTTTGAAATTCCACTAATTGTAATTTTCTTGTTGGCACTTTGACAAGTGTCATCCATCAAATCATTTTCTTGTCCTGATACAGCTACCTGATGATCATTACCTGATAATAAATATAAGAACACAAAATATAGAAGATGAGATACTGAGCATGAAGCTTAAAATTTATAATACAGCAAACACAACATCAAAAGACAGCACATAGAAAAACACATAGGATATTTTCTCTTGCCTGATGCATTAGCAGAATGGCATTTCTGGGCTGCTATAATCAAAGCACCAGAGAAGATATCATTTTGTTGAGTGTTATCAGGAAGAGTTGGAAATAGATGTCCCAAGGTCACATTGGTGGAAATAGATGCCCCCTTTACCTTGGATTCAGAATAGTTATTTTTCTCAGTCCTTTCAAGCTCAGCAGCATCCAAAGGAATTACTCTATTCGGTACCTCTTTAGCCACTGGGATTTTTACCAAGTCAGCTTCACTTCTCAATTTGAGTGATAAATCAGCACGATATGAATGTGTTTCATTCACTACAGAAACTTCAGTTCCATCACTGCCACAGGTTCTTATCTTTTTGAACGATTCAACACTAGACAAATCGAGAATATGGGCCCTGTTCTCTTGTGGTTGGTTTCCATAATCTCTTTTCATCATACATGACATGTCTTCAGCAAATTCTGCTTTGCGCTTGCCCTTTGACCTCTCATTATCATCATCATGAGTTGAAGCATATTCTGTGATAATCAGAGGCTTGTTCATGCCATTCAGTTCATTCAAGCATTTACTTATTTCTGCATCTGGACCAGCAAAGGTGACTAAACCGGATTTGCTCGCTGTACTTTTAACAAATGTGTGGCACTGATCCCTATTTATGTTGTGCTGATGTATGGTCTCGAAAAGATTCAGTTCACACCCAGAATTGTCATAAATCTTAACAGTAAAATGTGATCCCACAACGTAATTGAAGACCAGAAAATCTCCTACTTGCAAGTCATGGTCTAATGCAAAAGCATTCCATCCTTGTTGAAAGGCCAAGGAACCATTAACAGTAGATATTGCAACGTTCCACCGCTGTCTGGTTAAATCTTCAAGAAAAGTTTTCCGATCAGACAATAACACAATGCGAGCCACTTTTGGAGGCAACTCCTGCATTGATATGGCATGGTTAGAGCTGATAATCTCATAACTGAAGTAACATGATAGTGCTTTTAAATTTATAGTTATCATAGTTATAAGAGGAAACACTATAATAACATTAAGAAAAATAACTTCCTAGTGGGGTATTTTCCCCTTAAAAAAGAAAATAACAAAATAGCATATCAATTTGAAGCCACTAACTTGCAACTCTAAGAAACATATGGCACAGATTGAGTGAGTGAGTGAATGTGTGTGTCCGCATTAAAGCAGATACAAATGGAACAGATTAGCATGTATGGGCAGAGGGAGGGGAGAGAGATTTATCATACCATAAATTTAGAAAACTGTTTTCCAATCATGATTTTGAAAAAAGAGTTGGCGATATGGGAACCGCTTTTCTTTTTCCCATGAGCCAGCTGACACCTGTGAGTGCATTCTGCACAAGCTTCAAACTCGTGAGCCATTTCTTCGTGTGCTCAGTTGGAGATTGTAAACCCTAAAAGGAAAAAAAAAATAGATAAAGGGACAAATATATTTTAGTGACACAATAATGTGTTCCAAAAAGGCGAAAGGAAAGCACAATCTGAAAGAGCTCAGAATGACGTAAGATAAATTAAGGAAAACACAACCATTACTCTGTTGATAATATAATCAGTTCAGCTTCTGAAAGGACCAAGCTAATATGATCAAGACAATGACTATCCATGCAAATTCTATGCTAATAGATCACAGGTAAGATTAACTTAATCAACGCTCTATGAAAATGGCATGAGAAAGCATGTCTAAGTGCTTAGGAATATCTAAGCATATCAGGGAAGCACATTCCATCGCCATACACCATCCATATCTACTGAATGAGGCACAAGACTGGACTCTGTTGCTATCATTCATATTGCAGAAGACAAATTTGAAATTTCTGTGCACTAAAATCATGAATTAAGTCTGAAGATTCTGATCAAATGAATTAGTTCCCTAATTTTACACGCATCTGAGTTTCTTTGTAGACCCGACAGGCCAACATAGAACACAACTGGATAAATGTGGTTCGACCCAACTTGAATAACCACATAGCATTTAGCTGAACTTAAATATCTATATATGTGCGAAAGTATCCCAAATTCTTTTGTTTATTTCGGTTAGCTTTTAACGCCAGTAAAATAAAGGAGAGTAGTACTACAAAAACTACACAAAACAGATTATTCAAAGAATCTTCACTCTCCATGAGCACAAAATTTGGAAATCAGACAAGATGGAAGCTTCTTATACAACGGAAACAAAAGAAGGCACTCAAAGCAGCTTTCTTTCACTTAAAAACAACAACTTTGTACCAAAACCCATAAAAAAAAAAAAGGATTCTTCCTGTGAAAAAGTGAAGAAACCCACAACACTAGTCCTCAAAGCACTACACTTTACTAAAAAGAAGCAATCTTTCACGAAAAACAAACATAAACTTATGAGGGAAGAGGCTTACCACCAGAAACTCTTGGATCTTCAAGTGATTTTGAGCCTACTAACACCTCCTCCAACTGAAATTAACCAAAACAAAAAAGAACAACCTTTTTCTCAGACCAAAAAACAACAAAGCTTGAGAATGTACAGTAATTTAAGAAAGGGGTTTGGTTTGGTCCCCCATTGTAATCACCTAGGGTTTATGATTTGCAAGATCAAGTAGAGAACCCACCCAGCTTAGAAAAGTGAGCTACAGAGAGCAAAAATGAAGCTTCTTCTTTCTTTTAACTCAGCATTTCCAGACATTTAAGGCATCTCTAAACTCCCAACCGTCCAACTGAGACAGTGGTTCAGACATGCATTGAAAACAAATGACAAAACTCACAGCAGAGATTTTTGGAGGAACTGAGGTAGGAAATGAGAGAGATCTTTTGTTTTGTCCTTTTAGCTTCTGCAGAAACTGGTTCAGCACAGTGTCTTTAATTTTCTTGGGTTCCGAGCGAATCGTTGCTTACCACGTGTCAGCACCCAAACACAGTTCAGCAGCATTCACTAGGATTAAACTGATGTCTAATTACATAAGAGGTTGGTGGGGAAACAGAACAGACGAACCGGCCGGTTTAGTCCGATATTGAATTCAAATAAGTAAACCGGTTATATCCGGTTTCGTAATATGTCTCGAACTCTCGATTCAAAATTTCAAATGATGAGTGCAAGTGTGCAACATCAATGACTGACAAAATATAGCAGTAATCACCTGGTTGCCTTTATTTAATGAGAAATTTAAAAATATGAAATTGGTATCTTATGGTGCATCCCAACTTAAGATTGGTATATTAAGATAATTAATTTACTCTCAGATAAAAGAATAAAAAGACCAATTTATCCTTAAATTCTCCCATTTTTTTCTTAGTTTTTCTTCTTTGTTTTCATATTCCAATTTTCTTTTTTTTGGCTTTTTATATTTTTAAGAACTCAAAGAAAAAATTCATCGTCACTTTTTCCTTATTAATAATCAGTTCTTCATCTTAATCATTCATTAATGTCAACGGTAATAACAAGATCCTTGAGTGTCAGGGGAAACAATAAGGATTGAACTTCTGTATGTTTCCCCTCTTCAATCTTCTTCAAGTTTATAAAAACCAACCAAAATCATCAAATTCTAAAACCTCTTCTAATATTTCTGGAATATGGAAACAAATAAAAAAAACTAAGAAAAAAAGAGAACTTAAGGGTAAATTGGTCATCTTAATGGCTATATATATATATCAATCTTAGGTCGGGATGAAACCGTTCTGATATTTTCAAAACTTGATATACCAAAGTTTATAAGGAGCAAAAGTTCGTATACTATTCAGACGAATTTCTCTTCTCTAATCTAAAAAACATGACTGACAAAATATATGCGGGAGAAGCCGGATTTTCGACATTGTGATGTGGACTCCCATCCTCTAACGTGGAAAATAGTGTCATTGATGTGTTTGGATGTGAATGTAAAAACCGTACGGAATGTGTATTGAATAGTGCCATTGATGTGTTTGGATGTGAATGTAAAATCTGTACGGAATGTGAAATGAATAATTGACGTATACGTAATGGTATGAAATATTAATAAGTGAAAGATAAAGTCTAATAGTCGCAAATGCAGCTCTATTAGACAAAAAACAAAAACATTCCTGTCTATTGTACAGGACGGGAATGGAATATGAAATCGGATTTTGTCCGGTGGGACTCATAAACAGCGGGCCATATAGTAGTATATCGGTATCTCCCAAGTTGACCCGGCAACTATAACCGGGTTAGAACTTGACCCGGCCCAGATAGAAGGAGCATAAACCAATGCAAAGTGGTCCTGTCCTTGTCACATTGCTTGTAATGTACCTTCCCCATTTCTCTGACCAAAACAGACGGTTGTGATTGGAAGCAGCAAGAAAAGTACCAACCTCATAACCACTCAACCAAAGTAATCAAAGCAGTCAAACACCAGAGTCTAGAAAACTCAAACTGGATTTTTAAGTGGATAATAAAACCTAATCATCAACAAAAACACCAGATAATAAACCAATTTCTCTTTTTCCAAAACCTCCCAATGCAAAGACCAAGTCTTTATCTCTCATCACCCCCTCACTGTTTTTATAGTGTTTGATGGAGATTAGGTTTTAATGATCAGAGTAGCCTCACAACTACTTCTGGGCTCCAAAGACCTGACCTTTCTTTGTTAAGACCAAAGAACCTTTCTTTCGCATTCTCTGAATTTAAGACCCCTAAACGCTCTTGGGTTTCTTCTCTCTTTGAAGACCTGACCTTTCTTTGTTAAGACCAAAGAACCTTTCTTTCGCATTCTCTGAATTTAAGACCCCTAAACACTCTTGGGTTTCTTCTCTCTTTGATCATCTCTCTTTGTTGTTCAGTTTTTGTTGTTTCAATTAAAGGTTGCAAATTTTAGTGAAAAGAGAGAAAAGAGAATATGGATTATTATGAACAGCTTGCTGCTAGGCCTTCTTATCAAGATTATCTCAAGGTTCTTGAGGCTGATATTCAGCATGCCAATATGCTGTGAGTCAACCCCTTTTCATTTTGTTTCTACTCCAATTTGATCTTTTGCTTTTGGGTTTGATTTTTGGAATTGGGGTTTTTGAAATGCAAAACTCAGTGATGGGATTCTGGGTTTCTGTTCTTAGTTATCTAATGCTAGGCTCTATTCTGCATTTTACTATTTTGAGGTTGAAACCTTACCGTGCATTGTCCAAAAGGGTCAACATGGCTCATGTGATTCTATTGCTTTCTGTTAATTTGGTTTTGTGTTGGGTTGGTTTTCAACTTGCCATATTCAAAGTCTACTAATTTGAGGCTGAAATGGGTTGTTGCTTTGACAAAGAAAAGAGCACAGAGAGATAAGTAGAGTTTGTTTGTTTTTTTGTTTTTTTGTTTTTAATCTTTTGACATTTCAATAGTCTTGTTATATATATAAAGAAAGAATTTATCTCCAGACCGCCAAGCAAAAGGAATGAAGAAAGTGTATCTTAACTTGTGAAGCCTTTGTGTTTCTTCTTTCATAGTCTCGCTCTACGAACTTCAGTTTGTTGACACAGTTACAAGTTTTAATCTTTATATAGATAAGTATTTGCTCATACAAAGTTTACGATCTTTGATTATATTTGATAGTATTGGCTTCTAGAAAAAGTGGCTTTGATATACTGTTAACTTCCACAGAAAGTTAATCAGCAAGCTGTTGTTAGTTTCTTTGTTGCTGGTTAGAATTGAACTGATGCTTTGACTTTACAAAGTGTTATGCGAGTTTAGAAGCATAACCATTGAAGTTTTGAGAGACTTGTGTCCCTGCTTACCTTATTTTCTAAATTTGTTAACTTTGTTAATTGAATTTGTTAAATGTAATCAGATGATTATTTTGTGATTGATCTGCTTTTCAGTGACTTTTGATTTAACTTGAGTAAAATATGTATGCAGGGCAGCTTCCATACCAAGAAGCAAGGGTGGTATGTTTCTTCAAATGAAATTGGTTTACAATCAGTTGGCACCAATTTTCCTGTTTTTGCTTCAATGGATTGATTGCTCGTCATCATGTTTACTTGCAAGCTACTTGAATCTTTTCGACATAGTTATATATAAGGTTGGTTTCTGCTTAGCTGTTCATATGTTCCTAAACAAGTTAGTCTTGTTTGATAGTTTCATCTATTAAGGATTGGGTCCAAGCTCTGAATGTGTTGGTTTCATGTCTTCAGGTGCACTCAGACGGGAGGGCAGATATCTCGTCTTATGGAAGAAAAGCTACCACCAGCCAATTCTACAGTATGTAAATGCTTTTGACTATTTTGTTACGTTATCATCTGCCAAAGACACTATTCATTCCTTAGATAGGGATTAGGTTTTTGAATATGTTTTTATATAAAAATTAGAGAGAAGAAACGTCTGTCTCTTGCATAACTTCACTCAGGGTTTCAAATTTATTGACTGATTTCTCTCAATGAATTCCATATTTCCTGCTATGGTTCCAATTTTCTCAAAAACTTTCACTTCAGGTATAGGGTTCTACTTTCAAACTTTAAATGCATAGAACCCTGTATAATGATATTGTGACAGGGAATTCAAAAGCTGCTTTGTTTCTGCAGATGTTATATTACCGTCCCTTCAGCGTCTCCATGGTGATTCCTTGGATGTGGATATCACCCAAGAGGAAGATTTAAAGATGGTTGTAAAAAAGAGATATGAGGATAAGATAAAGCTTTCTGACGTCGATTTGGAACGGGAAAAGGAATGTGGCATCTGCTTAGAGCCTTGCACCAAAATGGTCTTGCCAAACTGCTGCCATGCCATGTGCATCAATTGCTACCGTGACTGGTATAAATCACCGTCTTCTTTCTTCTGTTGTTTTAGATTCATGACTCATGCAGTTTGAGCTTTGATGATGAGAATCATGATTTGCAACCATTCTCACATCTTTGGATTCTTATGTTTTATAGGAACACAAGATCAGAGTCTTGCCCATTTTGCCGGGGAAGTATAAAGAGAGTGGATTCCGGGGACTTATGGGTTCTGACATGCGGAAGTGATGCGGTTGACACTCAAACTGTTTTAAAGGAGGACATGTTGCGATTTTATCTCTTTATTAACAGCCTACCTAAGGATGTCCCTGACGCTCTATTCCTAATGTACTATGAGTACTTAATATGAATTAACATACAAAATTATGTATAGAGAAGTAGCCAACCGTGACATGTACAGAGTCCGGTAAGGGCGTAAGGCTTTCATGTTGCAAATTTTATTTTCCTTCTAGTTGTGCAAAATAATGTACATGCTCTATGTAAGAGACGAAGTATGAATATAAAGGAGCCATCTCTTTCAGCATGCAGTTTTTGACTTACCTCAATCTTTGTAAACCTGGATTATCATTATCATGAATCTGCATACTGTCCTGTTCAGATTATATTGCCAACTGAGTGAGAATGGGAGTTCATCTGCAATTAGATAGTCAACTTGTCCACACATTAGCGTTTCATTGCCTACGGCGATGAGAAGAGTTGAAGAGTTGTGAGAAGCTAGTTTCTAGTCCCTTATGAACATTTTGATGCCATTCATGCCATATATTATTCCACTTATTCCAGTCTACAAAAATGGTCATTCCATGAAAACGGCTCTGTTCCTTAATCTGAGACCTAACAAAGATGAATGTCATCATGAATATTTAAGGACCAGCTAGTGTGTATGATTTTCTCCACGTTACTGTCATAAAAATATGTTCTTAGACTTGACATTCATTGTTATCTTAGCAATTCTGATTTTTCTCTCAACAATTGATGAATCATGTTCTTGTAATTAATTGCTACATTTATCTATAACTAGAATGTATGCACTCTGTATCTGTTAAAGAATTCATATCTACGTACATTTTTGCAAGACCAATCAATATAAAGAGTCAGAGATTCATGCTAGCATTAACAATGCCAAATTTATAGATGTACTTACTATTACATATTAGAAATTGAAGTATTCTCAAACATTGATAGTAGCTAGCATAGAAAAAAAAAATCACAAGTCTACTACATAATGTTTTGAGATGCAATGACACAAGCCCAATTGTTCATCCATGACGCATGTCCAACAAGTAACTAAATGGAGGGTGAGTCTCTTTGCCGCTCACAAACATATCAGTAATCACCTTGTACATGGCTTCAGTGAGATGAACTCCATCCCAATTTATGTATTGGCTTGGTTTCGAACAGGCACTAGCAGAAGGCGTGCCACACGTGGCGAATACATTGAAGTTGTAGGGATCACCGGAACCACAGCAGGCCTTGAAGCTCTCCTTGAAGCCGTATTGGCTCGGATTCTTCATGACAGTGTAATAGGCATTCCAGTAGTCAGCATAGGTGATTACTGCATGAGGAAACTGTTTCCTGAGATCTTGCAACTTGGCCTGGAGGACAAGGTTGTGAGCGTAGCTTTGGTTGTTCACACTCTTCACACATCCTATGCTGTCTCTATCGTCTTCAGAAGCTAAGGTCATTGCCAATGGCAAGCACCCCGAAGTCGGCAGACCTTGCACAACCACATACTTTGCACCCTTCTTTAACAATGCCTGCACCGATATAGCCATAGTCAAAAACTCGAAATTCAATATAGCCATAGCCAAATTTTCACCCTTCTTTAACAATGAGCCATAGTCAACTTTCAAACATCTAATATTCTTTTTGCATAAACACGACAATATGACATAAAATCGTTCGTACCTGCAGAAAACTAGTGACACTACTGATCCCAAGCTTTTGGATAGTATCACCTGGTATAGTAGATCCAAGAGTGTAAGCATAGTCATTGACCCCAATCTCACCAACCCAAAAAAGTGCATCATCAAAACTTGCTGCTTTGCTGCCCTGAGTCTCCAAGAACTTGTTGAACCAGTTCAGCTGACTCATGATAGACTGAGGAGTGATATCAAGTGTAAGGTTGTTCTTGACAAAGAAGGCATGGTTAATAGCAGTGGAGCCAGCAACAGCAAAGTTAACCCCATGAGAAGCATCAGAGCTTGAAGCATTGCTCACTATGTTTCTGTAGGGTTGCAAGTAAGGCAAGGACAGTGACTCAGCTATGAAGTCTATGACTAACCGCCCGTCCGAGTATCGATTCGTCGGGCGGTGGAAGAAGGTGATGCCATATGGGGGGTTTCCAACATTGCCAAAGCCACTAGGGCCAGAGACAGATCTTGTGTTGCCTGTGTCAGTGAAGGAGTCACCAAAGGCATAGATTTTCTTGAACGGATGTGAGGTTGTCTTAGTTGAAGGAGTAGAAGCATAACAGGAAGAAGAGGTGAGGATGAAGATGAAGATGGTGGTGATGGTAATGAAAGATACTGAAGCCATTGCTGGTGTTACTGGATTTTACTGATATGCAAGTACAGTCTGGTTTATATAGCTTTTATCTTTTTCAAAATGTCAAACATGTCCTTGCTCTATTTAGCTCTCTGGATGAATTTGTGAGCAGCTTTATGACTGTCACGAGTTAATAACACACTGAATGAGTCATGAAAGCTGTGATTTATAAGTCAGGAGAGCTTCTATTTTTAGTACTATCTGATAGTAAAGATGATCAGCAATGGATATATAGGTTCTCATACTTTTACTTTCTTGGGTGAAAAGACTGGTAAGCTTAAATAACCTATCTTGCTAAAATCTGTACGTTTACCAGAGGTAAATATCTGTTACACAGAAGGGGGAGTAAAAGGTTGAAATTGACCCAAATTCTCATATCTTACAGAGACCAGTTATGGGAATATGGGATCCAGTATAATTACTTCTAAATTATGCTAGCTATATATGAATGTTAGGTGAACATTACTATCAAAGGTGAGAGCGAGTCATAACTTTGGAGCTAGTAGTTGAACCTAAAACAATGTTGGCCTTCAATGTTCATGTGCCCACACAGTTACTGATGAGGTAGTGAGAAGAGATAAGCAGGCTGGAAGACATTATCCCTATTCTGTTTCCTTTCATATGTGAAATGAAATTCTAGAAGTTTGGGCGGTGTTTTGATCTACCTTCTTTAAAGATTGCAACTACCACCATGACAGTACATATAGCTCTTCTAAATGCTTATGATGATATGAATACAGTATGTGCTGATAAAAACAATACCATAAAAGCAACATTTATCTATATTTGCCTCATTCTGCAAGTAAAACTATAACTATCTCACATAGAACAAGAAATCTGGGTACTAAAGCTGTTTAAGATGTGGTATCTCTTGTAAATTCCCAGTATGAGATGTAGAGTGCATACAAGATCAAACGACCTAATGACTACCTGAATCCAAATCGAACAACATTTGCAGATATTCGTTGGCCTAATTCACATATACACCGAGACATTATGCGCCAGCACAATTCGACCCAGTTATATACATTCCGAGTCAAATGCTATGATCAGCTCTTACAGCATTTCTTGCAAACTCACACAAATTCTCACAGTATTCTCACTGTATTTTGTAAATGAATATTTTGTGTCATCTCAACAACAACTTTTTCACACTACTTGCAGATAAAAAACGAGGTGAAAGCTGGTTTGTACACAAGGTCAATCTAACTAATGTTTGATAGGAATGCAACTATGCAATTAGACCCTTTATTAGTTAGCAATTATAAAATGTTGGAGGAAATTAAATAGAATGAGTGAACTCCATGTACAAACAAATAGAGAACTGGAAATGAAAGTGTGATCAGGTCACCCCTCTTTGGTGTTGTCTGCACAGACTCAACATGAAACGGTATTAGGGGCAAATAAAAACTATAAGCGTGAACACTGAGGTCACAACCATTTCTCTTACATAGTGTGACTGCACTTGTCACCGTTTTATGATAAACAAGACCCTCATCCCCAAGTTTGGGTCAGCAAACCGTTGTACAATTGTACTTTCGAGCAGTGCGAGGTGGTTAAGCTAGTGTCAGAGACGCTCTTACAAAACCTTAATAGTTGTTAAAAATCATCCGACTACATTGCCTCTCATAAACCTAAAAGTTCCTAAGACATGAGATCAACATATCTCTACTGTATGTGTAATTGTCATTCACATTTTGTGACAAATAACTTTCAAAGAACTTCCAAAAGATCAACATCAAGTCATACACTCATTGGTGTTTCACCAACCTCACTCTCTTTTTGGCGAGTCTTTTTGGATTTCCTTTTTCAAATGAGCAGGAGTATCGCGATTCATGCATAGCTCGACCTCCGTGGCCATTAGAGGCTTCGATTTCAAAGTCTATTTAAAAATTATACTGTTACCTATGGTATAGAAAAGGGACATGTGACATTAATATTGACATGAGACTATGCAAACTACAGCGGCAAATTTGCTTCAAGGAAAAGATCAACAAGCTGAATCTAAGAACACCTCAAAGTTTGTTCCATTCTCTCTAAGCACGTTTGTTTCATTTATCAGTGTTTGTTCCATACAACACAACGTCGCCTACGCAGAACAAGAAACATTAAGCACATTGAGAATATCTTATCATTAGTTGTAGAGCAAATGACAGGCCAAGCCTCAATCCATATAAATTATGAGCTGCAGTTTCTACATTACTAAAAACCATCTACTTCAGCATTTTGAAGATGCCGAGTCAAATTAATACTGTCATCATGTCTCAATACGCCAACTTTACAACCCTGCTGACTGAACAATATTGCCACCTTGTTGAGCTCGTGTTTCATAGAATAGTCTTACGGTAGAATATATAACAGATGGCTCAGCCATTGCACCATTCCCGTAATCCCCACAAGCCAGCCTCTTCGAGACGGGTGGGATGAGTGAAACTCCGAGTTCATCAATGGACATGAGATGTCGTTCAGTGAAGGGGTTCTTCCACATCAAGGTGTTCATGGCTGGTGCAACAAACAAAGGCTTGTTGTAGTCCCATGCTCGCACAACACAAGTGAGTAGGTTGTCACATAAACCGCCAGCAATCTACAAGAGCAAGCGACATTCTTAAAACCAGATGGTATATAAAAACCAGCAAACCTCCAGATGAAACAAGCCAATCAAAGCCAATATCAGGCTCGGCAACAACTAAAGTAATCTCCAGAAATATAAACATCACTTCACAAATAATAAATCCAAGAAAAGGGAGGTGCATTATATATTTATATGGATGCAAGAAGCCTACATATATGCCATGTTCAAATCCATGTTCAGTTTGTACAAGAGGCAACGAGCAATTAAATTTGAAAGTCACCCACATAACAATTTGAGTGAATAATAATTTGCAGTTTCCGGTGAAATGAACTCGCATATATGTTTCATTGTCGATAATCCAAGTAGAAATGTTACCTTGGCTAGGGTGTTTGCTGACAATGGGGCAATAACCATGACATCAGCCCAACGTCGTAGCTCAATATGAAGCACACTATCACCTATTTTGTTCCAACTGGACCATTCGTCTTCATCCGTGTAAAGAATTACATCCTTGGGAAGTGCTGCCCTATCGATGAAATGCAAAGATGCTTTCGTGGCAATTGCTCTTACTTCAGCCCATTCACAAAAAGAATGACAGAGGTTACCAAACTTTATGGCAGCTACACTTCCACTAGCAGCCAGTAGAATCCGTGGCTTCCTCGCCACAGCATTGGCTTGTGTTGGTTCCCTTTCTTCTCCGCCAGATTCAGAGCAAGCCATAATATACTCAAGAGATGCCAAGTGTTCTTAACCGTCCTAGATTCACACAAGACCAAAACAAATTGCAGAAGAAAATCAATTATTCATAAAACAACCTAGAATATGGATGTTGACTGCATAATGCCTCAAATTAAATTATAGAAGATACCAATCCCGCAACTGATAATGAATTTCAACCAATGAAACATTTATAAGTACATAATATAATATGACTCCTCATGCGCCCACACATACTGAAGATTACATTCACTTTAAAAAGCAAAAAGTAGATTAACAGAAGAACAACTGAAGTACAATGATAAGGAAGAACTGGGGTTCTATCAAACAAAAAGTTAACACTCTACACTTAGATGGAGCGCCCTATGAAGATACTTGTGCCATATTCCAGTCCAGAAAATTTGCCTTTCCATAGATGACTACATGCAGCAATTATACTAAATCTTCTCTTTTCTACTACAAATCAAGAAAAAGTAAATTAAGATTCATAGGATGCAGGTAGATGGCAGAGGTTAGAAGGATCTAACGATGCCATTCCAAGTAGCCGGAATTACTATCCAACTGGAATGGGATAAAGTACACTACTGAGTAGTGACCCCAATTCAAGCCAACACTTCAATCGACACCAGCAACTCTCTTATCTTCCCCAAAGCTCCTACAACAAGACCTACATATGTTACACTAATCCTTACACTAAGCTTATGATATCGAATCACGCGTAAGAAGAATCTGACTCAATTGAAAGACCTAGAATCCAACTCAGAACTTGCAATTTTAGATTATCTTTAGTTCAATTAGATCATGGGAGTGAAGTACTGAAGTGTTGCTTAAGTCACTACAAATCTACATTGCATTCAATATCAGAATCAAAAGAGCAAAATCATGTTGCAGAGTTGCAGAAGGAAGACTATAACGGTTAGAGAATGAAACCCTAGAAGTAGAAATGATACACATTAAACTCAGAAATATAAAGGAAACATGAAGCATGAAAATTGAAGAGAAATAAAAAACCCAGAGATTGAAATTACCTCGAGCCCTGCGGCTACTGTAGAGCGGTTCAATTAAGCTAGGAGGAGATTTCAACGGAGAACGGGGACCGGAGAGTGAACCGGAGAAGAAAGAGAATGGAGGCCACTGGAGAAACCAAATGTAATAAAAGACGGCATAGGGGTATTTTGGGCAAATCTGAAAATTCATTTAAAAAAAAAGAAAAGAAAAGAAAAGAAAAAGAGAAACGACTCGTTACGCGCCTACGCGGTTCGAAGACTTAAGTCTTAAGGGGTCTTAAGGGGTAGTTTCGTAATCTCACTCTTCGTCCTCGTCTCTCGCGTTTCCTCTGTTCTCTGCATTTAGCCATAAAGAGCTTCGTTACGTTTTTCTGGTTAAACCTTTCAGATCGAAACCCCTATCGTCTCCATTTTCACCTAAGTCCGACTCACCTCACCGTTCCCGAGTCGGACCGTTCAACTCGGACCGAGTCACCGTTGGCACCGAGACGCGTTTTTCCACCATTTCCCGGTGCAATTCAATCGCTGCTGACCTGGCCTTGCGGGCATGGCTAGGGTTTACGACAACTGGGAGCGGCTGGTGCGAGCCACGCTCAACAGAGAGCAGCTCAGGACTTCCGGCCAAGGCCATGGGAGGACCCCGAGCGGCATCGCCGGCGCGGTTCCGACGTCGCTCGGCAAGGGCACGAATATCGATGCGATCTTACAGGCTGCCGATGCAATTCAGGCCGAGGATGCAAACGTCTCCAGAATTCGTAAGGCTCTCTCTTCGTTCTCATAAGTTTTTACTTTGAAATTTGCTCAAGTTGATGCTGATTTCTTCGTTGCGGTTCTGGATTTGAAAATGTACTTTGTGATTTCTACTGTAAAATTCTGAGCTGAGCTGAATTGAGCTTGAAAATTCATGCCAAATATTTTTGCATTTTAGTGATGCAATTGCTCGGCCATGTTTAGTAACTTTGAAATGAAAATCGAGGTAGACACAGCTGGTTTCAGTAGCTATTCTTTGTGTAGAAGAAGGGAGATGATGTGTAGTAAACGTCTCGGTTATCATGGTAGTGAAACTGTGAGCTAAGCTACCGTGATGCACCTAATTATTGTGTGTGGAGAGGTGCATCATGTGTCTTATGAGGTTGTATCAAATGCACTTCTATTGTCGTGGTAGTGAAACTATAAGCTAAGAGTGCAAGACTACCATGGGGTGAAGAGGAAATAATCTTGACGTAGAAAAAACATGTATAATCAATTTGATCTTCTTACTAGTTCATGCCTTTGTTATTCTGTTAGAGTCCAAATTTGATCTTCCTAGTTCATGCCTTTGTATAATCAATAATCTTGGACTCAAGCAGATCATCAGTCCAAATTTAATTTCCCATCTGGATTGATGTATTATTAGATTAAAGTTATCTTTGGAGTATTTGGGTTCCTTGTCTAGTATTTGAATTTATATGTCATGATTCTCAAGGTAGTTTTATCATGTATCAGTATTCACAAGAATTGTATTATTTTCATTTCAGTGTGTGAGCAGGCGTATAGTATGGCGCAAAATCTTGATCCTACTAGTGATGGTAGAGGGGTTCTTCAGTTCAAGACTGGTTTGATGTCTGTAATTAAGGTATTATTTCATCTCAGATTAGTGTGCGATGCTTTTTGAATAAAACTACTTCGTAAATCATGTGGGTTCACTCATGTAATGACAACTCTCTGATTTAGATTGCTTGAAACATAGGATTTTCCTATAGTATCTTCATTTCATGTCCTTTGACTATAACATTAATTTAGCTGACTGCATTGACTTTTTATTTTAGCAAAAACTTGCGAGAAGGGATGGGGGTCAGATAGATCGCAATCGTGATATTGAGCACCTCTGGGAATTTTACCAGCGCTACAAGCAACGACATCGCCTGGAGGATATGCAGAAAGCGGAGCAGAAAATGCGTGAATCTGGCACATTTACTGCTAACTTTGGAGAGTATGTCCATCATTTTCTGCTTTAGTAAAATATTTGTAGTTCTCTCTCTCTCTCTCTCTCTCATTTTCTCTGAGTGCAAGATCTACATTATTGAGCTGAAACAATCTTTACGGAGATGAGCAACGATGGAGTTAGTGATGTGAATAATTCTGTTAAATTGTATCATATATTTTGTTTGATGGTCAAGCCTTTGCTTGGATCTGGATGAAAAATCATTTTATTCTTTTGTTGTCAAAACATTTTTTTTTTCAAATTAGGCTGAGAGGTTTATAAACAAAAAAACAATTACCAGGGAGTGAATTTTTGGTTTAGGTAAATTCCAGCATCCTTGTTTATAACATATTGCCTTGATAAGTAACTTCAATATGCTGGAATGCGTAACAGAAGTAAATTGAATCTATAATGTTGTTCATCTCCGGTCTAATTCATGTCCTGCAACCTCTACATCTTTACTTATTTTGAGGGTTGAATTGGTAATCCAAACTTGTTTTAGGTGACACTTGCAGTTTCCCCTAAGCTGTCATTTTCATGTGTGGATTGTCCCTTTATTTTTAGCACTAGAGTCTGTAATCTTTTTCAATGGTGATTATATAATAGTAGTTTGAAACAAAATGAGATCCTATGGGTTTCCTCCAAAACAACTGGTTGTTTCAACTTATGGCTTGTGAGGAAGATCTTGCCTTCACTCTTGTGGCTATAATTGGCCTCTTATGTTTTGACCATTCTTTTGTTGTTTCCTGGGAGCGCAGCTATACAGAGATGAAAAAAACAATTGCTATCTTGAGGGCATTAGTTGAGGTGATGGAGTCGCTCAGCAAAGATGCAGATCCTTATGGAGTTGGAAGGCAAATTACAGAGGAGGTACATATCATTTACATTAGGCTAATTTTTACTACTAAAATCCCATTTGTGTCTTCCTGATCCGTTGTTCCCAAATGCAAGTATTGTAGGTTTTATGTTGTCTTAAGTTTATCGTTTTTCCAAGTATTCTGAGCATTATCGTTTTAGCTTCATTTTGTTAGCTTGTTACATATTAATTAATTGTTTTTTTTTTCTTTTCCGGTTCTTAGTTGCGCAGAATTAAAAGCACTGATAAAACATTATCTGGGGAGCTCACAGCCTACAATATTGTCCCACTTGAAGCACCATCACTAACCAATGCAATTGGAGTATTTCCAGAAGTAAGTAGAGCCTAAATTTTGAAAGTTTATCCATTTTTTATGCCTTTGAACAGTTTGTTGCATGCATTTTGTTTTTGGTTATGAATATTCAGATAGTAATTTTTTATTAATATTAAGAATAAATAACAAGTACTTTTAGTATATGCGAATTGTTTATTACTGTATTACATATTCTCATCTGGTGATCCTTCCAGGTTAGAGGTGCAATATTGGCAATTAGATATACTGAACAATTCCCTAGGCTTCCAGCTAAATTTGAGATATCTGGACAACGGGATGCAGACATGTTTGATCTTCTGGAATATGTTTTTGGGTTTCAGGTTTGTATCTCGCTACATTTTCCTTAAGCCTAGTTATCTCTGTAAAATCTTTTCTGATAAATATAACTCTATGCACTGAAGTTCAATGTCAAGTTCTCTTCTTATGTATCTGTAAAATATGATATTGCAGAAAGACAATGTAAGGAACCAGAGAGAGAATATTGTCCTTACAATTGCAAATGCGCAATCTCGCCTTGGTATACCTGCTCAGGCTGATCCAGTGAGTGATTCATTGGCCTAACTCGTTATGCTCCTCCTATTCATGTGAATGGACACCATTATTTTCTTTGTCTATGCTGATTTATGTTGCCCTATGACTTGTATCAAAATTTTGCAATGGGTCTTTCTGCCATAGAAACATTGCATTTGTTCATTGTCTGCAAATGTCATATTTATGCAAAAGAAGCCGAGTGAAAAATTTTCAGTGTACAAGACCTTTACCACCTGTTCTATATAGCTTGTGACACAATTGATTCCAAAGAAAATAAAATTTTATTTATGTTGTGTTTTTTTTCCCTATTCTTTTAGTAATATTATTTAGCTAAAGCAAAGTAGCCTTTCAAGGTCTTCGTCTTTATTTCTTACAAAATCTGTCAATTCAAACCATGAAGCATGGTTAACTTGTTGAGTTTCTGAAGCATGCTACCTTCGTACTCCTATTGAAGTTAATGCTGATAAATTCAAGTTTTCTTTGCTGTGTTTGAGTAAAAGTTAACCTTAAATTTCTTGTTATGCTTCTAGAAATTTGAAATGTCAATATCAAGAATCTCTGAAAGCTACCAAAATAATAGTATATGAAGGAATATATCACTGAACAACAGGTTCAACTGTTTGCGTTATCATGTATAAGGTGTAGATGCTTAATCCTGTCCAGACCCATACAACAGTCTGAATGTAAGCTTGGCACTGTGGTAAGATTGCTCCGTTGCAACCTGAAGGTCCCAGGTTTGAACATGGAAATAACCTTTCCCCAGATGGGGGTAAGAGTGTTTCACCTGACGATCTCTAGGCTCTGCAATGGTTTGGTCCCATGCATATTGAGCTGTATTGTCAATTGTGCTTGTTATTCTCTATTTTGTCTTCTAGCATCATGTATGTGATTTTAAGATGGTGCTTGTCATTCTTTTTTTTGCATGGTTTCATTAAAAATATCTTCTTGGCATAGACAAGAAAATTCTAGCTGTGAAGCTCACTGATAATCTATATATTTTTGCATCCCCAGAAAATAGACGAGAAAGTAATCAATGAGGTATTTCTGAAAGTTCTGGATAATTATATCAAATGGTGCAAATACCTGCGGATCCGGCTTGTATGGAATAGGTCATTTCTGCAACCTAATGATTTCCTAAAGTACTTAATGCCTAAGTGCCTTTGCACTCTTCTAATTGATATTACTTCCACAGTTTACAAGCAATTAATCGGGACAGAAAACTTTTTCTGGTGTCATTGTACTTTCTGATATGGGGTGAGGCTGCAAATGTTCGCTTTCTTCCTGAATTCATTTGCTACATATTTCACAATGTAAGGCTCCAACATTTCTAGTCAACTTTTTTTGCAGTTTGATCTGTTCGGTTCATTTATAGTAGCTTAAATATCTGGTTATTTATTTGACTGCTAAATAGTCTCATTAGCATCATCTGTTGTGGGACTGAACTGTGCTAACTGCAAAGTGGCTCCTTGTAACTTTTAATTTTTCTAACAAATGCCTGGGATTATAAATCCAACTTCACGAAATCATTTGTCTTGAACCTCGAAAAGAAATTGAAGGTTAAGAATTTTGGCTTATATCCCAAGTATTTGCAAATTAAAGTAAAATTATCTTTGAACTAAAGATGAATTTTGAGAAAACTCTGTTTTGTCAATATGTAACAACATTTAGTTATTAAGGATGATGGCTCCATTTACATGTTGTGTAGATTTTTTTATGGCTACTGGAAATGGCTGGATATGAATCATGATACCGTTTCTCCTTTACTGTCAATTGTTTTATGTTCGTGATTTGTGCAGAGACTTCTCTTAGAGATAATAGCAGTACATTTGTTGAATTCTTTGTGTCATTACTCATGAGATTTAACAATCATCGCTTATGGTTCTGCAGATGGCGAAAGAGTTAGATGCCATATTAGATCATGGAGATGCTATTCCTGCTGCTAGCTGCACAATAGAAAATGATTCTGTGTCCTTCCTTAAGCAGATTGTTGAACCTATCTATGAAACATTGGCAGCGGTCAGTGGACTCTATTTTATCTTTATGCATCTTACTTTGTTGTTGACTTGTATATGTCCAACTTGTATCTTTTCAAGTTTTGCCAACTTTATTAGATGCCTTCTATGTGGTATAGTTTGGTCTAGTCGCATACTCTTCCTGTTTTGTACTCCAAGTAGAAAAGGTGATTGCTTTCCGGGCATTACAAATATAGTGGCTGTTTTCATTTTAGGAGCTATCTAGTTGCATACTCTACCTGTTATGTACTCCAATTGGTTTCGAGAGTAACTTCTGCTTTGCTTTAACCTTGCATTCAGGAAGCTGATAGAAACAATAATGGGAAAGCTGCGCATTCAAAATGGCGGAACTATGACGACTTCAATGAATACTTTTGGTTTGTTTGCTTGTTGTTCAATTTATGGATGAATAATATGATTCCTTCTTCAAGGCATGTGAATTATCTGTGGAATATGTAGGTCACCTGCTTGTTTTGAGTTGAACTGGCCTATGAAGAGGGATTCAGCATTTTTGTTGAAGCCTAGAGGGAGGAAAAGGGTTAGTTGTTTGATTATTTCTTGCAGAATACATGTAGTGTATTTTTTTTTGTCCATCTGAAGTCTTTACAACTTGGACATGAAAGTTCAGATTTTCCATTAGCCGAAGTGGTGAGGGAGGGTGGGGAATTCGGTTAGGATTAAGCTAGGTCAGGGGTTCAATCACCTCCAATGTTACCAAGAAAAATGGTTTCTCATGTTTCCTCTTTTTTGTTTTTTTTTTTTTTGTTTTTTCCGTAAAAAAGTGTGGCAAGTATTTTGGCAGAGTATGAAACTAGTGCAGTGGAATAAGAGTCATTTGAAACTTTGAAGGGGTTGATGACCTCGTTGTTTGCAGTATCTTACCTTTGTCTCTTATTCTTTTTGGTTTAAAACTTTTAATAAATAAAATGATTGCTTCTTCTCAATAATTAAATAAATTTTCCTCTAACACAATAAATTTCAATGCGAAACAATATAATCCCTCGACTATTTATTTTTAATCCTATGATAAAAATTAGAAATTAATAAATATTAGCATCATACTTCTCTATTACCTCCATTCATAATTCTTAATTGTGTCATGGCTTAAATTTGTCATCTTGTTGACATGATTGCTTTGGTAATCTTGTGTTCTCACTTCTTGCTACGTTCTTATTTGATATTTATTTTTTTTAATTTTTTATGATGTGGGTGGTTAAGTCATAATTAAGGTTATGAGAACAATTCACTACTTGCAAATTGTTAAACCACATTGAGCTTTTTTTTTTCCCTTTTTTGTTTACTATCTCTTTGGATTGGCAGACAGGAAAGAGCACTTTTGTTGAGCATCGAACGTTTCTTCACTTGTATCGAAGTTTCCATCGTCTCTGGATCTTTCTAGCTTTGATGTTCCAGGTTCATTTTTGTTTCTGCATATCCTATCGTTGTACTGAGTTCCTTTGGATTAAACTCGTTGTTGACATTTGTGTTTTCTCTGCTAAGGCTTTGGCAATTATAGCCTTTAATGATGGGAAGATCAATTCGGATACATTGAAGAGTGTGCTCAGCATTGGGCCAGTATTCGCTATCATGAACTTTGTAGAGAGTAAGTTCTTTTTATTGTTTTCATTTTTTTTATTCTGCGTTCCATATTTTTTGAACTGCTATTTTCATGTTACCTGAACTGAAGTTGCAAAAACTCATTCTGGGTTTGTCTTAATTCATTGGATACTGTGCAGGTAGTTTGGATGTGTTGCTCATGTTTGGGGCTTATACCACAGCCAGAGGCATGGCTATCTCAAGGCTTGTAATTAGATTTTTCTGGTTTGGCTTGAGCTCTGCCGCTGTGACATATCTTTATCTGTGAGTAAGCTTTCATTTGCAGAGGTTACCACTTACCTCTAACTACAGTATGAGTAAATTCATTTATTATATGAATTATATGCAGGAAAGTCCTGCAGGAAAGAAATGATAACTCAAACAATTCGTTCTACTTCCGGATATACATTCTTGTACTGGGTGTTTATGCAGCTTTACGCCTAGTTCTTGCGCTATTACTCAAATTTCCGGCATGTCATAAGCTCTCTGAAATGTCAGATCAATCATTTTTCCAATTTTTCAAGTGGATATATGAGGTAAGTCCTATTTGAATAGTGAATGGATAGTTTTGGATACTTATGTCCCTATTTGGTGATGTATCTGTTATCTACTTGATTGAATGTTTCAGGAGCGTTATTTTGTTGGACGTGGCCTTTATGAGAGGATGAGTGATTATCTCAGGTATGTGGGGATGGAACTTTGAATCTTTGGCTATTATTGTTAAAACAAATGGTGTTTTGAGGCATTTCTGTTATGCTTTTTGTCAACATCCTGGTATCAAAAATCCCATGCAGTTGAGTTGAGCTGACTCTGATTATAATAGGACTGAGGCCAAGTCATAAGTTGTTGACTATCCGGTATAGTGTGTAGAAAAGGTTCATTTTAAAAATACTAATTCTTCTAGAATTGGGTATATTCACTTGGCTTGTATGTATCATCAGCCAGGATTCATTTTGGTAGATATTCAGATAATAACAGATAGATTCATGGGACCTTTTCTTATCACTTTTGAGTTCCAACTCTATATATAACTATTTTATATCCGTACATGAAAATGACCCTCATATGAGAACCTCTAAAACAAGGACTCCATTAAGACTCCATTAAGACTTTCAAATCAATGATTGGATGACTAGTATGTTTTGAGAAATAATATTTCAATGATTTTGGAAACACAGATTCAACCTTTGATTTATAAGTCCTCATATTATACTTTCTGTTATATACTTATATTATATATATGTATATGTGTATATATATATATATGTGTGTGTGTGTGTGTGTGTGTGTGTGTGTGTGTGTGTGTGTATATAATAGAGGGAGAGTTTTTAAAGAGGTGTTGCTCAACTTTGAAATTTAAGGATCCTCATATTTCCAACGTGTAATTCAATGATTGGAACCATTAATTCTCTTGTTCCCCTATGCAGGCAGAAATACTACGAAAAAATGAAATAGTTGAAGCCTTTAAGGCCCGCAAATTTGAAGTTGAGGGGGTCCTCTCTAAAGCATATATATATATATATATTATATTGTTTTCTCCTTTTTCCCAGTGAGACTGTGACTTTAGAAGGCTATTCCATTTTAGTTGATTTAACCAATTTTAGTTTATGAAGGCTATTCCATTTTCACCTAATTATATGTCTTGGGAGGTTTTTAAAATTCATATTGGTCAATGTACTTATGTTTTGAGTACTTGGTCATTTCCATATTTGGTATATATGGTGGTTGGAGCATGGTCGAGCTCTACATCTCAATATTTAAGACTACTTTTTTTGAATTCTCCTTGTCACGTAAGTGTAAGATGTGCTTCTTGGAGTAAGTTGTGCATTCTATCTGTTTGAGAACCCCATATTTGTAGAAGTGCCTCATAGTTATATTGAGTTTTCACTGAAATCTTAACTGCTGCAGGTCTGTGCTCTTTTGGTTGGTAATCTTCACATGCAAGTTCCTTTTCACGTACTTTCTCCAGGCAAGGCTATGCTTCAGTATTCCCAAGTTTTAACTGATCAATCATACTTTTAAGTTTATAGGAGATATCATGTTTGGTTGAGAAGGAAGACTGAGATTTATTATTTATTTTATGACGAAGAGTGGAGCTGTAGCAGGGTAGAGTTAAAGTCACAGTCTCACTGGGGGGGGGGGGCGCGTCATCTCTGTTCAAACATTATATAAATATTCATTTTTATGATTTGAGGGCGGGGGAATTGAATAGAATGTTTCATGCATGAATGTGTACCCTGGAGTTATTTCAAATGGAGTATGAGGCTATCTTTCTTTGGGGCATCTATGTCCGATCATTTTATAGATGTCCCTTCTGGATCTGGGGGTGGGAGAATTGAATTTAATGTAACCAGGGTGAGGCTGTACACCGGAGATGTTGGAGTTGTTCTCCAGGCTGTATTTGTCTCCCATGTCTTATTACCAAAATCGTTGTTTCTTATACAATACAACAAACGAGGTGTCATGTACATGCTTCCCATATTAATTTATTTTCTCTCCTTCCAGATTAAGCCTCTTGTTGAGCCGACGCAAATTATCGTGGACCTCCCATCTGTGCAATATGCATGGCATGATTTGGTCTCACAGAGTGAGTTTCATAATATTTTGTTTCTCTTATTGTTTATGCTCACTAACGAGGATGCTTGACATCAGCCGTCAATCATACATGTAACTCATGTCATGGAATTAAGGAGAGAGAAAAAAAGAAAGAGCAAACATTGTAGTATATAGGCTACATTCTCTTACTTAAGAGAATTGCATAATTTGAATCATATTAAAATGATCATATATTGTCTACGTCTCACAATATCATTTTTTTGCCCTTCTTTTTCTGGGTCACATCTTAATATCAATACACTGCACCTTAAGCCTGATTCAAAACAGTAAATGGTAAGGCCAGTGCCTAAAAGTAATGGACCTTATGTGGATATTAGATATCTTGGTTGTGATTGTCTCTTTCTTTATTTTATGTGAAAGTAATTAATTTTTCTTATTACAAACTCCGATCTTATTTTTCAGTGAAATTATCTTATCATGGTACGTTTCTGGTGATAACATGTGTCCCTAGCCGTTTTTATTGCTTGAGCACTAGACTCCTTTTCCGCCTCCTTATACTCTTTTTGTCTCAATAAATAGCTTTTTCTTAAAAAAAATAATGAGCAATTTGGTCTGTCATGTTGATTCCCATTGGCTTTATTTGGTCTTCATGCTCTATTGCAATTCTTAATTTGAGCATATATCTGTGGTTAGATGGAATGATTGGGTGTAATTATTCTCTGTAATATGAAGCTTTGGATGGACTTGATATATTTTTGGTACAAATGGACGGTCATCTGCTATTATTTTGATCCGCGAGTGCTTGAAATATAATTTTCTACATGTTATTGATGTATAGCTACGTTTTTTGGCAGACAACAAAAATGTGTTAACTGTAGCTTCCCTATGGGCTCCTGTTGTGGCTGTGAGTATCTCCCTTCCCAGATGCAAACTTTTTGAAAATGCGATATTTCAGCTATCTTTCACAACTGAAAGAAGTGTTATGTTAGACTAAAATTGTGAAAGATTATGTTATGCTAGGCTAAAGTATTTTGTTTCGTATACTATCCCTATGTTTCAGATCTATCTCATGGATATTCACATATGGTACACTCTGTTATCGGCCGTAGTTGGCGGTGTAATGGGTGCAAGGTCTCGGTTAGGCGAGGTACTTAAATTTTCTCAGTTGTAGCAAAGTCTCTTTTTGAACTATGGTTATCTCCTGCTCTTTGGCATATTAGCACTGTTATGTTATGTTTTCTAGTTGTTAGAGGAAAAGGTTGAAACATATTGTGCAACACCTTACTCTATTCCCGTCTTATATCTAAAAAAATTAAAAGATTCTATCTCTGTGCATCTTCATCTTTCTTTAGATTTAACTGGACTTCTCATGTCATGTTATAGTGAACACTCACGTGTCCTGCAGTTCCAAACATTGATTTCTGTTGTTTGTTCTTTGTGACAGATACGCTCTATTGAAATGGTGCACAAACGTTTTGAGAGTTTTCCAGAAGCTTTTGTGAAGAATCTAGTTTCACAATCACAGAAACAAAGGTTTTTCCTTGGCACCTATTCATAAAATGCTGATCCTCCTACAAGAGGATATCACTTGCTGTTATTCTTTACTTCATTAGTTTTAGAAACTGTGAAAATTGAGAGCGAAAATGAAGCAGGAAACGTGATCCATTTTAAATGATATACTTCAAACTTCTTTGGTGGTAGTTCTTTAATTTTTTTTTTTAATAAAATCAAATGTTTCAAGGTTAAATATTGTCAATATGGTTTTTCATTTTTACGGTATAATGAGATTGCGAGTTGAATGTGTATTTGTATGTAGTAGATATTGACTAGACACAATAACCCATGCATCAAATGCATGGGAGGAAATCACTGGGAGGGGGAATTGCCTGAGAGAGAGAGAGAGAGAGAGAGAGAGAGAGAGAGAGAGAGAGAGAGAGAGAGAGAGAGAGAGATAGGAGATAGAGCTAGATAGAGATAGATCTATATCTCTCTCTCTCTCTCTCTCTCTCTCGCCGCCTCTCTACCTCTCTCTCTCTCTCGCTCGTCTCTTACGCTCTCTCTCCTCACTCTACTCTCGTCTCCTCTCGTTCTCTCGCCTCATCTTCAAAGATATATGTAGGGCAAATGGCAAAATCGTTGTTAAAGAGAAGAGAGAGGACAAAAAAGTAATTTACTCCTCGGTCACGTACTGCTTAGCTGCAGCTACAGTAAATGAACAGTATTCTGCCCATCTCTGAAATAGAGTATTGTAAATAGCTGTGATTTCCAAATGATATGTAGTTCATCTTATCTACATTGTCCTTTATCATTGTTTGTAATAATTGTCATCTTAATTCTCCTTTTCAGGTTTCCGTCTAATAGTCAACCATCTCAGGTCAGTTCTTTTGGCTGATTTATTTCCTCTTTTGATATAACTGCACCTTTTTTTTTTGCTCTGAAACTATAACTGCACTTAATCTATTACACATACATATTTTTTTTTTTTCAAACAATATTGGGAAAGAAGGGATATGATTTGGGACCTTGGTTGTAAGAGAGGATGACTTTGTAAGACAATATACATCTCTTTATTGTATAAATGCATATAGACAGACATAAATTAGGTACATTTCGGATGAAAAGCTTCCATACACAGTATAATAAATAATTAAATATGCATTTTTCTTTGTGGTCTTGCAAATATCAAATCTTCTTGTTTCACTCACACACTAGCCTCTTATGGTGTGGATATTTTTTTTTTCTTTTTTCATTTTGCATTTTCATTTTCTGGCTCATGTTTGTTGTCTCAAGTTCTTACTGCTAGGTTTTTTCTTTTTCCTGCTTTTCCCTCTGTTTACTCAATATTCTTGAATTTAAGATATGAATTGTATTCACTCAGGATTCTCAAGCCTTAAACAAGACAAATGCAGCCATTTTTTCTCCATTTTGGAACGAGATAATAAAAAGCTTGCGCGAGGAGGATTTTATCAGTAATAGGTAATCTGTTGCGCTTGGTACTTAAATAAGAAAATTCTAAATCACTGTCCTTTGTCATCTTAATCTTCATCAAATTGTATGGTTGGCACACTATGAATGCTATATTTTAATCTTTACAGGGAGAAGGATTTGCTCTCTATTCCTAGCAACACGGGAAGTCTAAGATTAGTGCAGTGGCCTCTGTTTCTTCTAAGTAGTAAGGTACCACCGTATGATTTTACCTGGAAAAGTACATGGTCATCAGGTTTTAGTAGTATGTCAAAATGCTCACAGCTTTTCCATTTATGTATTTACAGATCTTACTGGCTATTGATTTGGCCATAGACTGCAAAGATACGCAGGCAGATCTTTGGAGCAGAATATGCAGGGATGAGTACATGGCATATGCTGTTCAGGAGTGCTACTACAGTATTGAAAAAATATTGCATTCTCTGGTTGAGGGTGAAGGGAGACTCTGGTATTATTTCTCTCTGTTGTGTGATGTCAGAATGTTAGTCTCCTGTTTCAAAATTTGGAATGCTGAATATCATGATTAGGAAAGTTTAAGAGGCTCTATCTTCTTTGTGGCAGGGTGGAGAGGATCTATCGGGAGATCAACGACAGTATGGTGGAGGGTTCACTTGTTTTAACTTTAAACCTTCCGAGGCTTCCATCAGTTCTACGAAAATTTACTGCTTTAACTGGGCTGCTGGTATTTTCTTTGGCCATTTACATTAAACAAGTTGTCAAAATTATGCATAGTGTAAGATTGTTCTCTTCGATCATGTCATCATCCACTTATTATAATAGATAAGTTGTTCACTCCTCTAAGATTGTTTTTTTTATTTTATTTTTTTGAAATCGGTTTTGAAGTGATCTTTTGTATGAATGTTATCCACAGTTTACTGAGTTTGCATAGTCTCAGTATTACAGTCTTCTCAGGTCACTATTTGATCATATTTTCTCATCTCGACCGATCAGTTTTTAGGTCCTAGTGTATAAATCATATTTGCGAAATTCAGTTAAATGGGTGATCATTAAGGTATCAAAACTAATATTGAATCAATGAACAAAATGTTTCATTCAACCTGGACTGTCTGAGTTCATAATTGTAAATTGCAGTTTTGAATGCCTTGTTGATTACCAATTTGGCTGAAAATTTGCAGAGATGATGTACTCTTATATACCCTGAAAACTGAACATTTAAGATGTGAATATGTGACTGTAAAGTGGGTCTATTAAGGACATCCGCACCATTGAATCAATAAGGAGGGTCCTTTACCTGAGGACTGCAATTTTACATATCACATTCTTTTGTTGTGTGAAGTGAATTTTTGATGTCTTGTCATTATAATTTCTGTCAGATACGTCCAGAAACTGATGTACAAGCAAAAGGTGCTGCTAAAGCTATATTTGATGTGTATGAGGCTGTTACACATGACCTTCTGTCGGCTGATTTGAGGTAAATGACGGGTACACTTGGGCTTTTATGTGGTAATTACTATTTTATTGAGACTCATATATTTTTTTATCTTCCGAACACTCCAGGGAGCAGCTTGACACATGGAGCCTTTTAGCAAAAGCAAGAAATGAAGGGCGCTTATTTTCTAGGATAAAGTGGCCCAATGACCCAGAAACTGTAATTTTTTTTTTTCAGTGGAAGACAAAAAGGAAACAAAGACAAAAATTGGTCTTCTTTTTTGTTAATATGTTCTAGTTACCATAGTTTTCAGATTATTACTTATATGCATAAACTTTTATCTGTTTCCACAGAAAGACCTTATCAAGCGACTGTACCTTCTTCTTACTGTAAAGGATTCTGCAGCAAATATTCCTAAAAATCTTGAAGCAAGAAGAAGATTAGAATTTTTCACAAATTCGTTATTTATGGACATGCCGTCAGCGAAGCCAGTTAGTGAAATGGTGCCCTTCAGGTACAGTTGGTTTTCTTCAGATGAGCTGGTTTTTCTTTTAACCGGATATATCCTCATTCTAATTGCATCAGTTGGTTTGTTTGACAACAGTGTCTTCACCCCATACTACAGTGAGACTGTACTTTATAGTTCATCCGAATTGCGGCTTGAAAATGAAGATGGAATTTCTACTCTTTTTTATCTTCAGAAAATTTTTCCAGGTATTTTTGTGCTTATGTTGGTATTATGTCAAGCCTGGTTTTCATTACAATGGAGTTGTTTATGTTTTTATGCTTAGACAAACTGGCATCAGAAAGTTTTATAGAAATCAGATACGTAAAAGCTCGACACATAGACTTACAACCAACAGCTGTTATAATTATCGCTTCTTTGATATAGATCCCTATCCCAACTGTCCCGGAGAGTCCAACCCATGTGATTAATTTGTGCGCAAGTTTTCTTCCCACAACCAATTTCAAGACCGCCCATGGTTTCGTCAAGCTTGAAAACCCTAAAGCACATTAATACTCAGTACTGGGAGGAAAAAGGCTGAAGCTTTTTTCAAATTTTATTACAATTCAATGGGTTATTTCCGTATTATAGCACCAGTCTTAGTGATGGCCAACTAGCTACTTGATGACTGAAGTTACTAGAAATCGATTTAAACATTTATGACAGTGAACCTCTCAACCACCTAATTAAAATCAAAACTCTTTCCCGCAAACATTATTAGTCTTTACTTTGATACTTTTTACTTCCCTCTATATTAAATTATGGTAAATCCCTAAGAGTGTGTCTTTCATTTAGATGAGTGGGACAATTTCTTGGAACGAATTGGTCGGGATCAGTCCACTGGGGATGCTGAGCTTCAGGAGAACTCAAGTGATGCTCTGGAGCTTCGGTTCTGGGTGTCTTATCGAGGACAGACTTTGGCCAGGACTGGTGTGTTTCTAAAACTCAATGGCATTGGTTATGAAAACTTATGGTATTTGTTTATTAAAAACATATATATGGCAGCTTGCTACATACTTTTTGTGAATCATATCTCATTAATTTTGGTTTTGTTGGAATTACAGTGCGGGGTATGATGTATTATAGAAAGGCTTTAATGTTACAGAGTTATCTTGAAAGAAGGTCATTGGGAGGTATACTGCTTTCATTGACTTGAACTTGTTACAAATTTATATTTGGGTTACCCAGGATATATTATTTATAAGCTTCTTTCTGTCCTAATAGTGGATGATTATTCTCAAGTTGAAGCATTTACAAGTCAAGGGTTTGAGGAGTCAACTGAATCACGAGCCCAGGCAGATTTAAAATTTACATATGTTGTATCCTGTCAAATCTATGGGCAACAGAAGCAGAGAAAGGCACCAGAGGCTGCTGATATATCCCTCTTGTTGCAGAGGTATAATCTTTAAATTTTAGCAAGTTAAGTTTTGAGTTCTCATGGTCTTTTTCTTTTTCTTGTAAACATCTGATTCAAAAAATATGTGGTTTGGTTCATAAGAAGACCCTTTCATATCACATGGACTAAAGACTAGTGGCATTGATAATGTTTGGTATGGCAACTGAAAAAAAAAAAGAAAAAGTTAGGTATGTTATCTTTCATAAGGGTCCTTCTATCATAAAGAGTATGTCATGTGATTTTGTAGCTCCTTACGTTTGGAAAACATACAGAGATCATAATGAAGAAACATGACAAAATGGAAAAGAGAAAAACAGTATCGTTATAATGTATTTGTGAATCTGGTTGACTTTTGAATGATGGGATTTGAATTTCTCTTGTCTAAATCCAGGGCCATACTGGCCCATACCAAAATAAGAATGACATTGATTCATGTCATTTTAAGTTTGAGTCTTATCATTAGGTTATGCTACTGAATCTAGTCTTCCCTGCTTAATTAATTGCTGTTAGACGACTTGCATCAGCCCAATATGTTTGTTAGTAGTGTACTAGTGTTCTATTTGCATCTATCGCATATCGTGTAATCCAAAACTTGGCAATGGGTGGAGAGGCCGAAGATCATTGTAATGTGTTTCAAGGGTTCAATCACGTTATTTGTGTTCGAACCTGGCTTCAATCGTTTATTATAGGTTTAATAAGTTTAAATTGCATAGCTATCTTATTGCATTGCAAAAATTTGGAGTTCATAGCTCAAGTTCAAAATATCTCCAAACTTTCACGAGGCTATGCTTGTTCTTTTTCAATTCCTTTGAGAAATACAAAATTTCATGGTGAAGATAAGATATTTAAATTGTCAAAAAATCGAAATAAATTTTAGCTCTGCCCTGAGACATTGTTTTTAGGAATTTGGTTGGTGTTGTAGGTTTTTCAACTGTTTTTTTTCCTATATTATATTTAATTTATGTGTGATTACTAGGAATGAGGCACTGCGTGTTGCATATATACATGTGGAGGAAACTGGTACAGCTGATGGAAAGATCATGAAAGAATTTTACTCAAAGCTTGTAAAAGCTGATATAAATGGAAAGGATCAGGTAATGGGATGTTCTGTCTGCTCACAAGTTTCTCCCTTTAGTTTAAGATCTCTTCTAGTCTAGAATACTTTTGTTTTTTTACATCTTTTTCTCAATTTTGAATGTTGATTTTCAGTTATGAAGTATTTAGTTATTTGACATTAGTTAGGCAGGTTAAACATACAAGTATTACTTTGACTTAACAGAATTAGTAGGGACTATTGTTCAGCACACTTTCTCTGATTCTCTGAGACATCTGAATGAGCTCCTTAGGGTAATGGGTTCTCATGTATACTCTCTAGCAATGTTTCAGAAGATTGTTTTATGTAGGCCAGATTTGCCTCAGAAGGCCCAAAAACACGAGTCTGATAATGTGAACATCTCAGGTTGATAGGTGTCTTTCTGGTAATGCTGAGGCGTAGTGGGAGATGTATCGCGTTATGCCTTTGTGTTTTAAAACATTGCTATGGATGAGTGACACTCGATTACTCAAATGACATGTCTACATTTAGTATCCAACCAAAAACTTTTAAGTCATAACTCACAATGGAGTCGGATTAAATAGTCACTAGTTATGTATCTAATTCTATATTAGGCTTTCTCTAAAATGTGGCTAACAAAAAGCAAATCCTTGCAATCCAAACTACTATATAATTGCACATAATTTATGTCCACCTGCTAATGAGGTTTTATTCTTATTGAATTTTATTTCATAGGAAATTTATTCCATTAAACTTCCCGGTGATCCAAAGCTTGGTGAAGGGAAGCCTGAAAATCAAAACCATGCCATTGTCTTCACTCGCGGGGAAGCTGTTCAAACTATTGACATGAACCAGGTGACAAACTGTTCAGACTGTTGAACTTAATTTTTTGGTTTATTGCTGTGTGCGTGCTTTGCTGCTGTGGTTGAGTTCAGATGATCAGATTGTATGGCGTAGTCATGCATGTTTATATTCTTGACTGTTGGATATTTATTTTGCTCTATCAGTAGAATTTTTCAACATTTGGAAGGATTATTAAAAAAACCAAATTATATGCTTCTTCTTTCCTAGGACAATTACCTTGAGGAAGCAATGAAAATGAGAAATCTTCTCGAGGAATTTCACAAAATTCATGGTCTTCGTCCCCCATCTATTCTTGGTGTGAGAGAGCATGTATTCACTGGAAGGTTTGGCTAGTTTCTTTATTTTGCTTACCCTTATATGATGGCTAACATGAGCGGTTTTCTCTGATAGTTGCTTACATGTGTGTTGTATGTCTCCATGCAGTGTTTCATCTTTAGCATCGTTCATGTCCAATCAAGAGACTAGCTTTGTAACTTTAGCTCAACGTGTTTTGGCATTCCCGCTCAAGTGAGTATTTCATAACTTGAACATATATGTGCCTAACAGTTTGAAATTATGGTTACAAATCACGACCTTGGGCTTGAATTTTTTGTCTATTTGTTCCTTGTTGGATTGAGTTTCAGTTTTTTCTTCTTTTCTTTTCTTGAGAAATGCTCTTTGCCACTTCAGCTCTGTTAGAACTTGTATCGGTGACTTTAGCAACTTTGTATCAGATATCCTTCAAGTGCTGCTTCTGTTGTTTTACTTGTGTGGTTTTTAAAATTTGTTGGCATGTCTCTGATGTATTACCTGCTTGCTTTTGTGCATGTCAATACATGTGATATACATGTCACCAGGGTTGTCACTTTTTAATGGCTAGAGTAAAATTGCTCTATGATTTTCACATCAATACATATATCTTCTGTGTGGTGCCGCCAAATTAAGGAATACATTTGTGACATCGATATACTATTGAAGACATGCTTAGAATGAGTGCCTGTCTTTTTTTTTTCTTTTACTTATTGTTCAGGAAAATAAAATATTGGGAGAATTTGCTAATATTTTCTCCATATGCAGAGTCCGCATGCATTATGGGCATCCTGATGTGTTTGACCGCATTTTTCACATTACTCGAGGTGGAATTAGTAAATCGTCACGTGTTATTAATATCAGTGAAGATATTTTTGCAGGTAATGTTACTCCTACTTAATTGTTTTTGAATCAATATTTATGAGCTAGGTGGTAAGAAGAGTTTTCCGCTTTTTTTTTTTCTTCAATTTTTTACATTTAGTCATTGTCTATAATTACTTTATAATGCAATGAAGGATTACAATTTTGGGTTATCTTTATGTATAATTATCTAATCCATGTTCCTCCATACTTCCAAGTGATGACTTTCATGTGTTTTGTTTAAGTCTAATATCAACTTGCTAAAATTAAATGTTCAGGTTTCAACTCCACATTAAGGCAGGGAAACATTACCCACCACGAATACATTCAGGTTCCATACTTAAGCAAATATTTCTGAACAGTTGAAAATCTATATATATATTTGGTCTCTTGATTACATTCCTCTTGTTTAGGTTGGGAAAGGAAGGGATGTTGGCCTGAACCAGATTGCATTGTTTGAAGGGAAAGTTGCAGGTGGAAATGGGGAGCAAGTCCTTAGCAGGGATGTCTATAGGCTTGGGCAACTTTTTGATTTTTTCAAAATGTTCTCTTTCTTCTACACAACAGTTGGTTACTATGTGTGTACAATGGTATTTGCTCCTACAACTTCTGAGCATCTATTTTCTCCTACATTGATAATCCTCAATGTTCTATTTTCTGGAGGTTTGTGATAACAGTTTGTTCACAATGCAGATGACTGTCCTCATCGTATACATCTTCTTGTATGGAAGGGCGTACCTGGTATGTTGCAACTTAAAGTGGAAATTTTTTAATTTTGAACTTTTTTATATAAAATATCTGCTTGCTAATTGCATGGCTAGTTTTTTCCCCTCTTAGGAAACAATAAAGTTGAATAAAGTGGGTTATTACAGTTCCGTTAAAAAGATGAGTTATGCGGACCTAGAGGCTAGAGATGATAAATTTCACCAATTGATGTAATTTATCTTCTAAACTAATAGATGGTGATATGAAGAGGCTGGAATTCAGCATACTGTAAATGTGAATAGGTTGTTCATTTTTGACATGGAAGCTTTTCAGTAGTATTGCATTCAAGTTAAGAAGTCTGGAAAATCATAATTTTTTACAGAATTTAGATATCTAGTTTCATGGTTATATTATCATATTTCTTGAATCGCTGTGCCACCATTCTTGATGTTCCATCCAGTTTCCACCGCCTAAATTTTTTTTAGGAATAACCTGCTGAAGTGTGATAAAGATGATCCCTTTTTGCTATATTTTGTAGGCTTTCTCTGGACTTGATCGTGCAATTGCGTTGCAAGCAAAAATGTTGGGTAACACAGCATTGGATGCTGTTCTTAATGCACAATTCTTGGTGCAGATAGGAATTTTCACTGCAGTCCCAATGATAATGGGGTTTATACTTGAAATGGGATTACTAAAGGTACTATTTGGTTGTATCAGTGCCATGTGATACTTTTTGTTCTTATGTAAAGAATGTGATGATCTTTGATATGTATCATGCTTGACTAACACAAACTCCAACTTGTAGTCTACCTTGACTACATCAGTTCTGTAGGCTTTTAGCTCTTGCTTACGTTTATGATTATGAAATTCTGGGATGAATTTTCTGCGGGTCTAGTATATATCTGAAATGGAATTTTATTATTAAATGTCGGAGTTTGAACTGATATCCAAGATCTTTATGAGTTTGTTTAGTCAACTTTGAAAAGATGGTATGCACAACTTCATAGTAGTATTAACAACCTAAGAAATAGTGGGTTCTCCATGATACATTGTTTTACTGGAAATGGGGGAAAATGCATTACTTTTTCCTCCTACTGGGATAAATTATTTTCAGTATTCTTCAGATTGTAAAGGGCAGACAAGGCAAAATAATATTGTAACTATGATGGCAATGTATTTGGTAAATATACACTGTTAGTAATATTGTACAGATTGTGACTCGGTAGTGGTGTGTTACCTACTTTGTATGGCAACATGTATAAAATATCATGATAAAAAAAAGAAAAAAAGATCAGGATTGCTGGCTTTGTATTATGATTATTGGATCTTCATTATTGCTTTTGTAGATTGGTAATGTACTGGTCAAATTGGTTTGATTTTGGATTTCGTCCGAGCTCCATTTACAACAGCGTCCCTGATGTACCTGACTGACTTGTAATTTTAAGTTATATTTGTTGTTAGAGCCTTTACTTCGGGATTTTTTTTCTTTCCTAAAATTGAAAGCAACATCATTTCCTTTGGCAACAAACTTCAGTGATTACAAGAGCTTTTTCTTTAGACCCAAAAAGAAAAGTACCTAAAATGCTTCTATGTATTGCAGGCAGTTTTCAGTTTTATCACTATGCAGCTTCAGTTGTGTTCTGTGTTCTTCACGTTCTCGTTGGGGACTAGAACTCATTATTTTGGACGTACCATCCTCCATGGAGGTGCAAAAGTATGTACTCATTTTTTTCACTTCTCTTTGATATTTTGATTTTCTTCCTTGCACACTTTTAACTTCAATGGTTATATTTGTATTGTTCGTTTCACTTACAGTACCGAGCAACTGGTAGAGGGTTTGTTGTCCAACACATAAAGTTTGCTGATAATTACAGGCTCTACTCTAGAAGCCATTTTGTCAAAGCGTGAGTCATACTTTCCTGTGAAGAATGCTAATTACCCTCAAGTGTTTTGGGGTTTGTTATATGTTCATGAATCTCTTAAATTGTTTTTGTTTGTCTTATGACTTGCAGGTTTGAAGTGGCTCTTCTCCTCATAGTTTACATTGCATACGGTTATACGGATGGTGGTGCTGTTTCTTACTTTCTGCTAACTCTCAGCAGTTGGTTTCTTGTCATCTCCTGGCTGTTCGCTCCCTACATCTTTAATCCTTCCGGTTTTGAGTGGCAAAAGTATGTCCTTAAGATTTTTGGTTTAATTGTGGAATATCTAGATTTTTTGTGTTTTAGTTTCAGGTTGACTTTTGATTGTATATATCATATATATCAAACTGCTATTCATCTTTTGTGGGCTTGTTTTACTTTATTAACAAATCAGGACAGTGGAAGATTTTGATGATTGGACCAGTTGGCTTCTTTACAAAGGTGGAGTAGGAGTTAAGGGAGAAAATAGTTGGGAATCTTGGTGGGATGAGGAGCAGGTTCGTAACTAAAATGATTTGCAAACTTGTTTCTGTTTACAAGAGTTTTTTGTTCTTTTGTTTTTTCTTTTTTTGTTCTGAACTTATAACTTGGCAAGTGTGTGTCTCTATGTGAGCACACCCTTTCTGGTGTTAAACTTGGTCTTAGTTATTTTGTCGGATTAGGGCTTGAGGGGAAAAGATGTATCACATTATCTCGGAATGTTTTATTTTACATGATTATGTTGTTGCCAAATCTTTTGGTTATTTTGTACGATCCGTTGCACTCTATTTGTGCAGATGCATATTCAAACATTGAGAGGTCGTATATTGGAAACAATTTTGAGCTTGAGATTCTTCATATTTCAATATGGCATTGTTTACAAACTCCATCTCACTGGAAAGGACACATCACTTGCGGTACACTTCATCTCCTTTTTTCTATCATTTTGCTTATAACAAATCTTTACTGTACACACATTACATTTTAACTTTATGGTGTAATCTGGGGAGGTCACATTTCTATTGGGGTTTAATCATTTTTTTTTTGTCGTTGTTTTGATAAATCCAGATATACGGCTTCTCTTGGGTTGTGTTGATAACTATTGTCATGATATTCAAGGTTTGTTTCAAGAAATCTACATTCTCCTTGCTGTGTTTCTAATGTCATGCTTGAATAATGTTATTGAAAATCGTATCCTTCAAGCACTCAACTTTTTTTAAATTGTAGGTGTTCACCTTCAATCGTAAAAAGTCGGCCAAATTCCAGCTATTCATGAGATTTACACAGGGTATCACATCCATGGGACTCGTTGCAGCTATTGCTCTACTTGTTATATTCACTAGACTTTCAATAGCAGATCTGTTTGCAAGCGTACTTGCCATCATTCCTACTGGATGGGCCATCATATGTGTAAGTTAATTGCGTACCCTTGTATTTTCTTTGCACAATCAATTTGAATTGTCTGATTTTGACTTTGTTAAGCTGTGATTTTCCTGGAAAACAGCTAGCCATCACGTGGAAGCGCATTGTCAAGAGTCTTGGTTTATGGGACTCGGTGAGGGAGTTTGCCAGAATGTACGATGCTGGTATGGGTATGCTCATTTTTGCTCCTATAGTATTCTTGTCATGGTTCCCGTTCATCTCCACCTTCCAGTCTCGGCTTCTGTTTAACCAAGCATTTAGTCGTGGGTTGGAAATCTCTCTCATCCTTGCTGGAAACAAAGCTAACGTGGAGGTCTGATCAGCACATCTTTCCCCTGAAATATTTTAGCTGCTTGAGATTGTACATTTTTGACTGGCCATTCTGATCTCGCGGTACTTTTCTTTTCTGTACAACATCAGAGTAGAAAATCGATTGTTGTTGTAAATAGATGGTGTAAAAAATATGTATATTTTAGCTTTGGCTGAGATCTGTGTTTATGAGCTCAAGACTGGTTCTTTGACAACGCTGCCGATGCTAATCCTAGTTCCAAACAAACAGATAATTCTATTTCTGACCAATTGGAACTCTGAATCATATATTTCAGGATTAGCCATCAATGGTTCTACAATGTCATATAGCTCTCGACGTTAGTTGTCTTCCAGTCGTGACGCGAGTGGAAGTATAAACATTAGCTGACGGTTTATGCATTCCGGCAACGTTGCGAAATCTGAAACTGAAAAACTGAATTTTTTTGAGAGGACCATCCTACCATTGCTAGAAGAACTAAGAATGTAAAAGCTAATCATCAAAGATTAGAAGAAGAAAAAAAAAGTCGGTCCTAAGTTTGCTTATTGCCATTCGTTTTGTACCGTTACATGCATGAAATTCTAGAAAATCTAAAGAAAAATTAAGATTTTGCACTATTTTGATTAAACTGAGGGCTCTATATAACAAATCGTTCCTTGTTTCTCTCTTCTCTCTCCCTTGCCATTCTCATTTTATATATTTTCCTTGTAAAAGCTTTCTCTTCCCAATACAGGTCGGCTGCGAGCTCCTCCATCCATGGCTTCGGTGAGCACTTTTATTCCTCGTCATTTTCCTTGTATGCCATTTCAATCTCTTCCATTACATCCTTCAGTTTTCATCGCTAATCTGTCTTGGTTTTCACTTTCGAGTCCCATTTGTTTTTTTTTTTCTTTTCTTTTTCTTTCTTAAAAGTTTTCTTGGGGAATAATGAGAGATAATGGAGTAGGCTTTGATCTTGAAGCAACGGAAACCATTCCATTGTAATTGCCTTATATGCAGCAATCAATATGTACCCAGTTTTCGTTTTTTATTCCTGGGATTAATGCATGCATTATGTTGAACCTTCAACACCCACACATACACATTTGCATGTATCTATACAAGGGGAAAACCCTAGCTAACTTTCTGATGCAAAACTTGAGTAAATGAGGAATGATTTATCAACCTTTCGGCCGCATTTCAATTCTAATCATTCATAGAAGTTCTTCTTGATTCTTATGCCAATTACGTTTGTTACTATCCAAAAATTGGAGAATGTCTGTAAAAATGGATCTGATCTGAGATAGGTTTCACACAGCCATGTATCACACTAATGTCTTGGTGGTTCTGATTTGGAATTTTCAGCAGGATAAAGGTCGGCCCTTACCTAAGTTTGGTGAGTGGGATGTAAATAACCCAGCATCAGCTGAAGGATTTACTGTCATATTCAACCAGGCTCGAGATGATAAGAAGACCAATGCGTCTAATGCCACCCCACGAAAAACCGATAGTAGCGTACGAAGAGGAGGTACTAAATACAACAATCACTACCGCGTCGACAATTATCCTCAGTATCCCCAGAAGGTAAAGGTATATGACGGAAATGTCGATATACGCAGCAAAAAGCAATTTATTTTTAATAGTATAGGGTAATGCAGATGTATGTTTATGTTTTACGAACTCTCATTTTATTTCCTAGTTGAACATGAGGCTGCATTGCTAGAAAATATTTCTCCTGGAATCAAAGGGAGAGTCTAATTCATTACTTTGTTTTTCCTTTGTTGTTCTTGATTGCAGAAGAAGTGGTTTTGTTGTGGTTGAATCCACACACTGCTTTGGAGCCTGGGGATCATGCAAGGAGAGCTACAAGGACACTGCTTTCTTGTGCCTGCGAAACATGTGGAGCAGTCTATCTCATCTATGACAGTGTTTTTTCCTTTGTTTTTCCTTTTCTACTTCAGCTTGATTTTGGCTTATTTTGCCTTCTATGTGTACGTGTTGAAACATTTTTGTTTGCATTTTTAATATAGAATGACAAAGAGGAATCGAAAAACATTAAAGATTCACGAATATGACTATATTAACACACCCTGTTTTGTTATTAACACACCCCTTCCATGATGTGAGACAATCATAAAACAATTTTAAGAGATAATTTTGTAAATATAATCAAATTTGTAGTTAGGAAAATGCATGAGTAACAAAATATGGTGTGTTAATAGCATTACCTTATTTTATACACTTTACTATCAGTAAGTAATTACTCTCAAATTATGACCACAAAAATATAATTCCCAATATCATTTGGTCTAATGGCATCAGTCCACCTCTGTAAATGGAAGATTGTGAGTTCAAATCACGATAAACTCGACTGACTCGTTGTAGCTAGCATTTCAATTACTTGTATGATCAATAAATATATATATATATATATATATATATATATATATATATATATATTGTTTCTGCAAGAACCCATAGGCTATGCGGAACCACAGTGGAACATGAACAGTAGACAACACATGGACATATAGTGGTTCACCATGCCTCGGAGGACATGGCTACGTTCACTTACGAATCCGCTATCATGGCCAATAGGCCTTTGGTGTTACAAGAGCATCCATCCATCCCGCCCGGGAGGAGTGGGGGATGGGGAAGTCAGAGAGAGATCATCTCAGTCAAAAGTCCTTTCTACATAAGGGGAGCCTTCCTTTTATAGATAAGGAATGTTTCCTCTTATTACACATTACCGATGTGGGACTAACTATGCATTTATCTTATCATGGTGCCTTCTTGTGGAGTTTGGAGGAGCACCTTCCCGATGTGGTACCGATGATCTTTCACCATGGCGAGGTAGCCTGGACGTCGGTCTACAAGTTTCATGACTGGTCTATGGGCGGGGAATGTAGTTTACTGACTACCGACTACATATATATATACAGATTTTCTCAGGTGCGGATGTCTGCATTTATTCTTACAGTGCGGATTTCCATTTTACACTCATTTTTCAATCGAATTTTCACATCTCCACCGTGTAGTATTTAGATACTAATGTATAGATTATCTCTGCAAAATTTTAGCCACTTTGGTTATCATTAAGTCACTCAAACTCGATTAAAACAATGGATGAACATAATTCTGTCGAACTTGAACCGTTCATATTTATAACAGAAAAACACAGTTTTAAGTGCTATGGAGATTTGTCCAATTCTGCTATGGACATTTTAATAATCTCCAATTACGCACTAAATGGCTTTCTTCGTTTCAATAATCTCCTTACATTTTATCAATTTATCATCAGTTCCAGCAAGAAACATATCCTACAAATTATTTAGAATTGGTGAGGTAAAACATGATTCTGCTATGCAACTCCTTTTACATTACTTCTGGAACCGATGAACACACACACACATGAGAGCGTGTAAGAATAAATTAACTTGGTTTACAATTCATGATGTAATTAACTTGGTTTAATTACTTTTGGAACCGATGAACACGTGTATATTTATATATAGGATTTTTGTCTAATTTGAAGGATAGGTTCTCTACCGTCAGATCTGACTTACTGCAAATTAAAGGTTGAGATCCCCTGCACCAAGTCTCTCTCTTCTTCTATCCATGAAACCACTTATCCAAAAGGACCAAAACCAATCTCCAGCACGATTCTCACGAACCCATACCCATACTCATTCTCTTCTTCTTCCCACTAAGAATGCTCTGTACAATTGGCATTTGCCACTAAGATAACCCAAGATTTCTTTTGAATTTGAGAACTGAAAAGTAGAACCAGAGGCAAGAGTGGTATTTCGAACCAGAGACAAACTTTATTTTCAATTCGAGAAGAAACCCATAATTTGTTTTCAATTTGAGATCCAGAAGATGAAGGAAAAGAAATTGAAGAAAATACTACTTTTGAGATTGGGCGGTGATTTCGTGGCGAAAGGGAACCAAAGGCTAGGAAGGTGGAGGGAGGTCGAGGAGGTGGAGCTTGGGCTCCTTGGAGGCCAAATCCATGGTGGGTCTGGGAATCTAAACTGTAGTGAATCTATCGATTGCAGCATGAGGATGTGAAGGAATCTGTTCATGTAAGAATATGTTCATTTGGGTGTGAAGGAAATCAACCAATTTTTTATTTTTTTGCTTGTTTCATATAGAATCACTTGGTTATGAGTTTTTGATTGATTGGCGTTGTGCCCGAAAATTGAAGAAAAAGAAAATTGAAAGTGCAGTGGAGACGCTACTCAACGACTGTTTGGCAAAGTTTTTAGACCTCATGTGTCTGAATTCATTTCAGCCTTTGATTTTCATTTAGTAATACTTGACAGTAGATAGTAGAGAACAAAAAAAAAAAAAATCCCTTAACAGAAGGATCAGTATATACATGAGAAGTTATCTATGGGAGATGGTTACCATATGAGAGATAGTTACTAAGTAGCGGGGAGTTATTCATGCAAGGTGGTTACTAGGTACAAGGTGACATATGAGATAGTTACCAAGTTGTGGGGAGTTATTCATGCGAGGTGGTTACCAGGTACAAGGTGATTATCAAGTAGTTGGTGGTTACTTATACAAGGTAGTTGTCAAAATAATGGGTGATAATTGACTAAAAGATTCATGGTCAAGATGTAAATCTAATGACAAGAGCTTGTGAATAAAAACTTGACTATGATTTTTTTCTAAAGAGACTTTAAACTATGATGTTATTTTTATTTTCATACCCAACTATCAAAATTTTGTATTTAAGATACCTGATGTTTCTGTCGATTGACAACTTAATACCTCCGTCAATCACACTGTTAAATCGAGACGTTTTCTACGTACATGACATTTATGAGACCCACAAATGTCAGCTTTCAATAAAGTGTCTCACTATTTGTCCGACTCTATTTCACTCTCACCGTTTTTTCTATAATATATTTCACTCTCACCGTTTTTTCTATAATATATTTCACTCTCTTTCTCCTCTACTGCTCTGCATACTACAAGGTTGACTGGATCAAATTTGGTGGTCATGTCCAATCAACTCTCTCTCTCTTCTCCCTCTTTCTTGATTGGTGAGTCATCCAATCAACTCTCCCTCTCCCTTCTCTTTTTTCTCTCTCTCTCTCTCTCTCCTGGTTGGACGGTCATACACGACTCACCAAATTTGGTGTTTGGCAAATTTTGTTCCAGTTGACTGATCTTGCTTCCCTCCGAGGCTCCTATTATTTGCCACCCACTGTACTTCTCACGCAGTATTCCAGTTGACTGAACTACTATAATCATGCATCTGCAAAATTGATCAAATTCATGTCAGATGGAGGCAATTTTCAGACTCTCTATGAAGGCGTACTGCCACGAATGTATTGGGTAGATCTAAAATAGAACGTATTGTCCTTTATTTATGAACTACTACTCCTTATGCTTGTTTGCGATATCGGTCCAAGAAATGATTTGTCCCCCAACATTCCAATGCAAAGCAACTGGCGTGCAATTAGAATATACCACTCCTGGATTACTGGAACCTACCGGGGTAGTCCCGATTCACACCAAACCTATACTGATATATTAACCCTTGCAAACAGCGAAATTGTTGTGGTACTCCCTAAATTCTTGTATTATAGGAAAATGTATATGGAGAAGCTGGCTAAAGAATTTGCTGATATCAGAGTCCCAGAATCTATGATACCAGATATCGTTGATCGAGTATTTGAGGAGGTTGAACTGTCTGAAAACCCCGACTGGCCTATTGAGTGTGACATGACGTTTAAGTTCTTGTATCCTGAACTAAGAGACGTGGCCTCTCTTTTAGAATCTTCTGAGAAAGTGGGAATTGATAGTTTGGAATATGGTGATAGACAACAACTGTGTGTCATTTGTAGGGAGAGCCTTGATCACTCTGAAGGTGTAGAAGAAGAGATTGACTGTGTTCAACTGATTCGCTTGCCCTGCTCGCATCTTTATCACAAAAGATGCATTTTTCAATGCCTGGAGATGATTGACTTCTGTCCCGTGTGCCGATACTCATTGTCGGATGTGGAACATTCATTTACAGATGTGGAACGGTCATTGCCAGTTGTGGAACATGCATTTGCAAATGTGGAACAATCATTGCCAGTTGTGGAACAATCATTGCCAGTTGTGGAACAGGTAGCCAAGCCATCAGAACCATCATGGGGGCAGCAGCGTTTGCCTATGCTGCTTGTAGCATCTGCGGGTGGTATATTAAGTGCTGTGCTGGTATTTAGATTATTGAAGCAAAACCAAGTGTGAAATTATCAGTGAATTAGTAATCTCATCAAAAACATAGACATTGAATAACTTGTTGTGTTGTATTAGATCCCTTTATTTCGTTTTCTTTTTCTTTTTTTGCATGTAATTCGGATTATGCACTGTTTGTATTATGTCATTTATGTGAAGTTGAAATGAATAACAATAGCAAGCTCTTGTTATTTATTGTGCAAGACAGCAATTCCCTGTTACTGTATGAACGCATATATTTTTTTGATGGAATTCAGTATTTCTCAATGAAGTTGGCTTTTCACGCATATTAGGATTCATAGTGTTGGCAGTAACTGCATCATAACAGTTCTGTGGCCAACTGATTCATTGGCACAGTGACTATGGTTTGCTAATGTATATCTAACATTTCTATGGCAATGGGCGTTCCTCAATTGCCTGTTGTAGCTAGCCATAATGACAAGAGCTTGTCAATAAAACTTGGGTTCAAACTCAACCCTCCAAATGGGCCGTGTCTTTGCCTGTTTTCCCTTATCAATATCAGGGAATAGTACGTTTCCAAACTCAACCCTCAAAGGGAATAGAGGGCGTGCCTTTGCCTGTGTTCCTTTGTAGTGCTCAGGGAATAGTTTTTAAACTCAACCCACAATGGGAAGAGGCGGGGTGCCTTTGCCTGTGTTCCTTTGTCGGACTCAGGGAATAAGATGTAAGACCAAAAAAAAAAAAAAAATCTTGTATGGTCCGGAACATGAATTTGCTCTATTTGAACATATGTATAAACATGAACCTAAAACCTCCAGTGCTAGTGGAAGCCCTTTAGCATATTCAACAATACTACTGACAGACAGTGTCTCATTGTCATCCAAACTTCTAATATCCTTGAAGGCAAATGAACTGAAGAGCTCATGAGCTTCATTTTGATCTAGTTCACGGACCTCATATATTGGCTTCACTTGATGAGCAATCAACAGATGCTTATCTCTTGTTGTGATGATAACTCGACTGCCGCATTGAAACCAATCAGATGTTCCTGCTAATTTGTTCAACTGGTCAAGTTCATTGACATCATCAAGAACTAACAGAATCCTTTTGTCTCAATCTTTCACGCAATAAAGTGCTTCTTTCATAAACATTGATTGCCATCAATTCTTTTCCAAAACAATCTTAGAAAGAATAATGTTTTGCAGGTTGACTAAACCCCCATGTGGCTCTGAAGCTTCTCTAACATTTGCCAAAAAACAGCTATCTTTAAACTTATGAGCAATTTTATTGTCACCAGCTTTAGCAATTGTTGTCTTTCCTGTTCCACCAGCTCCCCATATCCCCACCATACGTACGTACATCACCTCTGTCAACATCTAAAATTTCAAGCATTTCTTGTACTCTAGAATCTAGCCCAACTTGGCACTTTGGCATATCCAAATAGGTCGGTTCTTTTACTTGTGTTGAACAATTCTATCAATAAACTCAGACTCATACCTGTGGAATTAAGATGGAACCGATCTCCATCTTAACACCTTGTCCATATGATCTTTGAATCTGTGTTCATACCTTACAAGTGCCTCACCAAATTTACCTCTTTGGTGTCTAACGTCTGAGGGATCGACTTTGTAAAAGATTGGCCGAACCATTTGGTTCTTTGATCTTTTAAAATCAAGAATATGAACTAGTTCATCCAAACACCACCTAGAGGATGCATAGTTCTCGGAGAACACGATGAGAGAGAGCTTTGATCCTTCAATGGCTCGGAGAAATGCTTGTGATATTTCCTCTCCTCTTGTCAGCTCATAATCTTTGAAGGTGTTGATCTTGTTGAGAACCAAATATTTGTGCAAATGATCTGTAAAGTTGTACCGAGTATCGTCGCCTCTGAAACTCAGAAACACGTCGTATGTGTATGAACCGGTAGAATAAGGAATATAAGAAAAAGAGGAAGAAGCTCTCATTGAATCTGAGTTGTTGATTGATTGCTGATGAAATGAGGGTAGAAGCTCAACAGGTGCAATAATCACAGTTTGTGTTGTTGATACAAATTACTCAGGTGATACTGCTAACAGTACTAAAACACACAAACAACGTAGTTCGAAGAAAATGTATTCTTCTCTTATTATGTGCAAAAGGGTACAATGATTATTGTCTAATGCCTTCTCTCACAATAACACTCTAAACATATCTCTCTAACTATTTCACTCTGGTGTCTAGAACTAAGCTAGACACTTGTATTTATAGAGTCTAAATCTCTATAATCCTTATCTAACTTGGAGAGTACTCCCTAACTAAGTTAAACAACTAATCCCAAACTAAGTTGGAAAACTATTCCCCTAACAAAGCTAGAAAAGCTATTTCCTTAACTAACTTGGAGAAGGAATCGGCTAATCCCTAAAAGACTAGGATACACCTGTATCAGTTGTGAGCTTCGATCAACGTCAATGTGAGGTGATCAAGTAAGAAGAAGCGAAACTACCAAGAAAAGAAGAGAATATGGTGAAGGTGATCACAGTTTTCAACTTTTGTTTTTGTTTTTTAGGTATTAGTTTTGCTTCTGGAATCTGGATAACGGGGAGTGATAATGACTACTGATAGAGCATTCCATATTATTCATATTAATTGACCAATGATCGAAGGAGGGAGAACTTGCCTTGGTAGACTTGACATCGTGGCCAAAACGTTTTCTATAAATTCTTTTCCTTGGATGAAATAATAAAAAAAAGAAAATTTCAATGTTCCAGGGAAGAAATGTTGGAAACTTATATTAGTTTTGCTAATATTAAACACAGGGAAGAAATGTTGGAAACTGACCAACATAGTAACATATTTACCTGTGAAAGCTAGCCTGATAGATATTCCTCCTAATTATAGTGTTGAACTGTTGATCTATCCTCATTTGCATAAAACTTGTGGTTCGTTCTGTCATTGATCAAATGTTTACTTGTTAGTTAGTTACTAGGTTTATTGTTAAGAAGAGGAAACTATATATATTCTTGTATAAGATGAGCCTAGCTCTTCACCCTCGAACTCAGAGTTAAGCGTCGTCTGCTTAAACTTCAATCATATCTGATAGTTAGTTCAATAGTTCGGTTTGGAGTGTTTAACCTTTTTGTTGGTGATGGACTGCTCACCAACATGGTTAAGGATTCCACAAAGGATAATATGTGCATTGGTTTGATGGCCTATTAACAAGGTTTGTAATTACTTTTAGCAGTTGCAATAACAATTTGCTGTATTAGTAATCGTATCATAAAGCTGTGTTGTTGCTTCATGCTCATGCTTTCTCTAAGATGAATTATATTGCAGCTGCTGTGGATGCTCATGAGGGGTTGCAAGCTAATGCATCAGACCCTGAAGAATTGAACGTGAAATGGACCGACTTCCCTAATGACTTTGTTTTTGGAGTCACCACTTCTGCTGGGCAGGTGCAAATTTTTCAACTTTGAACTGATTCCGGCACATATAGTTATGGTTTATCCATTTTGTGTGCATGAAATGTCACTACTGCAGATTGAAGGATCAGCAAACGAATTTGGAAAAGGACCAAGTGTTTGGGACAAGATTGTTGAGGTCCCTGGTAACTATTGGCTGCTAATCATATAGTACTTCTGTGAATAATTTTACTATGTCTGTGTTTTACCAGTTGTTATTCTTCTTTTGATTCAGAGAGAATTATGGACAAATCTACCATGTCTACGAGCATAGAATCATACAAGCGATACAAGGTGAGTAGAGGACTAGCTAGCGATATGTATCTCCTCCCATTAACCACTTCTTTGTTAGGCATATATTTTAATTTTACCAATTATTCATATTTACAGGAAGATGTAAAGTTAGTCACAGAGCTTGGAGTTGATTCTTCCAAGTAAGCTTTTTTAATCCTGTTTCTTGGTCCCATTAAACAGAATCCATTTGTAGATGGAACTTTGAGTGGAGGAGTAAACCAAGAAGGTATCAATCACTACAACTGTTTGATTGATGAACTAATCAAGAATGGTAAGAACCAATTGACATGTAATGTAATTGCTTAGTATACATATCTTTCACCAACTTTCAATTTTCACCACTCAAACTAGCTCAAATAGTCCCTCAATGTAATCTTTCACTGGCTTCCAGTCATATCGAAATATATATAAGCAAAAATTATAATGCAGGCATCACACCCTATGTAACCCTTCTGCATTTTAATCAACCACAAGCCTTGACAGACAAGTATAATGGCGTTTTATGTCGCTCCTTTGTGTAAGTACTTTCTTACTAATTATCATGTCAGATTTGTAAAACTAGATGCAGATATCTTCTTCACTGTTCAAACTCTATAACTAGTGCCAATGTGAACAATGCTATTCATCAATCTTATTTTTGCTCTGGATTAATTTCAAAGATTATAGTGAAATCTGTTTCAAGAAATATATATGGAGATAGGGACAAAAATTGGATTACAATCAATGAGCCACTTATTATGTCCAAAGGGTACAATTCATCTACTGAAGCTTATATTGTGAGCCAGAACTTGATCCTATCTCATGCTACTTCTGTTAAGCTCTATAGGGAGAAGTTTCAGGTGAGTCGACACATTCTGATTTATTCGTATCATAATTTCTTAGGTCTTTGATACTAAATTAACTTTTATTGGCCATTGTTTGTCTTAAGCTAAACAAGGTGGACAAATTGGATGGTGTCTTGTAGGTCAGTATCAGTACATTGAGCCTTATTCAGATACATCAGAAGACAAAACTGCAGCAAGAAGAATTTTAGACTTTGAACTTGGATAGTTAGCAATATCCACTTTGAATCCAAGTTTATTTGCTTGAGTGGAAAATAAGTCTCCTTAAACTTGTGCCAAGTTACTGATGGTCTCTCTTATTAGGTTCATGGAACCAACAGTATACGTACGGAGATTATCCGAAGGTTATGAGACATTTGGTCAAGGAAAGGCTACCCTGTTTCACCGAAGAAGAGAAAAGCTTAGTCAAGGGTTCCTTCGATTTCATTGGTATCAACTATTATACCACAAGATATGGTAAAAAGGATCCAGCGAGTCAAGCTAACGACGATTTAGCTACATCAAGTGAAACAAGTACACACTTCACTGCTTCATACTTACCAATATTGCTTGTCATTTGTGTTGTATATGCATGTTTTCTTACCAGTCATCACTTCCTTTTGTGATTGTTGCAGATGCAAATGGAGTCTTAATCGGTCCTCCTGTCAGAAAATCAGTGCCTTGAGTTTCCTTCCCATTGTACTAATGTTGCAATGCTTTGCAAGAGATCACTTAGACTTGTTACTGAATTGTTTTGCAGGCTGAAGGAAGCGTCTACATCTTCTCATATCCACAAGGTCTTCAAAAGCTTTAGGAATTCATGAAGCAAAACTAGCAATGCCCTACAATCTACATTACTGAAAATGGAATCATAGAGGCAAAGAACGATAATCTTGCACTCGATGCACAACTCAGGGATCCGCATAGAATCGAATGCATTCTTCAGACACTTGTACAGGATCAAGATGACAATGAAGTAAGTCATCCATTGAGCTAATTGTGAGGCATTATAGACATGCTTACACGGTACATGTATTTACTAGTGATATTGCTGTTTCTGCAGCCTGCAGGAATGGGGTAACGTCAAAGGCTATTTCCACTGGGCTACATTCGACGACTGGGAGTGAATGGAAGGCTATAAACCAAGGTTCGGGCTATACTATGTCGACTATAAAGACAATCTCAAGCGCATTCCTAAAGAATCTGCTAAGTGGCTTCCAGTATTCTTAAAGAAGTTGCTGAACCATACCACATAGTTCCAGCAACTACAAAAGCTGCAAAAAAAAGACAGCAGCAATACTACTGGAAAGGTCTTATGTAAAATAACTTGACATTCATTTCCTTTCAACGCCATAACAATCAAAATCTGATGATTATGAAAGAACATCCTAACCTGAATAGATGGAAATCCTTGTATACACGACGTGTAGGTAAACAAATCAGATACATAACCATCAAATCAAATCAAATCAAATATATAACCATGTAAGCCATGGCGGATCCAGGAATTTTGGTTAGCCAAGGCAAGTCTCAAGTTAACTAACAACATTCATAAATAATAATTGAACCAGCCCTATTTAGATTATGCATTTTGCGTGAATTTTTTGTTCTTATGAAACGAGGTTGGAACGGCGTCATTTTGATTTGAATTAAGAAAAAGTGACGCCTAGAAACGGCGTATTCTTCCCCATTCACAATTAGCTCAAACCCCAAATTCATCCAAGTTTGCCCATTTATAGTCATTTTTGCCTTGCTTGTTGCCTAGACTAGCTAGACATGCATCCGCCACTGTATGCAAGTCTGAAAAAAATTATAACTTCCTTGTACACAAATATCTAGCTGTAATATCATTAACCTCCAATCCTCCATACAAGTGTCTTTGTACTGGAATGCCAACACAGATATATTATGCCAACAGTCATACAAGTGTAGTCAAATTCAGGGTAGATGTGAATCAGCCATAAACTCTTACAAAACCAACAGAACTTGGACTGAGCTCTAACAAAAAAAGCATAGAAATGGCTATTCCAGTGAAGTGATTGATCTGAAACCCAGGGAATATCAAACAAGTGAATCTGAGTACGTATATAGGTATCTTCTTCCAAAGGTCGATCATATAGTTTTGCTTTTAGTAGGTATGAGAAATCTCACAAGAGATCTTTTGGGATGTCAATCATGTTATGTTCACGGATCACAGGCATGCAGATCTAAGTGGCATTTGTAATTAAAGGTGAAGGCAATCGATGCGACCACATTCCAATTTGTTCAGGTAGTTGCAATTTTGAGCTGTGTGCTTGAGTACAAATAGTACAATACAAATGTTCGGTTGGTAACTAAAGTAGTAAAAAGTGTTCTATGAAATACATCAAACAAGTAACGAAACGAAACTCAGAAAGCTAATATGTCCTGGTCATCTTCGCTGCTCACAAACGTACTGTAGAAATTGCAGCTGGAGCTCTTGATACCGAGTGTTGGTTATTAATTGAATTAATGATGAGCTCAACTAACAATAGCCTCAATCATATATGTATTTGATTATTTAGAAATATGATGGAGTTTGTACTCCAAGGCAGAAATATCAGCCATAAAATAAAGGCCTCATAAAATATAGACCCAAGTTTCATCATGCTACATTGGTACGTCACAGATCTGGATGATAGGTCTCAAATCATAACAATAAAATAACAAAGACGGACGAGACAAAATCGAATCGATACTGCGAAGTTTTAAGGATTAATGTTGAAATGAAAATCGCAGATTAAAATGTGTGCATAACTCAACAATCAAGTAACCTAATAAAGAAGTTCGCTTTAGAGTACAAAACAGCATAATCTCAACTTGCATTTGAAGTCTGTTATCTTTTGCAACTTTAGCTTTATTCACAAAAGCAATTTGATACCGGAAAGTTTAGCCCCGGGATGAACGAATGGAAAATTATACAGCGCACCCGGGTGCGCGGCGCACCCGGCCAATCTCACCGTCCATTCATTGTGCCCGGCCCCACCCGGCGATCTCACCGTTAAATTTCCGGGTGCGCTGAATAGGCTCTCTGAACGAATGAGCTCTTTAGTGATGATGATCGTAGCCTCGACATAGAGATCGATACATTTAGTGATGCAGCTGCTCTCACCCCCACTTAGGCTTGATCCTGGTTTTGTGATGCACTTTTCAAAGCACTTCTTCCTTAAGGTCTGTGTGACAAATGAAAAACAGTTGAGAACAAAAATCTAAGCAGAGCCATTCACATATAAGATTCAGCTATAAATATTCCCCAATCCAAAGTGACAAAAGTTTCTAAGGCAACTTCAAAAGATTACATATACATGTAACCCAAAATGTGCAAGTACATAAACATATGCATATCTACTGTCAAAATCTGTGGCTCACCATACCAAGGATAACAAAAGAAAGACATAACATACATGGTAAGTAGTATTGACTTTTTGACTTTTTGGTAAGTTATACCCCCTTACCACACACCACCCAGGACCAGGTAGCTAGCAGACCTCATCAAAAGAAATCAAACTGGCTACTCATCTCAAAAATCCTAGACCTGTGTAAATTATAAACAGGGCCTCTTTTGTTGCACATCCAGGATTTCTATTACAAATTGTGAGGAGAAATTTCTATCAGAATGATTGTGCATCTTATAGAAGGAAGTATAAGAAGGATGGACATGCGTTCCAGAAGCCACTGGGAACATGTGCAGACTTACGGGTAATCTCAATCTGTGAGATTAGGTAAATGACATACAAAACACCCATACCCTGGCATAAATGGTTTTGCAAACACCCAAAGTTCCAGCAACATCCTCCCCAATTGGATCCCAACTTCTAAAAGCATCCTAGTAATGGCAAGTTAAAAGTAAACGCAAGTATAAATAAGCACAGCAATGCTAAGACGGAGGTATTCAGCAGCCATATTCTAACAAAGGATGCCACATAAATAATGAATATATAAGCACGGGGAACAGGGAGACTTTTCTTTTTCAACAAAGAGAGTCCGCTATTTTGAAGTTACTAGCAGTTTATGCGTATACTCAATTGATCTTTGTATGCTGAACCAGGTCAGAAGTATGGACCTATGAAACTGGGACTCAGCATACCAGGGCGCTTGTGAGACTAATATTTCAGTGATTCGGTATTTCAAAATTACTAAAGCTACACTAAACATCCCAAGTTATAGATCAAATTTCACAACTTGATACCAATATTCCAAGCTCTAAAAAGCTAAAGTACTTAGGGGCGAAACAGCAAGTTCTAAGTATATAGTGATGAGACAAAGTAAAGCAAGCATTTTTCAACTAGCAAAGAATAAACTTTCTACACCATCATCCCCCAATTGGAAGTTCAACTAAGTCTCCGACATACCCAAAACAAACCGGCGTGAACTACCAAAACTGGTATTGACGAAAAACAATCGAACTCACAAAACTGGTATTGGACTGAAATATTAGATGTAGCGCATAAAGTAAATATAGTGATGAAGATGATTGACAAGAACCCATGATTGAAGAATACCTCAAGGAACTCCTGGTAATAAGCCTCAGCGATTTGGGACTGAAGCTCCTACACAACTATTGCTGCTGCTCTTCTCTCCTCATCTCACCAATTTATAGGAAAGGGCATCGCTTCGGTTTTGGGCCTGAACTGTTCTTTGCAATTTTTACACTTCTACATCAAGGCCAACTTTTTCACCCTTTAAAAGGAGATGTATTGTTATTTACGTTTTGGTTTTGAAGTGGAGGCACAAAGCCGTCTTGCAAGCTGTCTGGTGACATAAGTAGTGAGAGGTTTAGGGTTTAGGGTTTATGTATTTAATTATAAAAAAAAATACACGAAACTGGATAACAACCGTCCTAGATCTAGATTAAGACCAAAAAAAACAACAACAACTATCCTAGCAGAATCGAGATGGTTAATAAATTTCATAACACTAGGTGACTTATTTTAATAGTGTATACTTGGGTTCATTAGAATAGGCACAATTACGCGATTCTCACTTCTTCTTTTTTTACAACCAAACCATTACAAAGAAACAAAAACACATAGGCTTAGAAACAGAAAACAGAAACCAAACTATAGAAAACTAAGGAGGAGCCGCAACTCATTTGGACTAACGAGGGGTTTGGAAAAGAAAAAAAAAAACATTTGTTTGAGAAAAAGATATGAGATAAAGCCTCAACTCATTTGGACTAACGAAGGTCAGTCAAACTAACTCAAAGTGTGGCTCCGATGTTGCCACGTCATCAAAATTAGCTGAAAGGGAACCCTCATTTTGTGGAGGGAAGAATTTTCAAAGAAAAATTTGATACTTGAGTATTAAAATACAAACGACCATATACTTCGGGATGTCTTTTGTAATTAATTCTTCTTTCTATATGAATAAGTTGAGATTTTACCTATATTTGTCTCAAACAAATGTTTTTTTTTTCTTTTCAAGACCAACCCACTGGATGGATTGTAATTACATGTAATCATTGATTGCTAGCAAGGATGGCACCACTGCTATATATGTGAAGTCAGTATTTCTTTTGACTTAATGAATACCATTTCCACATTTTTGGAGCTTTAGATAGAAACTTACTCTACCAGCCCATTGGATGATGATCAAGTCTTTCATGTAGACGTTTGTACGTCTCCTTATTTCTTCTAGCCATTGTTGGCAAACCTAAATGCCTTTCATGAAAAGAGACTATTTGTAGCAATTGTTACGGCTTCATTTCCAATTCAGATTGAATGTGCACAAGTACTGGTAGGGGTCATCATTTGGCATGCGGGCCTAAAAGCCCGTGGGCGGCCCGTCGGTCCGAAAGGCCAAAGTCCGGCCCGACCCATCCCCTAGAAAAGCCCATCTCGACCTGGCCCATAGGGCATGAGGCCGGGCTAGGGCGGAGGGTTCAAAGCCTCGGCCCAGCCCGTTACATGCCCTAAGCCCGCCCAAAAGCCCTCCCCAAAACCCTATCAATTGTTTTATAAATATTTTTGATGGAGTTATTAGTTAAATATGCGAATTAATTAACAAGTCATATTTTATTTTGATTTTTTATTACATTTAGTTCAATCATTAATAAATCTTAAGTTTTTTTTATAGTTTTTTGTTTTATTTGATAAAATTATATTAGATGTATGTATATAATAAGCCCGACCCGGCCCATCTAAAAAGTCCGGCCCGGCTCGACCCTAATAAGCATGTAAGGCCCAGACCCATAAGCGGTCCGTGGACTTTAATTTTCTAAATAGCCCGGCCCGGCCCGGCCCTAAAATTTAAAAAACTTGATTGAGGATCCTTAAGTTGGCATGTATGAATCCCAACATAAAAATATGCAACCTTGAGGAGCACAATAGAAAAGAATATGCAAGACCCATTTGTGTTTGAAATATTATTTGTTTGCAGTTTTATCCATTAACACATAAAAATGGTAAAGAAAAAGAAAAGGCAAGTGAAGGGTGGAGGGGAGTGACGGTGATTCTGGGCCTCATTACCACGATTGGCCCATCCCACCCTTTCTTATAAAGGACTCTCCTCCTAATCTTCTAGTCAGAAAAAAAAAAACTCGTTGTTTTTTAGGGTTCCTCCGCTTTCTCTCTCCCTCCGCCTTCTCTCCCGATTCAGATTCAGGTGACTCGCTATGGCGGCCAGAGCATCGACGGTCACCTACCGCACTGCGTGGGGAAATGTGAAATGGGATGGGCGCGGTCGTCGTCAATTTTCGGTAATCCCTAATCCGTCACGATCGCGCTCTCTGGGACTCGAAACATACGTTCGCGCTTTGTTTCTTTAATAATATGTGTGGCTGACTCTCTGGGACTCGAAACATTAAAAAATATTGTTAGTGATCTAGGGTTCTTGGGTTTAGATCTAGGATTTTAATATACATGCTCGACAATTTGATTTTAATATATTTATTGTCTCGGAGACAGAGTATTGTTGTTGTGTGAATTTTGAATTTGTGATTTCTCTTTGCTTGAATCTTTATGAGTCTGAGCATGAAAGTGCTCCCTCTTTTCGTGGGGTTGAAGTACCGTCTTTGAAGACTGGTGCTCTCTCTTTCCTAGGGGTTGAAGTACCAGCAGTTTTCAATGTATTTCATCTGAGTACTAAGATAAATGTGATATACTGTTGTTGAAACTTTTAGGAGTTTTAAACTTAGCTAGGGTTCTCTGTCAATGTATTAGTCTGTTGCTTGTTCAATTTTCTAGTTGGAACATTGACAGCAGCGATATATAGTCAATGGTACTCTTATTTTAGATGAACCAACATATGATTCTCTTGCCGAATTTGTATAGTTATTATGCATAAACATACGCATCGATATTTCATTTGTTGTCAATCATCACCGAAATCTATGTGCGACTAAATGTAGAGGGTAAAACAGAAGATGTAGCTGTCCGATTGTTGAGACTTTGCATGTTATAGTTATTCTACCTGTGGAATTTAGTGGAAGGGTACTATGGAGAGGTAAAGAAAAATCAGCTTCTGAGCTCAGGATGTTTATATATATATATATATATATATATATATATATATATATATATATAACGTCGTATTAGTACAACAAAAGGAAATGCAACACTTTGTTTTGAGTTTTATTAGAACAAAATTATGGATTTATTGCTCTTTTTGTCTATTAAGTTCTAGAATTGGGTTTCTGCGGTTTTAGAATAAGGTTGTGGATTTTCCTCTGCATGAGTTCTATCTTTTATAGCATTAGACATGTAATTTATTTATGTAATTCCAGACGGGAAAGAACAACCACGATCATGGCGATGTGGGATTTTTAAGACCTGGTCGAGTGTTTTGAGATTGTGTAAGTTGCAATATAAACATGCATTACTTTTTTTTCAACTATTATATTGCTGCGTGTAAGTGTTTGATTGTTATATTTCTTTTTTTAGGTATAACAACATCCACATTGCTGGGAATATTTTGATTATGGTCCGCACAAAAAAATGTCTCAGACTTGGACAATCTATTCTAACATTGCCCCCACTTAAAATATAAAGAAGAGGAATGTAGTCCATTAGCCACCTGCTATAGAGCCTGGCTTTTGGCAAAACTATCACAAATGCTGTGAAAAGTTTTGCCAGACTTTATATGTAAAGCTGAATTTATCCTCAGATGGAGGAGTTCTCAAGGTCACGTTTTGCTCAAACTTTGGCAGTAGCATTATCATTTGTTTGATAATTGGTTTTTTTATCATTTATTCTAATTTGGGTCGGGCTAGCCACGCCCGAGTCTGATGGTGGTGGTGACAATGATGGTAGTGACGATGACCACAATGGTTGTAAAAAATTTAATATGGAATTTGATATTTAGTTTTTTGTCCCAAGCCTTCCAAGCATGGGCGAAAAAACCTTTCCCTGAACCTTACAAGACCCATTTGTGTTTGAAATATTATTTGTTTGCAGTTTTATCCATTAACACATAAAAATGGTAAAGAAAAAGAAAAGGCAAGTGAAGGGTGGAGGGGAGTGACGGTGATTCTGGGCCTCATTACCACGATTGGCCCATCCCACCCTTTCTTATAAAGGACTCTCCTCCTAATCTTCTAGTCAGACAAAAAAAAACTCGTTGTTTTTTAGGGTTCCTCCGCTTTCTCTCTCCCTCCGCCTTCTCTCCCGATTCAGATTCAGGTGACTCGCTATGGCGGCCAGAGCATCGACGGTCACCTACCGCACTGCGTGGGGAAATGTGAAATGGGATGGGCGCGGTCGTCGTCAATTTTCGGTAATCCCTAATCCGTCACGATCGCGCTCTCTGGGACTCGAAACATACGTTCGCGCTTTGTTTCTTTAATAATATGTGTGGCTGACTCTCTGGGACTCGAAACATTAAAAAATATTGTTAGTGATCTAGGGTTCTTGGGTTTAGATCTAGGATTTTAATATACATGCTCGACAATTTGATTTTAATATATTTATTGTCTCGGAGACAGAGTATTGTTGTTGTGTGAATTTTGAATTTGTGATTTCTCTTTGCTTGAATCTTTATGAGTCTGAGCATGAAAGTGCTCCCTCTTTTCGTGGGGTTGAAGTACCGGCTTTGAAGACTGGTGCTCTCTCTTTCCTAGGGGTTGAAGTACCAGCAGTTTTCAATGTATTTCATCTGAGTACTAAGATAAATGTGATATACTGTTGTTGAAACTTTTAGGAGTTTTAAACTTAGCTAGGCTTCTCTGTCAATGTATTAGTCTGTTGCTTGTTCAATTTTCTAGTTGGAACATTGACAGCAGCGATATATAGTCAATGGTACTCTTATTTTAGATGAACCAACATATGATTCTCTTGCCGAATTTGTATAGTTATTATGCATAAACATACGCATCGATATTTCATTTGTTGTCAATCATCACCGAAATCTATGTGCGACTAAATGTAGAGGGTAAAACAGAAGATGTAGCTGTCCGATTGTTGAGACTTTGCATGTTATAGTTATTCTACCTGTGGAATTTAGTGGAAGGGTACTATGGAGAGGTAAAGAAAAATCAGCTTCTGAGCTCACGATGTTTATATATATATATATATATATAACGTCGTATTAGTACAACAAAAGGAAATGCAACACTTTGTTTTGAGTTTTATTAGAACAAAATTATGGATTTATTGCTCTTTTTGTCTATTAAGTTCTAGAATTGGGTTTCTGCGGTTTTAGAATAAGGTTGTGGATTTTCCTCTGCATGAGTTCTATCTTTTATAGCATTAGACATGTAATTTATTTATGTAATTCCAGACGGGAAAGAACAACCACGATCATGGCGATGTGGGATTTTTAAGACCTGGTCGAGTGTTTTGAGATTGTGTAAGTTGCAATATAAACATGCATTACTTTTTTTTCAACTATTATATTGCTGCGTGTAAGTGTTTGATTGTTATATTTCTTTTTTTAGGTATAACAACATCCACATTGCTGGGAATATTTTGATTATGGTCCGCACAAAAAAATGTCTCAGACTTGGACAATCTATTCTAACATTGCCCCCACTTAAAATATAAAGAAGAGGAATGTAGTCCATTAGCCACCTGCTATAGAGCCTGGCTTTTGGCAAAACTATCACAAATGCTGTGAAAAGTTTTGCCAGACTTTATATGTAAAGCTGAATTTATCCTCAGATGGAGGAGTTCTCAAGGTCACGTTTTGCTCAAACTTTGGCAGTAGCATTATCATTTGTTTGATAATTGGTTTTTTTATCATTTATTCTAATTTGGGTCGGGCTAGCCACGCCCGAGTCTGATGGTGGTGGTGACAATGATGGTAGTGACGATGACCACAATGGTTGTAAAAAATTTAATATGGAATTTGATATTTAGTTTTTTGTCCCAAGCCTTCCAAGCATGGGCGAAAAAACCTTTCCCTGAACCTTACAAGACCCATTTGTGTTTGAAATATTATTTGTTTGCAGTTTTATCCATTAACACATAAAAATGGTAAAGAAAAAGAAAAGGCAAGTGAAGGGTGGAGGGGAGTGACGGTGATTCTGGGCCTCATTACCACGATTGGCCCATCCCACCCTTTCTTATAAAGGACTCTCCTCCTAATCTTCTAGTCAGACAAAAAAAAACTCGTTGTTTTTTAGGGTTCCTCCGCTTTCTCTCTCCCTCCGCCTTCTCTCCCGATTCAGATTCAGGTGACTCGCTATGGCGGCCAGAGCATCGACGGTCACCTACCGCACTGCGTGGGGAAATGTGAAATGGGATGGGCGCGGTCGTCGTCAATTTTCGGTAATCCCTAATCCGTCACGATCGCGCTCTCTGGGACTCGAAACATACGTTCGCGCTTTGTTTCTTTAATAATATGTGTGGCTGACTCTCTGGGACTCGAAACATTAAAAAATATTGTTAGTGATCTAGGGTTCTTGGGTTTAGATCTAGGATTTTAATATACATGCTCGACAATTTGATTTTAATATATTTATTGTCTCGGAGACAGAGTATTGTTGTTGTGTGAATTTTGAATTTGTGATTTCTCTTTGCTTGAATCTTTATGAGTCTGAGCATGAAAGTGCTCCCTCTTTTCGTGGGGTTGAAGTACCGGCTTTGAAGACTGGTGCTCTCTCTTTCCTAGGGGTTGAAGTACCAGCAGTTTTCAATGTATTTCATCTGAGTACTAAGATAAATGTGATATACTGTTGTTGAAACTTTTAGGAGTTTTAAACTTAGCTAGGGTTCTCTGTCAATGTATTAGTCTGTTGCTTGTTCAATTTTCTAGTTGGAACATTGACAGCAGCGATATATAGTCAATGGTACTCTTATTTTAGATGAACCAACATATGATTCTCTTGCCGAATTTGTATAGTTATTATGCATAAACATACGCATCGATATTTCATTTGTTGTCAATCATCACCGAAATCTATGTGCGACTAAATGTAGAGGGTAAAACAGAAGATGTAGCTGTCCGATTGTTGAGACTTTGCATGTTATAGTTATTCTACCTGTGGAATTTAGTGGAAGGGTACTATGGAGAGGTAAAGAAAAATCAGCTTCTGAGCTCACGATGTTTATATATATATATATATATATAACGTCGTATTAGTACAACAAAAGGAAATGCAACACTTTGTTTTGAGTTTTATTAGAACAAAATTATGGATTTATTGCTCTTTTTGTCTATTAAGTTCTAGAATTGGGTTTCTGCGGTTTTAGAATAAGGTTGTGGATTTTCCTCTGCATGAGTTCTATCTTTTATAGCATTAGACATGTAATTTATTTATGTAATTCCAGACGGGAAAGAACAACCACGATCATGGCGATGTGGGATTTTTAAGACCTGGTCGAGTGTTTTGAGATTGTGTAAGTTGCAATATAAACATGCATTACTTTTTTTTCAACTATTATATTGCTGCGTGTAAGTGTTTGATTGTTATATTTCTTTTTTTAGGTATAACAACATCCACATTGCTGGGAATATTTTGATTATGGTCCGCACAAAAAAATGTCTCAGACTTGGACAATCTATTCTAACATTGCCCCCACTTAAAATATAAAGAAGAGGAATGTAGTCCATTAGCCACCTGCTATAGAGCCTGGCTTTTGGCAAAACTATCACAAATGCTGTGAAAAGTTTTGCCAGACTTTATATGTAAAGCTGAATTTATCCTCAGATGGAGGAGTTCTCAAGGTCACGTTTTGCTCAAACTTTGGCAGTAGCATTATCATTTGTTTGATAATTGGTTTTTTTATCATTTATTCTAATTTGGGTCGGGCTAGCCACGCCCGAGTCTGATGGTGGTGGTGACAATGATGGTAGTGACGATGACCACAATGGTTGTAAAAAATTTAATATGGAATTTGATATTTAGTTTTTTGTCCCAAGCCTTCCAAGCATGGGCGAAAAAACCTTTCCCTGAACCTTACAAGACCCATTTGTGTTTGAAATATTATTTGTTTGCAGTTTTATCCATTAACACATAAAAATGGTAAAGAAAAAGAAAAGGCAAGTGAAGGGTGGAGGGGAGTGACGGTGATTCTGGGCCTCATTACCACGATTGGCCCATCCCACCCTTTCTTATAAAGGACTCTCCTCCTAATCTTCTAGTCAGACAAAAAAAAACTCGTTGTTTTTTAGGGTTCCTCCGCTTTCTCTCTCCCTCCGCCTTCTCTCCCGATTCAGATTCAGGTGACTCGCTATGGCGGCCAGAGCATCGACGGTCACCTACCGCACTGCGTGGGGAAATGTGAAATGGGATGGGCGCGGTCGTCGTCAATTTTCGGTAATCCCTAATCCGTCACGATCGCGCTCTCTGGGACTCGAAACATACGTTCGCGCTTTGTTTCTTTAATAATATGTGTGGCTGACTCTCTGGGACTCGAAACATTAAAAAATATTGTTAGTGATCTAGGGTTCTTGGGTTTAGATCTAGGATTTTAATATACATGCTCGACAATTTGATTTTAATATATTTATTGTCTCGGAGACAGAGTATTGTTGTTGTGTGAATTTTGAATTTGTGATTTCTCTTTGCTTGAATCTTTATGAGTCTGAGCATGAAAGTGCTCCCTCTTTTCGTGGGGTTGAAGTACCGGCTTTGAAGACTGGTGCTCTCTCTTTCCTAGGGGTTGAAGTACCAGCAGTTTTCAATGTATTTCATCTGAGTACTAAGATAAATGTGATATACTGTTGTTGAAACTTTTAGGAGTTTTAAACTTAGCTAGGCTTCTCTGTCAATGTATTAGTCTGTTGCTTGTTCAATTTTCTAGTTGGAACATTGACAGCAGCGATATATAGTCAATGGTACTCTTATTTTAGATGAACCAACATATGATTCTCTTGCCGAATTTGTATAGTTATTATGCATAAACATACGCATCGATATTTCATTTGTTGTCAATCATCACCGAAATCTATGTGCGACTAAATGTAGAGGGTAAAACAGAAGATGTAGCTGTCCGATTGTTGAGACTTTGCATGTTATAGTTATTCTACCTGTGGAATTTAGTGGAAGGGTACTATGGAGAGGTAAAGAAAAATCAGCTTCTGAGCTCAGGATGTTTATATATATATATATATATATATATATATATATATATATATATATATAACGTCGTATTAGTACAACAAAAGGAAATGCAACACTTTGTTTTGAGTTTTATTAGAACAAAATTATGGATTTATTGCTCTTTTTGTCTATTAAGTTCTAGAATTGGGTTTCTGCGGTTTTAGAATAAGGTTGTGGATTTTCCTCTGCATGAGTTCTATCTTTTATAGCATTAGACATGTAATTTATTTATGTAATTCCAGACGGGAAAGAACAACCACGATCATGGCGATGTGGGATTTTTAAGACCTGGTCGAGTGTTTTGAGATTGTGTAAGTTGCAATATAAACATGCATTACTTTTTTTTCAACTATTATATTGCTGCGTGTAAGTGTTTGATTGTTATATTTCTTTTTTTAGGTATAACAACATCCACATTGCTGGGAATATTTTGATTATGGTCCGCACAAAAAAATGTCTCAGACTTGGACAATCTATTCTAACATTGCCCCCACTTAAAATATAAAGAAGAGGAATGTAGTCCATTAGCCACCTGCTATAGAGCCTGGCTTTTGGCAAAACTATCACAAATGCTGTGAAAAGTTTTGCCAGACTTTATATGTAAAGCTGAATTTATCCTCAGATGGAGGAGTTCTCAAGGTCACGTTTTGCTCAAACTTTGGCAGTAGCATTATCATTTGTTTGATAATTGGTTTTTTTATCATTTATTCTAATTTGGGTCGGGCTAGCCACGCCCGAGTCTGATGGTGGTGGTGACAATGATGGTAGTGACGATGACCACAATGGTTGTAAAAAATTTAATATGGAATTTGATATTTAGTTTTTTGTCCCAAGCCTTCCAAGCATGGGCGAAAAAACCTTTCCCTGAACCTTACAAGACCCATTTGTGTTTGAAATATTATTTGTTTGCAGTTTTATCCATTAACACATAAAAATGGTAAAGAAAAAGAAAAGGCAAGTGAAGGGTGGAGGGGAGTGACGGTGATTCTGGGCCTCATTACCACGATTGGCCCATCCCACCCTTTCTTATAAAGGACTCTCCTCCTAATCTTCTAGTCAGACAAAAAAAAACTCGTTGTTTTTTAGGGTTCCTCCGCTTTCTCTCTCCCTCCGCCTTCTCTCCCGATTCAGATTCAGGTGACTCGCTATGGCGGCCAGAGCATCGACGGTCACCTACCGCACTGCGTGGGGAAATGTGAAATGGGATGGGCGCGGTCGTCGTCAATTTTCAGTAATCCCTAATCCGTCACGATCGCGCTCTCTGGGACTCGAAACATACGTTCGCGCTTTGTTTCTTTAATAATATGTGTGGCTGACTCTCTGGGACTCGAAACATTAAAAAATATTGTTAGTGATCTAGGGTTCTTGGGTTTAGATCTAGGATTTTAATATACATGCTCGACAATTTGATTTTAATATATTTATTGTCTCGGAGACAGAGTATTGTTGTTGTGTGAATTTTGAATTTGTGATTTCTCTTTGCTTGAATCTTTATGAGTCTGAGCATGAAAGTGCTCCCTCTTTTCGTGGGGTTGAAGTACCGGCTTTGAAGACTGGTGCTCTCTCTTTCCTAGGGGTTGAAGTACCAGCAGTTTTCAATGTATTTCATCTGAGTACTAAGATAAATGTGATATACTGTTGTTGAAACTTTTAGGAGTTTTAAACTTAGCTAGGCTTCTCTGTCAATGTATTAGTCTGTTGCTTGTTCAATTTTCTAGTTGGAACATTGACAGCAGCGATATATAGTCAATGGTACTCTTATTTTAGATGAACCAACATATGATTCTCTTGCCGAATTTGTATAGTTATTATGCATAAACATACGCATCGATATTTCATTTGTTGTCAATCATCACCGAAATCTATGTGCGACTAAATGTAGAGGGTAAAACAGAAGATGTAGCTGTCCGATTGTTGAGACTTTGCATGTTATAGTTATTCTACCTGTGGAATTTAGTGGAAGGGTACTATGGAGAGGTAAAGAAAAATCAGCTTCTGAGCTCAGGATGTTTATATATATATATATATATATATATATATATATATATAACGTCGTATTAGTACAACAAAAGGAAATGCAACACTTTGTTTTGAGTTTTATTAGAACAAAATTATGGATTTATTGCTCTTTTTGTCTATTAAGTTCTAGAATTGGGTTTCTGCGGTTTTAGAATAAGGTTGTGGATTTTCCTCTGCATGAGTTCTATCTTTTATAGCATTAGACATGTAATTTATTTATGTAATTCCAGACGGGAAAGAACAACCACGATCATGGCGATGTGGGATTTTTAAGACCTGGTCGAGTGTTTTGAGATTGTGTAAGTTGCAATATAAACATGCATTACTTTTTTTTCAACTATTATATTGCTGCGTGTAAGTGTTTGATTGTTATATTTCTTTTTTTAGGTATAACAACATCCACATTGCTGGGAATATTTTGATTATGGTCCGCACAAAAAAATGTCTCAGACTTGGACAATCTATTCTAACATTGCCCCCACTTAAAATATAAAGAAGAGGAATGTAGTCCATTAGCCACCTGCTATAGAGCCTGGCTTTTGGCAAAACTATCACAAATGCTGTGAAAAGTTTTGCCAGACTTTATATGTAAAGCTGAATTTATCCTCAGATGGAGGAGTTCTCAAGGTCACGTTTTGCTCAAACTTTGGCAGTAGCATTATCATTTGTTTGATAATTGGTTTTTTTATCATTTATTCTAATTTGGGTCGGGCTAGCCACGCCCGAGTCTGATGGTGGTGGTGACAATGATGGTAGTGACGATGACCACAATGGTTGTAAAAAATTTAATATGGAATTTGATATTTAGTTTTTTGTCCCAAGCCTTCCAAGCATGGGCGAAAAAACCTTTCCCTGAACCTTACAAGACCCATTTGTGTTTGAAATATTATTTGTTTGCAGTTTTATCCATTAACACATAAAAATGGTAAAGAAAAAGAAAAGGCAAGTGAAGGGTGGAGGGGAGTGACGGTGATTCTGGGCCTCATTACCACGATTGGCCCATCCCACCCTTTCTTATAAAGGACTCTCCTCCTAATCTTCTAGTTAGACAAAAAAAAACTCGTTGTTTTTTAGGGTTCCTCCGCTTTCTCTCTCCCTCCGCCTTCTCTCCCGATTCAGATTCAGGTGACTCGCTATGGCGGCCAGAGCATCGACGGTCACCTACCGCACTGCGTGGGGAAATGTGAAATGGGATGGGCGCGGTCGTCGTCAATTTTCAGTAATCCCTAATCCGTCACGATCGCGCTCTCTGGGACTCGAAACATACGTTCGCGCTTTGTTTCTTTAATAATATGTGTGGCTGACTCTCTGGGACTCGAAACATTAAAAAATATTGTTAGTGATCTAGGGTTCTTGGGTTTAGATCTAGGATTTTAATATACATGCTCGACAATTTGATTTTAATATATTTATTGTCTCGGAGACAGAGTATTGTTGTTGTGTGAATTTTGAATTTGTGATTTCTCTTTGCTTGAATCTTTATGAGTCTGAGCATGAAAGTGCTCCCTCTTTTCGTGGGGTTGAAGTACCGGCTTTGAAGACTGGTGCTCTCTCTTTCCTAGGGGTTGAAGTACCAGCAGTTTTCAATGTATTTCATCTGAGTACTAAGATAAATGTGATATACTGTTGTTGAAACTTTTAGGAGTTTTAAACTTAGCTAGGGTTCTCTGTCAATGTATTAGTCTGTTGCTTGTTCAATTTTCTAGTTGGAACATTGACAGCAGCGATATATAGTCAATGGTACTCTTATTTTAGATGAACCAACATATGATTCTCTTGCCGAATTTGTATAGTTATTATGCATAAACATACGCATCGATATTTCATTTGTTGTCAATCATCACCGAAATCTATGTGCGACTAAATGTAGAGGGTAAAACAGAAGATGTAGCTGTCCGATTGTTGAGACTTTGCATGTTATAGTTATTCTACCTGTGGAATTTAGTGGAAGGGTACTATGGAGAGGTAAAGAAAAATCAGCTTCTGAGCTCACGATGTTTATATATATATATATATATATAACGTCGTATTAGTACAACAAAAGGAAATGCAACACTTTGTTTTGAGTTTTATTAGAACAAAATTATGGATTTATTGCTCTTTTTGTCTATTAAGTTCTAGAATTGGGTTTCTGCGGTTTTAGAATAAGGTTGTGGATTTTCCTCTGCATGAGTTCTATCTTTTATAGCATTAGACATGTAATTTATTTATGTAATTCCAGACGGGAAAGAACAACCACGATCATGGCGATGTGGGATTTTTAAGACCTGGTCGAGTGTTTTGAGATTGTGTAAGTTGCAATATAAACATGCATTACTTTTTTTTCAACTATTATATTGCTGCGTGTAAGTGTTTGATTGTTATATTTCTTTTTTTAGGTATAACAACATCCACATTGCTGGGAATATTTTGATTATGGTCCGCACAAAAAAATGTCTCAGACTTGGACAATCTATTCTAACATTGCCCCCACTTAAAATATAAAGAAGAGGAATGTAGTCCATTAGCCACCTGCTATAGAGCCTGGCTTTTGGCAAAACTATCACAAATGCTGTGAAAAGTTTTGCCAGACTTTATATGTAAAGCTGAATTTATCCTCAGATGGAGGAGTTCTCAAGGTCACGTTTTGCTCAAACTTTGGCAGTAGCATTATCATTTGTTTGATAATTGGTTTTTTTATCATTTATTCTAATTTGGGTCGGGCTAGCCACGCCCGAGTCTGATGGTGGTGGTGACAATGATGGTAGTGACGATGACCACAATGGTTGTAAAAAATTTAATATGGAATTTGATATTTAGTTTTTTGTCCCAAGCCTTCCAAGCATGGGCGAAAAAACCTTTCCCTGAACCTTACAAGACCCATTTGTGTTTGAAATATTATTTGTTTGCAGTTTTATCCATTAACACATAAAAATGGTAAAGAAAAAGAAAAGGCAAGTGAAGGGTGGAGGGGAGTGACGGTGATTCTGGGCCTCATTACCACGATTGGCCCATCCCACCCTTTCTTATAAAGGACTCTCCTCCTAATCTTCTAGTCAGACAAAAAAAAACTCGTTGTTTTTTAGGGTTCCTCCGCTTTCTCTCTCCCTCCGCCTTCTCTCCCGATTCAGATTCAGGTGACTCGCTATGGCGGCCAGAGCATCGACGGTCACCTACCGCACTGCGTGGGGAAATGTGAAATGGGATGGGCGCGGTCGTCGTCAATTTTCGGTAATCCCTAATCCGTCACGATCGCGCTCTCTGGGACTCGAAACATACGTTCGCGCTTTGTTTCTTTAATAATATGTGTGGCTGACTCTCTGGGACTCGAAACATTAAAAAATATTGTTAGTGATCTAGGGTTCTTGGGTTTAGATCTAGGATTTTAATATACATGCTCGACAATTTGATTTTAATATATTTATTGTCTCGGAGACAGAGTATTGTTGTTGTGTGAATTTTGAATTTGTGATTTCTCTTTGCTTGAATCTTTATGAGTCTGAGCATGAAAGTGCTCCCTCTTTTCGTGGGGTTGAAGTACCGGCTTTGAAGACTGGTGCTCTCTCTTTCCTAGGGGTTGAAGTACCAGCAGTTTTCAATGTATTTCATCTGAGTACTAAGATAAATGTGATATACTGTTGTTGAAACTTTTAGGAGTTTTAAACTTAGCTAGGCTTCTCTGTCAATGTATTAGTCTGTTGCTTGTTCAATTTTCTAGTTGGAACATTGACAGCAGCGATATATAGTCAATGGTACTCTTATTTTAGATGAACCAACATATGATTCTCTTGCCGAATTTGTATAGTTATTATGCATAAACTTAATATGGTGGTGGTGACAATGATGGTAGTGACGATGACCACAATGGTTGTAAAAAATTTAATATGGAATTTGATATTTAGTTTTTTGTCCCAAGCCTTCCAAGCATGGGCGAAAAAACCTTTCCCTGAACCTTACAAGACCCATTTGTGTTTGAAATATTATTTGTTTGCAGTTTTATCCATTAACACATAAAAATGGTAAAGAAAAAGAAAAGGCAAGTGAAGGGTGGAGGGGAGTGACGGTGATTCTGGGCCTCATTACCACGATTGGCCCATCCCACCCTTTCTTATAAAGGACTCTCCTCCTAATCTTCTAGTCAGACAAAAAAAAACTCGTTGTTTTTTAGGGTTCCTCCGCTTTCTCTCTCCCTCCGCCTTCTCTCCCGATTCAGATTCAGGTGACTCGCTATGGCGGCCAGAGCATCGACGGTCACCTACCGCACTGCGTGGGGAAATGTGAAATGGGATGGGCGCGGTCGTCGTCAATTTTCGGTAATCCCTAATCCGTCACGATCGCGCTCTCTGGGACTCGAAACATACGTTCGCGCTTTGTTTCTTTAATAATATGTGTGGCTGACTCTCTGGGACTCGAAACATTAAAAAATATTGTTAGTGATCTAGGGTTCTTGGGTTTAGATCTAGGATTTTAATATACATGCTCGACAATTTGATTTTAATATATTTATTGTCTCGGAGACAGAGTATTGTTGTTGTGTGAATTTTGAATTTGTGATTTCTCTTTGCTTGAATCTTTATGAGTCTGAGCATGAAAGTGCTCCCTCTTTTCGTGGGGTTGAAGTACCGGCTTTGAAGACTGGTGCTCTCTCTTTCCTAGGGGTTGAAGTACCAGCAGTTTTCAATGTATTTCATCTGAGTACTAAGATAAATGTGATATACTGTTGTTGAAACTTTTAGGAGTTTTAAACTTAGCTAGGGTTCTCTGTCAATGTATTAGTCTGTTGCTTGTTCAATTTTCTAGTTGGAACATTGACAGCAGCGATATATAGTCAATGGTACTCTTATTTTAGATGAACCAACATATGATTCTCTTGCCGAATTTGTATAGTTATTATGCATAAACATACGCATCGATATTTCATTTGTTGTCAATCATCACCGAAATCTATGTGCGACTAAATGTAGAGGGTAAAACAGAAGATGTAGCTGTCCGATTGTTGAGACTTTGCATGTTATAGTTATTCTACCTGTGGAATTTAGTGGAAGGGTACTATGGAGAGGTAAAGAAAAATCAGCTTCTGAGCTCACGATGTTTATATATATATATATATAACGTCGTATTAGTACAACAAAAGAAAATGCAACACTTTGTTTTGAGTTTTATTAGAACAAAATTATGGATTTATTGCTCTTTTTGTCTATTAAGTTCTAGAATTGGGTTTCTGCGGTTTTAGAATAAGGTTGTGGATTTTCCTCTGCATGAGTTCTATCTTTTATAGCATTAGACATGTAATTTATTTATGTAATTCCAGACGGGAAAGAACAACCACGATCATGGCGATGTGGGATTTTTAAGACCTGGTCGAGTGTTTTGAGATTGTGTAAGTTGCAATATAAACATGCATTACTTTTTTTTCAACTATTATATTGCTGCGTGTAAGTGTTTGATTGTTATATTTCTTTTTTTAGGTATAACAACATCCACATTGCTGGGAATATTTTGATTATGGTCCGCACAAAAAAATGTCTCAGACTTGGACAATCTATTCTAACATTGCCCCCACTTAAAATATAAAGAAGAGGAATGTAGTCCATTAGCCACCTGCTATAGAGCCTGGCTTTTGGCAAAACTATCACAAATGCTGTGAAAAGTTTTGCCAGACTTTATATGTAAAGCTGAATTTATCCTCAGATGGAGGAGTTCTCAAGGTCACGTTTTGCTCAAACTTTGGCAGTAGCATTATCATTTGTTTGATAATTGGTTTTTTTATCATTTATTCTAATTTGGGTCGGGCTAGCCACGCCCGAGTCTGATGGTGGTGGTGACAATGATGGTAGTGACGATGACCACAATGGTTGTAAAAAATTTAATATGGAATTTGATATTTAGTTTTTTGTCCCAAGCCTTCCAAGCATGGGCGGAAAAACCTTTCCCTGAACCGTTCGGAGGTGTCCGAGTGGTGAAAAAAGGTAAAGCTAACTGAGAGGTGAAGCTGAACTCACCTTTTTCACCACTCGGACACCTCTGGACGGTTCAGTGAAAGGTTTCTTTGCCCATTCTTGGAAGGCTTGGGACAACAAACTAAATATCAAATTCCAAATTAAATTTTTTACCACCATTGTGGTCATCGTCACTACCATCATTGTCACCACCACCATCAGATCTAGGCGTGGCCGGCCCGACCCAAGTTAGAATAAATGATAAAAAACCAATTATCGAACAAATGATAATGCTACTGCCAAAGTTTGAGCAAAATGTGACCTTGGGAACTCCTCCATCTGAAGATAAGTTCAGCTTTACATATAAAGTCTGGCAAAACTTTTCACAGCATTTGTGATGGTTTTGCCAAAAGCCAGGCTCTATAGCAGGTGGCTGATGGACTTCATTCTTCTTCTTTGTATTTTAAGTGGGGGCAATGCTAGAATAGATTGTCCAAGTCTGAGACATTTTTTTGTGCGGACCATAATCAAAATATTCCCGGCAATGTGGATGTTGTTATACCTGAAAAAAGAAATATAACAATTAAACACTTACACGCAGCAATATAATGGTTGAAAAAAAGTAATGCATGTTTATATTGCAACTTACACAATCTCAAAACACTCGACCGGGTCTAAAAATTCTTATATCGCCATTACATCACCATGATCGTGGTTGTTCTTTCCCGTCTTGAATTACATAAATAAATTACATGTCTATTATTATAAAAGATAGAACTCATGCAGAAGAAAATCCAGAACCTTATTCTAAAACCACATAAACTCGATTCTAGAACTTAATAAACAAAAAGAGCCTGACCATCTTTTCTGCTATCAAGTAAGCAATAAATCCATAATTTCGTTCTAAATGTAAAACTCAAAGCAAGTGTTGCATTTTCTTTTGTTGTACTAGTAAGACGCTATATATAAACTTCGTGAGAGAAGCTGATTTTTCTTTACCTCTCCATAATACCCTTCCACAAACGTGCAATGGATCACCACTCACTCAGAGCTACTGCGATGTCCAAAGTCACGAGGTAAGCTTGTTCCTTTTTCCGTATTTGATTCCGATTACTTGCTAAAGTTTACTGTTTTGTTTTTGACAAGAACGCACGTATGGATGCCTCAAACCATGAGATGATCAGCATCGTCAGTGTAAGTTTCTTGTTCCTTTTTGCTTATTTGATTCCGAATTTACTCGATCGCTCAAGTTTACTATCATTTTCTGGGTTTTATATATTTGATCGATTATGTTTGTTTCTCAAATAGTAGAGTTTAGTGGGTCATAACAAGGCACTGCAAATTGTACTAATCTGTTTGAGCAATTGATAGGGTTATGAAACCTTCAACTCTGAATTTCAGGCTTCGTTATATGAATGCTCTATTGGAAGCTAGATTTTAATTCTTAAGGGCATCGGAGAAGTACCCTTTCAATTCTGGTATAACCCTTTTCAACTTTGCTGTTGCACACATTTGAAAAACAGGAAGAAAGCAAATGAACTTATTTGTCCTCGGTCTTTTAAGAACATGGTACATCTGTTCTAAGTAAACATACTTTTACCTAACATGTTGCAGCTTTATTTTAGCTATTAGTTTGCTTTTGGAGTTGCATACCGATTACAATACTACCATCTTTAAAGTGGAAGTGAATTGCTTGGTTCAACAGTCAGCGATTCAGCATTCAATTCTTTGAAGCGGCCATTTTATGCAAAACTGGTCAAGCCTTAGATTACCTACCTCCAAAATAGGTCCATTGTATGCTGTGACTTATGATCAGATGTTGCCTCTCTAGTCTTAAACAAAAGCTCATTCTTTCGGTCTGAAATGCCTATGCATTCACTCAAACTTTTGCCGATGTCCACTAGTGGCTTTGTCTGAACGTTATACTGTTTATCATGTCTTTGCAAGACCGGTTTATGTGATTGCTATTGCTGCTGCTAGTTTGGTACTTACTCTAACATGTTCTCACCACCATCTATGTTCTATTCTTCTAAGACAAACTTGTGCTTGCTGTGCAGGTAGAGCACCATAGAGTGGTGGTCGCTGAGTTGGTGGATAGGTTAACAAGTGCATGCTGGGACAAGTGAATCACCAGTACTACGCGTGGGAGCAAGTTAAGTTCCAGTGAAACAGCTTGCCTCTCAAAATGTGTCCGGCGCTACATGGATTTGGGTTTAATTGTGGAGAAGCGTTTACTGTGCAGCCAGCCAGAGTACTACCCAATGGGAAGATGTGAACCAATTTCGCAGCTTCTGGTGTTCGTTATGTATCAGTTGAAAAATGTTCTGTAATTTGCAAACAAGAGTTTCCCCCATCTTCATTTTCAACTTGGAACTACTGTAGGATGTTTTTCCAGCACCAGCAGTGTCACCTAAAAGTAATTTCATCAAACCCCTTATCTGTTTCTTTTTTTTTTGAGAACTGCATTTATGCTCCATTTCAATATATGCCTATATGGAGATCATAGTGTTTTTTTCTATGCAAAGACTTCCACACATGCACGAGGGAAATGCTGCAATCTAAAATTCATCCAAGGAACAGAACTATAGAGACTTGAATACTTAAAATTACTCTTGTATTTGCTGCTAAAATGACATAAATACGACATAATTTACAATCCCGGTCCTCTGCAAATAAAAGTTAATAGTAGCAGCTGGATGGAAAAGTTCCATAGGTTTAAGATCCAAAAGAAAGAACAGTTACATATCCTTGTTCATGCAAATGCTGTGCTCTAGTAGGTCTTTCATGCAAAACTTATTACACAGCTTGTTGCAGCTGAATTGTATCATCGGTTTGACTTCTGCTCCTAGCTATTCCCGCCTCTTTTGTATTCGCCAAGTCACTGAAAGGAAGTTGATGATCAAGACCAGATGTAGTTGAAGATGTTAAATGCAACGGATGATCAAATTTACAAGCTGGCCCAAATTTGCAAATGCCATAGCGACTGTAATGGGTGCAAATATTCTGATCCTGGATTTTGAAACAAATTTTGGATCAATGGCATGCAAACATGAAAGCCGTAAGTTGTGATCAAAAATCTCAGACGTAGTCAATAAACATTCTGTTGGAAAGCAAACAAGCAATCACGACGATTTTCAAGAGAAAAAGTTCATCTTTGTGAAACAATTATGAAGCTAAGCTAAATTGTGCCCAAAATCTTCCAAAGTTATGGGAGAAGAAAACAGGGAAGAAAAATTTACACCACCCCAGCAGAGCAGGAAAAAGGGAAGAAAAATTGCATTTCCCAAATCACACAATAATAAAACTATATACAACAGGTACTTGCTACCTTCTAAAATGGAATTTTTAGTTACCCATGTTGTCAAGATGACAAGTCGAATTGAGCAACATGGGGGACCATTGAATCGGCAGTTGAGTTACTTCCGTTACGAGGAAATAAACCCCATCACGACAGTGGCAGAAAGACAATTTCAAATCCAAACCAAAACATACTTTTCATCATCCCGAAAAAGATATTCATCTTGTTTTTGCTCCATGCAACATAAAGTGAAAACAGTTTTAGGATATATTCCAAAAGTTATAAAAATAAAATAGTAAATATAATAGATTCATTGTCTAGAGCATGTGCAAATACTTACTGGTCTCAAAGGAAGGCCCTTGTCACTGAGTGCAAATGAGGGGGATACTGCAGTCTGACTTTTCGGATGATGATATTTGCAATTAGATTTAAACTTACAGTCCCCTGTTCTTAAAAAGAAACTGCATAAAGGTTGTCCAGGCCGTTCTGGGAATTCATCAACTTGATTTGACTGTGGATATTGTTTATACATATTGGTTTCAATCCCTGAGTTGTTGATAACATATGGTGGCGGTGCAGGCATGCTTCTTTCTAGATATACTGGTGCCTAAACATGCCACATGAAATCAATAATTAACAAGAGACGAGTGCATTGAAAAATGTAAAAGGAAAACAGAAGTATTTTTCTATGTTCTAGAGAGAGAGCGAGAGAGAGAGAGAGAGAGAGAGAGAGAGAGAGAGAGAGAGAGAGAGAGAGAGAGAGAGAGAGAGCTCACAATGACCTATTGAAATGTTCATATTATGAAATGGATGAGACTTATTCAAACCATAAACTCTGTATCATAGGAGTGATGAATATACCTGATAACCATTCCATTCTGTATTTCGAGAAGGAACTCCTTGAGATGGTGGCATCATCAGTGGCACATAAGGCGGAGTCTCATTCAATGATCTAGGTGCAGACCAAGATGATGATTGTGATCCACCTTGTAATGATGCAGGTCCACTGTTACCAAATCCAGACGGAGGGTCAGATCCTCCTGCAGCAGTAGGATCAGGGTGGTTATACTTGCAGTTTGATCCATACTTGCACGAGCCAGTGCGCATATAATAGGGACACTCTCTCTCCCCCTGTAATAAAGAATATTTAGAGGTGATGTTAAAACATGATAAAAGACCTCATTGATGAAGAAACAAAGTACATATACAGCTTAAACCTCAAAGACTGAATTTTACATTCATTTTCAAAATCAGCAGGTTCGAGAAAAAATCTGTACCTGTCGAATTGGCAGTCCCAGAAAGTTAAGTTCCTCAACTGGAGCTACCGGAGTTTTCCCCTTTCCATGGATGTATCTGCAACCTTTTCCATATTTGCATCCCCCTGGCCTTAAGTAATACTGCAACAAAGTGTTACAATATCATGAACTGGTACCAGTTCACATAAGCATTTCAACGACTTAAATACAAGGTACAAGGGGAAATATGGCATTGACATATATGCACACTTATCTTCAATTTTCAGATAACCAGAAGTAGAATCCCATCACAAAGACGGGATAAACTAAGATGCTCCATACCGAATACATGAACAAAAACATCATTAGGACAACAAATAACCTTGCATTCTGTCTGGCTTGGCTTCTCTGACAACTCATTCCCTTCCTTCACTTTGTCTTTGAAAACCTGGGACTGGTAGAATTCAAAACATCAACAAACAGAAAGTGAGCAGCTAGCAGAAATATTCATGATAAGGGCATATTCATATGTCAACCCTTCCAAAGTAGCCATTAGCTAGGTGCAATAATTCCAACATATATAGCATCCAAAAAAAAAAAAACCCGGTTTCAGCTACGAAAAGCAGCAACTACTAATATGCAAACAAACACTAATTACATGAACAATCTCCTCGATGAGCAATACCATGTTCACCAAATATGTTAGCTCATTTTACGCTGACAATATTCATCATTCCAGCCTAACATACCAACCACCCCATACTCTCTCAAAATTCCACATGCACACACACAGACAAACACACATATAGACATAGTGATAAATGAGGCCAAGCATTGCAAAGTCCCAATCTTTGTATCATAACCAAACAAAGCAGACACATTTGCATTAAAACATGTATAATCGGATAAGTGTATGTAGAGATTGACTACCTGATTGTTGCTCTTCCTTCTAACAGGGTGATTAAACTTGCAATTGGATCCGAACTTGCAAGACCCCGTCTTCAGGTAAAAGGAACAGTCTTCGGCTTCAAGCCTCACCGGGTACTGATAGCATCTGTTATATTCTCCTCCCTTCTTCTCCACCTCAACACCATTCTCTCCTCCTTCATTGCTCTCCTCCTCACTCTGTCTCTCACTACTTTTGTCTTCGATTTCGCCACCATTACAGCTCTTCTCCGCCTCAACCTCCTCTTTCTTCTCCACCGCTACCACCTCCGCCACCTCAGCATCGTCGCCTTTCAAATCCAGCTTCCGAATCTCATCACTCACCGCATGACCGACATCAACAGCATCGGGATCGGGACCGGAACGGACAACCGCCGACACGTCACCATCACCACAGGAGCGGTGACGGTCCTCCTCCCTCTCGGCGGCGGTGGAGTGTTGAGACCCTATGTCGGAATCGCTGAGGTGAACCTGATCAATTTCGTTGTTGTTGACGGTGTCGGAATCGAGATTCGGGGGAATAGAGACGACGGAGAATAAGGATTCAGAGAGCTCCATTCTCCCTCCACATTTCAAAACCCTAATTTAACAAAAGAGAGATGATGAGACTGGGAACCGAGGAGGGTAAAAAGAAGCGCTTGCTTTATAGCTCTCAGCTGCAAACGGTGTGGACTAGTGGGAGACTAGCCTAGTAAAACTAAAGTCATAAAACCGACATGTCGTTTTATTCACGTGTGTTCTCACATACACGTGTTAGTTGTTACACAAACAGTCCCTTCATTTGACTAGAAAATATTACCTAAACTCTTTACGGCGGTAAAATTGGCGATAAGAGGGTAATACAATTATCTTTCTGTTTTGGTAAAGATGCCTTGCCAATTAATTAGAGTTGGGTGAGTATGAACTTTCAATTTGAAGTTTAGTGTGAGCAATGTGTTTTTTTCAATGGATGTGAGCAATGTGTTGCTCCAAAACTCATTGTAATAGTTTCATCATAACTTTCTTGATCTAAAATTTCAGGACAAATATATTTATACATTAACATACTAAGGGTGTAAGTAGAGTGTTGGTGGTTGCAGGATTGTAAGGTTAATATCAGAAATGTAAGGGGTGCTGTTTTTTTGTTTGGTACTTGTACTTTGCATAGCTCCATCTGAATGGTACTTGATCCAAAATTTAGAGCAACTATAACAGTAGGCAATCAAAGAAGAGAATGTAGAATTAGCATATGACAACATGTTGTGAAAAATCTGCTTAAGATCCAAGCAATTGCTGTTGCCGCATTAAATTAAAGGGCCTAATGAAGGCCCGAGGAAAATCAGAAATGATTGTCACTCTGAATAGCAATTACAGGGGAAAATCTTAAATCCTACTCCTCACCTAAAACTAATTTGTCAATCGAACAACAGATTCCTTAGTCATGTTACATGATTACATCCCACTTTGCTGCATATCCGGTCACCGCGATCGCCCTTTACCTTTCTTTACTGAATGCCCAGTCTTCCGCTTATGACGGCTGAAATCTGACACAAACCGGAAGGTCTGCCCACACCCTGGCTCAGCACAGACGTAGGGACGAGCACCTGTGTGTACCCTGATGTGCTCCGTCCGAGCCCATGCCCACTTGAATGTCATCTTGCATCCCTTCCAAGGGCACCGAAGGGGGCGGTCATCCTCGTGCACTCGGCGATGTTGCACCAGATACTTGTGCGAGAAGAATTTCTTTCCACACCCCTTGACTGGACACACGTTTTTCTTGTGGAGATTAAGCTCGTGTTTCGTGCCAAAACTCATGGTGCACCCCTCAATATCACACACGAATTCTGCTTCCTCTACCCACGCACCTGAAGCGTTCTTTGTCTTTCGAGCTGACGCATTCTTTGTCTTCACAGCTGAAGCAGTGTTTACCTTGATCCTACCGGTTTGTTGCTGCTCTTTTGCCTTTTTCCTTCCAGTTTCTGGCTGCACTTTTGCCTTTTTCCTACTGGTTTCTGGCTGCTCTTTTGGAGGTCTTTTTCTAAGTCGCGTGCTAGGCCCACCTTCTGGTTCCTCAGCACGGACATCAGTGGTGTTTCGGATCCTGGGAGTCTGTTGCTGGCTTTCTTGTAAACGGCGGGACCCTTGTCTCACACGCTGAGGGGTTTCCCGTTTCATTTGCTGAAGGGTCTCTGGTTTTATCTGCTTGCCTCGGACAATCTTATGCTGCAGTGCAGCATTATCGTCCGTTGTTTCATCCAGAGCTGCTTCTTCTCTCTCAACAATTTTGGCCTGCTTGCTTTTAGAAGTCTTCTTTTGTCGCTGGCGAGAACTGACCCCATAAAGATTTTGTGAGGTAAAATTTTCTCTCCCAATGCTTTTACCTTTGTTGCGTCTAAGTGACCTCCTATGCAACTGATGGATACTTTCCTCAAGTGAATCATCTGAAACCGCAGAGAACTCTCTGGTATTACTTTCAGCAACCCGCTTCTGCTGATGATCAGAATCAACTCCAACTGAATCATCTGACACCACAGAGAAATCTTTGGCACTGTGCTTTGCTTGCTTACTTTTAGCAATCCGCGTCTGCTGCTGTTGAGAATCAACTCCCATTGAATCATCTGAAACATCATCATCCCCCACAGAATGCTTGGCTTGCTTGCTTCGAAGAGTCCTCCTGTTTTGCTGACGGAAATCATCTTCCATTGAATCACTCGACACTGCATCTTCTTTCTCAATATTTGATTTCTTGGTTGGACCACTCTCTATATGTTTGCCTTGCTTGTTCTTGAGAAACCTCGTTTGCTGTAGATGGGAGTCATCATCTACTGACTGAGCAGAAACTGCATCAGTATGTTTTGCTTTCTTGGTTGTCTCACCATCTACGGTCATTTTCCTCTTCCTAGAATACTGTTTCGTCACCACAGTTTTCTCAGTTTTGTGTGTGCTTTCTGTGTTTCCATGAAGCTTCTCATCTGGAATTGGCGATTCCTGGAACCTCCTCCGTTCTTGCTCCACCTTTTTCTCTTCATGTTCCCTTTTTATTAGGAAGGGATGAACTTGATTTGACATCCAAACTTTACCGCACCATTTCCCTACCACTACCTTTTTCTGTTTGGCAGGCCTCCTCCCACAGACCTCAGGTCCAGCAGGGGAGGTAGCTGGAGAACTACGACCAAATGCATTGTATATAACAGAATTGTATGGCATCTGCTTACTATAAAGATGAGAGCGGCTAAGGCTGGCACTGTAGAAGAGATTGATCCCCATCTTTACAGCCCAGTCTCCATTCCCAGCAATGGCTTCCTCACTATCCAGAGCTGACTGAATCCTCTGCTCATCCGCCCTGGTGGCATTCCTGAATACCAAATCATTCCAGGGATAATTTACTCCCAGTTCTTCCGCTATTTCTTTTGCTTCATCCACTATCCGCGGATAGTCTGCAAATGTATTGATTGAAAATCAGAGCTAGTTAGACTATAGGGATATATGATGGTCTGGTTATCGATAAATGGTATTGCTTTTAAATATTAATTATAAAGACTGCAAATAAAATTAACCATTTTAAGAGCTTGTCAAAGGAATAAGCTTTTCGTCTTCATCCCACTTCCGGTTTACACAACTAACTACACTAGGCCAATAATATAGACAGAAAATGGCTGGCAGAAGCTCTATCATCTTATGACATTAACCATACACTATCGGGGAAAACTTCTTCATCCTTTGTTTGCTGCAACAAGGCACCAAATCCCATTTAAGCAATGGTGCCTCCACCGTTCCATTTAGCCATAAAATTCAGAAAATACGAAATTTTCACCCAAGAAGCTAAACTAAAACTTAAGCAGCAGAACGTCCCGTATTCCTAGTCAACTGCATAACATACAAAACAACCAATTGGATAAGCTGATACTACTTTCTACCCATTTCATCTACCATTCAGCAAGATTTGAACCCGTGAACACTCTACTCGTTTCATCTAAACTACTTTCCTGTTACCAGTCATAATATATTCACACAAAATGATCTTTACTACAGTAGGGGCTTTCATGTAAGTAAAGAACTGGATTAGAAAAGGAGAATGAACAAAGTCAGAAACTGTAAATTAACAGAAACACACACCTGGATGACAAAGGAGTAATATATGGGCGCCGCCAAATGAACGGAGCTGCTGCTCAACCTCTACGGCATGCTCAAGGCAGAACACATGCATTCTAGAAGAATCATGGTCAAATCCTGGAGCAAATGATGTACCTGTGCTATCTTTCCGTAAAGTGACCTGACCAAATCCAGTTGGTTGAACGTCAAATGCATCTGGGGAGCCAGAATATGAAACCTTCATTGGATCTATAGATGTACCCACCAAACCATTTGTCTTTGTCAAAGCAAGATTATTGGTGTCAAGATCAACAGAATATTGATGACCCTTATCCTTGAAATTAGTTGCTTCAGGTCTATTTTCCACATAGACATCAATAGTTGGGAGTCCATTACCATCAATTGTTGGGAGTCCAATACCAAAATCAAATCCTGGTGAAGTGGGACTGCGAACCCCAGCTGTACCACCATAAGAGGCTCTCAAAGGAGGACTAGCACTTTGATACTCATATCTACCTTCCAAAGAACAGTCAGACAAGTTTGATTTGTCACCACAAACAGGAACATCTTGGTCAGCCTGATCTTCCTCCGAGTCAGATGAAACTCCATAGGTCAAAGCTAATAGCCCAAGTGCATTAGTATCTCTCTGGTTTTCAGTATTTGAATCAACTTCATTGGATGGATCTGTGATCTGATTTTGATTATCAGCAGACTGAACGGGCGCATCATATAAACTATCAGGGGCACTTTTTTGCTTCAATCCTGTTTCTGAAGGAATAAACATATAAACATTCAAGATTAGAAGTTACGGTTGAACTAAAAAAATTACATAGAAAAATCATTTACCAGATAAGTGCAAGAATGATATAAACGCGAAATACATCAAAATATGCGTACAAAATGACAAATTTGGGAATTGGTAAGTAATCAGATTGATCTAAGTGCATATTTACTAATGTACTTTGAGCACATGGAAGAATGAAAAGGGGTGGTAGGTAACTCAAGTTGGAGATCTCATCCCTGAGGTTGCATAAACCAAGGTGCATTGTTCAAGACCAGAATTGTTTTTAAAAGTAATTTACAACTGTGCTTCCCTCTGTCCAAATGATGCATGTATCAGTGTTTCAGTGGAACAGTCATCACAGTAATAGAGGTTCCTTATCTAAGTCTACCCACAAGAAAAAATCTTGGGCTACAATATCAGTTTGAATAATAAGACTGTCCATATAGAGAAGAAATTTTCAGAATAAACCAACCTGTACAGGGACCCTTCTTAGAACTATTTGGATCTCCATTTGCACCCTGGATTGGCTCACAATCAACAGCCCAATCATTGAAAAAACTATAATCTGCTGACCTGAGATATCTGGCTGCTGCTTCTCTTGGTTGAATGATAGCAACACATGAAAAGCTCAAAATCCCACATGTAACACAAGAAAACAGTCTCTGATCTGACAACCCTTCCCCTTCGACATTACTTTCTCTTTTAGCGCTCATGTTCAACATCTTAGAAGGAGTAGCTGCACTGTCATTTCCATTTAATGAGAGATGTCGGCTACTTTCACATAAAGATGCAAGTTTTCCTTTCACCGAAACCTGCTTGATTCCCCGATTTCCGTCTATAATGAGATCATCCGGGTTCACTCTCAACTGTGAACCAACACGTAATTTTGAACAAACAGAAATGTCTGAAGAACTCTGTGGTAGAAGTACGATTGACGACCCTTTTCCAAGAACATGAAGCAGCTCATTGTTCTGAATGACATTCTTCACAAATAAACCCTTAACTACTGTTTCTCCTTCACCCTTTTTCTTATCTTTTAGTCGAGAACTTCGAGGTTCAGCACTACTGTGCACAGGTGTTCTGCAGAATAAGCAGTTTAGCAACTGATTATCTATCCAGATATTTTTGAATTGGTGTCTTCAAACTCAACTAGTAATCAACCATAATGCGCTTATTTGTAGAAATTCGCAATTACGCAATTAGGCAAATGGAACTTGCAAAAGGTCACAAACAAACCTTGAACATAATGCTAGAGCAAGATCATAAAGTAACTGAAAATGAGACACCATAGGAGGATAATTGATTGAAGCTCGTCGAACAGCAGCATCATTGGCAACCCTCAACCACTCAGGAGTTGCAATGTTGGCTGCCTCCCCACAATTAAATCCTATAGACAATTCAACAAATAGTCATTTTGATTTATAAAAATACAAAGACAACAACAGCAGTGACTTTAGTAAATATAAACTAATGCTCACTCACCATGACTGAATCCAGTGTGATACGCTCTTGGAAAAGTGACAACAAATTCCCCAGCATTTTGCACTAACCTGATTCAAAGCAACCAGAGATGTAAGAATATCATGAATGACTAATTCATCATATACAATGAGGAATTTCAAAAGCAACTTTAAAAGACAAAGTAATACTTTAGGAATTACCTGCAGCATGGAATCCCTGAACTGATAAATACTTCAGGTGACATCACGGTGGTCTTCTCACCAAGAGTCGCAAATGTAACTGAACAAAAACAAATGCCATTAAAGGTGTAGATAGTGTGGAGAAAGGAACTATATAGAATCAAAGCCAAAAGTAAAATCATCACATAAGCGAAAAGCATAACAAGTTCCCCAAGTCGACTGATAAGTTCACATTGTCGTGAGTAACTAATTTGACACAGACAGTTTGAACACTAAGCATTCTATAGTCATAACATCAAACAAACCAGTTGAACTGACATTTCCAACTAAGTTCAAACAGAACAGAGCACAACTAAAAACAGGGGACACATAAACTCACCAAGAGGATTGATCTCTCCTCCATACCCCTGAACCCTCACCACCTCCTCAAACGCCACGGCAGCCTCCCTGGGCACGCCATACCAAGTCTTCCCGGCCCCCATATGCAAATAATTGAGGCTATGCAAGTCATGATCCTCCACATGCCAAGCAAACCAGCTGAACATCATAGCCACATACACCATGGGACACGTAACCCCGGGAATCTCCTCCTTCATAAACCTCAACAAAGAGCCTCTGGACCTCGAAACCCCTCTCATATTCCACGCCGTCTCCCCAAGCGTAACCCCATCCCCTGCCTCCCTGCTAGTACTCCCCCCGCTCTTCTTCGAGCTCAGCGGCACGAATGCCGACCCGGGCATGTCATTGGCGTACTCGACCGAAAACGGCTTGTCCACAGTGGCCTTCCAGTACAGCGTTTCGATATCCAAAGCGCTCAGCCCTCCCTTCTTCCTCTGCCTCTTCAGGAAGCTCTTCTCAAAGCTCTTCGCCTTCGCCTCGAACTGACTGAAAGTGTAATGCTCGCCGCTCTGCCAGACGGGTCTCTGCACGGGGCGGGCCTTCCGGGGGCAGAACCCGATCTGCTGCTGCCGGGTGGTGAATGTGGGCTGGGCTTTCGGGCCTTTACCGGTTACCGGCCCGTTACGTAGCACCAGACTCTTGTTGAGGTTAGCAATTGCGGTCTTCTTCGGCGCCGGAGGGACAGGTGGCACGATTTTGCAGATGCCGTACTGGGAAGCTTCTTTCTCGATCTTGAAAATGTAGGCAATCGGATCTTGGAACTCGGCCCAGGTGGGGTGGTACTCGGGAGCTACGGGGAGGGCTCGCAGCCAGGGGAGGACCTCCGGGGGCTGCTCTGGAGCTGCGGCCATCAAATTGGATCAGCTGAAAAGGAGAGATCTTTGGTGGGTTTTGGATGACTGGTCATGCAAAACCCATGGGGAATTTAGGGTGGGGAGGGCTTCGATTTGGTGCTCTGTTTCTTTTGGGATGAATACAAAGGAAAACTACAGGGGAGGGAGGAGTGAGAGGCAGAGGAGGTCGTGTCTCATGTGAGTGGGGTTTTATTCTGGGTTTGAGAGCACGACATCAAAATGACGCTGTCTTTTTCTATTTTTACCATTCTGCCATTTTCTTTGGAGGGTCTGATTGACTACATATCAAGCGTACGATATTTGAATCAAAAAGAGCATGCTTTGCTAGCTTAGTTTATAATAACTCGGTTCTCTCTATTCGGTAATCATTAGATTCCTTACGGCCATCCTCTACCGGTGATCATAATGTGCCCTCTCTTTCTCCACCGTACCACGTTGACCGTCTGTAGCAACTACTGTAGTTGACAAACTGAACGGCCGCTGCCGCGTTAAGTGCGAGGTCTAAATATACATTAGACCTCGCACTTAAAGCGGCTGCTAGCTTATGGTTATTGAAGGTAAGATGGACAGACTTATGACTGAGCAGATTCTGAGTTGCTAACACAAATGAGTCATGCAGAAGGCGAGATGAGAATGGCTTGAAGACAAATGATATCTGGTCTGAAAGTGCTTTTACAGTGAATATATGTTGACTTCACCGATCGCAGACAAGGTAAATTCTGATCAGATAGATATGGTTGATGGCATTGACAGACAACCATCAATATATCTACTTCCCATTTCATGATATAAAGACCTACGGACCTAATCGTTTGAACTCAATCAATGTAATTTATTGTGATTTGCATGAGTCTAGGTTGAGAATGCTTGCCCAGTATGGCAGGAGGAGCACAGGACATTGAGGAGGACCACTTTATCACTAGAAGGCAACAAGGCATACTCCCTTTTTTCTCTGCGCTGGTATTTCATTTCTTCACTGCAAGAAGTAAACTCCCCCTTCTACCTCGTGCATTTTGACTCCATCCTTTTCAGTTTTCACATTTTGGGTTGTCATAGAATGCAAATCAATGATCTACTTAAATAGGATAATCTAACAATGTAAGCTGTCGCTAAAATATCAGAGAAGCATCATGACAAACTTACTTGATGCATAAATATAGTACAGATGGATACTACTTCGTCCTATAACATTGGGATTGTCATAAATTGTTTCAGTTTAAGCAGTTAAGTCACTCTCCTTAGAACTCTGTTGTGCTTCTGAGAGCACAAGGGTAACTGGACAATGATCACTTCCATAGAATCCTGCAGAGTTTCGAATGAGTGCCAGTTAGCTGTGCATATTGGTATATACTATGGAGAGGGAAAAATTGAGATGGAATCAACTGACATTATAAAGCTGATGAGATTTTGTTTTAGCTTGTGGGATCACAACTACACAGTTTGAAATGCATTTGCCAGAACATTTCACCACAAAAGGTAAAAGCTACATGAGTCACATATCTCTTTTCTTTGTGTTCCGCTTCTTTAGTTTGTTTCAATGAATGCTAGATTTTAGATGTAATCCATATTGTAATAAGGATCATCAAACCATAATTACATGATTTGGTGCCATCATCAGAAGACTATGTCTTTAACTCTTTGTACATGCTTTGATCTCCACCAACCGACACTTATGGATGAGGGATACTAGCCTATTGAGTTTGAAATGAGAGTCTGTTTCTATTTTAAACTATAAACTGAATTCTGTAATTCGTATATATCTTGCCAATTCCAACATTTGCAAAAAAATACACAGCCAGCAGAGGTAATATTTGAAATGGAAAAAACTAATACCTTCAAGTTCAATCCCTTGCCCATGCATCTCACATGAAACAATCCTATCTTTGAGTTGCTCTGCAACTACAAAATAGTCTATCCTCATCCTTTTGCCTCTATACCTGCCAGAAAGCCAACCATTATGTTTATTATGTGCTGTACACTGTATAATAACAATATTTGGTTATTCAGATACTTTCTGGTTCCTCTATGCACATCTAATGATTGCACATCAAGATGGAAACTATGATTGACAAATATTTCAACTCGACTAACACAACAGTAATCCTATTTAATTTTCAATGATAAGTTTCTACGTGCACGTTCCTTATGGTCTTACTTTCCAATGGGATTTCCTGACCAGGAGAAGCCATGCTCCATGTCCTTCTCTTTGTGGAGGAATCGGTATGCATCTATTAGCTTTCCCCTGAAAGACACATCATCAGACAGTAAAAGTTATTATTTATCAAAGTAACAATACAACTCCAAGTAAATAAATGAAAAGCTCCTTTTACTAAATAATATCAATTCAACTAGATTGCTATGAGATCTCTTCCTTATCCAATCCCCTCCCTTCCTCACTCTATTGAGACAGATACGAATAAGGCCATGCAGGCAGACAATGAAAGAATGCAAAGGGAACAAGCTAATAAGTTGAGGGTAACATACTCTTTCAATATGTTTCCAAAACGCTTTCTCTCAGACAAGGTAAATCCAGGCTGTCCACAATCCTGAATTATCAAGATAACAAACCATCTCAGGGTTTAATATAACAAAGATAGGGTACATTTACAGTTCACATATGTAGCTTCCTGCAGTCCTATACCCTTTGACCATGACAAAGGTCTAATGTTAAACCTCGGTACGCAAACTTCCTAAAATGAAACAGGGACAGCAGTGAAAATGGTATCAAAACAAATGGTGGAAATTCTTGGAACAGAAGTATTACAAGTCCATGATTAACAAGATCCTCCACATCTACAATGTTTCCTCTTTCCTAAAAGGTGAGATTCCAGATGACGGCCAGGAACCTCAAAATTCTAAGTAAAAAGGAACACAGCAGTTCAAATAGATGGGAACTTCAAAATACATCCTAACTGAAGAGTTGCATAAGCATCCAGAAGAGGTATTGGTCCTTATATATTCCACCAGCTCAACCTCATTCTTCAGAATTTACCTTTTTAAGTTAATTATGACTAGTTGACAAAGGCCAAGTACTATACGACAACCACAATAATGTCCTAAGAAGCTTCAGTTTGAAATATAACCTCTTTATTCGGAGGAACATAACCATTAACCTTTGCTGCACTGAAAAAATCTGGATGACTAACATCGATTTCTTCATGGCTGCATACAAACAGAAAATATAAGTTCCTCCATAAGAAATATAATATATCTAATGAGGTGCATAGGAACATAAACAAGATTATATTACAGAATCGCTGACATGATAAGCCCAGAACAATTTTTCAATAGGTTAGCATATAATGGGACCTGTAACATGGTATTAATGGATTATTTTAAACGTGACAGTTAGAAAAACCTTTCTTACAGAAATTTATGCAGCCGAAGTTTCACATCTGAACATAATGCTACCCATTTAACATCTAAGCAGCTCCAAAACATCAGATTTATGAAATTATCATAAATTTATTGCAAGGCATGTTACTTCTGAATTGCTCAAGTTCACCATTTGTGAATACTGTGGCTAGTGGGACAAAGAAAGATACACTCACCTGACATTCAGATCACCACACCATATGAGAGGCTTATCTGAACAATGCAAGACAAACTCTAAAATCCTTTTATCCCATTTTCGTCTCCTTGGGAATGAGTTTTCTTCCTCCTTCCAGCCATTGTTTGGTGCATATGTATTCAATAACTGAAACGTCTCAAATTCAGCTAAGATAACCCGACCATCTGGTTCATGCTTCGAAGCTAACAAAAGAAAATTGTATTAACCAGCTGATGTGCCAGTGAAACATTAAAACAAAAAGAGTATTTGAGATAGATATCTAAGCGCAAACGTTCAAAATCGTTTTCCAGAAATATCCATCTTAAAAAGATAAAGATAAAAGTTAAAAATAGAAAGAACAAGATAAATTCTTTTGTATAGAATAGATAATTGAAACTAACTTAACTGACTTCCCAAAGCATACAGCTTATAGCTCTTTACATAATCATTTGTATATTACATATATAAATGCAAAGGAAATCAAGTAAAACAAAATGATCTCGCATCATTTTAGGTAGGAAGATGTTTGCAAGTTAAAAAAAAAAAAAAATATCATTTCAGTATATGAAATTCAATGGATGCCACAAACAAAAACATATAATCAACCAGCAAACCTTTTCTGTCAAGATTGAAAAATACTTTTTGGGGTCGGAAACACTTCTTTACAATCAATGCAGTCCCTGCATACTTTGAATCTGAAAGTGACCACCAAACACGATAATCTCCAAAGGGTGGATTTGACAGGGCACGCATTATTATCTGCATAATTTGGGAAGTAAAGAAAGAGAATCAACATCTACATTAGTGATAATCTTGAGGCTATTTCGCATAACATGATCAACTGTATAAGTGATATCCAAAATGTTTGAAGAATTTGAATATATGAATGGTAAATTCAACTCAGTTGAAGCATAAAACCATACAATGCCTATGCGAATCTTTTAGACTTTTAGTATAATCCCACATATGAAAGCTAACGATTTCAAGAGAAAAAATTTCTTTGCTTAGAACTCATTTGACCAATATATAAGTACTGACTAATTAGCAACTTCAAGCCTATCCGGAGAATTCAATTTGGTAGTGTTACTAGTTGATCCCAGTATATTTCTGTCCACACCACAATGGTCAATATCAATATACATGCTCTCCACCAAAAGTTCTAAAATTGTGTCAAACAGATGTTGAAGAGTGGCGTACCTGCTTTTCGTCACGCGATGAGCTAGTGTCATCTTTCAACTCTCCTGGGCGTTTAGGTGCACCCTTTGAACCGGCAGCAGGCATCCTAACTTCCTGGTATTAACATGCGGTTAGAAAGTTGTTCCACACACACTTACCAAGATCTTAAATCAATACTTAGCAACCACGACTACATGCATGACCAAAAGGACAGACTAACAAAACGAACCAACTTACAACCAAGCAGCATTTTTGAATTTGGTTCAGAAAACAAGTCACGAAAAAGGCATTATCTGATGCTGAATGGAAATTATGCATCTGTCTAGCTTTCACATTGTGCATTGTAACTCCTTAAAATGAAGGGAAACAACCTGAAATGTCCAGTGCACAAACCACCCAATACCGGTCTATTTTATTCAGATCAACTAAAATGTCAACAGCGTGACATGTTTTGGCCTAAAGATTTCACCTTTACAAGACTATAATTAACCAAACTTTCATCACAATCCAGAACCTCAGTTACCAAATTCATTTACCCACATCTCAGACCATAAAAAAACCACATCCATGAAATTTCACATACCAAATACTAAGAATCCAAATCCCATTGCACCAACACAGTCAAATTAGCCATACCAGTTTGTCATCACAAAACATTCATCAATACCTCATAGACCCCAATAATCAAAATGGGCACCTAAAAACAAATAGAATGTCATACCTGTATCGCAATGACGTCGGGATCAAAGGTGGTGATGAACTTGGTGAACTCAGGCCAGTTGTTCTTGATCCTAAGAAGAAAGCTATTGGCATTCCAAGTTAAGAACTTGGTTGGCTCTCTCTTGGGTTTGTTCTCCATTGAAGTTTCTTCACTCTTGGGTGATGAAAGGTTGGGTCTTTTGGCAGACCCATCTTTCTCTACTGGTTGAAAGAAGCGTTTCATCGTCCCCAAGCCTCTCTGAGCTCCACCAGTGTTTGTTTCCCACTGAAACAACACCAAGTCCCAGTTTTTTATACTGCTATTGTACCCGGTTGCAACTTGGGTTGAGATTTGGGCCAACTCGAACCCGAATCCGAACCCGAACCCGAACATGAAGATAGAGAGTGGAACATATATGTGGAATTGGGACGGATAAGTTAGTTAAAAGGACCGTTGAGAACAACAGACTCAAAAAGCTTTGAGCTTTGAGAAGAGATCAGAAACAGAGTCTCTCTAATCTCTAATGGCTACAATGGCCTTTGGTCTTTCCTCAGCTACATTATCTTGTACCAACTCTTTACTATCTCATAAAAATACCACCTTTATTTCCAGCCTCAAATTCCATCAAAGGACATTACCTTGTTCTCTATTGGGCACAAAAGTTCTCATTAGCAAAACAGAGAGACCAGTAGTAATAAGAACATGTCATTCTCAGATCACTTGCTCAGCTTCTTCTTCGACTCTCCCAGCGGCTCTTCTGTTTGACTGTGACGGCGTTCTTGTCGATACGGAGAAAGATGGGCACCGCATTTCCTTCAATGATACTTTCAAGGAGGTAAAGTTTTGAGCTTTTTAGAATTTCATTCAATTCTGTAAGTGGGTCTCCTTATTTTGCTTGGAAAGATAATAAAGATGTGAGATTTAAAGTATTGATGGAATTTTCAATGAGGGTTTTTACATTGTTTGGAGGATCTTGTGAGAAACTAGCTTTAGTGTTTTCACTGTTTTGATTGAAATTATTGATTGATGAACAGAAAGAATTGGGTGTAACTTGGGATGTAGATTTGTATGGAGAGTTGCTCAAGATTGGAGGTGGAAAAGAAAGGTGAGTAACTTAGTTTTTGTCACATTTTTGTGTATACTATAAACTGAGTAGGCTTAGATTATATGTGAGACAACATCTAATTTGTGGAAGAAGTATAATTGGGACTTGTAATCAAATAGTTTTGGTTTATATGTAGGATGACTGCCTATTTTAACAAGACGGGTTGGCCGGAAAAAGCTCCCAAGAGTGAGGAAGAGAGAAAAGCATTCATAGCTGGACTTCACAAGCGAAAGACGGAATTGTTCATGGCCCTCATTGAGAAAAAGTTGCTGCCTCTTCGTCCAGGCGTTGCAAAGTTGGTTACCATCTACTCTTTAGAATCCTTTATGCAATATCTAGTTCTTAATGCCTTTTGTGTTATGTTTCAGTTGCATTTTGTTCTAAGATTTGGATTTGATGAACAAGTTAGAACAACAACTATTTTCTTCTTAATTCTTATCATGCATTATTAAATGATTATATATAGTTCCTTCCTTCCTAAGTCAGCTATACAAGTAAACGGCATATTGATGGTTAAGACTTAAGACTTGGGCAAAATGGCTTTTAGACAACAAATATTTAAGACTACTTAGCATTTGTGCTTCATTCTTCGAGGACAATAATAAGATAATGGTTTCTAGTAGGCTTAGTTTTCCTCAGTAAATTTCCGACTTTCAGATTTTGGTAGTAAGTTTCTCTTGTCAATTTATACAGGTTGATAGATCAGGCTTTAGCAGAAGGAGTTAAAGTTGCTGTGTGCAGCACTTCAAACGAGAAGGCGGTATGCTTAATCAGGTTCCACTACTTAATGATTGTATAATTGGGTATCTGTGACAAATGATAATTTTCTGCACTTGGGTGTGTATATTCAGTACATGTAGTATGAAAGTATGCAAGTAATAAAAGTTGTTGGGTTGGTCAGTTTAACACAGCTCTTACATGTATGAAAACCTATCATGAAACTATGAGATCTTGTTTCGTCCTTCATATGTCTCTCTTATCAGTTTGCACTTTATTTAGACCATGAGAATGACAGTTAAAGCCTTTATCATTAGCTTGTTCATAGTATGTTTAGCTTAAGATATCTTCTTAGCTTCACATTTATTCAGCTTTGCAGTTTGTTTTCGTTGTTTGAATCATATTTTTGATTTTTAGGTATCTGCAATAGTTTCTTTCTTGCTGGGACCAGAAAGGGCAGAGAAAATCCAGATATTCGCAGGAGATGTGGTTCCCCGAAAGAAGCCTGATCCAGTAATCTTTCAACCCTCTTGTTGGTATAGTGTAAAATTTTATTTAACTTCACATGACAAAACACTAATGCAGTTCTGTAGTGCCATGTTTCTAGCTAATTACTTTGATTTCACTGCTAAACAGATAAGAGCAATATTAGCTTCTCAACTATAATTTTCTTGTAATCAGCCCATATATGTATAACATATCGACTTGTTGTTGTTTTAAATAAATATTCTAGTTAACTTTACAAACAAAAAGACATTACTGTATGTTGTTCTTTTAGTTCCCTATATCTTGCAGGTACTTTAGGTTCACTGGAACGCTCTCAATCTACATTGTTAACCACTGAACTAATCCATTCCACTTGACAGGCCATCTATGAATTGGCGGCTAAGACTCTGAGTGTTGATCCTTCAAGGTACTGCACGAAAAAAGTCCTGTCTAGTTTTGGTGCAACAACAGCCAACATATTGAAAATCTTTGTATCTATATACTTTCTATGTGATCTAGATGCTCGTCCCATTTTGCTTTTGGACACCCTAAATGCTACAGAGATATTCCATAAACAAGCTTCTAACCTTTTGTTCTTTGTGCTTTAAGAACAGCTAGATGCCATGGTCACATAAAGTAATATGTTTTTTCTTTTCTAACAGTTGTGTTGTGATAGAAGACAGCGGCATAGGCCTTGCAGCTGCAAAAGCTGCTGGAATGAAGTGTATAGTAACCAAGAGCGGGTAAGTAACTTTTACTTGAGAACAAGAATGTAGTGCATTCCTACTCACCAATTTCTTACTCAGGATGTTACATTGCAATGTGTATTATCATATCAGATCAATTTCCACTTACTAGAATGCGACTTGGCTCGTCTGAGTTATGTGTAACATGTTTGCATCTCCTCTTAAACTCTGGTTCCAGATACACAGCCGATGAAGACTTTCAGAATGCAGATGCTGTCTTCGACTTCATCGGAGATCCCCCAGAGGAGCGGTTCGACTTGGCATTCTGCAGAAGCCTTCTCAAGCAGTATGTGAGCTAGCCCCATATCCTATGCAGTAGTCATATGTTCCTATGGGCTAAATTTTACATGACACCTCTCTTCCTTCTTAAATTCTTGTGATGGTGATTCGGCTTACATACATATTATTCTGATGTAGATATCCTGAATAAAGCACAAACTGCCATTTTCTCAAGCAGCTCTATTATAAGCAGATTCATACTTGATCACTATAACCAGTCCCACATATCAAGATCTCTAAACAGTATTTTATTTTATTTTAAAAAAAATTCTAAACAGTATTTATGAGCAGAGAGGTTGTTCAAGTACAATCATGATGGGTACCTCCTTACCTTTGTGATTTAGGTTTTGGATTGGATAAAGGAAAATCCACCACAGTGTCAGGTTTAAAGCTGTGAATTTAACTGAAGCTCTTGATTTGTCCATCAGTCCTAGAAAAACTGTTAGACAAGTCTGTGTCTTTGTCTAGAGTCCCACATCAAGAAAACAGTGAACGACACAAATATATATAATTCCTATACTTGTCTGTAACATGGCCGAGCCTTGTAACAGAGGTTTGTAACTAAGTAGGGCATTAAGGTGATGAGATGAATGACCAAGATTGGGTTGGGTGGGTGAGGTCCTTGACAAGGCACACCCCTGAGCCCTTAGGTTACTAGGGCACCCCACCCGCTACGGCGTGGGTAGCAAATCCTTCGCCAAAGAAGTTACTATCAAGTCAGCTTGAGAGTTGCTGCCTGGCTAAACTCATCATCCTACCTTCACTTTTTGCAATGTTCATTCAATAAACTACACATCAGTTACAAGCCGAGAATCATACACATTTTTTTTTCTACACTGATCTAATTCTCTTAGCTATATTGGAACACCCAAAGTAGTACATGACATGAGTGACCAAGGACTTTTCTCACTTCCCTTTCCTGCTAGTGACTCCCTTTTCACTTTGCATTCTGTTGATTTGGTTTAGTGCTGGCCCAAGGATATTGTAAAGCACCCAAAGTATAGCTGGAATGATAGGCAGTAGGAGTGCCAAGGCACGGTTATCGCCTTCTGCAACATCTGCAATTCTTTGTGCACCAAACGCAGGATCACACGAAATAAGGGTGGACAGGATGGTACCAGTAATGGTGGCAGTCCTGCTTGGGGAACTGGAAGTTTCGGTGTTCGTCATGGTTTCAGAGGAAGTGAAGCTCATAGGGAGGTCTTTCTGCGAGAGAAGGGAAACTGTTTTTACAGTTGGTTTGCAGGGGCGTCTGTTTTTGGATGACTTGATGCTGAAGCTTTTAACATTGAGCATGGCCAGGGTGCCTAAGCTTGAAGCCATTAGTACCTACACCTTGAAGATCTCTACACAGTTTATTTGACATTCAAGGACTCAATTTATGGGCGTCCAAGGAAGCATAGTAGTCTCTAGTCTCTTCATCGTCTCTTATAAATGTCACATTGAGAGCTTTACATCGATGAGAACTAGTGGTGGAAAATCAAGCAACTCGATGTATCTGGACACTTCAGTTTCTTGACGCCATATCAAACTAAAGGGGTCAATTTGTTTCCATGACCCCATACACATCTATACGCATTGACATGTCTTTGTGACTCATGAAACATTATTGCACACATTGTTTATTTTTAGAAATCAGAGGAGAATTTTCTGTATTGGAAAGTGATTTTATGTATGATGCAAACTCTAGCCCTTCACAAGTATTTCTGTACAAAAACAAAAATTCAGCATAGAATAAGGTAGGCTCCTACTTTTCTTCTGAATAAGTACAGTTTTACTACACTAATCATCACTAAAGAAACCTACCTACTCTAATTTTGAGTACACAAAATCTTGAGGAAGACGAGTTCAAGCCTGCATATTATCGTGATGTAGACACAACTTTAATCAAGTTGGATTTGGCAGCATCTAGCATTGGGTCAGCCTGGAGGGCCTTGTCGAAACAGAACTTTGCTTCTTCCCATTGCCCCTCAGCAACAAATACAAGACCCAAATTATTAAATGCCGGAGCATAGCCAGGCTGGAGTTCAAGAGATTTTGTAAACATTGCCTTGGCACGTTCATAATGCTTCTGCTGGCGGTACAGATTCCCGAGGTTGGAGAATATAGCATGGGCAAGATCAGTTGTTGCCAATGACAAGGCCCTTGTGTATACTTCTTCTGCTTGTGATGGCTGCTCTGATAGTTGTAGTGAGATACCTAGTGATGCATGTATAAATTAACAAGTGTAAACTTCACTGAGAGAGGAAAAGGCTGAGATACCTAGTGACATAAAAAGCTGTTCTGAAATTGGAAATACCTAGATTTGACCATGCATAACTGCATTCTTTAAAACGGGCAACAGCAGCTTTGAGGTACTTTTGAGAGTTTTTATATTGTTCCGCACAAAGGCTATGAAGACCAAGCTGGTGCCATTGCACAGCATCATCTGGATCCTCAGCTATTGCCTACTTGAAGTAGAATACAAAAATAGAAATATACCTTAGTGGATGAACAAATGCAATAACCCGCACAAACCACAATATGCAACAAAAGTAAGAACATAGAAGAAAGTGGCTCATGAAAAGTAAGATGTAGTCTCTACTATAACACAGTACTCACAATATCCTTGGTGAAAAGCTTGTTGTTTTAAGTAGTTAACCTGGATGTATGTATGAATTTAAAAACATACACTGTACCAAATGATATGATATTAGAACTAGTTTACATGCTAGGATATACAAGGAGTACCCCGTCACGTTGTCCATTATCACGGGGGAGCTCATTTTATCATATCATGCCAATAGAAGTAAACGACATCTTAATAGTCTTTTGTGATTACCTGTTTTAAGCTGTAATCAGCATGTTCTTCCACCTCTGTCAGTGAATCCTGTTCAGAGTCAAATGCTGCTGAAATCTCTTGTTGGGCTTTGTGGACCATTGCAAGCCCTGCCCATGCTATGGGAAGTTCAACGGAAACAGAGTCTCCATCTCTTATAACTGAAGCCATTTCATTTCCTGCCCAGGAAAGTTGTTCGCTGGGATCTTGATACCGTTCCGCATCCTTGGTTCGGTGTATTGCAACAGCGTACCGTGTAGACATACAATTGAGCTCCAATTTTGCCGCCTGAGGAAGATGCAATAGCAAAAGAAAAGTGGAAGTAAATTTCAATTTTTTTCTCTTCAACAATCATATTGGAAAAAAGTAACATCGAAGTCTAGTCCTTTTTACAAATACGCAGCAAACAAATTAACATGCAACACAAGCATGATACTATAGTAATGACTATGCCATATTGCCATTACGAATTGAATTAGACACATAATGCATCACTGTTCTCCAGTATCAGTAGAACTTTCCATGAAGAATAGGAGACCAATGTACAACCTCAATAAATAAACAATAAAGGAATGTAGCAATGAACCATGAGCACCTTCTCCAAGCACTTGCTGGAACTCCTATGATCACCAGTCATGTAATAGGCATTTGCAAGATTAGCCCATATATGTCCTGCTTTAGGATCTTCATTCAAGGATGCTAACAAACACTTCTTTGCAACATTGATAGCAGAAACGTGATCTGCAGAAGCACCTCCACCAGCATTTGCCCCAGCACCTGAAAATTAACAAGCTATAATGATGCAGGTTCATAAACCAGAGCAAATCTAATGATGATAAAAGCAACACTGACTGGTATCCACCGGTCACCATCCTAAAAGTATAAATAGTAAATTGTAAGAAAGACATGGAAGAGTAAATGAAACTTGGAACCAAACTCATCAAAACCATACCTGCAACTACTGAACCATATCTACATAAAAGAAGCGCAGCATAATTGATCAAGGTGGTGGGATGATTTTGATCTTTGAGGATCAACTCCTGGAAACATTTTTCTGACAGTTCCAAATTTCCACTGAAAGTAGAACATGCAACAGTTTCACGTTAGAGAAGTATAGGAGGTCAAAACATATAAATGAAATCACTATTGTTGAAATGTGGTAATCTCATCCAACGTTTAGCATGAGAACTGTAACATGATAAGCACACAATACAGACATACGTGCAGGCAGAATGGTTGTTGCATATCCTTTGCAGCACATAAAAGTAAACACTACCACTTGACATAATTTTAAAATGCTAGCAATGTTTGAGTTAACCATCGCTCATACTGGCAACAAGACTCATGCTCAGACACAATAAACACGTCTGTGCCTACCCAGTTGTTGCTTCCCTCATTTTTATAGTACTCTAGCAGCCATTGTGAAAGGAAGAAAGTTCAAAGAAGCAAAACACTTGTTTTACAAAAGGGTGAATCACTATTACCTTTGAAGGTAAGCAATCCCAAGGTTTGCAAGGCAATCATAGTTGGTAGGGGAAACTTCTAACAAAGATGACAATATCGAAATGGCACTCTGAAACAATGAAGCCCATATCAAAAAATAAAAAATAAAAAAAATAAAAAAGTTGAAGAATAAAGAAGAACGCATCTATTGCAAAGAGCATCAATAAAGAAAATGTACCTGCAGACGGCCAGTTTTAAGCAGTATCAAACCGAGAGTATTCCACACAGCTGCCTGTCGTACATCAGACTGCATCGATTCTTTTAGTTTTGAAAGAAGCTCCTCAAGCTCCTGAGGTTCAAGTTCTTTATCCGAACTATCATCCACCGAACTTTCCAGCATAATACACTACACATTTGACAAACAACACATCATCCTCGAGCAAAAAAAAGGTCAAACTTCAACCCTAAGCCACAATGTACCACGAAAAGACCAATCTACCTGAGCATGATGAATCTGAACCAGTGAAAGCAACTCTGTCCTATCAATGTCAACCTCGGGCCGCCGCAGAATCTCTTCCGCCTTATCATATGACAAAACTGCCTACACCCCAACACTCATAAGAACACAAAAACATGACAACACTACAGAAAAACTCGAACTCAAGACACTCTACCTTCGAAGGCTGACCCAGCCTCTGATACATGAGTCCCAGTATGAAATGGGCATGCGCGTTTTTCGGCATCTTCCTGGCAACGTGAACCAAACCCTGGCAGCAATACCACCAACAGCATTAAACATTTAAACACTGCTTAAAACAAGCATTCAAGCAATCATTCTCTTACAGTTTTGAGGCTGCTGACTTTTTCTTCACGAGAAGAAGAAGAAGCAGAGACCGGTTGTTGACCATCTGGGTCAGCTCCACAGTCCACAGGAGGGCACTCCACCTTGAAATTTCTGGACCGGCTTTTTCCCAATTTGGTCAATCTTCTAGCTTCGCCTTCGGCGGTGTCGGAGTCCCTCGGGGGATGACACGTGGAGGGGACGGCGGCGTCGGTTTCCGGTGGGTCGAGGTTGAGATTGGCGGCAAAGGCGGTGGCCTTGGGGTGGTTAGCTAGTTGAGGCTCCTGTCCGGACATTTTTTTTTTTTTGCGGTGGACGGGGAAATAGAGTTGTAAAGACTCTTTTTGTTAGCAGCGAAAATGAGAGTAACGACTTCAAGTGACCACTTTGAACAAAAATGTGTGACTACACATTTCTCGATTTATCGGGTTGTCTACCAAATTTAAGTCATAGCTGCTCCTTTTCCGGTTATCATCCGATCAGGTCATTTCAAGTGATTTCTCATATTTACCCTAGATGGGGTGTCAGTCATTGTTTCTCTTAATGTGGCACAAATCTCTAAACCATTCTCAATATAAGGTACGAGTGCCGTAGCAACTCCTTCCCAGTCATCTTAGGCACTCGCTCACATGCCAGTCTTTTACACACCGACTCATGTCATGTTTGTTCAGAAAGCAAACGCGTTCAACAAAAGAAGCAGCTTGCACTCCGCAGGGTCTTGTTAAAAGAAAATGTAAATTGCCGAGTACCTAGCCATCGTTTCAAGCAAACAACAGCGTATCACAACCACAACAGTAAAACACTTCAGGATTTCACCTGAAACATACACAGAAGTACAAAGGCAAAGCGAAACTAAGGATCATGTTAATCTGATCAGATTTTACTACTAACAAAAGGAAGCATCAGAATGAAATAAATCTAAATAACTATCCATCCACCTTTTAAAGAGCGCAAGAACGAACAACCACTTAAACAGTACAGATATAGATGGGCAACAACATACATGAGAGAAGCAATTGAAAATATATGTTCTCTGTTGATGGTTTGCAGCCTAGGGGTCAGTGGGCACCATCTGCAACAGATGAACCAAAGGTAGGCAAGAGCCAACCCTTCTCCTGTGCATGCTCCACGTAGAAGCTGAACTTCTCCCTTGCATTTGGAATGTCAAGAGCCAAGTCATCTAGCCCGTCCTTGATCCGGGTGAACCCTTTAGTCATCTGGTTAATCGTGATCAGTCCTTCGCCAAAGCACTCCTGGAGCAGATCCAGCATGCTGTCATTCTTCTTCTCCATGGCCATAACCAGTGCCTTCTTCACAACCTCGTGGTTAAAGAACGGCATTCCGATATCACGAATGCACTGGCAGGCTTCAGCCACGACGCGCCCACTTTCATACTCCTCCAAGAGCTTTGTGATCTTGTCCTTTGCATCCTCCACAGCCCAGCCAGTCCCACCTCCCCAACATCTCAGGAGCCTCTCACCAGCGTGACGAGCAGAAACCAGTGACTGAGCCATTCGCACAGTCTCAGTTGCGCTGCAATTCGGTGGCAACCTGCTGCCAATTTCTTCCAAATTCAGTGGAGCCAACACATCATCGATCACAGCCCTGGCCAGAAAGAGAGCAAGCTCATTTGAAGCATCCAAGATGTCCAATGCTGTATCCTCTGCAGATTCCAGAAGCAAGACAAATCCATTAACTATGTCCTCAGTCGAGAAGATCTCAATGTGAAGGGCAGAAAGCAGAACAGATGCCATCTCCTTTTCACGGTTCTTTCTATCCATTGCGAGTGTGATCAGCTTCTTCAAGAATATGGGATTATACTCTGGTACTGCAAGATCTTCAAGGCTTTGAATCAGCTCCGGAATATCATCCGAGAGAAAGTATTCGTGAATTATGGACACAATCTCTTTCTTGTACTGCCCCATCTTTTCATCTCCATTCTGCACTTCACCGTCTTCAGCATAGGATTCCACAAATGAATCATCAAGCCAACCTTCAGATATTGCCTTGGGGACCAGAGACTGAAACAAGGTTTTTGCTGATGGAATATCAAGAGCAAGGTCATCGAGGCTTTCTGCCAACCGAGAAAAACCCTTTGCCATCTGACTGGAACTAATAATACCTTCCTCAGCCGCCTCCTTTAATAGCTTCGTTATTAGCGGTTCGGCTGTTCGAGTCTCCATGCCAAGAATCAAAGCTCTTTTCACAACCTCATGATGATAGAATGAAACTCCCAACTCCCTAATGCACCTACAGGCCTCAAGAGTATCTCCACTTTCCACATATTCTCTCAACAAGCCAGAAATCTTTTTCTTCACCTCTTCAACAGTTATGTGGGTGCTTCCTCCCCACCTCCTCTCCACAAGTTCTGCATGGTGTGGAGCAGAAAGATAGCTCTTTTCTGCAGTCTGAATTACAAGAACACCCTTGGACGATTCGGGGAGTGCTTTCTTTGCCCTTGTTAAGAAGGCTGGAGGAAGAATGTCATCAACAACTGCACGAGCAAGGAACAAAGCAAGAATGTCTACTGCATCCAGTATATCCACTGCAAGGTCATCAGCAGAATCAAGAAGTATATAAAATCCATCTTGAATCTGCGCAGGGCTGATGACATCAGCATACAAAGCTGAGAGCAAAACTGAGGCCATTTCTTTCTCCTTATCATGCCTGTCCATTGCCATGGAAACAAGGCGCTTAATAAAGTATGGATGATACTGAATCGAGCTTAGTTCTCTGAGATCAGATGCTGCCTGTCCCACATCATCAGTGGTGAAGTATTCCTCAATGATGGATGCAACTGTTCTCTTGTATTCATCCAAGGGATCCGCTACAGTAGCCTCAACAAGTTGGTATGGTTCCTAATGAGACAACATGAGTCGTAGATTATTAACAGGTGTCATAGAACTGAAAACCTAATAAACAAGGAATTCAAAACTAAAAAGCATATAAAAGCACAGAAAAGAGTAATGTCATGGTAGCAACGGGATACTGAAGACATAAAAATTCTACCACTTAATCAGAATACTAAATCAAAAATACAGGAAATAATAGAAAAATAGTACCTCCCCACTGTCATAGTTAGGGTCATTACGATCAATTTGGGTTTCACCATCAGTATCAAGCAGCTTTCCCCAGGTACCCTTGCCACCTCCTCCTTCTGCATCATGCAGAGACAAGGGAAATCAATCAAAAGAAAGATTGAAGGCAACAGATAATATAACAGCAACAGTCAGCTTAGTCATAAACTAATTTAACTAACGGGGGGAGGTAGAAAGACAAATAATATCAATTTGAATGTAAACTAAAGCACTAGACTGGTTCTAAATAGCATAGCTTCTCAAGTCATTAGCAGCCTTAGAGATGAAAATGCTACTTGTATCCCGTCTAAAGCTTCAGGATTTAGTCACAATCTTGAAAATGACTAGTATCATATGTAATTAGGTCAACCCTGTTAAAGTAAGCACCAAAAGCAGAGTAATTTGACTTATTTCATCTATCCGCAATAGGATTTCTTAAGAACTGGTGGAAGACTGTAGTGTAGTAAAACAGCACAGGTATAGCGGTAACCCCCAATTTCTTTAAAATCAATGTTCAATCAGAGGTCCACAGGATAATATCAATTGGATACTATAATAGTGAGACATAGTCAAAACATTGGTACACAGAACACCATTTACACAACACACCATTGCATGCATACCAATCTTCAATCAAGAGCCATCTAATATTTAAAGTACCAACGCTTTTCAAAACTATCCAAACTAGTATAAATTCAACACCATTCAATTGCCACCAAACTCACCTTTTTTTACTCGCACAAGCTTCCCCGAGTGTGTCCGACGCACATGCCTCACAGCTATCCCAGCAGTCGGTGCCTTACCGCCAGCAGGGGCTTTTACATGATGCTCAGAGAGAAAAGATGTCGGGGACTTTGGCGACGATGACAGAACATCAACATTTTGGCAGGCAACTTTTAAAGTTTCCCTCTGCTCATTCGTCAAAAATCCCTCACCTGATGCCATTTACTCTGAAAAAAATAAATAAAAAAATCACACAATAAGTTATACTACAGTCTTAAACCCCAAACTACATCTCAAACAGCTGCACAACTATTCGATCAGTGAAAAACAAAACAAACTCAGCAACGCATCAGTTTTAAGCTTAAATATTCTCTATTATCATCAATAGCACCAGGAAAATTACTTTCAGCTGCGAAAGGTAACCATTCTACACCTGATGAGAAATCAACACGAATCCACTACAAGCTGTTTTTTGCTACTAATAGACTACAGTAACCGAAAGTGATACACAGCCATCGGCGAAGCGCAAGTAATCATTTACACAATGAGCGACCAATACGCACCGTTTCAAATCGATTTTGCTGAGCCAATAGCGTAATAAACATCACCAAAACAAGCATAAGGCGAAGTGAGAGGGACTGATAGAGTGTACCTGTATCGGAACGAAGCCGAAGAATGCTGAATCCGAAACCAGAACCAGTTTCCTCTGTGCTTGGCCCGGATCTCGAGCCAAGACAGGAGAGAGAGTACGCACTCCAAGTCGGAGCTCCGGGAAGTCCACCGGCGCCGACGAGTCGTGGTCTACGGGAACAACGGCGGCGAACGGATCGGGATGAGATCAGGTCCGATCCGAATCGTGTCGCAATCGGTTAAAGAGAGAAAGAGAGACAGAGAGAGAGAGACAGAGAAATGGATGAGAATGAAATTGAGGGGAGAAGAAGGGGTTTTATAGGGAGGCTACGGTTACCGGGTACACGTCATCGGTGGTGGTTTGGGTTTATTAGCGATAGGACTGTCCACGTGGCATTGGCGCTTCGGCCAGGTACTAAAGTATAGTACTACTACCTTCTCGCTCCTCCTCTTGCCCCTCTATTTTGCTTCCACCCGGTTCTGCGTTACCCGGTCTAGGGTTTTGCGTTGGGCGCGTTTGTCATTTACCATACTGCCCCTGCTTTTGTCCTAATTCGATATTTATTTATTTTTAATTTGTTGGAATCTTTAATTTCCATCTAGGTTAAAGCATTGAAGTAATTAGTTAATGTTACATGATTGGCATAATCAATGTTTTACTGTGAGGATTGGCATAATCAATGTTTTACTGTGAGGATTGGCATAATCGCCTATAAGGACTCCTTAATGCAACAATACGCGATCCATCAATTCGACATGATCTCTCAGCTACCATTCCATAAAAATGAAAAGAAATGACCCTGGTAATTACATCATCAAATAAAACCTAAAAAGGTTAATGAAGATTGCTAGAGAGAACTCTGCATTGCTAAATGCTCTTGTGGGCAACAAGTCCCAATTATAATGAGATACTGAGTCTGCATGTAATCTCACTGCATGTAGTAGTAAGCAAGGAAAGGAATGAGGAAGGAACTTGCTTTAGCTTTTAGCCTCTGACTATGGTTTACATGATTCAATCAAGACGGAAAGCATTGACAAGAGAAAAATTAAACTTTCATTGTACTATCAGACAAAGAGGTTTGCATTTCCTAGTTTGGGAATGATGGTGCTGGTTGGTGTTGCAGATTACTAGCCATAGGTTTTAGTGTTGCTCATTTTATCCTCTTGAACATTCTGTGGGATTTATCAGCCAACCCAAGCAATGAGGTGGTGTTGGGATAAAAGTCACCTGCCAGGAAGAACAAGAAAATATTTCACCCAATTATTCCTCAATCATTGCCAGACAACTTATTCGAAGCTACACACAGATGAAAAGATTAAAGATTGGTTGAAATTGTGACTAGTTCTAAAACATGCAGCTCACTCCAGTGACAAGACTTGCTAACCATGATATATGAATGATTGTTTCTATAACATTTTTACTTCAATAGTGAAGATTATCGTAAGGGACTGAGGAAGCAAAAGATTTTACAGTTTACAACAAGATATGAAGTTTTGAGCAGATGCAAGCTTACCTAGATGCTTCAATGGAGACTGGCCTGCATCAGCTGTAGCCATTATTCTTCTTCTGGCAAAGAATCATACAAATTTGTACAGACTACAAACTTTCACCATAATGGAATCAGACTTTTTACAAGGTCAGTATTAATACTGTGTCCTGAAATGCAACAGCCACCTCATAAACTAGTTTTGAAGGGCCAGAAAATGATGAGCCAGAGATAGGACTCAAGCCTTAGTTGTTGATATTGTTAACTGCATTATCAGCTCTCACATAACGCTTCTTCTTGTTCTTCCAGAACTCATCTTTCTTTCCTTTCTTCGTAATTTTCAACATACCCATCTTGCTATTAATTATACCCAGTATAGCACTCTTGTCCTTCTTGTTCTTTTTTGCAAGTTTAACATCCAAAATTGCCCTAAGCTTCTCATATGACCTGGCATCTGGCACTTGACCACTTTTCACCATCTTCTTGTGATAGAAAAATGCTCTTGAGAAATCACGCACGCGGATGTAGGCAAAGATCATGGTTGAGTAAGTCACAGAATCAGGTTTCAAATTGAGAACTTCCATCTCTTTCAACAGCTGTGGCAACTTTGAGTGTTGCCCTCCACGTGCATATGCATTCATCAGCATATTATATGTCATCACTGTTGGCTGCAAACCCATATTCCCAAATTCAGAAACCACGTCCCTTGCTTCAAGATAGTGACCTTGCTTGGAAAATCCATCAAGAAGAGTGTTGAATGTCACCTTAGTCCCTTGAACCTTCTCTTTGATCATCAATTTCCAAATTCTCATCAACATCTCAGTGTCACCAGCACGCCTAAATGCATCCAGTAAAGCAGTATATGTTTCTATGGAGGGTTTTAGTCCTTCCCTTTTCATGTTCTCAAATGCGATGTAAGCTTTCTCATGCCAGCCACTGACTGAATATGCATGGATAAGAGCTGTATACGTATGTGAAGTGGGACGAATACCAACTTTCTTCATCCTCAGAAATGCATCTGCAGCCATGTCACTCATATTCTTCTGCCTACCATAGGCACTAACAAGACATGTATATGATTTGACATTTGGCTCCAACCCCATCTCCTGCATTTCTACCAAAAGCTTTTCAACAATCTCAGGCTGCATTCTTCTACTGTATGCATCCATCAGAATATTAAAGGTGGGAGATGTGGGTTTAATTCCCTTTGATTTCATCTCAGCAAAGAGACCTTCAGCTTCTTCTACTCGGTTGGAATCACAAAATGCAGTCATTAAAGTATTATACACAATGGCATTAGACGAGATCCCTTTCTTCTCCATTTCAATTTGAATGATAAGGGCCTCACTCTTCAGCCCCTCATCACAGAACGATTTTATAAGTGCACCCAAAACTTCCTGACTCCAGTTGACACCTTTCCTGTTCATTCTCTCAAAGAAGTCCCACGCATCTTTCGCACTGCGACCAATTTTCCTCATGATAGTAATCATTATCGAACATGTCACATGATCTGGAAGGATATTATTAGCTTCCATTGTTTCATACACCTTCCAAGCATCATCATACCTGAAATAAGTCGATACATATCAGCAACCAATTCTAGTAAGTTGCTTTATCATTTGCATCCATTGCCTCTGAGTTGCATCAATAGCTACAGCTTTACCAAAACTTGTTTCTTTTTGCCTATCATCAAACAAGTTTTATGAACTAGATTTCTACATAATGCAAGTCACTGAACTCATAACCTACAATTACTGGATATCGCAACAAATTGAGCAACAACAATGAAATTGAGAAGAGCAAACTATAGCACAGTATAGGAATGCCATACCTTTTGGAGGACATGAGGCCAGAAATTGCGGCATTATAAACATGAACATCCCTAAACTCCTTCCTAGCTGGTAAGTTCTTAAACAAAACCACCAACTTGTCTCCCATCCCAGCTCTCCCCAAAATAGGAAACAAAACTGAACAAGCTCTAGGAGTAACCAGAGAAGGCTCCTGCAAACCCATCCACTCAAAAAAATACAAACAACCCATCAACAAGCCCTCCTCACCCATCAACTGCAAAACCTCCACACACTCCTTCTCCCCAACCCTCCCTTCAAAACCTCCCAACTCCTCTCCCAGTGTCAAATTCTGCCCCAAGTTCCTAGCTTTCTGCAAAATCTGCCCCACAATTCCATCTGCCAATGGAATTGAATCAGAACTCACCGAACCCAGTTGTTGTTCTTGTACTTCCGGCACTGGGTCGACGCCGGAATCGTCTAAGTCGTCAGCTAAGTGCCAAGAAGAGCGACGATTCTTCTGCAGGGAGAGCTTGCCTTCTCGCTGTGGGTCTTGTGTTGAAGTCCGAGACTTGAAGAATCTGACTATCGGGTCATCTGGGTCCTCTTCTTTCACATCTACAACTGACTCTAAACCCTCTTCTTCTTCATGGTCCTCTTCTTCTTCTTCGAGAAATGGAAGGAAAATGGAGGCTGAGGAATTAGAAGTTGGAGTAGGAGGAGCTGAGTAGAGAGAGAAGAGTCTCAGGGTTTTAGAGAGCCCAAAAAGACAGGGTTTAAGGAAACCATGGGTTGAAGAGTGACCGTGAATTAAGGGAAGCGGGAGAGGAGGAGGGAGCTGTTGCCGTAGGAGAGCCATGGTTTTCGGATAGCTTTGCCGCTACACTGGTAAATGTAGCACTACTTAGTCCTTCAAAACGGTGCGTTTTGTTTTGTCAAAAATTGGGCCACGTAGTTTCGGGCTTGGTAGACCCGGAAGAATAAAACAAACTAAAATATAAATAGGAAAATAGGAGATATAAAATTACGAAGAACCCTAGTCGTTTCGATCTGAAACCAAAGCTGCTTATGGACCGCCCCAATCTGAAACGAATTTTGGAAGAAGACGACATGTCGGCGAAGGCTCCGCCGGCTAAGAAGGTTAGGTTTCCGAAGGGGAAGAAGGTGAAGCCGGGAGACGAAAAAGCCAGAGTCGGCGATGCGATCGGTCCGACGCCGCACACGGATCCTAGCCTCGCCGCGAAAGAGAGGGCCAAGCGCCGCAGCGAAGAGAAGGTCAGGCTCAGCGGCGAGATCGCTAAGCTCTATAAAGACGACGACGACGACGCCTCGGGCGACGAGGCCAGGAAATCGGGGCGCCAGAACTTCGTTGAGGACGGCATGCAGTTCGAGCCGTTCAACTTGGAGAGGGAGAAGGAAGAAGGCTATTTCGATGCGGATGGGAATTTTGTGGAGTATGTGGATAAGAATCAAGTCAAGGATGCTTGGCTTGATAGCTTGAACAAGGCTGTTGATCCAGAAACGACGAGGAAATTCGCTGCGAAAAATGGGGATGGTGGTGAAGGAGATGACGAAGGTGGTCAGGAGTTGAGTTCCGATGAGATTGGGAAGATTAAGAGGCGGATTGCGGATGCGCTGGAGCCGGAGGAGACTGTTTTGCAGGCTCTGAGGAGGCTGAAGGGGAACAAGAAGGAGAAGATGCCGGCCGAGAGGAAGGCGGTGTTTGATCAGCTGACTGAGGATGCTATGGTGTTGATGATGAAGAATGGGGAGAACAATGTGTATGATGAGGAGAAGGAGGTTTTCGAGAGGGAGGCGCAGGGGTATGAGAGCTTGGCTAAGGCGAGGATGGGGGAAGGGAAGTCGATACTGGATGAGCTCGAGAGTGATGCTGGGGCTTTGAATTCGATTGCGTCCATTGGTGCTGTTGGTGGTGGTGAGGGAGGTAGTGCTGTGGCTGATGATGATGCATTTGATATGTTTGGGGATGATGAGCCTGCAGTTGTGGCCAATGCTGCTGCTGCTGCTGCTGCTGAGCCGGGTTTGGAGAACAATGGTGGAGGATTGGGGAATGATTATGTGTTTGATGATGCTTCTGGGTACTACTATAGTCACAGCTTGGGGTACTATTATGATCCGAATACAGGGTTGTATTGCTCGGCTGCGTCGGGGTTGTGGTACTCGTACAATGCTGAGACTGGAACATATGATGAAGTTGCACACCAGGCACCTGAGGCCGCTGCAGCCGCTGTGAATTGAGTAGGGAAGAGCTGAGGAGGCTTACTGCTTCACTGTTTTGTGCAAAATCCACAGTTACAACCTATCTTCTCCATCCTCTAAAGCCATTTTAGGTAAACAAAAAGCAAACCTCAAGGCCCTTTAAATATCCAAAAAGCAATCCTAAGAGTAACATCGGTAAAATTATGGTGATGAAAGAGTAATAACACATTGAATTTCAATTATTCGCACTGAACTCATTCACCTAACCTAATGTTTGTAACATGCTATAAACTGCTACCAAATTTGGAAGTCATTCCTACATGGTACTACTGTGTGATTTTGAAGATATTTTGTAGTTCAAAGTTCAAACCATGTTAGGTCTCTGTGGAAGCAGAAGATTGTAGAACTTATCATGCAAGAAGAAACTCTTTCCCTTGCTATCAACAGCCTTTTTCCACCCACACCATCCACCGTTCACTATTTTCTTGTGTTCATCGTTGCCTGTATAGTGAGGATCAAGTATAAGAAAAGCACAGTCTCCGCTTGCATCATTGTAATCAACTCCCAAGAGAGTATATGCAAGAACTCCTCCACCTGCAGTCAAAAACCAAATAATTAGAGCTCTTTCACTTTGTGGTTTTTATTAAGCTTTTGATACAATCTGTATTGAAGTGTCAAATCCATGGGAAAAGAGGAATTTTATTCTATACCAATCATGATAGGTGTTCCTTGATTCTCAAAGTGCAAGGCCAGCTCTCGACATTTTTCAGGAACCTCAGCTCCAGATCTAAAATTCATGACTTTGCAACTGACCTGGTCAATAACGAAACCGATCATTTTAAAATTGGGTGCATTTAACTTCAGAAATTATCAGTAAAATCTCATTGACCATACTTACTCCCAAAAGCTTGTCCAGAACAAAGCTCAACTCAATGGCACCAATCCATTCACGTGAACCAATGAAAGAAGGATCCTTATCGCCAATCTCTACCAGCGACTGCTGTATTTCCCTAAATCAAGCTTGTTAAGTTAGATCATATAAGACTGATAATTGCACTGAAAAATGGAAGAGAGAAGGAATAAAAAATTTGACAGATCGACCGAGGATTTTTGTAATGTTGTGAATTCTTGGATCCACGAAATAGCAAGTAACAGATTCAAAATTGAATAACGTCAACTATTAACGAAACCAAACTTTGAAAACATGTAGCCATGAGGCTTTCTACTATCTGATATCCAAGGAGAAAGGATTCAAAAAGAACCAAACAATTAAAAATCACACTCCAAAACCCAAATTTCATACCTATGCAATGGAACATCTATAGATGTATAGTGTTGGAGTCTGAACCATGAAATGATCGTTTGAAGGGAACGGTAAGCACAGCCCCAGCCCTAGAAAATAAAAGAAAATCACACTTAAGAGAACTGCAGCTGCAACATATATATCTGACAACTGTCCATGAGAAAACAGAGAAGTTGACAATTTACTAAATGACTTCATGCAAAGAGATGGTCCTCTAGAGATACTTCACGATTTGATTAAACAAAAAAGCACGACAATCCAATGGGGGAAACTAGACTTGACTTCATAAAAAGAGGGACGGGAATAACTTATTTGACAGCTTTAGGCCTTTAGTCTAGTCATTACAAAGTTCAAAATACGTAGAAGCTCAACTAATGATAAACGAGATTATTACTGAATCATTGAATCCATCTTGTAGATAATGGTAGTACTCATAAGAACCTTGCACCAGAGACACACTGCCCCCTGAAACTGCATTAAGCCAAGATGGTTACAACTCAAATTCCACTAAGAAGCTGGAAAAAAGCATTAAAAAACAAATTTATGGAAAAAACGGGGAAACAGAATCATCCACCGACCTCCACTGCTTGGAATCCCAATGTGTACATCCTTAAGCAAAGTAGTTCCTGATATTAGCATAGACATGGGCAACAAAGTTTACTACCAGGAAATAAAACTTTCTTTCAGGAGCAGAAGTGATGAACCAACATAGGTACCTTTCCGTATTGGGTCATTCCTTAGACCAGAGAAATCCAGAGCATTGGCGATTCTTAAAAGAGGACGATCACAAGGTAAACCCAGCCTTACGTGTAGGGATTTCCTAACTTCAACTGCAGAAAGCAAAGAGAAGCTTAGATGGACTGATCCTAACATGACTTTCCAAATTAATGTAGTACAAGCTCCCTGTCTGAAATTCAAAATTGAAAATGCTAATCTTGACTGTAAAAAGGACACTATCAATTCTAGGAATCAGGTTAGCAGAAATATTAGTTGAAAGAAAGAAACAGGAACTGGAATAGATATTTGTTGTTTCCTAATTACACTCGCCCTTGTCCTTTAGTTACATAGCTAAATCATAATCAAACTATTCCCATAGGGGTCTAGATCCCTGACACTAATGCAACGTAGACATGAGGAGAGGAGAAAATTTAAATAAATCTAGCATTTTGGACTTTTTTTTAAAGTTCCTTTTCAAAAAAGAGATTATAGCCTTCAAAAAAATATAAATAAAAAATACATTAATAAAAGCTCCAAATTTACGCCTGCCTACCTTGCTTCATTTCTGTTTCACCATAGTTGAGTTCATAAATAACGGTAATAGGATGCAGAACACCAGGAGGATTAAAGTGATAGGGATGTAGCTGCAAACACAAAACAAATTAGTTACTTATAGAATTTAAATAAGAAAGCTAGATAAATATAACAGTAGTTGGACTAATCTTGATTAGTAGTAACCCTATTTGACATCAAAGATGGCCACTATGTTTGATTTTTGGATAATCTTGAATCAGTTTAGAAGCTTTTTCATTTAACATGTCTTTGAATGGGCATCAAATACTCAGGGAGACCTGCATAGAGTTTCTAAGTTGAGGCATTCTAATGTGAGCACTTATGTGCTAGTGCCCTATATAAATGAATAAGCTTGAGCACCGGTATGATGGGTGGTAATATCTGTTAATGTCAATAACAGAAGTTCTTCTGATGCATTTACCAGGGATAAGGAACATGAAAACTTTTGAAGTAAACCCAAACTACAAAGTGCCAAATGCTAAGGGTCTTACAATCTGAATCACAGGATATCCTTTATATATCACAGATTCACAATATCAGGCAGCACACACATGGTTATATTAACAAGATAACATCCAATATTACAGCAGATGGGTTTCTCTCACCTGAGGACGTTGCGCTAATAGGTTGGGCAGGATAGTTTTCCCTTCTATATTTAACTGATCAATTAACCCTGGGATGACTAACTTTGAAACTGCATGCATCAGTGGGAGACCTTTGGCTGCATAACAGAGCACTTCTAGCTTGAAATCTACAACCAACATTCTAACTTCTTCCAGAGCTGAAACCATACATTTAGAACTTGTCATTTATTTAAAATAGAAGAGACAAACTTTCACAACAAAAGCTTCATTTATATAATAATATATATATATATACACACACAACACCATTTAATACTGTAATCAATACCTGGAAAATATTCTGCCACAGGTGCAGTGGATTTTTGAGACTTCTCTGAACTATTAAGCAGAATATTTACTTGGATCATATCTGCATTCTAAGCAGGAAAATGTTCTCAAAATGGAACTCAATATGAACATCCATGCTAAAAGAAGATAAGATTTCCAACGATCTAATATATGAAAAGTGCATGCCCCTGTGAATCTCTTACACTTCTCTTACCTCAGCAGAATACTCGCGGGAATCTTTTTTACTCTCCAAACAAAAATGAGAACATGGCAAGAACTTAGCATCAGAATCATGGCCGCTTTCACCCAAAAGTTTGACATCTGAGAGATCCATGTCAAAATCCAAATCTCCACCACGAATGATGACAGGCTGACGTACTTCAGATGAAGTTTTGCTTAAAGTTTCCACCAGGTATGCAGCCTTCGGATCTTTGAACTTGGCAACAACTGCTTCAATTGCACGCTGCATGATCCGTACGGTATCTGATATGATCATAAACGAGAATTGAACATTAAGATAAGTTCTGATGTATCACATTGATCTATGCATTTAAAGAATAAGAGTGGACAGTTCCAAAATGCAAAGATGAAAGTACAAATGAACAAAAGTGTCTGAGAGTTCCTGATCGAAAACGCCTTAAAATTTGCAGCATTTTGTTCATCAATTGAATAAACTATGCAAATAGACTGTGTGCATCTACCTCTAAAACATACTAACCACATTAGCAATTTCAAAATGTAGAGTTAGCTAAGCATTGTATTCGAACAAAATATAGAACCATAATGGAGTAAACAAACTTACCAGAAGGCTTATTTACTGGATAGTAAATCGGCAGCTTCAAAGGAAGCTCACACCGAATCAAACAACCCCTCTCCCAAATAAACCTCTCTGGATCATCATCATACACCACATCAACACACTCAAACCTCTCACAACTCTCTGATTTCGACACGAAAAACCGAATGCTTCCACCTCTAGACTCCGCAACAGCTCCAATTACTCCCTGCTCATCCAATCTCTCACTTCCGCCGCAAATTAGCTTCCGTAACCTTCTCGCCGCCGCAACGGCCTCGCCGGCGCGCTTCTCTTCGTCGGAATCGACCACAACTAAAGCTCCGACAACGTGGAATCCTTTCGGCAGTAACGTCCGAAGCTCTTCTGCTCAGATTCACGAAGCTAATCAGGAATTTTGATATGACGAGACCGAAATGAATTGGATTCCGGTTTTTGAATTCACGGAAAATTAAAACGGTACCTGATTCTCTGGAGTAGTCTGGAGATGAGGAGGAGGAGGAGGAATCGGTGTGGATGCATTTGAGTGCGGAGACGACGGTGAGTGGCGGGAAAAATGAGGATCCGATCAGCCATCGGAGGCCGGCGGGTTCGTCGTTCTTTTGGAGAATGAGCTTGGGGATTAGAACACGGACGCTTGCCTTCTCCTCCATTCTCTCACTCTGATAGAGCTTTGCCCAGTCTTCGCCATTTCACTGCTGTATTTGCGTGTGATAGTCACGTGCCTAGTTATGTGTTAAAAACGGTGTGTTTTAGTTGGCTCATAACATCCTATCAAAAAAAAAAAAAAAAAACATCCTATCAAAACAAGCTTGAACTTGACCTCGTCTTGGATCGGATGAGTCTATCAAAAATTGTAATTTATATTCTACTTCATTCATTTTCATGTATGTAATATTTTTTTTCCTGTATTTTAAATACATAATATAAAAAATATTTTTCTTGACGAAAGAAAAATATAAGAAAAGGGGTTTCCGAACTAAAAGAAAAAACACTCTTTCCGTTTTGTAGAAGTAGATGCTTAGATTTTCTTGTTATCAATTGGTTCAAGCCAAAACTCCATTGTTGATTAAGGCATGTGGAAATATCATGTGTAATCAAGGTAAGCAACTTTATATCCCATCAAGTAAGAAGAAAATAAGTGGAGTAGAAAAAAATTTAGTTTACCCTTTAAATTTTTGGTGTCAAAATCAGTTCAGTCATGCCATTTTTTTTTTAAAAATCAGTTCGTCTATTCAACTTTCGTAAACACATCAGTTCCTTTTTTTTTATTAATGAATTTTCGTGGAGAGATGGTGAGGTTAGTCCCTCTACGCTTGCCAAAAATAAAAACTTTCGTAAACACATCAGTGTGTCTAATTTTTGAATTTCGAAATGTGACGTCACGAAAGCCGTTAAAATTGATAATGAGACTCATAATTTAGTTTTATCCCTCTTCAGAAGTATAAAATAACAAATTTGACAAAAAATATTATTAAAAAACATAAAAAAATGCATCTATTTCGTAAAATGAATAAAAAACAACAGGGTATTTCAGACAACTCCAATCAAGCATCCTCGAGGTCCTCCTCCACCCCGCAGATCCCTGTTACACAGCCGCCGCAATCAGGGGGGCGCATTATCCATTCTCCATCTGATGACATTCAGGGTTGGCCCTGTAACCCAGCTGTGTTACTGAGGGGACCACTGGCTGCCAGAGGAGGAGGAGCTCCATCTCCACCAGGAGGGGCCTCCTCAGCAGGTGGTGTATGTGTGAAAGCTCTCCAAAGAGTGTATAGAAGCATTGACCCATGAATCATGTATAAGGTACTCGTATAGAAAGAAATACCACCTGCTGAGGAGGCCCCTCCTGGTGGAGATGGAGCTCCTCCTCCTCATGGAGGACATTTCCCTCCTCCTCCACCTCAGGTAGAGCTACCTATATCCATAATGCATTCTGTTTTATATCGATTTTCCCTATGTAATTGCATTCATTTCAAATTTTGATTTGTCTAATAGGCCTTGAAAGATCGTTTTCTTTTATGCAGTTGGGTGAGAACAAGTGTGAGCTGCAGGACAATTCACTTGCAGTTTTGAGTACTAATGGTGGTGTTACTAGAGCTCGCAATCAGGGTGGGGCATGCTTTCCACTATTCATATTGCATTCTATAGTTGTGGAATTTTAATCTGAATCACTGCATCCTATAATTGTTGATCCTTTTTCTTTTCCTGTGCTGTGTATATATATAGTCATTTTAGTGTACATGATGAGAGGTGTTCATTATGGTCATAAAGTTTGGTAAATTGGCGGAAAACTTGGCTGTTTACGAAAATTATAGCAGAATACTATGTTTGCGTATATGTTGTCCTTGCACATCAATGTGTACGTTTTTAGAGATTTCAAACATGACATTTTAATTTTTGTTTCACTCATTCATGTATTGATGCCGGATATTTATTCTTGACATGCATGCAGTTAGTAGAGCAGCGCTGCCCGGTTGCAGTGAGAGTGAAATACCTGGAACAAATGAAAAAGGATTATGTGCCAAAATGAACAAGGTTGTTCTGGCTTATAGTGGTGGCTTAGATGCATCAGTCATTGTCCCATGGCAGGTATGCTCTTTGCCTTTATAAGCACATTGTTTATGAAAGCCAACAAAGCATTAGTACAACAATAGAGTATAGTAAAACCAAGAATACTTGTGTACCTGATTACACAAAAGTGATTTTCCATTTTGCATACTTCTTTCTATGTGATGTATACCTCCTCCCTTCTACTAAATTTATTGGAATTTCGAGACACTATCTTGCTCTCAGTTTGATGCTTATTGATTCATATTGCATATTCAGTTTCACACGTTTTCTAGAGCAGTACATACAAACTTAAACCGTAATACTTCTGAGTCAACAGTTTGCCATTGTTGATCACTTTTTATTTGCAGGGAGAACTATGGTTGTGAAGTTGTTTGCTTAACTGCCGACGTGGGTCAGGTGAGTTTGGCTTAGCACCTTCTTTTAGTTCTTTATCAGATCTATGTTTTGAAGGACATAATTGGTTCTGACTTTCATGCACTCCCTATTCTAAAAATTTCAGGGTATAAAGGAATTGGATGGTCTGGAAGAGAAGGCCAAGGCGAGTGGGGCTTGTCTGTCAGTAGCGAAGGATCTGAAGGAGGAGTTTGTTAAAGACTATATATTCCCTTTCTTGGGGGCTGGTGCAATGTGTGAGAGAAAATACTTAATGGGGAGCTCAATGGCTGGTCCTGTTATTGCTAAGGTAATCTCTCAATCTGATTCTATCTATATTGGTTTCATTATAAATTCATTGCCTTCGTCGATTGTTAATTACAAAGCTGAATCAAATAAAAAGTAACCTTTTGGATTTCTTAACAACTGCATTTGCTCTACCTGGAACAGTTCTCTGCTTCAGGCAGAGTTGAGTATAGCTTTTAGTACCTAATTTTCTCTCATTTCCAGATTATTTATTTTTATCTTAATTTTGAAGTTTAAACCCCCATCTTTATGACATTCTGAAATCAGGCCATGGTAGATGTTGCCAAAGCTGTTGGAGCGGATGCCGTAGCTCATGGATGCACAGGGAAAGAACATAGTAAGGTATGTTTTGCACTTAAGCATTTAATGTTACAGCATTTCTATTGTTTCTCTTACACAACCTTCCCTGTCTGTCTAGATTCAGTTTGAGCCGGCATTCTTTGCTCTGGACCCCAAATTGCATGTGGTGGGTCCTTGGAGGGAGTGGGACTCTATGGGTAGTGAAGATGCTGTTGGATATGCTAAGCATAATGTGCCTGTCCCAGTGTCAAGTAAATCCTTCAACAGCAGAGATGGGAACTTATGGTGCCTTAGTCGTGAGGTAGTTTTTACAACAAAGTTTCAGTTTTGTTAATGCTCAAATCTTAGGTGGTGGTATTATTGGAGCCAGATTTTTATGTTATATGTAGGCTTTTATGATTGGTGCATATCTGCGCTATGTAATATTTGATGTCAGTATCTGCTCCCAGTTGATAGGCATGGTTGTCTTCCAAAGGATCAGTCTGAACTTCTAATTCCCTTAACTTTATGTCATAACTGATGAGTTGCAAAAGTAGCATTCTTGTACGGACAGTGGATATTCCCTGGTATATATGAGTGTTATGGTTTAGGCAGTTCTAGTTATGTTTGATTGATGAGTTACGGTATCACAGAAATATGTCTAATGTCTGCACAAGTGAACTAGGTTACAAGTTTAAGTCTTTGGCAAAGGCTTTTGGTTTTTCTTTTGGGTCAATTTGCCTCATGTTTCAGTTCTTAATGTTTATTCCTGTTTGATCAAAGGGTGATACTCCGGGAGAAGAAAATGAGCCAAAGGACACATTCATGTTAACCATTAATCCTGAAGATGCATCATATGAAGCTGAGTAAGTTGCAGTTGAACTTTGGTTTAGCTCTTAGTTCATAGGGTACATACATAGTTTCTTAACCAAGCTTTTGTTTTCCTATAGGTCTGTCGATATTGGGATTGTATCAGGAGTTCCTGTTTCAGTCAACGGGAAAAAGCCGGCTTCTTTGCTTACGAAGCTTAATGAAATCGGCAGGAGAAATGGAATTGGTTGTATGGACATGGTTGAAAACTGTCTTAGTTGTGCTGTCTATGAGACCTCGGGAGTTGATATATTGTTTGCTGCAGCACGGAAGTTGGAGTCCTTAACCATGGATCAAGAAACACTGCAGGGTAAAGACTCGTTTGCGCGGAAATATGCAGATCTAGTTAATGCAGGCAGGTGGTTCGACCCGCTTCGGGAGTCAGTGGATTCTTTCATGGAGAACATCTCGAGGAGAACAACAGGGACAGTAACTCTAAACAAAGGCTTGATCACAGTCACTAGCACATGTATATGAGTGGATGGGAAACACCTTCTGCAAATAGTCTGTAGGTCGTTTGATCTTGTACGCACTCTACATGCATGCATTCTACATAAGCATATATCATACTGGGAATTTACTAGACATCATATCTTATCAGCTTTAGTACCAGGATTTCTTGTTCTATGTGAATCGACTAGTTTTACTTACAAAATGAGGCGAATATAACTAAATGTTGCTTTTGTAATATTCGTTTTATCAGGCACAGGCTTCTTTCACAAGCATTTAGCAGTGCCATCTGTAATGTAAAGGTGGTAGATATGTTATAGAAGTAATTATGCTCCACCCTCTAACTGATCTATGTGATAATATGAGCAGTTTCAACCTCTTACTCCCCACGCTATGTTACAAATATTTACCAATAATCTGGAATGCAGTGCGGTATGTACGGAGCATCAGTATTCAGTAGTCTCGCTAGTTTTCTACAGGTACGATTTTATGTCATAATGTCGTGTTGGATTGACAGGCATCTTTTGGAGAAGAAGAGAAATGGTACTGGTTTGAGAATAAGAATCTCCCCATGAGATGTGTTCGGAGCATCACACTTGACAGGCACCCCATGAAGAGATTGGGGGCTGCTGCAGCCACCCTTGATAGGAACATAAGCATTCATCAATTGCCTCGACAGCTTGAGAGCCAATTCCTCGAGCCTTTGTACTCGACAGATAACTGAGGACCATGCTGGAGCTTGAGCTAATGCTTCAGCCATGTTAAGACCAGCCGTTGCCACTATAGCAGCAGCTACAGTAGGTCCAACCGAAATACGCGCTGCTTTCCATTATAGATTTATAGCATTAGGCACCTCTGCCAAAGCTGATTTTATTTGCTCTCCCGCAATTAATTATAGCTGAATTACCAACAGGCAGGCTCTGAACAGCTGGGGAAAATCCCGGAGATGGGACTGTTTCTTCAGTTCCAAGTTATCAAACAAAGAATTCTGAACACCAACGTGATCCACCCCCGAAGCAGACCGTTGCCCTTGTTATGAGTTATGACTGCTCATTGCTACAACCTTTTGAGTCAATGTAAGCTCCTTTGGGGCACAACTTCACTCCTGCTCCTGGAAACCATACTGGTTCCCGGAGGGTCAGAACAAATATAGTCTTTTTTCTTTTTCGTGGCTGCCTACTGTAAGCATTCTTTGCAGAACCATTGCTAAAAAATTGGAGGGATATATCAAAGTCACTAATGCTAGCTCTTCTATTTCTACTGTGACGAGCCACGGACGGCACATCTGAACATGATGCAAAATGGGGATGAACAATTGCAACTACAGGTATTTTCTCTTCTTCACAAATCACATCAACTGCCATGTGCAAGTCAGGGGGCCACTGCCCCAAATCTACGCCTCCATCCTCAAATAAAAAATGGACCTTCATCTTCACCAAAAACCAACCCACGTTTCACCCACGAAAACTCATATCAGGAGTTCAGGACCCGTAGCCTAAGAAATCAGAGAAAAGTCATTCCAGCTTTCGAATACGGAACGATCTAGACCTCATGCTCATATATCAGAGACACTAAGGTGCATGGACAGCCATATTAACTATACCAGGATCACAAGCAATGAAATACCGAGAACAATACCTGATATCCTCCACACATTTTCCAGTCAATCAAAACCTTCCAATCTCTCATGAGTCTTGAGACAACAACATAGTTACGCTAATAGCGGCTCACAAGTGACCAGGGAAAATGCTACATACAGTAACAATTCCATTGTATATAATGATATGGAAATAGTCACACCTGCATATGAAAAGTACCTACCATTCTGGAAACTCGCAGCACAAAACAATTACTTGAAAGCTAACTCAACCTCAAAGTTCAGCAATACACCACCTTGAATATCATGGTGGATAGCTAAGAACCTCCAGCTAGCTTTTTCTCGCATTCTCTCACTCCATACTCCACAAACTCCGTTTTGACCCTCAGTGTCATAAACTAAAGCCAACTCTTTGACATGCAAAAGCGCAGACCTGAAACTGCATCTCTCAAACACTACACATCTAACACCATATAACGTCCAAAGAAATTTACAATCAACTCTTAAACACAATCCACACCTACCGAAGTTCCAGAAGTGATATGAGACTTCCGGTCCAAATTCCATCTGAACATCTTCTCAACAATTTTGCTTTTGTCTCCATAATCCATATTACTAGCAATATTCACTCTTCCATCTACATCACCCAGTAAGATATTGTGAACAAACGCATTGGGGGTTAATTTATGATTGTCAAACAACAAAACTAAACTCTTCAAAAAAAAAAAAAAAACAACAACAACGACAACAAAACTAAACTCACACTGGGGTTAAATTTTCTGAACACTAGATAACTAAACTCGCTCTAATTTTTTTTTTCAGCTACGAAAGAACACTATTAAACTATGATTAAGACGGTTGGGTATTTGCTAGGAACACTTTAGTACAAAATAAACATGATCTTTTACCGCATTTTGACACAAGTATATGAGCTTTTCAATCTCTTATGAATAAGAATTCTTTATTCCTTCTCTATAATATTTCTCTAAAGGTTTGATACACATTTAAAGCTTAACTTGAGAAGTTTTCATGTTAAACTTTCATTTAACTACTTATAGTTTTCATGTTAAACTTTCATTTAACTACTTATGTTACATGTTAATGTTGATGAAGTGCTGAATCATACAATGTTTATTAAATTCAACGAAAGTCCATACAAGTTTATCATGTTTCAAGAATCCTTAAAAAAAATTAAAATCTGTGAATTCAGAAGATTTTATAAATCTGCATAAATCTAAGAATTATTTTTAAATCCATCACTTCAAAAAAAACTGCAGAAATCTGAAAACAATACACCAGGCCCCTAACCTTATCAAGATTCCAATAACCATTATGCAAGTAGTCACACACATTTTCATCCAAGTTTACAGAGTTTCTAATATTAGCAGAAATAAGATTAATCAAAGGAAAAGCAAAAATTTCCAATATACCTTTCAAAAGTCCCAAAGATACATTTCCAAGCTTGAGAGTGATTGGTCCAGACCTTTTGAACAAAAAACGAATGCTTTCTCATATATTTCTTTCTTAATATATCCACCCACCAATTGTCTTTTTGGATCAAATTGCCTTGCACTAAATATAACAAGAGTATATTATTGTTACTCATTATCCATTACAAGCCAAATAGAAGGGAGCTAATATAAAAACAATAATTTATTCCATGCTCATCTATTTTTGATGAAATTGACAATCTGCGAATAATTTAACACTTGGGTTATTGAGATATTGTTGTTGTTGAGGCAGTTGGAACAGCTAAAATGGTTGAGTGCAGGGCACTCAACATCTTCTCTAATTTCTTTCCATGTCTTCTGGTGGCATAGTTGTTAGGAAAAATCTTTTGTGATTTGTGGTGATTTATGTTTTAGGTTTTTTAGTTGTTGAGGGTGGTTAGAGTTCTCTCTCCCATCTGCGTATATATTTTTGCTGCTAGCTTTGTACAGCTTGCTTTTTTTTCATATTAATACATTTTTTTTTAGTTCAAATTTTCTCAACATGAATTTCTACATGGTATCAGAGCAGCGATCCTCATAGGACCTGCTTCTGCTCTTACCACCCATTTCCTCATCCTCTTAGCTAACCATGGCACCTCAAAATCGAAGCTCTTCTTCTGAAATGGTTCCTGTTGATCCATCTTCAGTGATAACTGGGTATGTTGATACAGGTTCGAATCAGAGCATTGTGGCCACCAGACTCAATCAATTCAATTATTTGAACTGGTCGAGAAACATGCAGCTCGCTCTTGGAGGAAGATTCAAGGCAAGTTACATTAAGGAGAACAAGGTTCCAGTTGCTGATGCTGAGGACTATGAAAAAGAATTGAGCAAGGATCAACAAGTTCGAGCATGGATTCTCAACTCGATGGATCCAAGCATTGCAGAAGTGTTCAACTATCATGAGTCTGCATATGACTTGTGGGAAGCACTAAAAGAGCTTTATGGAAGTGTTAACAATGCTGCAAGGGTGTTTCAACTGCAGAGAGAATTGTTTGAAATTCAACAAGGTACAAACTCTTTTGTTCAGCACCTTGGTGTTTTAAAATCCAAATGGAATGAGATTGATATTCTCAGACCCTATACAACTGATGGAGCTATATTGAGGAAGAAAGCTGATGAAGACAAGGTCTTTCAACTCCTAGCCAGTCTTGGACCAGAATATGAGGATTTGAGGAGTCATCTCATGATGAGTGCAGAATTTCCAAAACTTTCTACTGTTACTACTATCATACACAGTGAAGAAACTGGCAGGAAAGTCATGAATGTGGAAGTGGGATCAGGAAGTGCTGATGCTAGAGCCTTTGCTGCAAGCCAGCCTGCAGAAAATACTCGAGTATACAAAGGAAAAAGACCAGATCTATTCTGCACTCACTGCAAATCTATTGGAAGAGCTGGAATTGGCCATTTAAAGGAAACTTGCTGGATACTCCATCCAGAGCTGAAGCCTAAATGGAATGAAAGTTAGAAAGGATATGTGCATAAGTCTGCTCCCAAAGCCAATCTATGCAGTGCATTTGAACCAATGGTGAATTTCACTTCAAATCCAATAACTCTTATCAATGAGTTTGCCAACTTCATTAATAGCAAGCAAGGAGGCATGAGCAGTGGTGAAAGTGGAAATACAACAGATTTGCAGGTTTTTTTGGAGAACTCTAATCTTGCTCCTGAGAAAGATATTCCAGGTATCATTGCTACTTTTTCTACTGCTTTAGATATTAGCAAAATTGGTGATGTTTGGATAGTGGACTCAGGAGCCTCAGAACAAATTACAAATGATTCTTCAAATTTGTTAGTTTTTGAAAAATTAAAAAATCCTTCTCATGTCTCCATTGCAAATGGAAATTCTGTTTCAGTTTGTGGTAAAGGAAAATTACATATTTTTTCAAAAAATATTGAGTCAGATGTTTTGTTTGTGTCATCGTTTCCTTTTAAACTTCTCTCAGTTGGAAAAACAACTCGGTTACTAAATTGTCTAGCTATATTCTCTTCTAATGACATCATTTTTCAGGATCGAGTAACCAAGATGAAGATTGGTGAGGGATTTTTTTTGAATGGTTTGTACTATATCTTCACCAGTCCAAGACTCTCCAGCTTTTCAGAATGTTTTCTTTCCTCCTCCAAGTCAGCTTCTCAGCAACTTTTGTGGCACAAACAACTTGCTCATCCATCTTTTCCTGTTATGTCTAGGATATTTCCAGATTCTTATAAGGTTGCTCATGAGTGTGAAATTTGTCATATGGCAAAGCAAACTAGATCTCCCTTTCCCATATCACACTCTCGAGCAACCAAGCCTTTTGAGCTTGTTCACTCTGATGTATGGGGTCCTGCCTCAGTTAATTCATTCGATGGATATCGTTTCTATGTAACTTTCATTGACGATTATACTCGTTCCACTTTTGTTTATCTGTTGAAACACAAAAGTGAAGTTTTTAAAAGCTTTCAGGATTTTCACAATCTTGTTAAAAATCAATTTAACTCTTTAATCTCAATTCTGAGATCTGATAATGGCACTAAGTACACTTCTAATACCATGACTAATTATCTAAGTGAACATGGCATTTTACATCAAACTAGTTGTGTTGGCACACCACAACAAAATGGCATTGCAGAAAGGAAAAATCGAGATTTACTTGAAAAAGCTAGGGCCTTACTGCTGCAAAATCATGTTCCAAAAAGATTTTGGTCTAATGCAGTACAAACTGCTGCATATTTGTTCAACAGGTTACCTAGTAGTGTTTTTCAATTTAAATCTCCATTTGAAGTCCTTAAGGGAAGGAAAATTGATATTAGCCATCTCAGAACTTTTGGATGCATTTGTTTTGTGCATGTTCAAGCTGATAGAAGAGATAAGTTTGATCCAAGGGTAATAAAATGCATGTTTCTTGGATATTCATCAACACAGAAAGGCTACAAGTGTTACAATCCTGTAACTAGGAAGGTTATTGTGTCCAGAGATGTGCAATTTCATGAAGATTTTCCTTTTTATTGTGCTGCTGATGGTCAGTCTCAAGGGGAGAATCTCAGTGATTTATTTCCTCCTCCAAAGTATTCTGATTTTAGTGAGATCGTTGAAGAAGCTGAAACAACTCAAGAGTCACAGTTTCCTAACGATGACCAGAGGGAACAAGTTACAAGTTTGGATGAAAGTGAATCTTCTCAGTCCACTTCTACTTCTTCTAGTAGTCCCTCATCTGCTCCATCTTCTCCTGTGGTACCTAGGAGAAATCCTCCTAGAACCAGATATCCTCCTTCAAGGCTGAATGATTTTGTTACTTATGCCACATGTTATCCAGTGGATCTTGGTCTTGATTCTGTTGATGGTGCTCAATGTGTTTTTCTCACTAAAATTCTTGCAGATCATGAACCAAGAAATTTTTCTGATGCAATGCAATTTCCTGAGTGGCAGAGAGCTATGCAAGATGAGCTGCAGGCTCTAGATGAAAACAAAACTTGGAGTATTGTTCCTCTTCCCAAAGGGCAGAAGCTTGTTGGAGCTAGGTGGATTTATAAGCTCAAATATAATTCTGATGATTCTCTTGAGAGGCACAAAGCTCGTTTGGTGGCTAAGGGTTTTACACAGACCTTTGGAGTGGATTATAAGGAAACATTCGCACCAGTAGCAAAGATGAACACTGTAAGGGTGCTTTTGTCTGTTGCCATAAACTCTGGTTGGTGTTTGTCTCAAATGGATGTCAAAAATGCATTCTTACATGGAGAACTTGAAGAAGATGTGTATATGAAGATCCCACCAGGCCATCCAAGAGAAAATGAAGCTGGTATGGTCTGTAAGCTCCACAAAGCCTTCTATGGATTGAAGCAATCTCCACGAGCTTGGTATTCAAAGCTCAGTTCAGTTCTCATTTCCTTAGGGTTTAAAAGAAGTAATTCTGATTCTTCTTTGTTTGTAAGAAGTAACACAGTTGGAAAGCTTGTTGTTCTTGTTTATGTGGATGATCTCATTGTTGCAGGAGATAATGAAAGTGAGATTCAAAAGTTGAACGATGCACTTCATGATGTTGTTGCAATCAAAGATCTTGGTTCCCTAAATTATTTTTTGGGAATTAAGATGAGTCACACTCCCAATGGATTGTTCTTAAATCAACGAAAATATGTTGTTGATCTCCTAGATGGAGCAAGAATGTCAGCTTGTAAGCCTGCTCGAACTCCTTTGAACAACAAAATTGATTTGGACACCCTGGTACAGCTCTTGATGATGTTAGTTCGTATCAACGCCTTGTAGGCAAGCTGATTTACCTCACCATCACAAGACCTGATCTTACCTATGCAGTAAGCTTAGTTAGCCAATTCATGCATGCTCCTAACTCTTTTCATCTCAATATTGTTAAGAGAATCTTGCGCTATCTCAAAGGTACTGTGAGTAGAGGTATTGCAATGCAGAAGCATGATCATTTTCAAATTATTGGCTACTCAGACTCAAATTGGGCAGGCAATGCATTGGATAGAAAATCTACAACAGGTTATTGCACATTTGTTGGAGATAATTTGGTTACTTGGAAGAGCAAAAAGCAGTCAGTTGTGGCAAGGAGCAGTGCAGAAGCTGAATATAGGGCTATGACATCTATAGCTTGTGAGCTTATTTGGTTGAAGGCATTGTTGCTTGATCTTGGTATTTCTCATTCTTCCCCTATCATGTTATATTGTGACAATCAGGCTGCCATGCATATTGCAGCTAACCCTGTGTTTCATGAACGAACCAAACACATCGAAGTTGATTGTCATTTTATACGAAATCAAGTTCAAGCAAAAATCATTGAGACAGTGTACACCAGATCCTGTGATCAACTTACTGATCTCTTCACCAAGGTTCTTTCTTCAGCACAGTTTGAGCATCTGCTGTCCAAGCTTGGATCAAGATTTTATCTCGATCCAGCTTGAGGGGGAGTATTGAGATATTGTTGTTGTTGAGGCAGTTGGAACAGCTAAAATGGTTGAGTGCAGAGCACTCAACATCTTCTCTAATTTCTTTCCATGTCTTCTGGTGGCATAGTTGTTAGGAAAAATCTTTTGTGATTTGTGGTGATTCATGTTTTAGGTTTTTTAGTTGTTGAGGAGGGTTAGAGTTTTCTCTCCTATCTCCGTATATATTTTTGCTGCTAGCTTTGTACAGCTTGCTTTTTTTTCATATTAATACATTTTTTTGAGTTCAAATTTTCATGAATTTCTACGTGGGTCTACTTCAATAATCTACATATCAGTATAGCAGTTAATATACCACATGCAGATGCTGTGAGCAGCATAGGCCAATGCAACTGCGGCCACGATGGCTCATCAGCTGTCTGTTCCACAACCGGCAATGTGTATCGGCACAAAGGACACAACGCACTCATGGGCAACCATTTGGAAAGACAATCACCGTGATAAAGATGGGAACACGGCAAGCGAACCAACGGACTACGATCAATCCCTTCCTCTATGTCCTCAACGTGATCAAGGCTCTCTCTACAAATAACACATTGTTTTTGTCTTTCAGTATCTTCCAAGCTATCAATTCTCACTTCTTCGAAACACTCTGACCGATAAGCCATCATGACAGTGTGACAAAATAAGGTGATATCCTTTATCAAGCAAGCAATAGCACACTGGGGGTTGTCAGCTCGTTCAACCTCGGTAAATACTTTATCAATGATATGCGGCTGCTCAACTATCGGGACCTTCATTCTGGTAAGAACTTCAACCAAATACGCTTCATATATCCACCTATTAGATAAAAGCACGAATTCAGGGACCTCGACAAGAAGTTGATGATCTGCTAGAGTGCATATATCATTATACTCAATATTATCATCACCCATGCATGTTCCGGTCATCTTGAAGTGCAGTATTCTGATAACACGCTCGTTGCTTGAGACTGCATCAATGGGTACTTTTTCACATGGAAAGACATTGGTAAGAAACAAGTTCTCCTCGGTGAACATGCTTGGAAACTGGTATTAATAGAGAGAATCAGTAACTTATAGTAGTTGCAAGCATCAAAAAAGTTCATCAATTTCAATTTTTATTTTTTTATACGAAGGTCAATCAATTTCATATTCAGCAAGTAGTACGAATATAACATACCCCTCAGGGCCGACAATGAACTTAAATTTATAGCTAAATTTGTCAATAGTTAGGTTTAAAATTGCAAGATTTGAACTTTTGCTCCAGCAATATTGCTAAATTGTAAACATTAGCTAAGTTTTAGCTATTTTTCTCTCCAAAATTGATAAAAATGTCAATTTTATCTATCAATTCTTAAATTTATCAATTATTTAGGTATTCCGTTGGAGCATAATTTTAGCTTAAAAGTTGATAAATTGTAACTTTTTTTTTGAAATAGCAACTCTGCTGGAGATGCTCATGTATTGTTAGAGATGCTCTAACAGTAATGTTAGTAAAAAAAAAGTTGAAATTTGTCAATTTTTGAGGTAAATCTGAGCTCCATTAGAATACCTAAAGATTTGATAATTGACAAATAGGGTTGAAGAGAGAATTGATAAATAGGATTGACAAATTTGTCAATAATGAAGAGAGGAAATAAAAGCCACTTTCCATGTTTTATGTTTTTCAGATTAGCTATACTGCTGGAGCAAAAAATGTAACTAAAAAATAGCTTTATTGTTGGAGATGCTCTTATCTAATGTTAATGTTCTTGATCTTCTATTATAATTGATCTAATGTTAATGTTCTTGATCTTCTATTATAATTGATGATTCCATAGATAGTTACTAAACAAAATCACCAAAGCTTAGATTATCTACATTTGAGCACGTTATAAATCATACATATGTTTCAGATAAAAAGCATACTAATCCTGCATCAAAATCATAATCAACACATGCCTCAAACCTGGGTGGATAATGAGGCTTAACCAGTTCAGCTACAGCTTCAATTGTCAACATATGATTTTCTTTTTTCTATTTAATTAATACCCATTCAAACTTGCCTCATCTGACATGAGAATATGATCAGTTCTGCAGAGACAGAGACCTAAGGGTGATAGGAGGAATTGGAATTTTAAGTCCCAAATTGAAGAATCGAAGAAACGATTGTAACTATAGTCCCAAATTGAAATTGAAATTGAAATTGAAATCGAAATCAGTCCTCAAAACCCTCGAAAGGTATATACAGTGCGTGTGTTGTTTTTCACCCCAAAATTATGGGCTTGAGCCTATCACTCATATACTTGGATCCAGTTTGCTCTAGGTATCAGGTGTTTAACTTTATATAATTATATTCTATTACCGTTTCGAAAAAAAGAAGAAAAAAAAAAAAAATATATATATATATATATATATATATTTTTTTTTTTTTATTCATCAGGGAACGGGATCCTTATTAGGGTTTTGTTTTTTTGTTTTTTTTAACAAGATTAGGGTTTAGGGTTTAGATATATAAGGGGATATGGAATCCTTCTCATCAGTTTTGTGGTTCGGAAGTAAATGGATTCATAACTACGTACCAACTTCCAATTCTATCTCTAATTAACTATTGACTATTGACCAACCAACACTCTCTCTAGCTCAGTCTCTCTTCTGCTACTGCATATATACACACACTACTGACTACTCTAGTATCTGCAGAGTCCGCGCCATGGTCGGCCTGGTCTGCAAGTTTTGGGAATCGGTCATGTCAGATATATAGCGTGCAACTTTTGCACTACTTCTCGCGCCTAGGCCTCGATCATAAAGTCATAGAGATATCAAACTGCATGGAATCGATCGATGGACGTTGCAGACAATATATGAGAGCTGGTTCCGGATTGAGATCACTTTTACCCGCCCAGCTGTGCATGCTTTGCTTTGCAAAGTAATCAAATTAATGTCATTGACTCGTCGTTATATCTTCTACCTGCTAGCTGCAAATGTATCATTGACGCCGCCACTTCGCGCTTTGTGAAAAGTGCTTTGGTTGCAAGTACTTCACAAGCTAGGGTTCCTTTCACTCGTAACGTACGTGCATGTGAAAGCTGAGTTTCGACAACTATACTTTCGCGTATATAGCTTCTGCGTAGTATTCCACTATCCGTCCGCACAAGAGGTTCATAATTAACGAACGAGAGGAGGTTGGCCCAATGCTTAAACAATAATAAGAGAACATGGAATTCAATTTCCCAAGTGATGAAAAATAAATGAGCCTTCATCTGCCTCCAAGACTTTTACTTCTACTGTTTGGACTGTTTAGCGAGATCCATGGAATTCCTTTGGGAGGAACGTTGTCAAATAAACTATTGTGTTCATTTTTGTTTGCTATTCCTCAATGGAGTTCCTTAATTCCCTCTTTCCTGATTGGAATTCAGAAAGAAAGACCAAAATTCTTGAATTTTCCGTTGGCAAGCTCTCCATTGAATGCGATAATCACATTCTCAACAGTTTTCTTATCATAATCACTACAAGTGGTCGATCGAGTTGGTAACAATCGTGTGATTTCGATCAGAAAAACAGTTATTTCTCAACATCTAACCACCTAGCATGATGTGGCAAAGTTGGTCCAACTGTGTGGTATGTAACTCTCATGTTTAGAGTTCGAGTCTAAACTCTCACAGTCATAATTTGTAACCAACATGTTTGAAAGGTAATTGGGTATGTGCGCTTGTGATAAAAGATTAATCTTGTTTATCTGGGATATATACTCTCGTGATTCGTTAACCTCGATTCATATATAACTGGTGAGGTATTATTAATTTGTTAACGTAATTGAGATATATAGTATTTATCTCACTCCCAAAATAAAAAATAAAAAGAAAAGTGAAATCATATATTTTGAAAAAAAGAAAACAATTTAAATTTGAACCCGACCCCGCCAACTACCTGGGTCACATGCCAAATTTCCCTCCCACCAAAGTCTTCTCGCTCACGTTACAAACACGCGTCCACCATGCGCGTCAGCCACATTGGATACAGTTCAACCATTTTCCGCCAAAACAATAACTGAAACCCGCCAGAGCACGAAGTTACCAAACCACCCCTCGAGCTCGTTCTCCGAGACACTCCCAGTCAGTCCTAGTCTTACTATCTGCTCAGAAACTCTGCAACCAGAACAACATCATGTCTGCCCAAAAATCGATCTCCCTCCTCTCTCCTCTCTACACGTCAGTAATCACACCTCACAACCAACACAATGCCTCCCCAACCACCCCTCGCCTTCCCCATATTTACATATCTGCCACTCGCCGCTCCCTTATTTCTCTCCTCCGCGACCACGGAGCTCAACCACCGAGGAGGCCGCTGTTCTAGGGCTAAGGTTTTCAATTCCATTCCCGGTTTCCGCTACTCCAAAGGTTTGGACTTTTCCCCTGCTTTGTCGTTTCGTATTGTTTTGTTTGCGTTTTGGGTACATTTTAAAATGCTGGGATTTGTGAATTCAAGATTCTGTCTTTGACTCCAAAACACTGTAGAGTGTTGAGCTGTGTGATAGTTTAAGACCTATGCTTTGTTTGGGTTGGTGGGTTTTGAAAAGTTTGATTCTTTTTGGTTTTCATTGGGTATGGCTTTTACTTATCCAGAGGTGAGGAGAAAGTGGGTTTTGTGAATTCCATGGTTGAAAGATACTGCATTGTTGTATGGTTTTATGTAAAATGCTCAAAGTTTTGATTTTTATTTTGCTTAGAAATGGGTTTGATGAGAATCCAGATATTGCTTCTGGGGTTGTTAGTAAATTAGAGACTGAAAAGCTAGCTGTAGTTTTGAGTTTTTGAATTTTGTGGTTTTGTGTTCTATAGAAAATGAATGCAACTGTGATAGAGATATTGTGTTTATATTGGTTGTCTCTTTCAGGTTTGGAATGCACAGCTTTGGGTTGTGAAATTTGAATCTGAAGAGTAAGCTAGTATTGGTTGTTTGGAGGAATGATGGATGGGCGGCGTCATTCTGTGGATATACCTATCTCTAAAGCTCTGGTGGCTCTGAGGAGGGTAAGATCTCTAAGGGATCCATCAACTAATTCTATGAGCAAGTTCTCTTCTCCGGTTGAGAGTGTCAATTGGGAAACGAATTCGGGTAATGATATCTCTATGCTGTTCTTGAATACTTTCCAAGAAGGTGGTTCTGAAAAACGTAGTTGTTTGAGGCCAAAGGATTCGGATTTGTATGGAGAAAGAGAGGATTGCTTTGATGATTTTGAATCGAACTCGGGTTTTGAAATGTCTAGGTTGATCCTGCATGAGAATTCAGAGTGGGTTGGAAGCACAGGGAGTCCTAGGAGCAATCAGGGTGATGAGTTTGATCTTTCAGGGTCAGACAAGGAAGAGGTTTTGAGAAACAAGTCACTGAGTCGTAGATATAACAGCAATCGTATGGATAAAGGATTGGCCTTGACATGTGTCAAGCCTTTGGAGGATGTGAATTATGAAGAAACTGTCAGATCATCATGTTTAGAAAGAGTAGATCAGATTGTATCAAAACGAAAATCAGAGTGTGAAAACCGTGTTGATTTCTCTGGGGCAATTGGTGATCGTAGGAGTCGAACTGGCAGTCCATGCCAATCAGCAGGTGATGCTCTTTCAAGCCATGGTACATCCATTTTTGCAAACGAAGAGGTTGATATTGTTGATCATGATCATCCCGGTGGTGGACTAAGCTGCTGCTGGTCAAGAACTCCTAGATTCAGAGAAGCGAACATGTCGTTTGATGCAGACAACCATCCTTTGTTATACAAGAATGTTGATGATATTGCACTTTATGACCACAGAAACTTGAAACGCATAGGAAATGAAACCAATTCACAATTGGAAAAACCCAGGAGTCTGAGTCAGAAATTCAGGCCAAAGTCTTTCATTGACTTGGTGGGACAAAATGTTGTTGCAAGGTCTCTGTTGGGTGCTATCTCAAGAGGAAGACTAACCTCATTCTATCTTTTCCATGGTCCACAAGGTACAGGAAAGACATCAGCCTCAAGAATTTTTGCTGCAGCACTTAATTGTCTTTCACTGAAGGAATATAGGCCGTGTGGTCTCTGCTGCGAGTGTATTCAGTACTTCTCTGGAAACAGCAGAGATATCAAGGAAATAGATTCTGTGAGAATCAACCGGAGAGACCGGGTTAGGTCTCTTATTAAGAATGCAGCTATGCCTCCAGATTCTTCACGGTTTAAGGTTTTCATTATTGACGAGTGCCACTTGATGCGTGGGGAAACATGGGCGACTATTTTGAGTAGCATTGATAACCTTTCTCAACATGTTGTCTTTGTGATGATTACTCCTGATCTGGATAAGCTGCCGCGGAATGCAGTATCACGGTCCCAGAGATATCACTTCCCAAAGATTAAGGATGGTGATATTGCAAGCAAGCTCGGAAAAATCTGTGTTGAAGAGGGGCTTGACTTTGATCAGGTTGCATTAAACTTCATTGCTGCCAAATCAAATGGTTCCCTTAGGGATGCAGAGATGATGCTTGATCAACTAAGTTTGCTTGGTAAAAAAGTCACAATGGGCCTGGCATACGAACTTGTGAGTGCTTGGTAGTTTGTCATTGATTTTTTTATTTATTTTATCTATCATCTATAACCCTCTATTTGTCTCAGATTTGATTTTATAGATATCTAATAATTTTTATTGTTTTGCAGATTGGAGCTGTTTCTGATGATGAATTACTCGAATTGCTAGATCTAGCCTTGTCATCTGACACTTCTAATACGGTTATAAGGGCCAGGGAGTTGATGAGATCAAGGATTGATCCCATGCAACTTATATCGCAGTTGGCGAATCTTATTATGGACATCCTTGCTGGTGAGGAAGGTGGTTCAGAAGTCCAGAAGAAGTTCTCTCGTAGGCATACCTGTAAGTAGTTTAAGATGGTTGCATGACTTTCATCACTCGTATATTTCAGTAAATGCAAGTGCTTTAAGCATGCTGTCTTAAACCACGTCTTGTGAGATTTCGGTCATAACTTAGAATTAGGTTTCAATGAGTTGTCAAGTACTTGAACAATTGAACAATTATTTGATAAATCATAAACTATAAATTATCAATACTACTTGTTTTGCTTCAGTGTGCATATCCTTCTTGTTTTCTTCTTGGATGAAGAAACATCTACTTTGAACTTGTTATACTTGTCAAGTTGTCCTGTTACAGTTTCCTTGCAAATGCTTATTGTTTCTGTAATATATGCAGTTCCTTACTGTCTCATCTTAGATCATGTGCTTATACCACGGTGTTGTGTCAATCTTCCTTGTCACAGCTGAAATGGACGTCCAGAAACTGAGTCATGCGTTGAAAATATTCTCTGAAACTGAGAAGCAACTAAGGGTATCCAAGAATCAAACAACATGGCTTACTGCAGCTCTTTTGCAGCTAAGCTCTGCTGAATCCTCCTCTTCATTGGATGCTAGTGATACAAAGAGTTTGAGAAACACACAAGAGAGAGGTGAGAATGTAATCCTATGATATGCAAATCATTTTCTTTTCCAAAATTAGCTTTCTACGAAAAGGGTGTTTGTGTTCATGTGACATATTTTCTTTTGCATAAATCATGTACAGGGCAGAGCTTCAAGAATCTTGCCCCTACTTCATGCAATCTCAATAGATCAGACAAGTCACAAATGCAGAAGGATATTGATGAACAGTTGGAAACCCTATGGAAGAGAGCTATACATTTATGCCAATCCAAGTCATTCAAGAACTTTTTGAGGAAACAAGGAAGATTGTCGTCTCTATTTGTGAATCAAGGTACATCCACCTAGTAGTTGCAATTCAGTGAAATCAAGGTCACGTATATCATCAATATGTTCTTTGTGTTATACTAGTTAGATGGCATAACATGACATGCAGTCTCTTATCATGAATTTATATAACATTAAAAGTGGGTTTTCTTTCACTCATGAGAGTATGTTAATTTTAGGTCTCGCAATAGCTGAATTGGAATTCTGCCACCCTGATTATGTAACCAAGGCTGAGAAGTCATGGAAAATCATTGCAAATGCACTCCAATCTCTATTCGGTTGTAATGTGGAGATCAGGATCAATCTTGTACATGCATCTGAGTCAAAGTATGCATACGTGAAGAAGCCATCTTTCAGGTTGTTCAGCTGTTCCCGTAGAATGCAACAAAAGTCACCATCTTTCTGTGAGCACGGAAGTGGTTCAGACTACTCTGAGTACACTTCGGAAAAACCTATATTAAGTGATAGACCTATTGTACCTTGTTCCTGTGATCGTGCTTCTCAACTGGCACATAACTGCTGTGACAAAATGGTGGTTGTAAGTACATTGAGAAATAGTGAAGGAAACATACTGACCACAAGAGCAGCCTCATCCCGCAGATCATTTGAAGATGATGCACCAAAGGCACCTGAATTAATGGTTAATTCTTCAATGGAAGAGGAAATCAACCAGGACTGCCAGGTTTTATCTTTTCATCAACCGGAACATCAACCAAGGTGTTTCCCGAGATCTTTGAGGATTCAAAAGAAGTTGTGTTCCACTGATGCTACTCAGGAGACCTGTTGCACTAAACTACAAAACAAGTTTGCAATCCCAAGTAGGACATCGTTTGAAGCTTGTCTTTTGGGAAGTGATTCATGTGCGTTCTGCAACGGCTCTGACAATCGCAACAACACTAGCAACTATAAAGAAGAGTAAGTGTCGCTCCCTGGTCTTCTTTCTTTTGTTGGTGACCAAAATATTTTGGATGTGCAAATATTTTAGGAATTGAAATATTTTGTTTTACAGGTTGAAGGAAAATTCAGGTGTGCTTTGTTGGAAAACCCCCAGGCTTCCCTCAGGAAAGGTAGCTATACGAATACATATGCGTCTTCTTTTAAGTTAGTGACAGGATTGACATCGGGAAGATGAAATAAAAGTATGGAAAAAGTTGATAGAAGAAAATGAAAAGAGAGAAGAACCAAGAACTAAACTGGCCTCCCTAATTTCCAAGTTCTGTTATGTGATGCTCCATGCAAGGGCTTAGGGCATAAGTTTCTTTCTCGTTTTGAGCAATCTACTCTTCCCTAACATGTTGATTTTAGAGGCATAAGATCTACTACCTGGTTGAAGTTACTTTTTCTTAAATGCTTATGTAAATGCTTGCAAGGAGATTACTTTTGAATTCAACATCAATATAAAGCTCTGACCAAGTTGCGTGCTGATGATGCAGGATTGGCAACAACAACAGAATTCGAGACTAGTTGGGTGGGTTCTTCCATGTACAACTGCTTAGGCTTAGTAGTTATGCTGAAAGAAGTAGCTGATATACAGGACCTTCAAAGGAGTTCATACCTCAGGAGCATTCCTCTAGCTATATATTGCACTAGGCATTGATGTTATAGGTATAAATTTTGGGAACCTAGATTAAGGGTTAAATAATATACGAGTATTGGCTTCATGGAATCCACTACTGCACGTCTCTTTTTAAGTTTGTACATCATGCTTTTATGAAGCAGGAATATGTAAGATATCTATATAACTAGGACATCTGAGGTATACTAGCTACATTGAGTCATTGACATACCAATGGAAAACACAAGTAATTGCTAACGGACTCAAAAATACGATAAGAAAATGCATACAATCACTACGGAGGTATGACAGTGAGAAACAGCGAAGGAAACGTACTGACCACAAGAGCAGCCTCATCCCGCAGATCATTTGAAGATGATGCAGCAAAGGCACCTGGATTAATGTTTGATTCTTCAATGGAAGAGGGAAGCAACCAGGACTGCCAGGTTTTATCTTTTCATCAGCCTGAACATCAACCAAGATGTTTCCCGACATCTCTGAGGATTCAAAAGAAGTTGTGTGCCGTTGATGCTACTCAGGTGATCCACTTGTTGCACTAAACTACAAAACAAGTTTGCAATCCCAAGTAGGCCATCGTTTGAAGCTTGTCTTTTGGTTACCCTAAACTTGTGAGCTCAAGGCACAAGTCATATTACAATCTCGATAGGAAAAGGATTTGGCCTGCGCAGGATTGGAAAAGGTTTCTTGACCAAAAAACATTAGGAAAAGAATTGCTAGTATAAAAGGGACCGAAAACATTCAGAAAATATGTTTTACGGTCTAAATTATCCTAAAATACTACTCCTCGACTCCTTGTGCTGCTCCTTTTATGCTGAATTGTATAGAATGTCACAGAAGAACGACTCTGTAAGTATTGTAATAAGTATTGTTTGCCTCTTTTCTGTTATTTCCATTGCTTCCAATTCATGTTTGCTGAAGCTCGATTTTAGGCTGCTGCGCATATGCTTCTTGCAAAGCCGTGTTTTCCATTCAAACTCATTAAATTGATCTTGAGCTGCTTCTTCTTTTTTTTTGGAACTCCCTTGTATAGTAGGAAGTGAAACATGATAGCTACATGACAAGCATTTTCCGGCCACGTTGTGATACTTGTGAGAGATCCAAGGTTTATTTCATTGGCTTCTCCTCTGAATAAATATTACGAGATCTTATTCCTTTTAGACAACTAAAACTGTAATTTTTGATTGCCCTATATATGTATATAGGAAGATGGAGAAACAGGATGTCTGGATCTTGGAGATGGCCGAGAACTATGCTCAGATTGCTCTTCCATAGCCGTCACGGATTTGGACGAATGCAATTACATAATCCAAAGTGTGTTTGAATTCTACAAAAAGGAAAAACTTAAAGTGGATGAAAAAATTCCCATATTTTTCATCGATAGGATTCAGATGAGCAAATTTTCTGGAGGTGACGCAACTAAATTCTAGAACTGTACATGATTCATCGCTTTATCCTGCATATGCATAAGAAAATAGGTCAATTTCTATGGTTTCCTATATATAACTGCAAGACATCAATCAAATTTAATAGTGTTTAGTTATCTAATTTTGTAAAAGATAGATTGTTTATCTTATAAAATCGAGTTAATTACAACCTTGATCTATTTTAACCCTTTTCTTTTGTTATTATAATGATGCAGATTGTGCACTTGGCTTGTTCATTTTAAATTGCACTCGGGTTCTACATTACCGGTTAGAATGTTGTTTATGCTCGTCAGATTTATTATATGTAAAATTCATACGGTAAGAGTTTCGTTAAAAATATTGAACTTTTAATTAATTTTTCTTTCTTTTATTGAATTACACAAGGAATACTTTTTTAATCTAGACGCTCCAAAAGTTCTTCAATTTTTTAGGTCTCTAAAATATACTTTTTTAAGACTTTATGGTATCCAGTTGAAAACAAATGGACAGTCTAGAATAAACTATATTCATCTATACTATGATGATATTGGAAATTCAAATGATTTATCATTAGTTAATTTTATAAATGATTTAATCGAATGAACATGAAAATGACCCTATTTATGTGTATATAATATTGAGTTATATATGTGGGGTAAAATGGTGAAACAAGCAATCAAATGTGTTTTTTTTCCTCTGTGACAGATAGAAAAATATTCGAGAAGTGGAGGAGAGATCAAAAAGGTTTTGAAGTTCCCAATAGGACACGCAATTGCAATATTGTTTGGGAAAGCAGAGTATGTATATGTGTTCTTTGTCATATAGCTTGATATAGTTTACAAAATTTATAACATCAATCATATTTTCCTTTATAAAATAGGTCAAGTATTCTTCTTTAATTTCTGTTTAATTTTTTTTTCTTTCCAATTCATCCGTCTCAAGTAATTTATACATGCATATACAGTGTAGCAATAGGAGCGACCTTGGCTCATGAGATGATGCATGCTTGGTTCTCTCTTTTTGGTTTTTCAAATTACATAATTGATTTGTACATTCATTATATATGTTAGTGATCATCCATAAATTTAATTAATTGATAGATATACCATGGCGATGTGAACGTAGAGTTGAAGAAGGTATTTGCGAAGTAATGGCTTACAGATGGTTGCAGTGGTTTCCTTCTAGTGGTTTTGATTATCTTGTACAGTTGGAAAGATACATAGTATAGAATCACATATTGACTCAAAACAGTTGAAATCTTCATCAATTTCTCATGCTTTGGATACATGCATTTGTAGATCAATATCAAGATTCAAGAGGAACCAATTAAACAAGTTTCCAAGGATTTATTAGTTATGTATGATACATTTACAGATAGGTGCACTTTGCTTTATTACCGGTATTATTCCAAGGCTGAAACTTGGAATTCCTTCTCTTCTCTCCTCTCCTCCCAGCTTTGGCTTCGATCATCTTTGATTTTGCAAGAAAGCCTGATGAAATATGTTTCTGTGACATCATGTTTCTACTGGAACTGAACTTTACAACTAACCTCAAGTTTCCAGGGAGTTGATGAGATCAAGGATTGATCCCATGCAACTTATATCGCAGTTGGCAAATCGATCTTATTATGGACATCCATGCCGGTGAGGAAGGTGGTTCGGAAGTCCAGAAGAAGTTCTCTCGTAGGCATGCCTGTAAGTAGTTTAAGATGGTTGCATCACTAATATATTTCAGTAAATGCAAGTGCTTTAAGCATGCTGTCTTAAACCACGTCTTGTGAGATTTCGGTCATAACTTAGAATTAGGTTTCAATGATTTTTCAAGTACTTGAACAATTATTTGATAAATCATAAACTATGAATTATCAATACTACTGCATCTTCTTTTGCTTCAGTGTGCGTATCCTCTTTGTTTTCTTCTTGGATGAACAAGCATCTAAATTGAACTTGTTATACTTGTCCAGTTGCCCTGTTATATTCTCTTTGCATATGCTTATTGTTTCTGTAATATAAGCAGTTCCTTACTCTGTCTCATCTTATGATTATGTGCTTATACCACGGTGTCATGTAAATTTTCCTTGTCACAGCTGAAATGGACGTCCAGAAACTGAGTCATGCATTGAAAATATTCTCTGAAACTGAGAAGCAACTAAGGGTATCCAAGAATCAAACAACATGGTTTACTGCAGCTCTTTTGCAGCTAAGCTCTGCTGAATCCTCCTCTTCATTGGATGCTAGTGATACAAAGAGTTTGAGAAACACACAAGAGAGAGGTGAGAATGTAATCCTATGATATGCAAATCATTTTCTTTTCCAAAATTAGCTTTCTACGAAAAGGGTGTTTGTGTTCATGTGACATATTTTCTTTTGAGTACATGGGAGAGCTTCAAGAATCTTGACCCTACTTCATGCAATCTCAACACATCAGACAAGTCGCAAATGCAGAAGGATATTGATGAACAGTTGGAATCCATATGGAAGAGAGCTATAGGGTTATGCCAATATATCCAAGTCATTTAAGAACTTTTTGAGGAAACAAGGAAGATTGTCATCTCTATTTGTGAATCAAGGTACTTCCATCCAGTAGTTGCAATTCAGTGAAATCACGGTAACGTGTATCATCAATATGATCTTTGGTTTACACCTGTTAGCTGACGTAGCCTGACATGCACAAGTCTTGATATTGATCTATAAATTCATGTATTGAAAGCATGAGATTGATGAAGATTATCAATTGTTTTGAGTCCATTCTAATACATATCTGTATAAAAGATAATCAACAAATCTCTTTTAAAACAAATCTTCTTTATTTGACACATAATCGCTTATAATTATCACCCGTGTTCAAATACTATAAAAACAGATACAATGGCCGATAATATGCCTTCTCTATGACCCAAAATAATAATCCGTGTATCACAGGCCTTCCAAAATGATTCGGTTGTATCACAGGACGCCTTGCATAATACCTTATCAGGTTGTGGGGTGGCACTGCTATTCTTTCTTACTAACTCAGCAGCGGCGACGGTTGACCATGTACTATCCATCATAGGTTGTATATGTGCTAAAGTTCTATTTTGTACGACATGGTCTAGGTGCCAAGATTTCTCCCATTTCTACACTGTATATGCATAGGTGAATTGCAAAGAAAGGAAAATTAACAGAATTCTTAGAAAAATATGAAGGTATCTGACAAAGAAGTGAAAGAACATGTATACATACTCTGGTAATCCGAATAAAAGTAGGATTGCACGTCCTAGTACAAACTTCACGACCTTTTTGGTATCTCCTCCACTTCTCGAACATTTTTCTATCTGTCAAAGAGGAAAAAGGGCATTTGTTTGTTTTACCATTTTAATTCACATATAACTCAATATGATAAACAAATATAAATAGGGTCATCCATTTATATATAATTAGCTCATGAATCATTCAAAATTCCAATATCATCATAGTTATGACATATAATTTTGGAAACTTCATACTAGATTGTGCATTTATTTCAAGATATCTTAAATTCTTAAACGTTTGTAATGCAGTTTTCTTTCCATGATATACGAAGACTAAAAAATCGAAGAATTTTTGGAACGTTTAGATAGAATTACAAAACCTTCGTCCTACACAAATCCATAAAAGAAAAAAAAAACAAATAAAAAATTTAATATTTTCGGGGTTAAACTCTTACCGTTTGAATTCTACCTAGGAAAAATCTGACGAAAATAGCCATTATTCTAACTGGTAATGGTAATGACGACGACAATTTTAAGCAATCCCATAGGCTGGAAATAAACATGCCACGTGCATCATCTGTACCGTAAAACGAAAAGGTTAAAACAGATTAAGGTTATTGTAAATCACTTGTGTTGTTAAACAGTTGTGGGAAACCTCCGTTCTAATGGTCTTCCTTGAAGGACGACCACCTAAATCAGTCAAATATCTTGCATAAACTGTTTAGTGATATACTAGCCAATTCATCCATAACCAAACAATTTTGGATTTTATTGATATATCTTCTTACAGTTATAAAAGCATCATCAACAGCTTCTTTATAATTTCTCTATTATAACAAAAGTCAAAGCTTTAAGAACCAAATTTATCTCTTTTATGTGTGCATGTAGAGCAAAACAATGAATCATATACAATTTTAGAGTTTAGTCGTGTTACCTCTATATAATCTCTTCATTTGATTCTTGTCGACAAATAATATGGGAATTTTTTTATCCACTTCAAGTTTTTCAGTTTTGAAGAATTCAAACACACTTCGGATTATGAACTTGCATTCGTCTGAATTCGTGAGGGCTATAGAAGAGCAGTCTGAGCATAGTTCTCGGCCATCACCAAGGTCCAGGCATCCCGTTTCTCCATCTTCCTATATACATATATAGGCAATTAGAGGAGAAAATTTCCAGTTTCAGTTGGCTTATTTTATCTAAATAGAACAAGGGCTCGGTATATTTATTCGTAGGAACATGTATTATGAAGATGAGCCAATGAAACAAACCTTGGATCTGAAACAAGTATCACAATCTGGCCGGAAAATGCTTGCAACATAGCTATCATGTTTCACTTCCTCCTACACAAGGGAGTTCCAAAAAAAAGGAGGGGGGGGGGGGAGGGGGGTCAGATCAATTCGATGAGTTTGAATAGAAAACTGTATGGCTTTGCAGCCTAAGAGTATTAACAATCTTGGATGAATTGGAAGCAATGGAAATAACATAAAAGAGGCTTACAGAGTCGTCGTTCGGTGACATCCTATACGATCCAGCATAAAAAGCAGCACGAATGAGTAGTATTTTAGGATTATTAAGAAAACCCTAAACCCTATAGCAATTCTTTTTCTGAATGTTTGACTCCCTTTTATACTAGCAATTCTTTTCCTTATTTTTCTTGGTCAGGAAACCTTTTCCTATCCTGGCCAGACCCAAATCCTTTTCCTATCCTGCCCAGATTGTAATTTGACTTGTGCTTTAATCTTACACAAGTTTAGGGTAACTGACACTGCATACCTAAGTATTATTACTTTGCAATTTCTTATCTTATTTTTTGAGTCCGTTAGCAATTACTTGTGCTTTCCATTGGTATGTCAATGAATCAGTGTAGTATAGCTCACATATATATCCTAGTTATATAGATATCATGTGCTTACTGCCTGCTTCTGAAAAGCTTAATACGATACCTAACTAGTAACTAATTGCCTGAAAAGACCCAAAAAAAAAAAGGTTTTGATTTTGGTTTTGAATTAATTTTGATTTTTTTTTTCTGTTTATGTCAGTCTTGAACTGATTGGGATTTTGAATTTGGAGGGATTTTTTGTATGCTAGAGTCTGAGACCTCAGCGTGATCGATTGCACTACTGGTTTGGAAGTAATAGACGCTGATACCAGAACCCACGTCTTACTTCTCTTAGTTTTTGTTTTTTTTTAAATTTTACTTCTCTTAGTTATGTATGATACATTTACAGATAGGTGCACATTGCTTTATTACCGGTATTATTCCCAGGCTGAAACTTGGACTCCTTCTCTTCTCACCTTTCCTCCCAGCTTTGAGTTAACCTTTGATTCTGCAACAAAGCCTTGTAAAATTAATATTTGAATTATTTGATGTGGTAGTGCTTTGATAAATAGGCATAAGGCTGTTGTTGCCGATGGAAAGGCTGCATTTAGTTTTTAGTAAATCACATAAAATCACATATACATTCTATAAAAGGATTTGAAACCCAAATAAATTCACTTGTGTTGTTGTTAAACAAATAAATACAGTTTTTAACAATTAAGGACAATTTTTTCTCTGCATGCCATGAGTCATGGTTTAATTTACCAAATTAACCTTGCACTAATTATATCTGTTTTTAGAAGAGAAAAACCTCTCCTTTTAAGATTTTTCAGCAAATGGAATATAGTAACATGTTTTCAATAACTTAGTGTAGTAGCAGTTAATTCTAGTAGAAGTAGTAGTAAGAGTTAACATCTTAGTAGAAGTAGTAGCAGGGGTTAACATCCTAGTAATATTAATAGTTAATTCCAGTAGAAGTAGTAGCGGGGGTTAACATTTCAGTAAAAAGTAGTAGCAGAGGTAAACATCTCATTAGAAGTAGTAGCAGGTTTTCAGTGGCTCAGCTAATGTGGTAGCATGTTTTGCTGGAAAGCTACACTTCCAATAGATGTAGTAGTAGGGTTTTAGTGGTTCAACTAATGCGGTAGCTTCATTAAATGCAGTAGTAGATTTTCAGTGGCTCAACTAATGTAATAACACGTTTTGCCGGAAAACTACACTTCCAACAGATATAGTAGCAGAGTTTTAGTGGTTCAGCTAGTGTAGTAGCAGTTTTAGTAAGTGCAGTAGCATGTTTTCAGTGGCTCACGCAGTAACAGCACACATCAACAGCACACAGTAGCAACGCACATCAACAACAACATGCAGTGACAGCACACAACAACAACACACGCAGTAGCAGCACACAACAACACACGTAGTAGCAGCACACAACAACAACACACGCAGTAGCAGCACACAACATCACACAGTAGCAGCACAAAACAACACACATCAATGAAGACTAGACAATGATGGTTAACTGTGACACCCGGTATTTTTATTAATGTTAAGAAAATAAGATATAGTGTATATTATTTATTTTTGTTTAGCAGTAATTTATTTTCATAAATTTGGGTGTTAGTATTTATATATAAGTATATTTGTTACCAGCCCATCTCTTAGTTTGTTAAACCCATTCCAAAAAGGAAAAAAAAAACCCACAGCCCATCTTTGTTAAACCCAATCCAAACGAAAACCCAACACCAATCAGTCTATGCGTCTTTAATCGTAGTTTGACGACAAAAGAGTGTGCTGACCTGCCTTCGCTCTTCTGCTCTTTGTGTTCATCCTTTGCTTGCTCATCATCTTCCTTCCCTCTTCTTGTGTTGTCTGCTAGCACCACTCCACCTAGATTAGAATATCAAAACCACTACAATGATAAGATCGAGTAATCTTATAAGCTGGAGCTGTCAAGGTTATGGAAGAAGACTTGGAGATTCAGTTACCGGAAGTAGGAGGTGGCGATTTTGATCGAACTGGCATCGATTCCATTCTATCTCAAATTGAATTCTGACATGTTTGCATAATCCTATAAATACACAGGTTTGGTTCTCTTATTATTCATTGAGTTGCCTATTATATGTTTTACGAAAAGAAAAGAAAAGGAGTGAATGAGAGAATTTCGTGAACGAGGTATCCGGGAAGTAAAAGCATAGCTCTGAATTGAGGTAGGGGGAATTCGGGGAACCTCGATTTAATTTATTGTGTGTTGATTTTCTAGGTTGCTATGTGTGATGAAGCTCTGTGAAATTTGTTGTGTTGGTTTGCTATATGTAATGAAGTTCTGTGCAATTTGTTGTGTTTTTGGCTTATGTTTTGCTATATGATTTTATTTATGAAACTTGATTGTAAAATTAGTGATTGAGTTTTATTTGTGATGTTATTGATCATCTTAGTTAATCCTCATGTTCATGAATATAAAAATTGAGGCAGGAGTTTGGTGAAATTGAGAATGAAATTTGTAGGAGAATGCTTTTGTGTAGTTGAGTTTAATTTGTATGGACCAAGTATCAGGTGAGCTAATATGGTTGTACGATTTTGGTGATTGAGTTTAAACAAGAGGACTAGCAAAAAGGGAATCAGGATTTGGGTGAAGGGGTTACTGACGAAGGGATTAATACATTCATACATTATCATTGTTGGTTCTGTTGTTTTAGAGGCTTGGCCTCCTACTGAGCGTTGCTCACCCCTAAGAATATTGTGCAGGTGTTGGAACTTTAGATTTCTCTCTTGAAGAGCTTTGTGCATGATGTGATGAAAGTGTGGCTTGTCTCTTTAATTTTCTGTCTAGAATAAGAGCAAAAGGCTACCGGCTTGTGGTTTTGCCTATTAAGCTTATGTTTTAATTTCAGTTGGAATGATGAACTATGAAGCAAATTTGTATTGTAATCTATGACATCTTAATTGAATTGGCCATGCCCTTTACTTGATTCCAAGTTCTTCGAATTAGTTCTTTATTTTTCAGCTTGTTTATTTAGAGTTAATAGGTTAAACTCAAAGTAGGAATAGAACCTGCAAATCTGAAACAGTGTTTTTTCAAATTCTGCATCAGTTAGATTTCGTCTAAAAACCGTACAGTTTTGTTTGGAATTTGAAGTTGGTTTCTTCATGAGATTGCTAGTAGACATCTTAAGGTTCATTCTAATTTTTGAATAAGTTGAAAACGATTTTTTTAGATTAAGTTATGATTTTTTCAAAGTTTAAGGTTTGCATCAGGAAATTCTGCAGATTTGTATTTTCTGAGATTTTGTACCAGTTACCTTCTTTCGAAAAAAGTGTACAAATTGGTTAGTTGTTTGAACTTGGTGTCTTCATGAAAGTTAGAGTAGAGACCTTAATGATCGTTTCAAAACTGGAATCTCTTGAAAACAAGTTTTTTAGAATTAGTTATGATTTTCCAAAGTTACAGGTCTGCTGCATAATTTTTTTTGAAACAATAGCCAAGTTCTGATTTCCTTTACTAGCTAGCTTTTCTTTTCATACAAGTCACACCTTCGACTAAAAAAAAAAATACATCCGGGTCAGGGTGAAACATTAACTCTGCTACTGTCTTATCCTCCACTTCTGCTACTGTCTTCTTCTGCTCCGGACTGAAAGACTCTGCTACTATCTACTGGAAGGCTCTGCTACTATCTACTGGAAGGCTCTGCTACTGTTGTCGATTATTAGGAAGCTGCTACTGTTACTGCTGATGTTACTGCTTACTAAAACTTACTGCTAATGTCTGCTACTGTTAACCACAGAGCTGCTACTGCCGACTGAGATCCAAATCTACTTTCCTCCCTTACCTTTCTTAGTCTAATTCAACAGCGGATTAACACCACCAAAGCACCTCCAATAGCAATAATTTCATTCCTCCACACATTAATTAACCATACAACCATAACACCCAAATGAATTCAATTATAATTTCCATCAACAATTATAAAACCAAACTGAAAATGAACATCCACCTGTAGATCTATCCCTGCAATCATCGACATCGACAACCTCCAGAACATCGTCATAACTAAGATCTACAAGCACGCTTATGTCACCCATGGCTCGATCGAGCATGGATAAATCGAAGCATTCGAGGGCAACAATTTGAAGTGGTTGATCTCCTTGAGAAAATGTGATCTGCCGCACCAGATCGGTGAAGCATCAACGACATCGTTGATGAGTTGCAGAAGCTCCGATTTGCGGTGGTTGTCGCCGGCGGCAACTCCGTCGAAGGCATATGGAAGAAGAGAGTGGAGAAGAGGCAAGCCATTGATTCTGATTCCGAGTTTTCGAATCAAAACCATAACTTAGAATAAGAGAGAGAGAGAGAGAGAGAATCATATCGGGAGGAAGAGAGAAGGAAGGGTGTGGCATGTCACGTAATTTTGTTAAAAAACTAAGCATTTTAGTAATTTTCTACTTGAAATCCAAGTCATCTCTTTTCTTGTCTCTTATTGGGCTTGAGCTTATGTCCTTATTTGTTTAAATCTTTTAAAAAATATGTTTTCTGTTTTTTGCATCTGTTTGGTGGAGTAGTGGGATGTCATTTTCTATTTAGTTTTCTTCTTTATGCTTGTTCTGATAATCCATATACATCTAAACAAATGGTGTTGCTAATAGACTTGCACATTTTGCTAATAATTGTTCCATTGATAACGTATGATTAGGAAAAACACCTGACAGTATTCAAGATATTCTCTACGAGGATCATAGCTATTGGTTTATCTGTAACGCAGGGTTCAGTTACTATGTCCTCCCGTCGCAAAAATTTGATATTATTAAAATAAATGAAATTGAGCATGGGAACGAGTCTTCTAATTAGGTTGGGTTCCAAACCCCTTTCAACAAAAAAAAAATACAATTAAATCCAAACCTTGGGCCGAATCCCCCCCATTACCATATGCAGCCAAAAGCAACACTACCGCCAGAAGCTAAATCTCAGAATACTGAGAAAGTACAAGAGGGTCCTGAAGCCGAGTCCAAAACACCAAGCCCAATAGCCAGTCCGGTTTTTAGTCCACTACGTCGAACGACATGCCGTACGAACCCACTACCCCAACATCATCCGACCTCCGCTGCAACACCACCGCTCCTAACCGAATCGTCGCATCACCAACGCAGGGAATCATCACAACCTCAACCGCCATAATAGAGAGATGATATCAATCACTGACCCGGTAGCACCAAAATCGTCACGACACGACCCGCCGCCCAGTTACTGTTTGAATCAAGACAAACGTCGCCAAATATGGAGCCGCAAAACCATAGTCGACCTGAGTAGAGTAAGATAACCTAGCCCCCCGCCTAGAAACTTCGAGCAAAAACCCACCTTTCAAGCTCCCTAAGAAATCTTGATTGCTTGATTGGATCATAAGGCCAGCGCGGCTGGATGTCAGCGCTGATTCGGGCGCCACCAGATGAGCAAACATTTGGTGACAGAAGAGGCCTCTTAGTAGAAAGTATGGTTTTGGAAACCTAATTGTACATCAGTACATGTGATGCAAAAGAGTACTAGTTCAGCAAAATTGCACAAGCAAGCCTCATATTTGAAACTCTACCTCTATACGTGACTCCTGAGATATACCCTCTCCTCCAAACCTCTCAAGGTTAAGAATAATGCTGTATTATAATCCAGAACGGCACAATAGAATGTTATTAAAGTTCTGTATATCTCATACATAGACCTAGAAGGGCCAAAAATACTCGGAATTCTCTATATTTCGTACATATATAGGAGGCCCAAAAGTGCTACCAAAATATCTGAACAATAATCTATTCAAAACTCTCCAGGTACGGATACAGCGGTATCATTTTAGAGAAAAGCATGGTAGAATGACATTATAGAAGTTGCTATATATTTCATTACTAGGGAGCTCAAAGTTGGCTCCCCTAGATACTTCAGAAAACAAACAACCATGATAAACGAATCAGAAAACTAAACGGCAATTCTCTAGCACAGAATCAAGCAAATTATACCACAACACATATACCTATTTAAGAAAACGCCACCATGAACAGGTTAATCATGCACCATCCAGCCCGAAAGGATCACCAAAAGTACAAGCGCAAAGACGTAAAGGTTAAGCAACATCTACCAAACAATAAAAGAAACCGAAGTATAATGGAAGTTACAAACTGAAGTTGAGCTTCAATCATGTACATAATATTTCCAGATTCTCCATCAACACCACAGAATTGCTCACCTAAACAATAGACCGTGAAATTCTGTTAACAAGATATAGAAAAAGAAAAGGTTAACCTAATTATAAAAAAATGATTACCTGTCAAACAGGGAAATTCTGCCCACGGCGAGCCTACATAGCGGCATATGAAAAAAACGATCAGCATCTGAAAAAAATAACACGTAAGCCTTTATAAACAAAAGTATGATTCAGAACACAACAATACTAAAACTAACATAATTACCTGTGAGATCAGGGCCAGCATGAGCAACAAGCACATCATAGAGAGCAAATGTGGTATTAAGATGAGTCACTGCCACGAAAAATACAATAAGCCTCAATAAACAAGAAAAATTATGAAAAACGACCTTTCGTTTACAGCCATAAGTCATGAAAACCCTTGTTAAATCCCCGTGCCATTGATCATTGATGGATGAAATGAATGATTGTCTAATCTTTTGGTTTAACTGAGTAGCTTATAGACACTTAGACATCAATCTCATAGATTTCAGAGAATCAAAAATATATATCTCAAACATAAACATCATTATATTGCATGAAAAACTGACAATCTGAAACTCCTGACAAAACCCCGAAAATTTATCTTAAAATAGACAAACCAGATCATGTTCAAGATCAATATAATTGTGTAAGTTTTTATTATAATAAAACAAACTTGTTGTCACCAAGTTGTGTTACTAGAAGTAAATGGACACATGAGATTTTCACTAGAGATGGTGTTGTACCCTAAGGATAATAAAGACTTCTTGCCTTCTTAAATGGTTATTACTCAACTAACTAAGAAACCAAGGTTAAAAATCATAACACAAATCAACAAATTAAAAATAAAATTTACCTCTAGGACGAGCCGGAGGGGGTGGAGTCCTCCAACTACTGGGCAATCCAAAAGGAGTAATTGGTGGAATGTGCCTTGCAGTCAATGAGATCTTAGGCATTTCTTGAGCACCAAATGTGACAACAGACGGTTCCTAAGAATAAATATAAGAAAAAGTTGGTAATAATACAGTTTTACAAGATTGACCAAAGTCTTAAAGATAACTCGATGCAGAATACTAAACTAAAGGAAATCTGATATTTAAGCACCAAACAATATAGGAACTCGGCAACAAAAATATACATTTACATATAGGAACTTGGTAAACTTCACACCAACAATATAGGAACTTGGTCACAACCCATGAGGTAAAATAAAAGCAAAGAAAATTATTGAGAGCAAGGATCTTACGGACATGGGGGACACAGAAAAGCAGCCCATGACGTAAAACACTTGCCAAGCTGAGTAAAGACCTCTCAACCAGGCCAACAAGAAATTGATTGGACATTTTAACACAAAAACAAACACTTGGAATCAACTAAGCATCAAAATGTAAAGCTATAAGAAATAGGTGATTGAAATAAGACATACATTGCTTCTTTTTTTTAAAAAAAGACATAAAACGAACAAGCATAAAGACCATAATGTGGTTATGCCAATAGCCAGGCAACAGAGAGAACAAATAGTATGATTGAAGATATTCTTCAGCTTCTAAAATTGGCATACTCACAAATATGACCAGAGTAACATGAACAGCATGTATGACCAGAGCACCTACCAAACATCACAACAACTCTAATGACTTGACCACCAAACAATGCAAGAAAAATCATCCACATCACATTAACATGGGCAACTAATAACCCACACAACTATAGAATAACTAACAGTTTTCAACAATAAGGACTAGTAACAAAGATTCACACAGGAAACGTAATTGCTACCACATCTTCACGACCACATTATCCCCAATTAAACCATAACTTACATAAGTTGCAGAAAAATATCAACATCAAAGACACGAGCCCATTGACTTCCCTCAAAACAAACCAATCCTATTATCACATATCTAAATTTGCAGAGCAACCAATTTCAAACAAAAAAAACCCTAAATCTAACACACAAAAAATGAACCAGAAATGACCAAATTCGCAGCAGATCTGACCTATCTAACAGAACCATCACCAAGTATGACAAAATCTGAATCATCAGTCACCAATTTGTTTGAAATAGAGAAAACCTGTACCTTTGGTTGAAGATCGTTATTGCGAATTGTGCGAAAAGCAGTGAAGAAGGGATTAGGAGATGACGAGCAGCCAGATCCAGGTGAGCCTCCTCCGAATCCAGTAATGGGAGCCATGACCAGGGTTTTTTGCTGAGTGAGAGCTTCGGTTGTGAGAGAGTGCTATGCTTAGAGAGCTTTGGAGAGCTTTGCTTAGAGATGGGGCTCTTGCAACACAAACTCTCTCACAACCGAAGCTCTCACTCAGCAAAAATCCCTGGTCATGGCTCCCATTACTGGACTCGGAGGAGGCTCACCTGGATCTGGCTGCTCGTCATCTCCTAATCCCTTCTTCACTGCTTTTCGCACAATTCGCAATAACGATCTTCAACCAAAGGTACAGGTTTTCTCTATTTCAAACAAATTGGTGACTGATGATTCAGATTTTGTCATACTTGGTGATGGTTCTGTTAGATAGGTCAGATCTGCTGCGAAAAAACATGAGTAAAACTAAGAAAATATGTTTCCAAAGATCAAAACAATCAATTAGGCAGTTTATAATTATATAAAAACCCGGGTCGGGTAGCTCAATTCGGGTCAGTGGTACACCCAAGAGGAGAACCACCCGGGTGCACATCTCGGGTAGTTGCAAAAAAATTGTTAGAACTAACAAGATATGTTTCTAAGGATCAAAACAATCAATTAGGCAGTTTATAATTATATAAAATGAAATACAACAAATATAACAAAAAGGAATAACAATCGACCATTGTGATAGCCCTATGGATGTATTGATACATCTATACGATTTCCGGCCAAACTCCGCCGCTTCTCACCACCCTGTGTATTTCCCTCATGAGCCTTATTGAACCTTCGCTATCTTTTCTACACAATCAAATCCTCGACAGATCAAAACATTTGATTATCAGAAAAGAAGCAAAGCTTCAAAAACTCTGTTTCTGAAATCTTCATATCGATGGACAAGAAGGCAGGAGGAGGAGAGTTTCAGATCTAGAAGTTTGAGAGAGAGAGAGAGATGAGAGGTGCAAGCTGTTGGGTCCTCTATATATATTAATGAGGTAAACAAGACCACAAAGTACAAACATAGGGTTTCGGCCTAGTTGCCTATCTACACTTTCCCTGCACCAATAAGATAGATACACGTAGCATACGCATTTATAGTCTAGATCTAGTTGTCCACCTATCCTCCACCGTCAGATTCGCACAAACGCATTGCGATTTGGACCGTCTCGTGATTCTCATTGATGACACTTAAATTACTATGCTCATTAAGGAAAATACCAAAGCTTCTCAAAAAAAAGAAAGGAAAATACCAAACAATACGAGCTGGAAAAAATAAAATAAAATAAAAGAAAACAGAGACTTAAATTTTGATATTATGTATTAACGTTTATAAGAAAACATAGAAGGAAGAATAAATAAATAGCGATTTATTCAGTTTTTGAATTTTAATCGCTCTACAAAATATGAAGAAGCGAGTTTAAGTAACAAACAACTATGCTACAATCAAGGCAAATAACAAAATTAAGACGATTTAGTTGGTTGATGAAACGTTGCGGCCTTTCAGCTTAAATTAAAATGAGAGGGTAATATTAGAAGAAATTACCCTTTGTGCGAAATCCAACTGCCTTTGTGCGAAATTACCCAATCTTCTCTTTAGGTGGGGGTTCGATCTCGACGTCAACACACCTCATCCAACAGAGGCTCGCTCCCAAAGCAAGATATGATCATCACAACGATTTGGTGGAGATCGGAAAGGATTGGCATTGGACGTTAAGGCTGAAAATTAAACCAAGAAAGGCTTTTCAAAGTTGACCACGGCGGGCACGTCTCAAAGTAGAGGAGATTGAGATGAAGGGTTCTTTGATCCGTTCTGATCGGTTTATGCTTGAGAATGCTGGTAGTCAGACGTTAAGATGGGACTGGATCAAGAGTATGCTGGATTGGATTGGTTCGAAGGCCAATTGCAATGGAGTCAAATAGTGCCAGGTTTGAAGCTCTTTGATGGCTTTCATCTTCCAAGGTGGTTGTGTGTGACAGTTCGATGGGTACCGGTGGATGGTAACGCGACGACAAAGCACGCAGTGGCGGCAATCCCTATCGTGAACCAGGTGGGTCGCGGATCTGGTGACAAACCCGAATTAGTCTTGGGGCCCAAACCGATGATAAACCCCAGTCCATGTTGGGCTTCTAGTAAAGTTATGATGCCTAATACAGATTTGAGAAATTCTTGCGTGCGACGGTCGTGCCATCTGGCTTATGCGACCACCCAATCTAGTTCCGACACGTGTTCCCCCTCCCCCCCCCCCAGCCAATCTGCCCAGAACTTCTTCAAGTCCTCAACAATGGCGTCATCCCTCTTCCAGTCCCCCTCCTCCCTCAAACCCCAAAATCCCATCTCCTCCCCCTCCCCCAAACCCATTTCATCACCATCTACCAAACAATAAACGAAACCGAAGTATAATGGAAATTACAAACTGAAGTTGAGCTTCAATCATGTACATAATATTTCCAGATTCTCCATCAACACCACGGAATTGCTCACCTAAACAATAGACCGTGAAATTCTGTTAACAAGATATAGAAAAAGAAAAGGTTAACCTAATTATAAAAAAATGATTACCTGTCAAACAGGGAAATTCTGCCCACGGCGAGCCTGCATAGCGACATATGCGGCGAGAAATAGACCAAAACGATCAGCATCTGAAAAAAATAACACGTAAGCCTTTATAAACAAACGTATGAATCAGAACACAACAGTACTAAAACTAACATAATTACCTGTGAGATCAGGGCCAGCATGAGCAACAAGTACATCATACAGAGCAAATGTGGTCTTAAGATGAGTCACTGCCACAAAAAATACAATAAGCCTCAATAAACAAGAAAAATTATGAAAAACGACCTTTTGTTTACAGCCATAAGTCATATACACCCTTGTTAGATCCCCGTGCCATTTATCATTGATGGATGAAATGAATGATTTGGGGAACATTTGTTCCCTGTGCCTTCTAGTTTTTCATATTGTCTAATACTGTCTAATCTTTTGGTTTAACTGAGTAGCTTATAGACATTTAGACATCAATCTCATAGATTTCAGAGAATCAAAAATATATATCTCATACATAAACATCATTATATTGCATGAAAAACTGAAAATCTGAAACTCCTGACAAACCCCGAAAATTTATCTTTAACTAGACAAACCAGAAACCATATCATGTTCAAGATCAATATAATTGTGTAAGTTTTTATTATAAGAAAACAAAATTGTTGCCACCGACTTGTGTTACTAGAAGTAAATGGACACATGAGATTTTGACTAGAGATGGTGTTGTACCCTAAGGATAATAAAGACTTCTTGCCTTCTTAAATGGTTATTACTCAACGAGTGTGGCTATTAGGACCTCTAAATTTACTCATTATACCTCTTATTCTCTCTACACATTCTTTTTACTTTTCAATAAAAGCATTTGCTCACTATACCTCATTTCAAATTCCTAACATAACCTTAGTTATTTATTGATATATATTTCAATCAATTAATTACCTCTTATTCACTCAATAGACCTCTCATTCTTTTTTTTTTCCTTTTTTCAACATCAATTATCCCTACTTTCATTTTTTGATTATTTTTTTCATGCAAAAAAATGTTCTATCATAAACTACTATATATATCTTTTTAATTGTTTTTCTTTTTTGTACGTGTTATTTTTTCTCCATTTTTTTTCTTTTGAATAATTTGATCTCTATTTTGTACCTCATAATAGATTATTTCAATAAATATATATTTTCTATAATCGATAGATATTATTATTATTATTTTTTACAAAAATATTTATGCACCTTGTAAGTATATGCATTCAACATGTGTGATAATACAAAATTTTATGTCACATGATCGATATTGATTATTTTTTAGCTCTTATAGACTATATATATGCTTTAATAAAAAGAAATTGGAAAACAAAAATATATAAGGAAAATAATAAAGAATGGAATCAATTATTATTGAATTAGAAAGTCTAATGAGAATAAATACAATATTTCCTTTTATATAATTATTTTCCTTAATAGTCATTATGTATAAGGATGTACATGTCATTTAATAATTCAAAATAGAGTGAGGTCTATTGAGCAAATTTATAGGTCCCAATAGCCGCACTCTTACTCAACTAACTAAGAAACAAGGTTAAAAATCATAACACAAATCAACAAATTAAAAATAAAATTTACCTCTACGACGAGCCTGATGGGGTGGAGTCCTCCAACTACTGGGCAATCCAAAAGGAGTAATTGGTGGAATGTGCCTTGCAGTCAATGAGATCTTAGGCATTTCTTGAGCACCAAATGTGAGAACAGACAGTTCCAAAGAATAAATATAAGAAAATGTTGGAAAAACAGATTCCTCCACCGTTTGAGCTGTTGGAAAACCCCCTGGCTTCCCTCAGGAAAGGTAGCTATACGAATACATATGCGTCTTCTTTTAAGTTAGTGACAGGATTGACATCGGGAAGATGAAATAACAGTATGGAAAAAGTTGATAGAAGAAAATGAAAAGAGAGAAGAACCAAGAACTAAACTGGCCTCCCTAATTTCCTAGTTCTGTTATGTGATGCTCCTTGCAAGGGCTTAGGGCATAAGTTTCTTTCTCCTTTTGAGCAATCTACTCTTCCCTAACATGTTGATTTTAGAGGCATAAGATCTACTACCTGTTTGAAGTTGCTTTTTCTTAAATGCTTGCAAGGAGATTACTTTTGAATTCAACATCAACATAAGGCTCTGACCAAGTTGCGTGATGATGATGCAGGATAGGCAACAACAGCAGAATTCGAGACTGGCTCTTCCATGTACAACTGCTTAGGCTTATTAGTAGTTATGCTGAAAAAGGTAGCTGATATGGTACAGGACCTTCAAAAGAGTTCATACCTAAGGAACATTCGTCTAGCTATATATTGCACTAGTCATTGATGTTATAGGTATAAATTTTGGGAACCTAGATTAAAGGGTCAAATAATATACGAGTACCGGCTTCATGGAATCCACTACTGCATGTCTTTTTTAGGTTTGCACATCATGCTTTTATGAAGCAGGAATATGTAAGATATCTATATAACTAGGACATCTGAGGTATACTAGCTACATTGAGTCATTGACATACCAATGGAAAACACAAGTAATTGCTAACGGACTCAAAAATACGATAAGAAAATGCATACAATCACTACGGAGGTATGACAGTGAGAAACAGCGAAGGAAACGTACTGACCACAAGAGCAGCCTCATCCCGCAGATCATTTGAAGATGATGCAGCAAAGGCACCTGGATTAATGTTTGATTCTTCAATGGAAGAGGGAAGCAACCAGGACTGCCAGGTTTTATCTTTTCATCAGCCTGAACATCAACCAAGATGTTTCCCGACATCTCTGAGGATTCAAAAGAAGTTGTGTGCCGTTGATGCTACTCAGGTGATCCACTTGTTGCACTAAACTACAAAACAAGTTTGCAATCCCAAGTAGGCCATCGTTTGAAGCTTGTCTTTTGGTTACCCTAAACTTGTGAGCTTAAGGCACAAGTCATATTACAATCTCGATAGGAAAAGGATTTGGCCTGCGCAGGATTGGAAAAGGTTTCGTGACCAAAAAACATTAGGAAAAGAATTGCTAGTATAAAAGGGACCGAAAACATTCAGAAAATATGTTTTACGGTCTAAATTATCCTAAAATACTACTCCTCGACTCCTCGTGCTGCTCCTTTTATGCTGAATTGTATAGAATGTCACAGAATAACGACTCTGTAAGTATTGTTTGCCTCTTTTCTGTTATTTCCATTGCTTCCAATTCATATTTGTTGAAGCTCGATTTTAGGCTGCTGCGCATATGCTTCTTGCAAAGCCGTGTTTTCCATTCATACTCATTAAATTGATCTTGAGCTGCTTCTTTTTTTTTTTTGAACTCCCTTGTATAGGAGGAAGTGAAACATGATAGCTACATGACAAGCATTTTCCGGCCACGTTGTGATACTTGTGAGAGATCCAAGGTTTATTTCATTGGCTTCTCCTCTGAATAAATATTACGAGATCTTATTCCTTTTAGACAAAATAAGCCAACTAAAACTGTAATTTTGTCCTTTGATTGCCCTATATATGTATATAGGAAGAAGGAGAAACAGGATGTTTGGATCTTGGAGATGGCCGAGAACTATGCTCAGATTGCTCTTCTATAGCCGTCACGGATTTGGACTCATGCAATTACATAATCCAAAGTGTGTTTGAATTCTACAAAAAGGAAAAACTTAAAGTGGATGAAAAAATTCCCATATTTTTCATCGATAGGATTCAGATGAGCAAACTTTCTGAAGGTGACGCGACTAAATTCTAGAACTATACATGATTCATCGCTTTATCCTGCATATGCATAAGAAAATAGATCAATTTCTATGGTTTCCTATAACTGCAAGACATCAATCAAATTTAATAGTGTTTAGTGATCTAATTTTGTAAAAGATAGATTGTTTATCTTGTAAAATCGAGTTAATTACAACCTTGATCTATTTTAACCCTTTTCTTTTGTTATTATAATAATGCAGATGGTACACTTGGCTTGTTCATTCGAAGTATGTGGGTTTGCTTTAAATTGCACTCGGGTTCTACATTACCGGTTAGAATGTTGCTTATGCTCGTCAGATTTATTATATGTAGAATTCATACGGTAAGAGTTTCGTTAAAAATATTAAATTTTTAATTAATTTTTCTTTCTTTTATTGAATTACACAAGAAATACTTTTTTAATCTAGACGCTCCGAAAGTTCTTCAATTTTTTAGGTCTCCAAAATATATTTTTTTAAGACTTTATGGTATCCAGTTGAAAACAAATGGACAGTCTAGAATAAACTATATTCATCTATACTATGTGTTCGATCATCACTATGATGATATTGGAAATTCAAATGATTTATCATTAGTTAATTTTATAAATGATTTAATCGAATGAACATGAAAATGACCCTATTTATGTGTATATAATATTGAGTTATATATGTGGGGTAAAATGGTAAAATTCAAAAAGGTTTTGAAGTTCCCAATAGGACACGCAATTGCAATATTGTTTGGGAAAGCAGAGTATGTATATGTGTTCTTTGTCATATAGCTTGATATAGTATACTAAATTTATAACATCAATCATATTTTCCTTTATAAAATAGGTCAAGTATTCTTCTTTAATTTCTGTTTAATTTTTTTTCTTTCCAATTCATCCGTCTCAAGTAATTTATACATGCATATACAGTGTAGCAATAGGAGCGACTTTGGCTCATGAGATGATGCATGCTTGGTTCTCCCTTCAAGGTTTGAACATGAAACTTTATCTTTTTGGTTTTTCAAATTACATAATTGATTTGTACATTCATTATATATGTTAGTGATCATCCATAAATTTCATTAATTGATAGATATACCATGGCGATGTGAACATAGAGTTGAAGAAGGTATTTGCGAAGTAATGGCTTACAGATGGTTGCAGTGGTTTCCTTCTAGTGGTTTTGATAACCCGCACAAAACCAATCAGCAAGTTCAATATACAAAAGAGCTGAAGGAGTTATTAGTAGAAAGAATTCGGTGTCAAACTGACCAGGTTTATGGCCAAGGATTCATAGATGCAATGCGTGCTATTGAAACATTTGGCTTTAAACCCACCCTAGATCATGTCATAAAAACTGGAACTCTACCACAACCTATGATCATGTCTGCCGCCGCCGCATCCACTACCGCGGTTGAACATACAAAAGAGCTGAAAGAGTTATCAATGGAAAGAATTTGGTTTAAAGGAGACGAGGTTTCTGTCCAACAATTCGTAGATATACACGAGCTATTGGAACAGTTGGCTTTAAACTTATCCTAGACCATGTCGTAAAAAATGGAACTCTGCCACCACTTATGAAGAATAGTACATGCTCCGCCGCCACCGTTGAGTTAATAAGAAAGAATATCAATGCCACCCCACAACCTGATCAGGTATTATGCAAGGCGTCCAGTAGTCTTTTTTTTTTTTTGGACGAAATAAAGATTAGGAGTTTTTAGATAAAGGGATTTCATTTTGTAACGAGTTACTAAAGGCTCAATTGGTCACCACGATCAGGTAACGAATTAGCATGTTATCTATACGTTTGGTTTGGTAGGATTCCTATATAATTTTGTTTCTTTTTTTGGTTCAATTGGTTTTCTACACTGAATTTGGGGATTGTTGGAGGCGTCTAGAATGAACCTAGAGGGTGGTCTCTTATTTCTTGTCCAAGACGCAGGGTCCTAAAACTAATATAGCATTCCCTGGTATCAAGCAGGTTACCACGGCTGTCATCCATGCAACTTTACGGGTTGAATCATTGTCGATATCACTGGCGAGATTGTTCAAGATTGAAAGAAGAACTTCTTGGCTCAGAGTACAAGTTGGCCGCAACAGTATGCTACAAAGATCTACCTGGAAAATGTTGCAAACAATTCTCAAAATGACAATCCATCACCAATTCATATAACGACCACCAAAATCATCAAATCATACTCAAAGCCATGCTACCAAGCTAGCACCATTTTCTGTAGCAAATCTGAAAGCCTGTTCATAATTGCATTGACCAACCAACCGTAGCGGCTCGGGTCTTGGATCCAAAGGCACCTCACCCTATCATGCATATACCAAATGCTTCTTGAGATCAATCCGAAGTTTTGGTGTAAGAAACACAACAGTGATCGAGCTAAGGTTAGGAATGAGGATGACTAGGGACAAAATAGGACCCATGTTCAAAAAAATCCGATACTCTTTTTTTTTTTGGTCGAACTGATGCTCTCACTCTGCTGTCATCATGAGATTTAGTTTGGAAGGCTTTAGAAATTGATTGAAACGGCCATCATTCCTGCATATATCGAGTTCAGCACAATATATTCTAGCTCCTTTCTCTTTCTTTCCCTGTCTATCCCTCATTACTTTCAGTTGTAATCTTTGTGGGATGATTACTAATTACACTTTTGAAATTTGTATCTGGAGATCATCATGAAGATGTCGGATCCCAACTTGGGTTAACTGTTATTGCTTAGTGCTGATTGCCGTCGGGAAAATTAACTATATTAGTTGAGCAATGTACGTAGTAGTCTTTGATCATTAGTTAATTTGTAACTAGATATGCGCCCACGTTTTGCTGCGGGTGTTGGGGCTTGGACTAAATTTAGAAGCACTGGAAATATGTTCATTCATTTAAATGATACATTGTCTTTGTATATACATTACATTTTGAAACACATTATCTACTAAAAATGGTTGCTTTCAGTCGGCTAGATTTTGTCCTGCATTCATTTCGTGAAGGTGTAAAGCATAATGATTTCATCATTTGTCTTCTCGGCTGGAAATTGCTGCATATACTTTAACTCTGTCCAAGGCAATCTTTCTCTCCTGAGTCTGCAGTTTCTTCTTCTGTTTAAGAATTCCAGTCATCTCCTTGTGGTCTCTACAAACTACTTCTCAGCACCAAGATCCTTCTCGGCTTCAGTGTCGGCCTCGATGTGAAAGAAACTGACATTGGACTTCCTGACTTTGGAAGACCTGTTACATTCAGTGAGATCAACTGGTTCAGAATGAATGCTTTTTAGTAATTGCAAACAAATCCAAATACGGTGTAAGCTAATCCAAGTATTGATTAATCAAAGAACTTTAGATTCATTGGATGTATACACAACAAAATACTATTATTCTGGTCATCATGCCGTTGCTAACAATACGAGTCATTGATTAGACAACAAGCAATTGAAATCTGGGAATTTAGATAGATGGCTAGATGCTAAGCCAAGGTAAATTTGCAGCTGTTAAGAATGATAGGAAGGAATATCATTGCAATAACAAGAAATAGTGATCAAGTCAAGGTTTGAAGATGCAGTGTAGTGTAGGATGCCTAATTGAGTATAAGCTACATAGAACGAGAAACCAACCACACATAACAAGAAATCTGATCATCATCTTCACACTACAATCATTTACATTACCCTAAAAGAAAAATCCATGCATTTCAACAGCTCAAAGAGGTGTTCAGTCATTAAATCTATGGTGGTATGCTTCAGAAACCAGCAAAAACAATATCAAGTATGAAAGTTGGAGTTATTGGAACAGTTGGCTTTAAACTTATCCAAGACCATGTCGTAAAAAATGGAACTCTGCCACCACTTATGAAGAATGGTACATGCTCCGCCGCCACCATTGAGTTGATAAGAAAGAATATCAATGCCACTCCACAACCTGATCAGGTATTATGCAAGGCGTCCAGTAATACAACCAAATCATTTTGGAAGACCACGATTGCCACAATAATCAACTTCGTATCGAAGGCGCCCACCACCTGGGAAACGCCGCGGATTATTTTTGGTCACTGCCACCACCAGTATCACCAAGGGCAAAACCATATAAACTTACATGAAGCCATGTTATCGGTCATTGTATCTGTTTTTATAAAATTTGAACAGAGGTGACAATTATAAGCAATTTTGTGTTGATTAGTTGGAAAGATACATAGTATAGAATCACATATTGACTCAAAACAGTTGAAAATCTTCATCAATTTCTCATGCTTTGGATACATGCATTTGTAGATCAATATCAAGATTCAAGAGGAACCAATTAAACAAGTTTCCAAGGATTTATTAGTTATGTATGATACATTTACATATAGGTGCACATTGCTTTATTGCCGGTATTATTCCAGGGCTGAAACTTGGAATTCCTTATCTTCTCTCCTTTCCTCCCAGCTTTGGGTTCCTTCATCTTTGATTTTGCAAGAAAGCCTGATGAAATATGTTTCTATGACATCATGTTTCTACTGGAACTGAACTTTACAACTAACCTCAAGTTTCCAGGGAGTTGATGAGATCAAGGATTGATCCCATGCAACTTATATCGCAGTTGGCAAATCGATCTTATTATGGACATCCATGCTGGTGAGGAAGGTGGTTCGGAAGTCCAGAAGAAGTTCTCTCGTAGGCATGCCTGTAAGTAGTTTAAGATGGTTGCATCACTAATATATTTCAGTAAATGCAAGTGCTTTAAGCATGCTGTCTTAAACCACGTCTTGTGAGATTTCGGTCATAACTTAGAATTAGGTTTCAATGATTTTTCAAGTACTTGAACAATTATTTGATAAATCATAAACTATGAATTATCAATACTACTGCATCTTCTTTTGCTTCAGTGTGCGTATCCTCTTTGTTTTCTTCTTGGATGAACAAGCATCTAAATTGAACTTGTTATACTTGTCCAGTTGTCCTGTTATATTCTCTTTGCATATGCTTATTGTTTCTGTAATATAAGCAGTTCCTTACTCTGTCTCATCTTATGATTATGTGCTTATACCACGGTGTCGTGTAAATTTTCCTTGTCACAGCTGAAATGGACGTCCAGAAACTGAGTCATGCATTGAAAATATTCTCTGAAACTGAGAAGCAACTAAGGGTATCCAAGAATCAAACAACATGGCTTACTGCAGCTCTTTTGCAGCTAAGCTCTGCTGAATCCTCCTCTTCATTGGATGCTAGTGATACAAAGAGTTTGAGAAACACACAAGAGAGAGGTGAGAATGTAATCCTATGATATGCAAATCATTTTCTTTTCCAAAATTAGCTTTCTACGAAAAGGGTGTTTGTGTTCATGTGACATATTTTCTTTTGCATAAATCATGTACAGGGCAGAGCTTCAAGAATCTTGCCCCTACTTCATGCAATCTCAACACATCAGACAAGTCGCAAATGCAGAAGGATATTGATGAACAGTTGGAATCCATATGGAAGAGAGCTATAGGGTTATGCCAATATATCCAAGTCATTTAAGAACTTTTTGAGGAAACAAGGAAGATTGTCATCTCTATTTGTGAATCAAGGTACTTCCATCCAGTAGTTGCAATTCAGTGAAATCACGGTAACGTGTATCATCAATATGATCTTTGGTTTACACCTGTTAGCTGACGTAGCCTGACATGCACAAGTCTTGATATTGATCTATAAATTCATGTATTGAAAGCATGAGATTGATGAAGATTATCAATTGTTTTGAGTCCATTCTAATACATATCTGTATAAAAGATAATCAACAAATCTCTTTTAAAACAAATCTTCTTTATTTGACACATAATCGCTTATAATTATCACCCGTGTTCAAATACTATAAAAACAGATACAATGGCCGATAACATGTCTTCTCTATGACCCAAAATAATCCGTGTTTCGCAGCTGGTGGCCGCCTTCCGTATGAAGTTGATTGTTGTGGCAACCGTGGCCTTCCAAAATGATTCGGTTGTATCACAGGACGCCTTGCATAATACCTTATCAGGTTGTGGGGTGGCACTGCTATTCTTTCTTACTAACTCAGCAGCGGCGACGGTTGACCATGTACTATCCATCATAGGTTGTATATGTGCTAAAGTTCTATTTTGTACGACATGGTCTAGGTTGGTTCCAATAGCTCTTATATCATTTATGAATCGTCGGACGTTATAAACCTCGGCGGGGCATGTACTATCTTTCATATGTTGTTGTAGAGTCCTATATTTAATGACATGATCGAGGGTGGGTTGAAAGCCAAATGTTTCAATAGCTCGCATAGTATCTCTGAATCCTGGGCCATAAACCTCGTCATCTTGACACCGAATTCTTCCTACTAATAGCTCTTTCAGCTCTCTTGTATGTTGAACTTGCTTATTGGTTTTGTGCGAGTTATCAAAACCACTAGAAGAAAACCACTGCAACCATTTGTGAGACATTACTTGGCATACCCCTTCTTCAGTACTAGGTTCACAACATCCACGAGGTACACCTATCAATTAAATACAAATAGGAACACATTAATTTTATGGAGGATGATTACTAAACATATATAATCAATTAAGTACAAAATAAGTCCATAAACCAAAAGGATAAAATTTCATTCTCAAACCTTGAAGGTGGATCCATGCATGCATCATCTCATGTGCCAAGATTTCTCCCATTTCTACACTGTATATGCATAGGTGAATTGCAAAGAAAGGAAAATTAACAGAATTCTTAGAAAAATATGAAGGTATGTGACAAAGAAGAAAGAACATGTATACATACTCTGGTAATCCGAATAAAAGTAGGATTGCACGTCCTAGTACAAACTTCACGACCTTTTTGGTATCTCCTCCACTTCTCGAACATTTTTCTATCTGTCAAAGAGGAAAAAGAGCATTTGTTTGTTTTACCATTTTAATTCACGTATAACTCAATATGATAAACAAATATAAATAGGGTCATCCATTTATATATAATTAGCTCATGAATCATTCAAAATTCCAATATCATAATAGTTATGACATATAGTTTTGGAAACTTCATACTAGATTGTGCATTTATTTCAAGATATCTTAAATTCTTAAACGTTTGTAATGCACTTTTCTTTCCATGATATACGAAGACTAAAAAATTGAAGAATTTTTGGAACGTTTAGATAGAATTACAAAACCTTCGTCCTACACAAATCCATAAAAGAAAAATTTAATATTTTCGGGGTCCCTTACCGTTTGAATTCTACCTAGAAAAAATCTGGCGCAAACAGCCATTATTCTAACTGGTAATGGTAAAGACGACGACAATTTTAAGCAATCCCATAGGCTGGAAATGAACATGCCACGTGCATCATCTGTACCGTAAAACGAAAAGGTTAAAACAGATTAAGGTTATTGTAAATCACTTGTGTTGTTAAACAGTTGTGGGAAACCTCCATTCTAATGGTCTTCCTTGAAGGATATCTTGCATAAACTGTTTAGTGATATACTAGCCAATTCATCCGTAACCAAACAATTTTGGATTTTATTGATATATCTTCTTACAGTTATAAAAGCATCATTAACAGCTTTTTTATAATTTCTCTATTATAACAAAAGTTAAAGCTTTAAGAACCAAATTTATCTCTTTTATGTGCATGTAGAGCAAAACAATGAATCATATACAATTTTAGAGTTTAGTCGCGTTACCTCTATATAATCTCTTCATCTGATTCTTGTCGACAAATAATATGGGAATTTTTTTATCCACTTCAAGTTTTTCAGTTTTGAAGAATTCAAACACACTTCGGATTATGAACTTGCATTCGTCTGAATTCGTGAGGGCTATAGAAGAGCAGTCTGAGCATAGTTCTCGGCCATCACCAAGGTCCAGGCATTCCGTTTCCCCATCTTCCTATATACATATATAGGCAATTAGAGGAGAAAGATTCCAGTTTCAGTTGGCTTATTTTATCTAAATAGAACAGGGGCTCGGTATATTTATTCGTAGGAACATGTATTATGAAGATGAGCCGATGAAACAAACCTTGGATCTGAAACAAGTATCACAATCTGGCCGGAAAATGCTTGCCACATAGCTATCATGTTTCACTTCCTCCTACACAAGGGAGTTCCAAAAAAAAAAAGGAGGGGGGTTGTCAAGATCAATTCGATGAGTTTGAATAGAAGCATATGCAGCAGCCCAAGAGTTTTAACAATCTTGGATGAATTGGAAGCAATGGAAATAACAGAAAAGAGACTTACAGAGTCGTCGTTCGGTGACATCCTATACGATCTAGCATAAAAAGCAGCACGAAGGAGTAGTATTTTAGGATTATTAAGAAAACCCTAAACCCTATAGCAATTCTTTTTCTGAATGTTTGACTCCCTTTTATACTAGCAATTCCTTTCCTTATTTTTCTTGGTCAGGAAACCTTTTCCTTAGTTTTTAGGAACTTTTGATCAGTTTTCAGTCTTTTTCCCTTCGCATAGAAAAGACAACGGAATTACTTCTATTTTCGCAAATCAAACCAGACATTAGATCGTAACCCAATCTAGTTAGCCGAACATCTTCATAATATATCTGGCGGCAACATTTTGGCCTAACGAGCAAACTAAAAAGAGATGAGGGAGCGTTTGATTTCCCAAATATCAATGAATTTGAAAGGAGGAAAAGAAGGGAGGAGGCATGCATGTGAGTGGTCTCATTCTCTCAAGGGAAATGTCTTGATCCATCCCAACATACTCTCTTCACGAATCACAATCACAAAGAGGACCATTGCTCCACACCAATTCGAATTTCCCGGAATAATTTCAACTTCCCAAACCAAAAGAATATACATCTAATACATCTCATTTGTCATTACATGGATACCACGCTTTCTTCTTGGAATCGAACGACTATATTCCTATACAATATTTTCCAATGTCTTGTGTCTATTACAGATCGACTTGCTGTGACACTACCGTTATGGTTTTCCTTCATTTCTATTCCATTTGTGATTAATTCTCTTTTGGCAGGTTTGGGGGTGGAAGCTTTGAAATTGATTATGCATGGAAGGTTATTATGTGTAGGTGAAATCTCATAACATCTTCCCCATCAATCTGCAATCACATCAACACATTCAGTTCATGATATGCATGATCTTAGTTGGATGCATCTATCTGGTTATTAATGTGTTTGTATTATTGCAGGGACTCGTTATCGATTCGAGTATAACTGATGAAGAGTGGAGGACAGAGTAAACCGGTAAACTAGTCTTTGAAAATCGAGTGCATGTCTTCGCAAGCTCATGAAATACCTAATTATTTTGCCAGCTCTATGAATTAGAATCAACTAATCAAGTTCCTTAATCTTTGGGATACTCACTTATGGTTTCTTGCCTCATATTTCTTAATCGATATCCCCGTTATTTGCTCTTTCATCACCTCTTTGATATTCTTCCATATTACTCATCCATATCTCTCATTCACATAATATTTGGTCAGATTTGGTTCCTTAATTAGGTGTACTCACGGATATTTTGTTTTTGATCAAAATGAACTCACGGATTGGTATTCAAATTTATTTATTTTAGTTCAAAACTTATCAAAGACAATTAGAAAGTGAAAATGAAAAAAAGAAGAAAAAAAACGAGAATGCATAAACCCCAAATTCGAGAACTCATGCTGTCGTAAATAAAAGCACAAAACTTTAATGTTGCATTCATGATCGTTTTTTTGAAAGAATTCGAGCTGTATTACGACCGCGTTTAGGTAAGGATTCAAAACATTTTGTACCATACAAATGATCAAATGTGTAGACAAAACGAAATGAATACATGAAACACACTTCTCATATTTATCGGGAGGGTAACTTAGCTAATTTTGGTGTGGATAATGTGGGAGTTCATTGGTGGGATTAATGTCCACCTTGTGCAATTTCAGCTTATTCACGTGATTTAGCAGGTTTACTCGGCTATCGTTTTAGTTTGTGATTTTATAATAGTCTTTTGGTTTGTAACTCTTTGGGCAACGACAACAAATTTGTTCTTTGTTGTTAATTGTTCTTAGTAGATCTTAGGTATTAGTGTTGTTCTTCTTTTTTCAGGAGGTGTGTTGGTCTATATCCCTCTCTCTTTTTATGTATTTTTTTGTTTCTTTTTTTTCAATAATAACTGGAACCGGGCGTAGGGCTGAGGCTCCCATCCTGGCTGGGTTCCATGAAACACACGCAAACACAAGGAATAATTGTGATCGGAAATTTCCATTGAAGTACATATCAAGCCCCATACAGAAGGATTTTAATACCAGAAAACAAAGAAACAAAGATAAGGAATAAGAAAATTCAAGAAAACAACATGACAATGATACACGTGAGCAAGACATGACTGTTCACGCTGCCACTAAATTTCTGGATACAACAAATTGGGGTCTAAATTAACAAACACAAAAAGCCATTATTGAATTTCATTGTTGGTTTTTGTTTTTGGTTTTGAGAACAAGAGGCAAAGAAGGGGTTGTCCAAAAGCCACAAAATTTGCTCTCACTTTTTCACTGCAAAACTCGCACACACACAAACACTTGTGTCTTCACTAAGCAAAACACAAAGTGAAAATCAAATAAAGCTTGCTGCTTTCATCTTCTTCTTCTTCAAATCCCAGTGTCTCTGAAATGGGTGGGGTTACCTCATCCATGGCTGCAAAGCTTGCTTTTTTCCCACCAAACCCACCTTCCTACAAGGTCATTAAGGACAACCCAACTGGGCTCTTGCTCATGGACCCTTTTCCCCACCGTGAAAACGTCGACGTTTTGAAGTTTCCGACTCGCCGCGGCAACGAGATCGTGGCCGTCTATGTCCGCCACCCAATGGCCACATCCACCGTTCTGTATTCTCACGGCAACGCTACTGATATAGGCCAGATGTATGAGCTCTTCATTGAATTGAGTATCCACCTGCGTGTTAATCTCATGGGGTGAGCTAATTTTGAGTACCCTTTGCTCCAAATTTGAGTTTGTTTTGTGTTTGTGATTGGTTTTTGTGTTCTGTGGAGTGTTTGTTGGTGATTTTGTGATGTACCCATTTGAGATTTTGGCAAAGTTTGCATTGTGTGTTGATTGGAATGGCGACTGTGCCATGGTTTAGTGTTTGTTGTATTGACATGAGTTGTGAACTTTCCAGAGGAGTGCCTCAGTATTCGAAAATGTTGTTATATATGGACTGAAACTGAGGAATTGGATTATTCTTGTGTGATGTTTCTTGTGGATTGTTTGGTGTCTGTACTTAATTTAGGAGCCGACGAAAGTGAAGTTTGAAGTTTTAGGACTTAGTTATGTTGCCACTTACAGATTAACAGGATTTTTGTGTATGTTTCACATTTTGGGATTTGATTGTATAGTGGATGAACTGAAATGTAATTGGTTGGGACCGGGGATAGGTGGATATATAAGTGTCATGGTTATAGAAGCATGAAAGTTTGAACTAATTTTTGTTCACAATTAAGTCGATTTTTAAATGAATGTGTTTACAATGTAGTTCTAAAGCTGTAAAACATACATGTATAACTGCAGACATGATGTTGATTGGTGTAACAGCTGCTGATTCCAAACCAAACTTTACATTAGAGAGTGGTAGATGGTTTGAAGAAGTAGAATCACTTATTGAAATTCTTTAAGCCCCTGAGAAGTTAGGTAGCATGTGTGGTATATCTTGTTGAACTGAGTTTTGTTGTTCAGCCTCAGATGTCAAGAGAAGATTGTGGATGAAATGTGATTTTGTTAATTGGCATCACCCACACCCAAAGTTCTGGTATTCTCCATACCTGGGTTTCAGCTATAGTTGGAAAATCAAAACTCATTTGGATTTTCCTTCAAAACTGAGTAGCATTGTTCTTTTGAAGGATAATGTCAGAGTAAGAAGTCCCTTGTTTTACAGGTAAACTGGAAAAGGAAGTCTCTAACATAGTAACAAAATGTGCTTAGCCTTTGCATTTTGGTTCTCAAAACCTCCTTTTGAGTGGAACGTTTTAGTAACTGATGCTGAATCAACCTCCAATATATATTTGCTATTCCAGACTCTATTTCTTCTAATTGACATTATCAAGCTTTTTTGGAATCATGTTGTGTTTTATTAGCAATTATGTGGGTTATTACGCAACACGTTGTGCTTTTATAAGTTGCATGGAGAAGATTCTGAACCATATTATTTGAACATGTGCAGTTATGATTACTCCGGATATGGGCAGTCATCTGGCAAGGTAACTGCAGTATGAATCATGAATGTGTTGTGATTCATTCTAATAGAAGGTTTCTCTGACGCTAGTTTGTATGCCTTTCTGCAGCCAAGTGAACATAATACTTATGCAGATATTGAAGCTGCGTATAAGTGTCTTGAAGAGAGGTATGGTGCCAAGCAGGAGAACATAATCCTCTATGGTCAATCTGTTGGAAGTGGTCCTACTGTTGATCTTGCTGCCCGTTTGCCTCAACTAAGAGCAATTGTTCTGCATAGTCCGATATTATCAGGGTTAAGAGTCATGTATTCGGTGAAGCGCAGTTATTGGTTTGACATCTACAAGGTGAGGTCCTTAGCATAATGACAATTATCAAATTACTTTATCTAGACCTGTGTATATGTCTGGATCTGATTTCATTATAATGTGCAGAACATTGATAAGATCCCTCTGGTGAAATGTCCTGTGCTGGTAATACATGTAAGTACTCTGATCTGTAATACTGCATTGTATTTTTGTTTCTTTTTTCTATACATATGACATAAAATTTAAAATACATACATTGGTGCATTTTCATACGGAGGTAATTGACTCCGGCTGAAATCAGTTAAAACTTAAAAGTTTTTCATGTTTCTGGTTGTTATTCTTCTACAGGGAACATGTGATGAAGTAGTTGACTGCTCGCACGGCAAGCAACTCTGGCTACTGTGCCAGGAGAAATATGAACCTCTATGGCTTAAAGGTGGAAATCACTGCAATTTGGAACTCTTCCCGGAATATATTAGACATCTCAACAAGTTCATATCCACTGTTGAAAAAGCTCCTCCACGCAAGTTGAGTTCGAGGAAAAGCACAGACTGTGTTGAACGTCCTAGGCGTAGTGTTGAATATCCTAGGCACAGTGTTGATTACTGTGAGCTTCCGAGGAAGAGTACTGATAAGAGAGAGAAATCAAGGAAAAGCACTGATAGACGACCTGAAAAGCTGAGAGTTAATGAGTACAAGTTAAATAACAGTGACAAGCTAGAGAAGTTTAGAATTTCTGTTGATCAGATAGAGAGGTCCCGAAGGAGCGTCGAATACCATCATGAGAAGTCATCTAGGAGAAGCGTGGACCATCAGCTAGAAAAACCAAGGAGAAGTGTCGACTGGCTGGACAGAATTCGAGCCGGGTAAATCTATGGTTAAAAGTTGGATTTGGATTGGCAGTGTTGGGGGGATAGAAACATAGATCAAAAGGGAGGGGGGAAATTATTTGGGGTCTAACTTAAGTCTTAAGGTTAAGGGTTTAGCAAGAATGTCTGGTTTAAGGATGTGGGTCTTTGTTGTTGTTTCTTTTATTTCACTTGTAGCTGTGGTATTGGCTAATTTGGCTTGTAGAGTTTGAGATGGTGTTGGGTGTTATTGATTGTTAATGAAGAAAACTCTAACCTCATTGTTCTTCATCATTGATGCAAGAAGATGATGCTCATTGTTGATAATTGGAAATGTGTGCAAAATAACATGGTTATTGTATGGCTTTTATCTGTTCTTTTGGTTATATAGTGCCTAAAATATTGTATCTCATCTCCTTTTATTCTCTCGTAACCACATTTTTCATGAGAAAGAAATACGAAAAATAAAAAATAACAGGATAATAATTTATATAAAAATAAATTCAACAATTCATTTGTGCCCGATACGACGTCGTTTGGGTTATAGCCTATAGTGCCTAACCCGCGTCTCCTTCCTTGGTCCAAACTCTGAGCCTCAAAATCAATCAAAGTCCAAACTCACAGAGAAGCCTTGATCTCTCTCTAGGTTGTACGCAAACCCCTAATCCCCTTCTCCCTCTCTCTCTCTCTCTCTCTCTCTCTCTCTCTCTCTCTAGGTTTTCACCTCGGCGAATTTCACCGTCATCGCCGTTTTCACATTCCCGAATTGCCCCCGGACATGATCGCTGCCTCCGTCTGAAGCCCTAACGATACTCTCCGATTCGGTCAAATATGTAAGTAGAGCTCAATCCAAGTAGTTCGGTTTTGGTGTTGATCAGATTTTGGGGGTTTTGGTTGATGAAGATGATGAATTTGGTGCAGGTCGCAGGAGGAGGTAGCTAGGAGAGCGATAAAGCACGCGCTCAAGGCTCTGCGGCAGCGGCATTTGCTTGAAGAAGGCGCTCATGCTCCGGCCTACATCGCTCTCGCCAATCCGATTGCTCAACAGGTAAACTCTAGCTGTGAATTTCTAAGGTTTTGATTGTTGCTGAAGTTTTCGGAACTTCGAAGCGTGTGAAATTTTCGACTGAGTGATGAGCTGTGTATTTTTATTGAAATGATTATAATTGTGGATTGCTTTGGGGTTTTGATTGTGTTTTAGGGCTCGGAATGGAAGGAGAAGGCGGAGACTTTGGAGCTGGAGCTTCAGCAGTGCTATAAGGCTCAGTCTCGGCTGTCGGAGCAGCTTGTGGTGGAAGTAGCAGAGACCAGGTCTTCCAAGGCTTTACTTTTGGAGAAAGAAGCTGTGATTGCGGATCAGCAGAAGGAGCTGACTGAAAGGAGGTAAAAGCTTGGCCTTTGGGGAGGTGTTTGTTTGATATTTCAAGGTTTTGTGTGATTGAATGCGATGTGTACATGTTTGCAGGGATGAGTGCTCTCAGTTGAAGGCTGAGTTGGAAAAGAAGATTGAGGCTCTAGAGTTGGTTATGAGTGAGAACAATGAAATACGAGCGCAGCTGGAAGAAATGTCTGTTAGAGCTAAGACTGCCGAGGCTGAAAATAAGGTGTTAATTGACCGCTGGATGTTGGAAAAGATGAGGGATGCTGAACGCCTAAATGAGGTGCTTCTTATGAGTTGTATCAACAATTAAAGTTTGGTTTGGATATTTTAGATGTATGCTGCTTTAAGGTGTGATATAGACTAACCTTTGTTGATGGTTCTCAATACCTCTTTATTCTTGTGTCGGATAACTATGTCAATTTTATGTTTATTTACATACATATACTATCGAATTTTTACTTTAGATTTGTATATATCTTATTCGCATGGGGCTGACTCCTTTTTCACCACTATTTATTGTTATTATTTGACATAAAGCCTCGACAAAGAATATGTGATTTCCATAGAACATTTTATCAACTAAATCATCTAAGTGGTAGCATTACTTTGTTTATACATTACAATATATGCTCTGTGAGTGTACTGAGAGGGTTGAAGTTCTTTGGTTCTTGAAAGAGAGTTATCAAATTTTTTTTGCCTGTTTTAAATAGTGTGTACTCATGTGATGTTAACTTAATTCAGGCAAATGCTCTATATGAAGATATGCTTGAGCGGATCAGGGCCAGTGGTTTGCAAAAACTTGCCATGCAGCAAGTAGATGGTGTGGTGCGCCAAAGTGAAGAAGGTGCTGAGTACTTTGTGGAATCAACCAATCCATCCACATGCAAGAACAGGATCAATGCCCATGATGGCGGCTGTGCTTCGATATTATTCGAGTACAATTCAGGCAAATTGATCTCTGGAGGACAGGATGGGACAATTAAAACGTGGGATACAAGTACAGGAGCTTTGGCTAATACACTTCATGGTTGCATTGGTTCTGTTCTTGATCTTACCATTACCCATGATAATAGATCTATCATCGCCGCAAGCAGTTCAAACAAATTGTATGTCTGGGATGCTAACTCGGGGAGGGTTCGCCATACTCTCACGGGTCACACGGATAAAGTGTGTGCTGTAGATGTCAGCAAGTTCTCAAGTCGTCACATTGTAAGTGCAGCTTATGATCGTACCATAAAAGTTTGGGATTTGCAGAAAGGCTACTGCACCAACACAATCATCTTCCCCAAACACTGCAATGCTCTCGGCTTCAGCATGGATGGGCAGACTATTTGCTCAGGTCATGTTGATGGAAATCTTCGGTTGTGGGATATTCAAAAAGGAAAGCTGCTCAATGAAGTGGCTGCACACTCCAATGCTGTTACATCTATATCTTTGTCACGAAGCGGCAACATGATATTGACCAGTGGGAGGGACAATGTGCATCACCTTTTCGATATGAGAACCCTTGAAGTTTGTGGGACATTGAGAGCCACCGGGAACAGAGTAGCATCTAATTGGAGCCGATCTTGTATCAGTCCAGATGACAATTACGTCGCAGCTGGATCTGCTGATGGTGCTGTTTATATTTGGTCTATAGCCAAAGCTGATATCGTCAGCACTCTGAAGGAACACACCAACTCTGTCCTCTGCTGCTCATGGAGTGGGCATGGAAAACCACTAGCTTCTGCGGACAAGAATGGAGTAATTTGTACTTGGACGTGATGATCATCAAAATGTTCAGATGATAAATTCCGCCTTGTTTCCACATGAAACTCGATAGATATTGTATACAATTTAATTAGATTGGTGTAGATATTGATTCATCCCTTTTCCCATACCTTGTGTGCATTCTTCTCTCTTGGCCTCTTGCTCATACACAAGCCTTGAATAAATTGTAGCCAATTCTTTGTTATTATAGTGGAATTTGTCTGTCCCAGGGCTTGAAAGCAAACTTGTTATCAGATCAAAAGAAACACCCAAATTCCTGAATCCTGATGCTTTTACCTCTAATAATTACTCTATGGTAATAAATTTTGATCCAGCAAATCAATAATGGGTTGCATTTGAAAGGTTCGGGTTCGGATTCCGACTCGACCCGTTTTAAATAAGTAGAGGTTTTGTCTCAGTGGTCTGTGCTACCTGACCTGAAAAACCAAAGTGAAGTTGGGAGCAGAGAAAGAAGAAAGAGAAGCTCAAGATGGTGAAGGTCGCAACCTACTTCGCTATGACTTTGGGAGCTTTCGTTTTCTGGCAAACCATGGATAAAGTCCATGTCTGGATCGCTCTGCATCAGGACGAGAAGGTAACCTCTTTTTATTCCCCTATTCAATCTGAGAAATTCGTCGTTTCTGATTATCAGTTTTGGAATTCGATTCGATTTCAGCATCAAAATCCCAAACAATGAATTGGGTTATCACTGAATTGTTCATTTGTTCATGAAAAATGTGATCTTTTGTGTCAGATAGAGTGGAATTTAGGGATTAGGTTTTCAAATGTTGTATTTTGATTTCATTATCTAGCTCTTTGGTCAATGAAGAGGCGATGTTGTTTGTAGAGCCCAGAAATGCAATGTTTGGTTTGTTGGTTATTGGGTATCAACATGGTAGAACTTTGAATTTAAATGTGAATCATGGTTACTGTGCTATACCTGTGTGAGTTTCCTTTGTAGAATTGAACCTTTGATAAGTTCCAGCTGAATCTTGTCATGGGATTTCGTAGTTGGAGCTAAGCTCTTCCATGATTGGATTTGGTTTTTTCAATTTAAGTCGAAGTTATAAGAAGTTACAGCTTCTTCAATTAAAAGGACACAAACCAGGGTTTCTTTGTTTGATCTCTTCCACATGTTTTCAGTGTAAATTTCTTGGTATGTTGAGATAGACCCTGAATTTTACATGATGGCTTTTAAGCAATGTGGAGATAGACCCTGAATTCTACATGCTGGCTTTTAAGCAATGTGGAGATAGACCCCCGAATTCTATCACCATAGATTTAGCTACAATGCTCAAACTTGTGAGGTATAGTATGTTTTGAGTACTCCAAAACAATGTATGTTAAAGCAGTGATCTGTGTTTGAGTGTGCCATCTGATAACAGGAACCCTCAGTTCACATCACGATTTGAACAACAAAAGCTATTTCAATGGTATACCATTTTGGTTGAATATTCGTAGTTGCCCTTGTTTTGTTAATATTACTGTTTAAAGCCTTCCATAAGTTGAGATTGATGTGCTGTGTTGTGGGTGTTTACTTTTTCAGCAAGAAAGATTGGAAAGGGAAATGGAAGTTAAGAGGTATAGAGAAGAGCTACTTCAAGAGCAAGCAAGACAAAAGAAGACTGAAGCATGAGCTACCTTCGATCATCTTGTACGCTGTTTTCCCTTATTTTCCTCTAATTGCTCTTTTGTTGGGGTGTTTTTCAACAATATGATTGTTCTGAAATAATTTTACTTGGCACTCACTGAAGAGCTAAGTTGTTGACTCTATAAGATTTTCAACAATTTATATTATGCTATTCAATGTTCTAGTAACACATTGCAATGTTGTTCACCTGATGTTGAGGCAGTAACAAATTGTGGAATTGTTAGTAAATCTTGTAACTAAGCAAAGCATTAATTTCTTTAGTAATTCTAGCAACTAATGTTGTCTCTCTTTCTTTAGCATTGATGCAGTTAAAAGCTGTACCCGTTTTAACAGCGTGACATCCTCGAGCCATCACCACCTTAAGCCAAATATCTTTTGTTTTCTGATAAAACAGTTCCTTGGATCCTCAGGCCAATGCTGAAGATACCCTTGTTTTGAAATCTGTGTAGGATATTGAACCTCTATTGCATCCGCATATGGTGCTTGTTATTTCATATTAACGTCATCCATTTCGCCTCTATCCCATGGACTTGAGATCTTGGAATCCCTTATTGGATCCTTCCATGTTGAATTACCAGTGGTTTAGATGCTGGTTTTTTTAAGCAATGCGGAAATAGCCCCATCATTCTCTTAGCAAACACAAACTTGTGAAGTAGAGTATACTGGATTTCGGACTACCAAAAGTATTGATCTGTTTAAAGTTTTGAGACATTTTGTATAAGACAAAAAGTTGGTAGATTTTATTAACTTATGACAAGGCAAATCCATTGATCAGCTGCAATTGTTACTCCCCATTCTCTGGCTCCTTCGAATGATCAGTTCAATTAGTTAACTTTGTATCCAGCAGAAAATAAATAGATTCAAGATTTCAGAGTTTGGGAAAACTTAAGCGTTTATGTTCCACAAACTAGCGGCCTTTTATTAAGCAAGAAGTCATCATCGACTACAAATTTCACATCCAGTCTAAGAACACAAATGATTCATCCATGTTGCCAGGAGTTTAAGAACACAAATGATTCATCCATCACCTTCATCCTCTCTACAGTCTTATAGCAAATTGCCAGGAGTTTCTTAGTAGGAATTGGAATGTGTCCCTTATCCATGTTTATAGAGAAAGTAATTCAGTGGCTGACTTGCTAGCAAGCATTGATCATGGTTAGGAGCCTGGATGCAGATTCTTTAACTCCCCTCCTAATGATGTTATCTCTCTCTTGAAAGCTGATTCTTACGGCTCTTCCAAGCCTAGATTAGTTATGTTTTAGGTTTCTTGTCCTTGCCTTTGGGTTCCATGTCATCAAAAAAAAAAAAACTAATATGATCTGATAGAAGAATTTTAGGTAAATGAAATTCAACATGGCCTCAAGGATCTCCATCTTTTCTATGATCTGATAGAAGAACTCATTAGATACAGAAAAGGATGAATACCCCCATCACCTGTTCAGCATGAATAAAACTTAGATCTAAAACAGTTAATGCAACAAAATTAAGAATCATATGTTCATAACGATGGATATTTAACCACCCCAGATGCTTACACCTCCTCCAAAGCTTACCTCAGATGAACTAAAGCTTTGTGCTTCTCCTTCAATCAGAAACCAGTTCGTTCGCATCGACTAAATTGTCATAGTTCTTCAAGGACAACAGGCTCCCAGTATAACTCACAATGTACGTAAACGTCCTACCAAGTGGAGGTGAAAAACACCTCACTGGGGTAGACCTTAAATCCAGAAAAGTACTACCAAGATTTGCAGCATAGAATCGATGATAATAGAAATATATGCCATGCTCCCATTCACCGCAAGTAGCGATCTCCAATATATGAGAATCGCAGAACACATCGACATCTACAGCATAGTCTAGAGTCCAGACTTTCCTCTCATAATCTTTCAGCACCCATATCTCAATGTGGTTCGTATGAACTGATGAAGAAGTTGCTGAAAGGGTCAAAGCTCCTCTAAAAGTAAGCAAATGAATTTTGTTCGTCAAATCCAAACTGGGAGGCATAGGAGTCCAACTGAACTCTTCTTTGGTGAAGTCAAAAGAAAGTACACAGCTCCTCCCTCTAATTTGTGTGAACCAATGCACATCTCCACAGGCAGACACGGCCATTTCGTCGTAACTAAAGTCATCTGGAGGAACTGAGGATATCTCACGCCATGAGGCTTTACCCAACTCAAGAACATGGACAATCTTCAGCTTGGGTAATGTAATATCAGTGTGACTACCAAAACTACCCACACGAACAATCTTCAGCTTGTAAGTATCCTTATCGACTCCCATGCCATAGAAACAATCTACTAACACTTTCGGATTCGAAGATTCTGTAAGCTCTTGTGTGTTGCTACTTGTTGGGAGCCTTACAACCTCCTTTCTCCTAAGAGGATTGACAATGAAGCAATGTTCGGTAGGCAGTTGAAAGCCAAACAAGTTGCGAAAGAAAAAACATAAGTCCTGGCTCGAAACGTTGAGTGCATACTTGCCTCTTTTCAGGGAGCTGCGGACGCACTTACGTGTTTGCATAGTGCAGATAACATCTGACCGAGCTTTGTGAGCAATGGACATAAGTTGAGGGACTTCAAAAGCAGCTTCATTATCCGCCAGTAAGCGATTGTGCAGTGTAATCAAAGACTGGTCGTCAATGGTGCTCGACAAGGCCTTAGACACACATCCAAAGCAAAAGAGTGATTTTGAGGGAAGCTTTGAAAGGATTTGGACCAAGATAGTATTTGGTAGGTCTTCCATCCCAACTAGCTTTGCGGTATTGTGGTTGCTGCAGCACTGCCTCTTCATTTTCTTGGTCTCAATCTCCATTCTTCCTCCACGCTAAAGTCTGCTTGATTGCTTTGTGTTCCAGCAGACCCCTACCCTTCTCGATTTTCCTGTAAGGCAATAGTACAGGATTGGATCTATTGAAACAATTGAAGAAACAGAGCACTATGTGGGTGTCGAAACAGAAGACCATGTATACATGTTTTCTCAAAAATATGGTCAGAAAGATGATGATCAAGAAGACTATCTAGAGCTCTTGATCCATGTTCAATTACCATTACTAGTTAATTAATTTGTTTGTCTAGCTTAGATGTTCATTCTCTGAGGAAGCACAAGCTTGTATAGTGTATTTTGAACTCTACTAAAAGCATAACGTATGTGCTTATTTCTAAGGGGGAAACAATTAGGAAATTTATAGAATTGTCATGGTATTCAATATTGAAGAAACACCATCTGTTGTTCACAAAATCTTGAGGCATCAAGGCTGAAAATGTTCTGTAACTTAGGAAAGCATTGATGTTATTAGTGATTCTTTTTTAACAACTTCGATCTGCTCCTGATGTCCAAGCTAGCTTATTTGATAAGGTGAGTTATTTGACAACAATTTACACAAGTTGGTCAGAGTATTGCTTATTATTGATTTTTGTTTTAATGGATTTGATTGATTAGATATCAAAATCATAAGTACTTTTGAGTCTACCGTACCAAACAAAAACTTGCATAAAAAATTTCGGAACAAAAACCGGATAACATATATAAGTCACAACAAAATTCATCAAAAAACTGGGCTATATATATTGATTAATCTGAAGATCTATCTCGATATTTTCTTTCAATTAAGAAGCTGATTCATTATAATGCCACAATTTGCTATTGGAATAAGCAAAAAGAAAGATTTTGGTTAATAAAACATTTTATTCAGAAAAATCTTGACAAGATTTCATTTCGTCTTTGAAATTTTCAAAAACACTTAATTTGTTGAAATATATCAATTAATGTACGGTCCAACACAAATTCTTTCACACAAGTAACAAACCCAAAAACATTACTCCCCAATTCAGTCATGAAATTGGCCATACTTTTGTTGATTTAAATCTTCTACATTAAGATAACATTCACTCGAAATTCTAGAATCGAACAAAATTAGAACTAGATGCAAGATCTAAAGAGAAAACGAAAATTACCTCTAGATCAAAGACTGATATATGGCTAGGAAGAAGGTTGAGTAATCAAATGAACAAAGCAGCTCGATGAGAAAGATGACGACTACTCTGATGTGCAAAGAGATAAAGAATATTTTCTTGATGACTCATTTGCTTATTTATTTTTCTTACCTTATATCGTAAAAGAGAACGTAACTCCCTTACTCATCTCATGAGAGCATCTTCAGTGCACGGCGTGTATCTTCACATACATACATGAATGGTCAGGATTAGAGAAAATAATATAGAAACATGGTGGTCAAACATATGAATTGTTATGAACGGTTAAGATTGTGTCGTGTAAATACACGTCATGCATACAAGAATTTCCACTCACTCTTGTTGAAATGTTGTCCATAAGATTTGAATCTCATGACCTCCACGGTCAACATTTCAAGACTCACCGACGACTTATTTGTTTTTAATTGATTTTATTTAACTGATTGGTCAATTACATAATTGCCCCCAAAACCCCTAAAATCAAAATCATATAGTCTCTTCCCCTCTCAAATCTCCCAAACCATGCCCACCTGCGTCTCCTGCAATTCCACCTCCTTCACCCCCGACGACGTCTCCGGCCGCTGCATGATTCAAGGGAAACACAGCAACAAGGTACTCCTCAGCTCGTCGTGCATAATTGTGACTGTCCTATTAGGAAATCTCAGTCAGGATTACTGGATGACCTCTTACATCAATAATCGATAGGTTTTCTCTCTCGCCCACAAGTAATCGCTCCGATAACCAAATATCAAATGTGATTCCGGTAATCATTGTGAAACGTGATTAACTATCAACAAACTATGTAGTGTTCAATTCAACTAATACATCATCTTTTAGGATCACATTCCTATAATCCTACTAATTTGCACAAATTGAGTGATTTGAGCTTTTGGACACAAGATTAACAGATGCCAATCTTGATCCACTTCATACATAAGGCTAATCTCATCTGTTTGTTTCACTTATCCAATATTGTGAAAACACACATGAAAATGGATTACATGTCACGTCAATTGTTGATTACTCACCATACTAATTGCATTATGGAAGGTCAAGGCTCTTATGTAGATGACCATACTCCAAAGGGAAAATTACCAGCTATAGGGTTATTGTGTCCATAATACAAGTTGATGAAGCCTCTCTGCTTTCTCTAAATAGAGAAGTGACTAGTTGCCAACACACTACGTTAATCTGTCCTCTGGTGAAAAGTCCCACAAGCAACGCCTTACTTCGAATGGCTAATACAGTCCGACTTAGACCTGCTGCTACTAATTCCGGCTAAACTCTTTCATTGCTTCGACCTAAAGGAACCGCAAGCATCACAATTTGGCTTCCCAAATTTTTCATAAAACTTTATCTACCTCTGGCATTACTCACATAAGTGGCCACCCATTATCCTCATCAAAAGCATGCTGATCGAAGTGAGTCTTTGATAATGCATCATTCTCACGTAACATGTCCGTCTTACCAATTTGATCTACTTCTAAAACTTCTTACCAATTTGATCTACTCTCAAAACTTCGTACCTAAAACATTCATCATTTGCATATGACAAAACCCAAGCACGGTAATTATTTCTATTAACTTATAAAAATACACATGTAACAAATTTCTACTAGACAATCGAAAAATCTGTTGAACCTGAAAACTATGTGACAGACTCGAAACTGAAAACTTTTTTATGCTAACAAACACAAAAAAGGAGTTAATTTCAGTCACAAATGTCAGATACTCAGGTCACTTGCAGAGTTTCAGTTAAAGATGAAAGCGGTTACCAACTTCTCCCCCACTTTATCAAATCACTGGCGAAAAATCGTGGCTAAAAGGCACCATCTACGCCACCAAGCATCGTCATGCATCTTCCTCTACACTCTTTTTTCATGCCATAACGTGTTGGATATGTAAGAAAGTTTAACCTCCCATAATCTTTAACTGCTAACCTCTCTTATCTTCTATCAAAAGATTCAAACCATGTATGAACCCAGCTAAAGGCATTGCTTGTGTTACAAAACCAAAACCCAATTCCCACACATCTTTTACCTCAATGATCATACCATATCAGATATCTGCCTCCATTATTTGAAGTTGTTCATATCCACAAGCAAACCCTGTGACTTACTCAATTTCTTGTTCTTGTTTTGTCATGTCCCTCAACATCACTACCCTTCTCCTCCATACATCGACACTCTATATAAAGGCAGCACTGGGGCTTCGATATTCTCATCCAATATTGTTCAACAGTACTAAACCTAGAGAAATGGAAATGAAGAAGTTTCTTTTGGTTGCTGCTCTTTCACTTGCTTTGGTGATTGGGGTGGCTGAGAGCTTTGATTACCATGAGAGAGACTTGGCCTCGGAGGACAGCTTGTGGGATCTGTACGAGAGGTGGAGGAGCCACCACACGGTTTCAAGAAGCCTCAATGAGAAGCACAAGCGGTTCAATGTGTTCAAGGAGAATGTCAAGCATGTCCACAACAGCAACAAAGAAGACAAGCCTTATAAGCTGAAACTGAACAAGTTTGCAGACATGACCAACCACGAGTTCAGGAGTGCGTATGCTGGCTCCAAGGTTAAGCATCATAGGATGCTCCAAGGGCAGCGGAGCGGTGATGGGGGGTTCAGGTACGAGAATGTTGCCAGTGTCCCGCTGTCTGTTGACTGGAGAATGAACGGTGCTGTCACACCAGTTAAGAATCAAGGCCAATGTGGTAAGCAATATTTTCTGCGTGACTGTCACAAGCTCTATCCTGCACATTCCCCCCTTTTTTTTCTTCCTTTATTCTACTTTGTTTCTTTTTGCCTGTAGTAAACTAGGACTACCCTTCACCAATAATGTGAATATGAAATGATTATGCTAATGTTTTTCTGTTACTTTGATGAATTATACAGGTAGTTGCTGGGCGTTTTCAACGGTTGTAGCTGTTGAGGGCATCAACCAGATTAAGACAAAGAACCTTGTTTCATTATCGGAGCAAGAGTTAGTTGACTGTGACACTAAAGAGAATCAAGGATGCAGTGGAGGGCTAATGGAATTGGCGTTTGAATTCATCAAACAAAAGGGAGGCCTAACGACTGAGACAAACTACCCTTACAAAGCTACTGATTCAAAATGCAATGCTGCAAAGGTATGCATTTACGTTTCAGGAAATATCTATTCAACACTTATATGGACGACCCTTTCGCAGAAGAAAATGAAAATGACATGGATAAACCCTATATGCTTTTGCAGGAAAACATTCCAGCAGTGTCAATAGATGGCCATGAATCTGTGCCTGCTAATAATGAAGACGCATTGCTCAAAGCAGTTGCAAACCAACCTATCTCTGTTGCCATAGACGCTGGAGGTCCTGATTTTCAATTCTATTCAGAGGTAAACTTGCTATTCAGTTTCACAAATCGAATAGAAAGTAGGGAAACTACATATCTGAATGTGGCCGACTATGATTTGCAGGGAGTATATGATGGAAAATGTGGCACTGAGCTGGATCACGGAGTTGCAATTGTGGGATATGGAACAACACTCGATGGAACCAAGTACTGGATAGTCAAGAACTCCTGGGGCGCTGAGTGGGGAGAGAAGGGTTACATAAGGATGGCTCGTGGCATCGCCGAGAAGGAGGGAAAATGTGGAATAGCAATGGAGGCCTCATACCCCATCAAGAACTCTTCAACCAATCCTACAGGACCATCTACCTCCTACCCTAAGGATGAACTCTAAACAAATGATACACGATTTACTAGCTTTTTCTGATATTGCTTCTGTTCTGGCATAAAGTTTCATGAGTCTGGCCTCATGACCAAATAATATAAGTTTCTTTCACATTGCAGAACTGGATCTATTTCTAAGATCTGTAGTTTGTGATTTATAAAATTTATTTTGTCAATTTGATTCATTTGGACCACTCTACCACATCATATTCCTAGTTCTTAGTTTATTTTACTTGCTACTAAGGATATCAGTAAATATGATTAAAGAGAAGCTGGAAAACTCAAACAAACTAGTATGACTAGAACTTTTTGATATACAAAAACACATTGCATCATAGACCACATTCTGGATCCCAGTTATAATGGCAATGTTTTATCAGTTCATATCAGCCGACTTGGACCTAGTTTATTTATACCAAGTAAAGTACTACCATATAATTCAAGTAGACATATTGGTGCCTTGAGCTGAAATGAACTGGACATATGTTATTTCACATGAAATATAAACCAGCAAAGAGTTCTAATCCTGGCACAATGCATTAGTTACTCAACCATAGCATCTAATAGGATCATTACAACCCTTTTGAGCAGATTGTTTATTGCCATTACCTCCTCCTTTTTCCAGATATTGCTGATGGTACTCCTCTGCCCTGTAAAACCTCTTTGCTGGTAGAATCTCTGTCACCACCCTCTTGTCCTTAAACTCCTTTTGCTTTGCTTCCTTGGATTCCTCAGCTAGACGAGCCTGCTCTTCATTGTAGTAGTATATCCCAGATCGATACTGAGTTCCTACATCTCCACCCTAACACATAATTCACTTAATCAAATCACAACATAACAATACACAATTGTCACAAGCCCTTCTAATATTCCACATTTGTTCTTAATTCCACATGTCACAAAATAGTTTCTTTCCAAGATCACTTTCACAGTAAAAGCACCCTTTTGATTCACCAATTTGATTAAGATAACCCGAATGCAAATAGTGAAAGTGCTTCTTCAACTCCAAAGAAGCACTTTTCCACCTTCAAAGAGCCCACAAATATGCAAAACCAAAAGCATCCTCCTTTCATTCACTAACATTATTATGATTCATTAACATTAATCACCAATATATGCATACAGTGAAAGTGCTTCTTCAACCCCACAAAAGCACTTTCTCCCACCACTATAAACAAAAATTGCTTCTTTTTTTTCTGCCATGTGAAAAAGATTGAAACTTTAAGCATCAAAAATCCAAATAGAGACAAAAACACAACTTGGGTACTACCTGACGATTGAGGGTAGTTGGATCATGACGAGACCAAAACACGGAAAGAAGATCCGAATATGAGCAGACTTGCGGGTCGAACTGGACCCGAACCACTTCGGAGTGGTTGGTGGTTCCGGAGCAGACCAACCTGTAATTCGGGTCGTGGACGTGGCCCTGGGAGTACCCGACCTCGGTCTTGACTACGCCGACGACCCGCTGAAGCCTGAGCTCGGCTCCCCAGAAGCAACCCGCCCCGAATTGAGCAAACTGGTGACCCGGGTTATCCGGAGTGTCGGAATCTGGGTTTGTGGGGGAAGAAGCCATTGCGAGTTTGACGGAGATTTTGTTTGGGTCCAGAGCTGGGTTTGTAATGGAGAAATGGGATTGGTGTACAAGTTGAATCCACCCGTCAAAGCTACTCAGATACAGACCAAGTGACCAACTGGTTTGAACGACGTGTCGTAGCATAGCTAAACTCAATTTTGATTTTATTGAGCTATGTGAATTCCACATTTTTACTGTCGGAGCTAACGGTGAAGTGGACGTGCCGGAGTGGTTATCGGGCATGACTAGAAATCATGTGGGCTTTGCCCGCGCAGGTTCGAATCCTGCCGTCCACGTTTTTTCTTTACAGACTTGGACTGTTAGGTTTAAAAACACTTGCCATCATTTGCATACGTGATATGAGCACCAATTATGATGGCAAACTTTCATTTGTTCATACCATCACAACCGGTCTGAGTTCGACCTCGTTTATTTAAACCAAGAACAATACTGTCAATGTAATTCAAGCAAACATATTACTGCCTTGAGCATAAAGGAACTGGCTAGCTTAAGTTAGATCTGTTTTTTCATTTGTCCTCCTTAGAGGGTCTTAGCGTGGGTATTCCATTTTGGCTCCTTTGCTAACATCATCTCTCTCCTCATTCCTCTCTCAAGATAAGATTGATTTCAACTCTTATGATCTTCCTCCTCCTCGTCAATTTTTTTTATCTCTCAAGGCTCTTGATTTTCTGTGTTTTGGGTAATGAGGCAGACTACAAGGACGATAAATCTGGGTTTCTGCACTTGGGAAACTCTGGGTTTGGAGATTAATTAGCAGAAAATCTGGGTTTGAAAAAAATTTGGGTTTAATATGAGTTTCTGCATTTGAAGAAAATCTGGGTTTGAAGAAAATCCCAATTGTAGGTACTTCCCAATTTCCATACCTATAAATTTAGGTTTAATATGAGTTTATGCATGTGAAGAAAGTTTGGGTCTGAAGAAAATCCCGATTGCAGGTACTTCTCAATTTCCATACCTATAAAAATGTAAACATCTTTATGGTTATTAAAACGAAATGGTATGATATGCATCAACTTGTTTGTTTTAGCTTTCGTTTTGCTATATAATTTATTTGTTTTAGTTGCTAATCGGTTGAGAAAATTTAAGAATTATTGTTTCACGGTGGAAATCAAATTTTGTGTTCTTAGACACTGTTGATAATAGTTAATATCAAATACTGCAGGGGGATGAATTTCAGAAGCTAGCTGATTCTACAATACATGACCCGGTGTTTGTCTAATATCTTGTAGAATTACAATGATTGTTACATGGTTGATATGTAGGAAGCATGAAGAGATTGATAGAAGAAATTATCATAAAGTTGAAAGTTAGTCCAGTGCACCACTAAACATGACTCAGTATTAATACAATTTAAGACAGTCTACATGAGTCCAGTATTAAAAATTAAGAAGATGTAATGCAGTCTTGTGTGCCAAATGTGCGCATAGAGTTTTAATCAAGGCACAGTGCATTAGTTTCTCAACCGTAGCATCTAATAGGATCAGTGCAACCCTTTTCAGCGGATTGTTTGTTGCCATGATCTCCTCCTTTTTCCAGATATTGCTGGTGGTACTCCTCCGACCTGTAAAACCTCTTCGCCGGAAGAATCTCTGTCACAACCGTCTTATCCTTCAACTCCTTTTGCGTTGCTTCCTTGGATTCCTCGGCTAGACGAGCCTGCTCTTCACTGTAGTAGTATATCCCAGATCGATATTGAGTTCCCACTTCTCGTCCCTAACACATATATAAATTCATCCCATCAAATCATAATACATCAAAACACAATTGTCACAACTCACAAGCCCTACTTATATAACACATGCATTTGTTCTTAACCTAGTACACATGCGAAAAATGACTACCTGCTGATTGAGGGTTGTTGGATCATGACGAGACCAAAATACGGCTAGTAGGTCGGAGAATGAGCAGACTTGCGGGTCGAAGTGGAGCCGAACCACCTCGGAATGGTTGGTGGTTCTTGTGCAGACTAGCTCGTAATTCGGGTCGTGGGCGTTGCCCTGGGAGTACCCAACCTCGGTCTTGATCACGCCGACGACTCGCTGAAACCTGAGCTCGGATCCCCAGAAGCATCCTGAAGCGAACTGAGCAAGCTCGTGACCGGGGTTTTCCGGAGTGTCCGAATCTGGGTCCAGAGCTGGGTTGTTTGTAGTGGAAGAAGCCATTGTGAGCTTCACTGAGGATTTTGTTTCGGTCTTTTATAATTGAGAAGTGATTCCAACGACGCATCGTAATCTGGTTTTGATTCCAGAGCTGCGTTTATGGATTGCAGCAGTGAAGCGGATGCGGACGTGCCGGAGTGGAAGTTGGTTTATGTAAACCAAGGTGGAAGTTGGCGCCTTTTCTTTAAAAATAAAAAACGTTAAGGGTGGACTGGGCACACGGGGACTAGGCGGACTACTGGGCCGGCTAGGCGGAAGCCTGTTTGATTGGGCCAACGCAGGCCGGTAAGTCCACCTTTAAAAAATAAAATAAAAACCTAATAGACTGCTCGGGATCTTCGACTCTTTCTGATGAGGCCGTCTTCTCTCATCTCTCGTCTCTTCGGCGGATTTGCGGCGGCCTCCGCGACCCAGAATAGGCCGGAGACCACCGTCACCATCTGAGAGCTTTGATTACCATGAGATAGACTTGGCCTCCGAGGACAGGTTGTGGGATCTGTACGAGAGGTGGAGTAGCCTTGATGAGAAGCACCAGCGGTTCAATGTGTTCAAGGAGAATATTGTCAAGTATGTCCACAACAGCAACAAAGAAGACAAGCCTTATAAGCTGACACTGAAAAAGTTTGCAGACATGACCAACGACGAGTTCATGAGTGCTTATGCATCTGGATGCAAGTTTAGGGTTTAGGTACGAGAACGTTGCTAGTGTCGGTAAAATAAAAACTCTTTCTGCTTGCAGAATGTGATTGGAAGCAAAGTTTCTATCATTTGATTGTCATGCATTTCTATCATTTTCACATAATCGAGTGCAGCTATTTGAAGCTTTAGGGATTGGTATGCATGTCCCTTTAGTTTTTGCATGTAATGAATCTAGCCCTTTCTGTTTCATACTCAATTTTTTAGGAGTCTCAAGTACTTGTGATGCTAATGAAAGGTGACAAAGGAGGCCATTTCCTAATGAAGCTCTGTCTGATCTTACAGATGGCCAGGCAAATTCATTGCGTCTGCAATTCTTCTTGCATTGATGCACCATGTTGTTGGAGAGTGAAACGCTCAATTGTGTCTTAAATCAAACTGTTAACTGGTTTGGTCTGCAACTTCTGTAAGATTTAGATTGGGTTTTGGGAATTGGTAGCTATGCTATGATGAGAAACACAATTATTTTCCTTTGGCTCATATAGTCCAATAATTAACCACTCCGGCACGTCCGCTTCACTGTTGATAATAGTGGTAAAATCCATGAACCTAAGACACGTTGTTAGTCAGTCAGTCTGCATCTGACTTGCTTTGGCGAGGGGATTCAAATCATTCAATCCCATTTCTTTCCATATAAAATCTTGATGGAAGTTGGTTATTGTGTTGATTTAAAAGAAAGAATACTTATTCAACACTTATCTAGAGTTTTGGTTTGTGCATCTCACTATCTCCAAGGCTGCCAGTTGAATTGAAGATGATATTAAAGGGAAAATATAAAAAGAAAGACGTATAACTAGCACAAGCAACAAATACATGCTTCTATTCATCGGGGAAAAAAAAAAAAACAGATACATGCTTCTCAGAAAAGAAAAAGGAAAACCAAACAAAGTGATTTAGCAAAACAGAAAAGTATAAGTACATCAATGTGGTCGTGCCGGAGTGGTTATCGGGCATGACTAGAAATCATGTGGGCTTTGCCCGCGCAGGTTCGAATCCTGCCGACCACGTTTTTCTAAATTCTTTTGATTATCTTTGGCTAACCCTGCCGGGCTTTTTGTTCTGAGGATGGTTTTTGTTACTCGCAGTATGTACTTCATTTGATTGTCGTGCTATCTTGTTCAAGACCTAGCTGATCTCCCTTTTGATGCATTTTCTTTCGTAAAAATTAAAAACAAAACAAAGAAACAGAGAAATGGCTGCAGCAGCCTGCTAGAGATCATCAAGTCACTGATGAGTTCATGTTTTTTGTAACAAGTTGTGGTTCAATGTCTGTAAACCTGACCTTGAAGGGGAACGGACCGCCGTTAGTTGAAGAGAAAGAAAAGTCTGTTGAGGGCTTTGTATGACTCGATCAGATTCTGCATTCATGTACTTTGGTCTTTTCTTTTCTTTTAGACTACAAAGATCGACAAATGGCGTACTCAACTAACAATAATCAAGGGATATTTGTGGAGACATGACATGCGCGTAATGTGTTTGATGATATGTCTCGAAATGAAAGTCGATCTATTGAGTTCATGCAGTAGACTCTTTAGTCATGATGTTACCCATCGTAGTGTTTGATGCACTATTCTCTAGTGCCTGGATTGGACTTTTATAAAGAAGGCGGCAGCAGCAACAATGAGACCATAGAAATTAAGAAAATTAGAATTTCCCAAGCAGGATCAGAAAAGAAATGATTCTATGTTGGGTCAGTGTTGATGTTCTTTCTCTCCAATAACTACGTTAACGCTTTGTATATTTTCTCAGTCGGCTTGGTGCTTAACATTGGAGTCTCCAACTTTGCATTTTGCTACAACGAAAGGGAAATATTGTCGGGCTCCCAATAACTTTCAATCACTCTATGTTGGGGAGCTGTACTTAGATCTTTTAAATTTCAGTCACTATCAAACTTGTGGGGGGTAAATAGATGAACTTAATAAGAACCGTCGAATATTTCAACCTGGTTGATAAGCCTCTTGCTTCAAAAACAGGACTTGAATTGCTCATGATGGTTGTTTTCACCCACTTATTATTGATTAAGATTATCTTAAGTAGTTTCTAGCAAAGGATGTTTGCTTGCTGCATATAGTCGTCGTAAAAGAAATTAAGTTTTTAGTGACCGAAGCATAAACTGTTTACATTTATTTATATATTTGGAGAGTGCACCGATATAATAAAGCTGTATATTTATGTAATAACAGAGACGAAATGACGAAATGTATATTTCTATCAAAACAAATAAACTCGTTTTGACAATTCTAGAACCTCTTTTTTTTTTCTTTTTTCCTATCTATATACTTGTGGAACATCTGTTTGAACTAGCTAAAATGTGTATGAAAGTAACACATGTGGTCACATTTTGAACACAAGGGGTTCAATCTCTCGTATTTAGTCCACCATCTGATGTATTTTTTAACCCATTCATATAGTAAGCAACGAGGGTCACATAAGAAAAACAACAAAACAGAAAAGATTCCCAAATCCCCAACATCAGAATTGAGAAAATAGTCCTGCCACTTGCGGTGGTTGAGGCTTCTACATCAGAATGTACATATTGTATCAAGGTTTCTTGACTTCTTCCTCAAAGAGGAGAAATGATCAAGTTGTGGAAAATATTTCATGTATTGTATTGTTTCCGAGGTTCAAAAATATGACATCAACTGGTAAAAATATGACATCAACTGGTTACAGTTTATATGATGATGTGATAGCAACACTCGTGTTTATTTTATTTTTTTTATTATAACTCACGTGAGGTTTAAATCCATGACCTTAGCATTTTTGGTTAGTCTACCTAACTAACCAAACCACAACTCACCCACGTATGTAGGAACGATTTTTCTTTGAACTTTTTTGTATAAACAACTGTAAAAATTAGGTGAAAACATTAAAGAGATTAAGAACATCTCCAATGAAGATGTTATTTCTGCCACATAGACCCAACAGCTATAAAATAACATCCCACACTCTTCTCTAATGGAAATGTGTATACTCTAATGGAAATGTTATACACATGGCTACAAGTGAATTTGACATTGAGAAGGATATTATCAAATTTGACAATCCCAACTTGGGCTGACTTTTAATTTTTTATCCTCTATATCTCTCTCTCCTTTGTCTTATCTTTCTGATTTCTTTTCAACCCAAAATAATAATAGCAAATCACATATACATCCTCCAAAAGGATTTGAAACACAAATAAATCCACTTATGTTGTTGTTAAACAAATAAGGACAGTTTTTAACAATTAAGGACAATCTTTTCTCTACATACCATGTGTCATGATTTAATTTACCAAACTAACCCTACACTAATTAAATATACTTTTAGAAGAGAAAAGTCTCTCATTTTGAGATTTTTTCAGTAAATGAAATACAATAGCAGGTTTTCAATAACTTAGTGTAGTAGCAGTTAATTCCAGTAGAAGTAGTAGCAGAGGTTAACATTCCAGTAGAAGTAGTAGCAAGGGTTAACATTTCAGTAGAAAGTAGTAGAAAAGGTTAACATCTCAGTAGAAGTAGTAGCAAGTTTTCAGAGGCTCAGCTAATGTAGTAGCATGTTTTGCTGGAAAGCTACACTTCCAACAGTTATAGTAGCAGAATTTTAGTGGTTCAGCTAGTGTAGTAGCAGCTTCAGTAAGTGCAGTAGCAGGTTTTCAGTGGCTCAGCTAATGTAGTAGCATGTTTGCTGGAAAGCTACAATTTCAACAGATGTAGTAGCAGAGTTTTAGTGGTTTAGCTAGTGTAATAACAGCTTCAGTAAGTGCAATAGCAGGTTTTCAGTGGCTCAGCTAATATAGTAGCATGTTTTGCTAATACATGGTCGTCCAATCTTCATGCTACTACATTGTGTGTTCGTCCAATCTTCCGGTTACTACACTGTCTGGTTGTCCAATCTTCCTGCTACTACACTGTTTGGTCATTAAATCTTCATGCTACTACACTGGTCGTCAAATCTTCTTGCTACTGCATAGTCATCCAATCTTTATGCATAATGAGGTATACAACACTAATCACACTCAATTTGCAGAAACTCGTCGCCCAAATTTTAGATCAGAAAGAAAGCAACATTATGAAAATCAAAGTAGCACAACTCCCTTCACCTCAACTTTCCACAGATTAATACAAACCAACTCGTCGTCATCAGATCTGGATGCTAAAACCAATTTTAACGGCTCTGATACCTAACTCCTCCTGCTTCGATTTCGACGAAAACCAAGCCAGCATAACCTGGACATTCAACAATGAAGCCGAGCTATCAGCATCCCCTCCCAAGGACGAAACCAGATGCTAAAACCGATCAAGTGGAGCGATCAAAACTTTATGATTTCAAGGGTGTAGACAGCGGCAGAGTCGATCTAGCAGCGGCTGAGTCGATCGGCGAGGTCAATCTAGCAGGCGGCGAAGTCGATCTAGCAAGCGGAGTCGATCTAACAACGACATCGATCTAGCAGGTGGCGGAGTCGATCTAGCAGGCAAAGTCGATCAGCGAGGTCAATCTAGCAGGCGGCGGAGACGATCGGCGAGGTCGATCTAGCAATTACGACAGAGTCGATCGGCGTCATGTGGTGGAGAGAGAGAGAGAGAGAGAGAGAGAGAGAGAGAGAGAGAGAGAGAGAGAGAGAGAGAGAGAGAGAGAGAGAGAGAGAGAGAGAGAGAGAGAGAGAGAGAGAGAGAGAGAGAGAGATAGAGATTTTTTGTTAGAGTATTTTTGGTTGAGGCAGTGGCAGTTTTGTAGTTATTTTAGAAAAAATTGGTTTTTTAGGAATTTTGCGTAAAAATTGCTGACAGGGCGTGTGACTGCATTGTGGGCTTGGGCTTATGTACTTATTTGTTTAAATCTGTTGAAAGTTGGTTTTCTGTGTTTTGCAACTGTCTATGGTAGTGGTTTATCATTTCCTTAAATAATAAAGTAATGTTTAAATTTAACTTCTCCATTGGAGAACAAAATAGTCAAAATTAGTATTGCCAAGTCAGGCTGTCAAATTCAAATTTGACCTAAGAATTTGACACTAACCACCGGAGATGCTCTAACTGTGTTTTCTCAATTGCATGAATCTTGTTTCAGAAACCGTGGTAAAGATGAGACAGATGCTTCACTAAAATGAATAGAACGAATCTTTATAATTGCCAACAAATAACTAAAATACATATCAAACAGATTAAACCAAACTGGACATGATAATACTGTCCCAATCTTGGCAACAAAACAATGTTGAACCCACCCCCATTTTCAAATTGGGGTTGATTTCCCTTCTACCCATTTACCCTCATTGATAAAAAAAAGGGTGTGACATATTGGAACAACACTAACCAAAACTCCCACCTCAATATACAACAGACCTGAGAGACATATTGACATTTGGGGTAAAAATCCTTGATGTTGTAGCAATCCATTTTTCATCATCATCACTAACTTAATTAACCAGCAGTTAATTTGATCACCGTCTGAAGCTTCTAATTCCATGATCACTGCAGTGGCTTCTGGTTTCGCCGAGTTGATCCTCCTCCCTCTTCCTCTTGGCAAGAGCCAGTGAAGATATGGCTTTGGCTGATACAACCTTCCTCACCAGCAGTTTCCACCTTGCATCGTCTCTTTTCTTTTCGTGTATCATTTTCAACTTGAACTGCCTGTCATGTTCCGAAAACACAAACCGAATAAATAAATATCAATGCTAGCTGCTAAATAGCTAGATATGCATAATTGACTTGATGTGCACTACAATATATTTGCTGCAAAAGAAAGTGACAACTAGAAGAACTCTAAACCCCACATTTCATGATATTGACGCAGGCAATGGGTTAAAAAAGCCGAAGGAAAAATCAAAACCCTAATCTTCCTCGACGGCCAACATTCTTCTAAGTTTTCATGTCTAAAGATATTTGCTCACTTGATGGAGACTTTCACCAATGCAACAAAGGGTCTGGAAGGGAAGCGCTCACGTTCATGTTCAACTTGAGGTGAACCTAATTCTTGGCTTTATAAGCCTACCTCATGTCTCCTTCCTTCTGATTAAACTATGATGTACTAGCTGTCGCAATTCATTCATTGAATCTACAGAAATGACACGAACACCGTACAAATATGTCGACGAGAACATTATAGCTGAATCTGACGATTGATCTTGTAATGTTATAACAAGCCAAATAATCTAATACGAGAACAATATGTTTAGGTATGCCATATAGTATAGAGCTTAAGGATTTATGACATATATACCACCTTGCACTATACAGTCGACGTTTTTCACATGGAGAACATATTAAGACCGGGTGGGTATGGGTTGGCATGAGTTGGGGTTCCACCACCATTCCCAGATGATACCTCAGTCGTTGAGTAGGACTCAATGATTTTATTCCCACTTTATGAGATTCCAAACCAGAAAATGGCCAACTACTCTAAAAAGTGAGGTTTTCTAATTAGTCCAACTTCAGGTCATGCACCACATTTAAACAAATGCTTAAGCAAATCAGATCAATTAATTTAGCACTCAGACATGATACCTACTATTTCTTTCTTATACTTTACTCAGTAAACTACAGCAACTTGAAGGTTAAATTACTGAACAAGAAATCAAACTAATACCTGCAAAGGGGAACTCGGCAAGAATCCGATTGGTCACACATCGACGAGTGAAGCCTAAGAAGCTGCCACATCCGCTTGCAACGCGAGCAACCTCCGTTCACTCTCCTCTTGCAAGTGGCGAAGTGCTGAAACAGGTGTTGCAGCCCTTGACATGTGCCGAACTTGCTGCACGGGCCTCTCTTCTGACCCGGCTCCATGTCATATGGCCCGACACTAGTGCACCCTTCAGTACATATGTGCTCCAAGCACTCCATTGCCTCACTTAGCTGGAGATACAACCTTTGTTCCTCCCTGTGCCTCTTTGTCCTCTTCTTCCTCTGTTCAACACAATGATTTTGGTTGTTAGTGATCAAATTCAGTATAAAATTGGTAAGGTAACTATTACACCAACAGATCAAGGCAACTGTACTAAGTCTTGGCACTACGCATGATGGTAACAGAAGTTGGAAATGTCCGCTAAACAATCTAATATGTTATACGACAATTTCTTACCGCGAAACGTACATATGTTTTTGTCAACTGTCACTCTAGAATATGTAAGGAAAACCAAGTATATAGAGCAAATTACCGATTCGAGTTCATCGATGAACTGCAAAATGTCGAGTTCAAGGTAAGGATCATGGTCCTGAACAAATTTCCAGCCTTCAGTTGCTTCCACAGCCTTGAAGTGATTAGCAACCAGCTTCATACACTTGAGGTAGAGATCCGCTGCGTCGCAGAGCCTCGCCAACTGGAGCACATCCACGACATTGTCAACGCTCAAACCTTGACCCAGCTCCTTGGTGCATCGCTGCTTCAGCTGGGGTACCAAGTACACGTGGGACAGCGCCAGTAGGTGGATCGCGTACTTCTCCATGTGCTCCTCCGTGCACCTGCAGGAGGGGCATTTCCGTCAATAACCACACTAAAAATCAATCTTCGGAATTAAGATCAACCGTGCCACGTGTAGCTTGGAGGTCAAACGGACGGCGGTGGTTAAATATTTTAAAACAGTTAAAAAAACATGTTGGAATTGTAAAAAGCGGGAAACGGCAAGTCGGAGACGGACCTTGAAGTGTAGAGGAAGCGGGTGAAGGCGACGACGGCGCCGTGTGGGACGCCGAGGATCGGGATGAGTCTCTCGGAGCTGCGGTGCTTACGTGGCCGATCTATTATGTTCTCCAGCACCGGCGACACCGACGCCTGAAAATCCGGGAATCAAACCAAGAACAATCAGATTTTTGTTGAAGGATAAAAATCATCAACTGGAAATGATGAGAGGAATTGAGGAATGAATTACCAGGATGGAAGAGTGGGCCGGGATGCGAACAGCATCGCGGGTGAGGATGTGGATATCGGGTTCGGGTAGCTCTCGGGTTCCGGATTTGGAGGGTGAGGTTGCCGGAGAGAGGCCGTAGAGGTCGTCGGAGATGTTATGATGGTTGGTTTCCATTTGGGGCGAGCGAGTGAGAGACGTAGTCGCGGAGATGCAAAAGAGAAATGGAGACAGAAATTGAGAGAGACGGAGATACGAGAAGAAGGAGACGAAGTCTGTTTGGGAGAACGATGAAGAGGTTTATGGTCCGCACGGTGTTTTTATAGAGAACGAGGAACTTGCTTATCATTTAAAAAAGGAAAAATAAAGGGAGAAAAAAGAAAAGAAAAATAGACTGAGTGTGACTGATGTTTATCCTCACCCTCACGCGCGCTGAAAGAGATGCGTGTACACCGTTGGACCGTTCTATACATCTACAGTGACCTAAGATCATCGTCTTTGCTAGTCCCTCTAATGGAAAAATATCATGAGATTACATGAAAATTAGGATTACAAGCCTTTAACTTAAAATTAAAATTATTGTTATTGAGTTAACAATGCACGTATATAATTATTTTTGTAATTGATTGTTATTACATGACTATTAGATAAACTCAGTCTCGTTCACACGGTCACTAGCTGACCATAAAACATTTGCTCAACTACCACCATTAGATTAAGCTCATTTAAATCCAATAGATAAGAAATAATGATACTAAAATTATTGGTTATATTTTTTTAATCATTTTCAAATGGCAATTGGGTCGATTGGTATTGAAAAAGAGGATACCCAAGCCGTATCTCTCTCTCCTATGTCGTCCCTTCTTCTCCTCTCAGTCCTAAATTCTTAAAAAAGTTTGCTGAAAACCCATACATCTGGTCTATAAGCATTTCAAGCTTTGTTTTTGGGTATGATAATTTTTAGACCATATGATTTTATGAGTTTAAGATTAAGTAAGCTAGCAAGCAGTAGAACTTAATTATTTCTCTGTCCAATTAAATTTTCTCTTGTATGGATCTACATTGTTGTTGATGAACATGTTTCATGATGGAAAAATTGGAAACATCTTTCTTCTTGTAAACCTGTTTTGGTATCATTATTTCTTATCCATTTGATTTAAATGAGCCTAATCTAATGGTAGTTGAGCAAATGTTCCATGCTCAGCTAGTGACCGTGTGAACGGGACTGTAGATAAACTAAAAGTATCAAGTAATATGCATTTTAGATACACAGCTGGTAGTTTGATTTCAACCCCTCCCTGGAGACACACACAAATTACCGTCCTTTTGTACTTCTATATATGTTGTTGCTCAGTTTCTAATAAAAAAAATATCAAACGAGTATATGATTTATTACAAAATAAATATAACCATGTTCCATCGATTTAAAATTACAGATCCCTTCTTTATCATGCTCCGTCGATATAATGAAAGAAAAACTGACATCCTAAAGAGAAAAGGACTAAAATCGTGACCAACACTTTTGAGTCTTTCACCCTCATCATTTGACGTGCTCTCTTTTACCATGACAATTTCACTTTACGTTCTTACTTTGTCTGACCGAGTTGGCCACCTGCGCGTGGGGAACATCCCATGATTTGCAAAAACCCTTGTCACTAAACTTCCATGTTTACCCAAATTGCATGCCATCTAGGACCAACTTGCCCTAATATTTAATGAAATTGTTATCCAAAAATATCGTAACGAGGATCTGACGTGGTAGGCTTAGCCCCCCAAATACACCTAGCGGTGGGTCTGGTCTCCAACACCGCAAGCCAACTCAGCCAAAGGCCATATATTAAACGTGCCCTTTCACAAACCAAAGGCCGCTTAACCTCACTCTGCCCTGTACACCTCGTTCTAATCCTCTCCACCTCATTCGTCCCCATCCCAAATCTCTCACCACGTATACTCACACGTGTTGGGAACCTCCCCTTCACTACCAATAACAGGCCCAAAAAAAAAAAGAGAAACCACAGCCGTACTTGGGCCCCACCACGAAACATTTGTGTAGGTTGCAACCGACTGCCCTCCACAAACGACACGTACGTTTTGGTGAGCCGCGGTGACAGTCAGGCAGGTACGCCCTGTCGTTTTTAGGTGGAGATTGAGCTTTGATTTATTATTTATTTTAATTATAAAATAATTTTTCTTGACAATAAAATAAATATCTGGTTCTTGCTTTGGACCGTTCCAATCTTCTGGGCTAACTTGTCAATTTTGTGTTATGGTTGGAAAATGAAAAAAATAGAGGTAGCGTGGTAGGAATGTTTTGATTTTTTTTTGGGGCACCTGAAAATCATTTTGTAATTTTACTATTTTAACAATTTTCATTATTAATTTCCCAAAATCACTAACTTAAATTGTATTTAAGTGGTTGTGTATGTTACACATGTATATTGATGTACATGAGCTGTAGAATAGCAGATCGATTTGGCAGCGTGACTTGTGAGAGTAGTGCTCTCTTTCTTAGAAGCTCCCGAAAACCCAACAACAACAAAAAGTGAGGAAGAAGATGAAGAAGGAGGCAGTTATACATGTTCTGGCAAATGGTGATTATAGAGAGGAAGGAGGCTAGGAAGCACAGTCAACGACTGTGGGCATATGGAAGGGGCGGTCAAAATGGTAAAACGATGGTAATACGGAAGATTATAAACTCGAACGGTATAGACATGAACGTATATGTACGCATAGATTGAGTATTGATTTGAGTTTTGTTGAATGGACTTTTTGCATGAAACTACTAATTAACTCAAGTAGTCTAGCTATTTAGTACGTACGTATACAATGAGCTGAATGAAGGTGCATCTATGTAAGAAAAGTAAAAGTCTCTTACCTAAAGATTCAATTTTAGGTAAGAGCATTTGCAGGGATTTTGAAAAATTTAACCATTGACGGTTTCATCAGGCAAATTACCTTAATTAATAGAGATATGTGGAATGATGGTCAAAAGATTAAATCGCCATGGAAATTGGGAACTTGAACAAATTTGGTTGCTACGTACATATATGATCACCATAAATATTTCCTATCTCAACATATTAAGAGAATGGTAATCGTCTTCATAGCTAGTTACCATAAAATTCTCCAAACCTTGTTAGGTGCAATAAGTTAGATACATTCATCTATCCTTTACCTTCTTTTGATGAAACTAATGCTTGGTATGAACTCTTAAACCTATATATGGTGCAGCCGATCTCCCCCGCCCGTAATTGAAAGTCTACGGTGCAGTTCTTTTTAACTTCCAGATGTGTCATTAATTTCGAACAGTAAGCTGGCTAGAGAGCTCTAAAAAATATTATCTCTACATTGGAATATGTTACTCCGTGGCTAGTTGATAGCTACGGAGTTCTGAAAAATACCATCTCTATATTGGATTGTGTCAATACAATTTGTATTGGCCTTTACTATCTAGCATATCAGAGTCATGTTAATTTATGCATGCTCATAATTTAATCTTCTTCATAAGTGAGCTGATATCAATTTATATTATATCCGAAAATAGGTTATCAACTGATACCAATGTAATAAGAGAAGTGATATTTGCCAAAAAGCCCATAGAACTATACAAGTACAAACAATTCATCCATCCCTATGGCCTATGGGCTTGACAAAGGTGGAAAACCCTAAACTTGCATAAATTGCAATAGATTTCAGAATGAGGAAAAGCTAGCTTCGGGAGTTGTCCAAGTGTGGAAGCTAGAAGATAGGTACTACAAAAGTTTCTTCAAACTGTAGTTACTTTCTCTTCTTCATCCGCAAGAACAACCGGAAGTTGATGCCAATTATAATAGCTTCAAAAGGAAGAATATGAAAGAGTACAGTACGTAGTGAGGTCTGAATTCATTTCGGAAAGGAAGGCGAAGGTGGATCTCAAATTCGACTCATTCTCTGAAGTCAATCCTTGTCGAGCATGAAAATATATCCATGCAACTCAATTAGGAAAACCTTGAAGAATTAGGAAAAAAAGTTTCGAACATCTATATATATAGATTAATTCAAACTCCAGTATTCATAGATCTCGTTGTGCCTATTAGTACTGCTCCTACATCATAGTTTATCGCATAATACCCCAGACCCTGTAAGTTCTGTCTGACTGCTTTTTGCTTTTAAGCCTCAGGAGATTATAAGACCATCGAGCCCTCGATCTTGTATAGGATATCTGAAGCATGCATGATAGGAGTACAGCAGATTCCAATGGTGAAACATGGTCATCTTACTGTCATACTTGTTACAGATTCAAGGTTTGTCAAAAGACTCCTCAAAACAGTTTTTTGTTTGTTAATTAATCTGTATACAAAATATACGAGACTGAGTACTTGGAACTTTGCCTTTGGTTGCCTACATAAATATATAGGAGGCTGGAGACACTGGATTTTTGAACCTTGGTGATGACCGGCAACTTTGCTCAGATTGTTCTTCAATAGCAATCTCTCGTGGAGATCGAGAGGGATGCAGTTTCATAATCCAAAAGGTGTATGATTTCTTTAAAAGCTCCAATCTTCAAGTGAATGAAGACATTCCTATTGTATTCGTCGACAACAATCAGATGCGCAGACTATGTGAGGGTAAAGTAACTAAACTCTAGCATCTTCAAGCTCATGTACATGATCCATATATCGCTTTAGTTACATGTTTAGTTTTCTAACTTTTGGTTTTGTCGTCTAAAAGATTCAAGAAGTGCAGTAGGTCTTTTCAGTCCAAGTGTATCGACTTGCATCCAGTGCCTATCTGCTTTCAATTTACCTTTACCAGTAAGACTTTGGTATACTCTAACCTGCTGTATTATACCCAAGTTGATGACTATACCAGCAGCCATTCGCACTGTAAAAGTTCTTTGTTGATTAATTATTTTCCTGCATATGCATCTAGCTAATTTCAGATTTATGATCCAGTGGAGAACGAAATCTTAAATGGTTGAGACCATCAAGTTTGTATTGCGTGGAATCCTAGCTAGCTAGGGTTCCATATATATACACTCTCTTTAGGGCAACTTCAACGGTGGAGTTAAAAACCAAGACCAGCCCCCGAAATAGAAAAAACTATATCCAACAAAAAAAAAACTAGGTGCTGGTATTAATAATATAGCCCCAAGTGTCATTCCAAGTCTTATATTCAAGACTTTTCCAAAACCAGCCCATGTGGACTCTACAGGCACACACCTCATATGATACAATATCTCATTGTTGGAATAGTGAGAATAACACCTCACTGTTGGAGATGAAAAATTAATGAAATATGAATAGTGCCACAATGGGTGCTAAAATGAGAGTAACACCTTCAAATAACATTTATCGTGTACACAGTAAAACTGTAAAAGGGTAACTCATAGTCTACTTTTTTTCTTCTTTTTTTTTGTAACAGACAGAAGCATATACGAGAAGTGGAGTAAATATTGCAAAATCTATGAAGTTCTTCTTTGGAGACATGATCTTTGTTCTGTTTGGAAAACCAGAGTATGTAAATCTTACTGAACTTCTAAATTTATCAAATGGCTGATTGCCTGAATATATCATCACAATTCACTATTATCTTCATATTGCAGTGTGGAAATGGGAGGACTACTGGCACATGAAATCATGCACGGATGGTTTTTATCTCAAGGTTTGACATTGATCTCATTTTCGATTTCAGTCTGGATTATTGTACTGAAGATATAATAAAGAAACTTTTGCAATTTATTTATTTATAGGCTAGTGATGATATATTCATAGATCTATGTGGTCAATCAACAGGTTATAATCCATGGGAACATGAAAGAAGCGTTGACGAAGGTATTTGCCAAGTAATGTATCACAAATGGTTGGATTGGTTTTCTTCTAAAGGTTTTAACTCTTCGCGAAAGACCAAGGAGCAAGTTCAATATGCAAGAAAGTTAAAAGAGAAGTTGGCATTGGGATTGAATGAATGGTATGATGACGAAGTTTATGGTCAAGGATTCAGAAATGCTATGCGTGCTATTAAAACATCTGGATTTGAAGCTACGTTGGATCATACCCTTAAAGAAGGAGCTCTCCCACCGGTAGAGACGACAACCATGAGGAAGAAGACCACCTCCGCTGCAATAACTGATCAGTTGTTATGTAAAGAAGGAACTCTCCCGCCGGGAGTTACGACAACCATGAGGAAGAAGACCGCCTCTGCCGCTATAACTGAGTTGTTATGGAAGGCAGCTGGAAGCAAAACTGAATCACTATGGAAGGCCACCACCGTTACGATTACCAACTTCCTATTGAAAGCCACGGGCGCCATATGCGAAACACCGCGATTTGTTGCTATGGAAGGCCAGCGCCACCACCATTATCATCATGGACAAAGCCATAACAACTTACATGCTTCGAATTCCATGTCCGCATCTCCTACTCTCCTTATTATGTTTTTTGGTATATTGATTGAACACAAGTGAGAAACCATAATTAAAATTAAGTCCAAGTCCATGGTGTGGAGTTTCTCTTCTTTGAGCCAATATTCTCATACAAACTTATTATCGGCACGAAAAAAACTTTGGGGCTTCGACAAGAAGCTAGAAGATTGGTGTGCTTGGAAACTTTTGTGTTTTTCAAACGGTTCAACCACCTTGCAGAAGAAGATTAAAGCCACAAAAGTATGATGCCAATGTTGTAAACACCTCAGTAGCCTGAAATGCTTAGAGAGTGGAGCAAGAACAGTAAGGGTTTCAAATGAACCAATGGTTACCTCGTTTATTGGTGTTTGTCATAGTCCAACGAGGTCTCTTTCCACTAATGTCTGCCACATGGTTGATACTGGGGTGCATGAAAACAAACATATATAGATCATCTTCATAAGTTCATAGTACTTAAAACATTTTGGTCCCATTTCCTCAATGATGGGCACAAGTCTAAAACCATTATCCAGAATCGAACCCTCTCCTCTGTTTGTGGCTTATCTTGTGCTAGGGAAGTCGCATATATATCTTTTGCATTGCAGCAATATTGGTGAATTGTAGCCTAGGAATGCCAATATGATCGATCGATCACCCTCAATTTTGAACCCTATGATTCGTCTTGATTGGTATTAGCATGGCACGTAAGTTTTCGATATGATTCTGCAAGATCATGTTTTGTTAAAACAAACTAATTGCTAGCTAATAGTGTAAATGGTGTTCTAAACATAAATCAGTGCTAAAAGTTATATGAATGGATATAGGATAAATGAACTCGGAAAAGAAATGGTGAAGATGAAACTAAACTCAACACCGTGCAACTCATGGTCTAGATTCTCTAGGATCATGGCTGGATGGACCATTGGGACATGTCTCGAATTGGGTGGGTTGTTTATAATTAAGTTACTAATTTGAGTCTAGCATGATATTAGCCTATTAGGCAACATATGTACGTTAGCAACTACTCTAACTCACTCCTATTAGGCAATTTACGTAAAACTCAGAGATAAATGGATAGAGCTATCAGCTATGGACCTTCTCTCCCATGTGAGATTTCGAACTCAGTCACATTCAGTCCTCAATTTAAACGTGAAAAAGTATGAAGGGGAACGATACTCTTTTGTGGACTACTGCAGTGAAAGCATGAGTTTGCTTCCGAACATGGCTTGCCCTATTCTGGTAACCATAAAACCCACCGAGAGAGATTGATAGCAAACCAACTTCGTCAAGATTCATAACAGTTCCAACCCCGTTATTCTAAAAAAGCAATACAAGACGGCTACCTGTAGCTATAAATCTCCATCAAAAGAAGCTGAGGTCCAGTAGCATGTGCTTTCTTCCTCATAGTCCTCAAGCTCTATCAACTTTCAGATTCAAACTTTGGTCCTACGACTAGTCTCTCCTACCCCATTTTTAAATCTGCTGGGTTTTCACTTTCTTGGTACTCTGTTTTAACTTTTGCCATGTAACTTCTTCTCAGTCTTGGCTTTGGTGGGAGTGCCACGAAAGTTTTACCAGTTCATGATCATCTGCGATGGTCAAAAATGTTGGGAGACTTGCTTGCCTTTATAGAAAATTTGAGTATTGGATTCTGTTTCTGCTTCTTTTGTCTTTTGGGTCTAAACTGCTTCTTAGAGACAAAAATGCATAGAAAGAAAGAGATGGATTACCGTATAAATTGGGTGTAGATTAAAAGAGAGAAAGAGTGAGACAAAGAGATCAATAATATTATAAAGTGGATTGATAACTTAGTATATTCAACACTTCAGCAATTGTATTCTAATAGGTTATCGAGATTTTCTAACAGATTAATCCCTATTTGCCTCAAGAACAACATGCCGAGGTCGTACTCAAAACAATGAAAGTAGAAAATAGTGGTAAGAAAGATAGAAAATATTGGAGGGAAGAAATAAAGGCAGAGAAAAATCCCAAGGAGATATTGGTGTTTTTAGGTCTTCTCTTGCCTCTTTTTTTCCCTCTACCTAACTTTTTTCCTCCTAACTATATATCTAGTTGAGCATTCACTTTAGGGTTGTCCCTCCAATTGGTCACAACTCACAACCTTCAGCAACGAGAACCCTTTCGGCAATTGAGTGCACCAGAGGTTGTGGTAATGGAACCCACGAGTGAAGATGGCCTTGCTCCCAAGCTTGAAGCTTTTGCATAGCTTGAAGAAGCTCCGGCACCAGAGGCCGTGAAAAATGCACCGTTTATCAACATGTCACCCTCGGACCTCCAGTTCCAATTCCTCCACTCACTTTCCGGCGCATCCTCATGTTTCGTCACCTATACAAGACAGTCCGACATGCTACATTGTTAGAATAAATAATCCTATATGACCTAAATTAATCAAAAGTTACCGGAAACTTCAAGATGAATGTCTGTGGTAGATGGGTTTTTTTACCTCTTTACTGAACCTTATGTCTGGTGCAGCAAACCTATTCCCTTGGCTATTGATGGTAGGGTTTGCACTCCCTCCAATGGCATACATCTCCCAATGGGTGTAGTCATTGTTCACCACATGGAAATATCCATGCCTACATCTGAAAAAGTGACCAAAAAACAAAGCATGAAAACCATAGCCCAACTACTAATAATCTATTAACTAAGCAAAGTAACCTAGTTTATTATTCCAAAAACACCCAATTAACCCTAAAATTATACTATACTCACTAGAATGACATGCGAATAAGTTCAAATTCGGTTTGTATGTCATTGTACAAGTAGCATAACTAACTCTACCGGGTGTTCTCTAGTGTATGACACACTTAACTAATCTAACGGTTCAAGATTTCAGAATTTCAAATACTAGTTGGGAGGAATAAACTTTCACTAAACTTTACCTTGGCATCCTTTGAACAAGACCTTCTCCAAAGTGATTGAAGGCAATAGTGACCTGCATGTTCTTGTCCTGGGTATAGGAATCGCTATGTCCCAGCAACATGACCTTATCGTGGTGCGTCATGTAATTGTTCGAAATCGTTATCGCGGTGGAGCCATGGATCGCGTCGATGAGGCCGTCGGCGCAGTTGGACAACGAGCAGTGATCCACCCAAACATGGCTCCCGCCGAAGATAGAAACACCGTCACCGTCTGATATTGTTCTCCACCCGAAGTGGTTCGGGGAGTCACGAACCATAGCGTTACCTCCGGGCTTGCAATCGTGTATGTTGAGTCCATGTATGATAATGTTGGTCACGAACTGGACCGTAATGCATGGACCGCCGGAGATGTGGACGCTGGCTCCTCGGCCGTCGAGGGTCTTGAAGGAGTTCATGATCAGCTCCTCCTTCAACTTTATCGACATGTCGCGCTCGAAAATGATCCATAAAGGCTCGTCCTGGATGACGGCATGCCGTAGAGTACCTGGCTTAGGCGTGACAGGGTCGTCGTCACCAGAGTCAGTCACCACGTAAATCCTCCCGTCCCTGCCGCCAATGGCGTTTTTGCCGAACCCAATTGCACAGTCGGCCAGCCTCTGGCGGTTCTTCTCCCAATTCGGGTCGCACCGCCAGCAGTCGTCAATCGGGTTTCCGGTCCCACACGACAAGTATCCCAGCTTCCTCCGGGTAGCTGAGGCATTATAGATGCTCCTGCAACAAGAAAACGCAACACATTATTAATACACAGTGAGCTAAAAACCGAAACCGAACCAAACCGAACTGGTACAAAATAATTAGAGGTGGAGCCATTGGCTTACCTTTGTACTTGTTGTACAACTAGTTCAGGATCTTGAACTGGTGAAGAGGAAACAGCAATGAGGGTTAGGGTGAGGAGAGAGAAGAGGAAGACGAGGAGAGAGAGAGAGGGGCCGGAAGGCATTGCCATTTTGGTTTGTCGAGTGGATCGAGGAGGAGGAGCGAGAGTGAGTGTGGAGAAATGGGGGGAGGGAGGGGGAGTATATAAAGAGAATTAAAAACAGAGGGGAGGGCTAAGTAGCATGATTAAACTAAACATGTAGGACCAGAACTGGGTACGTGATTTCAGGGTTTTACAGTGGGGGTTGTGATTTGGTAGTTTTGGCCGTTAAGCATGCCATAAATGATGGAAGAAGAAGAAGAACAAAACACTAGACACTGTACTACCTTTACCTTTGCTCTTTTGTTTCTACTCAGATCATCATTCTATGGTGATGATGCATTCTTGCTCATTCCCAGTTTTGTTTTTATCAATGGTAGTTTTCATTTGTTTTACCAAGAGGTTTTTAACTTTTTATACAAATATTATTAACCGAAATTTTATGTATAGAAGTGATGCAATTTTGTTCATATCGTGATAGCTAGATGTAAATATACCTTGTTTGTTTCTTTAACAAACTACTTTTAGATTGATAATTCATGTAACAACCTACTTAAATTGATAATTTATGTAAGGTTGTACGGTTGAAAGAGGTTAAAAGATATGATTGTCTAACTAAAAAAAGTAAACAATTGAAACTCGAACTCTATCTATCTTCATCCTTCCGAACACTCGATCACTTGTGTGATTTAAATTCGATCTCAATTCAAGATAACTACTCATAAGTCTTAACACAGAGAGTAACTGATTTACCATATCATTGATTTTCGATAAAATTAAAATTGAATTATGAACTTTAACTCCATTTTCTACATCGTATTGGATATCATGAGTTCATTATCTATCTTGCTGGATAAATTCATGAGTACTCCCGCCATTAAATAAAAAAATTTAAAGTTCTTTTATGAACAAGATTAACGATTACCCACCCTCTACCAATGACATTGTCTCCTCGAAGAACTTTGTGTGTTGAAAACACCTGTTCTAAAGTAGTTGTTTGTTACGTCCTTATTCAATTTTCCACATCTGCATGCTTACTTGTTTTCCATTAACATCAAGCTAAGCCGGTAGAGTAGGTTTTGCTCTTTAAGATGATCAAGAACGTACTATTTAAGGTAGACCTATAATTTGCACTTCTTCTTGAATTATTAAAGCCTAGTCACATTTCACGTTGCTGGCTAATGATAGAGACACATACTAAGACCCCAAATGTAGTGAAAAAAAAAAAAAAACACTATAGAGTATACGCATGGTTTTCCTGTTTTATTATAATGTTCTTGGAGATTATGAGATTTTATGGCCCCTAAAATTGACTAATTTGCAATTACCGACTTAAAGATTTGCATGTTTGAGTGTAATACGTTAGAGCACGGATTATAAACATCCAAAGAAGACGGGCACTATTTAGTATTAAAGAATTAAGTACACAACAAGGACTCATTAGTACTCCAGCCATGCGTGACACAATTCTAGAAAGGCAATGATGAGTACTACATAAATAGATGTGATGCCACTTTGTGCTATAGTTTTGAGATTCATTTGCATAAGTGGGCTAGACGCAAACGTTGTATACATATCAAGTAATACGATAAACAACGTCGCACCTACTTGATAGATCGTCGTAATATCTTAAGTAAGTTACTATCATATTATTTTAAATTTTTCAAAACCGTAACCATATGATTCAAAATATCTCTATAATACATTTATCGGTTCTATAACGTAGACGTTAAAGTAATATTTAGTTTTTTAATCAGTCAAAAATTTATCACGTATAATTTATATTTTTTTATATTCTTTTGAAAGGATAATGCGCTTACTAAATCCGTGACATAATTGTGTGATGTGCTTTGCGCACTTCAAGGACAAGCAATGCCAGAATTTCTTGAGAACCATATGATTTCCGTTATTTCTTCCAATTCATTTCAGCCGAAAATCCCTCGTGACAAACGCACATGGCTTATGCCACAAAATCAAACCCAATAAGGCCCAGTAGGCCCAACCTATCCCCTCAATTTCCTTCAATTATTTCCCTTATTAAACTACTCTCTCAGCCTGTTAAAAAAAAAAAAAAAACTACTCCCTCAGCTGACATGGCACAACGGCTACCTCAACCAACGCCACGTGTCAGATCCACACCATGTGACTTGGCAACGGCCACCACCGTGCTGACTTGGGCAGTGGCCACACTGAAAGCCACCTCCTGACCAACAAATTTCATTCTCCCTTAATAATTGGGTTGTCGATAGGATTCGAAGGATCGCAGCCGTCCATAATGGACTCGAGAGGTTGCCGGGGTCGTCGGTCGGAGAATGGTGGGGTTTTGATCGGCTTTTGGTTAAGGGACAACGTGAGGGTACCGGTCGTTGTTGAGCGGTTGGCCGGGCAGCCATGTTGGGTGGTTTTATATTTGGGATTGATAGTGGCGGGTGAGTGAAAACTACTTGGCAACTTAAGCACCCAATTGATACGTGGTGGCTATTTTATGCTGCCATTTGGTACCATCTTTGAGATGAATCAATGGCTTTGGCTTTTCTGCACATGCTGCACTTCCATATTTCACCATCAAGCAAGATTTTGTTCTTAGATCCTTGGGTGAATTTTAGCCCAATTAGTTGCATAATCTATGGATTTTTATTTCTTTATATATAACTGCATACATTCCTATGTTCATCTATTGTTAGTTGATACCTTAATGTATAATTTCTTTCGTGAATAAATGAGTTTCGATAAGACAAGATTGTTCTTGTTGATTTAGTATTGGCCGTATTCAATCGGCGCATTAGTATCCGCATTCATAGGCGTATAATGATAAGTAGATGATCATTTTACTTCAAATTGGGTCAAGGTTTGAGGTATTTATGGTTTGGTCAAGCTTTGTAGATGCACTCTTTGGCAGGATGTGTGCCAACCGACATTTTATTTGCAAGAAAAAGACTTGTATTTCCATCTTTAAAAGGCAATTAAGAGATCAATAATTCAAGAACCTGCAGCTACTGCTCAGAGTCCACATTTATCACCAAAAAAGAAGAACAAGGAAATCCTAATGGGATGGAGCGGACCAAGATGGACACCACTCACCAAGCTTGATATAGGTTTCAAACACCAGTACTCAATTATTTAGTGCTGTTGATCCTATTCTTAAGACTTTAAACTAACAGGCAAAACCCTACCATGTTACCAGTGGGGCTATATATGGTGGTCTTATTTTAGGCATTGATGTAAGTTTTTGATGGAGCTTCCCACCCTGCAAAATAGATAATGACATGAAAGCTGCACCCCAACAGGTCCAGTACTACTTGAGCCATGAATCGAACCTTGGCAACTGGTTAGATCAAAGAAGCTTAGTGGCTAACACACAGATGAACTCATATCACCCACATGAACACCCGGAAAACCATCGTCGTGTTGTTGGAATTAGTTATCTATCACTGGATTCGGTCACGAAAACAGAATTTAGTGATAGATACTTGCATTCGGTAACTGAAGTCACTACTAGTGTATTTGCATTAGAGTCCTGGAGCAATGTGGCAAAGAGTAAAGACAACTACTGAGTTTTACACTAAATCAGAAAATAAGAATGAAAATCTGGGATATTTCACTAGTCAGTTATCATAGCAAATCAAGATCTTAATCATATAGTCATGTGGCATGGTTTTACCATTATTAGGTTTAGTTTTCCATTCGCTACTTATGTCAAGGCATAATTACCTCTCACTTTAATCAGTGGTGTTGTGCATGACTCCTTGTTAAATGTCAACCTTTCATCCTGTTCACCATGATTACAACCACTGCTATTTTGTACCTGTGTTTCTCTTTTGGGTGTGTTTTTCTTCTAGATCTTCTACTTTTTTCATTTTTCCTTTCCCCTTTCTCACATTGGCTAGGTTGAGAAACAGTTTTGGAATCACAGCAAAGTAAAAACACCTGCAGATTAAACAGATGACCCACTGATTACATATTGGGTCAGAATGGAGCTAGACAGCTAGTTGCAGACTTAACTAACACTAGTAATCGATCGGTTACAAATTTTCAATACTCCGGAACGCTATATCTATAATTTTCTTATTCCATGATCTTATACAAAAGCAAAAGTGATCAAGTGCCAGTTCTTTTTCCTGGACTTGTCTGGAGGAATAGTATGGAGGTGTTTGGTCCAGGGCTTTGGAGGTTTTTCTTTGTTGGAAGGTATTTGGAGGCACTATAATGAATCCTATGTATTCTACTATTCTTTTCTTGCCAGTTATAAGGTCCTTTAGTTAGCACTATGTGTTTTGGACCAAGGTTGTAAATGTGATCGGATTCAGGTTATAGATAGAAGAACAAGAGTTACCTTCCCTAGCAATCCACTGTTTCAGAATCTGATTTCCAATCCAGATGAACAACAAAGTATGGAATAAACATATAAGGGGTGGGCAGTGAAATGGCACACCTATTGCAAACAAGCACTTTACACAAGGCTAATTCGACAAAAGAACCAAAGAGATCTAAGAACAAGCCATTGAAGCCAAGAGCTTAAGTGCTTAACATAATACTTCAGAAGTTTTTATTAATTACAAGACTGGGAGGGAAGTGGCAAAACAGATATGACTAAAATGTATATCTGATTCACCATTTATTTGGGTAGTAGAAACATTTCAAATCTCTAACAAGTAAGGAGAATGTGTTTAATTTTAAGTTGCATTCAAAACCAGATTTTGACTGATTATTTCGATCTCAAACAAGCACAGGCATGAAGAGTAATGTATAAAAAATGAAGTAGTTCTATAAATTTTGTAAGTTATAGGTCTTGAGCGTATATGAGTCGAATCCGATTACAGTCCTAATTCAGGATTGAAAACCGATCTCAGTCATAACACAGTATCGAAACCCCACAACAATCCTGAACGAAGATGGCAGCACACCAGCAGTGCTAGAACACATACAAACAATGATGCGAACCATCAGACAAGGTACCTCTATCATCTTTAAGTCACCAGAACAGACTGTATTCTGCACTCTGCCCACAAGCATGCTAATGCCTATTCGTGTGTAAATATATCAAGAAAAAGACCGTGAGCAATTGAGTACTACTACACATCAAAGCCATTCATATTAGATTCATCCTTCAAATACTTATACTCATACATATGGATCACCATACACTTGTATTTCACATCAATTGAATAATTGGACATATATTTAAACAAGATAGAATGCAAACATCAAAGAAAGTATACAAGTTTCATACAAAGTTCACATCTTTTTATACTTCAACTTCATCTATCACTTTTCTATGAAAGGAACTGCTTGATTGCTTGACAAAATATAATTCAAAGGGATCGCTATATATTGTATATCGCTGCTACATGTACTACCAGTAATAGTATCTGATACATTCCTTAAAGCATTGTGGCTCAAATATAATTTCCTTATCTGTTTTGGTTTCTAATTCCCCATGTCAGAATTACACTATAGATGTATTTATTGTTAATATAATTAATTTCCTCCACTATCTTAATCAATGAAATTATCATTCATATCGATGTAATTATCATTAGTATCATACTTCATACATAATCATCTTATATTTGAAATTTTTGGCTGCTTGTAATGACCAATTGGAATTAGAAATTATATACTTTACATATGACCTAGTCATGGTTAATTTGTGATTATTAGAAACAAATTTTCAATGGCACAAGCAATTCATAAATCACTTGACCAAAAAAAAAAAGCAATTCATAAATCATGAATTAACCGTGTGACTTTTAACCAGTTGAACTTTATAGTGATAGCAATGCTTTTTACTCCCATCAATGGGTTCATACTTCATAGTGTCCGTTGTATCTGGGTTTGTAATTTGCTACCCTATTTTGGGTTTTAATGAAAAGCTTATTTGTCAAAAAAAAAAAAAAAAAAAAAAAAAAAATAAGGAACTGATTCAACTGATTCAAAAAAGAAAAAGAAAAAGAAAAAAAGAAGAACTGGTTCAACTGATTCAACTGCGGAGTCCCGCCCACATTGTTTACCAGATGGAGTTTCTTTTCATCTTGACAATAGTTGCACGTTCATCTTTACAGTTTATATGGTTACGAGTACCTGGTGCATGTCATGTCAATAGGATATTGCTACAACTTGGATATGCAATTTTATAGACCGAAAGTTATAATGAAAATTGCTGGTATGTCTATTTCAACGTAGGAAGATTTGCAGCTTCCTGTATCAAAATCCAGAATCGGAAGATTTGCAGACATTACAACAGCTTGCATTTGGGACAGACTGTTAATTTGATCACCTGTTACATTTTTGTTCAACTACATCAGATTAGCTGCCACCGGTATCTACAACTCCCTCATTTTCACATTACCAGACATTGTACATTAGCACACAAGTATAAATTAAAGCATCCTCTGCTTGCATATCTTCACCTGATTTGGTGTATTATAGTTCTGTAGCCTAGATGAACTTTGGATAACAAATAAGTTTTGCATTATATCTGCGTTCTACACATGCGAGTCTCTGCAAATCCTTTACAACATGGTTTTGTGATAATAGTACTCAGTTTTAGATTTGGATGAGGTTAGATTTATCAAAGTTGGGTCAGGTTATAGATAGAAGATCAAGTAGTACATTCCTTAGAAATATAAATCCTTTGATTCCATATCTGATCTTCATTCCATATCTAATGTGGCAGGAGAAGTTAACATTTCTAATAAGAAATCAGCTCGATAGTACTGCTTTCATATTGCCAGGCAGGGTCCATACCAAACATCTGGGGTTAGCCTAGGTGATGAGGGGAAGTGGCAACAGCTGTAAGACTAAAATTTATCTGTTTCACCTGATAGGTAACATCCAGCTTTATTAAAACCCAAATAAACAGTAACTAGATCTTTGAAAGCACCTTACACTCAGTTGTCACATTGCAGAATGCCTAGCACTACCTACCATAATCAGTGTCTAAAAATTTACTGTAAGAAGAAAGTTTTTAGTTCAGTGCCTCAGAAGATCATGAAGCACATAGCATACGTTTTTCCTGGGTACTTATAAGTAATTAGATCATCAGATCATCTGAAGGAGAAAGAAAAAAAAGGAACAAATCCATTTCTCGTTGAGCTGTATGTGACACAAGTTAAGCAAAAGCCACAAATCTTTGAGAACCACTGATTCAGCTAGGGAAAAGTAAAGAAATGTTTCAGCCAAAAGTATTAAAGAACGGAATTGCAAGAAACTCCAATGTGCTATCGAAAGTAGAGCTCTAGTCCTAACCAAACAATCGAAAATGATAGAGACTTGTAACAAGATCTAGCTTGAGGTGCCAAACAATCATATAAAAGTAAGGCATTTACAGTTTGAGTAACTTTGGAAGTGAAATCCCAATGCGTATTATGCATAAGCAAGATAATCATCCATAGAAATTGATGTTCTAACAGCATGCAAGAGAACAAAAATATTAGAACATTTTACTGCAGGCAAGAGCGAAACTTAAAACTGTGGGAAAGCATACAGGCGTAAGGTAATCAATGCAGCACTTTCAACCATATGCTCAATCATCAGTGTGTAACCATAAGGTAGCTAATAATCCTCGTATACAAGTGTAAACAAATCTTACACAACTATGCAAAATGCAATCCAAAAAGAAGGCAGAAACTTCAAATAATATGTTAATTTCTGGCATATGGCTGTATCACTCAATCATCTGAACATAAACAGGCCAGCATTCTACGTATAAGCCCTATTTCAACCTTAGTATACTGACCATTACTTCTATATAAACACATCGGCATACACATTATACACAATCATCCAATCCGAAGAAAAGATAGCAACTTTAATCAATAGAACGAGATCGTCAATCCAAACATGTAATGAATCTCATTTCTGAACTCCACAATTCTCATGCTTTATAACTCAAAATCAAAATGCATCATACTTCTCAAAGTAGTAAATCTCGAACAATAAAACACTAGAAAGCTCAAATATCTAACACTAACAACCTTCCCAAAGCTCACGTCTTGCGACGAAGGCTCTTCCTCAGCTTCCTCAACTTATGCTTGTTCATCTTCCTCTTCCTCTTCTTCTTCACACTGTCCGCCCAAATCGTCCCCGCCTCATCATCCGACCCGACCCCATCGCCCAACTGCCCCGACCCGATTTGCGCAATCGGGTTCAAGCAAAACCCGAACGGAAAGCTAGGGAAAACCGGCAACGACAATTCAACCTTGTCAACTCTTACAGGACCCAAATGGGGAAGTTCTGTGTACACAGATTTGGGAGGGCCCAGATGGTTGTGATGGGTAACCGGGTAGGGTTTTGGTTTGGGGAAAAGATGGGTTCTTATAGAGCTAGTGTTCCTGGCGAGTCTCCGGACTAGGCTAGCCATTTTCTCCAATCTGAAAACTGAGAAGGGTTTCGTTGTGACTGAAGAGGGTTTTAGCGAAGAAGAAGAAGCAAACGGCGACGTTTTGGGTTTATAAAAACGACACGTCGTGTGGTTAAAAAAACGACGCTCTCTCTTGCGCAGCTTTAAGCGCGCCAGTTTGCTTCTTCTGCTTTCAGAAAGAGAGAGAAACCCGGCAGGCTCCGATGGAGGAGAACCAGACTTTCGAGACGGTGAAACCCTAATTTCTTCTCGAAGTTTCTAGATTCTTGATGCTTAGGTTTCTGAGATTTTGCGATGTGATTTTTTTGTTTGTTTGTTAGGATTTGATTCACGCCATTTTCAAGCTGGTCTGGTCAAGAAGAGCTCTCGGTATGAATACGAAGCTGTTTTTGTTCCTTTTTAGCTTCGTTTTCTGCTTCGTTTCTCTCTCTCTCTCTCTCTCTCTCTCTCTTATGCGTTGATTTCTGTTTTCCGATTCCAGAGCGTCAGTTACTCAAAGGCACCGAAGCTTTGGACGGGGAGGTGAGGCGATTGCTCCTCCACATTGTTGGTTTTAAGCTTTCTGGAACCAGATTAGGGTTAATTGAACGAATTGAATTCTGAATCTAGGACTTTCTGTGGTGAATTAGGTTTTTACATGGAGAATTTTAATCTTTGGGGCTCACTTATCACTCTTGTTAGGTAATTTTTTGCTTCTGAGAGTGTAGATGGTTTGATTTTGAGTTTGGTTCAGGTGCAGGTGGGAGCTGGAACATCGAAGAAGAATCGGCCGATGTCAGGTATCTCTCACAATGTAGCTTTGACTGTTGGGATTGGATTGATTGTTTGTGTTCAGAAGAGTTTTGGATTTTATTTTGTTGTTGTTACTTGGAGTTGTGGATTCACTGTTTCGACAATTGTGATGCAGCTAATGCGAATGCCTTGAAATTGAGTTGCGAACTTCTACGAAACTTTGTCACAGGTTTGACAGAATTTCTCAGAATTTCTTTGGTTTAAGTGGTCGAGTTTGTTTATTGCAATGTGTTTGAGAGGGCATTTTGTGTTGGCAGAGGCTGTGCAGCGCGCTGCTGCGATTGCTGAGGCGGAGGGCACAGATAAGATTGAGGCAACTCACTTGGAGCGGATTCTCCCACAGTTGCTTTTGGATTTTTGAGGTATTTTGGAAGGTTTAGCATGTATATGTTTTTTTGTAGTTGCTTTTGCCCCATTTGGATCCCTGAGAATATGAGTTCTTAGACTTTTTTGATGTGCTGGATGAACTTAAACTTGACATAAGCTAGAACCTCTTAGGCATCTTTGTCTCCATGAAGAATAGGATATACGAATCTCAGAGTCAGCTTTTATGTACTTGCTGCTGAATTTGTATTTCCTTGCTATGCATGATTCACATGGTGTGAATCCAATGATTTTAGTTTACTTGTTGCTGAAACTGGAGTCTTGTTACTTGTTTCAGTTTTCTCTGCTACATATGGTTCACATGGTGAAGCCAAAATTCTTTGTTTTTGATCATCTTCTTGTCAAAGTAAATGCATTTCAGGTCTTAAAACTCCATCTGATAAATCATACCCAGTTAATTTTCTTTTTCTTATGATGGACAAACGACGGAAAGATGAAACATATTTTTGAAAAGCACTTGTGTACTTGTGTGGGGAAAATTTTTTCCTTTCAAAAAAGCAATTCCATTATTTGATTTATTTCCTTGCAGTAGTGATGGAATGCACTTATGTGGGACCTTCCCTTTCTATTGAATGAACTTGCTTGAATTTTTGATAGTTTAGTGGAAATCCATTTATTTTTGAAGCGTGAGTTCTTAGAGGCATGTCTGTTCAAAATTTGACTGATTATGTTTTGCTTCAACTATCAAAACTTGCTGAGTTAAAACCAGAATCTGGAGAAAAATATTATGGGAAACTACAGTAAGAATGTTTCATAGAAGGGTTTTTTTGATACTGTGGACTCACTTTTGTAGTAGAAACCTTGGCAAGTATATATGCAAGGATTTGTGCTGAGATTGGTATATTACTCATAATCGAGCATAATATATATTAATGTACTTGCATTTGGTGGTTTATATATGTAAAGTAAGGTGAGAATCCTCTTTTGTTCTTACCCTTTCCTTTTAAAGGTTGGTTCGATGACGTCAATCTTATGTCTTGCTCTGTAGTGTGCTTCTTTTATGCTAGAAATGTAACATGAACCAAATTTCTGCATACATAATGGACATGGTGAATTGCAAATACAATATTTTCTTATTCAACAGGCTGTATGACATTACACAACTACCTGGATGATACATATTAGACATAATCCATCCAGCAGAATTTTCCATTCATTTCATACATCTATGCTGCTATGCTGATACTTAGTGCTTGATTTGATCCAACATGCACCTAACATCCTTACTATTAGGCCTCTCCTTTGGGTTATCCACTGTGCAAAAGCATGCTATCTTTAGAACCAAGAGCATTTGCTCCTCAAATCCATTTCCCATCAATGTTGGGTCGATTGCTTGCTTAGGATCCTCTGAAGTCAGCACATTTTTCATCCACTTAACCAGACTCATCTCACTGGTGCTCTGGAAAAAATCATCAGAGGGAAGCTTTCCTATAATCAATACCCCAAGCAACACCCCAAAGCTGTATATATCACACTTTTCTGTGAACTTGAGTGTCTGATGATACTCCGGTGCAATATAACCAACTGTCCCCGCCACATTTGAAGCCGTGATATGCGTCTGGTAGTCAGGCATTGCTTTCGCAAGCCCGAAATCTGCAATTCGAGCTTCCATATCGTCATCAAGCAGGACGTTTGCCGGCTTGAGATCCCTGTGAATGATGTGAGGTGAATGGTTGATATGGAGATATTCAAGCCCTGAAGCGATTCCTAGTGCAATTCTGTGCCTTGCTGGCCAATCCAGCTCCCTTTTCCCTTCAGAAACATCTTTCAGAATGTCCTGTAAGCTCCCATTCTTCATGTACTCGTACACCAGCAGATGACAGTCCGGCCTAGGCACATGTGCCAACAGAGGAAGCAGATTCCGGTGTCGAATTTGTCCCACGGTGTTGATCTCCGACCGAATTTGACGCATCTTCTTGTGCATCTGCTTGCTCTCTTCTTCGGCCATCTCATTGGCGTCCTTAGGAGGCTGAATGATCTTCTTAATAGCTATTATCTTCCCGTTGCTTCCTGGCATCTCAGCTCTGTAAACTTCTCCACATCCTCCTCTTCCAATGAGCTCCAACGAATCAAGCCCGTCTTCTATCTCCAGAAAAGCCAAGTCCTCTTTCCTTTTGATCAGAGAACTGAAAATGGCTGGACCAGATTCCCTGCCTCGACCTCTCACCACAGCCAAGAGCAGCTTGAACAGCAGAGAGAAGATGAACCCGGATATACTCCCAGCCAGCGCTCCTGCAAAGAACCCGAGCAGCCAGCCTCCGACCTTCTTCTTCTTCTTCTTCTTCTTATTTGTCGGCGTTGCAGCCAGACTTGGCGCTGGAGCGCCGGCAGGTCCAGCAGCGATGGAGTTACTATTGTCGGTCTTCGCTGCCGTGGTGGAATTTGAAGTTTCAGCAAATATGAAACGTCTCGGAACCTCAACCTCCACACGTTTCAACTTAGGCGCCGAGCCTTCAAGGAACTCATTTCCGGCGAAGTTGAAGTACCTAAGATTGCGAAAGGAACGAACCGAAGCTGGGATCTTCCCGGTGAAGAGATTGTCGGCAATGGAGAGACTTTCCAAGTTGGGAAAGTGCTTCAAGAAGCTCAAGTTGCCGGAGAACTTGTTGGAGGAGAGGTCTAGTATCCTCAGCCTGATTAGAGAAGACAGCTGAGAAGGAACCTCACCCGAGAACTGGTTGTTTCCGAGGTCGAGGATCTCGAGCTTCTTGCAGTCAACGATTTGGGGCGGGACTCGGTCAACGAGGCTGTTGTCGGAAAGAGAGAGCTCCTTGAGCTCCGTTAGACGTCCGATCGCCGGAGAAAGAGAGCCGGAGAGGAGGTGGGACTTGAAGACGAGCCTAGTGATTTTGAGGACATAGGTGTTGTTGTTGGAGAGTCTTCTGTCGCAGAAGACGCCGGGAGTGTTGCATGGGTTGGTAGGTTTGGCTTTGTTTCGATTGTGGAAGCCGAGTTGGGTTTGGACGGTGATGAGGGCTTGAAGGTCTGAAGGGTCGAGGTCGAGTCTACCGCCGTGTATGAGGAGGAGGAGGGAGAGGAAGGTGAGGAAGCGGAGGAGGAGAGATTTGCCGGGTAACGGTTCCATTTTTCCGGCTGGCGGGGGGCTTTGAATTGGTAGACTAGCGAGTGGACTAGTTCATGCTTTATTATGGTGTTTGTTTACTCCAAAACGAGTTGTTTTATACAGGATGAGGATGTGGAAAATGATTTCATTTTTCAGAATGGTTTGATTTTTCTTTTCTATTTATCACCAATCAGCACATTTCTGAATTCTATGTAAGGAATTATATATGAAAGAATCTTAATAGGAAATTGCAACTATACACTACCTCATTCACTGCATGATGGTATAAATATGATGACTATGATCTAGTTGTGTTGAGGCAATGATCCATTATTTGTAGTAAGAATTAAAAGTGTTTAGGGATGCGGATATATGCATCGAATTACGGTCAGTTTACACGACTTTGTCGTGCGATAAATAGAAATTGAGAAGTTAAATCGTTTATATAAATGAAAAACTATACAAGTGAACGACAAATAAGCGAAATCTTAATTTACATGTACGATGAGCACATTCTTAAAACATAAAGTATTGGGTATTTACATCATATGATTATTACAGATCATGGTCACTGTAAAATAACTAAAATCATTTAGTAAATCATTTAGTTTTTCGATGGCGGAACTAAAATCATTTAGTTAATTTGATTTAAGATGGCTGAATGATTTAAGATGTTGAAGTATAAAACAATCCCAGTCCACACGCAAAGCAGAGAGTGCCAAATGTGTCAAATAATGTATGTACCTTCCGAATTGTGGCCTTGTTCGTTGGGGTTATTAGTTGACTGGGAAGCTTCTGAGTAGTCTCTTTGACATCTCCATCGGTCAAGTCAACACAAAGCAGCAGGCCAAGTCTTGCGGACACTTCCAGCCGTCGGATCATAGTTCAGATCAATAATAATCTGATATTGACCTGAAGCAGAAGAAATTAATATTCACAACAGCTAGCTCATCTTCAAGTCTTGAATATTGCTATGGCCAACCAGCTCAAAGATTGACGGGTCTCTGTCCTCCTGACTCCCCAGCATTTCCGATTTCCATTTCTACTAGTCAATACTACTGTTCTCTATATGGTTTTCTTGACTTACAAGTCTTCTAGCTAGAGGTAAAGGCTTCAAAGACTGGATCGTAATGAAGCTCGATCCGCCGGAAAGTAGTGATCGTAGATCACTGTTCTAGGCCGAGATGGGTTAGAGATGGATGCGATCTTAGCACCTCTCAGCAGTTCGCTTAGTTTTGCTTGTCATTTATGTTGTCTTGCTCATGATAATCTTTTCCACCATTATTGGTTGTGTAATATATTCCGAACAATGCGTTTGTGAGAAGAAGAGTACATCATGTTATATAGGCTGCGCAAATCCTTGGCAAGCTCATAGATTCCTTTCGAACCATGAATTATTCCTTTGACTTCCCTAAGCTTTGGCACATAGTGTGTTTGGCATAAGATTTTACAATATTAGTTCAAGAAAATAGAAACCAAATTAAGCATAGTGATAACGTGACAATCAGACTTCCTTTATTCAGTGTTCTCAGGCAGAGACAGCGCTTGATGTCGCTCATGTATTCCAAGGGAAGAACAGACATGATCTCCATTTTGATTAACATATCTTCAATTCTGTTCTGAATAGAGCTCATTCTAGGCAAAAAAATTAAAAACAGGGAGAGAGAGAGAGAGAGAGAGAGAGAGAGTAGAAGTGCATAGATCCTGTAATGTGAAGTAGATGGACATAGGAGATTAGAGGAGTAATTTTTATTACTGAAGAGTGTTTCAAGCACTATTATTTCACATAGTCTTACAGCAACCCAAGCAGCCTAGACTCAACAGCCCTAACTGTGCTCAAGAGTCCTAGCTATATATATATAGTTCACAAAATGATACAAACAAGTTTATTTTAAATACAAAACACAACCACAGATGGATTTAGCTCTTAGGGAAGTAGCTCCACTACACAACTCATAAGTAGTAGCATAACAGGTCTGAGATGGTTTGTCACAATGAAACAGGAGATGAGAATTAGATATCAATCGGTGCAGCAGCGAAACATGAAGAACTTCTCCATCTCACGACCACACTCGGTACACACCACTTTGTCCGGAATGTCTGGACCGAACCCAGGAATGATCAAACGAGTACAATGATGTGGCTCGTGACGCTGTTTGAGCTGGTTTTTGAGTTCAGGCAAAAAGCCTAACTCAGCAGCTGCAGGTCTCCAGGTCTCAAAGTCGTCAAGGGTGCTAGTAGTCAGGTGTCCATTAGCTCTAACAGTATCAGCTGAGCCCATCCACAGCATAACCCAACCATGGTCACTTCCATCATAGCTAAGTAAACTCATGACCTCTCTCAGTATAGTATCATCGTCTATAGTCTTGTGGTGCTTAGCCTTTGAGCACCTCATGCTGTCAAGTCGAGACCAAAAGAACCAGGTGGATGTGTAATCAGACCAGGTGCGACTGAGATTCTCAGTATCAATAATTCTGTTAAGTTTCCAGAGTTTCTCTTTTGAGGCGGTGCTTCTTCCTGCATAAACCAATTCCAAGGGAATACCTGCACGTTTTGCCACATCTTTTGCTCTCTCTGTGAATCTCCTAATCCATTCGATGTCTTCACTTCCAAATAAGCATATGTACTTCCCTTGGTCTATCTGATAAAGCATGCAGCACAATATATATATATATATATATAGTTAGTTATAGTTCTCCAGCATTTTGACACAGCATATAGAATTATAGATACACCTAGCCTTTCATTAGATTTTATCACATGGTATACTCTCATAGTTTTACATCACAACATGTTATACTTTCTAGAAAAAAACATTACCCTATATAAGTATGGACCAAGTAGTTTAGTTTTGTGGAATGTTATGTTGTTAAACAGTTAATCAGAACTATGCTGTATATATTCAACTGATAAGTTGGGGAATACTACATACCCATTTTAGTATTTCTGGATCAATGCCATCAGTAACGAGCTCGAGTCTCCAACTTTCTGCATTCCAAAGTGCATTTTCTTTCTCATCACTGAACGGGAAAGCCAGATTGCCCCAAATCCAAAGCATGTGGAAGGCATTTGCGGAGGACACCCTTCCTTGTGGATCCAATGACACTATGATCATCTTCTTGTCAAAATGCCAATAGTCTCTGATGAACTTGATCACTGGAGGTTCAATAATCAAAGGGTCGTGCACAGCATACCACGGCATCCTTGACTTCAAGTCCTCAAATCTTTCTTTTTTTGCTTCATTCCAAAGAGCTGCGTCCACGATGGGGAGCCAAACAAATTCATACTCAATTTCTCCCCTACTTTGTTGATCTTTGTGGATGTGTTCAAGAATCAAGACCTCTTCATAACTCAGACTAAGATCAGTTATGAGTAGTAACACATGCTTTCTCCTTAGTACTTCAAGACTGCACTGTTTTTGTCAAGCAAAGGATATATATATGAATCAATTTTATGGTTCATCATATTAGAAATATGTACATAATTAGGCTTTTCACAAAAGAAAAACAGAAAAGATATGTGAAGCCAAGGGAATGCAGAGCACAAAAGACAGCTGAGAACTATACCCGCACTTGGCTTCTTCCAATTACAAGAGGTTGAACATCATCCTTGTGGGAAATCAGTGCCCGTAAGTTCTTCATGTTGTCAAGGTGGAGGCTTTGGAAAAGGTGAATCAGATTCTTGTAATCTTCATCATATCTCTTCTCCACTGGATTCATAAGGTGAATTTTGTTCAGTAGGCACAATTTGCAAGCAAAGGCGAGAGATCATGAACTTCTAGCTAACTTTTTAAGTTCTACTTCTTAACCACAACTATCACCTCCCTAATGAAATGATATATTAAAGGCTCACCAATATGTCGACGGCAATTCTCAAGTTCACTGTTGAGATGATCATCTATATTGTTCAACTTATGAGCCAGACTTGATAGTTCCCATACCTCTGTGGTTGATGCGACGTATCTGTAAATTGAGTTCAGCAAAACACACTTCCTATCAGATTAAATATACTCTTAAACCATGAATTGGAAGCTTCATCATCATGTCTACTTACTCATATCTACCGCCTGTAAGAATAGAAATATGTGAGGCACAAGCCAGTATGCCTCGAATGGCCCAGTAGGCTGCAGCAGGAATATGTGCCATAGCAGTCAACAATGGTGGTTGGTCTTCAGAAATGTATTGAGACTGCAGCTTGACCATATCAGCACACTCTACAATTCGCTTGGTAACTTTGGAGATTGCCTTGATGAGGTTGTCAATGGCCTCGAGCTGAGGTTTTACCGCGGCTGCATGCTCTATTAAATCTGACAGTTGCTTCAGGATGGCAACAGGCTTGGCTAGTGAATTTGTAGTACAAAGCTGAGCCACAAGCCAGAATTCTCCATAGTAGATAGAAAAGGCAGCGAGGGTTAGCACCACTTTTGCTTCCCAAGAATAGTTTGAAAGGGACCTTAGTAACTCCAATGTACTTGCATGCACATCAGCACCAGATAAGCTTTGGCAACCTATCTGCTTGTACCAGATACAACTTGCTTACTGAGTTTGCATAGATCATTTAGTACAGAATAAAGGATTTAGAATGACTAATGTTAGATGAAACTGAGGTTTGTTGGTGTTTTTCAAAAGGGAACAACTAACAATTCTATTAACCAATGTATATATCAGTAAAAGAAATACAACATCAAACTTTTTATATACATGCTTCACCTTGAAATATTAGAGTTGAGTGGATCTATGTTCTGTTTGTTTAATCCATGCCAGCTTATTTACACATTGAAACGATGTTTTGGATTTTACATTAGTACAAAAACAATACAGTAGTCCAGGATTATATCCTAGGTAAGTATGCTAATATTTCTGAGATGAAAAGAAGTTGCTTCATTATTTTTATTTTTATTTTTATGGAAGTGGTCTTAAATCTATATTAACAGCATTATAAGTGTTTCTTTGAGAAAAAGCTTTCAACTTTAGCAAAAAAGGCTATTGTAAGTTGTACGTAGCAGATAGTGTACAGATTTAGAAAATCTGCATTCAATTAGTCAAAAACTCAAGTTAACCTCGATATATATCTTTTGTATCAGATAAGACAACCCTTGGAGCAAGACATCATAACCTAGCGAACTGGTCTTGTCCTCCAGTGAATCTACATGGGCACCCTGCATCAAAAGCAAAGAATTTGTGACCAGTATAAACAAACTAGTACACTAAGTACTGCATTTCAAACTAGGCATAAATATTAGGACGGTAACATCAAATAGGACAGGAGATTACAAGTAGAATGCCGCCATCAGTGCCAACTGAAGACCGATGAAATATTTCATCAATGACATGCAGAATTGGCTTCACATCGACAATGTGGGAACGTCCGGGAACATGAGTCTCCCGAATTTGCCTCACCAATGCAGTATCATCAGATTGTAAGGATCCTCTATTTTCCCTCCTCATCTTAGGACCTAGCTTCAGTGGGGTGCTAGCCATATCTGGAAATTGCAAATGGCTTAGAAAAGTGGGAAACCTGGTTGGAGTGGTTTTACAACACCACACAATGTATGCCTTATATAGTGAGAGGAAGATTGAACAAAAGTTATAAAAGCCTTATGAACAAGTTCCTTGCTTGCAAGGTGAGCCTTATTAAAGTTAAAGCCAGGCATATACTAGATAAGGACATAAGGTTACATTAATTTGATAGCCCTTAGGCATTTCTGCATGTCTTGGATTCGAGGTTATCAGTAAAAAAAAGTAAAGTCTGCAATTAGGGAAAAAGGCCTAAAACAGATGAAGCAATTAAACAGTAATGATAGTTACCCATTAGTGCACCAATCTGGGAATCTTTCTTCACAATTGAAGGATGAAGAAGTTCTGGAAACAACTTCATCAGTCTCCATGCTTGTTGAACTGCTATTTTCTCTTGCGCCGAAAAATCATTCAATCAAGTTCACCATAAGCTTCTTTGAGACATTCTATTGAACACATTGTCAGTAACTCTTAAAAAACGAAAAATAAGATCTAACTTTTGGTAAATTGATTATGAGAAAATAATCTTCAAACAGATTAAACATAGGCCATTATTGATTCATCCTAAGCTAACATTACATGAAGTTATTTATGAAAATCAAACTTTTGCCAGGCACCCAAATGTGCCAAACCCTAGTATTGTTCTTTGATCTTTTTTATTGTTCACCTTGTTTTCTTTTTTCCTTTTTCTTTTCTCTTTTGGAATTTATGTTAAATAATGAACATATGTAGATAAACTGCTCCAAATGTCTTTAACTTTTCCTGCAGACTTTTCCAATACTGTGAATCACATGAACTTTCGAAACCTCTTCATGAACTATTGAACTGTAAACTGTAAGAAGAAAGGAATTATGTGAGAAGAAAGGAATAGCCTATATGTGTTGCTGTGAGAAGAAAGGAGTTTGAACCAAAGGGAAGAACAAGGGGACACTACAACAGTACTAGCACAATGACATGTAAATTCTGACTTGTTAGGTAAGCAATGCTAGGTTCTTGTGGTCTGGTGTTAACTGTATGAGAGAAAAGGGAACTTACTGTGTGCTGAGATTTTCCTACAGTTCACCATACATGTGTCCTATCCTTGCTTCATCCTTTGGGCTTCTATGTTATTTGTGCTAATAGCCTATTGACAACGTATAGGTCAGCTAGAAACACGATTTTGTTGCCTGCTTTTACTTAGGATTTGCCACGGTGACTGACTCGTACACATCGAACCGATGTATCTACCTTGTTGTCCTTCAATGCCATCCTTAATTTCGTTCTTCTAAAAGAAAAATGTAACACGACCTTGACTGCACGTATGCCACTCAAGTGTGTGATGTCATTCGGTGATAGAAAGGAACCAGGTACTCCAAAAAAAGAAAAAGAAAAAATAAAAATAGGTAAAAAAGAAGAAGAAGAATGAGCTAGAGAAGGATAGAGGCGTGACAGATGTATAATCTATTATCGGCATCATCACCATCGAGAGCTAAAGGCATAGGCCGCTTAGCATACGGTTGCTTCTACACTAGGCCCTCTACACCAAACCACCTCTTAACCTTCACCCCTACTCGCTTTTTCTCCCACCTTCTTCACCGCCGCCGCCGCCGCTCAGTCTCACTCCTCCGACCAACCACTCTCTCCTCTTCTTGTCCTAGTTTCCTCACGGGTGACTCCCACTTCTGCGGAATGGCGGTAATAATTGCTACCTCTCTTCTCCACTACCCTTTAGTTGTTTTGGTAAAGATCGAAACTTTTTGTGGTAATTTTGTGAAGATTGATTCTTTTTCGTTTTAACCGATCAATCAACGCGTGGTTTTTGTTTAGTGATGATGGGATTTCATTGATTGTTGATCATGTTGGGATATAGTTACAAGTCATACTCTTAAATCTTTGGGTATTTTTCATTGCTTTGATTCCTGTATATTATATGTTGAAAGATGGTGTTTAACTTTGTTAGTAATAAGCATGGTTGTGACCATTAATGGATAGAGTCCTAATTTTGATTCTGCTTGGTTGAGTTTCATTTACTAAAACTTCATGGATTTTGTTGAGTTTTCCTTACAAGAACTGGACTTTACTGAGCTCTGTATTAGTTTACTGTGAAGCTCGAGAAATAAGAATAAGAGGATCCAACCATTTATGTGAAAACAGACGGATTGCATTTAATTTGTGCTTATGTTCTGTAATGTATAGTGGCTCTTGTCCGGGCGTGGAATTCGTGATAGCAAGGCAATGGTGGAGGGTTTGCAAAGTTATGGAGTGATTAGTTCCGAGAAGGTTGCTGAAGTGATGGGGACTATTGATAGGGCTTTGTTTGTGCCTGATGGGACCCCAGCTTATGATGACTCCCCCATGTTGATTGGTTATAATGCCACCATTTCTGCACCTCATATGCATGCAATGTGCTTGCAGTTGTTGGAAAAGAATTTGCAGCCTGATATGCATGCTTTGGATGTTGGATCAGGTGCGTATGCCCTGCATTTCAGTTGCTCTTTGTCTTCACATGTTCTTATTAGTCAAATTTGCAATATTATGGAATTCTTGAACATGATTAGTTTGCACTAGCTGCAGTAAGTGATCCTGAAATTTTCTTTACTTATTGTTTGTCAGGGACGGGTTATTTGACAGCATGTTTTGCATTGATGGTTGGACCAAAAGGTCGAGCAGTGGGTGTAGAACATATTCCGGAGTTGGTCTCTTCCTCAATTGAAAATATTCAAAAAAGTGCAGTAGCACCATTACTGAAAGAAGGTTCCCTCTCAGTGCATGTCGGTGGTATGTTTCTATTGAACTTAGTTTTAAATTCATAACAGTAAAAGGATAAATGGAAGACTGCATTATTCTTAGTTTGGCAGTTTAAACTTCAAACCAAACGTAATGAAATTTGCTTATCAGAAGTTCACTACAACAGTAATGATTGTATTACATATTTGAGCTCTGTCCATTGTTTCCCAAAGTTTGGTTCCTTGCACCTTGCTTCTACCTGGAATATCAATATGGGCTGACTGTTGATAAATCATTGTTGCAGATGGAAGGCTAGGTTGGCCGGAATTTGCACCTTATGATGCTATTCATGTCGGGGCAGCCGCTCCAGAAATACCACAACCACTTATTGACCAATTGAAGCCTGGAGGCAGAATGGTGATTCCTGTGGGAAACATATACCAGGATTTAAAGGTTGTGGACAAGAACATGGATGGTTCTATAAGTATTCGGACTGAAACTGCAGTTCGTTATGTTCCACTCACAAATCGAGATGCTCAGTTGCGAGGCTATTGAGGCTGCTGATTGTTTCACTTGGAAATTATGTGCCTGGTCTACCTTCACTAGGACTCCTGGAACCTGTATAGTTGTTGCTCTAGCTTTCTCGTCACAGTAATGGATTGTTGAACGTAGTTCTGCTTTTGTCATTGTAAATCTTCTTGTTGGTTAAATAAACAAGGTTTAGTTCGTGGAAGGTTGCACCAGAATTGGCTATGCTGTACTCTTGATTTATGTGGAAGGTTGCACCTGAATTGGCTATGCTGAACTCTTGACTGTTTAGGGTTTAGGCAAACAAGTGGTTGAATCCAACTGTAGATAGTATAATTCCTACGTGTTATGTATTTTACAATTTCTGTCATGAAGCATGGATTCCTTCATGTTAAAAGAGAGTTTGTATATCTTAATCCAGCCTGTAAACCAATTTATAGTATGCAAATGAAACTAAATAGCATCCAGTTGCGGCACTTCAAACCAAATAGCAATAACAGTAATGCCCCAAAATTCAGTGGAGTCGAAAGTACAAATTATACATGATTTCGACATAAACAAACCTAATAGCAGAAATCATAAAACGGAGAAGCTCGCTTGAAGTTGACCGACACAAAATCTCATCTAAAGACAAGGAACCAAAACCAGAACTTCGATTTCATCTCGGTTAAAATCAAAAGCGCCTTTGTCTTTCCTCGGCAACATTTACTCTGATTGCCCTGCCGTCCAAACTCTGCAACACAGTAGACACTCAAGTTAGATGATTTCAAATTGTACATCACAAGGAGAAAAATAAAAAAAAATCAATCTAACTACTATTTTTCATCATCTGTTCCTAGGTTCAAACAAACTAGTTAAATCATATCGAATTCAAAAATCTGGCCCATATCTACGATACACCCCATTTTACTAGCATTTTGTATGCTAAATTATAAAAAAATAAACTTCAAATACCTCTCCATCCAGAGCACCAATGGCATCATTCATGTCCGATTCACTGGCCATTGTTACAAAGCCAAAACCACGTGATCGTCCAGTTTCTCTGTCAAAGACTACACGCGCATCTACCACCCTACCGTGTTTACTGAAAAGCTGTTCAAGTTCACCATTATCCACATTCCATGGCAGGTTACCAACATAGATTCTAAAAGAAGATTCAAAAGAACGCGGAGGACGCTCTGCGCGTGTTCCTCTTGGAGCAGCCTTGTTGACAGTCAAGAGTCTTCCATTCAAATCCTATTCACAAAAACAAAAAATAAAAAAATTAGAAAGAGCATGATCACGAAGCAGACAAGATATGCTATATGCACGCATATATGATTTATTGTATAGGCTATGTAGAGCAATAAACAAGAATAATATACATCTGCTCATATGTTCCTATACACATGTTATTTTTGGATATCGTAGGCATGCACAATTGAAATCTACCATCACACTTTACTTCATTAGTCAGCGTGGTCATACCGACCACCGCCATTGATGCTAACAAGATGCACATATCAAAGAAATGAAAAAGGTTCCCACCATCACACAAGCTAACAATACTGCTAAAGGGATTTAAACTAACCTGAAGCAAAAATTGACAACAGAACAATGATGCAAAAGTACCAAAAGAAGGTATGAATTTGGCTATAGCCAATGCCATAGACATTGTCAACTTCATATGGGCTTGGTATTATGAATTTGATCAAAAGCACAAGTTTCAACTCTTTCCATCAAAGTGCCCACCTTTTCTAATTAAAGGTTACCCTAAAAATATGATATCTACTCTACCAGACATATCCTGCTACCAAAGCTTCTGTACCAACTCTAAGGGAGACTCGAGGTTACCACAATCAGTAAGCTATACATGATTATTGAAGCAATCTCTAGTGACTCAACTAAAATCTCTGAGTTAAGCTACAAACAGAACATAATTCCAAAACCATATTCATTTATCCTCCACAAACATATACCCTGCAGCTCACCCATCATTTCTCAGTTCCTATACAATTCAATTCTAAATTAATTTGTCCTATAAAAGAATTCTGCTTTTGAGTTCCATCTTGTATGTACACCACAAACACACAACAATGACAATCACCAAAACAGAACTGAAGGAAGCAAACTGTATAAACAACTCACGTAGCGACTGAACTGTTCCACAGCCCTATCAGCTTCTTCCACAGTGCTCATAGTCACAAACCCGAATCCACGGCTCTGGTCAGTGTCCCTGTTGTATATAACCTACACAAAAACAAAAACCCACATATCAAAAACACCACCCACAAACCAAAACCCGCAATAAAAATCAAATCTTTACTCACAAAAACCTCACCTCAGCAATCTCGACAACTCCAGCCTTCTCAAACAGCTGAGCCAATCTCTCACTGTCAACATCAAACGGCAAATTCCCCACAAAAATCTTGGCCTCCTCCGGCGGCTCAACCGGAGCCACCTCCTCTTCTCTCTCCTCAAACACACCCTCCTCGCCGCTCTCCTCAGCTCCATCAATGGCGACTGGGCTGTCCTCCTCCTGCTGGGCCCAATCCGAGGTCTGGGCCACGTAAGAGACCAATGAAGAGAAGTGGGTCTTGCTCCGGAGAGGAGCAAAGGAGTGGGAGAGGTGGAGCTTGGCGGTGGTGGTGGGTCTGGTGGGGATGGAGAGAAATGCGTTGGGGGTTTTGGAGGAGAAGAGGTGAGGGAGAGAGAGAGCGCACGAGTCTGCTGTTATTGACAGGGTCTTGAACAGGTGGGAGGTAGCTGAAGTCATTTTCAGAGGTAGAAGAAGAAGAAGAAGAAGAAGAAGAAGAAGAAGGAGAAGGGTTTTAGAGAGAAAGAGGTGAGAGGATAAGGGTAGATGGTAGAGGTGAGCTGCTCCTGAGAGAAGGGGTTTTATTTGGAAAAACAGAGACACACAAACAAAATAAAGATTTAATTTTTGACATGGGCTTTCAGATATTTCAGTATGGCCTGTAAGGATGGGCTTTGTAGTTTGAACATTTATTTTGTATGGTGCTACTTGCTGCAATAGGTTTGATGCAGCATTACTGCTCGTGTCTGACTCGTGTTTAGCTCTTTCAGCTTCTTGTTATTATAGGTTTATACATATGTATATAAAATATATTAAGCCATGAACCAGTGACGTAGTCAGAAACCACAAGTAAAAGGGACTAAAACTGTTTATATAGAGGTGCACGAGAAATCAATCACAATCATTGATTGATTAGGAAAACATATTAATTAAAAAGACAAAAAAAAAGACTAAGCTATGTTTTAATTGTAATATTAAAGGGAGAAGCAATTATTAAAAAAATAAAGAGAACCACACGTAATTAGACATATATTGATTAGGAGTTGAACACTCCTCTGTCTAGTTGATTGCTGTAATTAATATTTTATATGTCAAACTTTTCTCTAACTGGTTACAATGGTCAAAATAGTGCCAACACATTTCAACTGACAAATTATGTAACAATATGACATAGTCAAAAATGTGAGGGACGTCGGTTGAACCACCTGGTCCCCCCTTCCTTACGCTCTTGCCGTGAACCGTCCGATTATTTAATAATTTAAAATTCAAGACGATCGAACGGTTCACAGCTTAATATATGTTATACGCATATATTTAGCGGAAAAGTCCTAATACAACTTCTATCCAAATTATATTCGGCTTGTTTCTAGCTCGTTCGGCTCGTGTAATTCGAGCATCAATAACACGATCAGGGTTGTCCCATTGAATAGAAGATGGAACATTGAGCTTATGTATACTTCATTCCTGGGATTTTGGACTTCATTCTTGGGCTTTACAAATTAAACATGTCCCATATACAAATATTTTGTCCTTTTGTTTGAGTGTGTCTCCAAAGAGAGTGGGATCTTCTACGAATCTCGCTTATCTAGAATTCTCGCTTAATAGACCACTTTTATGGATGAGTAATGTATGATATACTAAGGACCTGTGCTACAATGACTTGTGGAAATTATGGGATATGGAGCTTGTCTTCTCTTGCATGCATGATCTTCTTAGTAGTCTGATATGACTCGGAAGCGGTTCCACCTTTATCTTTTATTTATAAAAAAACACAGTTGGACATGAAACACCAATCCGGTTAGGTTTGACTTGTCAATTTGAAAAATCAAGCAATTATATCACCCCAGATGAACTTGCAAGCAATTATATCACCCCAGATGAACTTGCCTTTTTCCTTTTGTTATATTAGTAGCTTTTGCTTGCTTTGCTTTTCATTGAGATCCAGTACTAATGGAAGGACCAGAAGGTAACACAAACAACAATGAGGCTGGTTTAAGCATTGAACAAGCTCGAACAGTGTGTGATCAGGATCATGAATATGTACTCCCCTCAGCTCATACTGTTGGACATGGTATGCAATTAAACTCCAGATATCTTTTTAGAAATATAAGCAAGCTAGTCTAAACTATACTGCTGTATAGTTATTCTTCATGGTTAGATTCAAAGGTTAATCTCACTTAGCTGGATTTTCTTCTGAAACAAGCAAGAAAGTTAAACACATGATGAAAACTTGTTACAGATTCATGGCAGCAAGTTGGGCTGATGCTGGTGACGGGCTTCAATTGCGGTTACATATTGAGCTTTTCTAATCTGATGCTGGTGCCTTTGGGTTGGACATGGGGTATCATCTGCCTTGTTGTAGTTGGCTTCTATACTGCTTATGCTAACTGGCTTTTGGCTGCTTTTCACTTCATCAATGGCCAAAGATTCATCAGATACAGAGATCTTATGGGCTATTTGTTTGGTATATATGTACTCTATATAACATACCAACAAATACTTTACTAGTAAGAATAGAGGAGAGATTTTTGTTTTATTTTGTTCTTTTTCTTGTTCTTGTCTTTCTTTGTCTTACAGGGAGAGAACTGTTCTACATTACATGGGTTTTCCAGTTCTTGACACTTCTTCTTGGAAATATGGGCTTCATTCTTCTAGGGGGTAGAGCACTCAAGGTATTGCCAAGTCTAACTCTTTGTATGAAGTACATGCATGCTTCTGTAATGGTAATAACTCATATAAGGTGGTGTGCTAATATGTATTCTCTGAAATCAACAGGAGATTAACTCAGAACTGAGTGATTCTCCACTGAGGCTCCAATACTTTATTGTCATCACTGGAGTGACCTACTTCGTATTCGCGTTTTTCATTCCAACAATGTCTAAAATGAGATTTTGGCTTGGACCCTCTACCATCGTCACATTTTCTTATATTGTCATACTCCTGGTGGTACTAGTTAAAGATGGTATGCACAAAAAATTCCTTTGCAACATTTCACTATATTTAGCAATCTGATGTTCATTGTTATATACTTATATATTGTCCTTCTGAAGGGAAAACTAAGACTAAAAAGCGAGATTATGAAATCCATGGGAACAAAGCAGACAGAGTATTGAATGTCTTCAATGCAATTTCAGCTATTATTGTCTGCAACACCTCAGGCTTGCTACCAGAAATACAGGTTTGTTGTACTGTTGTACCTCTAGAAACAGATTCTATTCACAAACCATATATGAAACTAATGGTCTGAAGATTATTGAAGTTTTCGGTATGTTCAGTCAACTCTGCGGAAGCCGGCAGTCACAAACATGAGGAAAGGTTTATATGTGCAGTATAGTGCAGGGCTCTTACTTTACTATGGAGTCAGCATAGTAGGGTACTGGGCTTATGGTGCAACCGTATCTGAATACCTTCCTCAAGAGCTGAGTGGTCCTAAATCGGTTAAGGTCCTCATAAACACTGCTGTTTTTCTACAATCCATAGTCTCACAACATGTAAGAATGATACATCATTTTGTTTGTCAAACATTTCACTGCAAAAGACTTGTTTTTCTACTGAGCTACTTGAAATTTTCACATCAACAGATGTTTGTTGCTCCAATTCATGAGGCCCTTGATACCAAGTTCCTCAAACTTGATGAGAGCATGTACTCGAAAAATAATATCAAGCGGAGATTCTACCTCCGAGCCCTTCTCTTTATGGGAAACACATTTGTGACAGCAGCTTTTCCTTTCATGGGGGATTTTGTGAACTTATTTGGATCGTTTACACTTGTTCCTCTAACTTTTGTCTTTCCAAGCATGATTTTCATAAAGGTAATTTGGCTGATGTATCATGATACACTATAAAGCATTTCTACGCTGTCACAATTCTCAGGTATGAGGATTAATTAAAGATTAAAAGCTAATTGCTCTACTATTTTGGCCATTTCTTTTTCACAGGTAAAGGGAAAGAAGGCTAGACTGGAGAAAAATATGTGGCATTGGTTCAACATTGTTATTTTTTCTCTGCTTGCGATTGTAACTACAATTTCTGCAGTTCGTTTGATTGTCAACAATGTCAAGGAATACAATTTCTTTGCAGATACATGAAGATATGTAATTGATTATAGACGTTATACATTTCAAAGTGTAATGTACACGTACAACCAAAGAAATTGATTACTTGATCCAGAAGTTAATTAAGCTCTCTTGGATTTCTCAAGTTCTTTGTGTTGGTAATTCCAATTTACGATGATCCTCAGACTCGTGGAGTCAATCTCATCTTTGATAATTGTAAAAGTGATGAACATATATACTGCTTAGAATATCTGGTTTCCCTAAGTGTCCCAAAATAGACGAACTAAGATTATGAAATGATTTAGACCATAAAATCTCAATGGTTGAAATATGAAACTGTTCAACTAAATATAGAGCTTCAAGTATTGATGATTTCAATCACATTGTCTTAAAACCACAGATTAATTAAAAAAAACATTGTAATTCATGATCTTCCTGTATCTAGGTGTAGAAATCTTCATTAACAACAGGAATTAGTGTGTGAGAAAGAATTGTCTTTTGTAGTCAATGATGAATGATTAAGGAATTGTTTTGATTCTGTTTGATGTATGTTCTGTATTAAACAGTAAGAAATACACATATAAGAAGCTTGCATATAAGTGCTTGCATTGAGACCTTTGTTTCTTTGTAGCTGCTGCAATGTCGGAACCAGAAGACAATCAAGGAACCCCGAGTAAGCAAAAAGCTGTGAGCAGTGAATATACTCACCAATCTGCTTATATCGTAGGCAATGGTATGTTTCAATCACAAGTCATCTATCTTTGAAATGCAAGTTTACCTTCAAAAATTACGTAAAATATTACAAAATCACCTGCATTTTGTTCTACCAAGTCAATCCTCATTTGGTTCTTGTTTGCTCATATTCGGCTACAGATTCATGGCAACAAGTTGGGTTGATGCTGGTGACCAGCTTCAAATGTGGGTACATATTGAGCTTTTCATTTCTTCAGTTGGCGTGTTTGGGTTAGAAACGGGGTGTCGCATGCCTACTGTTTTTTGGGGTCTATACTTTCTGTGCCCACTGGCTTATGGCTGGTTTTCACATCATCAATGGCCAAAGATTTACAGGCGATAAACATGGAATTCAGCGAGAATCCTTGGAGGGTCCAATACTATATCGTTCTCACCGGAGCAGCCTTCTTCATTTTCGCATTCTGCGTTCCTACAATGTCTCATATGGGAATCTGGCTCATCCCCTCTACAGTTATCACTTTTTTGTATATTATCACACTCTTGGTGGTAGTGATTAACGATGGTATGATATACACATGTAGTTAAGAAATGCTCATTTTTGCATTGTTCCATTCACAATGCTGAAGATTCATGCAACCATTCAACTCTTTCTGCAGGGAAAAATAACACAAACCGTGATTATCGTGTCCCCGGAAACAAAGAAGAGAGGGTGTTCGGAGCCTTTAATGCAATTTCAGCAATTGTTGTGAGCAGTAGTTCAGGATTATTACCAGAAATACAGGTTCAGACCAACTAGAACAGATTCTATAGCAATGACTAAGATCGACGATGATTCTAAATCTGTATCGATCTTTCTGGTATATATATGCAGTCAACTGTCAAGAAGCCTGAAGTGGCAAATATGAGGAAGGCTCTCTACATGCAGTACACTGGGGATATTGTTTTACTATGGAGTTAGCATTGCAGGATACTGGGCATATGGCAATGATGTATCTTCATACCTCCCCGATATGCTAAGTGGTCCGAAACGGGTCAAGGTTCTCATAAACGCTGCTGTTTTTCTACAAGCCATAGTATCCCAACATGTAAGCAATACTAATGATGTTTGAACCATGAAATCAGACCAATACTACTTGCCTCCTCCTTCGATTAATTCTTGTCCCTATTACTGCACAATTTGTTTTTCCAACTTATAAGTTCCATGGTTTCATTCTTCTAATCTCAACAGACATTTGTTATGCCGATTCATGAGGCCCTAGATACCGGTCCCCTCCTACTGGATAAGAGCATTAACTCGCCAGAAAATCTCAAGAGAAGATTCTACCTTCGATTCCTCCTCTTTGCAGGAAATACATTTGTGACAGCAGCTATTCCTTTCATGGCGGACTTTGTAGCATTAGCACTCATTCCTCTAACTCTCGTGTTCCCAAGTTTGGTTTTCATTAGAGTAAGTTTCTATACTGACTGCACCATAATCAGGAAAGTTAAGAGTACTGAACCTGTTGCTAATTTTGGCTTTCTGTTCTCATAGGTCAAGGGAAAGACAGCCAGACTAGGGGAGAACTTATGGCATTGGTTCAACATTATTGCGTTTTCTTCCCTGGCGCTTGAGGCCACAATTTCTGCAGTTTATGAGATAGTCAACAGTGTTGAATTATATAGTTTCTTTGCAGATTCATGAACATCAACATGTAAAGACAGTCAAGTAACTCAAGTTTATAGATTCTACCGGCAACATAGTACAAAGCATAGAGTAATTGCTGCAAATTCATTATTCCAGAAAAAAATTAGTGTAAGAATTCTATATGTAAATATGAAATATACACCTTCTGCTAGGTTATTTAATTTTGTTCTTTATCCTTGAAAGGATGATCTTCCATGCAAAATTACATGATGTAAAGAAGCCAAAGATAATCCAATGCAAGTGATGAGAACATAATGTCTTGCTCAACTGAAGCTCAACCCTTACTGAGGAAAACAAAACGTACGTACCAGGATTTTGTTTCAAAAGTGAGGATTTCCAGGCTACTGTGTTGATATCTGGTAGAATTCTGTGCCAGCATTAACCAGTTTGTAAGAATAAAACCATAACACCTGATACTTGCACAGAGAGAGAAAAAAAAAAAAAGTGCAGTACTTCAGTTAGATGACGGCAGTATGCAGGACTACTACCAAAAAAGTGCCATTTAAATTTGGTTCTTCTGTCGAGTTGAATGGCCTTTGCTAATTTCAACCCAGCTAAAGCCAGGAAGCTTAATTCCACTTTTCTTGTTCATTGCTTCCCGCACTTTTCTAGCTTCATCCCATTGCTCTTTTGATGCGTAGATACTGGAAAGTAGCATATAGTTTCCCGTATTCTCAGGCTCTAACCTGAAGAGCTTCTCAGCAACACTTTCAGCAATCTCTACATTTCCGTATGTTCTACATGCTGCAAGCAAAGCTCCCAATGCTCCAGGCTGTGGACCCATAGGCATTCCCTGGACTAAACTATGTGCCTCATTAAGCTTCCCAGCACGTCCCAGCATATCAACCACGCAAGCATAGTGATCTGCACGAGGCTGAATATCGTAATCTTTAACCATGCTTTCCCAATACGTCATTCCATCTTCCACGAGGCCTGCATGTCCACAGGCAGTCAATACCCCAACAAACGTGATGTGATCGGGTTCGATTTTCTCTGCCAGCATCCTCCGGAAGATCTCAAGCGCTTTAATCCCATGACCATGAGAAGCAAGCCCTGTGATTATTGCACTGTAAGAGAAAACATCCTTCCGAGGAATCTTCTCAAAATCACGACAAGCCTCTTCCATATTCCCACACTTGGCATGCATGTCAACCAGTGCAGTGAGCACTTGCTCATTCTGCTCTATGCCTTCTCTCTCCACATACAACCCAATCCAATCAGCCAGATCAGCACGCCCCAACTGCGCCAATGCAGACATCACTGCCGTCATGGTAAACGCATCCGGCTTTACCCCTGATTTCTCCATCCTCCGGAAAACAGAAAGCGCTTCACTCGCCCTCCCACTTTTCGAGTACCCTGATATCATCGCCGTCCAACAAATCAAACTCCTCTCACGCATTTCATCAAACAATCCCCTAGCCCTATCCATAAACCCATTCTTAGTATACCCCACCAGCATTGTAGTCCACGATACACCATCCCTCTCCGGCATCCTATCAAACACGTCCCTCGCCGAGTTCACATCCCCACTATTCACATACCCCACAATCATCGCATTCCAAGATATAGCATTCCTCCCCTGCATTCCCTCAAACAAACCCGCCGCAATCTCCATCCCCGCCCCGCCTCTCGCGTGCGCCCCCAAAACCGCGTTATACGAAACCACGTCTCTCTCAGGCATTTCATCAAACACGTTCCGTGCATCCCCCAATCCCCCGCATTTCCCATACATGTCGATCAACGCATTCGAAACCGGCACGCAAACCCCGAACCCGGTCTTAACAACCCTCCCGTGCACCTCCGCCCCGCCACAGACATCACACCTCGCGGCGCAGGAATTCAGAACGAAAGGATAGGTATAGTTATCGGGCCGGACCCCGACCCGAACCATTTGGCGGTACAGCGCCGTGGCGTGGGACGAGAGTGATGGGGTCTTGGAGAAGGCTCGGATGGCGTGGTTGAAGAGAGAGAGGTTTGGGTTGGGGAAAGAGGTGAAGACGCGGCGGGTGTGGTTAGGTGAGGAGGAGAGGGAGGCGTAGAGGGAGATGAGAGTGGAGGCTAAGGAGGCGTTGCGGTGGAGATTGGAGCGGAGGATGTGGGCGTGGATTTGTTTCAGGTGGTGGAGGGAGGAGCAGGGTTTTAGAAGCGCGGCGGCGACGTCGGCTTTGTTGTTTGGGTGGTTTCTGGTGACCGTTGCTGGTCTGATCATCGCGCAAGTTTGAAAGCTCGTTTTGGTTTAACTGCTGCTTCTCTTGTTCCTTTTCCCGGCAAAAAGGATGCGACGTACAAGGGCAAACCTTCATAGGCGACGAAATCGTTGTCGGCAAACGGTAGTTTCGGTTTTAATTATCATATGGCAAACGCTAGTTTCGGTTTTAGTTGGCACTTCCTATCTTCCAACAACCATGTAACGGGAGTTTGACAAAAAAAAAGACCATGAAATTGGAAAGAAAGTTTCAGAACAGTCAAGGATGTGATGCCCATCGATACAGCCATATAAACATACCTTCTGAATCATGAACAAGTTGAAGAGGATGTGAACGAGTCAATTGATCGAGGAGAACATAACATGTAGAAAATTCGCATGAAGATTTCGCTATCTGGCGGTAAGAAGGAGACTAAATTTGGGGATGAGATTTAGGGTGCGATTTGGAGTTCTGGGTTAAGGTTTTTTATTTCGATGCGGTTTGGGTTAATAAGGTTAAAACACAAGGCTCATGGAAGGAGAACTATAAACAATAAGGCAGCGTTCGTTATAGTATTCAAAACGTGTTTTCTGTATTCGGTGCAAGAGAATCCTAAAACAGCAAAAACTCTATCTTAAATACGAAATCGCTTTTACTCTATCTTTTTCAAAACAAAAGATTGACGTATCCACTATCCTCTGAAAACTGAATCCTGAATTTGTGGAAACACGGGATACTGATTTTGTGAAAAGAAGAAGAAGAAGAAGAGCGGGAATGAAAGGCGGGATTGCGCGGGCGGGGGCGGGGCTTCAATTTTTGCTCAATGACTATATATTCGTCGATCCCTTCTTCTCTGAGAATCAGATCTCGGTCTGTTCATCGTCTTCAAGAAACAGAGTAAATTGTTTTTGAATATTTTTGCTAAAGTAAATTGTTCTATTTGTATTTTATAACTTCAAAAAATAAATTATTTTGTTAAAGTAAATATAAAAAATACATTTATTGAAATGACAAAAATGCCCTCAAAATTTAACGGTGTTAGTGGTCAGGGTATCAAAATACTAACGGAATAAAACTTCGGGTATGAAGATGCATGTTTTTGATAGTGACGTAACAGTTTCCATAACTGCACCTTCAACCATGAAACCGGGCTTGGGAGGCTGTCTTAGCCTTGGCCTCTGCCTTGAGCTGATGAGTAGCAAGAAATTATAGTAAAGGTGAAACTGCAACATTACAATCTTTTCCCTCAACATTACCAAAACCCATTGGTAGTTGGTACTGGGTGGGGGGATGTCTATCGCATAAATTTCTGTTCAAGGCTAGCTATACATTACCTTTGATAACAGATGTCTTAACAATCCTTCGTGCTTTTTGTTCCTTCGTAGTCTCTTTTGGTCACCTCTAGGCATAGTTACTGAAAACAGGTAACGAGTCCCAAAGAAATATTTGACTGCTCATCAAGTGATCGATGAGTCTAAACATTGATTACCTTATTGTAAGCCAAGTTTGATTGCTTGATTTGCACCATATTTGATTGTGAAAATCTGCATCTTTCAATTTTTTTAGCCCGATCCATTTATCATTCTACACGGCCTAAACAGAAAATTTATACATATGAAACAACATTATATGGTTAAAATCAGCTACACACTAGAACTCCCGAAGCATATGCGGAATGAGCGATAAAACATGACATGATTTGGCAAAATGATGAGGATTGAGGTCACACCACAAATCATTTTCATTTTCCAAAACGAACACACTCACATTTATCTTCTAAAAAGAGAATACACACTCCTGCCAGACCAGTGCTGGCACTACCACAGTACTCACTCTGTGTGTAATTTCATACATGCGTCGGGGGCTCTTTTTCTAATCTTTGATGAAGATAAGACCATTTGCCAGATCAGTGCTGGCGCTACCACAGAAGAAAATAAAACTAAAGAGAATATAAAGGATATCACACCTTCCTTAGCGGAAATGCTAATATAACGAATCGCTCGGCTTTAGGTTCATAAAGTATAAGTGATTCCTGCAGTTGTTCTCGAGTTAGGGGCTCAGGCCGATCCATGATGGAGGCAGCAAAGCCTTCGTATGACCTTGGAAGTCCGTTCAGGACGCAAGAAACAAATTCAGAATCATCAACAGGTGAACCTGCCGCTTCGAGGCCGTCGGCGATTTCTTTAGTTTTTTTTAGGTATTCCTTCAGCGACGACTCGTAACGTGGTTCCGTCATGTTCAGGTTTCTTAGACGATTCCTGAGCTGACGTACATGAGTCCTTGCATTCTCAGCGAGTAGCTTTTCCAAGTGTAACCACAGAGCCCGTCCGCTTGTGAATTCTGCTGTGTTTCCTAGTAGGGTCTCAGATAAATTTGAGTTGATCCAAGTTAGTAACGTATGGTCCCTCTTGATCCAATTGGTATGAGCTAGGGTTTGGCTTTGTGGTGGACATTGCTCTCGTCCTTGTGCGAGGTCTAACATGTCAGAGGGCCTCAGAACTGAGATGAACAAGGGTAGAAACTCCAGATGGTTGGAGAAAGGTTGATGATGAGTCGGTAGCAGCAGGAGGCGATATCGACATTTTATTTTTTGGTTGTTTTGGTTGTTGACGATGAGGAAGATTCCATCTGCATACACATATATATAGTTGGCACCTCTCTGTTATCTAAAGATCTGAGTACGTACGAATCCTATTAGGAATAATCAACGTACTATTACGAATCCTATTAGGAATAAGAATGCGAATCCCATGAGAACTAGTATTCCGAACCCAACGGCTCTAAATATTTTAACCTAATTATTATCAACGGACAATTACATATTGAACAGACTTTTTGAATTTTGATGTTTGGTCTATATAAGTATATCCACTCCTAAGAATTCCTCTCCGGCATCCTATCAATAGCTGCAACACATCCCTCGCGGAGTCCACATCCCCACTATTCACATACCCCACAATCATCGCATTCCAAGATATAGCATTCCTCCCCTGCATCCCCTCAAACAAACTGTTGATGTCATAATTTGGTTCGACAACGAAACTTAACTTTTCAACCCATTCCACGTAAGAAACATTGAAATGTCAAAGAGCCACATATCACTCTAACACACCCAAACACGTTGTGCATCCCCCAATCCCCCGCATTTCCCATACATGTCAATCAACACATTCCCAATTGGCACGCAAACCCCGAACCCGGTCTTAACAACCCTCCCGTGCACCTCCGCCCCGCCACAGACATCACACCTCGCGGCGCAGGAATTCAGAACGAAAGGATAGGTATAGTTATCGGGCCGGATCCTGACCCGAACCATTTGGCGGTACAGCGCCATGGCGTGGGACGAGAGTGATGGGGTCTTGGAGAAGGCTCGGATGGCGTGGTTGAAGAGAGAGAGGTTTGGGATGGGGAAAGAGGTGAAGACGCGGCGGGTGTTGTTAGGTGAGGAGGAGAGGGAGGCGTAGAGGGAGATGAGAGTGGAGGCTAAGGAGGCGTTGCGGTGGAGAAAAGAGCGGAGGATGTGGGCGTGGATTTGCTTAAGGTGGCGGAGGGAGGAGCAGGGTTTTAGAAGCGCAGCGGCGACGTCGGCTTTGTTGTTTGGGTGGGTTCTGGTGACCGTTGCGGATCTGATCATCGCAGAAGTTTGAAAGCTCGTTTTGGTTTAACTGCTGCTTCTCTTGTTCCTTTTCCCGGCAAAAGATGCGACAAGGGCATTTCTTTTTTTCCATAAGAAAAAAGGCCTAGCCCGTGACAATGAAGTGATGAACACCCTAAAACCCAACAACAAAAAATAATAATAATAATTACAAACCGCAAGAAATAGTATGTATTGAAAACAATTGGTCCATAATAAAGGTCGAAAAGAACAAATTGCAAACTTCAAAGTTCAAACGAAAACTAGAAAAAGTATGAAAAGTGCATGAATTTAGTACATAAAGCCTCAAAAAATGTGTCTGCCGCAAACTTCAAACTAAAACACAGCACAAAACCAAAGAATTTGCAAGGATAGCACTTAAAAAAAGAGTTTTATCTTGTGGTTGATGGCGGTTCGGCAAAGCGGGCAAATCAGAAGAACCCGTCCGCACCCACAGCATGTCTGCAATTTATAACCGAATTAGTTAAAACGCTTGTATTAATTATTCCATCCAATTCTGTAAGGTGTAATAAGCAATGCATAACTGTGTTACCTGATGTCCACAACCAAATGCCATATCTAACGGATTGACTAGGCAGACGGGACAGACCTGATATGTTATAATCACAAAAGCATAGTCAGAATTCAGAAATTGGTGGCATTCACTAGACAACTACACATAGTTAATCTACAGTAGTGTTCATCAGAAGACTCCATGTCGAAAAAGTAAAGCAACTGATTACACAAGTAGAAATAATGCAATTACATGATTATTGTCAGTTCTGTCACTGCCAACAAAGCCTGCGGTGTAACAAGGAGGGGAAAGAGGCGTCCTGAGCACCGGATTCTCTCTTGTAGCACTATATGAGCAAACGAGAGGAAATGATGATTTCACAATCAACTTAATTATCTCACTCAAAAGCCAACAGTGGACTATGAAATTAGATTCTTACCCCAATAGCCCAAGGTTTTGTATTGCTTTATACTGTGAGGGTAATTGAAGAAAGGCTGCAGAAGCAAACTTTACTTCTTTTCTGATGCTGTCCATTTCTTTGAGAAAATGTCTGCAGCATTCACAAACTATAGAAGACAAAAGAATGCAACATTTCTCAATGAGAAGTCATTGACATGCATAATGCATCATGATTATATGGCTAGCTACTATCTAGAAGTACTTGCCTGAAAGTTCTTAAAGGCCCGTTTAGGGAATTTACGCTCAAATTTCTTCATCTTATCCCATGGTCCATCTCCAACTCCAACTACCACAATTGATAAGGGATACTCACTAGAATATAAAACAGACGCATCATATTATCGATTGTTAACGAGAGTAACACCGAGGAGAAGATTGAGAGGAAGCACTGGTTTAAGCATTTACCTTGCTTTCACTATTGCTTCAACTGTGTTCTTTTCCTGTGGGCTTAACTGGGAAGAGAAGATACTGCTAGTCACCTGAGAGAATTTACACTCTCATTCAATCAATTGGCTCGCAAAACCTTTGTTGCTTGAGCCTAAAATTAATATCCAAAATCAAGTACAAATAAAGACCAAAAACAATACACCTGCCCATCAGCTAGTATCACCAACACATGATACTGGCCAACACTCTGTTCAACAATGGTTGTGGCCATTTCAATAATAGGAGCAAATGATTTAGGCCCTGTCACAAAACAAAAGAAGTATAAATCCACCAAACAAATATAGCCAACCGAGCGAAAGAAGGGAGAGAAAAGGAATAAAGCAAATTGAAAACCTCTTGGTCATCGGTGGATGCTGCATATAAGAAAAATGACAATAAGTCCATTGTTGTCGATAAGATAATTTGAAACGTAATATCACCCTTGAATGAATCACGTACCATCTCCAAATCCATAACAGGGAATTGTCCTATCAACGTTGCACAATGTATTCCCAATGATCGATACTGCTTGTTCATAGGGATTTTGCTCTGCTCCAATGTAATGCAAGCTTTTCCTGTTAAATGACCTCGGATCTGATACAAGATCAAGTCAGTGATGTCTCACAGTAACTTATAAGACACATCACCAAGATCAGATCAAACCTCTCCGCTCATTTGTCTGTATGGAATGACTGAAATCAATACCCACAATAAGATTGCCAGACTCCAGACCACCCTGCTTCAGTTTATCCGTCACCTTCCAAAAGACAAGATTGAACCCGAACACTGTAATTTTATTTTGTTTGCACTAAATACATAGTAGTATTAAAACTTATCACTCAATAGAATCCACAATAGACAATGTTAATCACGCAAACAAAGTTTCCAAATTGTTTTTGTCAAAATTAGCAACTCAGAAGTAGTACAGATTATTCAAAACATGTCTTTAAGTGCTGCTCTAGCTCTAATCACATCACAAGAAATGAAATGTTCTCAAAACATTGTCCGTATATACCAAAAGCTTTTACCTTATTACCCACAGGCTTGTCATCTCGATCAGGGTAAACATCATAAATTGCTGGAGAGTTCCAATCTACAACACGATCCTGTAAAGATGGTTATCAATTAGCATATCATTTGTAGGCTCAATAGCATTATCGTTGACTTTGACAACACCAACATCTTCATCGTCAAACATCACCAAGAACAATTACGACGACGACAATAAAATCAACATCAATATCATCAACATCATCAACAAGCACTATCATCATCACAAACAGCCACAACAACATCATCATCCTAATAACAACAACAACAACATCATCATCATCATCATGGGATTGCAATTTAATTTATAACACTTGGGTGCTACTTACCTGCAGCTGGCTGAACTTATCATAGGCTTCTATTTTTGAGTAGACCTTGTTCTCCAACCCATAGCTCTCAGGAGGAGGCACGGGACCGTCTGACAGGGTTGGAGGTGGAGGCGTAGGTGCAGCACGCTGCTGTTGTCCTGACTGAGTATGAGAGTCCTCATGGTTTGGAGGTGGAAGCCGAGGTGGCGCAGACCGACGAGACCGTCTACTAGGAAATCTAAATGTTGAAACTTGACAACCCATCGATTTCAATTCAGAAGGATATCACTGAAATTAATCGCACAAGTAAATGAGGTAGAATGATACAACACTACAAAATATATAGGCCTTTTTATGGCTCTAAACACATAAAAAATGAATAAACAAAGTGGTCCTCGTTATATAATTTGGTACCCTTAATTTAGTGGTCCTCGTTAAAAAAAACTATTTTATAATTTGGTATATGATTTTCTTATAATCTTTTTTTTTGTTACAAAAATGGTAGTCGAGTGAGCTACCACTCCGGAGTTGGGAGTAATTTGTAGGTGTGACACCTCCCCAATGGATGTTTTTCACAAGCTGGGGTTCGAACCAAGGACCTCTTATTACTGAGAGAATCCTTGTAACGTCCGCCCCACTTGCAGCCTAGCATGCTTCATGTTTTTATAATCTTTTAAGGTGGGTCTTTAGCATTTTTCGTACCTAAAAGAAAATAGACACATATATGATTATTGAAAATTTTTGCATGTACGAAGGTGAATTACAAATGGTGGTTCTTTTGTTCTTCAATGTCTACATAAATATATGATTATTCGCAGGCCCTCATCTAACATTTGGGACTAATATATGTAAATTAATCAAGAAGCATTTCCGGAAGTATTTAGGATCCTCATCCACTGAGACACGCTAGGAATCCCACCGTTAACAACAGTGAGCATGTAATAACCAGCTGGCGCAACAGAAGGAGACGGAGGAGCCTCCAACACTGCAGCTACCCATCCATCTTGATCCCTCACCGAACTCTTGCACCTCAGCCTCAGTAGTCTCTGATTCATCGATATCGAGTGTGACGTGAACGGCGGAGCATAAGCAGTGAACTCCACCGATTTGGTCGAATTAGTCCCCAACCAAAATCTCACATTGAACTCCCCGCCATACCTCACACCATTAGAATCATACTTACCATAGTGTACGGTAACATTAGTAGGTCTAGATTGATGGTGCTGACCAACCATATAGGGTGGAACAAATGCTTGTAGTCTAAGCTCCGTTGGGTATGCCACCTTTCCGAAAATATACCTATCGTGAGGGTTACTGCCAGCGACTAAAACCCTCCCATCGGGTAAAAGAGCAGCCGAGGAGTGATACATTCTAGGGATTCTTGTGGCCTTGAGCACGGAGAACCTTCTGCTCAATACCTTCCTAGGGTGGTAAAGGTAAGGTTCGAGTGAAGCATTTCTTGCATTGTTCCAACCTGCAGCACCATTTTTAGCTCCATTGATGATCAGGACATCTCCGGTTGGGAGTAGCAGCATGTCGCTTAAGAGGCGTGGACCGGGCATGTACTCCATGTTCCACTTGTGTTTGTTACCTGTGATCATCATTCTTCCACAAGAGCTCAAGGCTTTCAAGTACCTCCCCTCTCTTGCGGCTATATAAGCTCCATTGGCCGCACCGCCGCACACCATGACTTCCGCCTTTTCAAAGCCGTTTGTGTAGTCTAAAGGGAGAATGACCGATGAGCCGGAGCTAGGGAAGTTCCTAGAGCCTTCTCCGGGTATGCGTGGGAAGTACTTGACCACCACGTTTGCTCGGTAGTTAAAGAGAATCGAGTCACGGTTGGCAAATATGAACAATCTGCCATTTGGACATATGTGAAGGAATGGATATAGATTGTTCCCTCCTTCTCCTTCTTGATATGTGTTTTGCAAGAATGGGAAGTCAAAAGAGCCTTCGTAATTGGAATACTGCTTTGGTATAAATTCATAAGTAAATACCTTTCTTCCACCCACCACAATAACCCAATCCTCCTCCGGGAGTCTAAGACTGGATGAAAACCAACGATCATTAGTCAGTGATAGCTTCGATTCCCTCCAATCGCAGTGATCATTTCCCCCACAAGGACTAAAGTATCGAACTCTCTGACCGCCTCTTCCATGTCCACCGGTTTGCAGAAGTGTCCCATTGCTCAAGAAAGAACCCGAGGAGCACCAAGTATCAGTCGTAAGCTTCAGAGGTCTCAGCTTGTTACCAGCAATGTCGTACTCCACCGAGTGTGCATAGCATGCTGAGTCTTCTACGTCCTTGCGCATTTGAGTACACCTAGTGCCATTGTAGCGCCTTCGAAGCTGGTGCCCGGAAGGGCCTGCTTCTGTTTGATCAAAGATTAAGACTGTGTTGTGGTGAGTTAGGGCCATATGCATTGCCACCACTTCAGTGTTGTCCAGAAGCAGTTGCCATTGCCCTTTCCCATCTGCAATCGAGGGCTCCTCAACTGCATGCTTAGCAGTAGTACATCCAATACAATGCAATGTGAAGAACAAAGCAGCGATCATGGAATTTAATACAATCAAGAAGTGATTGTAGCGCGCCATCTGAGGGTTAGTGTATTTTCTAGTGAGTTTGAGACTTTGAGTGATGTGGGAAGAGTGCAAGTCATCTATATATATAATCTGGTCTGCTAAACTATAATCTGTTCAACCCCAAAAAATAGTTAAGATGTTGTTTTGAAACAGTCTTGCTGTGCAAGATTAGAAAGGTTTTTTATTATTTGGGTTTGGTTGGTCACTGGTATTAATCAAGAAGGGAAAGTGAAAACCGGACACTGGTTATATTTTTTTTATATTTTTGATCTCGAAGAAGACGGCCTTGATAGACTTGTCACACTTTTTATACTAGTAGCTATACACCAAGGGTGGGAGGAGATTGAGGTTGAGACCGACTGCGTTGCACTTGTGCATGCCCTTAGGGGGGAGGGAGAGGATCTCTCAGAATTTGGTCGCATGATGGAGGATTGTAGAGGGTACACGAGTTCTTTTACATATTTCAACATTCGGCACATTTTTAGAGAAGCAAACGGTGTAGCACTTTGCTAGTTGGAGTATTTTAGATGAGTTTTGAGTTGGAGAGACTCTTGTTATTATTCAGAATGTTCTTTTCGAAGATAAGTGTAATATTCTAAGGGTCAAGGCAATATGTCCCCCCCCCCTTTATGATTTTAGTTAATTATAATGAGATCTCAACTGAGACACCTGGATAGCCCAAGGTCTCACGTTTCCTTTCAAAATAATCGATCTAGAACCTTCGCAATCCCAGGATCAGAATCCGTTAACGCCATATATTTCAACTGTTCAGTTAGCATGAAGGTCAACGTCAGTCGTGCTGATGCATACACCCTAAAATAGTAGGTCATAATCCAATTCGTGCTAAACAATAATAATTCTGGGACTTGTACAGCTACAAGAAATAAGATACGTACATGACACATGTACATATATAGGGTAGTGTTAATCACACACCATATTTTATTTTTCATACACCTCATCTAAGATAAGAGTCGATCTTAAAATATATGCAAATGTTAGATTGTAAATAAAAATGAATTATACTAATAAAAAATAGATAAGATGTGTTAATAACAATATCATGTAAATATTGTGTACATATATGGCTGATAAAAAACGACACATGTATCATGCAAAATTGGCACTGCGCTGATCACCGTGATCAGGAAAGAGGTGATCGAAAGTCATGGTGGACGTAACGAGGTGAGGAGGAGGAGGGAGATGAGAGTAAGGAGGCATTACCGTGGTGAGAGGAACAAACCCAAGTTTTTAACCCCATGCCAGCTCGGGGGATTTTCCTTTGTGCGCCTGAGTTCAAGGCGGCTAGCTCTACTGGCAAGGGCAAAGGAATCGTTTGGTATCTTTCTTTTTACATAGACTTATAGTTGATAACTAATTCTATTTAATTCTGGGTTTTACATTGTATGTTTGGCGCGCTATATATAATGAAAATTTTGCATACATGAAGCTTTCTGTATATATTACAAATGCTACATCCCTACTACTATAAATCCAAGCAAAAAAAGTTGCACCAAATTGTGAAATGCTTATATATAATACACTTCATAAGTAAAGAAACACTTGAAATGATCCTCATAATAAAGAAAATAAAAATATTAACGAAGTTGGTAGTAAAGAAACCTTCACGTTTTTCGTTTATTCACCAATAACACATGCATCCCACGGATATGGGCTAGTGCATATTATTCACAGCCCTCATCTAAGATACATGTAGATCAATGACGACCTCCAGAATTCTGTAGGATCCTCATCCACTGAGACAGACTAGGAATTCCACCATTAACAACAGTTAACATGTAATAACCAGCTGGTGCAACCGAAGAAGACGGAGGAGCCTCCAACACTGCAGCTACCCATCCATGTACATCCCGCACCAAACTCTTGCACCTCAGCCTCAGTAGCCTCTGATTCATGGATATCGAGTGTGACGCGAATGGCGGAGCATAAGCAGTGAACTCCACCGCATTGCTCGGCTCAGTCCCCATCCAAAAACTCACATTGAACTCTCTACCATACCTCACGCCATAACGATCATTATGGCCATAGCGTATGGTCACATTAGTAGGTCTAAATCGATGGTGCCGACTATCCATGTAGTCTGGAACAAATGCTTGTAGCCTAAGCTCAGTTGGAAAATCCACGTTTTCGAAAATGTACCTATTGTGAGGGTTACCACCGGCGACTAAGACCCTCCCATCAGGTAAGAGAATGGCCGAGGAGTGATACACTCTAGGAATTCTTGTGGACTTGAGCACTGAGAATCTTCTGCCTAATGTCTTCTTAGGGCGGTAAAGGTAAGGCTCGTGTGAAGCATTCCTTGCATAGTTCCAACCTGCAGCACCATTTTTAGCTCCATTGATGATCAGGACATCTCCGGTTGGGAGTAGCAGCATGTCGCATAGGAGGCGTGGACCGGGCATGAACTCCATGTTCCACTTGTGTTTGTTACCTGTGATCACCATTGTTCCACAAGAGCTCAAGCCTTTCAAGTACCTGCCCTCTCTTGCTGCTCTATAAGCTCCAAAGGCCGCACCACCGCACACCATGACTTCAGCCTTTGTGAAGTTGTTTGTGTAGTCTAAGGGGAGAATGGCCGATGAGCCAGAGCTCGGGTAGTTCCTGGAGCCATCTCCGGGTATGCGTGGGTAGTGCTTGACCACCCTGTTCTCTCGGTAGTTGAAGAGAATGGAGTCTCGGTTGGCAAATATGAACAATCTGCCATTTGGACAAAGGTGAAGGAAGGGATAGAGGTTGTTTCCTCCTCCTCTTCTTTGATATGTGTTGCGCAAGAATGGGAAGTCAAAAGAGCCTTCATTAGTATACAGCTTTGGTATAAATTCATAAGTAAATACCCTTCTTCCACCTACCACAATAACCCGATCCTCGTCTGGGAGTAGTAGACTGGAAGCATACCAACGATCATTAGTCAGTGATAGCTTCGATTCCCTCCAATCGCAGTTAACATTTCCCCCACAAGGACTAAAGTATCGAACTCCTTGAGCGCCGCTCCCATGTCCTCCGGTTTGCAGAAGTGTCCCATTGCTCAAAAAAGAACCTGAGGAGCACCATGTATCAGTGGAAAGCTTCAGAGGTCTCAGCTTGTTACTAGAAATGTTGTACTCCACCGAGTGTGCATAACATGATGAGTCTTCTACGTCCCTGCGCATATTAGTACACCTAGTGCCATTGTAGCGCCTTCTGAGCCGGTGCCCAGAAGGGCCTGCTTCTGTTTGATCAAAGATCAAGACTGTGTTGTGGTGAGTTAAGGCCATATGCATTGCCACCACTTCGGTGTTCTCCAGAAGCAGTTGCCATTGCCCTTTCCCATCCTCGTTCGAGGACCCCTTGACTGCAGCAGTACATCCAATACAATACAATGTGAAGAACAAAGCAGCGATGATGGCATTGATTACAATCGGGAAGTGATTCTGCGGTGCCATGTGAGAGTAAGAGTGTACCTTCTGGTGAGTTTAAGTGATGTGGGAAGAGTGCAAGTCATGTACATATAATCTGGAAAAATAGTTCAGATGTTTTGAAACAGTCTTGCTGTGAAAGATTGGAAGCTTTATTTTATTATTTGGGTTTGGTTGGTACCTGGAAAGATGCAGGTTATTTCCATACTAATCGAATCAAGGAGGGAAAATGGATACTGGACTGCAAAAGTTCAGTCAATTATCCTAGAAGTTCTCCACGCTTGTCTAGAGTGAGTCTTTAGCTGATGAGCTGATCCCAAAAGTCTCCATCAATTGAGCAGAATGAATCTTTTGATGATTCAACAAAATTTCCAGGAATGGCAGAAAAAGAAAAATGATAATTTAAACCTAATAACCACTATTTGTAAAATCAACAATATGTGAAATTTATCTATTGAGCTCAAAACAATAAAATGTCATAGGTAATGCAGAAGGAAACTTTATTGACTGATTATATAATGTATATATTGTGTACATATCTGGACCCATGACATAACTTTTTATATATATTGAATTTAACTGGACCAACAAGAAGTGCACAAATAATGTTAAAAAGAAAGAAATCAAACAAATACAGAATCAGGATATAGCAGCAATTCTAACCCCACTTGTCAACCAAGACCTCCCTCTCTACTAGCAGATGTTCATTTTGGAGTTGCTTAGGCTAATAGATATGATGAAAAATCCAGGAAGACTTGAGATATGTACAGGGAACGAGAAACGATTGGGTTAGAGTTGAACAAGCAGAGGACAAAAACTCGGGATAAACAACGCTTTTTCTAGGAGAATTCGGGCGAGCTAATACTTAATAAAGCTTAATCCTGGTTTCGATGGTGCTTCTGCAAATCGGGCATAACTGAAGATCTTGTCCACAATCGCAGCATGTCTGTCAATTATATTGAAATCAAACTTTTTAAGTTTATTCTTTCATCAATCTCTGTAAAATGTAAACAATGCATAACTTTGTTACCTGATGTCCACAACCAAATGCCATATTTTTTGGATCGGTTAAGCAAATGGGACATACCTGTCAGAATCACAAAAGTCTGAAATTATGAGTATTGACTAGTGATGGGGATCAATTGCATCAACTTGAGATCTAACGGATACACTAATATACTGCTTATCTCCATGCCATTGTCAACATAAAAAGTATAATTCAAAGAATAAAGTAACTATTTAAAGAGATAGGAGTGTACATGATTGTCAGAAGCAGAAGCGGAAGAAGAACCAGCAGGAGGCGCTCTGCTATTGCTAACATCCTGATGTTGTGGCCTTGAAGGTGCAGTTGGACGAAAACTATTTGCACGTGAAGTTTTTGAGGTGCCAAAAGAAGCCGAACCATAATGAGGAGGGGGAAGCGGGATCCTATCTACAGCCTTCCCTCTTGTAACACTACACAAGCAATGTAACAAAATATGATTTGCAGATGAATTTATGTGACCAAGCTGCAATATAAAATTAAAGCCCACTATACAGAAGTTATACTATTACCCCAATATACCGAGCTCTAGCGTCGCTTTATACTGAGAGGGTATTTCCATAAGGGCTGCAAGAGCAAATTCTGCTTCTTTTCTTGAGCGGTCTGTATTCTTTGACATAATGTCTGTAAAATTCACAAACTGCAGAAGACAAGAAAATGCAGCATTTCTCAATAAAGATTGATGATGTAAAAGTACTCCATCAAAATGATATAGGCACTAACTAGAAATACTGACCTGGAAGTTATCAAAGGCTCGTGCAGGAATGTTATCATCAAATTCTTTCATCATGTCCCATGGTCCATCTCCAACTCCAACTACTATAATTGACAGGGGGTACTCACTACAATATAACAAGCACACCGTAAGCTAGATTGTTAGAGAGAGAGACAATAACTAAGGAAAACAAGCAAGTCATAAATGTTAAGAGAATGACGAGGATAAATAAGCATTCTACTCATTCACCTTGCTTTGACAATTGCATCAACAGTTTTCTTTTCCTGTGGGCTTAATTGGCCACGACCAGTCTCAACACTTCTAGTCACCTGTGACGATTTAAGGACTCAATATATTTATAGTCTCGATTTAAAATCATCATAAAACTATATCCCAATGTAAAGCCTTTTGCTGCCCAAACAGAAAGCTTTTGGAGTATAAAGATAGGAAATCAAATCAATCAATATACCTGCCCATCAGCTATTATCACTAATACATGATACTGACCACCACTTTGCTCAACTATGGTCATGGCCATTTCAATGATAGGGGCAAATGATGTGGGTCCTGTCAGAAAAACAAAAAGGGTATAAATCTACCAGAATCAAACAAACAACCAGCCAAGAAAGAGAAAGTGGGTTTGGAGGGGGAGTAAAAAAGTATGTAACCTGCAAGTCGTAGCTGAGGGACTAATTCTCTATATCGGCTCAAAACTTCTTCAAATCCGTTGCAATAGGTGTCCTCATCCGGGTAGAAACTGAAAACTTCTTGGTCATGGGTTGATGCTGACAGAAGGATAATATCACATAAAATCTCTATTGACAGAAGGATAAATTTGAAAATTAGTACAACTCTTAGATGAAATACCATCTCCAAATCCATAGCAAGGAATCATGTTATCCTCATCAAAAGAAGATAATGTTTTCCCGATAATAGCTATTGCTTGTTCATAGGGATTTTGCTCATCTCCAATGTGATGCAAACTTTTCCTGTGAAATGACCTAGCACCTGATACAAAAGCACGTCAATGATGTCTCATCAAAACTGATCAATAAGACTTCTAAGCGACTAGACTAGACATACCTGTCCACTCATTGCTCTTAGTGAAATCAATCCCAACAATAAGATTAGAAGACTCGAGACCAGCGCGTGCCAATGCATCTGTGACCTATCAAAGTACAAGAATAAAAGAAATTGTTACTAACTACTCAAGGTTCATTAGCACTTATAATGATCTGAAAGAACATTTGCTTCAAACACTGGTGAAATTAGTACAAACAAGACATATTTGCAATAAGTAGCTTTTCATTTGTCAGAGGATACAGTCAACGAGTATATTTCTGAAGTAACTCTACGCAATGTAACAGAGATACTTTAACGTCAACTATTACGTCAATTCAATACTTGTGATATCATGTGTATATTACCTGGTCAAGGCTGTTGTAATTATCATCTATCTTTGAGTACTTTCTTTCCAACCTCTTTTTTGACTCTGATCCCCAAGCACCACCACTATGGCTTTGAGATGCAGGTGCATAATGCTGCTGTTGCCCACCGTCATGACTTGGAGGTGCATAAGGTTGTGCATACGGCGCCTGTTCATAATTCTGATGATTCCAGGAATTTGATCTAGACGAAAAAGAAGACTGTCTTGACGAACTACTCCTTGAAGTTATCCCGCCCATCAATTCTCTATTCTATCATAAAACTGCACATTGAACAAATGGACAACTATGTCATCACACCAATCAGCAATTACAATTTACAAACCTCAAAAATCCTAGCAGATCAGAAGAACAAATCTCACAGGATTCACATCATGAACATGTATATTACTTCAAACACAGGGTATTACATTACTTAAATAACTAACAAAATGACTCGCATAAACGAGATACTGTCCAGGATCTTTGGTTTTATATTCTTCTCAGTAAAGTTGCACAAAAGCCATACTTGTGTCAAGAAAAAAAAAACTGCCAGCTTTATTAAATTCAATACGTAAACTGCCACAATCATGTGAACACAACTTTCATATTAGGATCAATATAACTCTGCAATAATTTTCATATAGGGATCCATATAACTCAGCATAATCTAGAATATTACATATTCCAGTTTCAAAGAAAAGTGAAAAGCAACAATCTTTTTGCAGCCAACAAACAGATACTTACTCTAACCATTCCAATTCTTCACAAATTCTACAAAGACCCAATCTTTTCCAGAACCCACATTCCACAATTCAATCAAAGACTCAATTTTTTTACAGCGGATTCATATATATAGTCCAAAATCCAGAAAACCCAAATTGAAGACACAATGCTAAATATGAATTGGTACCTCTGAGAGAGAACGTCAACGGTTGCATTTGCGGACTGAAGATGTCAATGAGAATGGTCTGAGGGTAAAACCGAGAAGTGGGCAACAGGTGCTGGAGTTTGCAAGACTGCAAAGAAGACTCTAGGATTGAAGTCTCTGAAAAGAGATAGACAGACACATAAGGACTTACGTCGTCGTTTAGTGGTGGAGGTCTTTACGACGAAGTTTCCATCAAGGAAAAGTAAGTTGTTTTTTTTTTTTTTTTTTTTTTTTTTTTGGATAAGAGGAAAAACTAAGTCTTGGTTTCTCATGATTGGCTGATACCAACCTTGGTTTTATTTTGAAAAAAATAAAATAAAAATTAATTCTAATATATATCCAGTTATATATGAATTGTAAAATAGAAATCCTAAATTTCACTCTTTTTTTTAATATATAAAATTTATAAAATAACATCACGACGTCAATATTGAAAATCTTGAAGAAAATTCGACAGGGTTCATCTAACGCATAACTTATCAATCTTTAATTCCATACTGTTGTTTGTATGGAATGAAACTTTGTTCTTGCTAATAAGATTCATCTAACTTAAAACGGTTGTTTGTATGGAATGAAACTTTGTTCATACAGTTGTTCGTATGGAATGGAACTTTGTTCTTGCTAATAAGGTTTATCTAATTCCGTATGGTTGTTCGTATGGAATGAAACTTTGTTCTTACTAATAAGGTTCATCTAACTCAAAACGTAACGTGTCTTTTATGTAATTGTTAGTTGAAAAGAGAATTGCTTTCAAGCGGTCTTTATCTTTCCATGTTATAATAGACTTGTGCAAACATCAATTAGTTGCTCAGTTGGTGTATTGGATAGCTGACTATACTGCTGTACTTTACCATAAGGACTTTGGCATAATGTGTTGGTCAAAAACTGTGTATACTTAGGACTCTAGGCAAATATCCTTTTTCCAATAATTGATGGATGACAATTGCTCAGCTCCTTCCCTCATCAAAAACTTGGACTTTGAAGCGCATAGGCACATGTTATGCACTAATGCACAAGATATGATCACACATTTCACACAGTTTCATCTACTGTATTGGTCTGGTATGAAAAGGCTATATGAAACATTAGAACCTGGAGGAAACTTACAATACTACAGCCTTAATCTTGCTGTGAAATGAACTGAATCCTGTTACTCATTCTATAACCAGTGAGGTTTAGAAAATAGAAATCTGAATTCGAGACTTGCGTGTATCGGTGAGTATTCTTAACCAAGATCCTACTAGGCTTCCAAGTAAATCAGTATCAAAATAGCTAACTTACCTTGTGATTACAATGTATATAGACCCTTTATACACTGAATTCATAGGTTCCTCGCATCTCTTCAGTGAGTTATGACAGAGAAGGTATGCCGAAAACTAATAAGGTTCAAGTATTAGGTTCAGATGTTTGTTTAGTCAATGGAATATGCAAAAAACCAGTACCTTTGCCAAGATTTCATGCCCAATCATATAGCTGTATTGCACAAACTATAGAAAATCGCTACCAGACTGGTATTAGTAGCTAGCTGTTTCTCAACTTAGTTTAGTCTTTACCACATTTACACCGCCATTTACAGCATATTAGCTGCTTAAGTAGTTAGCCATGTGTTCTCTTATTGCTTATCAGAATCCATGGTGCTCCCACTCTTTGTCTTTCTAATACCCTTTACTTAATTTCTTGTGTCTGATATCTACGAGAACTTAACTGTGGAAGATAAATCATATATCGTCTTCAATGAAGCAAAATTCTATTTTATGCACCCTAAACTCCAAATATACGGGATAAAAAATAATATAAACCTACAAGGGAAGATTTTATACACGCCGTCAGGAAGATTGTGGTCTTGGAACTAATTACGGCAGTGGCTAGGGTTCATCTTAGTCAAGTGACAGTTGAGACTATATTTGTCCAACAATGTTCTGTGTGGTTCCGGTTTTGGGTAAAGAGGAGGGCACAATTGTGTATAAAGGATGTTATACTATAACCACAAGAGCAAAACACTTCAGCATAAACACACACACACACATATATATATATATATATATATATATATATATATATATATATATAATCTGTTTACTCTAGTTGCTGATGTAGACCTCCAAGGATAAAAGATTTTCTATGCAGCACTTAATTAGCAAAGCTCTAATGGAGAGAGACTCGTATTTGGTGTGGTTTAGAGTGTGCATAAGGACCTCCTTATATAGTGCACTTTGGATAGCTCAAACTTTGTCCATCAAAGAGTTTGAGTTCCATTAGAAAACAATAATATTAGTCAATCTCTATTATCTAGTTTACTAGATAATTCGATTGTATTTCATTACTTATCTAACAATTTCATTTAGATAAATATATCATGATAATGTGCTTTTAATTCTCACAATGTTTATTCTGCATATATTATGGAAGTTGTCATGCCTAAGTCCATTCCAACAAAGGATTGGAAAATTTCTATGACAATCGATCGAGGAAACACAGCTTCACCCGAGATGGCCTAAACCAGAGAATGATGATCTCATTCATATATACTTCTTCGAGTTCGAAACTCGGAAGGATCCAAGTCCAGCAATAATCCTCAATCACTGCTGAGGATGAAGGGTGTTTGTCATTGTATGTTTTTCTTTCTTCAATCATCTCCATTTTTTTTTATATTATTTATCGGTTTATGATTCTTCTCGCATTTACTTGAACATCGAAAATGTTTGCTTGATCAGTTACTAGACAATATTTAGCATGACTATCAGTACTATTGATCAAGTGACTGATTCAAGTGGAATGTAGGTAATGTATTCAAATTAACAATATAACATGTATCGGTCCTATGATCCAAATAAGCACCATTGCATTTTCTCAGCTCTTTCTTGCTTCATCAATCCACTTGGGTTTGGAGTATGACTTGGGAGTACATGATAAGGTATGATTAATTTGCTGTTTTTGTTTTTTTTTTCTTGGTCTGGCAATTGGCATGATAGGAAAACTTGGAAATTTGATCCAAAGAAGTTGTTAGTTGTACGTTACTCTTGGAAATCCTGCGCTGTTTGTTTCTCTTCTCTGTCATGGCACTATCCACCATGCATTACTAGATTCACTATGCAAATTTATCTTAATTTTCTCCCTTCCATACAGTGTTTAGATACAATTTATAATCAGATATTTCAAAGTTAGAGTTAGTCTACCAAAAATTTTCTTATGTGTTTTGCTTTTCATGAGGATGCTATTTTTTCGTTTTTTTTTTTCCAGACTCCAAGGTTTATGTTATTTTGTCTATAAATAGGTACTCATAGCCATCATGCAGCATTCAGAACCCCATCACTTAGCTATGAGTTCTTACTTGTCCATGTCCATGGTTCTCCCAATCTTTGTTTTTCTCATACCCTTAACTTTCTTTCTTTTGATCAAGCAAAAGAAGCACTATGCTCAACAGAAGAGGTTGCCTCCTGGTCCTAGAAGGTTACCTCTCATGGGAAACCTTCATCTCCTCTTTAATGATCTACCCCAATCTGTCCTTGAACGCCTTGCCAATCAATATGGACCATTGATGTTCTTGCAATTAGGCTCAAGATCTACTTTAGTAGTCTCCTCAGCCCAAATGGCAAGAGAGGTTTTCAAAACTCATGACCTCATTTTTTCAGGTAGACCAAACTTGTATGGTGTAAATAAGCTCACCTATGATTCTTTCAGCTTATCTTTTGCTCCCTATGGTGAGTACTGGAGGGAGGTTCGTAAGATTGTGATGTTGGAACTACTTGGTCCCAAGAGAGTTCAAATGTTTCGTTCTGTGAGGGATGAAGAGGTTGGAGTTATGATCGAATCTATAACTCGGAATTCTGAGGGTCTCATCAATCTAAGTGAAGTGACACTTCACTTGGCCAATAATATTTTATGTCGTTCTGCTTTTGGTAAAAAGTATGATGGTCCTGCATGTGACAACAGCAAGAGCACAATTCATGAACTGCTTGAAGAAACAAGGATTTTATTAGGAAATGTCTTTCTTTCAGACTATTTACCATCGATGGGTTGGCTAAACAAGTTGAGTGGTCTTGAACAAAGGTTAGACAAGTGTTTTAAAGGTCTGGACAATATCTATGACAAAGTGATTGAGGAACACCGTGATCCTGAGAGGCCTGAACCAGAGCATGAAGATCTTGTTCATGTACTGCTTCGAGTTCAAAATGATCCAAATCAAGCAATTGCGCTAACTAATGACCAAATGAAGGGTGTCATCGCTGTATGTTTATTTTTTATTTCTGTATCTTTCTCTATCGTCTTAATCAGTATGTGTTTACTTGTCAGTTGCTAGACAGTTTGGCAATCTTGTAGTCTTAAAACATAACATGTTAAATATTAGCGAAAGAACTTTACTGATTTTGAAAAAATTGAATTTCACCAAGTTGGGAAGCAATTTCACAGTTTGGCAATGTGTATGCAGGATATGTTTATTGGAGGGACTGATACAACCACATCGATACTGGTCTGGATTATGGCTGAGCTAATTAGGAACCCTGTGGTGTTGACGAAAGCACAAAATGAGGTGAGAGAGCTCATCAAGAACAAAGGGAAGGTTGAAGAAAGTGACCTTTCTCCACTCATGTACCTAAAGTGCGTCATCAAGGAAGGTTTTAGATTACATCCACCAGTGCCACTACTTATTCCGAGAGAAACTACACAGACTTGCACACTTGAAGGGTACGAAATCCCTGCCAAAACAATGGTGTTTGTTCATGCAAAAATGATTGGAAGGGACCCGAAATGTTGGGACAATCCAAATGCATTCTCCCCTGAAAGATTCTTGGACAGCTCGTTTGATTACAAAGGAAACCACTATGAGTTTTTAGCATTTGGGGTAGGAAGGAGGCGTTGCCCCGGTATGAACTTTGCTGTGCAGGTTGTTGAGCTTGCACTTGCGAATCTTCTTTATTGTTTCGACTGGGAACTGCCTCATGGAGTGAAAAGAGAAGACTTGGACATGAAGGAAGCAGTTGGGCTTACGGTCCAGAAGAAAGTTCATTTATGTCTAGCTGCTACACCTGTATATCTTTAATTTGAACCCTTGCAAGTACTTGTATGGATTATGCTATAGCTCAAGTACTGAATAAGTATATGGATGAACTATGTAGGAAATATTTTACAACTTGACTTTTATTCTTATAGGTACAATAGATGAATAGATCGAATATAACAAGGGTACAGTTATCAAGTTTCTGAACATGGAGCCTCATCCTTTTCACCATAGCTTATCAAAAACATATGAAGGTCTTTGTATTAACTAGCTTAATAGATGTACTGGTGTAGCTGATAAACATAAAGGAACTTTCTTATGCACTGTAAGTCCAGCAGCTTCTTCCATGTTCAAGTCTTCTATTCTCATCCCACGAGGCAATTCCCAGTTGAAACGATAGAGAAGATTAGCTAGTGTAAGCTCAACTAGCTGCACAGCAAAGTTCATACCAGGACAACCCCTCCTTCCTGCTCCGAATGGCAAAAGCTCAAAATGGTTTCCCTTGTAGTCAATTGAGCTGTCCAAGAATCTTTCAGGGAAGAATTCATTTGGATTCTCCCAATATTTTGGGTCCCTTCCAATCATTTTTGCAAGAACAAACACCATTGTGTTGGCAGGAATTTCGTACCCTTTAATTGTGCATCTTTCGGTAGTTGCTCTTGGAACTAGTGATGGAACTGGCGGATGTAGTCTAAAGCTTTCTTTGATAACTAACTTAAGGTGCATGAGTTCAGAAAGATCACTTTCTTCCACCTTCCCTTTTCCCTTGACAACTCCTCTCACCTCATCTTGTGCTTTCCTCATCACCAAGGGATTCCTGATCAGCTCAGTCATTGTCCATACCACTGTGGCTGAGGATGTGTCAGTCCCTGCAATAAATATGTCCTGCAAATCCAAGGTTACCCATATGAACAAAAAGTGGTATAGTTTGAACCAGACATTTAATCAAGAATTCAAGATCGCTTAACACATTTTCAGTTTTTGGTTGAAGTAACGTAAACATGTATCGACAAGTAAAGACATTAAGATGCAGGCAGAATAAAAGGGAACATACAGTGATAACACCCTTGAGTTGGTCATCAGTAAGGGCTATTGCTTGTCTTGGATCTTTCTGAATTCGAAGTAATACATCAACAAGATCTTCATGCTCCGGAGTAGGCCTTTTTGGGTCAAGGTGTTCCTCAATCACTTTGTCATAGAAACTGTCCAACCCTTTAAAACACTTGTCTACCCTTTTTTCTAAACCATTGAACTTGTTTAGCCAGTCCATCCATGGCAGGAAGTCAGATATGCTGAACCCTCCCAACAAGTTCGTTGCCTCTTCAAGCAATTCAAGAATTCTGGTCTTGCTAGTAACACCTCCAGCACCACCATACTTTTTGCCAAAAGCTGAGCGGCACAAGACACTGATGGATAAAAAATGTGACTGTTCATTGAGATTGATGAGACCATTAGAAGTACGGGCTATATCATCAATCATATTTCCAACCTCTTCATCTCTCACGGAACGAAACATCTGAATCCGCTTTGCACTAAGTAGTTCCAATATCACAATCTTCCTAACCTCCCTCCAATACTCACCATAGGGAGCAAATGCTATACTGGAGTCATAGCCAAGCCTCTTTGCAACATACAAGAAATCTGGTCTGCTTGAAAAAATGAGGTCATGAGCAGTGGCGGATCTAGAGTCTAAAAGTTAGGTGAGCGGAAAAAGAAATTCATCAATAATAGGTAAAACTCTTGATAAGTCAAAACACAATTCTTACATAGGATTCATAAAAAATTCAAAAGAGATATAAGAATTGTAAATCAAAAGCATTAAAAGTACAAGATGCTCTATCTGAATTGCGCCCTACGATCTCCAGTAGACTCGAAATGATCAATCACTGTCTCTGAATCAATACCGTCTACATATCCCTTTTCAATGTGGAGCCTCATACAACCTGAAAGGTATCCGTCTTCCATCTTGTTTCTAAGCCTAGTTTTTATAATTTTCATTGCTGAAAATGCACGTTCAGTAGTTGCAGTGGAAACAGGAAGTGTCAAGACTAAACGAATCAATCTATCAACCAAGGGAAAAAGATTCGCCAAGTTTGTTTCAACTAATTGTCTACATAATTGTGCAAGAGAAGACAATTTCTGAAATTCTCTATTAGAAACTACTTGACACTTATAATGCTCTAATTGTAACCTTAAAGCTCTTACCTCTGATGTATCAAAGTTTTCAGGATAAAACTTCTCTGCAAGTTTGCAAATCTTGTCCATCTCAAACTTCTTAAATTGATTTTTGGGATCCAATGCAGAGCTCAAAATAAGTAGTTCTATAGCTTGCTCAGTGAACCTGTCATTTAGCTCCATCATTTGAACATCAATAATCACATTAAACATGTCAAAATGATAATAATGTTCATTTGTAACAACATCATGTTGTTGACAACCACGACCAGTACCCATTGAATAAGCTGTATCCATATTAGGCATTTCAAGACCATGATCTTCACCAAATTGCAGGACACTTTGGAAAAAGCTATCCCAACCCTCATCCCTCAATGCTTGAAGAAGTTCCTTTGTACTTGAAACCAAATTCATGGCATTAACAATGTCTTGTGATTGCTTCTGCAAGGCTTGAGAAAGTAAATTAGTAATTCCCATAATTTTGTTAGTGAGCAGCAAACAAAACACAAATTCAAATGCTCTCAAGGCCTTAAGGAAACCTTTTGCATCACCTCTTATACTTCCAGTGAGCTCTTTATCAGTCATCATACTTTGAAGAAGTTGAGTAATTTCTTTAAACACGTGAACTAACGTATTAACCGAAGCAAAGTGAGAACCCCATCGAGTCATACCTGCTCTTTTCAAACTACGAATTTGGTTGAGCCCTTTTCCAGTCTCAAGATCTCCATCTGCTAAACTTTCTGCAATTTCTGCTTCTTGGATATCTTTTAACAGATTTGTACGCTTCGATGAAGAGCCAACAAAACCAACAATGGAGCTTAGCATTTGAAAAAACAATTGCATATCAGGAACATCTCTAGCACATGCATTCAAAGCTAACTGTAATCGGTGAGCGAAGCAGTGAACATAATAGGCATAAGGGTAGTCATGAAGGAATAACGTTTTCAATCCATGAAATTGACCACGCATATTGCTAGCTCCATCGTATCCTTGACCACGAATATTTTGCACTTGGAGATTGTTTCTAGAAAGCACACTACATATATGTTTTTTGAGATTAACAGAAGTAGTGTCTTCAACACTTACAATTTCCAAGTACCTTTCTTGAATAAATCCATCTTCATCAACAAACCTGAGAATAATTGCCATTTGCTCCTTATGAGATACATCAAGTGATTCATCAACTAGGATACAAAACTTGGCATCTCCAATTTCTTGACGAATTGTATTCCGAATTTTGGTAGCAATGATATCTAGAATCTCCTTCTGAATTGATGGTGCAATGTACATGGCATGCTTGGGAGCATTTTCAAGAACAACTTTTGCAATCTCATCATTCATATCTGCGTAACCCTTTATCAACTCAATGAAATGCCCTCTACTACTAGAGTTAGAAGATTCATCATGGCCTCTAAAAGGCAAGCCTTCTTTTCCAAGATACTTCACAACTTCTATTGTTGTCTTCAAACGCAACCTATTCTGCCTTACAATTTCTGGTGGAAGTTTGTCAATCACTCTATCAATGTGTTGAGAAGTTCTCAATAAATTAGCCCAACTTTAAACATTCTTTCGATGAGCAGAATTTAATAGTCCTGTATGCTGTTCACAAATTCTTTTCTTTCCAGCCAACATTCTACTCCAATTGCAGCACCCTTCAACAGTGAATAAAGGATGCCTTGGTGGATTTTTTTCAAAAAGGAAGCAAGGAAAGCAGAACACTCTATATCTCTAGCTTCTGAATACTCCAACCAAGGATATAGTGTAAACCATTTATATCGAAAACGACGGTTATCACGTCCATCAAAAGTTTGTGGATAATTTTGTAACTTGGGTTGACAAGGTCCCATAAGGAGATACCGTCTTTGAATAAGATTTTGTTCGTTCACCGGCAATGTACAAATTAACTGACGTAATCCAGGATCAGCTTGAACATGAGGCTCTTTTGGAGCATCAACTATGATTGGAGGGTTATCCATCTCAGTTTCTGGTGGAATTTCTATTTCATTTATAGGCAAAGAATTAGGAGAATCAGAACAAGGCATAAATGTCTCTGATGTAGGTGCTTGATTATCTGCATCTTTCTTATAGAAAGAAAAAAGTGTCTTCATTCGTTTCTTGGGATGATGATCAGACATCCTATTATTAAACCAACAAACATAGATTATACAATGTTATGATCACATTATAATACAAATATACAATCTACACTGAACACATTATAATATAATCTGCAATCACTTATCACATTATAAAAATAAATATAAAATTTTCCCTAGTCCTGACTGTCTAATTTCCCAATTAACAACTTAGTCTCGACTCTCGAAATGTCTCAATATACAGGGTCATAGAACAACAAAAATATTTCAAATTCAACACACAACATTTTAGAATCAGATTCCTTGGAAGTTGGAATCCTTGCCAATCTCAAATTAACAATTAACTAAATGAAGTAAAGAGTTAAGAGTATAAGACAAGTACCTTAGGATAGAAATTAGAGCTCTCCCTGACTCCCTTTCTAATCTACAAATGCAAAAACGTAATTGAAAAAAAAAATCCCCAAATTATTCACCCTAGTTAGACAGAATTGAAAAATCCCAACATCGTAGAGGGTTAAGAGTATAAGGAAAATACCTTTGTAGTTATGAGATGAAGAGAATTGAGAGAGTGGCTGAGACAGAGAGATTGAGAGATTGAGAGAAAGAGTGAAGCCGTGAAGGACTCCTTCGATAAAGAGGAGCAGAATTATCAGTCTATCAGGAAGAAGAAAAAAAACTGAGAACAAGAGAATGGGTGTGCTCAGCAAATGGGTGGTTTTTAAGATGAAGAGAGTAAAACAAATAGGTTGGGCTTGGGTAATTGGATTGGGTACTTGGGTTTCAGTTTTTGTGCCCAGCAGAAAAATAAAAATGAACTGTCCCTTTTTTTTTTTTTCACCCAGCGGTGCTCCCATTGAGGTCCGCCCCTGGTCATGAGTTTTGAAAACCTCTCTTGCCATTTCTGCTGAAGAGACTACTAAAGTAGATCTTGAGCCTAATTGCAAGAACATGAGCGGTCCGTATTGACTGGAAAGCTGTTCAAGGGCACAATGAGGTAAATCATCAGAAAGATGGTGAAGGTTACCAATTAGAGGTAACCTTCTAGGACCAGGAGGCAACCTCTTTGCTTGAGCATTTTGCTTCCTCTGCTTCATCAAGAACAAGAAAGTAAAGGATATGAGAAAAATGATGAGGAGGAGCACCGTGGACAAGGATAAGTAAGAACTCATGGCTAAATGATGAGTTCCTGTTATTGATGTAGTAGTAAAACTAAAGAGTTTTTGTCTTTTTGAACTACGAAAATTAGGAACACAGATGGGAAACGCAACATATTATCAATAGTGAAGGAAAATATGTGTAAATAGTGATCTTGGATATCAACAAAATTTCGAGGATATTATATATGCAGTTTGTATCGAAAGTCTCCATAGCCCTAATGTATGGATAAATCTGACTATACAATATTATTATATAATGTATGGATAGTATAGGATCAAAATGTTTGTTAATGGTGAAAGGTCTATTTATGACATATTCAAAAACGGTGAACTGCCTAACGAGAGGCAAACAGGGGGGAAGAGTCTGGAAACCCAGATACTATAAGCATAACTAATGCTTACAGGCTGTATCAGAAGGAACGGGGTTGGCCGTTTTTTTCATTTTTCATCTAGATGCATAGATCAGCATACAGTAAATATTTCCATTTTAAATTAATTTATGTTCTTAAACTTCTCAAGGATGTTCACAGAGGAGGCTGGTCTCTAACCATCAAGATTTCATATTTGTACTGGTAAAGACTTTTAGAAATCGATAGTTTCTGTCAAATGAGAAAAGTATTTGTTCTTCTTTTGGTAGGCTAGTGGCTGGAGTTGCATTTCTTCAAGAATGCACAACAACATTTGCTCAACTACCATTAGTTATGCTCATTTAAATCCAATGGATAAGAAATAATGATACCAAAATTAAACTAAAATTATTAATTTATATTTTTTTTAATCATTTTCAAATGGCAGTTAGGTAAATTGATATTGAAAAGAGGACACCCAGACGTCATATCTTTCTCTCTCCTTCGTCGTCTCTTCTTCTCCTCTCAGTCCCAAATTCTTAAAAGTTTGCTGAAAATCCAGATCGATTTCATATTGCTGTCCAGCTTTTGGTTTCATATCATCTTCAACATGAGGGATATATATATATACTATCTCAGCTTCTGTTGGGGAAAACTACAATTCCTCTGAAATAGTTTCTGTTATGTAAATAGTAAGATTAATAACATCAATTGTAAACAATGATATCATCAAGGCATAATTGTTAGTTTGTTACCCTAACTTTTACTTTAGTGTCAATTTGCTACCCTAGCTTTTATTTCAACTAATTTGCTACCATAGCTTTTCTAAATTAGACAATTTGCTACCTTAGGTTTTATTTTAGCCAATTTGCTACCCTTCTATCAAATTTGCTATTTTAGAGTTTCAAGATTAACCAATTTACTTATCAAAATTTCAATGTCGACCAACTTTAAGCTTTGATTTTCATAATTAATTTATGTTTGGATGAAGAAATGAATAAATTAAAATGACAAAAAGGTAACAAATTGGCTAATTTTTTTTTTGAAAACATAAGGTAGCAAATCGGCAGAAATAATACCTAAGGTAGCAAGTCGGCTAATTATGAAAACTTAGGCTATCAAATTGGCTGAAATAAAAGCTAGAGTAGCAATTTGGCTAAAAAACCTTTCATCAGATAGTAAACCAATGATTTCGCCCAGAGGAAGAGATGACAGAAAAGAGAGAGATATGACGTCTGGCCGTTTGGGTGTCCTTTTTTCAGTACCAATTGACCTAATTGTCATTTGAAAATGATTAAAAAAATATAAAGTAATAATTTTAGTTTAATTTTGGTATCATTATTTCTTATCTATTGGATTTAAATGAGCTTAATCTAATGGTAGTTCAGCAAATGTTCCGTGGTCAGTTAGTGACCGTGTGAACGGGATTGAGATTTACATATCCCACAATTTTTTTTAGTCAATCCCACATTACCACATTGGTGAAGCAAAAATCGACATGCTTCAACGGTGACAAGAATAACATATGTAAGTTGTATGAGTTATTAATAAATTAAAAAAAAAAAACAACAACAACAGTGGCAAGAACAAACTATCTTTGTTGCCCAATACGCAGCGTTTCATATCTCCTGAAAGTCTGAAACGACAAAACGAAATCCCAAGACGACACTCAAACGAAGAACGGAAGAAGCAGAAGATAACCAAATCCCAAGACGCTGTACTTTGCTCACTCTCACTCTCACTCTCTCACTCCAATGGAAGCTCTTGGATTTCCTTCTCTCAACACTCACACCATTTCGTGCTTTAGTTTTCTGAAACGAACACCCACCAAACTACCATATCAAACAAACCATCTTTCAACTTCAAGACCAAGAACACCCATATACAGAACCCACCAAATTGTAAGTAAAGTTTCAACCTTTTTCATGTTCTGATTACCGGGTTTCTTTTCTTCTTCTCATGTTTTTAACTTGGGTTGTTTCCCAATTCAGCGGAGGAGTGCTACACGAATGCAAGCTGACAATGAAGACTTCGAGTTGAAGCAAATGAGAGACATGGCTGCTGCCAAGAAGAGATGGGATGCTCTGGTATGCTTTGAGATTCAGAGAGAAAGAGACAGACTTGCTTTCTTAATGTTACTGATTGTGATGTTATGTGTTGCATTTAGATATGTTACTGTGATTAATTTGGAGTTTTAACTGTTTGTTATAGATTAGGGATGGAAAGGTTAAACCTTTAACGCCAAGGGAAGCTGGGTATGCAATTCAGCTATCTAACAAAACCCTTCTTGATGTTCGGCCCTCTACAGAACACAAAAAGGTAGACACAGCTCAATGTAATGTTTCTTTTCTGTATTTGTTTTTGTGACTAGGCTTATATTGTTTCAATTGTAATAGGCATGGGTTAGAGGCTCAACTTGGATTCCAATATTTGATGTTGGTGATGAATTCGATGCTGGAACTCTTTCCAGAAAGATCATGGGCTTCACTATGGGTATTGTGCTTAGCTTGTCTCTCTTAACTATGATCTAGGTTTACATTAATTCTAGGCTTTATGCTTTTAATTTCATGACAGTTTCTGTGTGGCTCTAACATACATTTGAAATATTATTTATACAATATGTTATGGGCAAAAGTAATATTCCCTTGGTTACTTATATGTGGCTTCTGATTTGGCCATGTAACTAATCTTTGGTTGTTACACTCCACAATGTTACATTCTATCTTTTGCTTTTGTATAGGGGGTTGGTGGAGTGGTGTGCCTACATTGTCGTATAACAAGTATGTCAGGGTCATACAAATCATCTTATTTGTAACCGGCTTTGTTCATATGCTGAATTATTGAACTGGCATATTCATTGGTTTTTCCCAACAGCCAGTTCTTGTCTAAGGTTGATGAGAAATTTCCCAAGGATACAGATCTTATCGTTGCATGCCAGAAGGGATTGAGGTGTGCTTTGTGGTCACCTTATTGTAGTTTCAGTTTTCTGGTTATAAAAATGATGAACCAAGTTTATTTGCGCAGCAAAATAAAACTGTTATATCACGAGGCATTTGGAGTTCCTGCTTTGACATAATCATATTTTGGTTTTCATACAGTCGTGTGTTTTAATTGCATAAATAGTTATTGGTTATTACATTGTCATTCCTCATTTTAATTAATTATGACTCAAAAACTTTCTATGAAGTTCAATAGCACCAAACAATATACTGAGACAGGCTATAACAAATAGTAGTGGTTTCCAAACATAATGAAGATCACGTGATCATCATCTCATTTGTAGTATCTTCCCACAAAGTAATTTTCTGCATTAGCAGAAAGTTGTTAAAGGAGAAGAGAGCAATGGATTTAGTTTGGCCAGTTCTAGCCCAGTTGAAAATCTTGTAATTACTAACATATCCTTTTGAATGGAGAAAAGAATATCCACTTATAGCTATCAAATACTATTATCTAAATGACTACATATATGCAAAAATAGAACACAATGATGAGAATCACCTAGGCTGTACCTGTATATTACTCACCAAATTCATCACTGTCACATTTTACTGGCAGATCTATAGCTGCTTGTGAGGTGCTGTACAATGCTGGCTACAGAAACCTTTTCTGGGTTCAGGGGGGTCTAGAGGCTGCTGAAGAAGAGGTAGTTGTGCTTTCACTGTAATTTTGATGCTATTTTTGTAATTACCATTTCAGAATTTCTATTCTCTTTGGGTTTGTTGCTGTGAACCACTGAAACTGTTAATGTAGTGAGTCTCATCTTATGGAGCAGGATCTTGTCAGAGAAGGCCCTCAGCCATTTAAGTTTGCAGGAATTGGCGGGGTATCAGAGTTCCTTGGGTAACTTTCTGGTTTCTAGCTTTTCTTCTTTTTTGTCATCATAGGATGTATGCACTATGAACGTGAAACAAAAGCATATTATTTTCTTTTCTTCTTTATTGTTTCCTTGCCAATTGGAGAGACTCAAATTTAACTGTATAGATCACTAAATTGCAGTAGTCAACCATTAAAGATTTCAATAAAATGGCCCCGCTTTACAATCATTCTCACCAGTAACTGTTGAATAGGGTTAGCACTTAGCAGATGATGCCAACAGCATGACATTAAGAAGATTAGATAGCTGTCAGTTGCATAATCCGGTGATTAGGGTTGTAGCCTGTAGAATGAATTTGCTAAAGTTAACACACCAAAATTGATGTTGCTTTCCTTTCCTCTGTAAATGGGCGTTCCATTATTTTTGATTATGATGTTCAGGCTAATCCCTACCAGGTTATATTTCTATGATTTGGTTATTATACTTTGTAGTTTGTATTCTCATATCCTCTTCCATTATCTAGGGCATGATACGACTTTATTTAGTTTCTACTTTCTGATACTGTACAGTCGCTTAAGCTATTGATGCATAAATGTGTAACCTAATATCAGTTATATTATTTTATCCGAAAGTGCATTTATTTCTGTATCCCTCATTTGCAGTTGGACTGATCAACAAAGAGCTGCAGCTGCTAAAGAAGGGTGGGGTTACCGATTTATGTTCTCTGCCCGTCTGGTATGTCTTTCACTTAGTCCTAAAATGGTGCTGTTTAGTCGCCTTACCTTCAAGAGGCTAATCTAATATTTGACTTTTGTTGGCGCAGGTTGGAATCTTTCTCATTGCTGATGCCTTATTTCTTGGTGGTCAGCAATTAGTTCATTATCTTCAGGATATAAGGTCACACTGATAGCTGCCCATGAATGTATTCGACTGAATATCGAAGTACAAGAGACACTGGATCTACGCTAAGATAACAGCTTTGGAAGCCGGAGTACCTCAAAAAGCAGATTGCCCATTTTTGTTCACAGCAGTAAACGAAGTTTGATCTAAGCATGATTTATATTGTGTTGGCTGCGTGATAAGGAGATCAGTGATTGGGTCAGCAAATTTTGTTAAAAGACTTGTGTATATGCCTTGTATGTTATTATCAGTATTCTTTTTGCCCGAATATTTTTTTTCTACTTCTTTTAATGGTTTTACAACTAAAGAATGTAGACTTTCCCAGAGCTTTAATACTGAACAGTCATCTATAGACAATCGTTTCGTGTTATGGAGAGCATAAAAATTGTTTGCATGTATAATAGTTGTACTATCACACCACCAACTCTTAAGTAGATTTTGAATATGTTGCAAAGTTTTGTCCATAAACTTGATCTTGGGAACCACGAACAACACTTGAGTTCAGACCAAGGTCAAAGGTGTGGGAAGTGAATAGAGATATCATCCCTCCATTTTCTTTAGGGGTCTGCTCTTCCAAATGCGGGCAGAAAGCAAAGCGAGAACATGCTGTTGTCTGTGTTACAGTGTTTGACAAAAGCAGTTGTAGTTTAAATGATTAATGATACATAGAGTTTTATGTTGCTTGTTTACAGATGATCTTCTGTCTCAGGTTAACCGTGGTCTGGCAACAACAATCAGATTGGCTATCCTGTGCATTGTTATGCCAAAAACTTCTGTCATGTCCAAATCATCAGCTGCAGTACCAGCAGGAAGCTCCCAATCAAAGCTATGCAGAAGTTGTGCTAGAGCAAGCTCAATGCTGGCTGTGCTGAATGTAATAGCCGGACAACCCCTTCTACCAGCCCCAAAAGGTAAAAGCTCAAAATCCTGCCCCTTGAAATCAATAGTGCTACCCATAAATCTTTCTGGCTCAAACTTTTCTGGGTTTTCCCAAGATTCTGGGTCTCTTCCTATTGCCCAGGCATTGACAAAAATTCTTGTTTTGGCTAGAATGTCGTATCCGTCAATGGTTACATCTTCCATGGATTCTCTAGGGACTAGTACAGGTGCAGGTGGATGCAACCGGAATATCTCTTTAATGACAGCTTTCAAATAGTCCAGCTGATGAAGATCACCCTCTAACACAACTCTTCTTTCCCCAACAACAGCTCGTACTTCAGCTTGTGCTTTTACGAGGACTTTGGGGTTCATCAAAAGCTCTGTCATTCCCCAATCAAGGGTGATGAAGGTTGTGTCAGTTCCTGCAGCAAACATATCCTACAGTAGCAGCAGTCTTGGTGTCAATTTGCAGTGCATTTCATTTGAAAGTAAATATATATGGATTTCGTGGCTGTGAGTGAATATAATTTATACATCAGAAATTCTACACTGACCAAGATAATAGCCTTGACATTATCCATGGTTAGAGGCATATCAGCAGACTCTGTCTTTTGTACATCCAGTAAAACATCCACAAGGTCCTTGTGCTCCTCTGTTTGTCTTTTGGGATTGAGATGTTCGGCCAAAATCTGGTCAAAGAGTTTATCAAATCGACAGAATGTCTCTTGAAGTCTTGATTTCATTCCTGTTAAGGTGTGGAGGAACTCCATGGAAGGGAAGAAATCTCCAATAGAAAATCCGCCAAGCAATTCCTGGTATTCCTCGAGCATCTTTTGAAAACCATGCTGATCATACTCTCCACCACCTGAGAAATCTCTTCCAAATGCTACGCGGCAGAGAATATCATTTGCATATAGTCCAAGCAACTTGCTGAGATTAGTGGTGCCGGGATAGCACTCTGCAACCCGATGAGCCAGACGAGCAACTTCTTCTTCTCTGGCATGGCTATATGACTGCACTCGTTTGGCACTTAACAGCTCAAGTATGCAAATCTTACGTATGTGTCTCCAATAAGCACCATAAGGGGAGAAGACAACATCAGTGCAATTATAGAAGAGATGTTTGGCTGAAAAGATTTGTGGACGGCTTGATAGTGCAAGATCATGGGTTTTTAGTACTTCCTTGGCAACTCTAGCTGATGAAACCACCACAGTTGGGATCTCACCAAGTTGCAAGTGAATTATTGGACCATATTTCTCTGCTAAGGACCGGAGAGATAGGTGAGGCTGGTTTCCTAGCAGGTGAAGGTTGCCAATGACAGGTAGCTTTGGAGGGCCTGGTGGAAGTTTGAGTTTTCTTTTTCTTGAACTATCCTTGAAGAGGAATGTAAGCAAGACTATGAGGAAACTGAATGCCAGAAGCAAAGATGGTCTGTTAAGAAACTGAAGAAGATCCATTGGACCTAAGTAGGCATGTGAGTGTACCTTTATATCTGTGTGTGCATCAATTTATAGTTCTCTGTGTTCATCAATTTATAGTTGCTTTAGACACTCTTCTGTCTCACAAAACAATTCGTGATGCTGATACTTGACTTATGCACATGATAGTCAGTATTAGCCAAACGTGGCCGCCTAAACTATTTTGTATCATTCAGATTTTCCAAATCTTTATGGTACTTGTTTTTCTATGTGGAAGTTTTAGTGCTGATATCTATTGCTGCTATGGTGGCCCTGGAAATCGGTGACAGCTAGAAAAAACTACAAAACATACATGGACCTGAATGAGATAGAAGATAACAACTGGTCGGCTGGCATTATTGCACTTACCATCAAGATAGAGTTATAGAAAGATACAGTATATATGTTATACAAAGCTTGCAGACCTTATCTCTCAATTCTCACTTGATTTGGAAATGAGAAAAGTTGACAGCTATGGTGGGCATATCCATCTGGTAAGAAACTTCTGTGGAAAATAAGGAAACCTTTGCATATGTTCTTCAACTACTTGATCCAAAACAAATCAAGTCAATGTAAACTCATACATACTACGGGGGATCAAACATGTGTCTGCTGTGATACTAACACACATGAAACTAGTACTGGTATACGAAAATTTGGTTTCTATCCGCGGTTAGCCAAGTATGGAATAGCCACAGCTTTAAGAGGATGCCTTCGATGTGTTGGCATGCCAGTGGATTCAGTCATGTCTAGATCATCCCCGCTTGCTCCGCCAGGCAATGCCCAATCAAACTTGTGCACCAAATTTGCTAAAGCAATCTCATTAACAGCCATGGCAAACTGAATCCCAGGACAGACCCTCCTGCCAGCTCCAAATGGAATCAACCGGAGGTCGTTTCCTTTATAACTGACTCCATTATTCTCATTCAAGAACCTTTCTGGCTCGTACTCCTCTGGCTTCTTGTAAGTCTTGGGATCTCTTCCAATTTGCCACATGTTTACTACAATGCGTGTGTTGGCTTTGATTTTGTAACCCTTGATTGCCACATCTTGGCTGGATATCCTAGATAGTACAGGAAATGGAGGGTGTAAGCGTAGAGTCTCCTTGATCACAGCCTTCAAGTAGTTCATTTCAATCAAATCATCCTCCGTTATGTTTGCTCTGTTTCCCGCCAATCCCCTAACCTCACTTTGCAATTTGTTCATCACCCTTGGATGCCTTAGAAGCTCTGCCATTGTCCACTCTAGGACAGAATATGTGCTATCAGTGCCACCCCCAAACATATCCTACAAAATAAATATATGCAAGTAAATCTATGCCATGAAAAGGGAAACAAATAAGCAAGAGGTAGAGTGTGTGTGTTAGTTTTACTTACCAATATGAGAGCCTTTATGCTAACTCTATCAATAGGTAAACCAGACAAGTTTCCTTCTTGAATCTCAAGCAAAACGTCCACAAAATCCTTTTCATCCTCCTTATTTGGATCAGCATGATTCACATGACCACTTCTTACATTGGTCTTTGAACGTTGATCCACACGATCTTGAATCACTCTATCTAAGAAGTCATCAAACTGCTTAGCAACCTTGTCTAGTTTAGCTTCCAAACCATTAACACGGCTGATCCAAGAAAGCCATGGAATGTAGTCTCCAATATAGAGACTCCTCAACAAATCAGTAAACCCCCATAATAGCTCTTCAAACAAAATATTATTACCACCTTCCCCTACATAACCAGTACTGTACTTCTTCCCCATAGTCACTCTACAAATAACATCACTAGTAAGCATCACAAACATTTCTCTCAAGTTCACAACTTCTCCCGATGTTTCATCAATCTTGGTGATCATGAGCTTCGTTTCCTCTTCCCTCACGGCACGAAAAGAACGAACCCTTTTGTTGCTCAAGAGGTTTACGACACAGATACTCTTCACCTGCCTCCAGTACTCACCGTAAGGCGCCATGGCGACGTCTTTGTAATTGCAGAGAAGCTTCTGGAAGATGACAGACTTGGGTCTATTGGAGAATTCGACATCATTTGTTTTCATGATCACACTTGCAGCCTCAGCCGACGAGACAAGAACCAGTGGGGCAGTTCCCAAATAGAGGAGCATGAGATCAGGGCCATAACGTTGAGCTAGTTTTTGAAGTGATCGATGAGGGTTTGAGCCTATTTTCAAAAGTTGTCTGAGCACAAGAAGCTTTGGCGGGGAAGGTGGTGAGTTTTTCGTAGCAAGTGAGATTAAGGACCATCTCTTTAAAAAGAGGGTGATGAAGAAAACGGGTAAAACTAGTACTAATGTGATGGGAAAAGATTGCAGGGAAAAGAAGCTTTCATGGATCAACTGCTCAAGCATTTTCATCATCAGGAAAATTTTGTGTGTGTGTATTGTTATTACAGTTGACCAAAGATGGGATCCAAATTATATATATATATATAAGGATCCTCATATATATTGGTCAACTGTAATAAGGTTCCCATCCATCCCAAACGCTACAATAACAATTAACAAGCTTAACTGTTAGTCCAAGGACGCAAGAATAGAAGAAGTCTACTGATTAATTTGTTAGCTCTTTAAAACGTCTCCGGTCTTCTCAATCTCTAATCTCTTCACTTAAAATACTTGTGTTATAGCATGAACTCTTTGATGATTTCAAACTTGAAACATGGGGTGGTCAGAAACTGAGACTTACTGCATTCTTAAAACTTGATTTAAGCAGAATTAGTAAACGAACCAGAAATTTGCTTCACCAGTATCACACTATCACCACCTTTTCAATTTGATAATTTGTATTTAAAATTTCTGGCGCGCGGCTTTTGTTGAATTGTTAGAACTAATAATTAATTTGGAGCCCTATATATACTTGCACTTTGCGAGTTTGCGTAACGTATACTATCGTTATTACTCTTTATATTCACATATTTCTCTTGAATCAATCCAGCAAGAAATTAGATACCACAGAATAATCACAGTATAAGAAAATCCAGTGCCACGATAATTAGATAGTTTTTTACAACTTCGTAGTCCAAGTTATAGCCACATCTACAAGTTCTAGTTTGAGGCCTAGTTCGGTATTGTTTCGCTTTTAAAAAAAAATCAGTTTCTATCCGAAATTTTAGATTTTATAGTGTTTGGTAAATGAAAGAAAAACAGTTTTTTTTTTTTGAAATTTACAGGTCACTGACAGCAATTTTTAGAAGCAACCTGAAGGTTACTTTTAAAACTAGTTGTCACTAAAAACACTAGAAATTGATAAATTTTAGAGAAATTTTATTCACACACCTCTAATTGTTAGATACACATCACTTTTTTCATTCAAATTATATAAGACTTTATGGATACGTAAAATTATCAAATGAGACATTCATATAATTAAAAATAAAGAAATCTAGTTGAGATGTTTCAATATCAAATTTTTAATTTTTAGCTTAAGCTGATTACCAATATTTTTGACATATATGAATATTATTGAATGATTCATAATAATCGATCAATTTAGTATTACGCTTACGTACGCAAGACTAAGCATTCTCATGCTGAAAGTTTCATTAAGGACTTTGGTGATGTATTGTCTTGTTTTATTTTTACTCGGTAGGTGCAAATATTTTGTCAAAGGCTCCTTGAGAAGAAATTTTGTCAAAGAAAACCCATAAGAGAAAATTAGTCGAGGAAGATCTTAACAAGGTGAAACAGTTCGAGGAAAGATAAAACCATTTGAGAAAAATCTCATTAATATGAAATTCTTCTAGTCATGTGAGCAATGTTCTAAAAAATGCTAAGTGCTAGTCGGGCGGACAGCCGGCGCCTAGCGCCCAGAGGATTAATCGAACGCCTAGGCGGCTCCCAGGCGGTTTTCTATTTTCCATATTTTTAAATAGCAAATAAAATATAAAAATAAATTTATAGAATGCATTATAATGTTCTAAAATAGCAAATATACTTCAAAAATAAATAAAATGGTCAACTACTATGTTCTTAGAAATAAAAAAAAACAATTTGAAATAAACAAATTAGGCTTTGATGTGTTTTGATTTAAAAAAAAAAAAAAAAAAAAAAAAAAAAAAAACTAGGCGGCCTTTTTCGGGCTGGCGCCCAGATTGAACGATTAGTGGGAAATCAGAACGGTGAGCTGACGCCTAGTGTCTGGGCGGCGTTTTTTAGAACATTGCATATGAGTGAATGTTATAGCTTTAATTGAGAAACATTTATTTATTATTATTTTTTTTTCAAAAAACAATTGAGTAGTAGATTTAAAATAGGGATGTGTATTTAGAGAATATGTTGTGTATTGTCACTAAGAGTATTTTAAAAAGTTTAGTGATGTGTATCTAGTAAAATGTTAAAGTCGTAATTCTCCATGTCTTAAACTAGCGTATATAGTGTCTTAAGTTTTTTTTTTTTTTTTTTTTTTTTTTTTTTGAACAAGAGCAAATATCTGAATGTATTTTGAAGAAGCAAAGGACCATGTAAGATACATTAGATTTGTATAGTGTACCATAATTCATCATCTGCACATGATATATTGAAGTGTGAAAGTACCAGTTCGCCAGCAGATAGATATGGTTGCAAATCCATCAAGCTATTTGACCAGATAACATTACGGTGGCAGCATCCCTGGGGGATAGTCCAATTAATATCTGTCAAGAATAACAAGATCGAGGTATGTAAACCAGCAGGAAGCGGTAATATCATTGAGCATGTGGCCCACGCCATAATACATGACAGAACACCTTCCAAGGGGCTTGGTGACTGAATCATCATCATCTTCTTCAGCAACATTATGCATCATGGGAGTTTCAAACTAAGCACAACCCTGTAACCCAGCGTTGTTGATAATATATTCTGAAGAAGCAAAGGAGGGGGAGAGATTTCTTGCTTGTACCTTATGGGTTGGTCACTGTGTGCCCATAACTCGTCTCGTCTCGTCTCATCTTGAAATTTCAACTTTGAAGCGGTAGAATCGAAAAGTTCAAGTCTGTCCCGAACAGGGATAGCCTTGTCTTTTCGTCATGCTGTTGCTTACTGAATGCGCCCGCTATCCTCTGTGTCTTCAGGTGCAATTAGCAAGTCAGTGGGTTGGGACTTGATATCAATCAGAAATTCTGACCAAGGAAAAAGAGAAAGATATCAACAAGAAACGAAATTCGGCACAATAATGAATCTGCGACTTCAAGTTCCTAACTAACAGTCCATCTTTTCCCTAGATTTGAAAGGCAGATATGTTCTTGTTCCCACGCAGCGTCCTAGTGATCGTATACAAGCATATGCTTTGAGTAATCTTCCAATTACGAAGAGTATTTCAGACATCTCAATATTTCAAAGAGCTCACTGGATATTTCAAAATGGACTAGAAAACCCACTATTTTTGCATAACTTTATACACAATATATATCAAATGTAATATATCAGCAACCAAACAAACTCCAACTTCCTTGTTAACCAAAAAAAAAAGAGGAAAGAATATTGAAGTCACCTCCACAATATCAAATGTAATCAGATAGACAGATCAACCACAATATAATCTTCTTTATATGAGCCACAAGTTACAAGTACATATATATGCACTCGATATATATGCTAATATATATTTCAACAAGAGTATGGAATAGCAACAACTTCAAGAGGAATTTTTCTATGAATGGTTAGTCCGATGGATTCACTCATATCCAAATCCTCACATTTCGCTTCACCTGCAGGTAGTGCCCAGTCAAATTTGTGCACCAAATTTGCCAAAGCAATCTCATTTATAGCCATGGCAAACTGAATTCCTGGACAGATCCTCCTTCCAGCTCCAAATGGAATCAATTCAAAGTCGTTTCCCTTGTAATCTATTTCCCTATGAGTGTTTAAGAACCTTTCTGGATCGTACTCCTCAGGATTGTTGTATGACTTGGAATCTCTTCCAATCTTCCATGCATTCACTATAACTTGTGTATTGGCTTTGATGTCGTAGCCGTTTACTTTCACATCTTGAGTGGATTTTCTGGGCACTAATAATGGAATTGGAGGATGTAAACGAAGGGTCTCCTTGATCACTGCCTTCAAGTATCGCATATCAACCAAATCAATCTCAGTTATTTGTGATTTGTTCCCGACTATTCTTCGTACCTCATTTTGCAGTTTTCTCATGATACTTGGATGCCTTAAAAGCTCCGTCATTGCCCACTCTAGGACTGTATATGTGGTATCAGTTCCAGCAGCAAACATATCCTACAAAGAAAGTAGATATAGCAGCATAAATTTTATTAACATCTAACACAATTAACTATGCATCCTTTTCAGGTGCGGATTTTCTTATATGTCTATTTTTCGATCACATTTTCTTATGTTAGTAGTTCAGTTTTTAGGTATATATAAGTAGATCATCTCTGTAAATTTTCAGTCAAATTGATAATCATAAAAACATCAAAAACTGTGATTTAGAATTAAGAGCACGAACGGCTCAAGCTAAACAGATTCGGTTCGATCATTGATTTAATACATTTTCAATACCTTAAGGATCACCAAAGATGATCCACTCATATATACTTAAAAACTGAACGGTTAAGATAAGAAAATATAATCGAAAAATAGATCTATTAAAAATATATGCATTGTAGTTAAGTTAAATGATTTTTACCTGAGAAAGCCTGATTATATACGTAATAGGGTTAAACATCTAAAATACTTAGCATGCGGATTAAACATTTAAACAACTACATCTACTCACCCATGAGAGAGAGAGAGAGAGAGAGAGAGAGAGAGAGAGAGAGAGAGCGTACCAAGATGAGAGCCTTAATACTAACTATGTCAAGAGGAAAACCAAGCAAGTTCCCCTTTTGAATCTCAAGCAAAACGTCCACAAAATTAGTCCCACTACTCCTTGACCGATCGTTATCTTCATGTTCTTGAATCACTCTATCCAAAAACTCATCCAACTCTTTAGCCACTTTATCCAACTTACCATTCAAACCATTGACACGATTCCACCAAGCAAGCCATGGAATGAAGTCCCCAATACTAAACGTTCCCAGTAACTCTCCAAACTCCAACAGAACCTCCTTAAAAGTCCGACCACCTTCACTGAAATCCGTACTACTGTACTTCCTCCCCAGAGCCACCCTGCATACAACATCATTAGCAAGCCTCGCAAACATTGCGCTTAAATTCACCGCTCTTGAAGATGACGATGCTATCTCGTTGATCATGGATGTTGTCTCCTCTTCTCTGACATAGCGAAAAGACCGAATCCTCTTGTTACTCAGAAGATTGATAACACATATACTCTTCACTTGCCTCCAATAATCGCCGTAAGGCGCCGACGCCACGTCTTTGTAGTTGTAAAGAAGCTTCTCCAAGATGACAGACTTGGGTCTGTTGGAGAAAGTTAGGTCGTGGGTTTTCATGATCTCGCGGGCGGCGTCGGCGGAGGAGACGACAAGGACGGGGACGCTTCCGAAACGGAGGAGCATGAGAGGGCCATGGCGTTGAGAGAGGGATTCAAGTGAGCGATGAGGTTGTAACCCTAGTTGGTGAAGGTTACCGATGATTGGGAGCTTTGGTGGAGAAGGCGGTGAGTTCTTTGATGAAGGAGTAGTGAAAGACCATGATCTGTATAAGACAATGAGGAAAATGGCAACAAGCGATAGGGAGACCGTTTCGTTTAGATCCAGCAATGATTCGAGGAGATTCATCATTAACATCTTCATCTTTCTATCTAGCTGCGTAACAAATCCGTGTATGCTGTATTTGCTTTCTTGTATGTAAACACTCTTGTGCGCATATATATATATATATATATATATAGCTTCTCAGCTGCGGATGTCCTTATTTATTCTTACGGTGCGAATTTCCACTTTACACTCACTTTTTAATCGAATTTTCACATCTCCACTGTTTAGTATTTAGATACTAATGTATAGATCATCTCTGCAAAATTTCAGTCAATTTGGTTATCATTAAGGCACTCAAAACTGCGTTTTTCTGTTATAAACATGAACGGTTCAAGTTCGACAGAATTATGTTTATCTATTGGTTTAATCGAGTTTGAGTGCCTTAATGATAACCAAATTGGCTGAAATTTTGCAGAGATGATCTATACATTAGTATCTAAAGACTAGACGGTGGAGATGTGAAAATTCGATTAAAAAGTGAGTGTAAAGTGGAAATCCGCACCGTAAGAATCAATGTGGACATCCGCACCTGAGAAAATCTGTCTATATATATATATATATATATATATATATATATATATATATATATATATATAAAAATATATTCTTAACGAGCTCCAAATTAGCTGAAAATTTGTAGAGATGATCTACTCATATATACCTACAATGTGAACGGTTAAGATGAGAAAATCCGTACATTTTGAATAAATAAGGATGTTTGTATCTGATTTGGCAAATTGGTGATCGATGTTTTTGCGAATTGATGACACGAAGAATTGAGATCTTAAATCTTAGGTCTCATTTAGGCCAATAATGTTTTTCCTATTTTACGGCCGACATCCCAATTAATCAATTAACATACATAAGTCAATGGTCACATGACTCACATCTATCAGTATGTAAGAATCAAAACACTCTTCTCCACACAAAAAAAGAAAGCAACCACAACAACACAAATTCGGTCCTCATATCTATCATCTTGATCAATTGGACAAAACACAATACTAGATCTGAAAGCAAGGTCGGTGTTAATCACGTTACGTATTCACGTCGATCTAATTATTGATTCGTCAATTGTATGTTGTTCAGTATATAGCTCATCCTACATAACATTTGTAGTCTTCACTAAACACAATAATATCTCTTAGTCAGTGTCTTATTCTCATTACAATGTACTACATTTGCATATCAAATACATTCATCAACACAGGCCACACTTTCAATGAAAATATGGAACAGCCACGACTTTAAGAGGATTTTTTCTATGTATGGTTAAGCCAGTAGATTCCGTCATATCCAAATCTTGGCCTTTTGCTCCATCAGGCAATTCCCAATTGAATTTGTGAAGTATGTTTGCCAAAACAATCTCATTGACAGCCGTGGAAAACTGAATGCCTGGACATATCCTTCTACCAGCTCCAAATGGAATAAGTTGGAAGTCATTTCCCCTGTAATCTATATCGTTCTGAATCAGAAACCTTTCCGGCTCAAACTCCTCTGGATTCTTGTATGTGTTGGGATCTCTTCCAATGTGCCATGCGTTCACTATAACTTGTGTGTTGGCTTTAATGTTGTAACCATTTATTTTCACTTCGCGGGTTGATAACCTGGGCAATAGTAACGGAGCCGGAGGGTGCAAGCGAAAAGTCTCTTTGATCACTGCCTTCAAGTAGTGCATTCCGGTCAAATCATCCTCCGTTATGTCTTTCTGGTCTCCGACTATTCCCCGAATCTCTTTCTGCAGTTTGCTCATGACCAGTGGATTCCTTAAAAGCTCACTTAGTGCCCATTCCAGGAATGTATACGTAGTTTCAGTTCCAGCAGCAAACATATCCTATAAGAAAAAAAATTAATTAGTCGATTAATTCAGACGTCTAGCATCTAATATAACTTGATGCTATATATTACAAACGCAATTCAAAGATCATAAGACTACAGATCAAATCCACCTCTTCCTATTCTGTACGGTTATTTACGTATTTAGATAATTACTGTGTAACAATAACTAATAAGTCAAGGTTCCATGCAAACACACATATTGTATTCGTAGACTCGTAGTCTTGTGCATGAAACTTGGCAAAAGTGATCTATACATTAGGTTATAAAAACTGAACGACAGAGATGTGGATACATGACCGAAAAATGTGCCAAAAAAGGACTTTCACCTTTTAATTTCAGAACAAAGTTTAATTTCACCTTTTAATTTCACCGAAAAATGCTCTAGAGACACACGATTGAATGACATATATAGTAGATAATGTAATAGAAAAAATATTGATTAAACAAGTGATGCAGCCAGAGGGAGAACAAGGTAACCGTACCAAGATAAGTGCCTTTATGCTAACTCTTTCGAGGGGAAAGCCAAGTGAGTTCTCTTTCTGAATTTCAAGTAAAACGTCCACAAAATCCTTTTGGTCATTCTCAGTACGAGCATGGCCGTTAGTTCTACTTTCGGAACTATTTACATGCTCTTGAATCACTCTCTCCAAGAACTCATCAAACTGTCTAGCCACCCTGTCCAATCTAGCATCCAAACCATTCATACGGTTCAACCAAGCAAGCCATGGGATAAAATCCTTAACATTGATGTGTCCCAGTAGTTTCATTAACTCCTCCAGCAGATCTCCCAAACCTTCCCCGCCTGTATTGTACTTCCTACCCAGAGCAACTCTACTGATGACACCATTGGTCAGCGTAGCAAACGTTTCGCTCATGTTCACAACCGATGATGTTGATGATGATGATTCCTTTATCTTTTCCATCATCGAGTGAACTTCCTCCTCTCTAACAGCGCGAAAAGATCGAACCCTTTTGTTACTCAGGAGATTCAAAACACATATACTCTTCATCTGCCTCCAGTACTCGCCATAAGGCGCCGACGCTACGTCTCTGAAATTATAGAGCAGCTTCTCAAAGATGAACGTCTTGGGTCTGTTGGAGAAAGTGAGGTCGTGAGTTTTCATGATCTCACGGGCTCCCTCAGCCGAGGAAACAACGATGACGGGGATGCTTCCAAAGTGAAGGAGCATGAATGGGCCATGGATCTGAGCTAAGTCTCGAAGTGAGCGATGAGGGTGCAACCCTAGTTGGTGAAGGTTTCCGAGAATAGGGAGTTTTGGTGGAGAAGGTGGCGAGTTTTCTGTACTGGTGGAGGACCATTTGTATAGGAAAATGAGAGTAATGGCTAGAAGCGGTGCTAGTGACAAAGTTTCACTCATCTCCAGCATGTTGTTATTTGCAAGTGATCGGGTTCAAGTTCTTTCTTCTATTCTTTCAGAAATGAGTTTGAGTACGTGCTCACACTGCTGTGCTGGCTTGTGTTGTTAAATAGAAAACAAAACAGAAGGCTGACAGCAGTAGCGCATGCATCTTATCTTTGCAGGAGTTTCGTGGTTCTCGATTTCTTTCTGGTTACGTTCTCGCTCTCCATATCAACACGTCCTGATACTATAGATCTTGATTTTATGGAAGCATATGGTCGTTTGATTTGCGGAATGGAAGACTGGAAGTATCGAGAAAGTATGAACAACTTTCATGAAAAAAAATGAGTTTTCTCTTTTCTTTTGTTGTATTTATTTATTACATTATCTGACTAACAAATTTTTCAATAATAATTATGACTACCTTTTTTTAATTTAAGAAATATCAGAAAAGATAGTTCATGTATTGAGAAAGACAAACTAATTATTTTCATTTTTATGAACCAAATGAGGCCTAAAATATACATATATTATTTTTGTAGATAAATATGACACTAATGACTAGCTAAATACTGGCAAACAAGGGCAAAACTACACTTAGGTTTGACGGGGTCCGGACCTCTGTCAGCTTTTATGCAGACACAATAAAAATAGATGTTATTTTGACCAACTAATGATAAATATAGGTCTTTATTTATTTTGATCAACTGATCATCATCTTTACAACTAAAAAAGCATTAAAACAATAATTTATTTAAGGGGGAAAATATTATCATAAGACTAGGAAATCAAAGCTGTATTTTATTACCATTTAGTAGATTTTATTTTCAAATTAGGAAGTATTCATGTTTTATTTTTAATTTGTTGGTGCCTTATTGATTCAATTTATGTTTTAATTTTTAACTTATGATATAGTAAATTAATTATACGTCTATACGATAGAATGATTGTATTATTCTTTTTTAATGATCAAGAATTTTTTTTGGTAATAATCGGTGCTTTACATGTGAACCCCTTAACATGAATTCCTGGCTCCGCCACTGCCAGTAAGGTAATGAACTAATGACTAGCTAGCTCTTACATATAATTATATGCAGGACATGAGACATCAAATTAAGTGTTCGATTTTTCTTTCTGTAATGTGTATTCGTCGGTATACGAATAGCTAAGCTGACATTGTACGTAATCGTACATGTTTATCATGCTCGAGTCGGTCCATGGAATTATTAGGCAAAAGTTCTGCCGTGTTGGTTGGGAGTGTGGCTTTGGTTGATACTTTGGAGCCATTTAACGGTGGTCAAGGTCTCATTCATTGGACTAATCATGCAGGCTAGCTTCTTTGGCCTTGGTATAAATCCTTGCTTTCTTATACGATTCAAATACGGTAGCCATATATTCATGGATGTGAATGATGAGCGGTTGTAATCGAGTAAGTCGGTTTGAATCGAATTCTTAAGCCATTCCGGCATTTTCCTCTAAACGATATCTTGATGATATAAGTCGTGTTTGAATTTTCCTCTATACATATGTGCATAACTTTCTGATCCTTGCATTACAGCAGCATGATTTCATGTGCAGTTTGTCAAAGCAGTTTGGAAGTGCTTCTTCTGTAAGCACCTGCCAATTGCTAACGCATAAAGCACTTTCATCGATCACTTTGTGCCAAAACGTCGTCCAAACTGCTTCCTCATTATGAAGAACTGATTCCTACAAATTACATCATTTCTATTTCTAAGAGAAGCAAACACTGACAACAGAGAATGACTGATGATGATCTCTGGTGAACTTCTTCTCTTATTGCTCTGCTTCTAGAGTCGTACTCAATGCAGTTCTTCCCTTAATTGTGTCGATTAATATTATGTTCATGTAATCTTGTTCCCAATTTTCAATCTATGATTATATGATTAAGATTAACCAAAGGAAACCATTATTGAATGAACCTTTTTTGTTGTTGTTGCAGTCTGTACTGTTTCATATGATCATCATCATAATAAGACCCTTATCAAGGTAGAGTGACGGTGTCTACCAGGAACTGAAAATAGTAGAATACAGTGTAAAAATGATGCTTGTTATAGTACCTCGAGTTTTAACCAGCTACGGAAAGAGTAACAAGAGAATGCAAGCAGAAAAGTAGAGCAAGGCAAGAAGGTGTAACCAAATAGGCCTAGTTCATACCAGAAAGATAAGATAGACGTATATCCTGACCTTTCACACAAAAACAGAAGCAGAAAGATTCTAGAAAGACCTCGGTTTTGCGACAGCCACAAGAGGAATTTTCCTATGCGCAACAACACCGCTGCATTCGGTCATGTTTATGTCCTCCGCACTTGTTCCAGCAGGCAGTTCCCAGTCAAACCTGTGCAAAATATTTGCTAAAACAAGCTCATTAGTAGTCATGGCAAATGAGATTCCTGGGCAGCCCCTTCTACCAGCTCCAAATGGGAGTAATTGAAAGTCTTGCCCTTTGAAATCCACAGATGAATTCATGAATCTCTCCGGTCGAAACTCTTCTGGTTCATCCCACTCTGCTGGGTCTCTTCCAATTGCCCAAGCATTGATAAAGACCATAGTTTTTGCTTCTATATCGTGTTCCATTATCTTAACATCTTCAGTTGATTCACGAGGGGCGAGTAATGGTATTGGCGGATGTAGCCGAAGTGTCTCTTTGATCACTGCTTTCAAGTAGTGCATGTTATCTAAATCACTTTCTGTGATGTCTGGTTTGCCTTTAGCAATTTCCATCGCCTCATTTTGCAGTTTTCTACAAACTCTGGGATGCCTCAAGATTTCGGTCATTGCCCATTCTAAAACTGTGTATGTTGTATCAGTTCCACCAGAAAACATATCCTACAAGAAGCCAAGTAGCACGATTTATAATCCATGTATGGTGAAAATGTAGACATTCTCAGCAACTATAAGATAACCAACTCAAGTAACAACAATTATAGTAATTTGGACACAGCACTTGAATGAATTGTCTGCTCTGATACATATACTGTGCACTTGAAATAGCTAGAAAATCGGTATGGCACTGATTCATGGTCATAAGCAATCTCCTTTATTTGGTGCTCGACTGCTCATTTATATATGCCTTACTGGTCTTTCAAAGGGCCGGAGAGATCTAAGATTATGATGAGATTCACAGTTTAATAAACAACATTGAAATTTTATTGATAACTGACAGAAAAGTCGACAAACTACACATTTAACATTAAAACGTCAATTTCTGAATGACCTCCTACTCTTGCCTTTTTGTTATGATGTTTAAGCTTTCAACTGACCTTACTAAGTTATTGCTCAAGTACGTAGTAGCTTCACATGCTCTCCTTGAAGTCCAAAACACTCCCGCATAAAAACTCAAGATCTTCCTTGACGAAGCTCATCTAACAAACCAATCTATTCACAATTCTATTACCAAACAACAGATCTAAATATACCATTCGGTGCTTAGCTAGTTGCTTACCAAATTCTTTTAAAAAGTAATAACTTGGAACTAAATAGGTTAACAATCCCATGGTGCTTAGCTAGTTGCCTACGTATTCTATAAAAAGATAATAACTTGGAACTCAATAGGTAAACAATCCCTAAATACTTAGGCAGACTGTGGAGTAACTGGTAGTCTTGGACACTAAACCAATCAAATTTTAAGGGGTAAAGTTCTAAGAAGCAAATAGAGGAACCACTTCCAAATTTTATGTTCTTGATCTCACCTAACCTCAAACTTTCCAGTTTCAACTCTCAATTCTGAATATTCCTAGTTCTTAGAAAATGCAGGCACACATTATTGCTAAACAAATGAAAGAAGCTACTTAACAGCATTCCATCACTAAGACAACAGTATTCAATCACTGATTAGCAAAGTTCTTGCAAGCCAAAAGAAGCTACTCACCAAGATGATACCTTTAATGCTATCTCTAGCAATCGAAGAGCCCTCATTGCCAGAGCTTTGAACTTCAAGCAGTACATCCACAAAATCCTTCCCACCCTCTCCCCTCCCATCTCCACCACTGTCTCCTCTCATTTTCAAAACCCCCATATGCTCATCAACCACATCATCAAGAAACCTATCAAACTCTTTGGCAAGTCTCTCAATTTTCGCATCCGAACCATTAATCCAATCAACCCAAGCAAGCCAAGGAACATAATCCCTCATATAGAAACCCCCCAACAACCTCATCAGCTCCCCAAGCATCTCCCTAAATTTAAATCCACCATACTTCCTCCCAAAAGCCACCCTACACATCACATCCACAGTAAACGAAGCAAACATCTCGCTTAAATTCACAGATAATGACACCGAAGTTAAACGCTTAACTTCTTGTATTAGCAACCCCAGCTCTTCCTCTCTTTCAGCTCGAAAAGACTGAACCCTGTTGGAGCTCAATAGATGAACAACACACACCCTTCTTGCGCTACTCCAATGCTCACCGTAAGTAGCAGAAGCTACACCTTTCCCATTGTACAGCAGCCTATCGGAAGCTGACAATCTGGGCCGGTTGGAGAAGACGAGATCGTGGGTTTTCATGACGTCACGGGCGTCGTCGGCGGAGGAGACAATGAGGACTGGTTTGACTCCAAAGTGGAGGAGCATCATTGGGCCGTAGCGCTGGGCGAGGATGTGTAAGGAGCGGTGGGGGAGGCGGCCGAGCTGGTGGAGGTTGCCGATGATTGGGAGGCGCGGCGGTGAAGGAGGGAGGCATTTGTTGTGGGTTTGTGGTGGTGCGGCGGGGACGAGCCATCTGAGGAGGAAGATAGTGAGGAAGGTGAAGGGGAAGACGAACGTGAATAGAGTTGAGATTGCTACTGGTGGGGGTGGTGGTTGCTCCATGGTCAAAGATCGAGCCTTTGTTTCTTCTACATAGCTGGTTTGGTCGGTCCAGTAGCAGCGGAAGTGATGACTTTGAATACACGTTTACTAACTTGAAATTAAAATTATCATGAATCGATATCAAGAATAATCGGTACGAGAATATTTTATACCATTCTACTGTTTACTTATCATAAACAATTAAAACATGAATGAAACTAATTACGATTGATGTTATTTACTTAACATATGGAATCGAAATTAAAATTAGTTTGATTACTAAAATACTCTTATAAGAAATGAACTTAAAATACCTCTAAAATACAATATATATTTTTAGGGTTAGGTAATTTAGAAATATTATAATTATGTGAGGATATTTTGGGGAGAAAAAATTGATTCAATTACTTTAATTCTAATACCAATCTCCCCCTTTGGGTATCGAATAAGGAGTTTCATCATGAATCAATTCATGATAAGCAAGTGGGACCTACATCCATTCCAATACCTTAACATGTTAGTAAACGCCATAATTCATCAATTCCGTAATCAATTACACAACTCTCAATTTCATTCCAAGTTAGTAAACATGCCTTGAATCTCTGATCAAATACTTGCCTTGCTCCAACTTAGGACTCCCCTCTTAACACTTTTCACTTGTTCCTGCAGCAACTTTGAGACAACATTTTAGTTTAATGAAAACATGTTAGGCTGTAAATCGGATGAACATTTGTAGGTGTTTTTCCATGTCGTTCCGTATATTTATTTATTAGAATTACGAAACTAAAAGTTAACATGTGGTCAAACAATAACTACTCGGGTAACTACTTTTGTTTATAAAACTTTAACACCGTACAACACTGGTTTTTGTGTGTGTGTGTGATACCAGATGCTAAATAGAGAAGCTACTGGGGTAACACATTTGTAGTAACTCATAACATTATTGGTTGTATTGATACTCAAGGAGAATAAAGCTATTTCTGAGGACTTGTACAAGCCAGTATACTAGTAAAGATGTGATAGAAAGTAAAGTTTCGTATACAAGCAAGTATACTACTACAGATGTGATAGAAAGTAAAATTTCATATACAAGCAAGTATACTAGTAGAGATGTTATAGAACGTAAAGATTTGTATACGTTACATTAATTTAGACTAGCCTTCCTACCCGCTTGTATGTGCGTGCGGAAGTGCGTTTTCTTATTTTGACGGTTTCGTTAACCAATTTTCAGAAAATTTGATGGCTTGTACATCCGGGATTATGTCAAGATATGACAAATGACACCTTATATGATACTTTTTAGAGTAACTTGTGTGTACATTCTATAGTTTATGTGGTGGACCTTGGCTAATTTATGATTGTTAAACATAAATAAACATTAACTTACAAATGGACATATCAGATTTTGCATAAATAAGACTTCAACTAATTACAGGAGGGAAACATGCCAAAGTGATGTTTATTTATCTCATCATCAACGATAGAACATAGCAAATTGTCCACAATTATGTATTCTTTTTCTTTAGCTTGCTGACTGTCATTCCTTTTCAATATTCTGAACTTTTTTCATCCCCCTCTGCGCAATGCCCTCTACTCCTCCTACTTACTTTCTTTCGTTTTCTTCTCACACTTTCATCTGGTTCCTTTTTTGTACCTTCTTCCATGATTTTGCAATCAATTAAAAAATAGTGTAAAAATACTACTGCTTATCTCAAAGAGTAAGGAGTTCTGCCATCTTCATTTCAACAATGAAACTACAAAAAAAGTATACCTTATGAACAAAAAATAAGTAGTACATATTAGACTATCAGGCCATGAATATAAACACAATATACTGGAAAGGGAAATGTTCAAGAACAGTACACCACATATGGATCACTCCGAAAATGAGTACATCGTCTTTCAAAAGAATCAAACCAGTACATGAAGTTTTAATTACCACTCAAAATGAGTACATTCCGTTACTTACTCTGTTATCTAATATGTTTTCTGTTAAATTTGAAGGGTGAATTCGTCTTTCTAGATGGAGGAACCAAAATATAATAATTTATATTCAATTATCTCCTCTTAGTTCTTTCTTTCTTCTTTCCTCTGCCTACGGTGAAACCAGTAAAACCTACAACAATTTGGCAAATCCAGACAATCACAAAAAAGAGAAGCAAGACCAGACCCCCAAAATGCCAGCAAACACATGTCTTATTACTCCACCGTCAAACAATTTCCCCATCTCTGACGTTCAATACGTTTCTCTATCTAAATTCACACATTTTTTTCTTTTGATTTGGGGTTGATGGATGGAGTGGAGAACAGAGGAGTTTGAGGATTTATGGCTTGATAATGTTTTTCTAGGTGGGTGTGATCTGGTCTTTTAGAGAGTGATGTGGGTCTGAGAGATGGAGGAGAATCAATTGTTCCTTTTTCATGAACAAGTGAATCTTGCAGATCTCTCTCTCTCTCTCTCTCTCTCTCTTATCTCCAAATTCTCGTTTCTGCTTTGCGAATTATGAAGGGTCATTGCTTTCGGGTTGGAAATGGCGGCTACCATCATCTTGGCTCATATTGGATCGTAAAGTTGGAAGTTTTGAGCAGAGACGTGGCTTTTGTGGGAAGCTGCATTTTTTATGTTGGTCTGGGTACTGGGAGGGGGTGGATGAGAGATAGAGTGTGTTGAAAACCTGTAATACCCTTCAAAAAGTTATTAATTACATTGCGTTAATGGTGTTAACGATGATATGTACTAAAACAGTGTTCAATTCTGAAAGTCATGATCCAATTTGAGATTTTTTAAAACTTGATGTATGAAAATTAGGATTCGAGCATTTGTCATGTACTGTTCTTAAAATTTTCACTACTAGAAAAACAGAAACAATGAATCATAATAGCAAGCTGTAATATTAGGCTAACTTTGAACACACCATTGGAAACCAAGTGATGGCAGAAAACATAAGAAATTGTTCTGATGCATGCAAATGGAAACCGAGTTTAATGGTGAAGAAAAATGGAAAGAAAAAGTAACCTGGATCCAAAACCAAGAGAATCATGATAGCAAGCTGTAAGCCCCCTTTCTAAATTAATCAATCAATCAATGAAGTTAAACATGCAAAAAAAATCATTTCAGTTAGTTAACAAATATCTATAATAATTCATGTAAATTGTGTAACATATAACCTGAGGAGAGTATGCACCATAAATAACTGGAGGTTTCACCAAATACACCAGCAATTTCTTTAACCATCAAGTATAAGCTTTGCTTAGTTCATTAGTTCAATACAATAAATTTAATCTGACTTGTTCTTTGGAACTATGAAAGAGAAAGACCCAATATCATGTACTTCGAACAATAAGGTTACAAAGAAAAGAACTGAAGACGTAAATAGATCATAGAAACAACCCCAGGGATTATATATCGAACCTCTTTTGGCTAAGAATCCGCGACATAAGTCGTCTGTTCAATTTCTTGCAAAAAGAAAATCATATAAACCCATTTAATCTTCTCCACTAATTATGTTCTTTTCTATCATGCACCAACCAAACAAACAGAGTAGATTAAATTATAAATCCATTAAATCGAATTGATCTCAGTTTCAGGCTCTTACACTGTATCTCAAAACTTCATCCAATTCCGCGGTAGTTCTTCATTCAAAATCTCAATCTACTCGTTTGACATCCAAAATAAAAAAAATGAAAAATGAAAAAGAAGAAGAGGATTACTAAAAGAATGACATACTCATAGAACCAAAACAGTATAGTACAATCTCCATACCTGAAATCAGAATATATCAAAACCCTAAGAACATAAGCTTATACACATGAAAGAATCAATCTGGCATGTGAAATAATCAATCTGCACATGAAAGACACCCAGCCCATCATCAACATCAGATGAAATACGGTAGACTTTGATGTAAAAGATTGAAATTGCACAATTAAGTAGAACCAATTGAGTACCTGAAAGTGTCTAAGGGGAGTGAGAGCAAACATTCTGGCTTGGTCGCTTGGGTCGGGTTTCAAAAACAGTCGGGACCCTTTTGTAGTCAGAAAATCGTGGTAACTGCAACTCTCTGATAACTTCTCACGTTATTTTGAACTTCTGATCGATTCCCGATAACTCCCCGTTGAAACCGAATGCGTTCGTGCTATTGCACGTTTCTTCCCAGATATAACTAATATTTTTATTTAATTTATTTCCTTTTCCTTTTCTTTTGGTTTTTACTATAATAGTCCGGTATTTTTATGTGAGAGTGAGTTTATTAAGAGGCAGATTAAGCGGTTCACATTTTGGTGAATTTTCTGACCTCCTCATTTGATTGTAGTAGAGATGTAGAAATGTGATGTATACCTTGGCAGCAGCTTGGCTAATTATTAATCTTTTTTTTTTTTTTTGGTTACAGGCTAATTATTAAACTTCAAATTTTTAAATTTCTCTATCAACTATTTAGATGTCAGGATGATGTCAGTAAGTTTGTTAATTATTATTTAAATTTACATAAATTAAAAAAATAAATTAGGTTCCGAATGCTTAACGCGTGCCGAATAACTCTCCGAATATCCGATGCTTTTATAAAGAGGATGCTAAACTCAACCACGGTTAAATCCCCCAATGACCTAAAACATTACGGAAACAACGTTGGGTTGAGCTGGATAATACGAATCCGTCAAAACCCACGGACAACAACGTGACACGTGTACCGTCCAATTTCATCTCACCCCTCACCACCCCCACTTTATTAGGTTAAAATTAGGGTTCTCTCTCTCACAAAAACATCATCTTCTTCAATCTTCAGATTTTGGCTACCTTTTTTCGCCCCAAAAATTTTCTTCTAGAAATCTCCGATTAACCGATCTGCGATCATGGAGATGGAGCGCGTGGTGGAGTTTCCTCACACTCACATGGATCGTCGTCCCCGAAAGCGAGCGCGTCTGGGCTGGGACGTTCCTCAGGCCCCAAAGGTATAATCTTTTTCACCGAGACTTTTCGTTCTGATTCGATTTTCTTGCGGTTGTAATAGATCCTAAAAGGCTCGGTTTTTCATGTTGATTTTGTTATTATTTGTGATTAAAGCTCTTGTTTTCCTTTAATTAGATCTGTAATATATGTTTCTGATGATTTTTGTTAATTTGAAGCTTTTAATTCGATCTTTATAGATCGGAGCCTGGATTTACGATTAATTATATTAAATCTTTCTTAAAATCTGGTTTTGTAAGTATTGAAATTGAGTTATGGATCGATTTAGTCTTTTTTTTTTTGTACAAATAATTTCTTGTAGCAATTGCTGAAAGCTTGGAATTTGTTCTTTTGATTTGTTTTTTTTTTAAATCGCTGTAGATTTATTTGCTAAAATCTTGGATGTTTTTTTTATGAATAATTGATTTCGAGAATAATCTGTTCAAATTTGTTAACTCTCCTTTTATGTATTTGAAAAATATGCTATTGTTTTATTCTAATTTAGCTTTACTTCATTGTTTGGATATTATTGTGGTTTCCATCATTATGTTTTGGATCGTTATACTGCATGTAGAACGTTTCTTATGATTTGTGAGTTTGGTCATGTTATGAGATTCTGATGTGGCTTGAGGGAATGGATGGGGTTACGGTATAGGGGTTGGCAGAATTTGACTTAATTTTGAGTGGTACATGAATGGATGGCTCTGTGTAGGCTCAGGTAGGAATGTATTGTGGACAAGAGGTTGGGAATATGACAAGCTTTACTCCTTTGATGGCACCCTCACTCTACACTAGTTCTCTATTCAATAAGGAAGTAGCTCGAAATGGTTCACCCCCATGGAGAGAAGATGACAAGGATGGGCATTACATGTTTTCAGTTGGCGAAAATTTAACAGCTCGCTGTAATTACATCTCACCATCATTAAATCATTTGCATTTTTTGGTTTTTCTGAATCTTATAAAGTTCAGATGATCAGTTTCTTAGTTTTCTTAGTTTTTTGAGACTTCTCTTCTAATGAAGTTTTTATCAACACATCATCCTGTTTTCCATTTATAAAAATCACTCCGGTTTGTTTAGGTTTCTTAGTCTTGTATATTTGTTTTAATGACTTAGTTGTGGATTTTTATACTGCTGTCACCTATTACAGATAAAATCCAAAGCAAAATGGGAGAAGGTACATTTGGTCAGGTTTTGGAGTGCTGGGACAGAGAAAAAAAGGAAATGGTTGCCATAAAAATAGTCCGCGGGATCAAGAAATATCGTGAAGCAGCTATGATTGAAATTGAGATGCTGCAACAACTTGGTAAACACGATAAAGGTGGCGGCCGGTGAGTATTTGATTCTTTTTTCTACTTTTACTGCCACATAACATTTGATGAATTTTATCCCTGAAGTTGTTAGAATGTTAAATGGGTTCATTCCTTGCAGTTGTGTGCAATTACGGAACTGGTTTGACTATCGTAACCATATCTGTATTGTAAGTATATGATTAATCTGTGGTGGATTGATTTCCCCGATTCACAAATAGTTTGGGGGTTAAAACTCGTGCGTGAATTTAAATGGTTTTTAACAGGTGTTTGAGAAGCTTGGACCAAGCTTATACGATTTTCTCAAGAAAAACAATTACCGCTCATTTCCCATTGATCTCGTCCGTGAGATTGGCAGACAACTGTTGGAATGTGTAGCATGTGTGTAAATATACCTGAGCTAGTTTCTTTCAATCCATATGTCTTGCTTCAATACTTACTTTCTATTTTTTGCTGCAATGAATTGTACTCTTGTATTGTCTGTCTATAAGTTCATTTTCACATGCTATGCTGTATTGTCTTGCATATCACTACACCAATTATATTTGGTCAGATTTTTCTTGTTATTCTGATGGTTTTGGCATTTCTTTGCAGTCATGCATGATCTCTCCCTTATTCATACCGACTTGAAGCCAGAGAACATACTTCTTGTTTCTCCTGATTACATTAGAGTTCCCGACTATAACAAGGTTTGTTCTGTTCCTCTAATCCTTTTTCATTTGAATTTGTCATTTATGTTTTGATTGTACGGTATTTAATGTTCTATTGTATTTGCTAATTACAGAGCTCATCTCGATCACCCAAAGATAGCTCTTACTATAAAAGAGTACCAAAGTCAAGTGCTATTAAGGTTATTGATTTTGGTAGCACAACTTATGAGCGTCAAGATCAGAACTATATTGTGTCAACCCGTCATTACCGTGCACCTGAGGTTATTCTTGGTAAGTGTGTTCTCAATGTTTATTAAAATGTCTGAATGATGTAAGCAGATGTCTAACAACAATTATGATGATTGTGCAGGAATGGGCTGGAGCTACCCTTGTGATGTATGGAGCATTGGTTGTATCTTAGTGGAGTTGTGCACGGTTCGTCTGCTGAACTAGATTCTTGTGCTTGGTAGTTTTGTCATCGAGTAAGTTATTTATTCTATATTTGCTTCTTGGTGCAGGGTGAGGCTTTGTTCCAGACACATGAAAACTTGGAGCACCTTGCCATGATGGAGCGGGTACTTGGTCCCCTTCCCCAGCATATGTTGAAGAGAGCAGAGTAAGTGATTGACGTAACTGGTTCATAATTTTTTTCTTCTTATTTTCATAAAGGAATGTAGTCTCACTTTGCTAATGGAAATTACAGCCGACATGCTGAGAAGTATGTCAGGAGAGGTCGATTGGATTGGCCTGAAGGTGCTGCGTCGAGGGAGAGTATAAAGGCTGTTCAAAAACTTGCTCGTCTTCAGAATCTTATAATGCAGCACGTAGACCACTCAGCTGGTGACCTTATCCACCTCTTGCAGGGGCTACTGAAGTATGATCCCTCAGATAGACTTACAGCTCGTGAAGCTCTTGGGCATTCATTTTTCACAAGGGACAATCTGAGGAGATGATTATTGTGTCAGGCTTACATACCGAGCGAATGTTAGCTGAGGTGTAGGATTGTTTCCATTGTGTAGATATCTGAATGTAGATTTGGTTGACACCCGCTATCATGGTTGGATATCAAGTCAATGTTGAATGCCCTGAAGTCTGCTAACGCAATTGTGTGTTGTACAGTACTGATTTTGTGAAATGAGATAAATGAATGTTTTTGTTTCCTTCACCAGAAGCCTTTCCGCATTTTGTATGATGCTCTTTAAGGTAAAGCTCATTTTAGTTTCACAACAAAGCCATGTTCTTTCCAACCAAATTTAGGCTAGTGTTTTTAGTGAGAATTTTTAAGTTGAAGACTAGTTAAGAATTTTTCGGTTTATGGTTTAAAAGACTTATTGTTCGATCACATTTTGATATTTTATCCGTTCAGTTTTTAGGTTTATATAAGTATATCATTTTTACAAATTTACAGCTAAATTTGTGTTCGTTAAGATAACAAACTAGATCAAATGAATGGACGAACCAAATCTGTCAAATATGAACCGTTCAAGTTCATAATTGATAAATCACACTTATGGGATAAGCTAAAAGATCCTTAATAAATTCTCAACTTAAAGGTTTTCATTAAAAAGACTTCCTACACTCTTATCTCTCTTATCTATGTTGGTGTTGGTTTTCGTGTTCTCGTCTTCCGGAACTGTGTTGGCAATATCCTGCAACCTCGAACAACATAGTATTGGATACATCGGAAGACGTCGGGAGTTTCAGTAACTTCGATGGAAGGGAATTATTTAAGTTGCATTGGCGATCTTAGGCGTGAAAGAAACGTTAGAAAGCTCATTGCTGTCAATCTCATTTGGCCTCCGACGGATGCGTTGGTTTGATATACACTCTTGACATTATCTCCTACTTTGAATTCGAGTACAACAATATATAGTTTCCTCATATCATATACTAGCTCGCATCATACAAACTGGTTCCCCCATCCCGGCAGTTTCTGTTAGATATAACTCTGCTAGATATATTTTCAGGTTTGCAGTTACTACAGCTAGAATTAGCTAGAAAGAACAATGTTGATGTGTATTTCTGTGACTTTGTATATGTTATATACGTTTTGCATGTATAATTGTTTACAACCTCGATTATGTGGCAATGGCGCTGTTGAATCTAAAATACTATGTTACTCTCATATAGCCAATAGTACTCGAAGCACATTTTTCATAACTTGGGTGTTTCCACTGAAAATACCTTATTGCTGAGATCCAATTTACATTGATAACATTATTGCTGAGAATTGATCCACTGCTCAACGATAGGTCCAGTGTGAAATAGTCTTTTTATATGATTAGCACCACCAAATATATGATTTTAAATAAAATCAATAATTCAATACAACATTAGGCATACTGCATTGACTACTAGCTATGTTGAATCTGTTTGTATTTGCTCTTCCCTTGCTCTTGTTCACAATCTTCCTCATCAAATGGTTTTCCAGTACAGAAGCACACAATCATTTGCCTCCATCACCACCAAGGCTCCCAATACTAGGAAACCTCCACCAACTTGGCACACGCCCTCACCGATCCCTCCAACAACTAGCTAAGCAGTACCATGGTGGACTCATGATGCTTCATTTTGGTTCCAGACCTGTGATCATAGTTTCATCTGCAGATGCTGCTTGTGAGATCATGAAAACAAATGATCTCATATTTTCTAGCAAACCAAGATTAACAGTTATTGATAGACTTCTCTACCAAGGCAAGGATGTCGCCTCAGCTCCTTATGGTGAGTATTGTAGGAAAATGAGAAGCATATGTGTTCTTCATCTTTTAAGAAACAAAAGGGTTCAGTCTTTCCGACGAGTTAGAGAGGAAGAAACAGCATTGCTGATTGAGAATGTCAGAAACTTGTCTGTGTTGTCATTGCCGGTCAATCTAAGCGAAATGTTTTCTTTGCTTACTAATGATGTGATTTGTAGGGTGGCTTTTGGGAAGAAGTATAGTGGTGGAAATGAAGGTGCAATCAAGTTCAAGACCTTGCTTGGGGATTTTACCGAGTTGTTGGGTGGTTTCTCTGTTGGAGATTTTATTCCATGGCTTTCTTGGGTTAATCACTTCACTGGGGTAGATGCAAGAGTGGAGAGAGTTGCTAAAGAATTTGATGAATTTCTTGATACAATAGTTGTGGAGCATATGGCTAATCTTAGCACTAAGGGAGATATCTGTGGTGAGAATGGTGAATATAGAAAGGACTTTGTGGATGTCCTGCTTGAAGTTCAGAAGAATAACGTCTCTGGCTCCTCCATTGATAGAGATGGCATAAAAGCTGTCATCTTGGTAAGTCAAAATAAACAGACAAGAAATTTGTTTACTTCATACATGGTAGTATCAATTGGTTTTGTGTCATATCATTGAACTTTAAGATTATCTTCATGGCTTTTTTTTGCAGGATATGTTTTCAGGCGGAACTGATACAACCTCCACAGTCCTAGAGTGGGCGATGAGTGAACTCATAAGGCATCCCAGAGTGATGAAAAGACTGCAAAATGAGGTTATGGGAGTTGCTAATGGAAAACAAGACATAACAGAAAGTGACTTCGACAAAATGCCATACTTGAAAATGTGATCAAAGAAACACTGAGGCTGTATCCTCCCCTACCGTTGGTGAGCTTGAGAGAGTCAATCCAAGATGCTAAAATAAAGGGCTGTGACATAGCTGCAAAAACCATGGTTCTAGTCAATGCCTGGACCATCGGAAGAGACCCTTCTCTGTGGGATGAACCGGAGGAGTTTCAACCGGATAGATTTATGAATTCTTGCGTGGACTTCAAATGGCAGGACTTCCAATTCATCCCATTTGGAGCTGGAAGAAGAGGGTGCCCGGGAATCTTATTTGCCATGACCACTATTGAACTTGTTTTAGCACATCTCGTTCACAAGTTTGAATGGGCGTTGCCTAGTGGAGCTAGAACTGAGGATATGAACATGACTGAATCGAATGCAGTGGTGTTGTCATCCACAGAGAAGTTCCTCTCATAGCTATGGCAGTGCCAAGGTCTTCTTAGATGTCTTTTATTCATTTTGTTTTTTTATCTTTCATGTAAACTTTTGGTTGTACAATAGCAGATTAGCAGGACCCCAAATAGAATCCTGAAACCCTTGCATGTTTCATGAGCCTTACCCTTTTTCTAGTCATCATGTAATACTTTCAAGTACCAAGACTAGGCTCTGAAATATAGTCCAAACTGGGTGGCAGGTAAGCAAGATTTGAGTAATGGCCACTGATCTCACATGGCCATAGATAAACAGAATTTTTAATGAAGCAAGCTAGATTTGAATAATGACTACACATCTCACATAGTTAACTAAACAGATTGTTTAGTTAAGCAAGACTTGAATAATGGCAGGCCACTGATTTCACATGGCAAAGGGGAGCAGAATCAAACAAACTGTTCGACAAACAATGAGAAAGTTACTTCATTGAATAATTTGATCGTCAAACAAAGATAGAAAATGTAGGTATCCGGAGTCTGTGAATTTAGTTAAATTTCAAAAAATCTAAGCTTTCTATCTAATCCAAGGGTTTTAAAAATTGACACATCATTATTACATTAATTTTTAATTTTTAGTTTAAAGCTTGGTTAACTTTGGAATAACTATCATTAAACTTCAGCAAAAAAAAGAAAAAAACTTTGGGGTTTTGTTGCATTGTTGCCTCTCTGTGCTTCCATGGAAACTCTTTCAAGGGCTCCTCATGTAAATGATCTCTTGATATTTACTTGATCTATGAGTGTAATTGTTCATCGAGATATCTCCAAAGCTAAAATCTTTAAGGCCATATATTGTTCATGTATTTCAATCTTTAACATCTAAAAACTTTCGTCTAGGGAGCTAATTATTCTGATGCTAGCTAGAAGGTTTTAGTTCTTCAGTGAACACTTTGGGATTATTAGACAACAACAAAATACCGTTCTTCTTCCATCTCCCCTTCAAATATGGCACGAGCTATATATTTATTCGAACAATCATGCACTGATTCTGATTGTTCCATGGATAAATTGTAGTGATTCATAACAAAATCAAGGCACTATACTCTCATCTGAGTTCTGCTCATATCAGTTTCTATTTCTACAAAGAGGGTTCCCACTTTTAATTGTTAGGTCATCCACACCTCAAATCTGGCTCCTGCCGACTACCAAAAAATAAAAAACCCAAGTAGGTTTCCTTATCACCTTCATTCAATGACCAGCAATGCGCCCTAAGCAACACCATCAACGACGGCTAGCAAAAAGAAAGATGGATAGAGTAGAGAGAAACAACACCAGAACATAGAAGAGAGACACAAGTGTCTTACCGAGAAATCTTTTTTTCTCTTCTCTGGAGTTAACGATAGTTATCTAGAGTTAACCAAGGTTTACACAAAAAATCAAAAATTAATATAATAGTGACGTGTCATTTTTTAAGACCATTAGATTAGATAAAAAACCTAGATTTTATGAAATTTAACTAAATTTATAGACTCCTCACTGTACAGGAGCTGGATACCCGGATCCCTACATTTATATATGTGTTTCTCAGAGCTGCCCTAAACTAGGCCAAGTATGCATGTCATCAATCCACTTTTATCATGGCATTGGCATAAGCCGCATAACAAGTTCTTAAGCATGTAAAGTTCACAAACACAATATAAATTGATAGCCTTGAGACGGGCAAAAAGTATCACTGTTCTAAGACCGAGTTTAGTACTGATCACTCAACTCACCTTAGTTGGGATGCTCATTCCCATGCTTGTACATATTATTAAACCGTAAATGAGAAAACAACGGAGAGGACATGAACCAAAGGTCCGTGCAGAAATACAGTAAACCTTAAAACACCAAAGATCTTTTATTTGTCATAACCCAGCCTTAGGGTTTAAGACCGAGTCGTCATTTGTCATAATTAACGTGGACGATAACATGTCGAGTGTTGATCTGTAACCTACATTGGAGCAGGTTCGACAAGCAAAGAAGTTATATAATCCTTGAGCACAACTCCACCATTAGTATAACCATCGTCATTCTTGTATATAACATCAGTTACTCGTAGAAGATTGAGACACAGCAACAGTATTGGCCTGGGCACAGTTGTGGGAGGCTGGAGCAATACTTCGTTTACATCCTTCCATGCATCATTCACTTGTTTATTCAGTTCGATCAGCGCCTCTTCTTCTGTAACACAGTGTTCTTTCATGTAGCATTGTATAGCTGAAAAATCATTTCCTCTCTTTTGCTCATGCTGCACATATGTATAATACTCAGAAACAAATTACAAACTTCCATAACAAAGTTGGTCAAGGTTTATTACTCTTATTCAGTACTATATATATATATATATATATATATATATATATATGCATGTATTTGTACCTTGTGGCTTCGGATGTCATTCAGAAGTCTCCCAAGTATGTTTGAAGCATAAACGATTTTGTTGTTAGGGTCTCTGAACAACGATTCCAAGGAATCTCTTGTCGAAATTTCACCGGCTAATGGAACAATGACTGCTGCTTCTACCAAAAACATGCCGGATGTAATAAGTCCCACCCTCATGTATTCATCATAGGTTTTCGGTGTGCACTTTAGGTGGTACCATTTGGCTTCCTTCATGTAAGCTCTAACTTGACATTGCATCTGATCATCAGAGAACAAAATACATAATCATTCTGTAACTGCTCTACGTACTGAAGTATATAGAGGCAGATGAAAAACGAATGTGTTGAAATTGAACCATAACAAATTATCAGTCAGCTCTCTTGAGAGATAATGAGACTTACTCCTTCTACTAAATAGGCAATGCGATACGAGTTTCCCTCCTTGGCAAGCTCGGCTTCAATCTCAGTGTAGGAATTCAGCACTGCCTCATAGATAATTTTCATATAGTCAGGCAGTGAATCCATGGCAGAGAGATCCCACCTGATTGATAATCAAAAACAACATGTATAGATGCGTGTCAACCAAGCATGTCGCGATATTCTTATGAAATAAAAGAGGTTAATATACAACTGAAAAACAAAAGAAATGGGCATGCAGCTTCTAGTATTGGTTTTATACCTCTCGACAGCTTCAGCAAAGAGCTCTAGTTCATCAAGTTTGCCATACGTATCGAAAGTGTCATCAATCATGGTAAGTAAGCCAAGAGCTTTGCATATTGTTTCCCTCGGAAGACGATACTTGGGCTCAAAGCAGACTCCCAAAGACCAAAAGTAAGCCTCTACTATTCGGTTCCTTGCAAAAGGTAGTTTGTTTACAAAGTCCAACTCCTTCCACCACCTAAAGTAGCAAATAATACCTATTAGTATACGTGCATAGATCCATATAATTAAATTAGCACCAATTTTTGGTATATATATTGATCGAGTAATGGGAGCTGATCGATCATTGACCTTGTGATTTCACTTAGTTCTTTCTGATGGATAAGCTGCAATTGATTGAAATCCAACTTTGCAAAAGTCAAGAGACTTCGGCTAAAATGTGGAGCACTGTTTAGTTCCTGGTAGCAAGAGAGGTAATGCCTGGCTTCTATCCTGGGGTTTCCCTTCCAGAGTGGTTGATATAAGGCATGAGCTACTTGATTTGAAAGTGGGGGGCGTAAACGGCCTTGTGCTGCCACTGCAGACTCAAGATGAGTGGTGGTGAAGGACATTGCTCGATCTAGGATATCATCTCCATATGTCCTTAGATGTGCTGCTTCATACAAACTTAGCAGTCCTGGTACGTCAGCGACGCTTGATTCCTTGAGATTCCCATCAACATCGATGAACTTATTGAACATGTCTGCTTAAGGATCACCAACCAAGAGAAGAAATAAGAGGAAATAATCCAATGTTAAATATATATCTATATATATATATATATATATAGAGAAAAGTTGGAAAAGAAAAATATGATTCTCACCGCATGAAACCTTAAATCCTTGTTGCCTAAGCAACCGAAAACGTAGGGCAACAGTGTGAAGGTCATCATCATCATAAGAAGAAGAGTACTGGTTGTGAATTTGCTGCAAAAGTTGGTGAATCTCATCCTCAAAATGGTGTGCTACCCCCAAACGCTGAATGTAATCAATCAAGTCTAGTCTCTGTGGAGAACTAAGTAGCACCCCCTTGACATCTTCCTTCAGTTCTTTGATACTTTTGTCGGCTTCAATATCATCAGTTTCCTACATGGATGCAAATTTTGAAGAGGGTAAGATAATTATGACACTCATATGTGCATGCATGGTGCTGCAAATTACTTTAAAAATAACCATATACCACAGATGCATATTTCAGAAAATAATCCCCCCAAACGCTGGGAGAAAAATTAGCTGAACGTCGTTCAACATCTGGAGTGCTACTGCCATTTTGGGTTTGAGCTTGAGATGCTGAAACCAACTGAGGATCCATTATAGCTAGGGAAGCACGCACTCGAGAAATAAAAGCTGAGACTCTGATATAGTTAAACAACTAAGGGAGAGCTAGCTTGCTGGTGTGAGTTGAACTATCGCGGTGCCTTGATATTTATAGTGAAACACTGATACGTACAGCTTGCTAACAAACCGATCATTGTGTGAGGAGACTAGTTGTACGTACATACAGTAAAACATCGATAATTTAATACTCGATTAATTAATTTTCTCGTTAAAATAATTTTTTTTACCGGTTCCAATAGTTGGCAACAACGTGCTAAATTTATGATTCGCTAAATTTATAAAATAATACAAATATGAAAATTCACATAGACCCAATGAATATATAAATTAATAATTCCTTAATACACATAATTAATTATTCATTTCTGAAGACTTAATAAAGAATGATTCAATTGTGACTTGTTTCTTCTTGAAAATTGAGGTCACCATTGATCGCTTGATCGTATTTGATATCGTCAGTAGACACACTTGCAAGTTGAACTTTTCTAAAACGTACTGTTGCAAATGCTTTTGAGTGCTACATGGATTATCTTTGATTTACTCGCACAATGCTTTACGCATTTCATCCGTTATCGTCGATTTTGTTTACTCCTTTGAGATGAGAAACCATTTTGTTTTTCTTATGTGATGTGTGATTATATGGTGTTGTTTATCTAATGTTCATCCAATGAACTAATTATATAGTACTTTCGAACTAACATTGTATGTTGAAAATGTTGTACATCGAATAAAGTAGTATATTAAATAATATAACGTAATAACAAATTCAACAATATAGACATTGAACAATGCACAACAATTTTATTTTTGTTGAAAAAATAAAAAAGTGATGAAGGGTAAAATGTAGAGAATAAGAGAGATAATAAGACAATAGAGAATCGTGAAAGATGGATATCTTATTCATTGATATGAGCCCTTTATATAGGGAATTACACAATACCAATATGGTAAGGATAATGAATACATAGATCTAGTCAAACTACATATCCTTTTGGCATAAGGTCATGACACACATAAAGAATATCTAGAAAGATATAGAATATCCTAGAACACTTCCCCTTGTGCCGCGCGCTGCTATGCCGATGGTGCAGTTATGTTGCCTCGTCAAAAACTTCGTCAAGTTACAAAAACCTTGTGGGATAAAAACTGAACCTTGATCGTAGGAGAAAAAGAGTACAACACACCCTTCACATTTGGTAGTGACATGTATGTATGTGGTAGACTCCCCCTGAAGTTCGCATCTCCCCCTGATCCTTACAACAATCATAGGTCTCTTCCTCATCTTTACATCAATCATAGGGCTCACCATCATGCTTCATGATGAAGCTAGATCCCGAATGTCTTCGTTTTGAGTGTAACAACGGATGTCCATGATAATTTCTTAAAATTTGGACCATTATATCTGTTCTAAGATGACCGATTTGGTCAAACCAAAGCCTATATGAGTCGGTGTCCCAAATATCATGTTTGGCGACAACATGAGATTCGATATTCGAATCGTAGTGACATACAGTCCACTAGATTGACTCATAAACTTTTTAGGGTTTCGGAAAACAAATGGTGGGCTGTTGGCTCTAGGGTTAGAACAAAGGGTATGATAACGTGATGAATGGTAAAATGTAGAGAATGAGAGTGATAGTAAGAAAATAGAGAATCGTGAAAGATGGATATCATATTCATTGATAGGAGCATTTTTATATAGGGAATTACACAATATCAATATGGTAAGGATAAGGAATACATAGATTTAGTCAAACTACATATCATATTGGCATAAGGCCAAGACACACATAAAGAATATCTAGAAAGATATAGAATATCCTAGAATAAAAAGTCATATTAAAAAATTAAATAATATTTTAATAAATTAATAAGTTATTGAATAATCAATAAATTAATAATTTATAAATTTATCAGATTAATTATTATCTCGCTAAATTAATAAATTTTGCCGGTCTGTATTGAGGTTTTACTTTACTTAGAAGAAATAAGTTGCATTGCGGAGCTAGCCAGGGCCGAGCAAATGACAATATTCACTCGATACGATCATCCATGTTGTCATCAGTCGGAGAAGTCCAGCCATGGAAGCACCCAAGTCAAGCCATGCTTTGTATCTTTGTTAATTCATTTGTTTTTCAAATTGCATGAATAATTTACATATATATCTTCTCGAATGACGACTACTGGTGTTTTGATGGATCCCGGACTATTCAACTTCTTCCGGTAGAAAGAGGGAGGCATGAGCACGTTCATGCAAACAGGTCGACTCAATTGTCAAACTGCGATCATTTTCTTGTGCATGCGCTCATCCATTTCATTTTCTAAACAACAGAGATTGATCGAAGAAAATCAATTTACATATTCTCAGTCAATATCAGACTGATGAAGTTAAGTCTGATTAATTGTTGCATTATTTATGGCTACGTCGTAGTTCGTACCATGTTATATATAGAATTCCTAACTCAAATACGTCATTGTTTCAATTGATATTGCAATCCACGTTGTCCTAGTGCATGTATCTGTGGATCTTTTTGGTAATATATATAGTGTGTAATCGTCAAAGAAGATATGTTGAAAATTCTTGCATTCTAAAATATATTTGTTTTAGGTAAGTTGCGAGTTACTTGCTTTGTCAAATGGTCGCAACCTTCTAGTGGCAGGATGAAGCATAAGGTTGCCGGATATGAGTCCGTGCGGCAACATAGTAGGAAAGTTGCACTAATAATTGTCATGATGCTTGTCCTTAGTACAGTAATTTTTCCGTTATGTCACCGTTTTGTCAAAGCATATAGAGTTGCTAATGATGCACTCTTTGCTAATTGGTGCATGTTAGAATACGGTACTATTTATAAGTTGGGGTTTAGGCTCAATGCCCCCCCTTGTATTTTATGGTTTCATTAATCAAGGCTAAGGGTAGTCACACCGGCCCTTCTTAAAAAAAAAAAAAAAAATCTTTCATATGTGTGTTAATGTAGAACATGCATAAAATTACCTTAAATCGGTGCACAAATAGATGGAATTGCAGCAAATAGAATGAGTTTTTAAAATAGTAATTGTTAGTCCATGAGTCCTTGATAAATTCTAGTTACCACACGATTGGTTTTGAAAATAATGGCTTTTAATTGATGTCATGCCATTTTTCAACCAGTATGATTGTGGAAATCCCAATACATACTGTTCAAAGCCCCCAAAACACAATTTGATATACACATCTATATTATTAACATAACCCTTTTTTTTTTCTTTTTCTTTTTTCTTTCTTTTCAAGGGAATTAGGTAAAAAAAAAATTGATCAGAAAGATTATACAAGATCTTGCTCGGTCAAACTAAGGGATCCGAAAATCACTTGATTATCACGATTCACTGGTTGAAGTGGTGCACTTACTGCCCATTTTAACAATGTCTGCTAACATAGAGTCCTGGCCTATGGAAAAGGAACAGTGAACATAGGCAGTACCAAAAAAACATATATCTCAAGGGATAGAGCCCAAAACAAAACAGAAATGCCCAAACTTGGAGAGTCGTAGGGATATGGAGAAAACAGGACAGAAGGTATTCGTCAACGGAACTGCTAAGGACGCCCAGAAGGTCATGAACTGAAAGAAGAATATGTGTGACATTGAACGTTTTCGTTTTAGCGAAAGATCAATGAAACCGATTGTCGGAATTGGTTAGTCCAAGGCAGATCGATGAGCCCAGTAGAAGAAAGGGTCTGTTTGGGTGCTTCCCATCTCGTTCGTAAGAACTACTACTAGTATGTTGAACCTTTGCTAACACTAGTATACTACTACGTTTTGTTCGAATGCCATAATCTCATAGGATAGTCAAACCAGTTCGGTCGTTTCATAAGTTTCCAGCCCAAAAATATAAGCAAAAACTTATCGATATTGTATTGTTTGCGAAACTATTTGGGTATGCTAGTTTCAAAAGTTCTATAAAATCCTGACGACTGTGGAACCTTTGATAATCTTTGATATTGTATTGTTTTCTTCATGTAAAACTGTAGAAAAGAAGCCACATTATGTGAAAGAGTTGGATAAGTCGGTGGAGAAAAGGTTGAGTTTCATGCAGTCGATGTTATATTTACTTTTATCTTCAAGTATCCTGCTCATAAATTATTGAACGTACTATGTTCATTACGCATTTTTTATTTCTTGAATGAATTTACAGATAATTTAGGTGCCAATCATAACACTTATGTCGATCAAAATAAGCAAAAGCTGTTGGCGTGTTGCTGTCAGCTTTGTTCAAGAAACATGAAAAACGATGCGCATTTGTTTGCATTATCTACTTGCTAAAATGCCATGTTGCTCCTGCATTATTGTTTTCCAGAATCTAATGGAGTTGTTTAACCTTTTGGTAAGGTTATCTAGAGTGGGACAGTAAGTGAATATTTTGTTTGGAATCCTCTGATGGGAGATAATGAATGTGATACTAGACCAGTATAATGACGTATTATGACGATCTTATGCAATTTTAATGATAAGGAAGAAGCATAGCTGCTGGAAGTTAGAACTCTCTATAAGTTTATATGTTCTAGCAATGATAGAGTTGCTAGGAAATTAAGCATTAGTGCATTTGAGAGAAGTGAGCAGAGAAAGTTAAGAGTTTGGCAATGGCTTCAGTGGCATTGTTTAATCAATTGGTGCAAGAACTACAAAGGAGTACCACACTCTTAAATCTTTTCCTGGTTTCTCTTCTCTTGCTGTCTATTTTTGTTGTGTTTTCACTTACTAAATCAGGTGAGACGCTCAATTTGCCGCCATCCCCGGCAAGGTTACCAGTGATTGGAAACCTTCACCAGCTAGGAAAACTCCCGCACCGCTCTCTTCAAGCTCTTTCGAAGACGTATGGCCCTCTAATGCTGCTGTGCTTGGGCCAAGTTCCAACACTAGTAGTTTCATCTGCTGAGATGACCAAGCAAATCGTGCAGAACCATGATGAGGTTTTCTCCGGGAGGCCAGAAACGACTGCAGCAAACATATTACTCTATGGCAGCCAAGACATAGCTTTTGCTCCTTATGGGGAATTCTGGAAGCAACTTCGGAAAATTTCTGTTGTTGAACTTCTAAGCCTTAAAAGAGTGCAACAATTTCAGTATGCAAGGGAAGAAGAAGTTTTGGAATTGATCAACAGGATTCGCAAAACATGTCTCGGTGAGTCTCCTACTAATCTAAGTGAAATGCTGATTACAACCGCCAGCAACATCATGTCTAGGTGTATTCTTGGAGAGAAGTTCGTAGAAGATGGTGATTGGTATGGAAAGACATCAAGAAGGTTCATGGTGGAACTAATGTCATTCAGTTTCGGAGATTTCTTCCCTTCTTTGAAATGGATTGACACTCTTTCAGGCTTCATTGCACGGTTGAAAGCAATTTTTGCTGAATTAGATGGATTTTTTGATCAGTTGATTGAAGAACATATGAAAGAGGGAAAGCCTGATAAGAAGGATTTTGTGGACATTCTCCTGCAACTTCAAAACAAAGCCACCGCCGAGTTTGAGCTTACTCGAGATAACCTGAAAGCAATCCTACAGGTATCTCTCTGATAGTACTCTCTACTTCTCTAGTTTATTCTAATTCAACACATCCCGCATGATATACATGGCGCCTGAAAGTGGTCTCACTATGGTACATTGGTTGTAGGATATGTTCGTTGCAGGAACTGTTACGACATCAACAACAATGGAGTGGTTGATGACAGAGCTGGCTAGAAATCCAAGCACGATGGAGAAAGTCCAAAAGGAGATAAGAAGTGTGGTGGGGGATAAGAGAAGGGTAGATGAGAATGACATAACTCAAATGGACTACTTGAAATGTGTCATCAAAGAAACTCTGAGACTACATCCTGTAGCACCTCTTTTAGTTCCTCGAGAAACAAGCGAGGCAGTAGAGTTGGGAGGTTACTATATCCCTGCCAAAACAACAGTATTTGTCAATGCATTTGCAATCCAAAGGGACCCTAAGTTCTGGGAAAGGCCGGATGAGTTTCTCCCAGATAGATTTGAGGGCAACTCAGTCGACTTCAGAGGTGAGGACTTCCAGTTTGTCCCATTTGGAGGTGGTAGAAGAAGATGCCCGGGACAAGCATTTGCGGTTGCGTCGCTTGAATGTGTTGTTGCCAACCTTCTATATTGGTTTGATTGGAAGTTGCCGAGTGGTAATGCATTGGTTGAGGCCTTAGACGTGAGTGAAGTTTATGGAATCACGGTGTGTAAGAAAGCTCCTCTTTATCTTCTCCCGGTACCATACTCCCCTTGATCCCTCCATCCAGAAGTTCCGTGTTGTTAAACTTCATATGTGCTCTTAGTCAAGTTCTTTCTTGTTTTTGCATGTTTTGTTTCTGTTTGCCATGACCACCAATAAGCTTGTGCTAGCAAATCTTTTACTCTAGGAGTCTACTCTCAGCCATTTCACAGCAGAAAGGCTAAAAGTAGAAGGCAATAAGATCATGAAACTCTTGTATGTTTTATGAGACTTGTATGTTATCGTGTTATTGGTTCAATGCCCAGTACGTTTGATAAATAAAATGGCCTGTGTTTGAATCATGGTGTGTGTTCGTCAAAGAAGTAATTGCCTGACCAAAGTGATAATTAACAATAAATGAGAAAACAACAGGGAGGACATGAAACCAAAGCCCCATACAGAAACACAATCTTTAAAACACAACAGGCACCACAACACATGTGAGCCAGCGAAATGTGGTTACTCAAGTCAGATCCACCTCATTTTGAACATGTTGGTGTTTGTAAGAGCATCTCCAACAGCTTTCTTAAAATTTCTCTAAAATGGGGAAGCAAAAGCTAAAATCTCCAAAAAAAATTATGCTCAAAATCCAACAGCTTCTCCATTTTGGAGATTTTGGCATTTAATACAACAATAAAATATACTATATCATTATTAATTATAACAAAAGACCATTATATATTTCATTGTAACAATAAAATACCTAATAAAATATTCTATTGTTGTCTTGAATTCGTTGGAGCACGTTTGAAAAATTAAATTTTGGGGAAGGAAGGCTTTGCTGCAAATTTGGGGAATGAAGGCTTCTCTTTCTTCTCCATCCCCATTTTGGGGAATGAGATGGAGAAACTGTTGGACCTAAAAACAACTCTATATTCTCTAAAATTAAAAAGTTTAAGAAAATGAGGAAGCTGTTGGAGATGCTCTAAAGCCATTTGAAAAGTCGATTTGTCTGTCCGCTCTCGTCTGGTTGTGCCGCGACAAGATTAAGGTGTAGGTTATCGGGGACTGGGAGGGATTCCTCGATCTGCGGTGGGTTCAGTCTTTGGGTGAGGGGCAGATGGTGGTTCTAGGCCATGTGGCTGGGGATCGAATTTCTAGGTGATTCAGGTTTCAGATTATCGCGGATGGCGACATATGAGATGGTAATTTTGGTGTCCTGGCTGCCTTGTTGGTTCAATGCTCACAAGGTATTATGACATAACCCATCGATGCATTGTATTGCTTTAAGGTTATCTTTTTTCGTGAATAATGTATCTGTGAAGGTCCAAGGATTATATGTACTTTGCTTTTGTCTCACTGTTGTATGAATTCACAGTACTGGTTCAAAAAACAAATGTTGCCTTTGCTAATTCTATGACTTGCAGTATTAATTGAGCAGTGGGTTTGTCGAATGAGCTCTCTATGGTTGGGCAATTCTGATGGTCATCTGCTGCTCAAACTGTCTTGGGTGGGCAATTCCAATGGTCAAAGCGTAAGTGCAAGTTCATAGATGTACAAGTACACCTTTGCTTAGCTGAACCACCATATTCATACATTGGTACCTGCTCTCTCAGCATATCTTAAATTAGAAGCAATCCAGCAGGAGATAATTAAGCCTATTAATCTCAGCTTATTAATCTAGAGGAAATTATAATTGGCTCATCCACCCAAGACACTTGTTAAACATGTATTTTCGTTGTAGTCAAGAGTTGTCTGTGTGCAGTGTGCCAACCCTCCCTTCAGCTTACATGAATGAACTTAAGACAAAAGAAAGAAGAGAAAAACGAAGAGAGCTTTGGAATATGCTGTCCGCCACGAGCCTGTGCTATTTGATTCTAAACATGATTAGTTTTTATATACTCATTGACAAATAGTTAACAAGAAAGACAAAACTTAATTTGCAAACGGTATGACTTAAATAAAAGTGTTCTCTGACACGATACCTTAAATAAAAGTCATTCATCAATTTAGTATACTAATTTCAACCTATCATATTAGGAAATCACTTTTTGTACCTGTTATCTAGAGCTGACAATTCCGACACCACCTGATAACACGACTCGAAACCCACACGAAATAAAACAAGACAAACTCACACGATTAAAAAACGGATCAACGATGGGTCAACCCATCATGACTCGTTTAATTGAATCTGCGTATACACTCATTTACAAAGGTAACACTTTACAGTACGTATATTAAGGTTAAGCAAGTCTTTTCTCATTTTAAAATTCTCGTGCTTATTTCTTGTTTAATTGTGTCATTTTTGTTTAAGTATCATAAGAGATGCACTAGACCCCTAACCTACCAGCAACCTGATACCCGTGATGCGTTTTGGTCTTTAATTCAATTAGCTCTGCTTAATTTTACTTATGTCTTTGTTCCCTTTAAGATAATGACCAAGTTAACACTACTAATATTTGCATATGAGTTTCAAAGTGAGGCTTTTAGAGTTATTTCCATAAAAGAGACCTGAGAGAGAGATATTGCTAACAGGAGGGAAAGAAGATGAGAAAGAAAAAAGTCGATGCCAAAATCCTATTGAACGCGCCCCACACGCTTAGCTAAACCCTTCTTGTCGACAACTGCAACCATTCTCGTCTGGCTGCGCGGCGGAACATGCCCAGGAGGTTAGCGACATGCATGGTCAGCGACGGAGGCTAGACGGTTTTCGAGCTCCAAAAGCGGCGGCGGCGCAACGGCCTTGGAGGTTTGTTGGTGGTGGTATGGCTGTCAGTGCGTGCTTGTTTAGGCCGGATCAGGGGTTGGCTCTGCTTGGGCTTAGTCCAACTACAAGCTTGCTCTGGGCCTATTCTTGGGCCTGGGGTCTCTCTAGGTCCAAGATGTTTTAGTTTTCTTATTTTTAATTTTTGTAATATTTTCTTATTGTTAGTCGTACTAATAACTAGAAGGTGTGGAGTCTGATTTCAGGACTGTGTGTCCAATCCCGTTGAATCGGGGTAACAAACGTGCCGTAAGTCATTAAGCAATAGATAAGTACTGATTTCACATGGCAAGGGGGCACTACCAATGTTATGCTTAATATCTATGACAGATCGAGTTGTCTTCTTCACCCTTCGTTCATTGGCGTAGAATCGTGTAGTATCTGATTGTCAAACTACGTACAACTAACAGAAAGAAACTACATGACCAGTAGATTCTTTGAGCTCTATAGATATGTATGTTGTGGGGAGCATGTGTGCATTAGAGAGAATTCATTAGACAAAGCTGAGAGTAAAAACCTTTTAGGTTCCGAAAGTATTGCAATGGCTCTAGTACAAGTGTTGAATCAATTGGTGCAAGAGCTGCAAAGGAGCACACTCTTCAATCTATTTCTGGTTTCTCTTCTCCTTTTTTCTATGTTCGTTTTGTTTTCACTTTCTAGATCAGGTCAGAAACTCAAATTGCCACCATCACCAACAAGGTTACCAATTATTGGAAACCTTCACCAGCTCGGAACACTCCCACACCGCTCTCTCCAACATCTTTCGAGGAAGTATGGCCCTCTAATGCTACTGCACTTGGGACAAGTTCCAACGCTTATAGTTTCATCTGCAGAAATGGCCAGAAAAATTATGAAGACTCATGACACTGTTTTCTGCAGTCGTCCTGAATCTACAGCTGCAAACATATTACTCTATGGCTGCCAAGACATAGTTTTTGCTCCTTATGGGGAGTACTGGAGACAAGTTCGAAAAATTTGTGTTGTTGAACTACTGAGCCTTAAAAGAGTGAAACAATATCAGTATGCGAGGGAAGATGAAGTTGCAGAATTGGTCAACAGGATACGCAAAGCGTGTCTCAGTGAGTCTCCTGTTAATCTAGGTCAGATGCTGATAACAACCTCCGGCAACATAATGTCTAGGTGTATTCTTGGAGTAAAGTTTGTAGAGGATGGTGATTGGTTTGGAGAGACAACAAAAAGGGTAACTGTGCAAATGACCTCTTTCAGCTTCGGAGATTACTTCCCTTGTTTAAAATGGATTGATACTCTCAGAGGATTCATTGCTCGCTTAAAAGCTACTGCTGCTGAATTTGATGGATTTTTTGATCATTTGATTGAGAAACGTAACGAAGGCAACAAAAAAGATGAGACAGATAAGGATTTTGTGGATATTCTCCTCCAACTTCAAAAGGATGAAACCCTTGATTTTGAGCTTACACGAGACAATCTTAAAGCTATCATACAGGTCTCTCTTAGCTTTGTCTATTTTCTGTCTCTGTCAATCATATACTCTTTCGATTACTTTCTCTAAAGTCTAAACACATTACACATGTACACAGTACAGTCGCACATCGTCATGCACAAATATTCAAATTGTTCCTGATAGTGTCATTATGCTTGTATATTGGTTGCAGGACATGTATCTTGCTGGAAGTGATACTACTTCGTCAACGATGGAATGGTTAATGGCAGAGCTCGGGAGAAATCCGAGTGTGATGGAGAAAGTGCAAGACGAGATAAGAAGAGTGGTGGGGAAAAAGGCAAGGGTAGATGTGAATGATATCACTAAAATGCACTACTTCAAATGTGTCCTCCAAGAAACTCTAAGGCTACATCCGGCAGCACCTCTTCTAGTTCCTCGAGAAACAACCGAGGATGTAGAGTTGGGAGGTTATCATATTCCTGCAAAAACAAGAGTGTTTGTCAATGCATTTGCAATCCAAAGGGACACCGAATTCTGGGAAAGGCCGGATGAGTTTCTGCCGGAGAGATTTGAGAGCGATTCGGTGGATATCAAAGGAGAGAACTTCCATTATATCCCATTTGGTGGTGGTAGAAGAGGGTGCCCTGGACAGGCCTTTGGGGTTGCTTCATCTGAATATGTGCTAGCCAACCTTCTATATTGGTTTGATTGGAAGTTGCCAAGTGGTAGAGCAGAGGCTGAGGCCTTAGACATGAGTGAACTTTGTGGAATCACCATCCATAAGAAATAGCCTCTACATCTTCACCCGGTACTACACTCACCTTGATCCCTCCATTCAGCACATTCATATGCATATGCTCTTAATCAAGTTGTTGTTGTTGTCATCAATAAACATTTTAGAATTGGTTATTTTGATACCACCGTTAGAATTTGTGGCTTTGATACCACAGTTGAGATTGGTGCGGAAGCATTTAGTAGTAGTGGGTTAGCTAGGACAGTATTCCTAGTCTTTTGGCTACTCTTAGAGAGCATATTCAGCGCACCCGGTCATCTCACCGTCCATCTCACCCGGATGCGGCCGGGCCCGGTGAGATGGACGGTGAGATGGCCGGGTGCGCTGTATAATTTTCGCTACTCTTATAGGTTCTACATGTTTGGTTGTAAGTGGCAACTGATACCATAGTACTACTCACCAAGCTAGGTTACAACTCCATGTAACATCATAATCTAGTTGTGATTCTTCCCCAACTATAAAGGGATCAAAGATCTGATTTCCAAATCTATCTCTTCCCCTATCTCTTTCAAAAGTCTCTTCGTTCTCATGATGTCCAGCCGTCCAGGACTCTTAGTGCAGCCTTGACCCTTTTCTCTGAATAAGTGCAAGAAACAAAGGAATGTGCATGCATAGTTACTATGCTCTTTATATGCAAAGTGGACGAGGAGACTTTGAGTTAGAGTACTCGATTGGTGCAAATATGACCACCTTTCTATGACTCCCACCTACTTAGGCCGCAATTTCCTCTGACATCGACCTTGATTGTCTTCAAGTGCCAGAAACCACAAGAATCTTGAGAAAAGTGGCAATGAGATTACTTCGATCAATGCTAATATTGTGATTTCATGATTTGGTGGTCACTGATAGCAAAACGTTGCATGCATCAATACTTTACAAGAAAACAATTTGTGCCAAAGTTTGCCCCAACCTCTCTTATTCTTTCTTTCGAATTCTCTTTTCCATCTTCCTATCCTTTATGTGGTCACATTGTTTTTTCTCTTAGAAGAGAATGGTTTATGTTGTCTAGACTTTTCCTTCCATGTCATTTATGTGGACAACATCTTACAAGAAGCACCTGTCAAAAAGCCCTTACCGCTCATCGATCAGCTTCTATATTCTTCACTATGCAACACGTATCAAGTCATTTCAATTTGATGTTCAAACGAAATACCCCAATGAGGAACAACAACATCAAGAAATCTAGGGAGAACTTGATGGTACGTAATGAATGTTTTGTTGGGGGCGCCGATTTCAGTGGATACTTGGGAAGTCACTGCATGAAATGGCAATCAAATGATCTTTCACCTCACCAAGAGTTGTATAAACATTTTGAGGAGTTCTCGCCTCCTAACCAGAAGTGAGTGGTGTCAATAGCGGTGGCTAGCGGTGATGGTAAGGTGGCGATGACGAGGTGGATGGTGATTTTGAGAAGGAGCAGGGATGTAGAGTCCACAACTTTGAAGAGAAAAAACGAGAGAGGATAAGCAAATGAAAATGATGGATGCTGGATCCTAGTTACGAAACTCTAGGCTGTGTTTGGATGAATTCATTCTCCTTCTTGTTTTCCATAACTTGCATGAAGTCTTCATTATGCAAGGAGAAAAATAAGAAACGACACAGAAAGAGACAATGTCACTTACTGTAACAAACTAACATATAATCTTCTTTCACATCCCCATCTTCTACTTGATTGTCGTCATTATTTGGAGGTTTTCGATATTACTATCTTTAGACATGTCTATCGTGAAGCAAATGATGTTGCGAATCGACTTGCACACCTTGCTAGATCATCACTTTTAGATGAATTTTGGGTTGAGGAGACGCCTGCTATTATTTAGGATGTTCTTATAGAGAATGATTGTTCTATGACACGAGATTCAGGTTATATGTCTCCTTTGATGTATATCTATCAATAAGAATATTTAATTAGGACTCTTTGCCCGACTTAAAAAAATATATGTAATCTTCTTCTTTTTTCTTAATAGAAACTAACATATAATCTAAGATCACAAATTGGTAGGACTTGAGACTAAAACGTTAGACAAAAGAGTTCCATGCTAGACCAACCTTATCACACACTGTTCTTGAAGAAACATTCCGACCACCGCATCCTATTCTCAATTTCCCTCCCTCCAAACACAGCCCAATCGACCCCAAGAAAAAGAGTCCCTCGTCCATGTTGATCAGGTGGGGCCATCACTTTCCAAATGGGTGCGCTTTTTGGATTTTCCTAATAAATTGGCGCGTAGTTTCATATGGTTGGTTGGTCTGGTTTGCTCTCCCATCTTTGCACCATTCCCGTATATAAAACCTCTCCTCTCTCTCTCTCTCTCTCTGCTTCTTCACAGCTCTAATGGACTCTTCTTCTGCCGCAACCACCACCATGAGGTTAAGAGCCACGTCATCATCTTCTTCCTCCTCCTCCTTCTCCATTCCCCCAACCCAAAAGCCCAACTCTTTACCTTTCAAGCTCCGAACTTTACGCTTCAGGCGGCACCAATCCCTAAAATGCATCCAATCCCAACCGTCCGATCCCACCCCCAAAAACCTTACCTTCTCCTGCTCCGCCGCCACCCTCTCCCCCTCCCCCTCCTCCTCCTCCGCCGCCGACGACCTCGCTCCCTCCAAGCTCCGCCGCCTCGTCTCCGAATTCCACTCCCTCACCGAGCCCCTCGACCGCGTCAAGCGCCTCCTCCACTACGCCGCCCTCCTCCCGCCGCTCCCCGATTCGGGTCGGGTCGACGCCAACCGGGTCATGGGATGCACCGCCCAGGTCTGGCTCGACGCCAAGATGGACCACGACGGCAAGATGAGGTTCGCCGCCGACAGCGACTCCGAGATCACTCGAGGGTTCTGCTCGTGTCTGGTGTCTGTTCTCGACGGGGCGGCGCCGGAGGAGGTTCTGGCGGTCAAGACCGATGACCTGGCGGCGCTTAACGTTGGGTTGCCTGGTGCGCAGAGGTCTAGGGTTAACACGTGGCATAATGTGTTGGTCAGTATGCACAAAAAGACTAAGGCTTTGGTGGCTGAGCTACAGGGGACGCCGCCGTTCGAGCCGTTCCCGTCTCTGGTGATCACCGCCGATGGGATTCAGACCAGAGGCAGCTACGCCGAAACCCAGGTCAGCATAATAGCATGTGTTTCGGTTTCGATTAATAAGATTAGTATTGTGGATATGTTAGTTAAATTTTGGGGTTGAATGACTTGAATCCTATTTTAAATGTAGGCGAGGTATTTGTTTCCGGATGAGGATAAGGTTGAGGGGCTTGTTAATGTGTTGAAGGAGAAGAAGATTGGGGTGGTTGCTCATTTTTACATGGACCCTGAGGTTCAGGGTATTTTGACTGCTGCGAAGAAGCATTGGCCTCACATCCACATTTCGGATTCGTTGGTCATGGCGGACTCGGCTGTGGAGATGGCGAAAGATGGATGCGAGTTTATTACAGTTTTGGGGGTTGATTTTATGTCCGAGAATGTCAGGGCGATCCTTGATCAGGCTGGCTTTCAAAAGGTAGTTGTTTGGTTCTATGTTTATGTAGAAGTCGTTACTAAATGCAGGGTAGTGTAACTGTTAGATGAATGAGGATGGGTTCATGAACTTATTTGTTCAGATATTTGTTTGGTGCAGGTCGGTGTATACAGAATGTCAAGTGAACGAATTGGTTGTTCTTTGGCAGATGCTGCGTCTTCGCCTTCTTATATGAGTTATCTTGAGAATGCTTCTAGGTCACCTCAGTCATTACATGTTGTCTACATCAATACGTCACTGGAGACAAAAGCTTATGCACATGAGGTTGTGCCAACAATTACCTGTACTTCTTCAAATGTTGTCCAAACCATTCTTCAGGTTGGTTATACTACAATCTTATCCCAAAATCTTGATTATATTTTGATTCTGTACTACATCGTATACTTAGAACAAATAATCTTCATTTTCAGTTGTTCCTGCTTTCTTATCTAAAATCTATGTCACTTCTCTTGTGCAGGCTTTTTCTCAAGTGCCAGATTTAAATGTATGGTATGGTCCGGACTCTTACATGGGTGCAAATATTAGAGTATTGCTTGAGCAAATGACAAAGATGACAGATGAAGAAATTGCTGAGATACATCCAGCACACAATAGAGACTCAATCATATCTTTGCTACCTCGCCTGCATTATTATCAGGTGTGAATATGTTTTTTTTTAAAGAGGTTATATGTTGTTGGATACCTGAGTCCCCTGCCTCTGCATATTGACTTGGAGCTAGACTATTGATCTGATTTTTCTCTGCTACATTGTCAGATATGTCATTTCAAGCTTTTCTCTTTAATTTACCTTGCGCCTTTAATGCATGGTACTCTTACGTTTAAATTAATGTGCTGACACTTTGATTTTCTTGTATTAGGATGGGACATGCATAGTGCATCATTTGTTTGGAAATGAGGTTGTGAATAGGATAAATGAAATGTATTGTGATGCATTTCTAACTGCTCATTTTGAGGTCCCTGGAGAAATGTTTGCTTTGGCAATGGAAGCAAAGAGAAGAGGAATGGGAGTTGTGGGGTCTACCCAAAGCATTCTAGATTTCATAAAGCAAAAGGTTCAAGACGCTTTAGATAGAAATATCAATGACCACCTTCAGTTTGTGTTAGGGACGGAATCTGGAATGGTTACTTCAATTGTTGCATTAGTTTTCAATTTGTTAGGTTCTGCAAAGTCAGGGGGAGCAAAGATCAATGTTGAAATTGTATTTCCAGTTTCATCAGATTCAATGACAAGCACATCAACAAATTCTTCTTCAGGCCTCAGCCCTGTTAAGATGGGTGATGTCATACTGCCTGTTATACCTGGAGTGGCTAGTGGGGAGGGGTGTTCTATTCATGGAGGGTGTGCATCCTGTCCATACATGAAGGTTAGCAGTTTCAATAGTTTTTCTCTTTTTATAGGTGCATGAAGGCTAACACATTCTTGAACTATTCTAGAATGCCAAAGCCAGAAGAACATTCTAGCATGTATGCTGTTTTATTTTGGCATCAGTAGATTAAATCTCAGGTCAGCACCTACTGTAGCATAGTATAGGGACATGGTTCTACAGAGTTTGTCTTTCTTGAGATGCTTGCTTGGTGTGTAGAATGGCATCACCAAGAACATCCATTTAAACATAAAACGGAACGTAACTGTAATATAATATGCCTACGGTTTTCTCAAGATAACATCCTGTTTTGTTCAACTCTCATAGCTTTACAGAGGGGTAAATATGCCTGATTCCTTTGGGTTTATGTAACTGTTGGCAAGTTATATTGAAAGGTTGAATAGTGTTTGAGTTGGGTTTCTCACATAATGTTTTGATATGTTCTGCCAGATGAATTCTCTCAGCTCCCTCCTGAAGGTTTGTCACCACCTACCTGATGAGACTGACAACGCCATTTCTGCATATGAAGCTGCACGATTCAAGCTGCAAACTCCCAATGGAAAATCAGTTGCGGATGTCGGATGTGAACCAATTCTGCACATGAGGCACTTCCAGGTTAGTCTTCCCAGACTGTAGAAATGTCACTCTATTTGTAAGGAACATTTGACAGTTTTCTGAATAACCTCTGTTGCACTCTTCTTTCACAGGCCTCCAAAAAACTTCCAGAGAAGCTTGTTTTCCAAATCTGTAATCCGTCCACTAATGGGAAGTCGTCAATAAGCTGAGGGAGAGCAGATTCTGAGTCTGAGAACGGCTTCCATCAAGCAAAGTTTTCATTGCCAGAAATGTTGTTGTGCCTCCTATTCTACTCTTGTCACAGGAGCTTGTGGCTATCCGGTTTGATTACTCAGAGTCACAGTTTAGTTCAGTGTTTTGCTTCCGAACTTGGATAGGGAAGAAACTACAAACTAGAATTGGTCATAGTTTGGTGCGTAGATCCATATAGGACTTGAAGTTATAATAACAGTGATATTTACATTCAAACTACACAGAGCTGTCAGGTTCGCAACGAGATTCCTCCTTTGGGGGTCAATGGCACAATGCTGTACAAGCTATATTGTCATTCTTCACAACCCAATTCAAGAGTGTATTTTACGGGTAACATGTATGTTTTTGTAATTTAACCTTACCAATATATGTATTAGGGTAATCTAAAGACGTTTTGGGCTGAGTACTTCATGAAATGCTTCAATTATATGCATAACAATTAACGACAGCCTCATCATTTTAACGGTTTTGTAAATTAAACTCAAGTTGGGAGATTTAGACGTGATGTTCGACCACTAAGCCACATACAACGCTATTGCGAGCAAGCAAGCTCTCGACCTGCGGTGACTGGGCGGCACCCACCAGTGACTAACCACTTACCCAACGGCGGACCTAGGATTTTATAATGAGGTGGGCTAGAATTTTTTCTTTTTATTAATATGGATTAAGTTTAATTACATATGGGTTAAATTTGAAATTTTTTAGTCTTTTCTATTAAACTTTAGCTAGAAATGTAATTTTTGAACTAAGATGTACTAATTTATGTTAAAAATGTACAAATTTTAATAACATATGAGCTAAAATCAGAAATTTGAGATGAAATAGTTTTTAACTTTTAACATTTTATTCTAAAATTTAGTAGAAATCTATGTTTTTTTTAAACTGAGGATGGGCTAGGTGCGCCTTTCACCTACCCAACGGCCACCAGGTTGGCGATTCCCTCAGATTCTTCTAAACAGAAAAACAAAATAAAAACGACACAAAGGCTCGAGTTACGCCACGTCGCACTCGAAATGGCCATTTGGTAAATTTACCCGCCAAATGAAGACAATTTCAGCTTGCCGGTGCTGGTCCTCTAAGCCGTCAACGGCCCAAGCAACAATTATTGGGCTCATGTAAATATATATACTTTTGTTTGTGAACAGCTTAAAAATCAAAACTTCCTCTTCTTTTTCATCTTGGGTTGTAAATTGCATCAAAATCCGAAATGAACTAAGTATATTATATATACAGTACGACAGATTCTCCGACGACGATAATCAAAATCGCTTCCTGGGTTTTTGTTTCCCAAACCATCGGAGAAGATCGAAACACCGGCTTGTTTTCATTTAGCAGACACGTGGTAATCTCTCTCTCTCTTCTATTATCATCTTTTTTCTAATATCTTCTCTAATCCCATTGCTTGATTCCATTGAGTTCTGATGAGGGTGGGCAGTGTATGTAAAACTCATCACCGCTGGAGTTACCCAATTGCAATTTACTTTTATTTCATCGAATTTTTATAGAGAATTGAGGTTTGGATTGTTGTGGGTTGTAGTAATTGGTAATGCAATTCTTCTCTGAACTATGCTTGATTCCAATAAAATTTCTATTCAAAAGAAACTTTGAGGTTAGGGTTGCTCATATGCTTCATTTTGCAAAGATAATATCTTGGTATCATATTGTCTGTGGGATACTAGTACAGGTTTAGGATAATTCTGCTTGTATTCGAATTCTGATTTTCTTAGCTGAGTTTAAGTTTATGTCTGATGATTTTAGTTTATGTTTGTTTCGTGGAGAGGTAATGATTTGTACTCCAAATCAGTTCAAACTTTGAAAAGATGATTGGCTGATGCTGAATATTTTCGTTTGTTGGCAGGATAGTAGTTTTTGGTTAATCTAGAATTTGAAATAAGAGGCACATTTGAAATGATGATGGTTGATTCCAGATTTGGTTGTTAGTTGGTAGGATTTTGTTTGCCTCAAAGCAAGTAAAACCATGTTCAATCTAGAATGTTGATTGCACGATCTGAAGTTTGTATACTATAATGAACTTTTAAGAATTTGATCATGCTGTCTCATAGGGTTCTGCTGCGAGCAACATAATGGGCTCAACAAATGGCTTAGCCAGTGCACATGGGAAGCGGCCGCTATTTTCTTTTGGGGTGATCTCTGATGTCCAGTATGCTGATATTCCTGATGGCCGATCTTTCCTTGGTGTTCCACGATACTATCGCCATAGCATTGTCATACTAAAAACAGCAGTTCAAAAATGGAATGAACAGAAGAAGCATAAGTTTGTGATCAACTTTGGGGATATTGTTGATGGCTTTTGCCCAAAGGACCAGTCCTTGGATGCTGTAACAAAAGTTGTCAAGGAATTTGAGAATTTCAGTGGCCCTGTCTATCATATGATTGGTAATCACTGCCTCTATAATCTTCCTCGCATGCAATTACTACCGCTGTTGAAGATTCCAAGTATCGATGGTCGTGCCTACTATGATTTTTCACCAACCCCAGAATTCCGATTTGTTGTGCTGGATGGCTATGATATCAGTGCCATTGGTTGGCCTCAAGATCATCCAAGTGCAATTGAGGCTTTGAGGTTTCTACAGGAGAAGAACCCAAATACAGATAAGAATAGCCCAGTTGGACTGGAAGGCCTCAAGAGAAGGTTCCTTATGTTCAATGGGGCAGTTGGAAAAGAACAATTGGAATGGTTAGACGGCATTCTTCAGGAAGCAACAGAGTTGAAACAAAAAGTAGTGGTTTGTTGCCATCTGCCTTTAGATCCTGGGGCATCCTCCAAAGAAGCGCTTTTGTGGAATTGTGACGAAGTCATGGGTGTTATACACAGATACAACTGTGTGAAGGTTTGCCTTGCTGGGCACGACCACAAAGGCGGTCACTCTATTGATTCCCATGGAGTACATCACAGAACACTTGAAGCTGCCCTTGAGTGCCCGCCTGGGACAGATGCCTATGGATATATCGATGTTTACGATGATAAGCTTTCCCTTACTGGCACTGATCGGATGGCAAGCATGGACATGCAATTCAATCCTCAATCAGACTTTCGAGAGAAACAGCACCAAAGGTTGTGAGTAATTCTTCGAGTCTGGTGCAGACTGTATGTAATACTGTTCTGACATGTGATTATGTACAAAGTTATGCACAAACCTCAAAAGCCTCGGTTCCCTGCACATATTTGGGATTGTACACAAGCTACTCATGTTTCTGTAGTCCCACCAGAACACCCAACAGAGAATTTATGCTGGTCTGTTTTCTTGACACCGCTGTACACTAGCATTTGTGATAGTTGTCAAAATAAAACTTTCCCAATGAGACTTGGAATATAACTTTCTGAGTTATATGTATGCTTTTATGGTGTAAAAATACTTGATTCTGATCAGTTGAACAAAATTTACAATTTCTGTATGTTGGGTTATCTGCTAATTTGAGTAGGTGACTTTAAGCAATCACAAGACAGAAAAAGCAATTGCAGGCTTGCAGCATGGTAACCTTGCTAACCTTGCTTGATGTGGAAGCCTTTCACTAAGAATTCTAGTTACTCACTTCCTTTATATGGACAAGTAAGAATGATAAAAATGCTCTGTGATATAATAGGCACTAAGACACAGTTCATGAAATTCAGAAAGATCAACATCAAGTATGAAGTACCAATATTACATGAGACCTTAAGGCCTACTACAGTATCTTCTTCACTTGTGATGGGACGAGTTTGCCCTGGTCTTCTCGATGACAAAGAAGCCAACCAAGGACAAAATGGAGAAAACACTGAAGCAAATCGACACCACATCAAGCGTCTTGTGTCGTCCGGTAATCCCCTGGACGTCAAATATGTTCAAGTCTTTCTTAGCATTAGTGCTTTGACCGTACGCCACTGCAACGCCGGCGCCGTCGTACACGTAAGCGCGTAGGAAGTACGAGGCGGTCGGCACGTCGCGGTCCAAAGTCGACTCGAAATAGTTCGACTTGCTTGAGCCGTCGTACGATCCAGCATAGATGTCTAAGTGACATGTCTTGTCCTTGGCGAGGTTGTCTGAGGTCTTCCTCCACGGTCGGTCCACTTGACTCGCCGGCGTGTAGCACAGCTTCACCTTGATCGTCTTGTACGAAGCGTCTGTCCCAGCTGGGAAGCTATGGTTTAGAGCCCATGAAACACCGAGCATGTCTTCCCCAGCTTTTATTAGACCCATAAAATACCATGTCCCCTTCGAAACTGTAAATCATTCAAAAAATAAAGCTCTAAATTTCAAAACAAATTAAAACAATTTCCATGAATATAGAGGCCTGGCTATATATATGTATATGTATACGTGTATATGTATGTGTACCCTGGTCTGGTTTGTGAGGGGAAGCATTGACGATAAGAGTGTTGGGCAGAGAGGAAAACAGAATGCATTCTGAGGTTTCTGCTAAACATGAGAGAATAAGAAGAAGAATAAGAGGAGAAGCCAATAGAATCCCATTACGTGATGCCATCTGATCTGATGCGAGTGGACTTAGATAATGATTTCAGTGTATATATGCAATAGTTAATAAAAGATGATCATGAAACTGATGAACCTGCTTCTGTTTAATTGGTCTTGTAAAACAAAGCTACCTGCTCTTGTTATAGAGCAGTGCACGCATCAGTTATTTAGATTCAGAATTATATATTACCAATTGGCATGGGTTTGACTGAATCTCTTGCTTACTGCGATATGAAAGGATGAGATCGAAAAGGCTTCAAGAGCTGGCCACTTCATCTGAGATTGCTAACTAGTTGAAGAGGTATTGGCAGCTATAAAATGAGCTGATCAAACTATATATATATTACATTATTACTAAACATATGCCACATCTTGAACATCACTGAATGTTTCTGAAATCATTTTTGCTGGATAATAGATATATGACGATGTACCCCAATGATGAACTCGATCTTCTTCACTAGCTAGGGATATATACAGAACTGTTTCCTGATTACGTACATGTGCACATTTCTCACACGCACCTCAAATTTTATTAGTGTTGCAGTATTATGCAACTCATTAATTATCAGCTATTATTCTGATGGCTTATCAGCTAAGCAACAATGAAGAACAAAATTGAGAAAACACTGAACCAAATAATCGACACTATCTCAAGCCTCTTGTGGCTTCCACTGACCTCAAGTATGTTGTAGTCTTTTTCCGGCCCCGTGCTTTGACCATAAGCCACCAGAACACCGGCGGAGTCGTTCACGTAGGCGCGTACGAAATACGATCCGATCGGTACGTGGCGGTCCAAAGTCGACTCGTAGAACTGCCAGTTACTAGAGGAGTTGTACTGTCCGGTATAGAACTCTATCTGGCATGTCTTGTCCTTGTCGAGGTCGTCCTCCGTCTTCCTCGCCGGCTTGCCCACTTGACTCACCGGCGCGTAGCACAGCTTCAGGTTCACCGTCTTATACGCCGTGTCGGTCCCTACTGGGAAACTCCTATTGTCCAGAAACCACAGAACGCCGAGTATATCTTCTCCGGCTGTTATCTGAAAATCTAAGTACCATGTCCCGTTCGGTGTCGTAGCTCCAGCAAAAGAAAAACAGGGAAAACTGTAAATCCCATAGATCAAGTTGAAGAGTTAAAGAAACTTTCGGTAAAAAGCTCGATCTGCATGGAAAATAGTTAGTTGCATGTATGCAACTATATATGCATACGTACCCCGGCCTGGTCTCTGAGCCGCAGCAAAGACAGAAAGAGTGTTGGGCAGAGAGGATAGTAGAATGCCTCCATAAGCGGTTTCTGCCAGGAGGAGGAGAAGAAGAGTCGCCAACAGAACCCGACCATATGATGCCATCGATCTGATAGTTTTCGAAATTGTTTGATAATAAGTCCTTTCAGTCCTATGCTGTATATAATGCTATAAATAGCAGCATAGAAGCATAGTAGGAGGAGCAAACAGCCGCGCCCCCCGTTTGAGCAAAGATTATACAGCTGGTATTGAAAGAGTGTATATATATCTTGTATAAATTATTCAAATTTTGCTTATTCTTTTCCAGATTAAGTAAGAATGACGGTGTTAGTTATTAGCTTCAGAATGAGATGACTTACTTTGAACCGCTTGCATTGATTCTGAACCATTTTAAGAGAAGAGACCCGAATATAACTAACTTTTAATCAGTATTATAGTCACCTCCCCATAGTTTAATTTTATGATATTCGATCTTCTAGTGGCAAACTGAATCGTGGGTTCGTAATGTCTAACGTTCATAATTTGCACAGTTGTATGTTAGGGAAATTTTCTTATATCTGACCTGTGAGGCTTTGACTGAAAATTTTCACATGAATTCACGCTATCCATGGCCATCTCAAAACAAGGGAAACTCTTGTATGCACACGATGTGACGACGTGGAAGCGTAGAAACAAAATAGTCTTTAAAAATGATGCAGAATGCAGAATTATGCAGAATTTAAATACACAGTCATTTTCAATTTATCATTAGTGTAATTTCTTAATAAAGGAGAAGAGAAATAGGTCTTCTTAATTTGTAGCCGTCTCTTTAATCTGGTAACTGTTGGATCATCCAAAATAATGAAACATCACAGAGAGTTGGATGATGGGAGTGTCCACGGAATATTACTTCACTGATTAGGTCTGCTTTGCCCTGGTCTTTTCAATAACAAAGAACCCAACCAAGGACAAAACGGAGAAAGCACTGAAGCAAATCGACACCACATCAAGCGTCTTGTGTCGTCCGGTGATCCCCTGAACCTCAAATATGTTGTAGTTCTTCTTAGGTCCCGTGCTTTGGCCGTAAGCCACCGCAACACCTGCGCCGTCGTATGCGTAGGCGCGTACGAAGTACGAGGCAGTAGGCACGTCGCGCTTTATGGTCCAATCTACGTACTTCCACTTGCTAGAGCCATGTTTGTATGCCCTAGTTTCGATCTTGAACTGGCATGTCTTGTCCTTGGCGAGGTTGTTCACCGTCTTCCTCCACCCACGGTCCACTTGACTCCCCGCCGCGTAGCACAGCTTCACCTTCACAGTCTTGTACGCTGAGTCGGTGGTTCCGGCTGAGAAACTCTGGTTTAGACGCCATGAGATGCTGAGTTTGTCTTCTCCAGCTTTTAACATCCCACCAAAGGTCCAACTACCTTCGGCGGGTTTCACAACTGTAAATGATGATGAGTTAAAATTTAACCCTCATATTAAGATAAAAGCTCGCATTTTGGACTAGAAAGCTGAAAAATTTTACATACCCTGTTCAGGTTTGTGGGGGTGAAACGATCATTTCGATAGTGTTGGGCAGAGAGGAGAAGAGGACGACGCCATTTGCATACGAGGGTTCTGATATGCACGAAAGAAAAAGAAGAAGGGGAGCGAAGACAATCTCACTATGCGTTGCCATCTGAGAATTTTCGGAAGTTAATTTCTACTTGATTTCTGTGAAATCTGAATCTCTGTACGTATATATAAACATTCAAGCGAAAATATTGCACTACAATGCAGCTTGCAGCTTAAAGCTGCATGTGTGAACAAGTGGGAGAGGCGACTTTCAAACATTTTTTTTCTCCCCTAGCTAGTTACTTTTAATGCATTTTCGATTCCTTTTCATTATTCAATTTTCAAATTTAACCAATGAATTTCAGATATAAGCTAGCCAAGGTTCGTGTTACTTGTTAGATAGTAGCTAGTGCTAGAGTTGGATAATGTGGTTGCCTGGTGAAGGTGATCAGCACATAGCCTCAGGGAGTGTGGTGCTCGTATCCAATCCAGTGCATTGTAAATGCAAAATGCATTGATCGTCACTCATGATTCAATTATCGTATTGATGATAATCCCTCATGCTGATTAGTTTTCGTGCTTACAATTTATCCGGTATGTACATAAACTATTGTGGCAATGTTGCTTCAACATCGAACAAACAGATAAAAATCATCAATAACACCATTAGTGACAACTAAGATCGTTCATCTATATTCGTCTATCAATTCGTGACTTTGTACTAAAGCGCGATGTCTATGACATACTCAAACATCAGCAGCTAAAAATAGAATTATCTAAAAATCGTAAAAAAATAAATAAATATCGTGCAGTGTCAACTCTCTATAGCTATATAGAAATCATCGTATGTGCTAGAATCATCGATGTCTTATACATTGACATGTTTTATCAACTTATATATTCCTGAAGACTTGTAAATCTGCCACTGAGAATCACTACGACATACTAATTCATCATCAGCTAAAATTAGTAATTATCACATCAACAAGATTGCATTGACTTCATTAAGGATGCAAGCTCATCATACACACGATTGTATAGTGATGACCTTCTATCCTGCACATCGACGTAATATTGTACTAATTATAGTTGTCATCTCTTCATTCCTAAGCCACACTCGACTCAACATTTGATCACTTTCAACTTCTCATACATTTAAAGTATTAAAAACATGATAATGCATAATTGCTTATGGGAAAACAACGACTAGAATCTTACAAAGCTACTGAAGGTAATGCTAGAACCAACCAAACATTGGTGGACTTTTCTGATTCCCATTCTCATAAATCGGCTTAGTTGCCAACATTTCATTTGGACGACTTTGCCCTCGTCTTCTCAGCAATGAAGAACCCAGCCAGGGACAAAACAGAGAAAGCGCTGAAGCAGATGGAGGCGATATCAAGCGTCACGTGGCGGCCGGTGATGGACTGCACCTCGAACAAGTTGGAGTCTTTCTTTGGTCCCGTGGTTTGGCCGTAAGCCACCTGCACACCTTCGGCGTCGAAGGCGTAGGCGCGTACGAAGTACATGCCGGTGGGCACGTCACGCTCCACGGTCCACTCGAAGGTCTCCATGGAGGCGTTGTACGGCCTGGCGACGATCTTCTTCTGACAGGTCTTGTCCTTGACGAGGTTGTCCACTGTCTTCCTCCACCCGCGGTCGACTTGGCTCACCGGCGCGTAGCAGAGCTTCACCTTGACGGTCTTGTAGGCCGAGTCAGTCCCAGCTGGGAGGCTCTGGTTCAATCCCCATGTTACTGAGATTTTGTCTTCCCCAGCTTTCAGGAGTGTTCCATTTGCCGCAACTGCAAATACCAGTTCTTGTTAGAATCAGAAATTAAACAAAACCCAATTGAAGAACAATGATTTGAGACTAGAAAGTTTAGGACTTTATCATGGAAATTAAAAGTGTAATTTCAATCAAAGAATTAGACAAAACCTAATTGAAGAACAAGGATTTGGGACTAGAAAGTTTGAAACTTCTCATTGAAAGTAAAGCTGAAACGTAGATCCATGAATTATATGAAAACTTAAACAAAATCCCAATTGAAAACAAGGATTTGGGAGTAGAAAGTTTAAGACTTTATCATGGAAATTATGTACATACCATGTGTAGCAGTTACAACAAGAGATTGTTTCAGAGAGGAGAAGAGGACACCATAGGAGGTTCCTGCCAAGCAGGAGAGGACAAGCACAGAAGCCAATAGAATCCCAACACGAGAAGCCATCTGAGTCCTTTTGGTTGCTTTGAGTTGCAGAAAGGCGGAGAGAGAAAGAGAGGGAGATACTATGAGATACTGATCCTGAAGATGATGAGCTGATGATTAACTGGTACTTGGGGAACCCTTTTTATACAAAGTACAAGGCAAAGAAAATATAATAGAAAAAGTGAGAAATGAGGTATGCAGAAAAGGTCAAAAGGCCAAAGTATATGCTGGATTGTGTGAGATTAGGAACCTAAGCGTTGCACAGAGTGTGGAGAAAATGGTATAGAGTATGATGGAAATGGCTCTATAGAACCCTGAAGGGATGGTTTTGTTTGATATTATGGAATAGAGTATTGAAACCAAATAAGATTTTTGGGCTGAATGTGTTTGGGATTTTGTTTAATGGTTGACTCTGAGGATGTTGGAATTTGTTTGAGGTGTTCATATACAAGATTGAAGCAACTGGCCTACTTGGCCTTATGCTCATTCCTATGGATTCTATACCTTGAATATATATTTTTTTTCATTTGAGAGATTCTATCTTTTTGTCCTCTAATGTTTTGGAAAGGGCAAACAACAACAAAAGGAGAAGGCCACAGAGTTGGGAAGCAAATGAAGCTTACACGGTTATGGACAGACAATGCTAGCAAATGAGAAAGAGTTCTCAGCTTTTGGATATACTGCTAGCTAGCCCCTTCAATTTGCAGAAATAGGAATTGACCCCGATCATATAAGCTGAGCTAGTCTCACAATGCTAGCGCAAAATGCTTGTGAAGTCAACTAAGGGAGGGCTACCACCAACGGCAAAGCAGACCAACTATGCTTGCTCAAGTGTCTCTTGTCTCCTCTCTAGAGGCTCTTAGTTAAGCCTCTGACTAGAAAAATATAACGTTCATCAAACTCGATTGATCAAAGATTATATAAAAATGATGAGTAGTTTGAACTTTGAAGTATGTTCTTCTTTAGTTCTTTTCATTTAGATATAAATTAAAGGAGAAGAGGGATTCAAATTCATCAACGTCAACAAGAATTTGTATATGAGAATTCTCAGTAGACCTAGAGATAAGGGATTAGTAGTTTAGTACTTTGTAAAGGAATATTGCAATTAGAGTTTTAAAAAAGAAGACAAATAGTTTACAGTAGTTAGAGGCTTTGGATAGGAGAGGAGGTGCTAGACGGATATCATATATATGCACGTATTGTTAATCAATTGAGAAATTCGTTTGAATGGTATACAAACTTTTGCTCCTTATAAATTTTGGTACATCAAGTTTTAAAAATATCAGATTGGTATCTCATGTTTCTATCCTGATTTAAGATTGGTATATATAAATATTAAGATTACTAGTTTACCCTCAGATAAAAAAAGATGACAAATTTACCCTTAAATTTTTTTTTTCTTCGTTTTTCTTCTTTGTTTTCATATTCCAATTTTCTTTTTTTGGCTTTTTATATTTTTAGGAACGTAGAAAAAAATTAATCTCAATCATCCTTGAATGTCAACGACAACAACAAGATCCTTGAGTGTCAGCGGAAACAACAAGGATTAAACTTCTATATGTTTCCCCTCTTCAATCTTCTTCAAGTTTATAAAGGCCAATTCAAATCATCAAATTCTAAAACCTCTTCTAATTAATATTTCTTGAATATGAAAACAAATAAAAAAAAACTAAGAAAAAAAGAGAACTTAAGGGTAAATTGGTCATCTTAATGGCTATATATATCAATCTTAGGTCGGGATAGAAACATGAGATACCGTTATGATATTTTCAAAACTTGATATACCAAAGTTTATAAGGAGCAAAAGTTCGTATACCATTCAGACGAATTTCCCTAATCAATTCGTTATCAGTATATAGACAGTTCGTACATTTTTCTTTTGATTCATGGGACAATATTGACATGTATGGATTATGAAAGTGCGTATCCAATTCTTCTTCTGCTGTTTGTATCACACACACACACACACACAAAAAACACTTTATATACTTTTCTTGATAAACGGTTTTTAAGAAATGATGTTTAATCTGTACTGGATCATGTCAGAATGCGTTCCACCGGCTAACAAAAACATATTGAGATTTAACTTTAACTAACGATAACGAGATTCAAACACATATAGAGATTTTATACCTAAACCTTTACCGACCACATGTGATTTTTAAAACACTTTTTACTTAAAATAGAATTGAACTTGGTTTTTTTTTTTTTTAAATGAATAAATGTCATACATTCAAAATGACTATGTGCAAGGAGCAATCGATATATGTTTACTTATCTTCTTCGAATCAACTCAAAAACAAAAAAAAAAAACAAAAAACAAAAAAAACAAAACAAAAACAATGCTCCGATAACTATTGAATGTAATAGGTTACACAAGCAGTTAAACTTATAATCTACATTTTACGATATAAAATTATTGCTTCTGTTGAAATAAGGTAAATAAGGACCTAACACAATAAAAGTAATATGGCAGAGTGAAAATGAGGATAATTAACCATAAGTAGTTGAAGAGAGCAAAGCGCAGGTGGCAATTATTTCTCTTGATTTGTGCTTTGCAGGACCATCTGTTGTTTTTTTTCACCTTGCATTCTATGATCAGGAATGCAGAGTAGACTTTCATCAACTACAATCATAGCAGGCATATGATACCTCCTCCGAAGCCTGTTTGTAATAAGTGGTTCTTCTCCTTCATTGAGGTTGGCATTCCTACCCAATGGGTAAAACCCGTGGGTTTATACCCACCCAAATTGGTTTATGGGTAAATACCCAGTGGTTGATACCCGTTATACTATGTACTGGGTTTGGGTAATTACCCATCTATTTTTAAATGGGTAAAACTTTTACCCACCCATTACCCATTCTGTATTTTATTATCAAAAAAAAAAAAAAAACGAATTTCCCAGATCTTCATCCGGGTTCAGGTCGGATTTCTGGGCATAACAAAAGGACGGGAACAAAAGGACGCACCGTCGGAGCAGGCTCGTAGCATAAGGGTGCCGCCGGGTGCTGCCACTTCTTAAACTCCGCCGACGCCACCGAAGCTGACAAAGACGATTTCTAGGCCTCGGCGGCATGATGACATGGCAGATCGGGTTTTTGGAGCTTCTGGTGGTGGAGGCGGGAGTCTTCCCGGGGTTTGGCGTCGGCGGGGCTATCGGGGGAGACGAGCGGAGAGAGGAGGGGGATGGCGACGTTCCAGTAGGCGACGGGGTTTATTTGGAGGGCGGCGACGACGTGGAAGGCAAGGTCGGCGTCGACCCTAGGAGAAGCGGAGGGCGGCGTGGTTCTGCGTTTTTTTTTTTTTGGTCGAAAATGGTTCTGTGTTTTTGGTTGACCTTGGAATTGGGTAAATTATGGGTACCCATGGGTATTACCCATACCCAAAAAAAAATACTCATGGGTATTTTTCAATTACCCATTACCCAGTAAAGATACTCATACACAATACTCATACCCAAAATTTAATACCTAAATGAATATTTACCCACGGTACCCGTACCCGTGGGTTTTAATGCCAACCTTATCCCTCATGTTCAATCCTTATAATTTCCATCGTGTAGTCCTTTGGAATCGCCTTGGCCACAGCTGTACTAGTTTTGGTAGCCAAGAACTGGTAGACAAGCATCGGGGGCTCAAGCTGATTTGAAAATTTAAACTCAAAGAGCTTAGTCCAAGACTCAGCTAAAAGCCACGAGGCCCAACGCATTTTCATGATAACTCATGCATCCTTGCATTGGAAGTTAGGATCACCAATAAAAATTTGGAGCCATATAAAAAAAATGAACATTAGGAGCACTGTATCACGATTCCAAATGAAATTCCTGCTAGAAATAAATCAGTCATGTACCAAAATCGAAACGTAGACAAAATCACAAAATACAAGGTTTGGCATCACATACACAAAGATATGTACACACACAAATACACATGGTAAAAGACAGTGACCGAAAAATGCCGGCCGAATTTCCAACTTTGCTAGGTACGTCTCTCAGAATCAATGACATATAACCCAATGATCATCTGAAACATTGATCAGAGCTCGCCTCTTGTGCTTGTTCTTTGGATCAGAGGACGATTCGATTCGCATGCTTAGCTATGGCGACGAGATTCAGCAGCAAAGAAAGCAAAAGGCCTACAGCACTAACCATGCAGCAGCAAAACAAGAAACCTGCAGCAGAGATAATCCGCCGTAAACAGCAACCGCAACAAGTGGCGGACCTCACAGACTTCATGAACGACATGTTCTTCGGCACCGTCAGCACCGAGACCAAATCTTATAACTTGACCGGAGACTTAGACGACTACATGGAGGACAGTCCTAATAGCAGCAGCACCACCACTCCTACTAGTTCCTCCAGTACTCCTACTAGTGCTACTGCTAGAACGAGTAGTAATAGCAAAATGACTCAAGAATGGCTAGAAGAGGCCAAGCGCATTGTTGCGTCTTCCCCTTCCCGTAGTAACTCACCTTCTCGGTTAGCTACAGGCTCGCCGAGGTTTGCGGCAGTCCAAGGCCAGGCTGCTAGGTTATCCCTCTCTTCGGCACTTGATCGCAGAGACCCGCTCTCTAGGTCGGCTAGAAGGTACGTAACAAATATTAGTTAGATTGTTGATATGATAGACGAGATCGAAATTCTGACTACTCTAGCCAACCGAAACAAATAACAGGTCTAGACCGACGGAGAGCTTGAGCGGAGAGATACTATCGAAGACCACAGCGAAGCACAGCCGGAACAGGTCGGAAGTAGCACTAGACACACCATCTTCGCCTGCTTCTCCACATGATGCTTCCCCTGCTGCGGCGGTACAGAAATGGTTTTCTAATATCCTCAAGCCCTCCAATCAGGAGAAAGAACCTAGCCAGCAGCCACAGCCAAATTCCGTTCCTACCCCTCAAACTGTTCCTCCCCGCCAACCGGGGCCACGTAGGTCGCGCTTCCAGAATGATCCTTCCTCACCTCGCCCGCAGGGGATCCCTGTCCCTTCCCGCCGGACCTTTCAAAGTCCATCAGCAACACCTGACAATAAGTTGCTATCTCCGCCCAAAGACCTTGTTCCTTCGGCCCACCGGAGATCTATATCGTCGTCTACTTGCTCTATCGAGAAGGCTCCGATAAAGGCTAATCCAGTGGGTTGGCCTAAGGATGAAGCTCAAGCACAAGATCAAGGAAGAGGCATTGATGATCTCAATGAGTTTCTCAAAGAACAAAGAAGAAAAATTTATAAAATCTTGGATGGTCAAGTTAATTCCAAGGCTAGAATCGTACTTTCGGACCCTTCAAATAGTAAGTACTTTGATAAGTTTAGTAGTACTAGTAGCATGTTATGTGTACATTCGATTTATAATCTCGATAACTTGATCTTATGACGTGATAGTTGATATATTAGTTCACGTGATTGATTATAATAAGTGATGTAATAAATGAATAATATGATATGTTTCATATGTTTCTTTTATATTTGTTTCGATTTAGTTTTCAAATTTGTATCGCGAAGATGACAGTACCAATAATGTGTCACTGCATAACACTGGAAATGCAGGTACAAGTACAATGGTGGCAGCAATATGTTATGCATGGCTATTGGAGAACAGAGTGAGGAAGGAAAATAAGAAGAGTAAAGCAGGGAATGCTAACGATGATGAGGAGCAGTATGTTGTGGTTCCTGTGATCAATATAAAGAGAGGGAGGATGTGGAAGCAAAGAGAGGCTGCTTGGCTATTTTACCATGTTGGCCTTGATGTCACTTCTTTGCTTTTCTCTGATGAAGTAAGTGCCTTCTATGTGCTTGTCTTCTTTGGCATTTCTATGTGCTTATCTGCTTTGGCATTAGGCCTAAATGCTGCAAGTTGATTTGTTGATGCAATTCGCGCTGTTGCAGGTGGATTTAGAGAGTCTAATGATGGCTGGCAAGTTGAATATCCTTGTAACCGGGCAAGATGTCCTGAGAAATAACGGCGAGGTTGGATCTCATTGCACCATTCTTACGGATAATTACTGTGAAGATGCCTATCATCTACTTGATAACCCTTTGCTCAAGAAACTTCTGGTACTTACTTCACCCTAGCTCTCTGAAAAGGAAGCATTTCTTTTCTTGTTAAGATTTTCAGGGACTTTCTTGTGTTGCAGCTTGCAGGTATATTATTAGACACTCAAAATTTGAAAGCATCAGGTCAATTGTCTATGACAAGAGACGCAGAGGCAGTTCAGTTGCTCTTAGTTGGCTTGCTATCCAATTACCGGAATGCACTCTTCGATCAATGTACCAATTTCTTAATATCCTTGTCTAGATCATCCATGAAAATATGTTGCTTGCATAAGTCAAGTCTAGTAATTTTAATCATATTTCAATCTTTTGGTGTTCTCTATGATCAGTGACACAACATCAGGGGGACAGTTCCTTTCTTGAGGCTTTGAGGCAAAATTATGGGAAGTCTCCTAATGAAAGTAAGCCAACTCATATATAGTTACATTCTGTAGCTTTGTTTACATTAGGATATCATTAGTTCACAGTTCACACACTACGGTCCTTCACAATTTTTACTTGACACTTTTTCATATGATTACAGGCAGCGGTGATGGTACAGAACATGTGAAGCAGAAGGTTTCAGAGAGGAAATCAGCTTCTAATTCTCGTCGTGAGACGAATTTAATCCAAAATTCAGACAAGAATGCTCATGATGCTGCAAAAAACGCAAAGAAGGGTTCGCCAAAATCTGGTTAGACTACTTTTTATACTCTATCAGAGTCAGATTTATAATATATTCACATTCATTTTCTCCGGTCCTTAGGTAGCCTGGTTGAATTGAGTAATTTCTCCACTACCAATCTCCCATTTCTTAGGTTCTACCTGGTGCAGTTTCTATGTAGAACGGATACATATGATCCCCTTATGAGCTAATCCAAAATTACCTTTAACTGAAAAAAAAAATGAGCTTTTTAAATAATTCATTGATTCATTAAGCTTTTACAACTGACATGTCTATGATTTCATGCCTTGTAGCTAAACCACCAGTCACAGCAGCTTCAGCTCCACCACTAAAAGGGGTGCCTAGTCCCAACCGAGGAAAGAATCAGTTCTTCCTTGCAAAATGGTTTGGTTTTGGAAACAAATGAGGACACATTACTATATATTTGGTATGTTTTAACTGTAAATTTCATCTAGCTAGAAGAACCTACATTAATGACATTAGGAGGGGAAAAAAAAATATTGATATCTGCTGATTCCATCAAAGCAGTATTTTTCTCATGCCAATAGCTAAATCCTAAGTTGCTTTTAGTCTTGGAAGAGGAAGATTTGAAACACTTCATAGAAAGAATGTAAAAATCCCCTTGTGGCAATGTGGCAATGTGGCTATGCCTCTTTATTGGTGTTTTTGTCAAATACAATAAGGGCTGGAGTAGTTGCTGTTGAACTTGATATAGTATTGGTAACATCGACTCATGCTGTATTACAACTGTGGTTCTTTATCTCATTGTTGTTCTTGTTCACATGCACCTTGAATTTCTTGTTTTCTTCAAATTAAAAATGCTTTGCCTGGAAGAAGTCAAGAACACTATTATCTGTATCTGTTTTAAAATTGTCCAGGCCAGTAAACGTTGAAAGTAGTTAATGTCATTCTTGACTCATGATAGTGCCATTTCAGAGTTGATTATATGCTCCTCCATATGCTATGGAAAAAAAAAAAAAAACAGTGAAATGATGCATGCTCTTTGGTTAAAAGGCCAAGTTTTCATCATGAACTAAAATAGAAGGAAAAGTTTCTACTGAGTTGGCTGTCAAAATTGCATGACCTAAATAGTTGAAGATGTCCAATCATTTTCTACAGGTGGAAAGTAAATCCATGTCTTTTAACCTTAGTTTTTGTCCTCTTCAATCCAAAGATGCCCTTCTTTGTGATTTCCAGTTCTTTTCAAATGTGAAGGTGGGTGTTGGTTAGTTAAGGTCAAAAGCTTTAAGAAAAGCAAGGAAAAAAGAGCAAATGAAAGATAAAGAAACTGTTGCCAGTTCTCATCAACAAACAGCTCCTCTTCTCATCTGTCACATGTATATATATGATCATTATATACCAGATACAAACATTCAGTAACCTTTGAACATACATTTCTTTTATATAAAAACATATTGCATACATGGTTTGGTACAAAGAGTTAGAAAGAAACTACCTACTGCTCAATTATCAAGATCAGATCAAGAAAGAGAAAGAGGGTTTGTATATATATATATATATATATATAAAGAAGAAGAAGATGCTTCTAGTTGGAGAGAAAATTATTGAGCATGTATGTGATGTTACAATCTGTCTTTGTCCAATATGCCCATTTCTTCATTCCCAGCTGTAACTAACTCCCCAAACCTTTGTTGGGTCCACTTCCTTCCTTCTCAATCCAACAGGCATCTTCACCATTCCATGATATCCCATCTCCCATTTCTTGATGACCCTTTTCATTTGCCTGCCTCATTCTTCAGATGACAATGATGGTGGTACTACTAGTCTAACACATGGTTTGATTGGCGCGCCGCGATGCTTCTGTAACTCATAAAACACTTTCAACTATTCCGTAGATTAAAAGGGCTACCAAAAACGTTTTTGAGTATGCGAAACGCTCTTTGAGCACTTCTAAAAGCAATACCAAATGGGGCCATGATATTCCTCTCATTCAACCTTCCAAGCATAAAGAAACAAGCAAAACTCAGAAGAGCCACTTGCACCAAGCCCTTCTAGTGAACCACAACTTGTTTGGGAAGATAGTGTTGATGACATTTGAGAAGATAGTGTTGATGACAAGGAAGATGAAGGCGGCGACGAAGAAGATGATCTAGACAACGGTGATAGAGATGTGGAAGGCAAAATTGGCTTGAAAATGAACAATGCATGCCTTAAACCAGGACTAAACAACCAATCATGCACATCCCAATACACCTCTATTCTCAACTTATTGATATGAATCGATTCATTACCTCTGAACTTCCACTGAAGGTGTTTGACATGAACCACCAAATGACCATCTACTCTAATCTCCAACTCTGGCTCAACCCCATTTGCAGAACTGCCAGCATTGCCCAAATTTGCGGCTCTATTCTTGCACTCAATTGAGATTTCATGAAGCCTGCCCTTCTCATAAAACTTGGCCTTTGTGGTAAACTTTTTCTTGCCAAAGATGTGTTCTTTTTTAGAAACCAAAATGGGATCAGTCAAAGCAGGCCTAAACCCTGTCTTCTTATATGCATCTTTCTTAAGATCACCGAGCAGTAACACAACCTCTTCCTCACAGACAACTGCAACATAATACTCGGACTTCGGCTCAGTTCCACCATTAAACTTTGCAGCCTTGAGATCCCAAAATATGTCAACTTGTTTCCCATTGACTGCAAAGCGCTTCGAGCCTTGTTTTCTCCAGAAGTACCATGGCTTGAGCTCAACTTTGCAGGAATGGTGGTTCTCTCCATCAGGGCCCTCCACAGAGACTGAGAGGCCATGAAGGAGAAGGTTTTTGCACCATGTGATTGTGATCAAGCGGCTCTGGCCAGCAAGCTTGGCTCTGTAGACTGACATGTAGACACTGTGGCCTGACCTGGTCACAGCTGAGGCATCATCACTGAGCTTCTCAGCTGAAGAAAAGCAAGCAGGGATGCCAATGTGGTCTTGCATAGTGTAAGAAGTTGTGACTTGTGAGGAGGCTAGGGAGGGAAACAAATTGGAGAGAGTTGGATTGTGAAATCTGTGAGTAGTATGGAATTTTAATAACATGGGGAGAGTGAGAGAGATCTTAGTCACAAGATGGGGTGAGTCACAGATGCTGCCAGAGGGGTTGTTTGGCAGCATTCATGGGATTTTAAAATTGAATTCCAAACTGGCAGATAGACTGGCAGTGAGTGAGAGTGAGGGAAGAACCAACCTTTTATATTCTATAATCTGCTGGATTTGGATTGGATTCTATTTATATTGGATTTCTTTATTTGTTTTTATAGTGTTTTACTTTTGATTTACCAGACAGCTTTAGTGAATCCTATGTGGGTTTTGCTTCTGCTGCACTTAAAAATCCCTTGGTTAAGTACATATGGTTATTAGCAGAAGGACATTTATAGTCACACACCAGATTTCTAGCTAGCTTCACAATGACCAGTCAAAACTAAACGGAATTGGGTTTTCCAATGTGAATCTTGATGATTGTTTATTGTTTGAATAAGTGACATCTCTAAAGTTTCAGTGTGGGATGGAGGAGAAGTAAAGTTTAGAACTTTGTGTTCAGAAATGGTGTAGGAGAGGGAATCTAGGGGTGGAGACAATTGCTGAGTAAAAAGACTGAGGAATCTCTATTAATGTTGCAGCTGCAGATCTGGTCCAGCCCCCTCTAGCTGTGTCATGCAGCACCATATGTATATCGGTGCTCATTATTGTGGCAGACTGTGCTGGATAATCCCCCATTTCTATATTTTTCGGAAAAGTGAAGGAAAATAAGAAATAAAAGGTTTATAAAATGAGAGGATATCTGCTGTGGGATGTTGATGCATTATAGTTTACGGTCTGTCTGCAAATTCAAGCAATAAAAGAGGAAGCACTCCTTAAAGATGAGATTCTTTTATTTAGATCTTGTGGGGAAGATTTAACTGGTTTGAAACCTTGATGATTTAGTAGAAGATTTCCTCACCTATTTTTCTGATTAGAACGTGAGTCAAGACTTTGTGATTAATGTCTTTACGCATTTTTCCATTTAGACAAGTCAAATTTAAAAAAATGAGGCTCTAGTGAAAAATATTATGATGCCTAAATTGAGTGATTTAGTTGTATTAAGCGTAAACAAGATCAATTAAGATTTCGCCGAGCTAACTAATTCAAATGTTCGCTTCCGCCTTATTTAGATCACCTTGAGAGGATCCAAATTCTTCAAATAGATTGAGTCATCCCTTTTGGCGCGTCTCCTTATTGGAACATGATACCATCTCATTTAAATCCACCTTGAGGAAATTTCACCTTATTTAGATCTACCTAAAGGATAGATCATCACAACCTCATTTAGACATGTCATGAGAAGATTTCACTTAACTTAAATTTGCTCATTGAATAGATTTTATCTCAAGAAACCCATTGTTTTTGTCAAGACCCATCCCGAATTTCACCTTGAAACCCGAGGTAAGTCCTGCGGGGACCACCTCCAAGGAAAATTTACCGAAGAACTCGGCAAATCTCCCTTGAAAATGGACAACCCTAACCCGGAAAATATAGAACACCCTCTTAACCAAAATATCAATCTTCAACTCAATCCAAATAACCGAATAAAATAATACACAATTATTTTTTCCGAAAGTGTTCAGAGCTACTACAAGAAAGACAACGGAAGCTGATAAAAATCCTAGTGGGTAAAACAGATAACCTACTGGCGAATAGTAGCGGAAAGATGGGTGACTATGCCCCGTTGCCTCCTTCTAGATCCCACCCGAACTCTGCAGACTGGGCATTTAAAAACGAAGGAAAGGCCCAGGGAAAAATATTTAATTACGTCAGAGTGAGTGGACAAAAGTAATCTCGACAAACAATAATATTTCCCCAAGAAAACTTTCAAGGAAAGCGCTATGCAAGCGACAGCTCAAAAAGTGGCAAGGACACGACTAGTTCCGGCTAGTCTCCCAAAACTTAAACAAATACAGCATCTCAGGCTAAAATATAAATATATCAGTATGTATATACACTCGTCTACTCCTTGTATGATTTCTTTGAAGAGATAAAAGAAAAACAGAAATTCATACAAGGCTACTACGCTTGCGTCTAACGCTCACGTCACCCCTTAATGACATTTTTCCTCATTATGGGGGAATCGCACGAGTGGATATATATATATATATATATATATATATATATATATATATATATACGTGCTGACTCCTTGTACGAATCTATGAATGAATACGAAAAATAGAAAGTCGTACCAGACTACGACGCTGGCGTCTAACGCCCACGTCACCCCATAATGACATTTTTCCTCATTATGGGGGGAAATCACGTATTGCTAGCTAGCGTTTACTTATATACATATTATTCCCATAAACGTCAATAAATGAGTATAAACACCGAAATTCTCAATTTCCGGTTAAATTCCAACAAAAGAAATTATTCAACAAAAAAACATTTAAAACACATTATTTAAAACAAAGGTCCACTCACAAATTTGGCCTAAGTCTGATGTCGGTTGGAGGTTTCTTCCGCTCGGGCCTCCTCACGTCCTGTTCCAAAACATAAATAAATCCTTAAATAAAACACCGACGCTTAAAGAAAATAAGCATAATTAAATATGAGCTTCTCGCGCTCAACCATGCCTATCGCCCTAAATCTTTACTTCACTACCAACCATAAAGCTCCACAATTTTTCCGACATCCTCAAAAGCACCTTCTACCTTCCTAACCATAAACAATCCAATGACCGGATTTTTAACTTATTAATCCGCCAAAAATACCAAACTTTAACAATTTCCAAACCTATCCAAAACTCTTCCAAAAATTCTAAAACTCATTCCATTAAACTCCTCATAAAAATCTTGACCAAAAACAATTTTTCAGCGCCGGCGGCGGCCAGCTCTGGCGACCTCCAATGCCCACCAAAATTTAGTAGCATCTTCCTCTCAACCTCCTCTACAACATTCCTAACTAGCACAAACTCCAATTCTAAGCCTAACCATGTCAATCGAACGAAAACAACAATAAAAACCCTAGAATTTCCTTTACCGATTTCTCCTTACCTAACTCAAGAGGGAGCGAATCCTTTGGAGGGATTGGAGCACGGGAGGAGGGCTTCCTTTTGAGCCAAGGATCGCCAGCTATGGCGGCCGGATGAGAGAGTTCCGGTGAGAAAACACTTCCGGCAGTCGGGGCTTTCGGGGTTGGTTTCTCCTTCACGGCGGCGTTAGGGAGGCTGCCACCGGTCTAGAACGGAAGCTGGGTTGGAGACCGATCGATTGGGACCGGAGCGGCGGTCTGGGGCGACCGGACGGCGGAGAACGGGCGGTCAAAATTTTTGACAGTGAAGGCTCGGGGAGAGAGAGAGAGAGAGGAAAACAGGAGGGAGAGAGAGATAGAGAGAAGAGAGAGAAACCAAATGGGCTTGGCCCAAACCGGTTCCAACTCAACCAAATATAAACCCATTCCAAATTTCAACACCCCAAAATAACACCCCAATAAAAATTATCTTTTACTAGCTAAAATTTACCATTTTTACCGTCGTCACATTTTCTTCCTTCAAATAATTCTTTCGAAATATTCGTCCCTCAACACACCTCTAGGGACTTTAGGACTATAAAATCAATGACGAAGATGGTAAAATTATTATTACCACAATGCTAGTAATTAAGGTAAAATTTAAGAGTCGGGCGTGACAGTTTTCATATCTTAATCTTATTAGACCCCCTGAGTAGGCTGAGTTTGAGTTCATGGTGATCAAATAGGTACTTGCATTAGTCAGTTTAGCGGAAAAATTAAATGTAAATGGAATTCATACTCCCTATCTCATACACACTGTTATATTACAAGATATTTTTCTATTAAATTTGCACTGAAAAATCCAAATAAAGAAACCAAATCGCTACGATAAAGAGTGTTGCTCAATAAATGTGAAATTCACTACTGGGCTAAGACCGTGTTCTTGTTTGACTTGTTTCATTTTTAAATCATTGAGTCCAATTTAGGCCCCAAACCTTAAAAAAAAAGCCCAAAACAAAAAGAAGAAGCTGCTCTGAACATAAACCCCAAATTGTAAAAAACCTCAGACACAGGTTTAGCCGTCGTCGTCGTCGGTAAAGTCCCTGTAACCAAAATTGTTCTCTACTTTTTGATTCCCCTCATTTTCTAAGCAACCCAACAAACCCATTTTGATTTTGCAGACGTGAGCTTCATAAAAATGCAATCTTTAAGTGCTGGCCTCCGATTTCTCCATAGGCAAACCTCAAAGATCGCTCATTTCAGTTCAACCGGAGCAAACCCATTTCGCGGCGGCGCTGGGTTTAGCGGCTCCATAGCTTCCGATGGAGTTGGGTCTCTCTCCAAGTGTTCTTATCATTCATTTGTATGTTTCCGAATCGCTCTTTAAATTTCCAATTTTTATCGTAAAGTTTCTTTGTTGTTTCTCTAATTTCTTTGACGAGTATTAGTTGAAGATTGAATTAAGTAGCTGATTATTGGAGTGTGCTAATTCACTAGTGTAACCTTGACCAAGTGTTCTTATAAGTCATGTAGATGCATAAAGTTACCAGGCTTGTTTGATTAAATATTGAATATAATGATTGTGCTGTGAACATATTTGTTTGGAATTTCGATTCATTGGAACAGAATACTAAGGGAGAAGGTGTCTTACACAACTTTGGTAACATATAATCTCCCTAATTGAATATGTGGGTTACCAGAACCCCGTTAGGTTGCACAAGTTTATAACAGGACTCGGATGTATCACTCAATCCTATACAAATTCCCTAATTTTAATCGGCGATGAATCTTGATCTAGTGAAACAAGAGATTATCTAGAAGTTATAATTTGGATGGCCTCGAGTTTTTTTTTTTTAATTTAGTGGCTGATCAAATTGCTGATTTAACGTTCTACTAGCAGGTGCTTGCTGGCTGATTTGGATGGCCTCAAGATATAACCTGATTCAATCTTGCATTGCTATCCTAAACTCTAAATCCACCATCATTTTTGAATTTCTGTCGTTTGCTTGTTAACTTCAAAAAATTTTGTTCATGGTATTGTATATTGAGTAGTGGGTTACATTGGAAGTTTAGAACCATTGTTATCGCATCCTGTAATGCTCTAGTGAATCTGAGTGTGCATATATATCTTACCTTCCGTCATTTGGACGGTTACTTGGTAGTGTTGATCAAGGTCATAAGTTAGTGTAGAATTTGTTTGAAGACCAAGATGTAATTTTTTGTTTTTCCAAGCATATACTTATTTGTGATTCTTACAGTTTTATTCTACCAGGCCAAAACGGGCTCTCAAACTGAGACATTGACGTGCTTGAGTACTGCCATGTTACTCAAGAGTCCTCAACCAGGCTTGTTTCAATGGGCAGCAATTTCACCACCGTTCCCCAGCAGGTGCATGACAACAATGGGTAATACGGGTGAATTAGCGACTCAAGGTTCAACGGCTGAACTTGATGCACCTTCCCGCGTCAAATTTAAGAGGCTTGATAAAACTGCCAAGCACATAATGCAGGTATGCATCTATCTCTCTTGGCATTAGTGATAGGAAATAACAGATGCTCTCTTCCGATTGTTAACAATTGTTAATTCTATGTTTTCGGCAGATCCTAGATAAGGAAGCGGTACAGGAAGTCAGGGAGCATAGAGAAATCCCTGAGATAAAGCCTGGTTATATTGTGCAACTCAGAGTGGTATAATATATTCTCTTTGATGTTATAGTGATCTTTTTCTTCTGGATGCAATTCTGTTGGAAACAAACTTTTTCGTCCTTCTCACTAACCTCCATATGTGAACAGGAAGTACCCGACAACAAGCGGCGTGTTTCAGTCTTGAAAGGCATTGTAATAGCAAGACGTAATGCTGGTCTAAACTCAACATTCAGACTTAGGAGGCTAGTTGCTGGAGTCGGGGTTGAATCTCTCTTTCCATTGTAAGAAAATTTGGTGTTTCTGTTTCCTAATATGGTCCTCTGGTTCTACTGTTTTTGACTCTGCATCGAGTGTGAAGTGTGAACCTGTGATTTTTTTGGTTGGATATCCTAGAAGCATGATGTATCCATTTACCCTAATATGTTGTAATTTCTCTACTACAATATGTATCAGATAGTTGTACAACATCCTGTATATTGTTTATTTATTTTTGTCGGAACTTATAGATTAATAGCTCAAAGAGTTCCATATCTTGGAGTCATAAGTCTGTTGTTCCATCACTTAAACCATTAGGATTTAATTTGTAGTGATTGACTATTTCTTTCTTTTGCATTTATCTGTAACTTGTATTTGTTAATGATTTGAACTCATATTCAAAATTGTGTGGGATTGCTTGTTCTTATCATTTATTTCATTATCTACTATGATCTCAGTCTCTAATCAAATGACCTCTGTTGGTGTGTGACAGATATTCACCTAACATAAAGGAGATAAAGATACTAGACAAGAAGAAAGTGCGAAGGGCCAAGCTTTACTATCTCAGGGACAAAATGAATGCACTCAAGAAGCATTAGTGATCCATTTGCATAGTGGGATAGAAATGTTGTCCATGTATGACTTTTGGGTAACCTATTTTATTTCTTGTCTTTGAGCATGTTAGATTTTTTTTATCTTTTGCAAGTCTTTGAGATTTCTGGAAGATTGTTGAAACTGTGCACGAGTTTGAAGAATATTATCAAATTGGCATAAATGTGTTTTGGTTGAATATGATCTTTTGTTTCATCTTTTGATGTACAATATACCTTTGAATTATTCCATTATAGTACAGGCTTAACTGATAGAAGTTTGATGGTAGCTTGAAGAGTTAAAACAGTTAGACAGGGGATATTTACTTGAGCGATTAAAAGCTTGAACAAGAGGAGAGTTGTGCATCAGCTCCCCTTGGATCAGTATCACTTAATAACTGGTATTTATTTATTTTTTATTTTTCTAAATATCAGTGTTTTCTGCATTCACATATTGAATTGGTGGTATATATTAATTCATCAATATTTGTAGTAATCACTTAAGAATCCGACAAAAAGTGAAATGAAACCTAAAAGAGTCTAACTGGTATTCATAATTCATGGTTAGTTGCTGATTGAGTACAAAGCTATATAAGCTCATGAGGTGACTAATCACTAACTCTAATATCAATAGTAAAGGTTTTTCATTTTCATTGTTGTTAGTTTATGATCATCAGGCAGAAGCAGCACCGAACCTGGTAGTAAAGATTAAGATATTAGTATCATCTCATAAACACAAAATCTGTGATATAAAATGATAAAAATCTGTATAACAACAAAGAGTCAGACTGGGGTTTTTCATTTTCATTGTTGTTAGTTTATGATCATCAGGCAGAAGCAGCACCGAACCTGGTAGTAAAGATTAAGATATCAGTATCATCTCATAAACACAAAATTTGTGATATAAAATGATAAAAATCTGTATAACAACAAAGAAGGTAAAAGGAATAACAAAAATCATAAAGAAGACGTAGTTGAAATTGCATTAACACAGAAATTGCGGCAAACCGTTCATCTCTTTCTTCCACCGCGCTCTCTTACTGTGAGACCTAGTGTTTGTCCTGCGCCAACATTGTAATATGCAAGGGACAAATTGTCTTTGAGAAACCCCGGGTTTCCGCTCAATTTCTGTTTGTTTGCCGGAAGCTGGATTTCCCTAGAGATTTTCTCTTTCAGACCGCCAACAGTTTCAGACAGAGACTGCACTGTGATCTCCAAAAGTTGTCCTTTGAGGTTACCTTCATCAACATTGGGAACAGAAATATTGATGCATACCAGTCCCGGATGCTGTGCAAGAAATTCAGCTTCTGGAATAAGCATGGAATTATCAAGCTTCTGTCTCTTTGGCTTAGGTTCTGGATGAGGAGGTGTTGGTGGCCGTGCTTGAGGCAAAGGCAGTGGAGGCATCTTATCCGTAGGTGGAGGAATATAAGCCATCTGCATTGTTATAAAATCACCAACAGGAGGAGGTGGTACAGGTATACTAGCTGCAGGCATAAACATTGTTGGTATAGTAGGACCAAGCAATGGAAATTGGACAGGGAGACCAATGCTATTTGTACATGGATACTGAACTGTGTATACAGGAACACACGGAAGATTCACAGCAAGACTGACTGCAGCATTGTTCACAGCACCATTGTTATCCTCTCCATTGGTATACTGTGACATGGCATGATTTGCTACACGGCCAATGCGTCCAGCGTGGTCGTCACATATGACCTGCTGCTTTTCCTTGTTTTCAATCGCAGCCTTGACCGCACTGGAAACTTCTTCCTCTGTGGAACCAAATATATCAGGACGGGTTCTCGCTAGGTTCACAATGTTTCTTGAGATCTCTTCGTCCTGTGCAAGAACAAGACTAGTTTCCCGAATCTTCGCAAACATCCTTTCTTTTTGTTCTTTGTATCTTGGATCAATGAGAGAAATCCTCCTGTGCTCAGACATCTCACTGTTAGGGACAAGCTCCCCAGTAATAGGGGAAATCGTCATGTCTCTTTCGGCACTGGATAGGATCATCCTCTCCTCAGGTCTCTTCCAGTTCTTCACAATTCTCATTGGTGGTTGTTCCACCTCTGTTACTTCCATGCTCTCTTCAACAAGCTGCATCTCTTCTTCATCCAAATCCATTTCGACTAGATTTCCTGACTCCTTGACAGTATCATCTGCTTCCATATATGTAACTTTGCCTCTCCTTATAATCTCTTCAAGGGTCAGTGGAGGAGGTAAGCAGCCGTCCTCCTCATCATCAAAGTCTATTACATCCACCACAACATGTTCATGCCAATCAATTGCAGCCATTTGTATCCTTTCCTGCTCAATCTCATCTTCGACCTTCTGCATTGACTGCTTCTGATAATGCTCCCACTCCAGCCGATTCACACATCGTTCTAGCACACTGGTCATGTCTCTCGCCCTCTTCTTCAGCTTCTCTGTCAACCCTTCCGGTGGCATCAACACCTTTGAATATGCATCCCTTAGAGAAGTGAAAAAGTTGAACAAGCTATGATTACGATTGAGAAAATAGAACTGGGGGTTACTCCTCTCTGTGTCTCTCAATCCTGACAGAAACGACTCGCCATTCCGAGCTGCAAATTGTGCTGTGAGCTTAATAACATCAAGTTCTTCTCCACTTATTCCTTGAGGAAGCCGAACAGTATACTCTTCGGGTTCTGGTTGTTCAGGCACTTTGCATTCAGGTCTGAGCTGGGGGAGGGAATCAGGCTTTGGTACAACATCTATAACCGGAGCTGTCTCTTCAGAAGACTGATCAGGCTGAGCACGGATTTCGGCCACCTTTTTCTGATAATATGCATGGTAGGGATGTAAGGATTTCAAAAAGCTGAATTTAGGATCTGGATTTAGTTTAATCTTGTCATTGATGACCATCTTCTCAAACTCTGGACCATATTTCGCAACGTTCTCGGCAGTTTTGTTGATGATTCTTGCTACTTCTGGAGGAGGAGTGATGATGCCAATATGCTTAGAATGTGTTGCAACAGAAGAAGTAGGAGGTGCCGGTATGGGCGAGATGGAACCAATCATCATCATATTGTCGCAGCCTGAAAAGAATAACGTAGGTTTTTTTTTGTTTGTTATTGGCTTTACCCTTTTTATACAAAGGGCTTCAACTCACAAATTGAGATGTAAGAGCAATAGAAAACCTCATCTCCATAGGATTACTATAATGTATGTGTTTCTTTCCTTGCGCATGAAGTAAAGCTCACCGCCATTATTGACGACTGACCTATGGATTCCATTGAAACAAGGGTAGCAAATATTAATGAATCCCTTCCTAGCTAGGCCTCTAATTAATTCAAAAGCTAATCCAACTTCTTGATTGTCTGGAAAAAACTGGAAAAAAATCCAATTAATAAAGTTTTGAGATTCAAATATAATCAAATCAAGTTTTAAAATTTGAATCAATTGGATCTATTCTTAAGATAATTGGGATCTAATCAGACATCAAAGTCCCTCCTAAAACTGTGCTACATTTCCTCTACTGTTACGGTTAATCAACTGATCATACAAATCCCTTCATGATTCTTTTGATCATACAAATCCCTTCATCAACTCGCCATATTTAACCCAAAAAATGAACTGTCAACCTAGAACCTACTAACCTAAACGTACGTCTATTTAAACCTGTATATATATTGTCTCCATATTTTGTTCATCTTTGAAAACTCTAGCTATCTCCTTCTTCTTTCCACCGATGATCACAAATGAATGCCTCAATGGAATCCATCGTCGTTGGTGTGCGTAGGAGGAGCGCAAGACTCCAAATCCTTGGCAAAAAGCCTTTCTACGGTAAATGCATCTCTTACCCTGTGCCTATGAAGCGCGTGGTCCATGTCAAAATTTGCAATCGTGCCCGACACACAGCAATTGATGGATTTCATAGGATGGACCTGACTTATGAGGGCAGAACACCCAGTCATCGTTTATCTGCCATGACTGCTGCTACGGCCTCTCGTCACAATCCTTATGCTTGGCTTCTACACACGGGATCAAACACCCACATCACAAATGATCCCCATGCTTTAATCTCGAGCATACCATGGCACTGACACAGTTGGTACTTGGAAGCGTTGTCTCTGGTCAAGGTTTGCAAATTTCAAAAATTTAAATCATTGCCTTTCATTAGGCAATGGTTTTATCTTAATAGGCTTAGAAGATGTAGTGTACATCACCGGGCTGAGGGTTAAGGGGGATCTGGTGAGAAGAATAGATGGTTATCCAGTAGTGGAGGGAGATGAACAACACGTGGATGTTCCAGGGTTGGGTAAGGTTGATAAAAAGGCACTTAGGAGTGGAAGTATTCATCTTGGTTATCTGAGAGACACATTTTCTGAAGTTAAAGAAGAGAATGAGCTCGATAAATATGTAAATGCATATGTTCTTTACCTTGTCGGAACCGTTGTATTACCGACCAGCAATAGTTATGTGTGCTTAGGTTATTTAGATAGCATACGTGATGGAAACTTCAGACGGTCTGCATGGTGAGTTGATGCTATTGGTGATGATATCAGCTTTTGAGCATCTGCCCGATCTTGTTGATAGTTTCTTCAAGCCTTTTGATCTGAGCAAAAACCTACCGCATACTTTCCCACTATCAAAAGACTGGGCGATGCACATTTCAGAAGCGCTTGCGAACAGGCACAGGCACAAGGAATTGGACTACACTTCATTGTTGGATGGGGGGATCTAGAGATGAAGTTTTACCGGGGGGTTCTACCCCATCCACATCATAACAGCTTCATTGCAAATCATCGGCCCGACCATTGCCCTGAACACCTTGGGTTTGACGTTGAAGTGGGACATTGTCCCGAACTGATTGATGTATGCACAAATTGGAAAGTCCTGGAAGCGCAATGGAAAAATAGGGAATGCATGGTTAGACCGCGAATGGTGAATGGTAGTGAGGATTTGGAAGCCCAAATGGTGATTGATGGTGAGCGGTTTTTTTATTTTATTTATTTTCTTCCAAATACGAGTCGAGTATGAAATCCCAGGAGGCTTATTTCATTATAAAAATTTGCAGTGTGTCTATGAGAACCGGGGATCCTTGTGAGATTGTGATTTTTCTTGATTCATGTCTCTTGGGATGGCTTATTTCATTATTTGAAGTCCAGGTCTACTGAGAAGTATGAGTTCCTTGTTATTGTTTGTTTCTTGCAAGTGTCTGGCATGTAAGGGGGTGGCATTGCAATGTGAATGTTAAGCCTAGAGGTGTAATCATCTGACTTGTAATAGCTTCTTCTTGGATGGTGCATTATGTTTGCAAGGTATATCCTTAGATGTCACCGGCTAAGTCACTGGCTAAGGTTTTGCATCTCACTAGATCATCATCAACACAAAATCAAAATTGGTATTGATGCCTAATGCATCTAACTCAGACATAACATAAGATATCGGATTTCCTCAACCTTGACTTGTGTCACAAGCCAAAACATGGTTAAAGCTTACAAAGTCCAAACACGTGATGCTCTTGTACATATTCGGCATCTTTCCCCCTAAATCTCAACTCTCACGTCTAGGATTATAATACACAAGAGTCGTGATCATATCGTAAAAATCTCTATGCTGTTGGACCTTTTATTTCATATGCAAACTTCCCGAGTTTGGTCCAAACAAGAATGCGGCGTGTATTATTGAAGAAGAGGGAAAGAAAAAGTAAAAGCCAATCAAAGCCAGAAGGCGCGCATAGCACATGTCCAATCACACATGACCCCCTGAGAGCCAAACAGCCAAAGCCGACCTTTTTCTCTTCCAAATCCTCCAAAATCTGAGAAACCCAGAATTGTAATAAAGCCCTGAATGTGATAGACTCTCTCTCTCTCTCTCTCTCTCTCTCTCTCTCAAAATCTAAAACGTCTTCTCATTCTCACGCTTCTTCGTCTTCTTCTTCTTCCTTCTTTCTTATTCGGTTCTGCTTTGTTTCCATTTTTGGCGGGGTTCTAATTGGGTTTGTTGCATTGACAATTCGAGAATTGGAATTGGGTTTCGATCTGAATCCGATTTTGGGTTTGATTTGATCGGAAAGCAAATGGATTTGCCGTCGGACCAGGAAGGGGATGATGCTGAAGCTGAGTTCGTCGAGGTTGATCCAACTGGTCGTTATGGACGGGTCAGTAGATAAATTATTATTGCGTAATTTCGATAAAGTTGTGATTTTTATTACTTTAATTTAGCTGTTCTAGTGTTGCAAAGTTGCAAGTTGTAAGCTTTTTTTCAAGTACTGATTTTTGGGTTGATTTATATGAGTTTGATTTGATGTTTGTGAATTGTGAGTGATGAGTTGTGTTTGGTTTTTGGTGATTTTGCAGTATAAAGAGGTTTTAGGCAAAGGGGCTTTCAAGAAAGTGTATCCTTTTTTTCTCCTTTACTTTATCAAAGGTTTTTTTTATTTTTTTTATTTTTATAATGCTTCAAAGTTTGGATTTTTAGTTTGATACAGAATGGTGTAATGCCAGAGTGGTTGTAGACATTTTGTGTGTCCTTGATTGGTTTTCGTGGGGAAATTAGATACCGAGCTTTCGATGAATTGGAAGGAATTGAAGTAGCTTGGAATCAGGTTAAGGTGGCAGATCTGTTGCGCAACTCTGAAGATTTGGAGCGGCTTTATTCGGAAGTTCATCTGCTCAAGACACTGAAGCACAAGAATATTATCAAGTTTTACAACTCTTGGGTTGATATCAAGCATGAAAACATCAACTTCATTACAGAGATTTTCACCTCGGGAACCTTGAGGCAGTGAGTTTTGGATGTTCTGTTTGTCCTGTTAATGTTCAATTTGTGTAACTCGTTTGTACTTTTTATTTAGTGTTTTAATGTTTAATCTGATGCAGATACCGGAGGAAACATAAGCATGTTGATTTGAGGGCCTTAAAGAAGTGGTCTAGGCAGATCTTAGAAGGCCTTCTGTATCTTCATCGGCATGACCCGCCAGTTATTCACCGAGATTTGAAGTGTGACAACATTTTTGTCAATGGGAACCAAGGTGAGGTGAAAATTGGTGACTTAGGACTTGCTGCTATTCTTCGTCAGGCTCGTTCTGCTCACAGTGTTATTGGTGAGAATTATAAATATCATCATCGTCTTTATTTCTCTTCTGCCATGATACTACTGCAGAATCATCTGCCATCAGAGCTGACATTGCAATTATTTCTGTTTCTTAAGGTACTCCTGAGTTTATGGCTCCAGAGCTTTATGAAGAGGAATATAATGAGCTTGTCGACATTTATGCCTTTGGCATGTGCTTATTAGAGTTGGTGACCTTTGAGTATCCTTATGTTGAGTGTACTAATGCTGCTCAGATCTTCAAGAAAGTGACATCAGTAAGGCCTTCATGACCTTTACTCTATATAAAGTTGATATGCAGTTGTTATTGATATATAATTAATGTAATTATTTCCGTTAAACTAATTAAAATTTTTATATTTTTTGGTAATCGAAAGTTATGTCATATCAAAAGTGTCTAATTGTCACAATCAGTACATTTTTTAGACCTGCATGTGGTAATTTAATTTTAGTTATGTGATGCTGATTATTCTCTTTTGGTCATGATTCTTTGCATATAAACTTTTGCCAATCTCACTAAGCTACTATTCTTTTCTCTTACCACATTGCGGTGGGTTTTCTTGACAGTTTCTAAGATATTGGTAGTGTCCTGTACATTTAATTTTTATATACTATGGCTTGTCAACTTTCAATTGTTGAAATTATATGTAATCTCCGATTAGATTCTTGAAATATAATGATTTGATGGCTTATAATTGTTCCCGTAAGTTTAATCTATTTTGCTGCCAGTTTGCTTATTTCCCCTCCTCAGACCATTGGAAAATTGCAAACATACATGTTATATTATAACATAATTCTTATAATATTGGTTACATTTTTTCTTTTACTTTTCAATGATAGGGAATAAAGCCAGCGTCATTGTCAAAAGTGTCAGATCCCAGAGTAAAAGCATTTATAGAAAAATGCATTGTGAAAGTGTCCGATCGTTTGCCTGCTGAGGCACTTTTAATGGATCCTTTTCTTCAATCAGACGGGGATCGGGAAAGTATACCTCATTCTCTACAACCCAAATCTCATTATCCAGGTAAGCATTACTTGTTTTTCAAGTGCTCAAACAGTGTGTGTCTTATTCACATCACATTTTTTTTTTTTTTTTTATGTTAGGTGCAGAAGGCACTTCTGATCAGAATGATGGTGTGGATCTTCATTCTGAGTTGAGCAGAGACTTCACGGTACAAGGCCAGAGGAAAGATGACACAATTTTTCTGAAACTACGAATTGCAGATTCTACAGGTTATCCTTTCATTCTTCTCCATTTTATCCACTGTACTTAGTTTTCAGTGAAAACAAATATTACCATATACCACCGCTCTTAAACTGAAGAAGTGTCTCTTGGGTCAGGTCATTTTCGAAATATCCACTTTCCATTTGACATTGGTGAAGACACTGCAATTGCTGTTGCTAGTGAAATGGTTCAAGAGTTGGATCTGACAGATCAAGATGTTTCAACAATTGCTGAACTCATCGACTCTGAGATTCAGTCCCATATTCCAGATTGGATTTCTGGAGATAATCTTGATATTGATGTGTCAACTTCTAATAGCCCAGTTTCTGACTTCAAGGAAGATGCTTCACCACTGATAAATGAGTTCAGTAATCTAGCATTAGAACGATTGCCTTCAGGCCGCAAATACTGGTCCGACTCTCCCAAGGCATGCACAAGTAATGGAAACTCTCCACTGAAGCATGGTTATTCTAACATGCATTCTCCAGTGGATTCAGTCAATACAAGAGTTAGTGAAGACAATGATAATTCTCCTGGTAGTCAAGAAATATCTCCTCGAAATGAAGATGATCCAAACGGTGCAGAAAACTCTGATTTAATGAATGGTGATAGTCTTGATGCTGCTATTGATCTGCATAATAGAAATGGAGCTCATTTATTTGAACCAGAAGAAGTCAAGATCGTTGTTGAGAAACTTGAGAATCTATTGGTGCAACAGAAAAAGGAACTGGATGAACTCAAAAGGAAGCATAATTTAGAGATATCAGATGTCCTGCATGAATTACCTCCAGCTTTCTGTCAGAAGGTTTTAGATAATTGTAAGTTGAAGATTTCACTCTGAAATGCACCATGGGGCATGCTGCTAAACCAAGAAGTCGGAAGAAGTGTGCTGGGGCTTGTCTCCAGTTTCTAGTGATTGGATGATGGATATATAGATTTTTTTTTTTTTTTTTTTTTTTCTAGTTTGCCAGTAACAGATTGTAGAAACCTCAGAGATATTTTATACATCATTAAGTTGGGAGGCACGGGCTGGTAATAGTTTGAAGGACAGTCGAGATTGTTATCTCAAACTTGATGAGTCACATACCTGTGTAACATTAGCCTACGCCTCAAATCAACATGCTATCCGTAACTCAGTGTGATACGGGTGATCAAATTGGTTGGAGTGTATACATTGTACAGATAATTCATTTCCTTCTTTTTTTCAGTTTCAGCTATCAGACTTGCACTGTCCAGAAAATGTGATTATCAATGTTTAACGTTTTACTTAGCAGTGTTTGTTGATTACTCTTGTCATTCAGAACATACTGTTTTCTTCTATGGTTGATTTTGAGTCCACGGTATTACCTAAAACAAAGGTATTTGAAAGAACTGCGTGGCACAATGGGATTCTGGTTTTCCAGGTTGGGAAGCCATGAACACAATGAATGAAATCACCATCAGTCTCTCTCATAGTGCATGTATGGATGATATAACATTTCCCTCTTGGAGATTTAGAGCCTCAAATGAGTCTCTTCTGACCAGTCTTGACTCAATAGAAAGGGTTTTAGTTTTTAGAGTTGGGGTAAAGTAGCACAGAAAGTCCAAACACCCACCAGTGAGCCATACCTCAAATCCCTCCAAAACCCCTGTTGAGGCAGAGAAGTGGATAGAACACCCCATATGAGGCCCTCTTTTATTATCTTCCTAACAGGATAACATTTCCCCCTCACTCTCTCTACTCTCTTCAGCTCCCCCAAATCCCAATCCCTATCTTCTTCTTCTTCTTCTTCTTCCTCCTCCTCTTCAGAGAAGAAGACCCAATTAGAGCCATGGCAATCTCAACAGCAGCAGCAGCTTCATCTAAGCTCACATACCCTTATGCTTCCTCAAACCCTTGCTCCTTCTCAATTAGACCCACTTCCAAGCTCACCCATCTCTCCTCTTCCTTCCTCAACCCCTCCACCATCCTCCACCTCACCCCAACCCCCTCCACCACGCGCCACGCCCTCACGCGCCGCTCCTTCACCGTCAAGGCCGCGCGTGGCAAGTTCGAGCGCAAGAAGCCCCACGTCAACATCGGCACCATCGGCCACGTCGACCACGGCAAGACCACCCTCACCGCCGCCCTCACCATGGCCCTCGCCTCCATGGGCAACAGCGTCGCCAAGAAGTACGACGAGATCGACGCCGCGCCGGAGGAGCGGGCGCGCGGGATCACCATCAACACCGCCACCGTCGAGTACGAGACCGAGAGCCGCCACTACGCCCACGTCGACTGCCCCGGCCACGCCGATTACGTCAAGAACATGATCACCGGGGCCGCCCAGATGGACGGCGCCATCCTCGTCTGCTCCGGCGCCGACGGCCCAATGCCGCAGACCAAGGAGCACATCCTGCTCGCCAAGCAAGTGGGCGTGCCCAACATGGTGGTCTTCCTCAACAAACAGGACCAGGTCGACGACGAGGAGCTGCTCGAGCTCGTCGAGCTGGAGGTGCGTGAGTTGCTGTCATCCTATGAGTTTCCCGGTGATGATGTGCCCATCATTTCCGGTTCGGCTTTGTTAGCTCTGGAGGCCCTTATGGCCAACCCTGCTATTAAGCGCGGTGAGGATAAGTGGGTTGATAAGATTTATGAGCTTATGGATGCTGTTGATAGTTACATTCCGATTCCGCAAAGGCAGACTGAGCTGCCGTTTTTGATGGCTATTGAAGATGTGTTTTCTATCACGGGACGTGGGACTGTGGCCACTGGCCGTGTCGAGAGGGGTACTATTAAGACCGGGGATACAGTTGACATTGTTGGGTTGAAGGATACCAGGAGCACCACTGTGACTGGTGTGGAGATGTTTCAGAAGATTCTTGATGAGGCTTTGGCTGGAGACAATGTGGGGTTGTTGCTTAGGGGTATTCAGAAGATTGATATCCAGAGAGGGATGGTTTTGGCTAAGCCGGGGACTATTACCCCGCATACTAAGTTTGAGGCGATTGTGTATGTGTTGAAGAAGGAAGAGGGCGGCAGGCATTCGCCCTTTTTCTCAGGTTATAGGCCACAGTTTTACATGAGGACTACTGATGTCACCGGTAAAGTGACTCAGATTATGAATGATAAGGATGAGGAGTCCAAGATGGTTATGCCTGGTGATCGTGTCAAGATTATTGTCGAATTGATTGTACCTGTGGCTTGTGAGTCGGGAATGAGGTTTGCTATCAGAGAAGGAGGGAAGACTGTTGGAGCAGGTGTTATTGGAGCCATACTTGAGTGATAAAACAGGAGAGCTTGCATGGTGCTCTTCACTTTGTTTTTGTGGTGTCAAACTCGAACTCTCAACTTAATTTTATTTAGTTTTGACATTTTTAAGCGATTTTCACCATCAAATGTTATATATTTTGTAGGATCATTTGCCATTTGTTCTTATTCGGTTGCCAGCTTAGTATGATAATATTTTTGTGATGATTCAATATTGACTTCGGTTAAACCAAATGGTGACATGAATTCCCTTTCAATCAAGCTGATACTTCCATTTGGTTTGTACTCATGAAACTGAAGGTGTAGCATTTGCTTTCTTTCACCCAATAAAGCTGTTTGGTGTTGTATGCCTCTGGTTACAATTGTTAGCATTAAAGGTCTAGGATTTACATGTTTCTTGAATTGGCTGATTTTGATGAGTATCATGCAAAACATGCATTGCATCAAAGGATGCAAAACTTCCAATTCTTGTGAAGTTGAGATATTGAAAAACAAATTCGGCATGCATTTGCTCCTGAAAGCTACGCCTATATTAGTAAGATACTTTTCGAAGCTTCTTGATTACCATGTTATGCTATGGTCTCCATGTTAATCCATCTTCAGTTGGTGGAATTGTTTTTGCACAGCCCTTCACTGTTTATTTACTATTGTTACATGAACCACTTCCCAAACTACGCCTTGTTCTCTTCTCTGAGTTTCTAATTCCAAAATTTCCAATCGCAAATGCGAGGTCTGGATGATCTATCCTTCCAAATTCCAACACCAGTTGTGCTGTCTTATTTAAGTACTTCCATTTCCGATTATACTTGTAAAGAAATGAATATATCTTCTTCCTCTTGTAGGCTGATTATCTGTTTTTGGATCATGGATAGAAATGCTAAATCATTTCTACCCACCATTTCTACCCACTGCATTTTGTCATTCATAGTTAGAAATGCTAAATCTCCAAGATATATTAGTTGGACACATCGAGTTGGCTACCGCCAGATTAATGACTCGCTACTTAAAATCCAGATAAACTGAAGTGAAGGAGAACATCACTGAGTTGGGTATGTATGATGGATCAGTCAGAAGACATTTGATTTAAATCGAATTAGACAGATTGAGAGGTATTATGATGAGAAGAAGTAGTTTGGGAAGATAAATAGCAACTAAGAAAACATGTTCAGATCATGAAAGCGAGTTCCCAAACAGGCACGCATGAACTGCAGCCTTGCAGGTTTAGTTTCTCCTATTTTCGTTTGAAACTGTAAACATAGAGAGCCTTAAACACAGAATCTCATGAAACAACAGGGGGGGTTAAACATGAAAATGTATTTTTGCCTTGGGAATCCATGTATGCTTCTGATCTTACCTCCAAGTAACTTAAGCACTACTTAGGCAAATGTAAGAATCATATTTTCCGAATTCCTTGGCTTGTACCTCTGCATGACCCGCAATGGATGAAAATTTTGAGACTTGCAAAATCAATTCTCAATCTACCAAGCTTGGATTCGACTCCAATTCTTCAGCAATGGATCAAACTAGTAAACATTGCCATCAATATATAGACAATAGAGTAAAAGAGGATATATCTATCAATACTATAATTAAGCTCTGCTCATTAAGAAAGTCGCCTCTAAAATATATAAATAGCCATATAGGATAAATAGTATACAGACATGTATACATAGTGTCTCATTGCAGACAATGACTCTATCTAAAGATAACTTCTCTCTGTAAATACCCTAATATAGACTGACTTCCTAAAACCACGCTCCGGTAGATTCATTGCCTACTGACATACTGATACAGCAGCATCCTTGGTGACTGATGAGATGATCAATATCCTGCATCTTCCGCTTTAAGTCTTTAGCTCAGAAGCAATTCATAGATCTGAAAATATGGTTGATGCAATCAACTGTTGCACAAATGTTGCCCTCTGCCTTCTCTCTTCATTATCCTTTTCACAACCTTCATCTGGCAAAGATGGCACGCTGCACAAACAAAAGGTATTATCAACAGGGCATCAGTTGCCTATTTTCATAAAGACGCTTTATGTTTTTGTGTACCCTCAAAATGCTAGTTTATTTGACATGTCAGTTACTACCCTACCCAACAGATCAACTGAATGGCAGTGCAAGAGTTAAATGGGGCTTTGATTAGATAATAACAACTACATGAGCATATAACAAACAGTAAACCAAGCCAGCTCTGTTATCTATTGGTCGACAAACAAGACAAATTTCTTCGGTGACAACACTGATAAGGTAAAATGACAAAATGTGCAGATTTTGGCAAGGTGTCCTAATGTGATTTCATCCTTCTCATGGGTAACTACCAAACTGGTCTGATGGATTATGATACTCCTTAATCTTTAGGGTTTAAGAGATTGGAAGATGGTACAGACAAATTCAGAGACAAACTTCAACACCTCTTTAAAATTTGGGACTCTTGATGAAGGGTAGATTTAGATGATCTCAGGCTTACCACACACACACACACACATATAATAACAATATTAATAGGGTCTATTAATAATACTATTAAACAGCAATCTGTCTTGTCATTGGAGCGGAAACTTGGGAGCTAATGTTTCAAAAAAATTAAAAAATTAAAAAAATTCAAACCTGTTCTTATCTTTTATAATAGTTCCCAACTTATAATATATGAAGCACCTGGGTTTTTGCAAGATATACTAACTATTGTATGATGCACAGTGAATGTTAAATAGAGATTTTCAAGTTTGCAACCTGTAAAAGCTCACTGCCACCAATAATATGTCAAATTACATTAAGAGCAAAAGGAGTGTACCTTTTCGTATCGGAAATGATAGGGGCATCAATGACAGAACAAACATCTTGCGGGATACCATTAGGGTCTGAAAATGACACATTGCACACAAAATTTGACAGGAGAGGATCAGGTGCAGATTCATGTGCCCTTCCATTCCTCAGCAGCGCTTTCACTGCTGAACTACCAGTCCATGGACCAGACTTTTGAGATTTTCTCCTATGCTGAAAAGCACAAATAAATCCTTTCAGTTTCAAAATTGCTCAGCAAAATTATTAATAAACTGAATAAGCATATAATGAATCCATGATCCAGTATCAGTAATAATACCTTGAAGGAGCTCGCATGGTGCACCATGAAATGTCCTATAATATCTTTTCCAAGATTTGCTGCACACAAAGGACAAACCTGGAATAGCAAGAATAAAGTACCCATCAAGTCCAGTTTCCAATGGAAACATCTCCAACAATTTCAGTAACATAAATTTCAATTGGATTACCCATTTATCATTATGATGTGATACATGTGCTATTGTTCTTTATCAATATATTCAATACTTTCCATTAGATAGTCTATGAAAGACTCAAGATTCCATTTATTTATTTTTATGATACTGAATCTCCTTTAAAGAAGAAGGAACCCATACAACAATATTTTGTGGTAAAGAAAAGAACATACAGCATTTTTGAATTCAAAGCAGTGTTCTTCCTCCAAGTGGTTGCAGAGCACTGGGACCTCAATGTCTACATAACAAAAAGGGCATGGAAAACAAGACTTTGCTTCATCATCTCCTTCAGAATCGTCCAACGCGAAATGATTATCTGTTTCAGAATCAAAGATAAGACAGAAGCAATATGATACATGTAGACGAAATCTGTTCAACACAAAATGATACATTTAAACGAAATCTGTGGATGGATGTGTCCACACTACTTGGCTTCTCACCGAAGCAGTATCTCAAATTAAATTCAAACTACAATTCACAGTATCGGTCATGTGCAAAGACACAAACATTCTAGAATTAAATTACAGGATCAACTATATGCAAACACGTGCACATTCCAGCATTAAATCACAAGATATGTACACATGCAGACACACTCAAGTTGCATATTCTTAAGCTATGCACAGACTCTTGGAAGTCTTAATTACTAAATGCACATAGATTTTCTAGACTACTGAGCCTTCCCAACAGATGCAATATCTCAAAATCTGGGAATCAAATTACAGGATCAACCATGTGTAGACATTTGATCATTCTGAAATTAATTCACGAGATCATTCACAAGAAATCTAAACAGCAAGAGGTATGTACAGCTTCTTGAACAACCTAATTACTATATGCACGTTGACATTATAAACTACTAGGTTGTCCCAATTAAATCAACATCTCAAATGTTACGGCATTAAATCACATGTTTGAACACGTGTTTACAAACTCATATTCTGGAATTAATCACAGGATCAAACAAGTGCAAACACGTGAGCACTTTGGCATTAAATCACAGCATCAAACAGGGGCAAACAAGCACACATTCTGGCATTAACTCACAGGATCAGACACGTGAAAACACGCGCGACATGCACATAGATACGTAGATATATACATATTAGGAAGAATGATATACCCAAGCTTATCCCTAGCTGCAGCTCTTACTCTGGCAACAAGAAGCTACTAACTTGACTCTTTTGAATCATTTATACTGATTCAGTATGGAGATGCTTGAATCAAACAGCACTTTGACTCTTCTAAGGAACAGCAGAGCCTAAACAAATATGCACATGCAACTTCTTATCTATAAACTGTATAAGCTACAAAGGGATCAACCAGTCTCAACATCCATAGCTAAACAGATTTTTAATTTTAATCATTGGTTAAACAGCCAAACCTTAAATTTATTACCTGGTTTTGATATAATTTCGTAATACGGGTCCTCAGAAAAATCTTCAACATCATAAACAATGACACTAGAATTATCACCCTCAGTTTTTTCCTCACCCTCCTGCCTACTTGCAGATGAACTTTTTCCTACTTTTTCCAAGAGCTGCAGCCTCAGGAGATTACGCTGAATCTTTAAGATTTCTAAATCCAATCTAAGGTCTGCAAACTGTTGATTCACCGCTTCATTTCCACTTTCTTCATTCTGATTTTGTTTTTCATTCTCACGAGTATCTTCCTCACCCCCAATGTAATTGGTCATGTTGATAGGTCCCTCTTATATATCTTCTGAGGCACCCTAAGGGATAGCCCCTATTATATACTCTATTAACCATTTGCAAAAGGAAATTTTATCTGCCAACCTAAACACCTAAATCTTTACTATGATATTGCACATATGGAGATTTTTTTTTTTCATATCTGAAGTATATAGAAACTCATTAAGATTCAATGAAACCTTAGAATTTTCTGATCTTTTCATTTTAAGAAAAAAATTTGTATTTTCAACCGCACAATACCCATTGTATCTCATTAAATATGATCCTTATGTGAAAATCCAAGCAAGGTAGTTCATTTAAAACACATTTTAGCAGAACATTTACCTGAAGCCGAAACAAAATTTAATCCACAAGTAAATGCAGGCTCTGCTTCACCACATAATCAAAGAAAACCAAGGAACTGAAAGCCAATTACTTTATTGAACCCAATCCAGCACTGAATCATTGTATCTAATCAAAATTAACCAAAAAGTCTTCAAATTTCATTCCAAATGAACAGTTTCTACCCAGATAAAGAAAGAACTTGACATATCCATTACTAGATTAACATCTAAAAACAAAAATTATATGAAAAAAGTGAAATGCTGAAGAACTGAAACAAACTGAGCGGAACTGAAGTTTACCATAGTGCATCCTGGCAGCATGAACAGCAGAGAGGCTCTTGGCAGCATGAACTCTGGAGGCCCACGAGTCAACGTCCATGGAGTCAACTCTCCGGCGACCCAAGTCGGCGACTTTCCGGCGAGAAATGTTAGTAAATCCCTCTGAGGGAAATGGGTTGAGATCAAAAAGGCCAAAGCTTGAAGCTTTAGAGTTTAGAGAGAGATTGAGGGTGAATGGTGTGAAGGGTGATGTGTTCTGCTTACTCGCTCATATATTGCTTCTGAACACTGAAAGCTTTCCTGACACACAAAATAAAGGTTAGTGATGGATAGCTGACACCTGGAATATTGTTTCTCATTTCTTTTTGTGTGAATTTCTTTTTCTTCTTCTTCTTGTTCTTCCAGTTGAATAATTGGACGTGGTAATAGCAGACTCCAGTACCACTGCTCTTGTCAAGTTGTCATCTTTTACCATAAAGTACTGAACATCAGCACATCACCATTGTTTTATACTGGTTTGGTCTTATTATATGGTATATTTGTTTTCCATGAAACATTGACATGAATTGAAATTTGAAGCAAAGAATTATTGGATGGTTAAATAATCAGTATGAGATTGTTTAGTGACCACAAAAAGAAAATGAAGGAAAAGGTTCATGCGTGTATATGACTCGTGTGAAATTGGCTTTTTCCTCACATGGGGTCTTTGGGTCTCTCGAAGGAAGCTGAAGACGTTGATGTCAAACTTGTTTGGGGGGTTTGGAAAAGAGAGGAAAACCCAAAATCATCTTTGGTTAGATTTGGTTTTGATGGTATAAGATTGAAAGAGAAGAAAACAAGAAGTCTGTTCCACTTTTCTTGATGGAAAATTCAAGAATAGATTTGATCAATCTTTCTTATGCTAACATTTATAGTTAGATATATGCTTCGTCTGAAATAAAAACTCGTTTAGTAACTTTTTAAACTCTTATTCTCGGGAACTCACGTGCCATCATTTATATATGAAATTTTTAAACTTGTATCATAAGAGGTTTTTTCTGTCAAGTACCGTTTGATAACTTCTTCAACTTATATCGACAAATACCCGCGAGTGTCACTTTTTGAGATAGTTATTGGGTTTTCTGATGTTGCACTTCAATATAAGGAAAGGAACTTAATTGTGTGATTAGGTATAATCACAAAGGTTTATGCAAAAAGGTGGTGGTGGTGATCAACAAATGGGGTGACAAGAAAAGTAACTACTTTGAGAAGAGACAACCTAACCAGGACATGAGCATGCTCTTAACAAGTTGGACACAAAGTTGCTTTATTAGTGTAAGATGAGTGAGTAGTGCATTGGATATGAACTGGGTCGGTGCATTACACCTAGAAAAAGAGCCAAACAACAAAATTCTGAAAAGTTTCTGGTGGGACATTCTTGCACAAAGAAGAGAGCTCTGTGTCATCCTGGGTCTAATTTTCCAAAAGCTTGAAACTTCATCAAGCAGGTTTAGATAATGAACCATTTTAACACTTTACTTTTCAAATAGTGTCAACTCAGATCAGCGATGAACATAAGGAGTATGTTATTCTGGGCTTTCGGGTCAAAGACATTCTGAGGTTAACAAAACCAGTCCAAAATAATATATGGTCTTATGCTCAATTGCTCATACATCTTGCTCTTGGTAGATAAAAACGCAAGCATATTAGACTTGTTAATCCACATCTTTCATTCAAAGAAAGAATTAGAGCCAAATACATCTGTTAATTGTCTCTTGCTCTGCCTCCATACTCAAAGCTGAAAATTGCAAAAACATGTATACAAATAATGAAATTGAGTGAGCTAATCTAATATAAACTCTAACAACTTAAGCTTCAAACATGTTAATTTGATGATTGACATTTACGCTATGCATTACTTAAAATGTTTTGAGTCACACACTGTGATGCCATTACTATTCTGGTACGTGACCACAACACCACGTATGGAGAATTTCCATACATCATCGAAGTTTTGGTAAGTTTGCAAATGTTCGTGTGAGTCTGTGACAATGAAAAAGCAAACTTATAATTCGTGTCAAAACTAATATTCACATCTCATCTTTCACTTATTTGTGTAACGTATTTGTTTTTTTTTTTTTTTGGCATTATGAACCTATGATAAATATAGGAAACACGAATTTATATCTAAGCAATGGTTTACTTGAAAGAAGGGTTTACCTTGAAGGTGACTCTGTTTCTCTATCGAGTTTCGAAAGCTTCAGCCAGAGACTAAAGTCACATACATAACAAACCAAAATCAGAAAGATGTTAGATAAATACTTGCACAAGTAAAAAAAGGTTGAGTATGCAGAGATGGAGGTAGTCAGAAACAGAGAAAGCTTGTGCTTCCTACCCTGTCGAATTGGAGGAGAACTTGATAGGCAAGTTCAGCAGAGAGAACTCCATTCTCAATCATTTCCTCCAAAGTCTCAGTCAGACACATTCCTATCCTTGAGTAACTGAGTTCATGTAAAGGGTAGCCATTTGTTTTACTTTTTTTTTCATGTAAAGCTATGATTATAGAAAAAACATGGAATGGTTACGTACATAAAAATAATAGCAACTATGAAGAGATTAGTTAAGAATTAGAGTAGATAGTTAGAGGTTTATTTTACAACTCTGTAAACTATGATAACAATCTCATGTTACGGATATATAGACATAGAGTATAACACTGGCCAATACATATATTATGCATATCATATCCACTTCATTTATATTTTGAATTTGGCTCAAACGTTGGCTTATATGGTAACTAGAAAATTTATTTTCAAAAGAATATAATATTTTTATGAGTAATTTTAAATACACACTCATAATCTCTTAATACACATTCCTGTTAATTTATGTTTCACATCAAATTTAGGCATGTTTAATGACCAAAACAAGCATCTATTATTAAAAAAGAAAAGGAAATCACAATTAGAAGTCTCATCTCCTACCCTAAACCATCGAAACAACTACTTTTTCCCTAAACTTGACTCTTCTCCACAATTCATAGCTTCATACGAAAAAAAAAAAAAAAAAAAAACTCTTTTATAATTCATGACCCGAATTTCAACTGCTACAAAATAATCATATTTATTGTTCAACTAACATCAGTTCATTTGGGTTATGTCTCTTTTTTTTCTTTTTTCTTTTTTTTGATTATAAATTTGGCAATGAAAAGAAAAAATTTCTAGCAGAAAATAGAAAAAAAAATACGTAAAAGAGTTACCAAAATATATAGTAAATTTATAATAATTATACTAAATAACATATTATTTTTTAATTTTAGATATAAGGGTATTATAGGTAGTTTGGGATATGTATTAAGTTTAATATCGAAATGAAAAACTAGATGAGGGGTGTATTAAACAAGATGTGTGTATTAAAAGATTAGGGGTGTGTATTTAAAATTTCTCTTATAGATATTGTATTCTTTTGAAAATAAATTTTCTAGTTACCATATAAGCCAACATTTGAGCCAAATTCAAAATATAGATGAAGTGGATATGATATGCATAACATATGTATTGGCCAGTGTTACACTCTATGTCTATCCGTATCATGAGATTGTTATCAGAGTTTACAGAGTCGTAAAATAAAGCTCTAAACATCTATTCTAATTCTTAACTAACCTCTTTCTAGTAGCTGTTATTTTTATGTACGTAACCATTCCATGTTTTTTCTTTTAACTTGAACGTTGTTCATTCACACAGTGTCAGCTTTAAATTTATTAATTTTCTTCAATATCTTATTGTTATTGCAAATATTTACTGTTTCTAGTGTATGATATATGGTAGTGTACTCTTCTATTAAGGGTCATTCAATTGCTACCATATATATACGGATACCTCACATGCATAGCTGTGATCATAAAAAGAACATCACATCTTTGACAAGGGTAGGTAAAATCTGTTTTCAACTTCATCTATATATAGATGCATAGATGCTTGTATATATCACCAGAAAAGAATGAATGAAAATTAGTAACGAATTGTGTGAAGTAGTCTGAACTACTGATACCATCTCTGGCTAGGCCATCTCTAATACTCGGAATGTTCAGTAAATAACACTAACGTACATCTTAAGTACAAACAGTAGTCATAACCAATTAAGTCCAACTCCAATACCTCAACACTTACGGAGTTACAGCAATACATTTATACATGATAGTAATATCTATCTCATGCTTACATACAACAAGAACAGTGACTAGTACGTCTAGCTATAGCTATTACAACATGACATCTGAAAATCAAGAAGAAAATTCTGAAAACAGGATCAACAGCAAACATTATATGAAATATTTGCTGCATAAACCGGAAAAGAAAGAAATTAAGGCGGTATCGGACCAGGAGAGCTTGATTCCCCATGAATGGATGGCATTATATAATCCACCCACTTCATTCTCAGATGGAGTTGGAGCTGAGAGAGGCCTCAGAGTTCTTGAAATGGCAGTAACTGCAAGATACAACCGGCCATCACATCGAAGTGTCGACAGACGTTTAGAAGCCTGAGTTGTTTCCAGTATTGCACTACCAACATGATTGTGAGAAACTTGAAACCAACAAACATGGTGATACTAGGAGAAGATCCAAGAGAAAACAGAAGCATTTTCTGTGCTGAACCTGAACTTGCTTCAGTGAGGCAGGGTTAAGGTTGCAAACTACAAAGATGACTCACAGAACACAGAAGATAACTTCTATATATATACACTGGTGAAATATACAGATCGAGCTTTATTCGGACAGTTGAAACATATATTGCAATACACGCATACTATACTAGCGTAGAAAGAGACCTAGCAAATTTATATTCCCGCATGCAGTGTTTTCCTCTTTAAAGGAACAGTGCTAAAGGGCACGTTTCCACAGGAAAAGGAGAGCAGAGGCCCAAAGAATGGAGGACAGCGTCACAGTGGGAGGTGTTTCTGGGGGGGTTTTAGCACTGTAGCTTGGATTGTTGAAGGCAAAAGCCAAAGCATGGTACGCACAAAAGGTAAAGAGCCAACCGATCCATCTCAAAAGGGTCTTTCTTTTATCTCGAAGGTCTTTGAAATTTGGCTCTTTTTTTTATCTTTTGGTCGGTAAATTCCAAAAAGGATCATGATTTTTCTTTCTAGAGGTTCCTAAGCCATCGGCTTTATATGATATTTGTCTACTGGTGATTTTGTGATCACTCTTTTGGTCGTTATATGTCGATCTAGAGTTGAATTTAACATATAAAATGGATAACCGTACATGTGGTTGTGTTTATAAAAATTTTCACCTTAACTTACTACAACTCTCTATAGATCAATGTTTATTCAAGGTTTTCATTTCAAATATAGTACATAATATAGAAAACAAACATCTCTTAAAGTTTGGTTTAAAATTTCCTTGTTTTTCTTCAAATTTCCTTCAATTTTCTTTTTTTTTTACTACAATCGATATTTCCCCTAAATTTCCGTTAAAATTTCTATATTTTGGAGGGTCGAAATTTCTGTAATCACCGAAATTTTCTTCCTTCGTTTATAGTGATCTATCGCTCAACAATCCTTCGTTCCGGAGAACAATTGATCGGATCTCTTTTCAAAGTTCATATTGTTCAAGCTCCCGATCAGAGATCACCATCTAAATGTGGATCCTTGCGTAAAACCTAGTGAAGCATTTAGTAACAGTTACCCTTGTCTCCAATAACAAACCAACACGTGGACAGTTGCCTAGCACGCCCGTTTTAGTAAAAGGCTGACTTTCTGTTTTCACTTTTATAACGGGGCACCACACACTTCGCGTGTAAGCCAACCAAGGAGGAGCCCCACTTCGTGATTGGGCCGCCCCATTACGTTCGGGTTGACATTTAGAAGCCCTGACCCGCTTTAAAAAAATACCCGACTGCCTTCCATCCCTAACCCTTTAACCCTTCGAAAGCCCCCAAATCATATCAATGGCTTAAACCCTTTGCAACCTCAGCGCAGCCATGAATCGAACAAAGGCGATCCTCACTTCCCTCCGAGTCGCCAGCTCGCTCCTACTGAGTCGCGCCCACTCCACAACTCGGCCTCTTCGTTCTCAGGTGACTACTCACTTTCCTCATTTCTTTTCAAATCAATCTCGCACTTCCCATTTCCTCAATACCCGCCAAAGCCTCACCTTCTCCTCCACACCCAACTCGGTCCTGCAACTCGTTCTCTCCAACCAGTGGTCCCCTGAGTTGGAGACCGAGTTGTCCGAGTCACACCCGTCACTGACCCACGATGTGGTCATCTATGTTTTGAAGAAACTGAATAAAGACCCAGCAAAGGCTTGGAGTTTCTTCCATTGGGTCTGTGAGAAGAAAGGGTTTAGTCCAGGGCATTCCATGTTTAGCTTAATGCTTAGGGTTTTGGTGCATAAGGATACAATGAGGCAGTTTTGGGGTGTTCTGAGGAGGATGAGAGATGAAGGGTTTTACATTGATGCGCAGACGTTTTTTACGATTTTGGAACGGCTCAAGACTGGGAAGATGGATGCCGACGTTTCGGCTTTCAAGCATTCTTATGAGAGGATGATTCAGGAGAATGCTGGGGACGAGGTTGTGAAGAAGGTGGTGGATGTTGTTTTGGGGGCAGAATGGAGCGATAAGGTTGAGAAAGAGTTGGGGGAGATTGCGTTTGTGTTATCGGAGAAGTTTGTCATCAGGGTACTGAGGGATCTTCGGGTTTGCCCATTGAAAGCGTTGAGGTTTTTCTGTTGGGTGGAGCAGTGTGCCGGTTATGAGCACAATAGTGTTACGTACAATGGAATGTCATTGGTTCTTGGACAAGCTAGTTCAATTGGGGAGTTTTGGAGTGTGATTGAGGAAATGAAGGTTGTGGGTCAGGAGCTGGATTTGGATACTTACTTTAAGCTTTCGAGGCAGTTTCAGAAGAGCAAGATGGTAGAGGATGCAGTGAAGCTTTACGAGCTCATGATGGATGGCCCTTATAAGCCTTCTGTTCAGGATGTCAGCATGCTTTTGAGGATCATTTCAGCAAATGAGAGACCAGATATGGATTTGGTATTTAGAGTTGTAAAGAAGTTTGAGTCTGCAGGGTTTACACTCTCCAAGGCTGTTTATGATGGGATTCACAGGTCCTTGACTAATTTAGGTAGATTTGATGAAGCAGAGGACACTTTGATAGCTATGAGAAATGCGGGGTTTGAGCCAGACAACATTACATATAGCCAAGTGGTCTTTGGACTTTGCAAGGCCAAGAAACTCGATGAAGCCTGTAAACTGCTGGATGATATGGAAGAAAATGGATGTGTTCCTGATATAAAGACTTGGACGATTTTGATTCAAGGCCATTGTGCTGCTAATGAAACTGACAAGGCGCTGATTTGTTTTGCAAAGATGATGGAAAAAGAATGCAAAGCGGATGCGGATCTTTTGGATGTCTTGATAAATGGGCTCATTAAGCAGGCGAAGGTAGATGGTGCATACAAACTGCTTATTGAAATGTTGAATACAGCTCATGTAAGACCTTGGCAAGCCACATTCAAAAATCTTATCCAGAACCTACTAGGAGCTAGAAAGCTTGAGGAAGCAATGGAGCTTCTTTGCTTAATGAAAAAGCAGGGCTACCCGCCTTATCCGGAGCCTTTTGTCGGATACATATCAAAGTTTGGTTCTGTGGAAGATGCTTCAGAGTTTTTCAAGGCATTGTCTGTGAAGGAATATCCATCCTCTGCAGCTTATGTCCATGTTTTCAAATCATTCTTTAAAGAAGGTAGACACTCTGAGGCCAAGGATCTACTTTATAAATGCCCACATCATATTCGAAAACTTGGTGCAGTTCGGAAACTTTTTGGTGCCACAGAAAGAAGCAAGACTACTGCTATTGCTTAAAGTTTGTACCAATAGTTGCATTAGATTATTTGTGGTTTCACATAAAGAAGTAAGATTACTGCTACTGCTTTAAACTGATACCAGTAGTTGCCTGAAATCTATAGAATTTATGCTAATTCATGAAAACAATTGGACATCAGCCCCTAGGTCGATTTGTGTGTGTGTGTGTTTTTTTTTTTTTTTTTTTTTTTCAGAAATTTTTGAATACCAAGTGTTTATCAGCAATGTGTTGAATTGTTGATAAGATATCTAAATAATGTACACTACAGAGATTATGGAGGTATGAAAGTAATGAGAGTTGGTAACTCACCTTTAGAGAGTCTCACTAAGAATACCATCCATTTGTAACTAAAGATTTTTTTTGAAATAACGGTTTACAAGCAGTTATTGGTATATTACAAGCAACTGAGCTGATACGAGGATGTGGAATGAAAAATGGTACTGGTGGAGCTGATCTTATTAGATTCATACTGTTAGTTTTTTCTAATATCTCATTATTGTTATAAATGTCAACTGTTCCAATAAAACCGACACAACTGGTGTGTATATGTATAATAGTCTACTCCATTAAGGGGGTTATTCAATTGCTACCCACTATATATATAGATATCACACAGCAGTGACCATAGAAAACATCACATATTTTGTATTTTCAATTTCATCTATAGGTGCATGTATATGCCACCAGAAGGGGATGATTGGAAATTAATGACAAATTGCGTGAAGTAGTATCGGTACAATACTCTGATACTCATATAATGTTCAAATATAACACTAACTTCAGAAGTGACGAATAACTCGTTACTCGGTAACCAAGTCCAATAATAACATCACAACATACTTTGGTAATTGACGAGGTGCTGATGTGATGAAAGAATGTGAGACCGCAAAGCATGTTGCTTTTCTAGTCCCCCCAAATACGGCTGCTTCTATCTTGCAAACATGATTTAAAAGGCAATATATGATTCTGCAAAGGTTGCAGATTGCTTTACCCGGTTCATGTTATGACAATTTAACTACATTCACCACCATCAGAGCGCAGACAAGGAGAAGCTGTTAATGCATTGAAATGGATTAGATTTGGAGGAGTTGGCGTGACAATACATTGTTTTACAAAGCTATGAAGGAAAGCTAGTCAATTCAATCGGGTATCTCAGAACGCTCCCTCCTTGCTGTATCTGTCATTGCGCATAAGAACTTGCTAGGGTCACAACTGTAAGGATTTGAAAGAGCAGCATGCGCTAGGAATGGAAGCTTTCGTAAAGACCGTCCACTCAATCCCTGTGGAAGGCAGAAATAGAAAATCAACTATCACAAGGAGTACATAATAAAGGTCTACTTGAGAAATTAGAATGGGATTCAAGAATGTCTTCCTACCTCACACGCTTCTGCAGTTTCAAGCAATTGCCTACACAGGTGTAGTGGTGTCTGAGCATCGTGAATCTGAGGCATATTCAATTTCTCTTTCAAGCTAGCATAATTTGGAAGCATGAGGCTTTCACAACCCTAAGAATGCAGATCGTACATTAGGCATGGTTCCACATTAGAACTCAATTGAGAAGATCAGTATTCAACTTTTTAACATTATGGTATCTGAGCAGGTGAGATACACACCTCAAAACTTGATAAAATTCCTGTTCGTATGAGTTCCTCTAAGCAGGACCTTAGGATTTCATAACGCGCTTGCAGAGTTGGAGGACCAACATATGCTTTTATATCAGCTCGATCGACAAATGCAATATCTGTAACCCAAAAATGGTAAATTGTCACATAATAGGATCAGTTATTGCATGAGTTCCTCATGTGTCAACTCCTTGTGTACAAAATCATGCCTATCTGTTACTACTTAGAACTGTAGTGGACCACAGACTGATGTGTGATATCAAAAATAGACTAAACTGATCTATACTGAGAGGGAAACTAGAAGTGCATCAATTCTTTCCAAACAACAAATTACCGCCCCTGGTAAAAGATAAATGGTAACCATATCCAAGGAGGTTTTTTATTTAGAATGCAAGGGTTAAATTTCACGTTATAAGAAAGTGATTGCAATCTTACCAATAGCAGCAGTTATGTTGGATGTTGTCAAAATTATCACATTTGGTGCTGATTTCAATTTGTCCAGCTGAGTTAGTAGCGCATTCACCACCTGGCATGTTAATTTCAAGGTACAATTTAGAAAAGGAGCTGGTGTGAACAAAAGAAAATAGTAAACTTTGTATTAAATCTGATCAAAATTTCAGAAAATAGCCTGCAAAAGGAGAAGGGGAGAGCATGGTACCCGAATAGAATCTGAAGGTTCAGAACCAGATAAAGCAGATTTTCTAGCAGCAGCAAGGCTTTCAACTTCATCTGCACCATCATCATACAATCTTACATTGATAGTCTAGCCAGGTGGAAGAAAAATGAGCATAAAATAAAAAGTTATAGTAACAGTAAATCTCACCAATCAAAACAAATACCAGATTTGTTTCCTCCTCTACCATCTCTTGAAGTTTTTGGAATAGCTTTGCAACCTGAAATGAGAAGAATATTCAACATTGGTAAAACTGCATGATCCAAATCAAAATTTAGTTTACAAAGAGCAGACATATTCAATAACAGTGTGGACAGTGGACTACATACCAACTTGCCACTTTCAGAGAACCATTTGCTGAATAGAGAATGTGCATTAACTTCAACCAATTGGGACTGTGGATATCTAGAAAGCATAAAACGATGAGTCTGGCAGTCCACAAATGAACAGACACATCACTTGACGAAGAGAAAAGTGAGACATCCACGAACCTGGAGTTAAAACGAATAGATAACTTCTGAGCCAATGCTTTGCATAAAGAGGTTTTTCCAGTCCCTGGAGGCCCATGTAAAAGAACAATGCTGCGAAGGCATAAAGCCAATCACATGGGTATGGAATGAGAATTTCTTAGCAATTACAGAATTAAAATTTTTGTCTCGATATAGTTGAATCACTAAACAATTCCTTACCGATTCCATGACACAAGGAAAGGATTAACACCCTTTTCAGTAAAATGCAACGCACTAGCTGCATACCGCAGCAACCTTGCCTTCAGCCCAGATTCATATATTAAGCTGCAAAAGCAGACAAAATCAGTTGCTTGGAACCAGACTCACTATACCACAGAAACCATGTCATGATATTCCTCAATGTCCCGGCTATTCACATAACATGGAAGCAGATATCACAACATCAGTAGATTTCTAACATCTACTGGGGTGAAAATTAAAGAGGTTGCAAGTTAACCTTTCCCACATGCCATCGAATTCCTTCGCTGGAAGAATCCATTCATTGAAAGTAGAAGGTTGTCCATCCCCACTTACATCCTCACATGCTCCCTCTTCACTAAGCTAAAATACCAATTAAAAGAAAGTTACACTGAGAACTGAAAACAGATAACAAGTCCCAAAGAAGTCAAGTGGTAATGATACAGGCAGTACCTAATACAGCAAAAGGATAACACATAACACCAACACAGTCGCAGACAGAAGAAATGCAAAGAACTGTCACTCTACTAATATACATAAACAAACACATGTGCAGTTGAATAGAACGCAAGAAGTTTGTATCAAAAGATACAGACTAACTGCTGATGAATAAAACCTACAGCCTAGGCTAGACATGAGCGCTGATATTCACCTGAAACACATGCACAACAGGCCTCGCTTGCCAGAACAAAAGGATGTCATGATTCTGCACCCACTCATCTACAAAGACAAACAATTCCAAACATCAAAACAAGAGAAAACCTACATCTTTGGCGGTAGCTAAACAAATAAAAGATGGAAACTAATGAAAAGTGTTCCGCTATCAACAAACCCTTTACTACCAAATTCATCATCATAGTTAAGGAAACACACCAGTGTCACAAATACAGATTCTTTCCACATTTTCTGCGAGGAACAGATCATCAGGCGGCACCGGCACGGGTCCATCAGTATAGCTCAAACTCCTCTTCTCAAGCATTCTAACAAGAGTAAAAGCAAAAGCACATTAATCCCAAGCATTCCCAAATTCTATAAAGCTAATCAGAAAATAAAGTTGATGCATGAAATTAAGCACAAACCTCTCAACAGCTGACCGCACATCGTCAATCCGAGCAGTGCTCGACGCCTTGAGGCAAACCTCAACTGAAAGAACACAAATTTACAACTAAACCACCGCAAAAAACCCCCCAAAATGGGAGCAATTTCAAGCTCGAAATTAACAAAAATTCCAAAATTGATGATGAAATTGAGGCATACAGACCTGAAACGAGGACTTTGTCCTGGGGAATGACGGGAGGAGTTGAAGCGACGAGTTGGACGACGCCGTTTTGGTCAGGGGTATCATCGGCGTGTTGGGGGTTTTGCTCGTAGATCTCCATGGGGCTCGGAGCACTCATTTCTGGAGAGTGAGGGTCGGTGACGGCTTGGAGGAGATGAGCCTAAACCCTAGAAGAAGAAGAAATCTGGAAACTTTCTCTTCAAAATGAGCGGGAACAACATTTTAATCAATTACGGCGATTATGGACAAATATCTTGAAGCTAAATGATTTCACTAATAACTACACAAATCAATGCAACAGTATTTTAATTCTATTAATTTTGGTATTTTGCTGATTAAATAAAATATATAAAATAGAGTTTAATTAAATATCGCCGTTTATAAACTGAAAAAGATGAGGTGGAATCAAATTATGATACATTTCTTAAACTCGTTTTAAATGGTTATGTTGCTTCTCATCAACAGTTGCAAATATCTTGATTATGGCGTGGAAGATATGAGGATGAAACATGTGTGTGTGTTACAATAGCTAGTTCTTTCACCAAGAGTAACTTAACTCATGAGCCATGACATGTTGGTTAGCTAGTCTAGCTGACACCATAGAGATCATAAAGTTCAAATCTCACTTACGCGACAAAGTGTACATATGTAGACCTATGAGTTCTACATAGTTCGACATGTGATATGTGTGTGAGTTCACACGATAAAATTGTCTGAACACTTATTCTAAGGATTTATCACGATAAAACAAAACAAAAGGATATTATTTTGCCAAGTTATTCTCTCTTCCATAGTAGCAAACCAGCAATGTGAGGCTCTAAAGTTGCCCAAGATAACATGGCCCATACAAGACTTTTGTGCTAGCTAGAGAATGAAGAAAAAGTTACAGCATGACCATGAACAAGAACTTGAAATCCTCAAGGCTGTGGCACAAGCCTGGCGGAGCCACTCCGGCAGCTCTAGGCCCATGTCCGAATTTGATGCCCGTCGGAGGAACTACAAGAGCAGGTTATCGTCCCGGTTCAAGCTTGAAGCAATGAGAGAAGCAGCATCATCTTCAGCTAGTGACAGGGGTACCAATGCAAAATGGGACTTTGGGCAGTCACTGTGGGATGCTTATGAGATTGTTGCAGTGTCCAAAAGATTAGAGTCAGGGTTAGTACTTGATGGTGAGCTAGATGGTTCTTCGGGTAGAATCCATCGGAGGCGTAGAGAGAGTAAGAACAGCCTCAGGAGCTTGTTTGATAAAATGTCTTCAAGGAGATATACTGAGGCAGATATACCACACACTGATGCTACTTAAGGGCTAAGGCTACTTCTTTCTGGCTTTTGCAGCCTTATTGCTATTGTTATTGTGAGTCTTTTATTGGGTGCATTGTGCACATAACTTTTGACACTGGAGTTACACAACAAAGGAAGAGAAGCATGAATTTGTATGTGCTTTTTCTTTCTGTTTTGAAGCAACTTTCATCTTCTTGTGCTATGCTGCAGATAAAATTCTCGTCTCAATTACTCTAACGCTTAAAGAATCATTATGGTTACGCACTCTGTAGATTACGACTCCTATGTTTTCGATTACATGAAATTGTTAGTCTTGTGTTTTGATGCTGATGCAACCCATATTAACACAACAACATCAATAATAGAAATCTGTTTATTTAGTAACTGGAACTGCATTTCATATAACAATAACATCCCATACATATCAAGAACCCAAGAACTTCAGTATGTATTGGAAAGACAGGCATTTTATTTATACAAAGTGGTACTGGTGTAAGTACTAAGGTTCACCAGTAATATAAGTTACTACTTTTGCCTGTCAATCTCAACCCTTATATCACCAACGTTCCATCCTCTGAACCCTTCAACGTGGTTTGAAGGTCCTCCATTTGAACAACTCGAACCCCTTATGCTTCTGCTGGATGTAGTCATCAGCTTCGACATCAACTCTCTCTTCGACAACCACGCAGTTCCCATTCCTGTCACATTGTGCCACTGTTTCAGTCACTTCAACAACACTCCTACCAGACTCAGGGTTGTGCTGCTGCTGCTGCTGCTGCCCCTGGTAGTGACCACCGCGGTGCGCTTCATTCAACTGCACCGGTTTGTTGTTGAATAGGGCATGCCCATAGTGAGGGACATCGGTGAGCACACTAGGTGCTCTAGCCATCCTATTGACATGAGAATAGTAGTCTGAACCAGTTTGGTGTTTGGCAGGGTAGTCGTAGCTTGATCTCCTCATTGTTCGGCAACCACAAGTAGAAATGTTGGAAACAAAGCTTCAATTTATAGCTGCATTCCATTTTCATCTTTATTCCAAAATGATAAGGCTGGAATCTAATTCTCTATTTTCGTTCTTATCAAACAATACGTTTATTCAAAGCATTTGGAATATAGTAGATATTGAAAAATGAGGTGTGCTAGATTTGATTCTTTGGAGGGGTCGCGTCTCCAAATTAAGCATATAACATAGTGACTGTGTTACTCAGTTTCAATCATGTTGATGAATCCCCAAGATGCTCATGTGAGTCATGTCACTATATATATAGTACCTCAAGAAACATTTACAGCAACGGCTTAAAAACAAAGAGTACTTTTGAGCTAAGATACTCGAAAGGCATTCGAGGCCTCGAGCAATGAAGGATCTGACAATACCTTATAATCGACACATTAATACATCGATACATTGATGTGGATCAATACCTTATAATCGTATATAGATCATATGTGTAATGGGTGAAGATTAATGAATTAATGCATCAATACATTAAGGTGTAACGCGATAATTTAGAAAATAAAATAAAAGCTGAGAGTATTTAAAGTCATTGACAACCCAAAAGGCCAAAACTAAACAAGATGGTTTCAACCACCACCCTTCCGATCTCTATCTCTCCCGCCAAATCTCTAACCAACATAACTGTAATCCCCCAATTTCCACAAAACCCTAAAACCCTAATCCTCCACAGATGCAAAACCACTAGAGACCTCAACCAAGTCCACGCCCATCTCATCAAGACCCGCCTCCTCCTCAACCCATCCATCACCGAAAACCTCCTCGAATCCGCCGCACTAATCCTCCCCAATGCCATGGACTATGCTCTCTCCATTTTTCGCAATCTCGAAGAACCCGATACTCTGGCTTACAACATCATCATAAGAAGCCTCACATTGAAACAGTCCCCTCTAGATGCCATTGTTCTGTTCATCAAAATGGTCGAAAACTCTGTCCAACCCGACGAGTTCACTTTTTCGAGTGTGCTCAAAGCTTGCTCTAGGTTAAGGGCATTGGGGGAAGGAGAGCAGGTCCATTCCCACATTGTGAAATGTGGGTTCAAGTCAAATGGGTTCGTTGTGAACACTTTGATTCACATGTATGCGGTTTGTGGTGAGCTTGAGGTTGCACGCCAGGTGTTCGATGGATTGCCTGAGAGAAATGTTATGGCCTGGAATTCGATGATGGCCGGTTACGTGAAGAATGAGCGTTGGGGCGAGGTTATGGAGCTGTTTCGGAAGATGTTGGGGTTGGGGATTGGGTTTGATGAGGTTACTTTGATCAGTGTTTTGACGGCGTGTGGGAGAGTGGCGAATTTGGAAATGGGGGAGTGGATTGGGGAGTATGTAGAGGCGAATGGGTTGAAGGGTAACATTGCTTTGGTTACTTCTCTGGTTGATATGTATGCGAAATGTGGTCAAGTGGATAAAGCAAGACGAATATTTGATCGAATGGATAAGAGGGATGTTGTTGCGTGGAGCGCAATGATTTCTGGTTATGGCCAAGCGAATAGATGCAGGGAGGCGCTTGATCTGTTTCACGACATGCAGAAGGCAAATGTGGATCCCAATGAGGTTACCATGGTTAGTGTGCTGTACTCCTGTGGTGTTCTTGGAGCTTTGGATACTGGTAAATGGGTTGACTTTTATGTAAAGAAGAAGAAAATGAAGCTTACTGTTACCCTCGGAACTGCATTGATAGATTTCTATGCAAAATGTGGTTGTGTGGGTGATTCAATTGAAGTGTTTAATAGAATGCCTTCAGTAAACGTCTTCTCATGGACGGCACTAATTCAAGGACTTGCTAGTAATGGACAGGGGAAAAGGGCTCTTGACTACTTCAAACTGATGCAGGTGAAGAACATCAAACCAAATGATGTGACTTTCCTTGCTGTTCTTTCTGCTTGTAGTCATGCCGGGTTGGTTGAAGAGGGTCGAAATCTATTTGTCAGCATGAACAAAGATTTCGGAATTGAACCAAGGATTGAGCACTACGGTTCCATGGTTGATATCTTGGGTCGAGCTGGGTTGATTGAAGAGGCATATCAGTTCATCAGGAACATGCCTATCCAACCCAATGCTGTTGTTTGGAGGACACTATTGGCTTCATGTAGAGCAACGAAAAATGTTGAAATTGGTGAAGAAGCATTGCAACAGATAATCAGATTGGAGACCCCTCATAGTGGTGACTACATACTTCTGTCTAACATTTATGCATCTGCTGGTAGGCGCGAGGAGGCTCTTAGAGTGAGAAATCAAATGAAAGAGAAGAGAGTAAAGAAGGTGGCTCCTGGATGTAGCGTGATTCAGTTAAATGGAGTGATTTATGAGTTCTTTGCAGAGGACAAAGTATGTCCACACTCGGAGGAGGTTTATAAAGCAACTCATGACATGATGAAACGGATCAAGGCGGCTGGTTATGTGCCCAACGCAGCAGATGGAAGACTAGATGCAGAGGAAGATGATAAGCAGCAAGCCTCAGTTTCCCACCACAGTGAGAAGCTGGCCATTGCATTTGGTCTTATCAGAACACACCCTGGAACAACTCTTAGAATATCAAAGAATCTTCGAGTTTGTACCGACTGCCACAATGCAACAAAGATTATATCAAAGGTTTATAACAGAGAAATTATTGTTAGGGATTGGAACCGCTTCCATCATTTCAAGGAAGGGTCATGTTCCTGCAATGACTATTGGTAACCAATATAACCTATTTTTATTTATTTATTTTGATCAGATAACCTCTTCTGTATAAGTCTATAGCCTTCATCTTGTTGGTTGTCTATTCCTGGCCATGTAATTCTCACAATTTCAAAATCAATGTACCAGTTGTACTCATAATTAATGTTCATGATTTAGCAAGTTTTAGCATACAAACTAAACTATCTTGATCCATAGATAAGGAAAACCCATATAGAAGGGTCCCTTCCTTCTCTTCTTACAAAGAAATGAAGTTGCATTTCATATCATATCCAACAAGTTAAGGTGAAGCCTCACAACGAAACCCAACTCCACAGCATTAGATACTACATGTAAGATTTATCTAATCTGATCTAAGATACTACATATTGACGAGATCCAATGCAACAGAGAATATACAATGCAGGACGTTACGAATATTGAACAACTTAAAAATTTTATCATGTTAACAAAATGTACTTCCCGGACTAGATTCTATTGTTTAGGAGGTGCCCTCTGGATATTATTGACCGGAACGACAAAGGTAGAGATCTTCTCTTCAACTAGTTGCCTAGCAGTCAATAACACTGTTTAAAGCAGAAGAAAAATCCTCTTGGCTCATCTTCCATTTGTGCTTTGGGCGTCTCCCCATCATCCCGTACTGCCATCAAGGAGCTTGTACCAGGTGACTCTGGAGCCAAGACAGTATTCTCGGTGAAAATCCGAGAAGGAATCGCAGGCTCAGGAGGAGCTATGGTGTAAAGATAATCCAGTAGCATTTGAATTATCTGGCTGAAATTGGGTCGAGCATTTGCATCCTCCTGCCAGCAGGAAGTTAGGATGAGATTCAACTCCTCTGGGAGGTTGTCAGCACTGGGCCTCACATTCTGAAATGTAGAGTATTATTATCAGTAAAATTCAGCATTAACAGAAGAGCTTTGAGAATAAGTAAGGCAATCAAAGATGAGAATATTCCTGACAACGAAGATGTGCTTACTTTAAAAGCTGCTGCATATGCTGCCTGGAGATTTGACATGCCTTCAAAAGGCAGTTTATTGTGTAAGAGTTCCCACAAAACAATGGCAAAGCTATAGGCATCCACTTTATGGTTGTAATGCTTCTTCTCTCCCTGCCTTAACGTAACAGTACTGTACAACTGGCCACAAATAGAAACTCAATAAGCAAGTAATTTTAAAGTGATACTTCAAGAGACGGTGGGAGATGGAAGAAGATAGTACCTCTGGAGCCATCCATCGGTATGTTCCGGTTTCAGCAGTCATCATCTCTGTTAATGACTCTTCTCTTGCTAACCCAAAATCTGCTAGTTTAACTGTTTTGTGGTCCGCAGTCAAGAGTAAGTTCTCTGCACCCAAGAATATAAGAGACAAATAAGAAAATGAAGAGTGGCCCATCTTCAATTACTAGCTTAGGTGACATAGCACAGAACAAATGATACAACAATGAATGTTGGACACAGACATTTTGCATGAAGCCCTTGGCTAACGCCAACCAAAGACCAGTGTCATTACTTAGGAGAAACTTATAAACCAATAAATAAAAGATCATGGAATCACTTTTAATAAGCAACAGACTGGAATCACTGGATATATCATCCTAGCTTAAACAAATATAATATCATGTTTAAAGTTGTATATATGGAAAACGTAACAAATCATTGTTCATCAACCCATATCTTTCATGAAGCCAGAAAATGTATAATAGATGGTTGCAGCTTGAAAGTTCAGCAATTTTAGTAAAGTATCTAACTCTTATTATTTGATAGGTATTGACAGTTTTAAACTATGGCACGGTAATGTGAAGAAGATAATAGTCATTAATACTAAGAGATGACCAAATTCCAAAGGGTTTGTACTGGGAAACCAAAACATACCAGGCTTCAGGTCACGGTGTATGATCCCATGAGAGTGTAAGCATTCCATCGCACGAGCAATATCTAGGGCAAAACCAACAGCAACTCGTGTGTCCAAGCACCTTGGCCGCATGTTAAGGCAATATTTACGCAATGTCCCACCCAATAAAAGCTCAGTAACTATCACCATTACTGGCTCCATGCAGGCACCAATAAACTGTTGAAAGGCAATTAAGCTATGTTAATGGTCAAATGCTGACACAATATTATGATCACCATGATTAGATTGCGTCACCAGTCAACTCAAGCTGAAAGCAAATGAACAGTTTCACAAAATTAAATCAAACCTTCACTAAATTCTTATGCTGAACTCTAGACAACATTTCAACCTCTCTAGCAAACCGCCCTTGTCTCTTGGTGATCTCCTCTGGAGTTTCTCCTTTATGAAGAACTTTGATTGCAACAGTCTGGTTTTTGTATCTGAATGGAATCCAGAATGCCAAAACCAAAAGGAATGAGATAATTGCAGCATGACAGGAGCAAAATTGAACTACATTTACTTGAAATCTAATCACTTCAGAAAATGAAGCCTCTTTGCCATTCGCAGTCAAATTCATCAGCAATCACTGAAGTACAACTTAAAACCTAATCTTTTCCACACACCAGTTCACCACCACCAATCAAATTTGAACTTAATCATAGAAGAAGATTAACATGTGCGGACTCCTCCAAAATTATAGCTTAAAATGCAAAACAATAATGTAGAAGAAATACTAGAGGGATGGACATTTTCCAAATAAGAACTTCATAGCTTCCCAAATATATAGAAAGATGATAAATTTGCAAATCTAAACAAACAAGGATGACATTATTCAGAAATCAAGACAACCAAACTTCTCACTTCTAACTGACACAGACCCAATAATTGAAGTGCAAAAACCAGAAAATCTTTCAAGTAAACCTATACAACTTACTTGCCCTCATACACTTTGGCATGAGCTCCCTCTCCAATTCTTGGCCCAACAAACAGATGCTTAGGATCAATCAGCCATTTGGAATCCAATCTGAACTCATCACCTGAGTAAAACCTACTCCCAGATTCCATCTTTCTACAAAAGGAATGAATTCAGCTTCTATATCATAGCAAAATAAGACACATATCAGAACCAGCCAAAAAGGGCAAAGCTTTATAGAGCACATTCACCAGGTAAGTGAATTTGGATAAGCTGACATTAAAGCAGGGCAGCTAAAAACACATCTGAAGAACAAAAGGCCCAGAAGAGGCTGATTGAAACTTACATGATGTTCTTGGAGGAGGCAAAAGCATGGAACCCCACATGTTCTACCAGGGAGAGATGTTGACACTTGGCAGCAAAACCCAAAAACAAAAGCTCAATGCCCAAAGAGATTTTCTTGAAAGCTCTTTTATGGGGGAACCAACAACTCTCAAGCAGCAAAGCTCTCCTCTACACACACACACACGCTAGAGTGTTTTCATTAAAATTCTATGACCCATGATTGAGATTACTTAAATGGGTCTATATGGGTTTATCAGATTAATTAATCTTTGGGGACTCGGAGGTTCAGTCTTGCTCTGCAGAAGGAATCATGGAAGGGATTGAGTCTATGGTTCAATAGAGAAAGAGAGAGAGACACAAGTTTGGGAATATAGTATAGTGATGGAAGTCTGTGGGAGCCATAAAACTAATCAAGGGCACATGGAAACTGATCTTGTCAACATGGGGGCAAACTAGTAAAGCCACCGTCTAAGAAGAGCCTGGACTATTTAGTCTATGCTTCGCCTTTCTACCTGGTTAGTTCCTCCCTACCCTTTTCTCTTGCTTGGGTTTCAATTCAGTCTTCAGCTCACCTCGTTTAGTCTTATTTCTAGAGACTGATTTAACTAACATAGTACACACGTATAAGTTAGTTCAGAGTAAAAATTCATAACTCGATAAAACAAATTCGGTGAATGTAACGGTATTCGTTAACACGTAATGTTTCATAGTTGTAGTGTAACAAGTCTTCCCTCTGTAAGTAGGGCTGTGAAGATCTGGAGTGCAACTCAACCTTAAAACGACGGAGCAACCAGAAAAGTAGTGAGCGTTTAGATGAGGGCAGTTCAAAGACGCGCGAGGCAACCCAATGATAAAAGAAGAGGCGAACTGCTGCAGAATGAGGAATATAAAGCAGCAGAAAGGCTTGCTTCAACCGCTCAAGTAGCCGTGCAACACAGGCAACTCCACCTTAATTATTTCCAAGGCCACGAGACACGCTCACAATGTATATGCTTTGCAACATTCATAAATATAGCAGTCGAAAGAGAGGAGCAATAGAGACATGATTTACATATAAAAATTCCATAACCCACACCACAGTACTAATATAACTTAATTACAAGCCAAAACCAAAATAACCATCATAGTGCATGGCTGATGCCCGTCCATTTATTTCTGATAAGTACTCTATTTATATATATACTAGGTTTAGTACTCGCCGTCTTGTCTAAAGCTTGTCCCCATTGATGAGATCCATCACCACACGCTTGATGCTCCCATTGTTCTTCACAAGCAGCTTCTTGTTCATCTCTGTATCACTGAAGCCCTGCAAACTCACGGCGTTCCTTATTAGTTCTAGTTCCCAGCAATTTTTAAAGTACTGACAAAATGCAAATGTCAAAAGTGAATGAACAAGTTATGTTCCGCTTATAGAGCTTACCATTTCCTGTAGCTCTTCAAGAATAGGATCCCACTCAGAAACATCACAGAGATCATCCACAGACTGCTCCAGGTTGTACTCATTCCTGCGCAGAATTTCCTTGTTCAAATTCACCTGCTTAAATCCCATATCCTCGAGCTCCTTGAGGAGGATGTCCTCCACAGGATTCTTTGAGCTGGTCCCTTCAGATGATGTTGGTGCAGTGACAACAGGGGCAGATTTTGGGGAGGGCGGGGCTGGTTCAAATATATCAACCGTGGGGTATGAGACAGTGGGGTATGACACAGTTGAAGAAGCCACTTCTGCAGTAGGGGCTGGAGCACTATGCTCGACAGTGGGGTAGGACACAGTCGAAGAGGCCACAGGGGCAGTAAGGGAAGGAACACCGTGGCCAACCAGCAAGCTATTATTGATTGGAAAGTTGAGATCTTGCTCATTTTCAGGCTGCTCGTTAGGAATGGGAATTGCTGGTTCCTTCACTGAGTTAGAGGTAGAAGGCTGGGCAAAGTCACTGCCCACATGTTGCTGAGGAAAAGGAACCATGTCCACAGGGGGCAGATTCAGGTTCAAACCTTGAAAGCTCTCAAAGAGTGAATCTTTAAGAGAAGCATCCACCTGCACAAGAAAATCACAGATGACCAAAGATGACTTGTCTAATTACGGCCCTTTGTTATTATGGCACTAAAATCAAATATGCTCTGCAATGAAAGAAGATACCTGAATCAAAACCCAAACACGTTGCCCAAACTTCTGACCAGATGGAGAAGCCATCCTCCAATATGAGATGTATCGTCCAGGTGACTCGGGGGCGGTAAAATCAACAGCAATGTCAAGTTCATTTTCGGCAGACACACCATGTGCAGGAATCTAAAAATAATGAACATTACGCCAAAAACCCACAAATAAGAACCAACTACAAATATTGCCATCTAAAACAAAGTAACATAATAGAAAGTGAACACATCACAAAATTATAAACAAACTTGAGCAAATGTATATAATGTCAAAGTTAAGCTACCTCTATCTCAACTGAATCCGATTTGCTAAACCTGTCTCCGCCAATCCACATGAGTTGTGTCCCTTTGGGCCAGATCAAACCCCCATTGTTGCGCATCCGCCAAATCTTGGTAAATGGAGTAGACGGGGCCATTAAGGTACCATCCATTACATTGACATCCAAAACAAAGCGGCTGTCCAGCTTAGGTCGCCCAAGCTTCACACCAGAATTTCTCCAGGTGGGTGACAGCACATGGGATATCTTTGACAATGCTGGATGAGATATCTTTGACAATGCTGGATGACCCATCCATGGAGGCTGACATTTAAGATCAGAAGAAATATGTCAAGACAATGCAAAAAGTGGTAGAAAGCAGAAGTTAACATATGAAGGATTACACACTTGTTCATGCATCCCCTTGAAAGGACGAGGATGGCGATAAGACACAGGATGATCAATTCTAATGTACTCGGCCACATTACCCATACTCGAGAAACAGATACGGCAGAGGTCATAATCTTCTTTCCTGCAGGACCAAAGGAAGACCAAAAAGAAGAAAAATCAGCTATGAAAGGTCCACAATGTTTAACTACATTCTAAAGATTAGATATATAATAAGATACTTACACTATAGACTTGAACCGAGGTCCAATTATAGGATGACAACCACAGCCATCACAGCGAACACCAGTGTGGAACATACCACCCGTTGCTTCAGAATGAATCCTTTTAAAAGCATGAGGACGTCGACACGCAACAGGGGCTGAGTTATTCACAATAGGAGTCCCTGAAAATGGGCATTCATTGAAATGATTATCGCTCGTATCATTAACATTCCATGCAGGGATAGCAGAACTTGTAGATCCACCAGAACCAAGAGACTTGCCCTTGAGCTGACCACTGGAAACTTTATTTGGCTCCATGTCCTCAGGAGTATGAAAACTTGCTCCGACTGGTGGAACACTGATGTATGTGGGTAATGGATTAGAATCAGCAGGAAGAGCATTGAGATCAACTGGAGCATTCTGAGATGGAATAGATATTCCCACATCCTTGGTTGCATTTTGAACATCCTTTGCCTGACTTTTTTTAGAGCTTGATTCCTCAGATGGAGATTTCAAGATGGTTTCTGACTTACCATCGTCCTTCACAGCATTGGCAGATGGAGCTACAGGTTTCTGAGAGGAATCATTCTTGACACCTGAAACTCCACCAGCCTGAAGTAGATAGGGCAATCCCATCTTTGCAAAAGAGTCAACAAGTTCAGCAAACCCTGGACCAAGGCCGTTCGAAGCCAACTCAAGAGGAACCTTGGAGAGTAGTTCACGGAGAGGCATGATATCTGGCAAGGGATGTCCTACAGGGGTAGAACTTCCATTTGATTTGGCATCAGATTCCCCTGCTTTCTCATTTTTCCTATGCACATCGATCCTCAAGAATTTCATATTCTGCTTCATAGCATCACGCAAATCCTCGTCATCTACCAGAGTTACTACATCACCATCTTCGTCGATATAGGTCATAGTGATGTCTTCATCAAGCTGAAAATTGAAAAGACTAAATATTTTGAACCGCAGTCCGCCCATATCCAGATCCAGCTGATCATTCTCATCAACACAAGCATTGAAACGCCTCAGTGTATCCCCATATTTGACCTTCAACACAATGACTAACATGTTAGAATAGCTCAAAGAAACCAAATAAATCAACATAGAATACAAGCACTTTGCTTCATCCTTCTTAACGTACTGGATATAAGCAAGAAACTTATGACTATCACCAATCCTTTTTAATTACACTGAATGATCATATAAAACCAAAAGCTTCAATCTTTACCCCAATTTCACAAATTCTAAAACCTAACCCCAAAATCGGGCCGCCATCAAACCAGAGCATGACCAAAAGCAGCACAGAATCAAAAGAATCAAATCGAAAAAGCGTATGAGTCCGAAAAATCGAACCTTGATCACCATAGTAGAGGAAGCCATGGCTGGAGAATAAGCGTCCAGTGAGCCGCAAATTCGCAGTGAAGAGTAGGAACCCTAACCCTAAATTCAGTTACGGAACGAGAAAATCGAGATTATGAATGAAAGCGTTGAGCTTGAAACGTTATCTCGGAAGCGTACCCGTAATCCGCTATTACCGCCCTTCTCTTCTCTCTCTCTCGCTCTCTCGCTCTCTCGCTCTCTCTGTTTCTCTATCTCTATGTATCTATCTAATACGGCACCGTATTTAAGTAGGCTATTGGCTTAGCCAATAAGATAGTTACTTGACTTTCGGGATCTTTGGGTTTTCTTCTTCCCAAAGATAGCTGATGATGGATGTGGTCTGGTGCATGCAAGCCCATTTTGTTCGTTTGTGGATTCTTACGTGGAGCTAGGGGATTCGTTTGGCTTGTGTTCATACTATATTCTTATATGAGTTCAACGCTGTAACAGTCTTGGCGGAGCCAGTATTTGAAGCATGGGAGGATTCAAATATATATATATATACAGGAGCAGCGTATGTTAAAATTTAGTGAAAAATTACTTAACTTAAAATTTTGTGCGTTTTTTCTTGTATAAAATTATCAAATAAAGATTTTAAATGAAGTAAACTTTTGTAAAAAATCTTCAAATGAAGCAAATGATGGTTTATTCATAAAAAAATAAAAAATATACAAGGGAAGAAAGTAGTAATTTATTCATTTATTACTTTAAAAATTGTGTTTTGATAAATTTTGGTAAATTTTGTTAGTAGTAATTTAATTTCCTATTAACTTTCTTACATATTTCGATTGTTAAGACATAGAAACCGATCAATCTATAGATACGTTTCTTAATATAATACATTTCTTCCGCTCTGTTCCGGCAAGAACCAGCCACAGCTCCGAGGAAGGCGCGATGGATCTTTTCGCCGCCGAGGGTTTCCACTACACCGGTAGCTCCAGCTGGCTCTCTGCCGCCGTGCGCAGCTTCGTCGCCACCAGCACCGACCTCATCCCCGCACTCTCCTACGAATTCATCCTCAAGTCTAGCCGCGACTTCTCCATCGCTGCCGTCTCCTTCCTCGGCCACTCTGTTGCCGGCGCCGGCACTGTCACCATCGTCCGGAGGTAAGCTTGAAAGTAGAACTATGTTTTTTTACAGTTTTAGATGCAGTAAAACAACGTTTTAACTTTTAATCTCGAACTTACTTTTAGGTAGGTATGTTTGAGTTTATCCTTAGGTTTTCAATGTTACTGTTTCAGTTGCAGTAAAATAACGTTTTAACTTTTAACCTCAAATTTCCTTGCTGTGTTAATCATGCTTGCCTTCTATTTTTGAAAGCACTGTTTGTCTACTTCACCACAGCTGAGATGGTAGAGCTTGAACTGGATGTTGTTTATACTATGGTGCTCACATTTGGGGAATTTTTCCCCAGGCCCTATGAATTTGTTCAGGCTATGCCTGATCATGATTAGTTTCCTCCCCTGTCTCAACACATGATCAATTGCTTACGTAGAAATTTCGATTATCCAATTTTGTAAAGAATTAATATTACTAGCAACTATATCGTTATCTTTCAGTGTTCTAACATTCAATTTCATCATCCATGACTGGCAAATATATTGACCCATCAATATTTATCTTGTGAAGGTATTCACATATAGTTTATGAATTATGTGGTAGAGATCCAGTGTGAATGTTATCAGCAACAACATGACAAAGTGAAGCACTTGTTTAACATGACAAAGTGAAGCACTTGTTTGTGACTTTGCGTAGTGGCAGTACGAGATTTTCAATTCCAAACAAAACTGATGGGTATTGAGTGAATGACATCCAGACTTGAAACACTTGGTTTTCTTTTGTAAATAAGAATTGGGACAAAAGAATTAATAAAATTGATCTTATTACATATCATCTGTGATTCTGTATAATAAAATCGTGAAAGATAAACAGAATTTTCGTTTAGCCATGTCCTATGTTAACTTCAGCACTAAACAATTATCAAAGGCCAATGTCCTGTTGAGGTGTCAAGAGAATCTCCCTCTGTCCCAATTCAAATATATCCTTCATTCTATGAGCAAACTTCTCAGTTATGTTGTGTTTGATCCTTTCCAGAAACATTGTGCTTTTGAGCCAGGTGACCCTGACATAGACATTGCATTTACATGCATTATGAGCAAGCCCAGATTTCTCAATCCGGTACCTTAACTGCACCTGCATAAAGAAATAGAATCTATATCACTTGAGTGGTAGCAAAAAGCCGAAAACAAAAAGCTCATGTTTTGGAAATGAGACATACTCGAAAATGATCGCCAAATGGAACACCCTGCAGGGCCATGACTTCATCAATGATCCAGCCCTCACCATTTGCAATTGGAGACTTCCGTTGTCTGCATACCACCTCTCCCCCAAAAATGGAAACATTGCGGTTGAATCTGTAAGACAAGCGTCGCTCAAAAACATCCGGGTTTATAGATTCCCATGCAGTCGTTGCATAGTTAAGACAACCTGATTTCCCCATAATTTTGTGCTCCAGCTCTCCTCCATTGAACATTTCCATCAAAGATTTTGTCTGCACAATTTTCCAAGAGGGTCTCAGTAGTAGTAAAAAGTAAAAACAATCTCATAGCTCCAGTCCTACATTCTCACATAAAAGTAAGACAAACCCTACAGAAGCCTATCGTTAAGGTGTACCTAACCAAGAAAAGAAGGAAAAGGAACCACAACTCACATTCACAGGTATTTCTGCAGTATAAACCTTAGACATCTTTGTATCTTCAAGATCGAGTATGCATTCAGTATATTCAACCATCTTGGACCTTTCTTCATAATCATCCTGATCTTCTACAATTTGTGCTTTCTGATCTGGACTTAGTGCTCTTGTTCTCCACAAGCCTACTATCGTCCTGCCAGGAAAAGAATTGGTCCTCAAATGCATATATGTATATATACTATCGCATAAACAAAAGCATCTCTATTTCAGATGTGGAATCCAATCACCACTACCTGCTTGCTGAACTGAATGACAAAAATGATTGGAAATAAAATCTAAGCCGGCCTTCTTCATCTTGGCACTTCGCTCCGTGCCTTGCATCAACACCTCGATCCTTTTTCAGTACAATAACCAGCAAAGGGCTTCCCATAGATGATAGGGAGGGGGGATACTCTTGGATATCTTCAATATCCTCCCAAAGAAAGAAAAATTTTGTTTTGTGTCCAAACAAGTTTGCATAAAATCCAACTATTCTTGCAGATAGAAAAAGTCGTCCCTGCATCAGAAAGTCATCATGGTAAGGATATTAAGTTATTAACTCAATGCAGATACACAAACACCATAGTTTTGATCTTTTGCCACCTATCACACTGTACGTAGCTATGTGGTTACTCTTCATGTAACTTACACACCCTAATCCACCGTAGTCAACATATTGGAATAGTTAATTATATCTGCTACATATTGGACACATCTTATATACTTTGGGAACACTCATTTTAATCTACTTTGTGAGTCAAATACCAGCCGAGTCTAAGACATTTTGCGATTGTGAATTCATTTTTTCAGCCTTCTCCCTTTTCAAGTAATGGAATAATATCGTTAACACGAAAGTTGTTACCTGCACTAGCATTTTCCTTTTCAGTGCACATGTAAAATCACTGACGAGAAATTCTTCTGGTGGTAACCCAAACAATTTCTGAAATGTAGAATTCCTATGAGGCGATCGGAGATCCAACTGTCAAGAATCAAGCAAGGTATTGATCACTATCAATGGTAGACACTCGGTTCAATTTAGGTTCAAGAGAAGAATTTCAAACACAGCACCAGAAAGGAAATACAACAATAATGTATAGGAAACTCAAGTACGTGAAATTTCTGGACTATTATGGATTAACTCAAGAAAACTAAAGAATGAAAAAAAGGTGTTACAAAGTCCGTACCTTCTTTCCAACCTCCTTTTCCATTTTGGTCATATATTCCTTAATGGTTTCAAGTCCTTTGGTATTGTCCAGAAAGATTCTTAAGTGCAGCTTTGATTGAGAAGACTGAGCAAGCTTTCCCTCAAGGGGGATCCACATGTCTGCGAGTTCAGTAGCGGAGTGTTTCAGAAAATTGATCTCCGCATGCCCGAGTGACATAGCTTGGTCAAAAGGGCCATCAAAATCAAAAACTTCCACGTCTAGAACTGATGGAGGTTCTTCCATAGCATCGAACTCAAATATATCTGCATAATTTTCCAAGATTCGTAAGTGACAATGTGGGTGAAAATATATTGATGACAGAAGAAAATGTCCTTACCATTCCATTGAGGATCAGTAGTTTGAAGCCTGACAGAGCTTGTTCTTGTTTTACCATTGCTGGTGAAAACCACATAGGGATCAGAGAACCCTGATGAATTCAAAGAGGCTAAGTTTGTCCCCTCAATCAAGGCAACAGTGAGAACCCATCCATCACCTTGGGATTTGACTCCATGATCACTTCCTGTTTAATTATTGCACAATTTGCAGAAGTAAGATCAAGTGACTGAACTTTCAACTTATACAGTTTCTTAAGAGTATGGGACATAATATAATGTGCTTGCCTTGTTGCAACCTGGCTTGTACAAAGTGGTGAGCCATATTATAAATGCGCTCCAATTGCAGGACTAGAATTCCACATGTTATAAACTCTCCAATACTGTCTGGCAAATCGACTCCATGAAATTCTAGGCCTTGGAGTTTACTTGGTTCACAAAGTAAAATGTGCACCAGGATATATAAAACCATACAAATAGTGGAAACAACTGTCATATTCCAGAAGTACTCTTTCGCCAATTCCCAATCTGATTGGTGTCCTGCCTGCATACTTGCCAGGATATGATCCTTGTCAGATACATCTGTAGAATTCAGCACTTTAAACTTCTGAGCCATCAAGCTGGAGAACTGCTCAAAACTGTCCATAAGTCCCTGTCGAACTCCTCCTTCAATCATGCCTTTCATCAATGTGCTATGGAGAAAGTTAACTACCCAGGATACCACAAGGCGGGACGACTCTTCCCCTGAAGGTAGGTCTGGTCCAGGCGATATCTTGTAAAGCAATTCAACCTTGAATGAACTTCCATATGGAACTTCGGGTGTACAAACACTTGCCAATACAGCAAATTCCCTTCCGTTTGCTATGAGATATGTTTGCTCCTCTGTGGCTTTAACAGCTTTCACCAACTTCGTTGCAGCATTTATGTAGGTAATGACTCGTGTTAAACACGACAACTCTCCTGATTTCCACGTCCAAGGCCCCTCACGTAAATCTGTTGCTCCCTGACGTTCTGCTAAATCTCTCCTAAACTGTGAATTTGGGCTAAAGAGAGATGCATTAAGATCATTTGGTGAAACAACATAAGCCCGATCAATAAGAATTCCCCCTTGAAGATTCTCTGGCATTCTTTGTTTGCTCTCTCTTAACTGCATCATTTCAAGAGATTCTCCAAAGCTAAAACCAGAATGCTGTTCCTCCATGCAATCTTCATAGTCAGATACTGAACTAAACAGCTCTGAAGAATCATCAGTTCTTGAACCTTCCTCGTTCTTATGAAGAAGCCTGTCCATACGTCTCCTAAGAGCCTTCATCAATTGTTTTCCTCCCAGTGTTTTTCCACGTGGAGATTTGGAGCATAAGACACAATTACATGATACAAATGGACTGTCAGTCTCTTTAGGCGCCTCAGTTATATTTGAGTGCGAACAAGGGAGGTCATTAGCAGCAACATTGTGGCCTTTTTCATGCAAAGAAAGAGTGAGAAGAACCTTTCCTGTATATACAGGGCAAAGATTCAATATTGGTAATCAATATAAAAGATCTGCTCTGACGCTAAAACTCTGAAATCGACAATAATACACCACATGAATGACTGAATAGAGAACTTCATTTCACAAACCCAAAGGCTCAAGAGGAAGAAAATGCAGTGAAGTTAGCATACATAAGGTAATTTCTTACAGACTTCCCTACTTATCTATGACCTGAAAACTACCACTATCAATTCAGATAACAATTATAAGAGAGAGTATAGTTTATAGTCTACAACTATCAACTCCAGAAAGCTAATGTGCACAAAAAGTAAAGCGTGACTGATTTCGCTGGAAACAGCTTGATTTTACATCTCCCATGGAAGTTCCCTATAAATGAACAAACTAGATTGGTGACATTATGTAGGAAAACACTGTGTGTTTTAAGCTAGTGCCTTATCCTAATTGAAATGAGGATTACAAGGGAATCCTGAAGCTTACATAATCTCCTCCAGTCCTCCCCACTGAAATGTAACATAATTTATTTCCTTAATATGTGAGTCTAGAAATTCAAAACTAGGGGATGAATAGTCATCACAAAAACAAGAAGTTATATAAGAAAAGAGATCATCTGTTCTAACAAAAGCTATGAGATTAACAATCCACTGAACAACTCCACCGCATATTTCATGGAATCTTCAAATGCAGCTCCATGAATGTGCTATATGACTGAGTCTGCAAGTTGTTAATAAAATTGAAACTCATATTGGAAAAAGGACCAAACTTCTCATCAAGTTCATAGCAATTCCTTGTTATTGATGAGGTGTACATTTAAGAACTAACAGATCCATGAGTGGATTAATAAAAGATGGAATGTAGTAGCATCAATGTCAATCCAAGTACTTAATCACCCACACTATAAATATACAAAGCAAACATTCCTAACAAGTAATAAGCAGACAAAGAGGACTAACCACAATCTCTATTGATGAACTTCCCGGACTTGGGCATTTCAAAAGAATACCATGCCGGCGGCAAGGTACTATTATTCTCAGCAGCAACAGACCCCACCGGAATCCGAACCCGACCGACTAACTCCGCCCCATTAAACAGACCATTACAGTCATCATCCTGGTGAAAAACAGACACAAGTAGCTCTTCATTCATATCATACACCCTGAACACAAACTCTTCATTCCAAGCCGGGTTGTTGTCGGTGTTCCTCAGAATCCTAGTCTTGGACTTGTGCTTCCCAACCTGAACCTCCACAAAGCAGGAGGAGTCCTTCACAGCCAAGTCATGAGCTTCCATCACATACACGTAAAGCCTCATGATAGAAAGAAGAGCTAGCTAGGTTGAGTGCCGGTAATAATAAATAGAGTTGGGTTTGAGTGCGTTTAAAAGCTGGAGAGTTGCGTTGTTTTTGTTGTTGTTGTTGGTGAAGGTGGTGGAGTTTAACGAGGGTGGCAAAGTGTGTGACATGGAAGCCATGGGAAAACGTGGAAGCAAGAGAGGAAGGACACGAAGGAAGTGAGACGTAAATATGGAATGAAGGTCAAGGGGATGAAACGGTTTGCCTTATCAAGCTGGAAATTGGGTTTCCTTCCCCATGATGATGTGAGTGCTTTTACTTCTTTAGGCTTTTGAGAAAGAAGGGAATCAAACTGAAGTAGAATATAGAAAGAGATGGGGGAGGAATCAAAGGCCTTTGTTTTAGTTCAAGATCACTGTCTGATTTGTCTAGATTGTGTTGGAATTGAAGGCTAGCTGCACATGCCCAAACGCAACTAATCTTAATATGGATAAGTACGGTTTTACAATTCAAATTTCTTTCTTTACTTTGAATTGACACTCACCAGTCCCCAATGAGGTTATTCATTTGTAAACAAGATAATCAAAATTCTGTGAGGTTCACTATGGTCATGATGAGTTCAATGATATACACAATGAGGCTAATAATGGATGTTTCTTCATGTCAATATAGATCATTGTTATTATTTTTTATGTGTGTTCTCGAAAATATTCACGATTATAATTTCTTACTCATAATTATGAATAATGCGAACCAAATCGCATGTTTTTCTAACTCGTTGAGATTAATTTAGTAAATGCATGTCAGACTTCAAGAAGAACGGGCGTTTTTAAGATGTTTCTATTAGTATATGGTAAATAAGAGGTCTTAGGTTCAAACTGTAACTTGTGAAAAACATATTTTGAGGATGTGTTATACCTAAATCCGGACGATGTATGGTTTTTTCAAATAAAAAATAATAATAATAAGTCTCTCGTTTAAACCCCAACTTGTAAAAAACATCTTTTAGAAATAGCTCACTAAATTGCTCCTATTCTAAAATATAGCTCACTCGCCTACCATTTTGTATACCAAAAACAAACCAACATGTTCTTTGTAACAGTATGTGACCATCCAAATCATTCGATGAAATTTAAGATTCTGCTTTATTTTTATTGATTCAGAAAACTAGAAAATATTAAATGATGAAATATAAGAACAAAAAGGGTCGACGAAGGAGTCAAAAACCCAAGTTACCCAACTAGTCACGCTAACAACAGACCCAGTTGTGGGACGATCGAGCAGGTCTCTCTCCGGCCACCGTGTCCGGCGACAATGTTACAATTTCCGGGTTTCATGAAACAGTACCCATGGTCGACCAGGACAATTCCGACGTCGTTTCTGCTGCCGTCTCAATGGCCCCAACCCCACAGCGAAGAGCTCCTCCTCGCCATGGAGGAAGCCGATTACGACGAAAAGGTACTTTCTCAAATCCCAATTTCACCATTTTCTTCATTTCCTTATCCAAATTTGATACCATCTATTCGAAATTTCACCTAATTGTTTGAGCAAATTTGAGGTTTTGAAGCCTAAGAATGAAAAGAGGAACCTAATTTGAAGTGGAACAGTACTTAAGTACTTCATATTGTTTGGTATTTGTTCCGATCATGACTAAAGTATGAGCTTTTATTCTGTTCATGATTTGAAATTGTTTTGGCCACGATTTAGGCGTAAACAGAAATATCTGAAAGTTTTCAGCTTTTTGTTAGATATGCTTGAGAAGCTTTTAAAGTATAGTTTTTGCTCATTTTGGTGGTGCACCTTGTTGAAGGTCCTTGTTGGTTATCAAAAAGGAGAGGTTTGGATCCATAAGTTTAACTTGCGAGTGTAGAATTCTTAAGTTAGAAGGATGGACACTACTCTTGCATGATTTATTAACTTGTGAGTGCAGACATTTGGTCCATTGACTATGAATTCTCGACGTATAGATCTATATCCTTAGGAGCTCATGGTTTTAGGATTTGCACTGAATTGGAGTTGGATTTCTGTATGACTGGCCTTGGAAATTCATAGAAAGCAATTACGTTGAACTTTGGGTAAATTTGGGTCCTTGGGAATCAGTGTGAGTTAGGGCCTCGAAGATGGGGGTTTCAAGAATGTTACTTGCAAAAGGGGAATTTCACAGTTTTGAGTTGTCGAAAGTCGAAACTCAGCATCTGTGGACACATAGGAAAGCCTCAAAGAAGAGTATATATTTTCAAATAGTTGATGGCTTAGGCTATCAGCAGGATACCATGATGGCTTAGGCTATCAGTTCTGTGATGTCAGCTGGGGTTCTCACCCTGGTTGTCAAAAAGAACAACAGAATGATTGAGTTTGATGTTCTGCCGGTAGAATGGTGAGTTTGAAATAGTAAACTGCAAGTGCATAAGTAGCTTTGTATAGTTTGAGACATAGGGGTAGCTAAAAATTCATATGAACATGATCTTTGTACGTAATATAAGCATTGCATTATCGAGGTACACTTTGAAGGAAGATTGTAACGTTTGAATCGAGTAAAAGCCAGAATGCCACACTACAGAATAGCTGGAAAACAATTCGGGAAAAACACTATTCTTTTTTGGCATATTATGGCATTAGTGTTTGTTTTCAAGTGTCATGGAAATATAGTCTTAGGAAAATAGGAATTACTGCATTTTGTTCTGCACTTATTTCTGTTCTCCTTTTAAGTTAGCTTGCTGTTTGTATTCATTATGAACAATTTTGGCAGTGTAATGAAATCCGAAAGAGCCACAGCCACCAGATTATGATTGGGAAACCAACTGTTGATGTTGATAAGGAAGACTATGATAATGATGCTGATGATGACGATGTGGACAATGCAGAGGATTCTGAGGGCGAAGAGTTTGAGCAGGAAACTGGTTGAACATGTCAACCCCCATCTTCTGTTTTTGGTTGGACAATTATAAACCTTCTCATGATATGGCATTGATTTATGAACGCGTTTGTTCCATGCTCTTTTTCTGGATAGTGTGTTCCATATTCTCTTAAACATATATGAAAATAAACTCCGAGTAATTATTTTGCTTGAGTTTCAAGTTATAGCTAATGTTTGAATGGAGTACAAGCCAGCTATCACATTCACCACAGCAACAGCTTGGCCTCACGATCGAGTCTGGACAAAAGCAGTAATATATCTGTGTATGTGTGAAGGAAGAATTTGCTTACATCTCATGGTAAGTAGCTGATATATGCAGCCAAACCATCTAATCCAAATGTTTTTCATACTCCCGAGAGTATATTTATTGACAGAATCAGAACAATGAACTTAGCTTGTTCTCGTTACCATCACAAGAAATTTTTTCTTAAAAAAAAAATAACAAAATAAAAAGGATGAACTTACCGTAAACGGCTAAACCCTAGGAGAAAGAATGGTTCAGGCGAACAGAATGGGTTCCATATAAGTTACCGAACCTCTCATGAAATTCCAAGCTTGATCCTTATCCAATCTCCAAATGCTGCCTCGATCATCAGTTTCCCGGATATAGGTGGTGTTGTTGTAAATTATCATGTCTGCAAACTCCTTGGGTTCATGTACTACAACTACCGAGTCACTAGGCCTGGTGCTGATAGCCAATGCCCTATTTCCCAAGCTTTCTATAGGAGTCCATTGATTCCTGATATCTTTTCTCAAAGGATCAAGCTGGTAGACACGCCAATACATACCAATCTGTGATCTTTTAAGGTCAGAATTACGAGATGCTAATAAGAGTTTTCCATTAGACTCGAACAGTTGAACGTCAATTACGTCATCACAACTCACCTCCTCCTCCAGTTGTAAGGAGGAGTGCATCCACTTCACGACCCTTGAATCTTTCTTTGCAATGCAAAACATACCCATAAGTCTCGTAAATGTTGTTTTGCACAGATGTTGGAAGACACAATACAAAGTTCCATCTATATAGGTGGAGCTGGAGCACCATGATTCACGACTGACATGTTCCAGATATATCATATGACTAGTCCACCTTTTGTTTCTGGTTCTGGGATTACATGTGACTAATCTGGAATATTGTCCTGTGCTGATGATAGCGATGACACAATCAGAGTTTCTTGCAGCCAGAGATGGATGAGTGCAATTGACCATGAACTTATGGACATCTTCACACACGCCCAAAAATAAACAAGGTAGTTCGATAATCTTGTTATGAAAAGGATTACAGAAAAGGAACTCTACCTTAGTATTTCGAGAGGAGCAACGAACGTATTTCGAGAGAAGCAACCAACCATTTTTTGAGGTACAAATTGGTAAGCCATGCTTGTCGCCGCTCCTGATGAATTTTCTCAATTCGGGGCTGATTTTGAGTTCATGAGAGCAATTCTTTTTCGACGACCAGAAATCACAAAGCCCAAATCTCCCTGCATATTCATCAAAACTTAATAGCCATGGCATACTTGAAAACTGTAGGCGTTGAAGAATAGCTGCTGCTTGGTGCCAAGTCTTGCATACTTGAGCAAAGTGTATAAGATCAATAAGATCATTATTTGCGAGACACTCAGCAACTAGGGTTAAGATATCGATCGATGAAAGAACCTCAGACATTGAAATTGAATTGTTGTCTTGATTTTGACCACTTCTAATTGGCAATGCCATAGCTAGAACTTTGGATGGGACCCCGAACCTGCGTTTTTATTTGGTTTTGATATGAAGGGAAAAGGATATTGTACGTGAACTTGTATATCTCACATATTATGATCTCGATTCTCACGAGAATTTTATGATGCGTCTTTATTTATAGAGGATCAAGTTAGCAATAAGAAATCCTTGTACAATATAGCATCACAAATAACTCTAACTAAAACAAAATCTAAAGAAAAACAAAGAGCACACCTTACACCCTAGGAAAGAAATGGTTCAGGCAAACTACAAAATGGGTTCAATATAAGTTACTGAAGGTCCCATGAAATTCCATTCATGATACTTATCCTTTCTCCAAATGCTGCCTCGATCATCATCAATTTGCCGAGTATAGGTGGTGTTGCCGTCAATAATCATGTCTGCAAATTCCTTAGCTTCATGAACTACAAATACCTTGTCACGGCTAAACTGGCTAGGCCAGGTGCTGATTGCCAGTGCCCTATTTCCCAAGCTTTCGATTGAAGTCCATTGTTTCCTGCTATCGTTTCTCAATGGAACAAACTGGTAGACGCGCCAACCCCAACCAATGCGGCTCATAAGACAACGAGTTGCTAATAACAGTTCTCCATTAAACTCGAACAGTTCAAAGAAATCACACCACTGCTCCTCCAGTTGTATTAAGGAGAAGTGCACCCTCGGCGCCACCCCTGAATCTATATTTGCAATGCCAAACATGCCCATCTTTGTTTTTTTATCCTTATATCGGAAGCAACAGTACAAAGTTCCATCCATATAGGTGGAGCACCATGTATTAGGATCAAGACGGACATCTTCGACTGATATTATATGACTAGTCCACTCTTTGTTTCTGGCTCTGGGATTGCATTTGACAACTCGGTAATTTTCTCCTGATCTGCTGCTGATGATAGCGACGACACAATCAGAGTTTCTTCCGGTCAGAGATGGATGAGTGGAATTGATCATGGACTTGTCTACTTTTTCACCCACGGCCAAATATAAACAAGGTAGTTCGATAATCTTGTTAAGAACACAGTTACAAAAAACAAACGGATACAAATTTGCCCCTCACCTTCATCCCCACCCATCTAAATGCATGACTGCACCCCTGGCATGTCCTATTTTCTTTATTTCATCTAACCATGGTTAACAATATAAATCTAAAATTATTTATTTAATTCAAATTTATAAGATTGGGTATTGGGCTTTAAGGTGTAGGGTTTAGGGTTTTAAGGTTTGGGATTTAGGGTTTTGGGTTTCGGGTTTTGGGTTTAGGGCTTATTTTTTTATCATAATTAGCTAAACCCTAGTTAAGTAAAACCCTAAACCTGAAACCCTAAACCCCAAACCCCAAACCTTAAAACCTTAAACCTTAAACCCTAAATGTTTAACCTCTCAAATTTATATTAAATAATAATTTATATTATTAACCATGGTTATATGAGTTAATAAAAATAGACATGTGTTATGCATTTAAATGGATGGGGATGAAGGTGAGGAAGTAAGGGTAGGGAGCAAATTTGTATCCGAAAAAAAACTCAACCTTAGTCTGATGTGAATAATTAAGGCGATTAATTAAATAACAAACGGGTTTACGGAGCCAACCGTGTTTTGAGATAAAAATTGGTAAGCCGCGCATCGTGAATTTTTTCAATTCGGGGCCGATTTTGAGTTCACGAGAGCAATTCTGTTTCGACAACCAGAAATCGCGAAGCCCAAATCTGCAGACAGATCTCTCAAAACTTAATAGCCATGGCATAATTATCGCACGCCCCTGTCGGCGTTGAACAAAAGCTGCTGCTTGGTGCCATGTCTTGCATACATGAGCAAAGTGTAGAAGATCAATAAGATCATGAGGATTTGCGAGACACTGAGCAACTAGGGTTAAGATATCGATCGATGAAACAACCTCAGACATCGAATTGTTGTTGTCATGACTTTGACGACTGCTAACTGAAAATGCCATAGTAGTAGTACTGACAATGCCTGCGTTTTTATTTGGTTTTGATATATATGAAGGAAAAAGGAATTTGTGAACTTGTAGGTCACGTATTGGGTTAAGATATTTTGATTTAGTTCGAATACTTCTTTTTACCCAAGATAACGTTTTTAGTGTGAGTATTTATGTTCACACCACACCTCCTCGTCCAGTTCCTCTAAGAAGGAGGCACCCCTCACATACTCATAATCTTTCTTTTCAATGCAAAACATACCCAACAATGTTGTTTCACGTCCATAATCGAAGACACAGTACAAAGTTCCATCCATATAGATGGAGCACCATGACTTAGGGTCGTCAAAATCTTCCAGAAATAACATATGACTAGTCCACTCGTTTCTGGCTCTGGGATTATAGGCCCATGAGTTGGAAAGGTTTACTAAACCAAATCCTCAATTGCATGTTGGTATTCAAATCACAAATGAAAAAAATCCGAAGTTTGAAACTGTGCCTTGATTTGCTCAGGTATAGCTTCAAGTTTTGAGTTGACCGAGTTCTGTAATTGATTGAATGCATCATAGTTTAGCTGCACATATGATGTAAAGCCACAGTTAACAGAAAAGATAATGGACAAGAAAACAAGGTTTGATTACACAAAACACAACCATAACACATGCAAAACATAGAACCTTTTGCGCCAGGTTCTTCTAAACAATTACATGATATCAAATTACTATTTCTATGGTTATTTCTTTGATTGCTTTTTTTTTTTGTTGCATGAATATTTACTATTTTGTTCCGTACTCCCAGAATCTTATCACGTACAAAAAATTTACAATCTTATTACTGTACCCCAATCTTGTACCAGCACACAAACAAGAAGATGAGAATTGTGTGTTCACCTGGAACGAAGGTGATCAGGTAGAGGAACACTCGGATTATTACCATCATGATTGAATATCTTGCTGATTGGTTTCCCTGCTAATATCTACTGCAAAGTCAGCAAATGCAGTTGTAATTTGATGACAACAGACCACAATCTGTCCTATTACTCCTACACATATGCACATTATTAACACCATTTTTTCTTTCATTTCCAAAAAGAAAAAGAGATCATTATTTCTATTAATTGAACAAATAATGCCCCTTTTCTTTTTCTTAACAATTTTGTTTAATTACATGCACTTTTACATTGAAAATCAAAATCAAGTTTCATTTGAGAGAGGGGAAAATATCACAACTAGTACCTAAACTTGGAACTTTGGAATTTTGAGTGGTAACTAATTAAGGCTACATATATACAATCACTATTCCGGCTAAAAATGACATGTCATGTCAGACGCATATGTCTCGTTTAGGGTATTGCAAAAATGTTCTAATCCTGATGTCTCGTATAAGGAATTGATAAATCTCACATATTATTTTTGGCCGGAATAGTGACCATATGTGGCCTGGCAAATATTAGATTCAGGTACTATATATCGATAAAATAGAGATGAGGTCGAGGTACCATTTGTGATTTTTTACCTTAGGAAAATGATATCAGCACATGGCTGAATGAAAGAGACTTGTGCAACGACAAGCAAGCACTTGACCATCTTGTGTATGTGAACCTAACAAATTAATTTCATGTTCAACAATATATGGGTGCCATTTATAATAGGTGGAGAACATACGCACATAGACACTTTTGAATGAATTTTTCCACAATTAGTCAATAGCCAGCGTCAACTTGCGTTAGATTTCCACAAATAAATACAAACCGTAAGACCGAATTTCACAAGCTGGAAAGGAAGCTAGCATTATTTAACAGAGATATAATCAGCTGAACGAGCCTAGCTTTTTTGCCCTTTGAACATGAAATTTGTCTACTGTATTGATGTGTATTTCATACATATAACTAAAAAATGAATAAAAAAAAGTGCTAGCAAGGGTGGGTGGGGTTAGATTTTTGCTTACAAATAGAGTTTGTATGATATACATATCAGTACAACAAAATTTTACATGTTGAACAAAACTTGCTTCAAACTCCAAATTATATATAAATAGTAACTTCCTCATTGTAAATATTGTATGCATGCAACCATGAACTCCATAAACTAAAACTGACATATTTCTTCATTTCATATAAGATATATAGTTCGTACATCATTTCACAATAGCTCGGTGTCGTATTCCATAAGATCATCAATAACTTCTTTATTTTAACATATAAGAAAGGATATATACGTCGTGTGATATTTCCTTTATAACTTATTAATACATATTGGATGTGTGGTATTTGTCTCTATGGACAGAAAGTAATAGCGTAGTTAGGTCCCCCGGAGCAAGTGAATGTGCCTTTCTTGTCATCATAAGCGTAGCTGTAAGCCTCGGGGCATTGTTCACTAAACTTCCTAGAGTAGTCTGTAGGAGGACATGTCTCTGGCTTTTCATTAGGTGGAGTGCAGCAATACCTGGGCTCATGGAACTTGGTGCACGCGCTCATGCAGCCGACCACGCTCCCGCCAGCCCCAGTTACTTGTAGTTCACTCGGACACATAGCGTTTACGTTGGCTCTGCAGGTAGAGGTCCGACAATCCCCGGGCTCATGACCGCCTTGAGCGGCCACGGACATGGGCAAGTTGAAGCCGTCAACAAGACTAACATCGTAGAAATCTTGACCCCCGCCTGCTGCGATAAGAAATTCCACCAACGTGGCTGGAGGAACTCCTCCATTTCCGTTGCATGATTCCTGACCGGATGCGCAATCCCCTGGTGGGGCACAAGTGAATTTTCCGGAATTGTCCGTGAAGCAGTCGGTACGGCCCCAGAAGCGGCCATTCCATGGAACCGGAGTGACCACGGTGGTGCTAGCTTGGGGTGCCAACACATTACTCGGCAATGCTAATGGAGGTTTGTTTTCAGAAGTTTGGGTTGCTGGCCAGACCGTGAAGGAGCACTTGTTTGTGATGGAAATTGTGGCCGGAAGTGCGCCTGCATGAATTACCAAAAGAAAAAAAGAAGAAGAAGAAAGGTAATAATAATTAACATATCACCACGCTAAATTCAGTAGGCCGTACTGTCAATCGACTAGCATGAAATAATAGCACAAGAAGCAAATAAGAATTTTGTGTTCACCTGGAAAGAAAAGGAAGCAGGCGAAGGTAAGGTAGGGGAGTACTTGGATTTTCATCGTGATTGAATACCTGGATCGATCAGTTGCCCTTTTTAATAAAATGTTGTTCGAATTATGTGATGATATCAATCGAGGTTGTGGTGTAGTTATATATATAGGTAAAGATATATATATATATATATATATATATATATATATATATATATATAGACTAATTAACTATCTGAGCGAGGTCGTTGCTGCCTTTTGTTGTTATAGTCTTTAACTTGGGTACGTAGAAGCTACTATGGCCAGCGATCGGAAGAAGCTATATATCAGGCATGAACGTATATATGGACGTCAACATATCTGTCGGCAGTACGTATGTAGGTTCTGCCGACGTCATAATATCGATGGACTAATTTCCAGTTTATGTCGACGCATAACATTGGTAGGCATGAACCTGCATATATCGCTTGCCTTCTGTAAGAAATTGCAGTAGCTAGCTAGTGTACCATATTGTGTTCTTTTGTTGGTTAATTAATTCATTAAGGCCCAGAGTGTTCTCGATTTTCAATAACCTAGCCTAGCTCCACATATATGAGTGTAAGTAAACCAATTACGTACGTACTTTTTGGATATTAGCACGTATTATGATTAAACAAAAGGCCGGATTCGAAGCTCCAAAACAGGACAGGTTTGCCGTTTGATCGAGTTCCAAGCTAGCCATGCCAGAAAGGTCCTTGATTTCAAAGCAATCTTGTGAGGCAGCTAGCTAGCTAGACTTCAGAGTTTGCAAATAATGACAACGAAAAACATTGGATAATACTAGCCAATTAATGTTATTGACGTAATATATATTCAAATTTTGCGTACTAGATCGGGTAGAAATAGAATGCATGGGCTGGAATGGAGGAGTCTACAGAGATAGAGGAGACCTGAGATGATATGATTGAGATATATACATGAATTATTTCTTCCCCTTTGGACAATTTGATATCGGAGAAAAGTCTTGTTCCAAACTTCCAATATCAAGACAAACCGGCATGTCTCCTTCGCACTGCTCCAGCTAGCTACAAATTAGCTAGATGATGTTGATTAGTAATGATGCAACGGAAATATCACGTTCGAATCCACCAATAGCGACTTAAATCCACAAGCCAAATGTTTCTCGAATCCACGAGAAGTTTCTCAAATCTACGAGAGAATCTGGAATCTAATCGGATTAACGAAACGATATTTTTAGCCTAAATCTGACAGGCCTCACGAAAGTGAATTTTGTAGATCTCGTTGTTCTCATTCCGAAAAAGTATTATGCATTCCTAACAGATATTCTGGTCAAAGTTACTTTAGATCAGATTTGCTTGTGAAAACCAGATTTCGTACAAGCCCGAAAAGTCCAAAACAACATCTTGAATATTCTAGCGGCTAGCAACCTCTTGACACGAGAATTACCGATCTTCAAATCATTATTTTTTATTATTCGCCGCTTCTTGATTTTTATTTTTTTCTGTCTAAATTTAGCCAATTCTCATCCTATATTAATCTCCTTCTCGAGTTCATCTTGAATGAAAAATAAGAATATGTAGACGAAAAACCCAACAATAAATTAGACAAATGAACATGTGACTTATTGGCATGGTCTTCTGCATATTCTGATGACACAATCATGAACCCAACGCCATATATGAGTTTGTCACATGCAACTTGAGAAGATTCTTCTTGACTCTCAAAATTGCATTCTTGAATAGCCTTTGGTTCTGAATGATTAATTTGAGGCGGCAAGGTTTCTTCAATGCTAATAATAATGTCAATAGATATGTGCAATTTCTTCTCTAACTTCTTCATGGATAACTTCTAGTAGAGTTTTTTCTGTTGAAAATTCATGAAAAATTTCTAGTGGAGCTGCTTCTATTAAAGAATCGTCTGAAATTTCTTCAATTAAAGTATCATTGTCAACATGAAAATAAATTTATGTGGACTTTAACTTCTTCTCTTCCACCTTAGAAAAGTACTTCCTAATCGAAAAATCTCTATGTAGAAATTTTTCTCTAAGAAGACTTTTCATCTTTCTCCATGTTCTAACAGGTTCTTTACCTTACACCTTCCTTACTCTTTGCAATTCATCCCACCAATCAGCAGCAGTGCTCTTAAGACGAGAAAAAACCTTCTTGACCTACTTATGATATGGTATCTTCATGATCTCAATGAATTTATCAACCTCAACCAGCCAATCTAGAAAGTTTTCCACATGTAAGCATGTGACCAGAAATATAAGGATTACTCACCATGGATCTGAAATTATGATTAGCAACTTGATTCAGCCTTCCACAATTTCGATGATTGTTATTGTTAAGACTAAGCAACAACTGACGAATTTCTTCCATCTATGTAATCAAACGCTCATTCTGAGCATTGAACTCTGTTCGGGTAACGAAAACTTGATCACCCATGACTACGAGTCCATAATCACCAGGAAAAAAAATCCTGCTCTGATTACCAATTAATGCAGGGGAAATATCACGTTGGAATCCACCAACAGAGACTTGAATCCACAAGCCAAGGATTTCTCGAATCCACGAGAGAATCTGGAATTCACCAGAGAACTGAGATAAACTCAAGGGTTTTTATTAATATCAAAGCTGACAAATACAATTTATTAAGGTTCCTTATATAAGAAAATAATCTGTAGGGCAACTAACAACAAGGTCTAAAAGCCCATTAGGTTAAAAGAAAACCAAATCTAAAATAAACTAGACTACCTAAAATAATATTGAATGCCGAATCGAATTAACAAAACGACATCTTTTTGCCTAAATTTGACAGGCCTCACTGAAGTGAGTCTTCTATATCTTGTCGTTCCATTCCGGAAAGGTATTATGCGTTAAAAACGGACATTCTGATCAAAAATTACTTCATATCAGAATTTACTTGTGAAAATCAGATTTCGCACAAGCTTGAAAAGTTCAAAACAATATCTTCTTGAATATTCTAGCGGCTATCAACCTCTTGACACGAGAATTACCGATCTTCAAATCATTCTTTTTGCTTATTCGTCGATTCATGACTTTTATTTTTTTGTCTAAATTTGACTCATTCTCATTCTACATCAAGTAATATGCATATTGGACAATGAAATATGTTAAAACGTACTCCCAGTAGTCCATGCATGTATATAAGTCGAGATCGAGTTATTGAGATATTATTGTACGTACAGACATATATATATATATATATATATATATATCATTTGTCTTCTGATGATCGAGGACTGTTTCTTGTTAGCCAGTACGTAGGACTATGAATGATATTATAACATGTTTGTTTGTTGGGACTAAGTAGGATTGTGTTAAATAAGGAGTCCAGTTTGGTTAGTACCATGTTTGGTGTCACTCGGTGCTAAAATAAATGAGCTTATGTAACACCTTGTTTTTTTTTTTTAAAATGCATTTTGGTCTTCTTAGATGGTGTTATTGTGAGTATCCAAGTTGGTCATCTTTAGATAACATCATCCTTCTAAATCATAAATCAAGCAAACTACTCTCTAATCACATGCAACACTAAACATGAGTTAATATTAGTACAATTTAAGGAAACTCACATGAATACAAGACATTCTTTAAAAATAAGGAGGTGTAATGTAGTCATAGTACCAAACATGCACTTAGAATGCATACGTACGTACTCCTATCGATCTCTATCTCCTGCCTAACTAACTTAAGAGGCGCGCAATTGATGAGTTCTCATGTTCTAGACCTCACAGCGCTTCGAGGCTGCCAAGGAAGACCGACAACGATCGATCGAGAAGAAAAGGAAGACTTGCAAATTGAACCGGTCTTCGCACCATGCCAGCTACGTGATCGATCGATCTCAACTGGTTTTATCATAAATTAATGCACAGTTCGATGTTGCTAAAGAAACTGATCAAGGAAATTAAGAACCCTAAAGTACGCACAGTAAGTTTACAGTAAGAGAAGCAAGAGTTTCACACTAAGTTTCTGGGAGCTAGCTAGTAGTCGATCTTGCAAAGTTTCTGGGAGCTAGCCACATAGCGGAGACTTACAAGAAGACCACGTACCATTATATATTAGAGGGAGCTTAATTAGGAGAAGGACCAACATGGATCAATAATTCATGATTCACGCTTCATCGATCACAATAATAATATCGATCGTTTGCGACCTTTCAAATTAACATTGGTGGATCGATCGAATTGATTCCTTCATGGAAATTCATCTTGGATATATTGCTCATGAAAACGATCGAGAGTACGTCTTGTTATAGCCAGTAAGACAATGGATGGTATTATTATGCGTACGTACGTACGAACGTCGACGTAACGTCCCCAAATGACCGATATGGAGCATGCACCACAGATTGCCTACTATCTTCGATCTCCCTAACTCTCAACAGGCCCAGGCAATTGAATTCTCATGTTACAAGTGTCACATATATTGTTTCGAGGCTACCAAGGAAGACTTGGAATATACCGAGAACACAAAGGAACAGGCAAAGTAATGAACTAGTCTTCACTCTACGTGATCTCAAATTCTCAACTAAATAAAGATATTAAGACGACGTTTTTATGATCAATTAGTGCACGTACAGCTCGATCTGGTGGTGACAATAACGGTTACTGCTAAAGCCTTAAGAAGCTGAAAGTTAATAACCTAAACTACAGTACTAGAGTGATGTATATGGCCATATGGGGCATTCAAGACTAGACTTCTAATTTACGTTATAGGTACGTTTGAGGGAGTGTAGTCTTTCATCACCTTAATAGCGAATTTATGGAGATTATTGTTATTAACACACCCTTTTTTGTTATTATGACACACCCCATTTATTTTCCTATCCATATATTTTTATTTTATTTACAAACTTGTCACTTGAATTTGATTGATAATTAGTTCTCATCTATGTTGCACGGACACTTCATATCCCTGGAGTGTCGGAAAATGTTGACTTTGCCGACACGTTGACCGATACGCCACGTCATCAATTATTAATATATATATATATACAGCCATTCTCAGCTGCGGAGGTCCGCACCAATGGTTTTGGTGCGGATTTCCATTTTTACACCAATTTTTGATCGAATTTCCTTATCTCCACCGTCTAGTATCTAGATAATATTGTGTAGATCATCTCTGCAAAATTTCAGTCAATTTGGTAATCGTTAAGGCCCTTAAAATTGCATTTTTCTGTTATAAACATGAACGGTTCATGTTTGACAAAATTCAGTCCGTCAATTTGTTTTTCGAGTTTGAGGGCCTTAACGATTACCAAATTGACTGAAATTTTGCAGAAATGATCTACACAATATTATCTAGATACTAGACGGTGGAGATGAGGAAATTCGATCAAAAAGTGGTGCAAAAATGGAAATCCACACCAAAACCATTGGTGCGGACCTCCGCACCTGAGAAAGACTGTGTGTGTGTGTGTGTGTGTGTATATATATATACTATAAAAAAGAGGTTTATATGGATTATGAAATAATTGAAATTTTCTTGTCTATTAGGTGTATGTTAAAACATCTTTAGCAATGCTAGTCATTTTTTAGTTAAATTTTAGTCAAATTAGCTAAAATGGCATTTTGGCAGCCACTTTAGAAATGCGGTTGCATCAATGCTCTCTATTTTAGCTAGCATTACATCAACATTATTCTTCAAATAGAAATTAAATAGTTTAAATATATTTATATATCACATAAAATATTCTTCAAGGAATGTAATAAATTATAACTAGCCTCATTTGAGTTATCTCGCTAGCTAAATATAGCTAGCGAGATAGCTAAAAGTTATAATAGTTTAAGTTTGGCTAGGTTGCTGGAGCTCCTAAAACATAAAAAAAAAACTAAACACACTATCTAAAATAGCTAAAATAGAGAGTTTGTTAAAGTTGCTCTTAGAGGGTTGTTGTGTGAGTAAGTTGATGCCTAGTTTTTTTATTTTTTTTTAATTTTTTTATTTTTTTACAACCTATATCTGCCAATTTGATTATCTTTAATGACTTACATTTGATTATCTTTAATGATATTTTAATATGCTTATAGAATGGATTGAATTTAGACAAAAAAGAAAGAAAAAAATATTGAATTTAGAACATGATTTTGGTAATGTAATGAATTTATTTCATATTTTAGTATATTTTTCATGTATTAAAAATATATAAATATATTATTCTATTTGCCGTGTCGGAAACTCGGTTTTTGAGTTTTACCGTGTCGCTGTATCGTGTCGTCGTGTCCGTGTCCGTGCAACATAAGTTCTCACCATATAAGGGTGTGTTAATAGTAAAAAAAAAATATGCGTTAATAGCATACTATTTGCATTGCGAAATCATATAAATTGCTTTTTTATTTTTATTTTTTAAAGTCAAGAATGTATATATAACTTCCGGTTCTATCTAGAGAAGCTTACAGTGGTCTAAAAAACCTTTGGAAACTCTAGAGCACCGAAGAGTTAACACACACACACACATATATATATATACACACACACACATTGAAAGAAGCTGACAAAATAAGCCTCTTGAAGCGTTGGCTATTCACTATTTTTTAATTTTTTTTTTCAGAGATCAATATTTATAATAATTGAACAAATGTGCATCCTTGTATATATAAAAATTTAACCACACATGTCATTTCATCGCTATATATATCCATGTTAATTTGTAAAGATAGCTTAGTACGATACAATCAGGATCCTTAATCAGTAGAGAGGTTCGATCACTTCAGAATCCCATTGCAGATCGACTCTCCCTGGCACGAAGCTAGGGCAGTATTCCCGATCGAACAGTATAATGTGCTAGCTTGGATGGAGCCTACTTATCGGAGACTTAGAAGACGACTACCATTCCTGGCCTCCACAAAAATTAATGTCTGCATATACAGCTTGCCTTTTACTAGACCACCACCATTAATAATGAATGACTGTACCATTTGTCTTTGGGCACGAAAAGTCCAGTAGCACTATACGTACTAGTGTCACTGAGTGATGTATATGCTAGCTAGCTAGCTAGTTTGTTTTCTCTTTGTGGAATTAGCTCGCTATTGTAGTACGGTTGTTTTCTTTTGTGGAATTAGCTAAACATTCCTCTGGGAATTAGTCCATGATCTAAGGAGTAAAATATCTAAAATATTTTCGAAATTTCTGTTTTTTATAATTATTGATGTTAGTTTTCATCTTTTCGATATTTTATATTTAGTATATTTTTAGTCAAATATATAATTTTTAGATAAAATTTGATAAAATTTCCATCGATATTCGATATATCCATCGAAATTTTTATAATCTTCCATATTTTCCATCACTCAAACTATAAAGAGAGCTACCAAGCTAGCCATGTAACTCACAATCTGGGGAAGCATACGCTTAACGTACTGCATGCTTCTTTTCTTAGCTTTTCTACTTCAGTCTACAATGGCAAAGTCCAATGTACTAGCCGAAAGCCCTTCCATGCTCCTGAAAATGCTACTTTTTGGTACGCTAGTAATGGCTTCCGTAGCAACAACTGCAGGTAGTCTCTTCCTCTACCCTATATTATGTACTTGAAGTAATGAGTTATAAAGATACAGAATTCATAATCACTAGTTAAAAGTATATCTCATATTGAGTCTGATGCAGGTTCTAAGATTGGTGTGTGTTATGGAACCAAAGGAGACAACTTACCGCCAGCACAAGAAGTAATATCTATGTTCGACCAGTATGGTATTCAAAAAATTCGTCTCTATGATCCTTACCAAGGTGCTCTCCAAGCCCTTAGAGGCTCCAACATCGAGGTCATGCTTGGTGTTGAGAACGACCGCCTCCAATACATTTCTTCAAGCCAAGACGAGGCTAATTCCTGGGTCCAAAGTAATGTCGTAAACTATGGCAGTGTAAATTTCAAATACATTGTTGTGGGAAATGAAATAGATCCCACAGGTCCACAAGCATCGTTTGTTGCCCCTGCAATGGAAAACATTCAAAAAGCAATTACTGCGGAGAATCTTGCCGGAAAGATCAAAGTCTCCACTGCCATTTCCACCGCTGTCCTTGAAGAACCCTCTTACCCTCCATCAAAAGGATCATTCCGTATTGACCATTTACCATTTCTTAACCCCATCTTGGCCTTCTTAGCACGCAATCAATCTCCCTTGCTCGTTCATATTTACCCTTATTTTTCTTACAATCAAAACCGTCAGATTAATATCGAGTATGCTCTTTTTACATCTCCATCACCTGTGGTGCATGATGGCCAGCTCGGGTATCAAAACCTGTTTGATGCCATTCTCGATACAGTTTACTCAGCACTAGAGAGAGCCGGAAGCGGTTCCGTGAGTATCGTTGTATCGGAGTCCGGTTGGCCCTCCGCTGGTGGAGATGGAGAGGTGACTACAATGGCGAATGCAAGGATTTACAACTCCAATTTGATCAATCATGTCAAGAGTAATGGTACTCCGAAGAAACCTGGAAGCCCTATAGAGGCTTATATATTTGCCATGTTTGATGAAAATCAAAAGCCAGGGCCAGAGACTGAGAAACACTGGGGGCTCTTCTACCCAACCAAACAGCCTAAATATCCCATTGATTTCAACTGAGCGGAAACTCTAGCTAGTGTTCGATATATGGAATCATGGCCATTCATGGGCACTTTTCCTAGGTAATTCAATAGCTATAATAAAAGATCAACTAGCTAGAGCAACAATAAAAGACAATCTTGATGGCCATGCCACTGTTTGAGTGTGGAACTGTGGATGACGTGTTTTTGCTTTAAGCATTTATATAAATTAACCCTTTGTAATGTTTTCTTTGTTTGGCAATGAACCCTAGCCGTTGTAATGTTTGGTGCTTCCTATAAATCTATGCTTTTCCCTCTCTATCCGGATGCGTGCCGTTATGACTTTGGCTTTTTTTTTTTTTTTTTTCATTTTTTTGAGAAGAAACGAAAATGTTATGACTTGGCTTAATTAATTTCAGGCATACAGAGAGTTTTTTTTTACCCTTGTTTTTTTGCCGTTAAATATAAAAAGAAAAAATATGTGTCATGGTGCTAATGTAGCTCAGAGTTTAGGTTAGAGATTATATGTCCCCTCCGATACAAAATATTGATGTTCTTTATTGTGCAATAATAATATGTGAGGCGCAGCTGGCTAGGTACTCTGTTTTATTCCAAAAAAAAAAAAAAAAAGAGGAAAAAGTTTACACTGCTTATCACCGCCAGAATGCCCTATAATAACGTGAGAGACAAGCAAATAAGTGAGTGGTTTTTCATTCGATTTCTTGTTGCACAAGTGGAAGAAAAATACCATTTTGCAATCCTAAACCCTAATCCAACATCAACCTGGAAGGGGAGAGCATGCAATTTCCATTTTCCAATCCCAATCCGGCCCAGATTGGTATGAATTCCAACTCGCGTACGTTGTTACACCACTATCACATACCCGGTATATAAAGCACCCCACTCGTTGTTTATAAGAAACAAGAAAAACCAAGTTTCCTAATTTCTTTCTTGTGCTCTGTCATCCTTCCAGAATCAAGACATGTTGATGTTGGGTTGGGCGAAGGCTTCAAAGTGCAAGAAACTACTCAAACAAGTACGGTCTCGGCTCGAGTGCTTGAAACAAGAGAGGTTTGCTACTTCTATGCAGTTACGGCAAGATCTTGATCAGAAGATAGACTACGAGGCTCTCAACCTCAGGATCGAACAAGAACAACACATCAGAAACGAATCATCGGCGTACGATTTGCTCGACTATTTCTGCAAGCTCATCCTCAAACACTTGTTTTATATACGAACGCACAAACAGTGTCGTCAAAGAAACCTAGCTGAAGCTGTTTCATGTCTTGTCTTTGCTTCTTCAAGATTAACATGCGGGGTGATTCCTGAGCTTGGGGAGATCAGGGGCTTGTTCGGCGAGCGTTACGGGGAGAGTTTTGTCGACACTGCTGTTAAACTGTTGCCTGGGAAACTTGTAAACCCTACCTTCAAAAAGAATATCATCGCTCTCTCCCCGCCAGACTCAGTGGTGCCTACTGACGTCATAGTAAAACATGAACCGGTCAAACCCTCTTTTACTAGTTCTTCTCCTGATCAGGCAGCAGCGAGATCATCAGAACAGAAAAAGGATGACGAGGTCCAATGCCCTAAACATGTCCACCCCAAATTGCCTGATTGGGATGATATATATACCCAGTTCAGTGCTCTCAAGAAGCCTAAATATGTGAGCCCTAAGTTGCCCGATATTGCAGCCAAGATTAATGCTCTCAAGATCCCCAAGAATGAGAACACTGCTGATAATTACCAGTTGCAAGTACAGTACCATGAAGACCATGGCAGTGTTGATGATGGAGCAATATTCAGTTTTCATGGTTGTCGAAACTCGATAGAAAGAATTGAATTTGGAATCCAGCAGTACTGTTATTAACAGTCATCCCTTGTTCATTGAATCCCTAGCTTAGTTGTTAGATTGTATATCTTATGTATGATCATGTTTATTATCGATCAGATTAAAAGAAGATTTAAATTATTCAACAAATCCCATGCCATTAACTAATATTTATTCAGATTTCAGTTTCTTAATTAATTAATATATATATTTAGTTTCTGGTCGATTTACTTAACTAGTAGCTAGCATTCTTCGCGATCATAGGGTGACTACTATTATCTGGTCCAACGAACGTTTAGATCCCTTAGAAAATGTTGCTCTTTGAAACATATGGAGAACACAAATTAGAGAAGTACCTAATTAAGAAAGAATTTGAATTTGGTCGTCCTTGACAAACATATAGAACGGTGGGTACTTTAGGAGTAAAAACCCTGTAAAAAGGGTGATAGGCTAGCTAGCTAGGTTGAAGAGACTGTAGTATGCAAAACCAATATGTACGTAGTTGATTATGCTAAACTGTTGTGGGTATAGGAGCTAGCAGTCGCAGACTATCTACTGTACAAATCACGTCTTGAGCTCCAAGAATGCTTATTGGTTACTCATGTACATGTTGGCCAAGAATTAACAAAGACCTTGCTGACAGGTCTTAAACTCTTAATCTTGAGAAGATCAACTCCTGCTTGACATAAAGAATATTGAAAGATCGATCGTCGTGGAAATGAAAAGGATACACTCATCGACCTTCCACTGAATATTCATTTCTCAAATGTCTCGGTTTAACTTATGAAGTTCCAAACATTCCACCAGTACTACCATTTGACTCTTCGAACATTTTCTCATTCCTGCTTTCCTGAAAACATTATGTTCGCACAAAGTTACGGTAGGAAACTAAAATACGTACAGCTATGGTTAATTAGTTATGAAAAAAAAAAAATGGTTCATGCAAAAAGAATGGGTTCGATATAAGTTACTGAAGGTCTCATGAAATTCCATTCATGATCCTTATCCTTTCTCCAAAAGCTGCCTCGATCATCAGTTTCCCGAATAAAGGTGGTGTTGCCGTCAATTATCATGTCTGCACATTCCTTGGCTTCATGTACTACAACTATCAAGCAGTCACGGCTGAATTCGCAACGCCAGGTGCTGATAGCCAATATCCTATTTCCCAAGCTCTTTATAGGAATCCAATGATTCGTGTTATCTTTTCTCAACGGATCAAACTGGTAGACACGCCAATAATAAGAACCAAACTGATAACTTTTATAATAACGAATTGCTAATAAGAGTTCTCCATTAGACTCGAACAGTTCATAATAACCAAACCTTTCTTCCGGTCCTTGTAAGGAGGAAGAGGAGTACACCCTCGTCACGACCCCAGAATAATCTTGATTTGCAATGCCAAACATACCGATCAATTCTGTTCGATACAAATTCATATAAAGAGAATACAAAGTTCCATTCATATAGGTGGAGGGCCGAAAATCGCCAGATACTAAATGACTAGTCCACTTTTTGTTTCTGCTTCTGGGATTGCAAGTGTGTATTCTGTTATTTCTTCCTATGCTCATGATAAAGATGACACAATCATCAGAATCCTTTCCAGCCAAAGCTGGATGAATGGCATTGATCATTGACTTCACTACCCTTCAGTGGTGGATCCTGGATCCGAAGATGAGGTGGGCTACGTATTAGACTGTTAGGCCGTTTTCGTATATTTGTATGTTGGGCGAAGTCCAAATTTTTTTTTAGGGTATAACTATGCAAGAATGTAGGACGAGATGAGCCGAATAAGTATCATTAAAATGAACATAGCAAATTATCATCAAACTTGTGCTATTGTGCAATGAAATGTTTAGAAAAAGAGAGCCAAACACTTCAAAAATTCAGTCCTCCAAAGCTCGGGTGGACTTAACGAAGTCAAACATATACACTTGCAAGCAAGGAGTAAAATATCCAAAATATCCTCGATATTTCCTCGAAATTTCCGTTTTTTACAATTACCCATATTAATTTTCATATCTTTCCGATATTTTATATTTAGTCTATTTTTGGTCGAATATACAACTTTTAGATAAAATTTGGTAAAATTCCTATAGATATTCGATATTATCTCTATATATCTATCAAGATTTCATTTTTTCTAACCATCGAAATTTCCATGATCGTCGATATTTTACTCCTTGCTTGCAAAAACAAAAATAACTTACACTTGTTTTTTTTTTTTTTTTTTTTTTTTTCTTTTTTATCAGTGGAGCTTGAGCCCTACCAAGTTTGCACTTGGCTCCGCCCCTACTACCCTTTCACCCACGTCCAAGTATAACCAAGGTAGTTCGATAATCTTGTTATAAAAAGGACTACAGAAAAGGAAGTCTACTTTAGTTGAAAAAAGATCAAGTTTCGAGAGAAGCAACCAACCATGTTTTGAGGTGCAAATTTCTACGCCATGACTGCTCGTGATGAATTTTCGATATTCGGGGCTGATTTTGAGTTCATGAGAGCAATTCTGTTTCATCCACAAGAAATCACAAAGGCCAAATCTCCCTGCAGATCTATCAAAACTGAATAGCCATGGCATACTTGGACGCTGTAGGTGTTGAAGAATAGCTGCAGCTTGGTGCCAAGTCTTGCGTACTTGAGCGAAGTGTATAAGATCAAGAAGATCATGAGGATTTGCGAGACACTCAGCAACTAGGGTTAAGATATCGATCGATGTAAGAACCTCAGACATCGAATTGTTGTTGTCATGACTTTGACGACTAGTAATTGACAATGCCATATTAGTACTGCTACAGTTCACTGGTTTTCTTTGTTTTTCTTGAATAATAATACTTCACTGGTCTTATGAATGTATGTGAGGGTGGATGATATTGTTTTGATTTGAAGGATAAAGGAAGGGTTGAGAAATTGAATCTCATGAATTATTACTTTGATTCTCACGAAAAATCAACGGTGGGAGTGTGGGGTGAAACTTGTAGGTCAAGAAACATCAAGCATCAACAAACATATTAGCTTCAAACGCCTGTTATTATTTCGAGCGAAAATTATACAACGCACCCGGGTGCGCCGCGCACCCAGCCATCTCACAGGGCCAGGCCGCACCCGGCCATCTCACCGGTCATCTCACCGTTAAATTTTCGGGTGCACGGCGCACTCGGGTGCTCTGAATAGGCTCTCTATTTCGAGATGTTGTTACATTATGACCATAGCCCCACAAAACTTTGAAAATCATGATGTGTTCTTATGTAATGCTATGGGACTAGTACAATTGAGACAAAATCCATGTATCAGCCCCTCAAACATAGCTTTGTAGTTCATTGTCTATCTAGTTATTCAAAGATGGCACATCAATCAAGTTTCCATACAGCACGGCTAAAATTTGGACACCCAGTTATAGCTGTTTTTGGTCGAATATACAACTGATATGTTACAACTCATCTATTGTTAGTCGAACACACGAACTCTTACTTATAAGAAGCTATTATGTAGATTTAAACTCATCAAGCTATACAACTGATATAGCTTTAAGCGCAACTTTCTTCCTAATGGTAGAAATATTGCAATGTGTTGATGTTCCAATACAATATCCAGCTTCATATTCAATCATGAAATTATGATCTAATCGAACCCGACTCTACAAATACGATCCTTTTTATTTAGAATCAAAACAACGTGATCAAGGCAATGCGTAAAATTAGAGTTATATTCCTAATGATTAGGAGAAAAGCACCCTTGAAACTATATTGTTTTTTCAATGAAGTTGAAATTATATTGTTGTCCAAGGCCAAATTATAAGAGAAACGAACTCCCCTTTAACTATATGAAAAAAAAAAAAAAAAAAAAAAAAAAAAGTCCCTCAGAAAAAGAAAAGATGGTTCATGATGCAAACAGAAAGGGTTCAATATAAGTTACTGAAGGTCTCATGAAGTTCCATTCATGATCCTTTTCCTTTCTCCAAATGCTGCCTTGATCATCAGTTTCCCGAATATAGGTGGTGTTGTTATGAATAATCACGTCTGCAAATTCCTTGCCTTCATGTACTACAACTACCATGTCATGGCTGAAGTCGCAAGACCAGGTGCTGATAGCCAATGTCCTATTTCCCAAGCTCTCGATTGAAGCCCAATGATTCCTGTCATCTTTTCTCAACGGATCAAAGTGGTAGACACGCCAGTAAAAACCAAACTCATAGCTTTTAATATTACGAGTTGCTAATAAGAGTTCTCCATTAGACTCGAACAGTACATAAAAACCAGTGCTTTCTACTTCCAGTCCTTGTGAGGAGGAAGAGTACACCCTCGTCACGACCCCAGAATCTTAATTTGCCATGCGAGACATACCCATCAGTTCTATTCGATACCAATTTAGAGAAAGGTAATACAAAGTTCCATTCATATAGGTAAAGGGCCAAAACTTGGGAGATACTAAATGACTAGTCCACTTTTTGTTTCTGCTTCTGGGATTGCATGTGTGTATTCTGTTATTTTTTCCTCTGCTCAATATAAAGATGACACAATCATCAGAATTCTTTCCGGCCAGAGCTGGATGAGTGGCATTGATCATTGTTTTCGCTACTCTTTCACCCACGTCCAAGTATGACCAAGGTAGTTCGATAATTTTGTTATAAAAAGGATTACAGAAAAAGAACTCTACTTTGGTATGAATTGAACAACGTACGAGTTTTGAGAGAAGCAACCAACCATGTTTTGAGGTACAAACGTGTAGGTCATCATCATGGCTGCCCGTGATGAATTTTCGCAATTTGGGGCTGATTTTGAGTTCATGAGAGCAGTTCTGTTTCGCCGACAAGAAATCACAAAGGCCAAATCTCCCTGCAGATCTATCAAAACTGAATAGCCATGGCATAAGTGGACGCTGTAGGCGAGGGAGAATAGCTGCAGCTTGGTGCCAAGTCTTGCGTACTTGAGCAAAGTGTATAAGATCAAGAAGATCATCATGTTTTGCGAGACACTGAGCAACTAGGGTTAAGATATCGATCGATGTAAGAACCTCAGACATCGAATTGTTGTTGTCATGACTTTGACGACTAGTAATTGACGATGCCATAATAGTATTGCTACACTTCAATGGGTTTTTTTCTTTCTTACCTTGATTTTTAGAATTTAAAACAGCGTGAGCCAATGCATAAAATTAGAATTATATTCCTAAATGATCATGAGATAATCACCCTTTGAAATAATATTGTTGTCCAAGCCCAAGTTGGAGACTTGAAGCACAACGTATAATATTCTCTTCCAAGAATTGAAGGGGGTACTCATAGAAATACTTGCATTTTTCTGAGGGGTCATGAATTAAGCAAGCTAGGCCCTTGAAGCACACCTAAGGTTGCTTAATATATGCTTGGCAAAATGTCGACTAAAAACTCAAAGACTTGTATTAGAAGCACCATATGGACCAGTACTTTGTCTTTCCCAAAAGTCATTCCATCTTCTTAGGATCAACCGGCCACCAACTGGCCAACCAAATTTATTCCTTCCCAGTTCCCACCTCCCCTCTTGGTCACATTGTCACGTATGTCATACTAATTGCCTACCAGCGACTTGGCAAGATATATTCGGTCAAAATGATTTGATAAGTAATCTATTTTACAATTTTATAATTTTACAAGAATCTTTATATTATAATTTTTTAAGACACCTTTTTTTTTATAAATTTATACCGTAAACTCAAACGTTCTCAATTTATTAAGTTTATACTGTAAACTCAAACGTTCTCAATTTGTTACCAAACCAACCAGACCACGACTGTCCAGCTAACACAAATTATGTTCGGACTTGGTCCACTTAGAAAATTCGTGTCATTTAATTTTCATAATTGGATGACTTTATTTTAGACCAAGCTGGCATTGCTTCAAGGAAGGTTCAAAGCACAAGCCCTCCAGGAGTCCAGGGTCCAGCATATTTCCCCCAAATAAATACTCCACCTGCAAAACAAAGAAAGACACAAGAATCATTAACACAAATTAAACATAATAAGGATAAAACAAAACCGTTTCAAAAAAAAATAAACAAAAAAGGTTAAATAGGGTAATCAAACGGAAACGGGTAACACGTCAACGAAGAAACGACTTTTAGTTGGATATTTCGTCGGCTAGTGAGACGTGACACACCCATTACGACGGTACGTGGCAATCATGGAGAGAACGTTCTGGACAGCTGGTTAAACGGCTGTAAACGGAGACCAAACGACAATACACGTACCGGAATTCCCGGCGCCACAAAATAAAAGCGCCGTAGATTTTTGTCATTATACACACACCTCGTAAATATGGACCAAAAAAATTAAAGAAATAGAAGAAAAAATAGGAATGAAAATCCTCTCCAATTCACAATAAACACAAAATCCCCATATTTCGCTTTGTTTTCCTTAAATTCCGATTAATTTCTGTTTTTCGTCGTCATCTATATCTGAAGAAGAGCCTCCTCAAAACGCTTAGGTTTCCGATCGGCGGAATCGAGCAGTCGCCGGTCAATTGCAGTGAGGGACTTGAAATTGATGAAGGTGCTGGTGATACCGGTGCTGCTGATACGGAATCTCGCAGGGAGTTCGCTGGACATGGCAAGGATAGTAGCACACTTTCCCCGTCCCTCTCTGATAACCGACCGCCGTCGGCGAATAGAACCTCTTCGGCGGCGAATCGAAGTCGGAGTAGAGCGATTTCGACGGCGAACATTCGCCGCCGGTCGACGTTGTGGACTGAGCTGGCGAGACTTGCTTCAGCGATTTCGGCGGCGAGAGAATCGCTCTGACCTTATATGAACGAGACGAAGAAGACGAAACACGTTCGTACTCTTCGATTAGATTCGCCAAATCCTCTTCCGACTTGATCGTAATCAACGTCTCCAAATCGCCGTACGGCAATTGACACCTGAGAGTGACGGACTGGCCGCAGAACTCAGTGAGCTTCACCATTAATTCTGTTACATAAAACACAGAATCAGCAACGAAATTCACAACAGTAAATCCAAAATCGAGTCAAAATTTGGAGTCAAGAGTGAAGGTGTGGAGTGAAACGGAACGAACCGGAGAATGAAATGGAGGGATCGACGGAGAGGACGCGGGTGTGGCCGCCGACGTAACGGAGCTCGCCGTCGGTGTGGCGGAGGAGGATCTTGCCGCCGTAGCTGCAGAGGAATTTTAGGGTTTCGGCGGCGGGTTTGGTTTGGTTGCCAGCTCCCATAGTGTGAGTGTGTTTTGAAGTTGAAGAAGGATCTAGAATTGGAGAGAATTATTTGAGGGAGGAAGAAGAGAGTTGGGGGCTTGAGGCTTCAAACCTCAGGGAGTGATTTTGGCGTTTATTTATAGAAGGGATTTGGGGGAATGGGTGACGTCAGCTAGAGACCCACACGCAAAGGAAAAGTAGGAGTGGTGGTTTCCGTTATTATTCGGATATTCGTTTCTTTTTCTTAAACAATGGGGTGCTGGGTGGGCCTGGGAGGGCCCGTTAAGGTTGGCAAGGTTATGGAAGCATCAAGAAAATTAGAAATTATGATTTTTTTTTTTTTTAGGAAAAAGAAAAGAATTATAGGAAGGTTTTCACATTTGAGGGAATTTATTGACTGCAAAGTCAAAATGGAATCATTTTTGTTGGTTCACCTTTATTTCACCAGCTCAGCTATTAGTTGGATTTGCAGTAATTTCCGGTGAAAAGGACCTGCACTACACGGATACGCCATGGAAGTTCTTTTTGTGGTATTTTTTGTTTATTTCTGGGTGAATTCCTTTTAGATTTGATGCCGATTTGGATGGGGGTATTCGGTTGTTCTGCTCTCTTAATCGCCTATAAGGCACATAATGGTGGACATGTATCTTAAGTAATTGTGTGATTCTTCCGTGTTATATCATTAATCGTCCTACTTATTTTGTCATTTCACTAATCGTGGTGTTTATTTATCTATCAATTATATATAAATATTACCGAAACTAAAATTATATATATATTATATATGATCGATCTAATTATCATAATGATATTTTATTAGGTTAGCAACAATTATTGTGCTCGCCTACCCAATGAACATAGGTCTCAAATAAACATTTAAATATGTCATGAACACTTCTCAATCATTTTATGGGAAATAGTGATACACAACATCAATATTAGTGCAGATAAAATTGCGTAAGATCCAAATGTCGTATTTACCTTTGAACAAACATAGAAAAAATCATCTTGTTTGTCTTTTCAACACAATTCATCGCTTTTCTTTAGCAAACTCAAAGTAACAGATTTATGACTATACCGTTTGATTCATGAACACCTTACCATGACTACATTCCATGTACATTGTTTATCGGCAAAACCACATTCCATGTACATCACACATAGTTGGAATGAAGAAGCAATCTTCATTTTCTTGAATTGTACTTCTTCAAATGAAATAAGCACAATATAACTCAATCATTTCGTCAATAATCGGGTTCATTTGGTTAATAGAATGTCAAATAATTGATTTTATGAGTATGATAGAGGATGGGCATTCGGTTTGAGATTGATGTCATATGTGTGAAACAATTGTATTTTAGAAAATCATCCAATTTGGTCTCATTATTTTCAATTATAACCACAAATAACTTTTTCCTATTCTGTCTTATAATAATTTATTTCCTACCCAACTAGAACACAAGAACAAAATTAGGATTTATAAGAAAACCATTGGGAGAAGGAAGACAAGTCCAACCAAAAAAAATGAAATAGGGGATGTTGCCAGATGCCGCCAAGAGGACAGATGGTGCTGCCGATATTGGTTAACTCCCCGGATATTATATACCGGGCCTATCTTATCGACTGGGAAGCGTGTTTACGCAGAGGCAGACACGAGTAAGGTAAAGGCCACCTGCCAAGCTGACACGGGCACTAGTGACAAGGCATGAAATGAATAGGTCCAGGATAGGTGGGTTTGGCCGGGAGCTCACATCAGCCACCGGAAAATATTGAGAGGGTTTTATTTGTGGTGGCCAATAAAGAACCACGGGCAGGCAAGATTCTCTATGTATGGTCAAGTGGTCGAGTGGCTACATAGCCACGTAGGTCGTGACTCATTAGATGGGACATGGTGCTATCCTCCTGTAATGACAATTGACAATCCAAGTTCCAAACTCTCGCCCAATTTCAAAATAAGGATGGATAGGCGTTCGGTATGGTTTTGCAGTACAGTTTTTCGTTTTACAATTTATGTAATTTGTGTTTGGTACATTAAATTTGAAAAACAGTGAAAACTAAATTTAGAAAACAATTCAGTAGTTATGAGTAAATTTAGGAAACGACATATTTACGTTTTCATTGTTTTCTTAAAACAACCCCAATTAAATTAATCTGGTATTTTATTTTTATGCACAAGAGATCTGCAAACTCATCTTCTTGTTCGATTTCGTTTCCATAATTTCAATTCAGATTCTCTTCTCTTCTCATGATCATCAAAACATTCATCCATATAGGCTAATATGACAAAAGGGTTTTAAAAATTCTTCACTCTTCTACTTCGTGATCTGGGGATGAATGCCTCAGTATTTTTGCTTGAATCCAATTGAATAATCTCATGGCTAAAGAAATTAACAACCGAGGTGGGACATCTGATTAAATAAAGATCCAAGAGCTCGCAACTTCATAAACAAAGTTAATGAAGTTGGTTATTCTTGTTCGATCTCTTTTGTAAATTGTAATACTGTATTTTCTCGTTAACACACACACATTTCATTAGTCAATACAAACAAAATAGTTCGTCTTCATACCCATGGGGTTTGGTCCAGTGGTAAGCATGCTGGGTTTGCTTGTTAGGCGAATGTTACAGTGATACTCCTGGTAATAGGAGGTCACCGGTTCGATCTTCCGCAAGTGAAAAACACCCTACGGGGAGAGGCCATACCCATGTTGCTCCCGGCCTCGGAGTGGTAGTCCCACCCGACCACCATTTTCCAAAATAGTCCGTCTTCATGATTATTGGGGAATATTGAAAGCACGATGTTTCTGGAAAGGATCAAACACAACATAACTGAGAAGTTTGCTCATAGAATGAAGGATATATTTGAATTGAGACAGAGGGAGATTCTCTTGACACCTCAATAAGACATTGGCCTTTGATAATTGTTTAGCGTTGAAGTTAACATAGGACATGGCTAAACGAAAATTTTGTTTATCTTTTACGATTTTATTATACAGAATCACAGATGATATGTAATAAGATCAATTTTATTAATTCTTTTGTCCCAATTCTTACTTGCAAAAGAAAATCAAGTGTTTCAAGTCTGGATGTCATTCAACCAGTACCCATCAGTTTTGTTTGGAATTGAAATTCTCAGTGTCTTCTTCTGTTTACGTCTAAATTAATATTTTACTGGACAGTAAATGTCTATGTGAATATTAATTAAATTTTTGGTCCACATCACACCGGCGTGCCCAAATTCTTTGGGTTTACAAGTAATAGCCCTCCAGTGAGGCCACGCGAGCTGAATTACACAGTTCGCGTGTGGAATGGACCACGGGAGCTGAATTATACAGTCCGCGCGCGGATTGGACTTCGCGTGAATTGCAGAGCTCACGCGCTTAATGGACTTCATGCGGAGTTGCGAGTTGATTTCGCGTAGGCGAGGCGAGGTGACACTTTGCGTAAGAATGAAGTACATCCAGGCGAGGCGAACTAGCTCGCGTAGGAGACTTTGCCAAGAAGGCTGGCGAACTGGCTCGCATGGGAAACTTCGTGAAGAAGCCACAGGCGGAGTCCGCGTGTACCACACTAATCATTGAAGACTCTTACAAGTCTTTGACATGCTTTGGGCTAATCCTTGTGGCCCTTTTAAGGCTCGCGAGCTACAAGGGCCCACGAGATAGAAACAGTCTTCAGGAGCACGCGAGATAGTCTTCTGTGACACCTCGCGGGATGAGTTTGAGTCCGCATAGGACTCTACAGTTGAGAAGCGCGGAACAGTGTCCGACTTGAATTCTGATTACATCTTTTCTGGCAGAAGTCGAACTACTATATAAAGGGGCTCGAAGGCTTACAGAAGACTCTCTACACAACTCTCAAAAAGCAATACAAACAATACAAAACCTTTCAACCTAGTTGAACAAATCTTCGAGCCTCTCGAAAACCCTAACCCTAACCCTAAGCGCGCCGCCGCCTAGGTTTCCCAGAGCCCTTTCGGACTCTACTCCGATCACCCCTGATCTCTCTTTGGTTCCTCTGCTCGCGACACCGTGAGTATCAAATTGCCTTGTGCTTGTAAATTCCTCGTCCGCGAGGTGGCACCGGTAACCCCCCGCTTGTTCAAGAAGTCAAGACCTGACGCACCCCACTTCATTTCCTCGTCCGCGAGGTGGCACGCTCTGCATTCCCTATAAGCATTGACTGCTACCGTCTCTCCGCCCCCTGCTGAGGATCGTGGCCAAAACATCTTCCATAAAATCTCGTACTGCCACTACCCAAAGTCACAAACAAGTGCTTCACTTTGTCATGTTAAACAAGTGCTTCACTTTGTCATGTTGTTGCTGATAACATTCACACTGGATCTCTACCACATAATTCATAAACTATATGTGAATACCTTCACAAGATAAATATTGATGGGTCAATATATTTGCCAGTCATGGATGATGAAATTGAATGTTAGAACACTGAAAGATAACGATATAGTTGCTAGTAATTTTAATTCTTTACAAAATTGGATAATCAAAATTTCTACATAAGCAATTGATCATGTGTTGAGATAGTGGAGGAAACTAATCATGATTAGGCATAGGGAAAAATTCCCCAAATGTGAGCACCATAGTATAAACAACATCCAGTTCAGGCTGTACCATCTCAGCTGTGGTGAAGTAGATAAGTCAATATTAAAAAGTTAAAAATACGCTTCTCATTCTTTTACTGCCATTCAAATACTAAAAGTAAATTCGAGAACAGAGGTTAAAACGTTGTTTTACTGCAATTGAAATATCGAAGAATCGAAAATTTGAAACTGTAAACATTTCTTCATTTTGATCTTATGAGTTCATGACTATTTAATCAGACATTAGTTTTAGCTTTAGTGGCTCTTGATGTGTAACAAACGTTTCGAGCAAGTACTATAGTCGTTTTATAGAATGTAATCCATAGAGTGAATATGACAACATTATAGAGGACGAGAACTGTGGACACGTGTTATATTGTAAATCTTAAATCAGTCACGTCTTCGAATGTAAGTATATACATGACACGAAATATCAAACTAGTCCGTTGTTAGACCCATGTATACTAATAGTTTTCAACTCAGTTCATGTATTTAGAAAATAACGTCAGAAACTAAATTGTTAGATTCAAACATCATGTCACAGTTTTATGAAACAACTTATTCGTTCGTATAGAAATGAACTCACTTATATGATTGCTTATTTGAAATGAAAACGTAAGAGTTTTTCTTGCTTATTTGAAATGGAAACGTAAGAGTTTTTCTACTCGTTGTCTTTTATGCATAAGGCTCCGAATTTTCTATCATATCGCCTTCTAAATTCATCCATATTCTTCTTCCCTTGCAGATTTTTATACTTCTTACCTTCTTTGCTCTTTTTTTTTCTTCTTGATTTTTGTGAGTGTTGAATGGGATGTATAATGCAGCACTATGTCCTCACTCATTTACTGAAAGTTGCTTCCATAACATCACAATTTACAAGTTCAGCATACATATGACGATAACTCGAAAAGCATATTCTCAGACCTTAAACTTTAATCAAAGAACATAGAACCCCGCGACCATTATACGGTATACGGTATAATTTATACCTCTAACCTTCAGAGAAAGGTCTTCAAAAATAAAGCCCCAAAGTTATATCTCTGTTGTGCATCACTAACACCCAGTATATATATGCTGCAAATCAGAGTCTCCACCATTCATATACGTAAACCCATAAAAGATTGAACTCGAAATTCATCAACATCAAAGAAATTGAAACTAAAGTGCTAAGCAGCCTTGCTTGATTGCTGCTTCGATATTGACCCAGAATCGTTATGCTACCACTGTGTGGACGATTGACAAGAAGGATTTCATGCAACGATCGCCGACCGGTATTAACAAATCTTCATTAGCCAACAGCTTCACTCATCCATGTTATCATCATTCTCATATCTCATTCAGAGCTTTCGTCCCCAACCAAATTGCTGCTTCACCTGGAATGAGTTGGATCTGGAAAGAAAGGATTCAGTCCAGCTGGGTATAAGCCTCCGTCCTCCTCTGAAATGATTATAGGTTGAATGAAATTTAAAAAAAAAAGCCATGATTCAGTCTAGTCTTTTTCTTTGAGGAAAATGATTAAGTCCAGAGTTTGATTTGGAAAATGAGGAAGAAGAAATTTTTATTTATTTTTTAATTGAGAGGAAGAAGAACTTAGAATGAGAGAGAAAATTAATTTTCAAGAAAAAAAAATTTAAAAATTTAAAAGACGAAAATAACCTTCGAAATATGCATACTGTCAGTCTCTGTAACAGAGCTAACGTCCCGAACTGATCTCAGGTCGGGTCAAAATACTGTTTAGACCATTTAAAAAAGAAAAAGAAAAAAAGGAATGTAGTTGATGATCAGAATATACATGTGGAGTTGACTATAGTATTTGGTGAAGAATACTACGGTATATTGTACTCCTTCTAGATTAAAAATTTAATTTGACTGGACTTTGACTGGGGATCCCGTCCGTTCCTACTTCTCCACTCCTCTCCACATTCAACCTCCATATGCCTGCTTAATTTGACTACGGATGCCGCCGGCGCTGGAACCTCTTCCGATGAGGCCATCAGCTATTCCCTTCCTCCTCCTCCTCCTCCTCCTCTTCCACCTCCTCTCTCCCACTCTCGCCCTCGACTTCCTCTTCAACTCCTTCTCCAACATCTCCAACGCCACCGACTTCACTCTCATCAACGACGCCAAGCTCGACTCCTCCGCCGTCCGCCTCACAAACGACACCGTCCAGTACTCCCTCGGCCGCTTCTTCCACACCACCAAGCTCACCATGAGACCTAATTCCACTTCCACTTCCCTCACTTCGTTCTCAACCTCCTTCGTCTTCTCCGATCTCCCCCAAATCGCTTCCAGCCCAGGCTTCGGCCTCTGCTTCTTCCTCTCCAACTCCACCTCTTTCCCCAACGCCCTCGCCGGCCAGTACTTGGGCCTCTTCACCAACGCCACCGTCCCCGTCGTCGCGCCGTTACTCGCCGTCGAATTCGACACCGGACGGAACCCCGAGTTCAACGATCCCGACGGGAACCACATCGGAATCGACCTCAACAACATCGAATCGGCGGTCACGAGGCCCGCCGGGTACTACAACTCCAGCGGCGGCTTCGTTCCGGTTCAGATGCGGAGCGGCGAGAATGTAAGGACTTGGATCGAATTCGACGGCGTGAATCTCGTGATCAACGTAACGGTGGCTCCGGCTAGCCTGCCGCGGCCTGCTCTGCCTACGCTGAGCTTTAGAGATGCAAGGATTGCGAACTACGTGTCGTCGGAGATGTTCGTGGGGTTTTCCGCGTCGAAAACGCAGTGGATTGAGGCGCAGAGGATTTTGGCTTGGAGTTTTAGTGATACCGGAGTTGCTAAAGAGATCAATGTGACCAATTTACCGGTTTTCGAGGTCGAGGCTTCTTCTAAGTCGTTGTCTAAGGGAGCCATTGCTGGGATCGCGGTAGCTTGCGTTGTGTTTGTGGTGATTTTAGCCTCTGGAGTTTACTTGTATTGGAGGAAGAAGAAGATGGAGGATGAAGATGATGATGATATTGAGGATTGGGAGATGGAGTATTGGCCTCATCGATTTTCGAATGAAGAGTTGAGTAAGGCTACTGATGGTTTTTCGAAAGATCAGCTTTTGGGAGCTGGTGGATTTGGGAAGGTTTACAGAGGAGTTTTGTCGAACAAGACGGAGATTGCAGTGAAATGTGTGAACCATGATTCGAAGCAGGGGTTGAGAGAATTCATGGCCGAGATTTCGAGCATGGGGAGGCTGCAGCATAAGAATTTGGTCCAAATGCGAGGGTGGTGTAGAAAAGGAAACCAGCTCATGCTTGTGTATGATTTCATGCCTAATGGCAGCCTGAACAGGTGGCTATTCGACAAGCCGAAGAAGGTTTTGGGATGGGAGCAACGGCGGCGTGTGCTGGCGGATGTGGCAGAGGGGTTGAACTATTTGCACCATGGGTGGGACCAAATGGTGGTTCATAGAGACATTAAGTCGAGCAATATATTGCTGGACTTGGAAATGAGAGGCAGGCTTGGTGATTTTGGACTGGCCAAGCTGTATGAGCACGGTGAAGTGCCTAATACGACGCGTGTGGTTGGCACGCTGGGGTACTTGGCGCCCGAGCTGGCTACCATAGCGGCGCCAACAGCAGCAAGTGATGTGTATAGCTTTGGAGTAGTGTTGTTGGAAGTGGCGTGTGGAAGAAAGCCTATTGAAATGATGGCAGAGGAGGAGGAGGTAGTGCTGGTCGATTGGGTGAGGGAGTTGTATTCGAAAGGGAGGGTGAGAGAGGTGGCAGACCAGAGAATTAAAGGGGAATATGATGAGGAGGAAATGGTGGCTGCATTGAAGCTTGGGTTGGCTTGTTGTCATCCTGATCCTCAGAGAAGGCCTAGCATGAAGGAAATTGTGGCGATTTTGGTCGGCGAGACAGTGTCTGAGGCAGCACCTGCCGCATTGTTATCAGAACTGGCACGCGGCGAGAGTGGCAATGTTGCTGGCAGCGAGGAAGAAACTGGGGAAGTAGCACTCCAACCCCAACATTCAGTGTGAATATGTGTTTTGGTTGAACAAGAGTAAATTCTTTCTGTGTATTATACAACATGATATTTGATCTTTAAAATGAATCGAAATCTGATTAGTTTTGTAGAACTTTCAACCACAACCTACAATTCATCCATATTCTAATTAAAAGATGGGATCATATAACTGCATCAAACCAGAACTAATGCATTAAGCAAACATACTATGAAACACAAATGGCATCAAGCCAACTTACTCTAATCAGCTAGAGTATGAGACCTTTCTCGATTCATGGCCGTGATCTATATATGTTAATTTGACCTTGTTCTCCTTCTCTTGATAGTTTCAAGCACCGGCAACCTTCTTGAATCGATTACAAAGCAAAGACTACCCGTGGCAACATTTCGAAACATCCATACAGTGACAAAATCTTGCATCTCAACCAGATTATGATCTTGGCAAAAAGCTGTCCATCCTCCCGTCAAGACAGGAAGCTTTCCCACCCAAATCTTGAACACCATGGGATACGATTTACCTTCTGAATCATAAGTTGTGACTTGGATTCCTCGTCTCAGATCTTCATTCTCATTCAACAATGGTATTAGGCGCTTTTGGACATGCTCTTTGCTCATAGCTAGCCTTGCTTGGTCATTCTTCACATCAGTATGTGTTAATTGCTTCTCAAACGGCTCACTGCAGATTCCAATAAATTGCCGAAGACTCGGGACTGGTGGGAGACTAGGAGGGACATAATTTCCATAGAACAAACCCTGAGGTGTGTTTGAGTTTGCTGAACGTTGTCCAACATAAATGGCTTCTTGTTCTGAGATTTGCAGAGCTTTTCTCTTGACATCATGTTGTAGTCTTTGGTTTCTTGGCAAGCCTCGGGCAACATTAACAGTGAATGCATCTCCTTGTTCTTTGATAAATAATTTGTCTTTTGTAGAATCAACAAGTGCATGCTTCATATGACAAAGGTTAAAAACGGCCTTCATCATCTCATCGTCTTCTTCGTTGGCAAGCCTAGCCATAGTAGTCGTGTTTAAGAAATGGTTGGCATATAGCTCTCAAAGAGAAAAAATCATCCTGAGTATTTAAAGGAGAAAATCATGATATGAAGAAAATAAAAAAGGAAAAAATCATGAAGATTTGCTCATCTGAAGATTCCGCCCTATCTAATCGTTCCTTGGTGTTCAAGTACTTAGACTTGCATAGAAAGTCCTTTACTCTTATTGTTAATTTTGTTATTCCTTTATACTCTGGGCTAGGATTTATAGTTGTACCCTAATTCTAATTGGACTAGATTTCCTAGTTTCTCTAGGTTACTTCCTTTAATTAGCTTTTTCATTCTTCTCGTCGAGATAACAAGAGGAGAGGATTATCATTGTTCTGGTGTCATAGAATATTTCCAGTCTCTGATTCTCAAGCATGCCGGTGGAGACAAATTTTTTGTTGAGCAGCGTGACTCAAAGGGACACAAGTGTACCGGGAGAAAACGATTTCGAGACACTAATCCGATTCAGGCTCTTCAAGGTGACCAGAAACTGCAGCTGCATTGAGGCTCCAGAACCCATTGTCGACGATGAAGCAAACTTTGTAATGGAAAACCAAGCTTCTGTGCTTGGCTCTAGTTTTAAGCAATTGAGGTACCGACCTTATTATAGACAGGTCATGGCTCAGGTTCTCTCAGCCATGGGTGTCCCAGGACATGAGCATGAAGCCATTGTTAACAAATTATTTGAGGTGGTTAAAGTGGCCGTCCCTGAGTTGCCTATCATTGTTGGCATAGGGGATGTGACTGTCCGCTTCTGGGATAGTAATGGCAACGCAAGTGACCTAAGCTTGGAGGATGTGACAGTCCAAAGATGTGTTGAGGATCTTCAAGAAATCATTGATTGGCTTACATCAAGGGATCCCATGGACGAAAATTCATATGAATCTCTCATTCCTGCAACCAAGTCTGCCATCGATGGCCTGGAGAAAGTGAAACTTGACACTTTGGATGAAGAAACTAGTGATGGACGTGTGCCTTTATGCTCGATTTGTATGGAGGGCTTCGATCAAGGGAATACTGATTATATTACTAGTTTGCCTTGCTCACACCTTTACCATGGAGATTGCATTTCTCAGTGGCTAAAGAGGAATCGCTTGTGTCCTGTGTGTCCAAAGCCGATTGAGGAAGAAGGCAAGCCTTCAAAAGGGTTGTTGCATTGGACTAGTATGCTCCTAATCTTGTCTGCGGTTGGAATAACGACGGTTGGGTTGCTTTCTGGCCTTTTGAAACATAAGTTGAAAGTAAAACAAGATCTTCATCAGCTTTGAAGAATTGAGGATCAAGTATTACGCTTGTTAATTTGTTGTGTGAGTTTACTAACATTGTGAATCGTCAAGTTGGGATCACCTGAGAAATAGCTTTGTAAGATCCTACTAGACTAACGACCTCTCAAAAAGTTTTGTTCAGCTGCCAACCAGGTTTGGCTAGTTGGCAAGGAAGAGTTTGTGGTGGAGACCCATTCAAGTTCGATCCCCATTACTAATATAACTCGTTGGTTCGCGATCTGTAAATTCTATGTGAAAATTCATTCATGAAGGCTAGTGTGATAGGTACGTGTCCGCTTTTAGTCCTTTAAAGTTGAGGTCGCACGTTTGTCCTGACAATGATGGTGTAACGTGAGTAAGCTCTCACCTAAACTTTTTATATCCAAAAAAAAAAAAAAAAAAAAACTTTCGTTCAGCTGAGTACAAAACATTGTAATCACCACACCACATGGGTCGATGTATGACATTTTTTTCTGCTCAATTGACATTTGTGTAGGGTAGTGTGTAATAACGTAGCCATTTGTTTATACTCTGTTTGGTAAGAAGTCCAAAGTTCAGCAGAGACAAATGAGAATGAAGATGGAAGTTGAAGTATTCTCCCTAGAGACCATAACACCCTCAGCTCCAACCCCTCACCATCTCCGCCATCACCAACTCTCCTTTCTCGACCAGTTAGCTCCCCACGTCTACATCGGTTTCCTCTACTTCTACTCCCTCCCCAACACCCACAGCCACTCTCAAATCTCCACCCACCTCAAGAGATCTCTCTCCAAAACCTTAACTCACTACTACCCTCTAGCCGGCCGAGTCCGATTCAACCTCTTCGTGGATTGCAACGACCATGGAATCCCCTTCTACCAAGCTCGAGTCAAATCCCACTCACTCTCTGATGCCATCACCAATCCCTCCCTCTCCGAACTGAACAGCTTGCTGCCTTTCAAGCTCAACGAGCTGACCGAGATACCTCTCGGAGTTCAACTCAATCTGTTTCCGTGTGGAGGAGTTGCTGTTGGGGTGTGCGTTTCGCATAGACTCGCAGATGCCGTGTCTTATTTCACATTTGTTAGGAACTGGGCTGCAACTGCTTGTGGATGTGCAGACGTGGATGTGGACTTCTCAGCAGCCTCGATCTTCCCACCGAAGAATATGGAAGGGTATAATGGAGTTCCTATTCCGAAAAGGAATGACGTTGTGAGCAAGAGGTTTGTGTTTGATGGGTTGAAGATTGAAGCTTTACGAGCAACGTATGAGGAGAGCATCAGACTGAAAGTGAAGATGAAGAGACGGCCGTCTCGCGTTGAGGCATTGTCTGCTTTCTTGTGGAACATTTTTAAGGCCGCGGCTGTAAAAGAAGAAGAACAATCGAGTTTGAGAAGGTTGTACACGGTTGTGTATATAATGGATCTTCGGTCGAGGTTTGAACCACCTCTCCAGCAGAATAGCTTTGGCAACTATTACCGGGCAGCCACTGCGACGCCAACATTGGTTGATGGGGAGGAGAGTGGTGGCCTTGTGAGGGAGGTGATTGAGGAAATAGACAAGATTGACAATAAGTATATGAGGAAATTTCAAGATGGCTATAAGGAGCATTTGGATTTCATGAGGAGAAGGATGGAGAGGGCTGCAAAAGGAGAGCTGTTTACACTAACGTTTTCGAGTGTGTGCAGGTTTCCAATCTATGAGGCTGATTTTGGTTGGGGGGAGCCTGTGTGGGTGAGCATGGCTTCCATGAAAATCAGCAACCAGATAATTTTCATGGACACCAAAATGGGTGATGGAATAGAGTCATATTTTAACTTCAAAGAGGAAGACATGGCCAAGTTCGAGCGCGACTCAGAGTTTCTCCAGTTGCTTTCTCCAAATGGTAATGTTGAGCAAAATCCATTAGCACGCCTTTAGATCAATGTTGAATCATCAATGATATTACAATAATAGATTGTATAAGGTATCATCTAGTTTTTCCTCAATATGTTACATGTTGATTTGGATCATTAATACAATTCAATCTTGGAAGTTCAGATTTATAGTACAGACCCAAAATGTTTGGGGTTAAAAAGATATGTATGACAGAAGCACACTGATTTGAAATCAGATGTATACTACAAAAGACATGATGTATATGCCTAAGAAGCAATCATAAGTGACCAATCAGCAGACACACAACTATTTCAGATTTTCAATATACACTTCTGGATGCAAATCTAACTGTCTTCTGAACTTTGGTTATTGGAACCTGATAATTTCTGGTGGAAGTCTGTGACTAGAGTGCAAAACTGAGAGAGTGAAAACTGAAATTGGCTTTCTGCACTTTTAAACCTCCACACTTGTGCTGGCATATTGATGCCACTGATTCTTTCATAGCTTCAGGTCCACAGACCAGGACTCCAATATCAGATCCACCAATCTCATTTGGAAATTTTGCAAAGATCTCTGCTCAGATTTACCCAATGTTAGTATAAGTCCTAGAAAACAAATTTGAGTTTAGATTAATGGAAAAAGGAATATAGTAAGTACCTTCAAAATCAGGCCTTCTTCCAAAATGGATTTCATGTTCCTCAAGTGCATCCCTTGCTTCTGCTGGACTTATTTCCAATACTTTGCCTTGTTTTGGGAATACTGGAGGGTTTTGTTTCTTTAGTCTTCTCCATCTTATAAAAAGTGGTACAAAGATGATGCAGATGAGCACTGCGATGAAAGAACATATGATGAGCAGATCTACAACCAAAGATGGAGTCTTTCCTTTGGTAGCCTTTTCCTGGGAGGGAATGAAAATGTGGTTGAAAATGATGAGAAAAATGAGAAACAGGATACAGGAAATTCCAGCTATGGCAGCCATCCACAGTGGACTTTCGAGTCCAGTTATTGCATGATTCGAAGATTTGATGTCAAAGTTTACTGTTTGCACTCGAGAAGACTCATCTAGTAGTGCTTCTCTTACTGGGACACCAGATTGCTTTTCTTGAGTCACATATACCTTCACTTTCAGATGGCACTTATCAACTGGCTGGTTGAAGATTAGAGGTGAAATTGAGTTCAATAGACATATATCTTGGACCTTCTTGACAGCAAATATAAGTTGTATTTTAGGTTGGAATTTGTATCGGCCGCTATTTTGTGCTGCAACAAGTTCCTGTAAGATGCTCAGAAATGGGGTTATCCCAATTCCTCCAGCAACAAGAAGTAGACTGTCATACCTGCACAAGATTTCAAATTTATAACCGTGTACTATAGTGTCTGTAACTCTATATATTATGCCAGTAATAGTATCATGAAAGGGTGAAATATATATATTGGTGCACCTTAGGAAGTCCATTGAGGCAGGTCCATAAGGACCTTCTACTGCAACAGGTATGCATTTCATGTGATCAGCATCTGACTTCTGCTCCGTTTGTATCAAATTCAAGAGAGAACTTGTCCAGGACCTTTCGGATTTAATCAGGATAGACATTGAGTTGGCATCAACACTAGAGCTGGATATGATGCTAAATGAGTGCCACTGATATTTAGATATACTTGGTACCTTCAAAAATAGGACACTTGTGGGCGTATACTTGAGTCCTGAAAAATCAGAGCCAAATTGTTTCAGATGAAACATTAGAGCCAAATGTGCTACTTATTACCAAAGATGAGTATGGAAACTTACCTGGATCTTTTGGTAGTATAAGCTCTATAGCTTTAGAGGGGAAGACTCTTGCTGATAGAATGCAAGTTTCTGGTCTAGACTGTATGATCCTAAGTAGCTTGTCTAGTCCAAACAGAAATATTCCAGGGAAGACGGTGTAGAAGTGCCGATCTCCGGCATGAAACAAGAAGAACAATAGGAAAACCATGTAGAGATGGTGTGTATAGTAAAATATCTCAAATTGTCTTCTCCTTATTTGAGGCAGTGCTGTGATCCAAATCACCAACCCTGTAAGCAGACAGATTTCCCCAGCAAGGTATATTCTCCCGGTATTCTGCCATTTCCACATCTGTTATTGAATGAATTACACCAAAAGATCAGTAATGTTCATGAAGTCAATGAATTACACCAAAAGATCAGTAATGTTCATCTGTTATTGAATAAAACCAATTGAAAAGGACTAGGATTCTACCTCATCTTGAATATAATGGCTGACCCCCCAAATGAACAAGGTGCTTACACCATGGAAAGTAGCACAAAATAGCATTGTAGTCCCAAGCCAGATATGATATCTTATTGAAGCTTCAAACTGAATGCCAAGTATCCGAAATACGGCTAAACCTCTTAGTACAGGGAGAAGAAGAAAAGCCAGGCAGGCTTCTGCTAACAAACCGAACCGAGTTGCCACCCTTAGGTACTTGAGTTGCCATCTGAGATACACAGTTGAGCATATGGCATTAACACTTGAACTAGAATTTTGTCTTTATAGTCACTACACACTAAACAATGAAGGGTTCACTCACAGATTCAGTTTTAGTGCTTTGTCAGGCTTTAATTTCTTGAAATCACTTGAGATTCGGACATAGAAAGTCCAAGCTAAGAAGAGCATGAAGAGGAAGACAGCAACAATTTCAATACTAGATAAAATTCCCAGAAGACTGTTCACCACCAATGGATTTGAGAAACGAGCAAGAACTCTCCTCCCTTTTCTGTCATATCCAAATTAAGCACACTAGTAAAATTTCAGTTGGCATATCTTAAAGTAATCATTATGTAATTGCATAAACATAAAATGATCGATCTACTACCTCCTAATTGGCTCCCTGGGCTTCAAATTCAAGTATACAGAACCAAGAATAGCCAGAGCAAAAAGAGGGAATATATACACAGCAAAATTAAGACCTGCAGAAAAAGTAACACAATAACATTATTACATTTCTAAGTGCTTACCTATCCTCAAAACAAAATAGAATGAAATATCAATCGTGTACCATAATATCCAAACAAAGTAGGCCTTGCTAAATCTTCAGCCGCTTTCCATTCTCTTGTCCAAAACTGAGTTGGCTTGATAAGCCAAAGGGAAACCCAAGCAGCAAATATCAAAGCCATGAGGACCTTGAGAACAGCCAGAAGAGTTGTTCTTGCCATGTCAACTTCAAGATTGAGTTTCAGCCAGGCAGTACTAGTTCTTGAGTTCACCAAGTGCTAAAGAGATTTCAATATAAAGAGCTACAGATTCTAAAAAAGCTTGAATCCACTAAGATCCATTGCTAGCCCACCACTACCTTCCAGAAGTGCCTGTCAATTATATAGCAATATAGCATATCTCCAGATACATATAGTCTGCAATTTCAGCTGCAAACAATGAATGAGACATGCATCAACAATGGCTAATATTAGTTGTGATTTGCTATTACATCCTCTCAACCCAGTAATAAGCTGACAAATAGGCTCTTGTGGACTGAGGGTTGGACACTTATACGTCATGCATATGCCATCGAAGAGTCGTATCTTATTCTAAATTGTTTGGCAAGCTTTCTAAGATTTCTTGAATTTCTGTGATGAAAGTCGTTTTAGTTCTGCTTAATTAGACATTCCCTTTATTTTATAGTGGAATTTTGGTCCATCCTAGTGTAACCTTCTTATCTAATATTCTGTTTGTCTTACTTTTGGAAAATGAGATTTTGCACATTATTCTGAGACCATAGTTTATCTAATGGATATAATGCAAGGTGAAAAGCCAACAAGTAATGTGAAGAGTCAATGAATGCTGTTAATCTGAGAAGGTGGAGTGTTCTTCCATTTAATTGGAGAATAGTCACTTGAATCGAATTTGGTTACTGCTGTCAAATTGATGGAAACTTTGCTGCAGATTGGTCGAGACGCTTTGGTCATCACTTAGTGGAATTCTGTGATAGAAGTGGCATCTAGAGGTCACTTTATGGTTTATATCTATTTTTTTAGTAAAATATTGTATAATCTTTGTAGTTTGAAGTCGACATTTGTTCGGTCATTGAAATTTTATTTTAATCTGAATGGTCTTCAAAGTCACGATTTTTCGTCCAAATGATCATTCCGTCAATTTTCTCAGTTAAATGGCTGACGCGGCGGTCAAAAATTACAATGTCTTTAACAACCATGTCAGTATTGTAACAAAAAAAATTAACGGAATGATTATTTGGATGAAAAATCATGACTTTAAGGACCATTCAGATTAAAATAAAATCACAAAGACTGTACAGATGTCGACTTCAAACCACAAAGACTATACAAATTTTAATTCCTAATTTTTTTTCGCCTTAAAGGTTTCTAAGTTCATGACCTCATACAATCAAAATTTTAATACTAAATTAGACAATCATTGAATGTAAAGAAATTAAAATGTCACGATGAATTAACGATAAAGATTAAGACACCGCAAACTCATTTTATTCCATCAAAATGCATCTGACCCTCAACATCATTACAATTCCACTCATCTGTGTAAATCAGACGCGTGAAAATGTAGTCTCCTTTGAAGTGGGCAGTGCATTATACAACGTACAGTTTAGCCAATTTATGTGGCACTTTAATAATTCCAGTTTCTATACCATCATTACATGCCAAGATAGGTTTTGATTTCTATATGGTTATCATCTATTACTCCACTACACAGTATATATATACTTGTTGCCTGTACTATATATATGATCAAAACAATCACCATATATGTTAAGCAATATTCAGTGAAACATATATGTTCTAGAAATGAACCAGAAATTTCAGTACCAACTACCAACCTTGATTGTTCATCCGGAATATTGCCATCAGATGATCAGATTAACGAGGAAAGTTGAGGAAATATGATCTTCTACAGAGCAGTCACAAGGTTATCAATGTGGGATTAATTTCTGGAAATATGATCTTGTACTGATGAGTGTGCACATATAGGGATTAGGGACCGACCTTTTATGGCTTCCAGGATTACTCTGATCTCTATCCCACAAAAGAGTTAAGAGTTACAATCCATTTCTTCTGCTCATGTATATCTCCAGTTTCTTGATAATCAATATACTCAATCATGAGTTCCCTGAAATTTATCTAATCAGATTATTTAGACATAGATATCACAAAGTTAGCATAATTGTCCGTCTCAATGTATGATAGTTGCTATGATCTAAGAATCTAATGTCAAGTCCATTTGCTAATATAATGTCAACCTGTTTGTTGGTTATGATTAGTGCAGGCTTAGCAAAGAGAGCACAAAATTATTCCATGCTGTTTGTCTATAAGAAAATGATGACACAGCAAAGCGTGTCTTTTGCTAGGCTAGGAATAAACTAGTTCAGTCTCCAGTGGAGGTTAAAAGAACTCAATCAAGCTTGATATATATAATTGAGCCTAGTGCAGAAATATTGATCAATTATTTTCAAGTCTGAGCATAGATGGGCTCATTTGCAAGAAAACCTTGGATTTATCTGGGCTCTGAACAGTATAGGCTGACAGGATGTGACAAGTATGTGAGCTTCAGGCAAATTTGAGAATTTCCTAACTAGATTGGATTGAAGCAATTGATGTTATCAAAAACTGTACATTAGATTTCTTAGGCTTTCAAGTCTGTCACAAAAATACCCAACCTTTTCTTTTTCTGGTCAGGAAAAGATGCCCAACCAGTCTAGGAATCTAATTTACAGTTTTCTGATAACATCAATGGCTTCAATCCAATCTAGTTAGGAAACCCCTATGTAAACTTACTGATAGCAAGCAGTACAAGAACCAAGTCCACTTGTTGCTGCAGCTGTTCTATGTCACCTACCTAAAATTTCAAAATTCAGTATTTTCTAACGTAGATCATACCATTTATAGTCTTCCACCTTCTGATTGATCAAGGACTAAATATAGCTAAACAAATGTGGTCACTCATTGTTGCCATCTCTGTGATCATGAAAGGTGTAAAACATGTCATTTCTTTAAGCTATATTTGACAGTAGCTATGTAAACCTTTGGCTGTTCTTAGCATACTATTTTACTGATGTTAAGGTTTCTTGTACTCATATAAGTTGAAATTGTAGAGTATATTATGTTTGTTTGCACAAAATCTGAATGTTCTCACCAAATCTGTTTGTAAGTACTTGATGCATGTTAAAAGTCTTGTGTGGCGACAAAGATTCGGTAAAACATAGGCATTGAATTATATGCAGCAATTTCCTGCCACTTTGGCACTTTGAGTGGAATGGAATATAAGGCCGGCCTGCTCCTTTTGCTTTGCTTTAATTTTGTGCTTTGTTCTAGCAAACATCACATTCAACAAGTCCACATGCATGCCTAACTCTATAGAAGGTCATCATTCCTCAACTGCTCTAGTTATACATGATCCTCTCATGTATGTTGCACCCTTTTCTGGAAATGTGAGGTCATTCACAAAGGACTGAGAAACTAAAATCTATGGCGTTGAAAAAAGAAGAAGGAAAAACACAGAAGAGATAGTTTTCTTTAACAAGGAAAGGCACCTAGCTAGGAGAAAATGGAGGAGCTACATTGACATATCCAAACAGCCTGTTAGGCTTGACAAAAAAGAATCTTACCTTTTCTTAGTGGCTTTGAAGGCAACGCCTCTTTCACTATAAAACAGCCAAGTGACTAACATCCATTCCCCTTGTTGTTTTCAGTCCCACACCCTATCATCTCTCTTTCTTCTTCTCATTGTGTACTAGTTCTGATTCTCCACGCCTCTATGGAAGGCGAGGATAGTTATGTTCCGATGGAAGCCAAGGATTTTTTTAAGGACTATAGTCCTCATCGAAGGACTTTCTCGCCGGAGATTGTGGAGTTGGGAGGGGAAATCACAAGTACTAGTGGTATCACTGCAGGCAGCAGTAGTAGAGATATTGCAGGTGTCAATGATGTTTATGTAGCTGTTGGTAAAGATGACACTGATGTTCTGAAATGGGTCCTTGATAATGCTGTTTCACCTGGTTCTCGGGTTTTTCTTGTCCATGTCTTCCCTCCAATCACTCACATCCCTACACCAGGTAATGCCACTGTCAGTCTCTTGTAAGTTCTGGTCTGCTTTCTCTCTGAAATCTATTGTATTATTGTATTTGGATCAAACAGCGTCACTGCCAAGTCTCCAACATCAAATTATTAGTCTTTTGAACCAAGTTATGTCCCATTTATCAAACTTATGAACACTTTGTTAACAAGCTTAAAATGAAGCCTAGAAATTTAATTCTGTATGGGATACCAGAAAGAAATGTATGGAGGGGCTTTCCTACATGTTTGCAATTTGTCACTGCTCGAGTGTTCATTCCAACTAGAGATGATTTCCTCAATGAATCCTAAGAAGTGTTTGTTTCTTTCTTCTGTAAAATGTTGATAGTTGGAAAATTATCAACTAGCCATTTAAGTGAAGATCAAGTAAGATTTTACATCAATGAAGAGAACAATAAGAGGAGGAACCTCTTGCAGAAATATGTCTATTTATGCAACAATGCTAAGGTACTGTTGGTTTTGTTCCATTCCCTAGCTGTGTTTCATATATAGCCACAAAATCATAGATATAAAAGACATCTTCTTCTCTATATGTGACTGCAGGTAACAGTAGACACAATGGTCCTGGAGAGCAGTGACAGAGCAAAAGCAATTGCCGATCTCATACCAGTTCTAATGATTACTCACCTTGTCATAGGAACCAAAAGACCACCTCATTCAAGGTAATGCTGCCTGCTTTTTTCGTCTGCAGAACTTGGAATTTGAAGGTGTATTTGTATCACATTACCGACTACATTGCTGTTCACTTTCTCCAGTAGAGCTAAGCTCATCCATGTTTGGTAAATCTGTTACAACAGAAGAGTCAATTTGGCATTTAATAGGTTCAATTATGTTGTTCATGCGATCAGGAAGAAGAAAAAGTTATCACTAGGAGAATTTGTTAGGAAAAATGCACCCGAGTATTGTGAGGTTAGCATCGTTCATCAAGGCAATAAGGTCATGGTTGATGAACAAATAACTACTTCCCAGAGGCGTCCCCAATGCGAAAGAAGCATCTACGAGTGGGCATGCTTTCCAGGCAAGTTTATAAGTACTTTCAGTGAAGAAGTTTATATGCAGGTTGCATACATTATACTGTAACACTTAGTAGAAAACAGTCCTAATTAAACTCTTTTTCACACTTTACTTTTCTGATTAACAGTACGTGGAAAAAATCCCCGGATGTCTTAAGCAGCAGCAGCACTCACACCGCCATAGTTACCTGAAACAAACTCTTCGATGGATTAATATGGACATTGAAGGACAGAGGTGATCAAAATTATGAGAGAGACTAGCAACCCATCAGCTGCTGGATGCAGTAGTACTCGTGATAAGTTAATAACCTCCTCCTGTTTGGTTATTGTACCAAGAATTAGAGTTGAGAGAACAGAAGATTGAATATGGAAGAAAACAAAAGCACAGTGTCAAGTTTAGAAGTAATCTCTCATGTCAACCACTGAATGAACATTTACCATTTCTATCATGTATTATTGACTTATTGATAATTGAAGTAGACGGTGCAAAAATGATACGTTACCGGAGTTAAATGATCAATACATAAGCAACTTGATTACCTCAATCCTCAATAGAACTACTGCTCCAAACAAGTGAAGAACATCACACCACCCGAATGCTTCCGCATGCTAAGGTGAAGCCGTTTCTCGCTCACATCCAACAGAACCGGGATCCTCTCCTCGTAAAGGTTTTCTTCACCTCGTAAAGGTTTTCCTCATATTTCTTCATAGGAGGATCTTGACCGTCAATTATTAACCATCGGCCAAGATCTTTTCAACCTTCACACCTATTTTCTCATCTACTCAGTCTTTCACTCTCTCACGATTGATTTCTCGTTCTTCTTTCTCTCTCTTGAACACAGAAACTTCAAGAGCCCGGCGTTGTCCTCCGCTCGTCTCCAATGTCCTCCGCGGCTCGGCTTCGGCGTCCTCCGTTGAAACATAAGAAGTAGTGGTATTTGGGTTTGTTTTCTGTGGTTTCAATTTATAAGTAGTAGTATGGTTTAAGCTTCTGAGATTTCGAATGGGTTTCTGCTACTTTGTAATTTGCTATTCGTTCTCTAAATTGTGGTTTCTAAATGAAATTGAAAATCTTGTTTTGTTGTTGTCTACAATCTCTGCATCTCCATTTTCAAAGCTTTTAACAATTAAGATTTCCTCTATCTCAATCTAGGGAGTAGCACCAATTCAATATCCAAGCAGACGTACTGAAAAGCAAATTATGTGCAATCCTATTGGGTTTTCCTCTAACCCAGAATCTAATCGCACTTATGCATCTCAGTTTATAAAAAATGAAGCTCCAATTCAAAATGCCCAAGTTCATTTTAGAAAATGATAATGATGGTTTGAAATGTTCTCTTTGCAATAAATCGTTATTCAAACACCTCCAAATTATAATGAAAATTCAAAATTAGGTCATTGTGGCTCAAAAGAATTAAGAGTTTCATCCTCCAACAAATCTAATCAAATATGATATGGATTACAAGAGTGAGGCAGAGTAATTAAGAATTAACATAGTAACAATATATTCTGGAATGGAGTCTGTTTTCGATTTAGCATAGTGGGACTGGAAATGCACTTGTTGATTTATTCTGTTAGTACAAGCATAGTCGGCCGCCGGAGGAGGGGAGCGCCTACTCTTGAAGTTTCTGGGTTCGAGAGAGGGAGAGAGAGAGAGAGAAAGAAGAGCGAGAAATCGATCGAGAGAGGGAAAGACTGAGTAGATGAGAAAATAGGTGCAAAGTTAAGGTTGAAAAGATCTTGGTCGTTGGTTAATAATTGACGGTCAAGATCCTCCTATGAGGAAATATGAGGAAGACCTTTATAAGGAGAGGATCTCGGTTCCATCCAACAACGCTCGGGCCAGAAATTGCCAATTGTTTCATTTTTTCTTTTTCTCTCCGACACTTGTTTTTTTTTTGAGAGAAATCAGTTACGTGTCAATACTAATGTATACGAAATCATTAGAGATAGTCTTAGTCTTCCATGCCCTTGAGGGCTTGGTTCACATTAACCAATTTGAGAACATCAAAGAGAGCAAGTGCAACAATACAAGTATGATATGTAAAGGAGCTTTTCTAGTGAGGACATTTATAATTATGACTTTTCGATTTATAGTTTAAAAAACTCATTTTTCAATCACATTTTGACATTTTATCCGTTCAGTTTTTAGGTCTATATGAGTAGATCGTTCCTACAAATTTTCAGCTAAATCGGTAATCATTAAGGTAACAAACTAGATCAAATTAAATTTTTTTTTTTGGATAATTAATAGACAAACCAAATCTGTCAAATATATAAAGAGTGCGGCTATTGGGACCTCCAAATTTGCTTATTATACCTCTCATTCTCTCTACACCTCCATTTTACTTTTAAATATAAACATTTGCTCATTAGACCTCCTTTCAAATTTCTAAAATAACCTTGTTTATGTAATTTACATATATATTAATATATTACTCATTACACCTCTAATTTTTTTTTTCTTTTTTTCTTTTTGCATGCGAACATCCATTCCCGACATTGATTTCTTTATTTTCTTTATTTTTTGTTTTTTTTTATTTTGCATAAAATGTCACTAGACATTCATTTTTTGATCAAATTGTAAGAAATAATTTTCAATGATATCAATTTTCGAGAAAAGTTAATTCGAATCATGAAGAATACTATTCTCTTAAAAATTAAAAAAAAATAAGGATTGTGTCTCAAATTTTATTTATCGATCATCAAAAGAATGTTTTTACATGAATTATTCTATATTTTTGTTACTTTTGTATTTCTATTTTACATGCATATACTATTTTTTTTTGTAAGTTTATATGTTTTGTTTTTATACCTCATGATGATAAATTATTTTAATAATTGATAAATTTTTGTAAAAATATTATGATACTTATTTATTTATTTTTTAATAATTGATTTTTGTAAAAATATTTTTTCACGTTGTATATGCATGTGTGACATGTATGATAATATAAATATATAAATGCTTTAATAAGTATGTGGTAAAACTAGAAAATAAAAATAAATAAGGAAAATAATAAAATGCATTAATTCATTATTATTGAATTAGAAAGTTTAGAGATAATAAATGTAATATTACTTTTTATTTAATTAGTGTTCTTAATAGTTATTGTGTCAGAGGATAAATATGTCATTTAATAATTCATGATAGAGATTAAATGAGCAAATTTGGATGTCCTAATAGCCGTACTCATATATAAATCACACTACGTAACAAAATTACAAAATATAGGTGAAAATAAAAAAATTACTGCCTTTAAACTTACCGTGCAACTCCCCTAGATAAACCACGGTAACTATTTCTCAAAATCGTACGGATACCTGAACGCCACGTGTCCCTTAACACACCTCTTTAGAATACAATTAACTTTCCCTCCCCGACAATACAACCCATATATTCGTAGCCGCCCAATCTCTTCTTCTTTCTTCTCTTCCTTCTCCTCAGATCGTGAATTTCAATTTCAATTACTAAATCTCCGGCCAATCAAACCCTAGACCACCCGGAAGTCACAACAACCAAGCTTCACTCCGAAAGCTTCGTCCTTTTTCGTCTTCTTCTCTCTCTATACTTCTTAGATCAGAAACCCTAGAAATCCCTGCAATTCCGGTCATTGATGTACGCCTACGACAACCGTTACGCCGACGCTAACTCCTACCGCGAGCGCCGAAGGTACTCCAATTCAATCTTAGTCCGATTCAGATCTTTGAATTCGATTCAAGTTTCCTGCTTTATGAATTTTCAAATTTCAGCATCTTAATTGTATATAATCATGTATGCAGTGACCTAATGGGTCCAGCGCCTGCGGCGGCGCCGCCACCGATCTACGGCCGTGGCGATGGGGTGGCCCCGTACAGGGGACCAGCGCCTTCGTACGGAGGAGGCGCGGCTGGACCGGTAGGAGGTCCAGGAGATAGGAATGGATACCCTCCTTTCCAGCCCCCTGCGGGACGGTTCAGCATCGGCCGAGACGGCGGTGGTAGTTTTGGCGGGAGAGGCCGTGGTGGCGGCGGTAGGGGTTTCGATGGAGGCCGTGGGGGTAGGAGCTCTGGTTATAGTCGGGGAGGAGGGAGTTCGGGTTTCGGTGGTGGCAGAGGAGGAGGTGGTAGACATGGTGGTGGTTCATCGAGAGGAGATTTGGATGGTATTGTTCTTCCTAAGCAGGATTTCGGGGACCTGGTTCCTTTTGAGAAGAATTTCTATGTTGAAAGCCCGTCGGTGAAGGCAATGTCAGAGCATGAAGTTGTGGCTTACCGAGACAGGAGGGAGATTACTGTTGAAGGGCATGATGTCCCGAAGCCGATTCAGACGTTTCGTGATGCAAGTTTCCCTGGTATATATTTTGTTACCTTATGACTGCCACAGTATTTGTTTTTAATGTTTTTTGTTTATGCTAGGTGCTGAAAACCTGATTGATTATTTGATATGCTAGGTTACTGTCTTGACGTGATAGCTAAGTTGGGTTTTGTTGAACCAACACCAATCCAGGCTCAAGGATGGCCTATGGCACTAAAGGGTAGAGATTTAGTTGGAATTGCTGAGACTGGTTCCGGAAAAACCCTTTCATATCTGCTGCCAGCTCTGGTGCATATTAGTGCTCAGCCTCGATTAGGTACCGGTTTAGTTTGCTTCTCTTCTTGATAGAAAATTATAATGAATGTCATTACTTATTTTTTTGTTCTTTTTTAAACTTTCAGATCAAGGTGACGGCCCTATTGCTTTAGTATTAGCACCTACTCGGGAATTGGCAGTTCAAATTCAACAAGAAGCTGTAAAATTTTGTTCACAAAATTATATTAGGAGTACATGCATTTATGGTGGTGCTCCAAAAGGACCCCAAATACGTGATCTCAGAAGAGGTACTTGCTAACTTTTTTATATGCTTTTAGCAGTTTACGAATAGGGGTGTAGGTATCATATTGTACTAACTTACTACCATATCACAGGGGTTGAGATTGTTATAGCTACACCTGGCCGACTAATAGATATGTTGGAAGCTCAGCACACAAATTTGCGAAGAGTGACTTACCTAGTTTTGGATGAGGCTGATCGGATGTTGGACATGGGATTTGAGCCGCAGATAAGGAAAATTGTATCCCAAGTATGTTACTTGCATAATTTTTTCTGCTTAATTAATCATTGGCTGCAAGTAGCCAAAGTTAGAAACCAAAACACTAAACTGACTAGAGTATGGAACTGCTATAAATTTATATCTATACTGAACATACCTGGTATTCTTAGGAGCACATGATTTTTGTTTCATAGTTAATTTTAGCTCTTCTCCTCAATATCTATATCACTGCACCGAGTATCATATGCAAATACAAATTTGGCAAATTAATGTTGAAACAAGTTTAAGAGTTCCATTTGATCAAGTAAAATTATCTCTGCAGACCCGACCAGATCGGCAGACATTGTATTGGAGTGCTACATGGCCAAGGGAGGTTGAATCTTTAGCAAGGCAGTTTTTACGTAACCCCTATAAGGTTTGTTTTGTAGATTTTCCCATTATTATGATATGATATTTCAGTTACAATAAGTAGATGTGTGCATGCGAATTGAGGTGTAAAGGTCTCATATATTGTGTCATTAGGTAATCATTGGATCAGCAAGTTTGAAAGCAAACCAATCCATAAAGCAAATTGTTGAAGTTGTGACCGAGTTCGAGAAATATAATAGGTTTGTCTTGAATTTGGCATTTGGTACAATGAACCTGTGCTTTGCTTTCAGTTTTAAAGCTTCAATATTCTAATCTATTTATTTATTTATTTATTATTAACAGGCTGCTAAAATTGCTAAAAGACTCAATCGTCGGGAGCCGAATTCTGATATTTGTGGAGACGAAAAAGGGTTGTGACCATGTTACTAAGCAATTGAGAATGGATGGATGGCCAGCTCTGTCCATTCATGGTGATAAAAACCAGGCTGAAAGAGACTGGGTCTTGTCTGAGTTTAAAAGTGGCAGATCTCCTATAATGACTGCCACTGATGTGGCTGCACGGGGTCTTGGTAGGATTACTATATGCTAGTCTTAGGGGTCTTACAAATTTGGGTGTTGATTTAAATGGTTGCGAGTCGGCCGGCTGCTTTCCAGTTCCCGAGAATGTAATTTGTGGTTTGGGTGCGAAGGCAGGTGCCATCATATCTGATGATTGGGACTTCTATTTTGCTATCTACTTCAGCAGGGGCATAAGTTGGATTGAGGGGCATAAGTTGGTTTCTCTTTATTTGTACAATGTCCCCTGTGATAGATACACTGTGGGCACTACCTTCTTCGGAAAGCTCATGTTACATGGACACCAAGAGCAAAGTTTCAGTGGAATAGGAAACTTCCTAAAATTGTTTTGGGTGCTATGCCATTACATCGGTATTCAAGCCTGTGTATTTTAAGAGTCGAAATTAATGTACAAGGATAGCTCTCACTTGAATTTACTAGTGGGACTGAAATGGCATGGCTGCTTCTTTGAAGTGTCTACGTAACATGTTGAAGTTCATTGTTGCCCATCCACAGTTCTGGAGCTGGTTACTCTCGCAGCCCGGTTGACTCATACGCTTGTCCATTTGATTGTATATGGGAAGTGGTTGTCGTTGAAGCTGCTCCTTATCCCTGCTAGGTTAAGGTGGGCACATTTAGTGATGAATGTTGTCTTCAATTTAATCTCAGGGGTGCAGGGATAAGGTTGTTTGCAGTTTAGTCCATGTTTTTGGTTCCCTGAAAATTCTTTTGACCTTTCTTTTACTTTGTTGATTGTAGATGTGAAGGACATAAAATGCGTGATCAATTATGATTTTCCATCAAGCCTTGAGGATTATGTCCACAGGATTGGACGGACGGGACGTGCAGGGGCAACAGGAACTGCTTTAACCTTTTTCACAGAGTCGAATGGTAAATTCGCTAGGGAACTGATCAAGATCCTGCAGGAAGCAGGTCAGGTTGTGAGTCCGGCATTGTCTGCCATGGCACGATCATCTGGTTCTAACTATGGAGGTGATTCACTTTCTCACTATTTGATTACGAAAGCCGTTTCTCTTTTGTGAAGTGTCTAATTTATGCAGATATGTTGTGGGAATGTGGTGAATAATATGTTAATTGTTTTTTCAGGGGGGAATTTCCGTTCTAGAGGGCGGGGAGGCTTTGGTAATCGGTCTGGTTCAAATAATGTTCCTGTTGGTTACAAGAGACCTTGGTAGTCGCAGCTGTGATGGAGGCAGCATATTTATTCAGCAGATCTAAACACAAGCAAACTTAGTATAATGAACGTGTTCTGTTTTTGATTTTCTTTTTCATTTCATTTGTGTTTGTATTTGGCTAGTGACCAGAAGTAATGAATTCATAATGTTCTTACAAATTTGCTGCAATGCCATTCAGTGATATTTAGTCTATTACAAATCTTAAATCATCTTTTATCACAAGTTCTTCGCTGTTTTGCCCCAGAACCTGTTTAGTTCGGAGCTCTTGTGATGTTTACTCGATTCTTTATTGCAAGACACTGAAGTCCATCTTCATCTTTGGCTCACTCTTTCAACCCGTGAGGGCCAAAAATTGGTCTACACTTGGACCTTGTTTTAGACCAGGAAAATGGACGAGGAAGGCTCTGGGGGTGGGTCAAATCCCCCATACCTTGTTCCTCATCCAAAGAGGTTTGAGCGATGCTCACGGTCGAAACTAATTCGTTCATCCTCCCAGTACTATCAGGGACAGTAGGTGTGATCACTGCTCGACTCTTTCTCCCTCCTTTTGCTTCTTTGGTGCCTCAGCAGTATCATCTATTTTGCGCTGCTTCCTTTTAGCAAGGGGTTTCATCACATTTGTATCCAGGCACTCAGTAATTACAACCACAATAGGAGCAATCTCAGATATCTGGGCCTTTGCAACCTCCATTGAGGACCCCTCAAGAATATTAATTCGAGTAGAAAAGGGGAATTATGGGTTGTCTTGATAGTAAACAGGATTAACCTTGTACCTGCACGCAGTAATGGAGTGCCCCAGTCTCCCACACTTATGGCAACAGTTCTTCAGCCCCGCGTACTGCAGCATGATCTTAGTAGTTCTGGATATTGAGCGGGGAAGTGGTACGAAAGTTGTGAACGGTCTCCGAGTATCAAAATCCACTCTTAATTTTAGATAACCTCTGTTCTTCACCACTTGGGGATCCTCCACATCAAGAACAACACCTAACATCCCTCCCAGCTTCCTGCCGTTGTTTTTGGTGATTTGCTCAAGAGGGATTCCACGAGCTTGTATCCAAAAGGTAGCTCGGCTGGAAAATTTCTTTAGTCTCCTCTCATTGACGTGAAGAGGAGTCTGGTTCCCCTTCTTCAAATAGCCAGTGACGGCCAGATTACAAAGACGGGGTGCTTGTTTAGGTTCGTCGGGGATTTTCAATTTTGACGGATTCTTAGCGCTTCTCTGACTTCAATAGTCTCTGACTTCAATAGTTTCGTTTTGACGTCGTCGCCATTGGCTCCTGCACTGTTTTTGGTTGCTTGGGTTTTACAGTCCCATTTGCAAAGGGTGAGGGTGTTACACATTGGCATGGGCTGAGTGGTGGTATAACACTGCTTATCATTCCGCAAATCAGATGAGTCCTTTTCAGGCTCTCTATGGCTATCAACCACCATCAGTTATTCCTTATTTACCAGGGTCCACTGCAGTGGAGAAGGTGGATAAACAACTGAGAAACAGAGATGAGTTGTTGGCATTGCCGAAATGAAATCTCACTGTAGCTTAGGCAAGAATGAAGGTTTTCTATGATAAGAAATAATCTGAAAGGGAGTTTGCGGTGGATGATTGGGTATATCTGAAACTTCAGCATTATAAACAGCAGTTAGTTAAGCAGCAGGGGTGGAACAAACTCTCTCCAAGGTATTTTGGACCTTTTTAGATCAGTGAAAGAATTGGGAAGCTGGCCTACAGGTTGAAGTTACCACCTACTGCAAAAATTCATAATGTCTTTTTTTATGAGTTTACTGAAGAGAAAAGTAGGTGAGGGAGTGCACACATCACCTCAGTTAGCACAAGTCATTGATCCTGACAACCCCAAATGGGAACCAATAGCCATGCTGGACAATGAGAATGTTTAAGAAGAAAGGAGCAGCAGGTACTTAGTGGCTGATCCATTGGTTTGGTACCACAGTTGATGAAGCAACTTCGGAGAACTCTAGGGTAATTAGGTTGCGGTTTCCAGATTTTGAGCAAAAAGGTGTTTCAGGTTTTGCTGCTGCTTCAACAGCTCAAACTTAAGGACAAGTTTGATTGAAGGGGCTAGATTGTTACAACTGCAATTTCTCTTTTGGTTTGTATTTAGTTTTATTTCATATTCTCATATGCGGAAAAATTTCAAATGGTATCCCAAATTAAGTCCATATATCATTTTGACATTTCAATTCAATCTTGAAAACTATAATAATGGTACCTCAACACTTAAACTCAACCAAACATTAGTTTATGTTTACCCTCCACAAAATTTATCAATTGAATTAGAGTTTCTCGACTTGAAAATATCAGCTATGAATGTGAGTCCTATTACCTAGTTATCTTTAATTGTTTTATTAAGTATATATGTTTTATGAACTTCTGTACTTGATACAAAATGCATTTTAATCAATGTTGATTTTTTCTCTTACTGGTGGGTTGCAAAAACTACTTTTAATGATGGATATTAATGGCCAATTGTGTATTATAATTTCTAGATGTCTCTAATTTTTGTATGCAGCCAACACATGGCTCCCCACAAATTCTGATACTGATGAGAAAATGGATATTATTCTGGAGGGAAATGTATATGGAGGGAAAAGATTTGAGGAGGAAAAACATGAAAAGACAATTTTGCCCATGGACAAAGTCTAACTTAACGGTGTCAATCACGGAGGGAACTAATGTTGGGTTGAGTTTAAGTGTTGAGGTACCATTATCATAGTGTTCAAAATTGAGATGTCAAAATAATAAATAGAGTTAACTTCAAGCATCATTTGAAAAATTAAACGCAGCAGCGTTTTGATGGTAGTTATAAGGTCCAATGACAGTCTGACACGTGTCCTCATGACAACGTCCAAGCTATTTAACTGGACTTTGCTTTTAATATTTTCGGTTTATTTTCTTTGTTTTTTTCCTACATTTTTGTTCTTTCCGATCTGGATCTGAGAGTTAGGGTTTACACCCTAACATATAAATAGTTTAGTAGGCGGCGCAAGAGCGCAAAAATCAAGAGGGAGGGAGAGAGAGAGAGAGAGATCTAGGTTTTGGAAAGATGCCAGGAGGGTTTCCGGCGAGGAAGAAGAAGAGGGCGGAAAAAATAAGACGGGTGGAAATTAGCAAAGCATACGAGGAACGAGAACGGAAGAAGGGTCCCGGGTCTGATCCATTGCTGTATATCTGTACTTTTGAGCGATACAAAGGTACAGCGGGCTTTTCAGCCGGTTACCGTGTCTACACCATCCGAGTCTCCGATTTGAATGGTTCTGACGATAAGCCAAGGCCCGACAAGCTACGCGAAGTTGCTAATCTGCAAGGGGAACACCTTCCACTCTACATGGGTTTCGCTGTCTTTGGCTCTCGCATTGTTCTGGCCGGCGGCTGGTTTCTGCCTCCAAAGAGAAAGCATCCGAAACCGACCTATGTTTTGGAGACCGATCCAACTGAGGAACCCAACCCAAGCTTCATCATCAGCACCACTAGTAGTAGTAGACCCCGCTACATGATTCCGCAATTGAAAGGACATAAAAAAATCTCGGATCTGGCTTCGGGAGATCGACGGTAAGCTGTATGCTCTCTCCGGTGCACACTCGAGCCAAATGAATTTTCAGGTATTTGACCCCAAAGCCAAACCTGAATGGGATCAACAATCTAGCATGTGTACTTAATCATCATCTAACAGGTTAAGCAAACATGCCCTAATAATCTACTAGAAATTGCTAATTTGTCATTTCTCTAGTGTTAGTAAACTGGATATGCATAGAACAACATGTCTATCAATTATTGTGTTTTAGTCAATTCTGAAAGTTTTACTACACATTCTACTCCAAAATAAAAAGCGCCATCTTTTACATACTTCATAAAGTTGCCTAAACTTGCATAAAATCAATAAAGAAAGTCACAAACTTGATAGCATACTCAACTCACCCATGCAAATCAAATCTTTTCGAAACATCAATGAGAGGAGAAGATGTGAAAAGTCCAGTACATATGCCACAAGGTCATAGTATTGATTCAGAGAAGTTGCATGTGGATCCCTTCGAAAAAGCAAAACAGAATCAGTGCCATAGGATAAACCAAGCTAGTACAGTACCAATTTACAACGATAAAGATTACACAAATTTAATAGGACTACATAGTTAATGACTTAATCTTATAAGCAACTGATTTTTCCAAAGCAACAGGCAAAGCAGCTATTGCGTATGCACCAGTCTATAACACTAAATACAAACTTATTCAAGTATCATAGTAGATGCTCATGCAGCTATGTCACTCTACGCATATAACATTTAGCATTTAGGCCTAAACCCATTATTTCAAGAAAGTGATTAGTGTAGTTTCAACACATATTAATGAACTAGGTATATCTTTACACTTCACACACACATATGTATGATAAAGAAGAAAGCACATACCAAAGAGTTGATGATGTCTTGCAGGCTCTACATTTTTCATATAGCAACACCTTGTTTTTGACCCAAGGCTTACAAAATGTATTCTCCTCCGCAAGGGACTTGAAACAGTTAAGTAGACCTGCATTGACATGTACCTAAACATCAGTCATTACAATAATACAACTGTAAAGGCTGAACTATTATCAAAGTTGTATGAATTGAAAAGTAGAAAAAAAAACTCAATGACTGTAAAATATAAGTAAGATTTATATTGAATTGCTACCTATTGTATTTGTAGATAGGTGCAAAAAAATCACCCAGAGTGAAATTCATACCAGAAAGCATAGATTCACCCAGACACAAATCCTCCATTCAACAAAATGCTGTACAAAATCCTCAATTTCAAACCAAAGTTAGTTTTGAGAATCAATTTCCACAACCCCAATTAATATCATAAACAACAACAAAGACCAAGATCCATTCGACGTCGCAAATTCAAGTAAAAGAATGAAAATTTTAACCTAGCCAAACAAAGACAGTGGAGATCAGGAGAAATAGGAAATACCAGAGAGGAGAGAGGTGACTCGAATTGTGAAGGATTCATTGAAATGACGAGATCTACGGTTGGATGAGCAGGTGACTAAGAGACTAACAGAGAAACAAGATGTAATTGGGACTTCTGGAATTGAGTTCCCAAACACTAAATAGTACCTCGTTCATAGATCTGGGATTCTCACAGGAGTTTGAAGTGGGCGAGAACTTGTGAACTGATGATGAGTCTCAGGGTGAGGATGCATCGTCATTCGTCAGAGTAAGATAATGGGCGAGAGTATGAGTTTTTGGTTTTCTAAAGAGAGAAAGAGATAAGGTGTTTGAAATTTTTGGAATGAGGTGAGATTTAGGTGAAATTTTCGTCAAATTTTGGAAGGCGCGCCTTAGGAATTTGAAAAAATTAGCAACAACAAACGAAAGCGTCGTGATTGATTCAAAAATCTACGACAGCGTCGACTGCCTTCGCAAATTTCATATATTTTCGCCACGACATCTAAAGGTCGTCGCAAATATATTTTTTGACGACAATTATGCCGTCACAGCGCCATCGCAAATCTTAGACCAATGACGACGGTAAAGCTGCGCCGTGGCAAACTCTAGTGGCTTACTAAATTCTTTTTTGTAGTGGAAGACAGTAAGAGGGATGCTATCTGGATGCATTTTAACTTACAAAAATCCAAAATTTGCATCAAATTTTGAGAACACTTTTGCTCCTTTGAGTTTTTTTTATCAACACTCTTGCTTGTGTTATTTGATAACCATCTTTAACAGCCTTTTTGTTAACATCTATGTAATTAATCATCATTCTTGCTTTACCTCGTACTTGTTCAGCATGATGAGGACTATTTGATGGTCTTATCAACCCCTTTTCAAAGAGATCAGCTATATCTTTACTGAATTCTTTCTGATCTTCTTCTTTGTACTGAGTGATTGCTTTTACATGACAAATGGCATTCATATCATAAAGTTTTAATTCACAGACCATTAGGTCCTTTTGCCAACACTTCAATGAGTTTATATCGATGTTTTGTTTTAGCATATCCTTAATCTCACCAAGGGTATGTTTTTTCTGCTTCTCAAGCTTGGTTTCAAAATGTTTGAGATTATGTTCTTGGACGAAACTGATTTCTTCATTGATCTCCTCTTCGTCTTCTTCTAAAAATTCTTTTTTTAGGAGTATTTTTTCTTGCAGCCTGTGCTGCTTATATTGTAAGATATCTTCAAATTTTGGTTTATAACTATCACCATGATTTTGCTGCAACTTCTGATAATGTGATGTAAATCCAGGATCAACTATGCTTCTAGCGTGTTTTGTGTCCAGAAGATTTTGTCTTCCTTTTCAAAACCTAATAGGTTTAGAGGTGTCTTCTGTATGAAGGTTTGTTGTAGAATGAACTCATTTCCTAACAGTATATCAGCATCTTGATTTTCTAATTGCCAAAGTTTTTCAATGATAAAATCTCCACCTCCGATGGTGATTTTAACTTTTTTTAGCAATCGTATCCATGAGAATGTGTCTTCCCTCTATAGTTCTTCCAATAACACTTTTTCCTGGATCTATTGTCCAATATTCTTCTGGTATAACAAACTTTTTTGCTAAGCTAAATCCAGATCTAGTATCTACAAACACATGTAGATGATATTTTTTGTATCCTGGAAATTTTAATCCAATTTCCATCTAGTTATTGAATCTGCTTGTAGAGACTGTCTTTACTTGACGTATGTCTTGGTGTGGAAGATCTTCTTTGACATTTGTAAAAGGATTACACGTTTCTTCTTTGCAAATTATATGTCCTATCACCTTTTTAGCATCAGACTCTTTAGTGCTCTTTTGTTTATCTGCAGATACTACTTCTGAAGTTGTATAAAATGATATTACCTCCTCTGAGGTTTTATCAAATTTCATTCTTTCAAGTTTAATTCTTTGAATTTTTGTTCTCAATATTTCTTTTCTTTCTTCTTTCTCATAGAAATAATCTTCATATTCTTGTTCAACAAAATGACTTATTGAACTGTTCTTTGTTTCTTTCTTGCTTCAGGTATGAAGCATTCTTTGTGATAGGTTTTTCTTGACTTTTCACATGATATGGGAAGACCATCCTTCTCAAGACAAAAGATAAAAATCACAGGTAAATGTTCTTGGTTTTACAGTAAGAAGAAACTATTTCTTCTGTAGTGTTTTCTTCCTAGTTTTTGACTCCAAGAAGGTAAATCTCTCTAGTGTTACAATCTTCTTCTGAATCAGATTCAGACTCTTCTGATGAATCTTCTTCAGACCAAGCTGAGTAAACAGACATGTGGTCTTCTTCCTCAGAGTAAACCACCTCAAATCCTTTCATATTGGCCATCTCTATGACCTCTTCATGCTTCTCCTTTTTGTAGTTAGAGCTTTTCTTGAAATTCCAATTTCTCTTTTTGTTTCCTCTGAAATGTTTGCGAAATTTCTTTTCTTTTCTCCTCTTTTTGTGTTGTTCTTCACAACCCCAATTGATTGGTACCTCTAGGAGTTTAGTACATAAATTGTCAGCTCATTTGAGCTGTTTCTTTGCAGGTTTGGCTCTTATGTTTGCTTTACACTGTTCTCTCATCAGCTCTCTGATTCTCTCCGCTACTTCACCAACTGAGAGGTGTTCTAGAGGTTTGGCATATATGCTCTATTTTACAGCTGTCCTCCACAGCTCTGGGAGTTTCCTATAAAGAAGATATGTCAAGTCTATATTCTCCAAATCTCCTATGGTGCAGTAGTAATCTTGAAACTCATTTAAGTATTTTTGAAAATAAGCCATGTTGCAAATCTTGAAAGCATATATGTTGGTTCTCTAGCTTTATTACCAACAAATGATACATCTCCACAAAATTGCTCATAGATACGTGTAGCAAAGGTTGTTAGAGATTTATCATCTTTTATGCTTTCTAGCCATATTTTACCCCTTTGGGTTTCTTTCCATGTAAGATAATTTTTTTTTGTCATTCCTGTAAGAGTAGCTTCATAGACTGTTTGTAGGTCTTGTGCCTCAAACTTTCCATATGCTATGCAAGCTGCCATAAACATAGCATTGACCCAGTCATCTATGGCTTTCCTCTTATCTAGAGCATTGTCCAGATCTAATCAATTATCATGCTATGATATTGGTATTTTTGGTATATTTACTTTTGAAACAAATCTTTGAGAGTTTCTGTCATCTCTTTTTCCCGTAGACCCTTTTCTTTTAGGAAGTTTTGTATCTCTACCAATTTTGATAATGGTAGTTTGTGGATATCTTGAGGAGCTTTCTCCTTCTTCCATTTCGACATCATGGTAAGGAAAGACTTTTCTTCTTTTCTCAAGAGAATTTTTTTTTTTATTTCTTCAATCAGTTGCTCTAGACGAGCTAGATCATTACAGTTTTTTGCTTCATTATAAAGCTCATAAAGTCCTTCTGACTTTAGCATGTTAACTTCTCTGTGAAGTTCTTCTTCTAAATCTTCTTCCAGTACTGAAGTAGATTCATCATTTATTACAATTCTGGTACTTCTAGAAGTATTTCCTTCTCTAGAAGTATTGCATCTCCTAAGTAATCTGGAGTTGTCACCTCACCTTTTAGACTTTCGAGGGTTGCGTCACTCCTTCTATGTCCTTCGAACTTGAGATCGATGTCTCATGTTCTTCTATTTTCATAGATAGCTGCCCTCGCACTTTATAGTTTTTCGTTAGGACCAGATAATTTCCACTCTAGTGGAAATGTCACATCATCCCAAGCAACCTTGTGAATTTGTTCTGAATGATTTCTTGGATTTGTGAGGAATCCAGTAGTACGCGCCAGGGATATTTGATAGCTTGCTCCTTGGCTCTATTATTGTACTCATTAATTTATAGTAAATCCTATAAACTATAGCAAACTCTTACATGCCTTCTTTCATAGATGTGTCATCTGTTTTGACTCTCAGCATCAAACAGTGAGCAACATCATTCAAGTTTGTTAAAAAGTTTGGGAAGTAGTTGAATTATGCAACTTAATTGCATATAGATGCTTGAAGAGTTTCTAGCAATCTTTTCTAAGATGAATACCTCGAGACTGGATAAAGGGGCAGATCCCTCGGGAAGTATCAAGCATCCTCAACCTAAGAGAAGAGGAAGGTCCCAGAAGCTTACATAGTTGGATGTCCGTTATCAAGAGAAGGGAGAGGGGCAATTGAGAACCGATTGGGATGTCTGGCGACGGTAAACTGGTTTCGACGGTGAGCTATTATATATGTAACTCTAAGCTGTTTGAGTTAAACAGTACACAAAGTTGTTTGTTTTCTAAATCCACACTCTACTATTCATTATTTTTAAATTGCTCAATCACAACTCATAAACCACACGTCAACAATCCGATGCAAAAATCTCACTATTCAAACACAAATTCATGAAAATCAAAGCCCGATGGGATTAGAAACTTACGTCACCAAATAAGAGATGCTGCCGAGGACGAGCAAGATGTTGTCGTCGCAATAGGATATCTAGTTAAGGTCGTCTTTGACAGAATTGGAGATCCGGTCGAGGTTGTCGTTGGCGAAATTGGAGATCCAGTCGAGGTCTTCGTTGACAGAATCGGAGATCCAGTCGAGGTCTTCGTTGACAGAATCGGAGATCCAGTTTGAGACGCAATCGAGGTTGAGCCGGCGTCAAAGGTGAGCACAATCGAGGTTGCCGTCGACGAAATTGGAGATCTAGTCAAGATCTTTGGTGACGGAATCACAGATCCACTCAAGGTCTTCGTTCTTGAACGAATCCCATTAATTCTGTCTCCCCTTAACCTCCCACGTCCCATCGGAATAGTACACCTTACATGTCTCATTCACACACAAACTGCACAAACAAAAAATTTCATCAGTGTTTCCTTCCAATTTTTATTTTATTTTTTATTTCAATTCTACCTGAAACATGATCTGTTCACTTTGTTCAGCCGATCCATCATGTCTTTGTGAGTTATGCAGTAGTTGAAGATGAATAAGGATAACTCTGGGAAAGTACAACTAATTGCGCGCTCGATCTCTTCAAATGTAAGCCTGTCTACACTATTGCATTTCTGGTTGCAGTGTGTAATGAAGTTCTTTGCCAACTCTAGCATTCCTAAGCCGTTGTCTTCATATGTTTTCTTTTCATCCTCTCTCTTCTTGATCACCCTTTTAAAGGCCTCTCTCATTTTCACCGGTAAATCATCTATTTTATCATTTCTGTGAGTATTAGCACAAGCTGCCTTGAAACTGTCTAGCCCATCTTTTTCTTCAATCAAAAACTACCAGAAATAGTAGATTCTCATTAACCTTTGCATCATAAATTGAACAAATGGATGTTCTCCCATATGTTTGAGATATTTCCTGCATTGAATAGTAAAGTATCAAAGTCTACTTTTCTGACATATCTATGCTATAAACTTTTTTAGTTTATGAGTGAATGACTGTATTTTAAATGTTTAAAGAAATTTTGATCTTTAAAAATACCTTTCCAAGTCGCGTCTCAACATTTTAATAAAATGGTCAAGCTCAACGCACTGATAGTCCCCTAATTCATTGTCCAGCTCATGAATGAAGTTTTGCAATTCTTTCTCATTTCCTTGTTCAATGAGATGATACACTTTTATCCTGAAGAAAAAAAAAATATAATTAAATACACATAATTGATATTATATATATACCCTGGGGCCATTATTTTAATCACCTGTATTTTTTTATGCTTTCCTCTGTAAGCCTTTTACCCCAATGCTCTTCCTATTCCATCCTGTTAAACAACATAAAGGGTGGAAGTTAGGTTCAATTTTGTTCAGAGACTTTTGTTTATACCATGAGGATAGTGTACTAGTTATGGGAAGTTAGGTTCATATGGGAACCTTGCATTCTCTAATTGTATACTAGTTATATCAAAATATTAATCTACATGGCTTCATACATATAGTTATATCAAGCATCTGGATATCAAGATGTGAATCTCTGATATATCAAGATGTGAATCTCTGATATATCAAGATATGAAACGTGCTTCCTTCAAGAATTCTTTTTGCAAATTTTGGGGCATTAGAAAGCTACATACACGAATGCGCCAAGAACAAGCCTCGGCAGCACACTTGGCAAAGTTCAAAGTGCTGCGCAATTGCTCCTTGACATCAGGGAACTCCTGATTGTTTTGGTTTAGTTTTCGGATTTGCCCACATGGAGAAGAGGATACATTTTTTTTATTGGTCAGGAGTTCCCTGATGTCAAGGAGCAATTGCGCAGCACTTTGAACTTTGCCAAGTGTGCTGCCGAGGCTTGTTCTTGGCGCATTCGTGTTGTGTAGCTTCCTAATGCCCCAAAATTTGCAAAAAGAATTCTAGAAAGAAGCACGTTTCATATCTTCATATATCAGAGATTCACATCTTGATATCCAGATGCTTGATATAACTATATGTATGAAGCCATGTAAATTCATATTTTGATATAACTAGTACACAATTAGAGAATGCAAGGTTCCCATATGAACCTAACTTCCCATAACTAGTACACTATCCTCATGGTATAAACAAAAGTCTCTGAACAAAATTGAACCTAACTTCCACCCTTTATGTTGTTTAACAGGATGGAATGGGAAGAGCATTGGGGTACAAGGTTTACAGAGGAAAGCATAAAAAAATACAGGTGATTAAAATAATGGCCCCAGGGTATATATATAATATCAATTATGTGTATTTAATTATATTTTTCTTTCTTCAGGATAAAAGTGTATCATCTCATTGAACAAGGAAATGAGAAAGAATTGCAAAACTTCATTCATGAGCTGGACAATGAATTAGGGGACTATCAGTGCGTTGAGCTTGACCATTTTATTAAAATGTTGAGACGCGACTTGGAAAGGTATGTTTAAAGATCAAAATTTCTTTAAACATTTAAAATACAGTCATTCACTCATAAACTAAAAAAGTTTATAGCATAGATATGTCAGAAAAGTAGACTTTGATACTTTACTATTCAATGCAGGAAATATCTCAAACATAGGGAGAACATCCATTTGTTCAATTTATGATGCAAAGGTTAATGAGAATCTACCATTTCTGGTAGTTTTTGATTGAAGAAAAAGATGGGCTAGACAGTTTCAAGGCATCTTGTGCTAATACTCACAGAAATGATAAAATAGAAGATCGGATAGATGATTTACCGGTGAAAATGAGAGAGGCCTTTAAAAGGGTGATCAAGAAGAGAGAGGATGAAAAGAAAACATATGAAGACAACGGCTTAGGAATGCTAGAGTTGGCAAAGAATTTCATTACACACTGCAACCAGAAATGCAATAGTGTAGACAGGCTTACATTTGAAGAGATCAAGCGCGCAATTAGTTGTACTTTCCCAGAGTTATCCTTATTCATCTTCAACTACTGCATAACTCACTAAGACATGATGGATCGGCTGAACAAAGTGAACAGATCATGTTTCAGGTAGAATTGAAATAAAAAATAAAATAAAAATTGGAAGGAAACACTGATGAAATTTTTTGTTTGTGCAGTTTGTGTGTGAATGAGACATGTAAGGTGTGCTATTCCGATGGGACGTGGGAGGTTAAGGGGAGCAGCAAAAGGAGCACAAAGGGGAGACAGAATTAATGGGATTCGTTCAAGAATTAGGAATTAATGGGATTGGTTCAAGGACTTTATTTTCAGAAACATGATGTAAAACGTATAATTTTATCTTACAACATCATGCATTTGCGACTAATTCAACACAAACACTTATGTATCTCTTATGACAACTTGATCCAACAAACGTGTAATACAACAAATCACGAGGGAAGCCAAGATCAAAGAATTCCATATAAGATATAAAAGACCAGATCTACATATATAGGAAATCAGAATCTGATTTCATAACCTTGATTAGAAACACAAGACAGGAAGATAGCTAATCAGACTCTGATTTCATAACCTTGATTAGAAACAGAAGACAGGAAGAAGCCCGAGAACGTTTGGTTCTTGATCTTGGTTGAGCAGGGAAGCAGGAAAGGGGTAAACAGAAACTAGAGAAAACACAGAGCACGATTGTTCTTGATCTTCCTTCAGCAGTGTCGTCGGCTAATAAGCAGCAGAAGCGAGAGAGGGATTGCAATGGAAGAGGGTATTTACAGAAGCGCGTTTGTTCACCAATCAAGATTAGCGGTACTGGAAAGAGGCTGAGTTAATGTCCCCGACTGGTTGCGATAATTTCTGAAAGTGAAAGTGGATGAATGTGAATCGTTCCGTATTTGAATAAATAGAAAACTTCATGCAAGTCCTCTTCTCAACATTTTGTTGCTTATAAGTCCATCTAAATCTTTTTACCCACACAAGTCCATTTTGCTTACTCAAATTATTTCATTTTGACAATTTTACCCCTTATGTTGAGAGATACGAGACTTGTGCCTCTTAGAACGCTCCTCTTTTTCTCACGCAAAAGCTCTCTTAGTCTCTCTCTCTCTCTCACCTCTGACGACGACGCCGGCTCAACATTGACTGCGTCTCCAATTCCATTATGACGACGCCAGCTCAACATTGACTACGTCTCCAATTCCATTAACGACGACAACTCCATTAACGAAGACCTTGAGTGGATCTCTGATTCCGTCACCGAAGATCTTGACTAGATCTCCAATTTTGTCGACGACGACCTCGATTGTGCTCACCTTTGACGACGACGCCGGCTCAACCTCGATTGCATCTCCAATTCCATCGACAAGGAGCTTGACTGGATCTCTGATTCTATCAACGAAGACCTTGACTGGATCTCCAATTTCGCCGACGACGACCTCGACCGGATCTCCAATTCTGTCAAAGACGACCTTAACTAGATATCCTATTGCAACGACAACATCTTGCTCGTCCTCGGCAGCATCTCTTATTTGGTGACGTAAGTTTCTAATCCCATCGGGCTTTGATTTTCATGAATTTGTGTTTGAATAGTGAGATTTTTGCATCGGATTGTTGACATGTGTGGTTTGAGTTGTGATTGAGCAATTTAAAAATAATGAATAGTAGAGTGTGGATTTAGAAAACAAACAACTTTGTGTACTGTTTAACTCAAACTGCTTAGAGTTACATATATAATAACTCAAACAGCTTAGAGAGCAATTGGTTTGTTTTCTATTTGGAAGAGAAAATGGAGTTAGAGATCAATCAGGTTAGGTTTGATTCAATAGCAGAAGTCGTTTCTACCCTCATGTTTCTGCCTCATATGCACCCTAGGTGAAAAACTTAACGGACCCATGGGTACCACAATGAAATGAAAATAAGGGTCCAAGTACCATTTTAACAGTCCTTGAAGAGTTCAGACACCGTTGAAGGAAAAAACCCTTCTATTTAATTCTATGTATTTAAGAGTCTTATTTAATAATGAGCTATATCAGTCTTATGGTATCCTAGGAGTCCAAGGGTTTTATTTGGAGCCTATAAATAGCTTTTTAATGTAATCCAAAGATCAGATTGGAATGAATTAAGAGTTTATCTTATTGAAGGCTTGGCCTTCTATCCTCTCCCTAACCTCCCTCATTCTATTTCTCCCTTATACAGCTAAGAAACTCTTGTTTCTTCGAAAACCCTTCTGTTTTCTTATTCTCTCAACATTCTCTGGCCCACCCAATTCACTCTCTCACCATCTATTGTCCCTCCATGCATCATCTTTCTGTTTAAACCGCTTCATGGTGGATAATTTTTGTAATGATTTCTGAAATTATCAACTGTCTTAAAGATGAAAGTTGGTTTTTCCCTTTACATATATTATATAAGTAAGAACAGAAATAAACTGTACCTAATCAGCTGTTGTCTAACTGGATCTGGTCGCCCTTCAATCAACTTTGGTTCCCCTAACATTTTTAAATGCGCTTCTAATAATACTTCTTGATCTGGTGCTGGTTCCAAGATGACCCCTTGTGATGTCTGGATCACTAGAGGAATGTCAACCTGCAACCGAATTTGACATTCGTATATGGGTACCAACCCAGCATCACCTGACACAATAAAATATATAATTATGTTTCAGTAATAATATAATATCCCTAGAATGCTATCATCACTAGAGTCATATATCACATATCTTCATATATTTATATACAACACTATCTCTATGATCCTATACATATAAATATGGGTAAGCATTCTAATTTAAATGCACTATTGACTACATCTATAACGCATATCACCTTTAAGCAATTAGACACTCAAATGCAATTAGACAAACTCTAAACAAAATCTTGAACTCAAATGCAATTAGACAAACTCTAAGCAAAATCTTGAATTCAAATGCAATTAGACAAAATCTAAGCAAGCTGCATTCCCAACAAAACAAAATCAAACCAAATGATACCGGTTTTCCATTTATGGTTATGTAATCTGAATCCTGTACACAAAACTAAGGTCTGTATACATTACTAAGGCATGTACACAAAATTAAAACCCTGTGGTCCATATGACCTGTTACCCATCAGATTCAAAGGTGAAAAATGATATCAAACTGCATCACATTCAGAACTGTGTCAGTTTGAGTGTTTGACTGCCTTTCACTGATTCAAATGGTAACACAGCGAACCCAGGAAGTAAAGACAACAAACACATTTTCAAACTAGCGCAACCTTAAATTTGGATCAAAACCACAAACTACGATCCATTAACCATGTTTAACAGTCGGTGACGTGAGACACATGAATCAAGGTAAAAACAATAAGAAATATGGAGCTTCTGCAACCAAGAACCAAAATGAGTATCGATAATGAGAAAGAAAATTAGGGGTGTACAATGGGGCTGGTTGTAGTGTATTGGGGGAAAAGGGCTAACTACTGACAAATTATACAACAGCTAAAGTGAACCAAACTAGCCAACCACATCAAAAGTGTGAAGAGAACACATAAGAAATGGACCATCACAAGGAGCAAACTAAAAATATTAAGGTTACTATTAACTTAAAAGCCAGACGCATTATTAATGTCAATTTTGAACTAATCATTATATAGCAAAGAATCATTAGGCCATTCCCATCTACAAATTGATTAAACCATCAATCAATCACAATCACATATATGAAGAACAAAGGCATCCAAGATCACCATCATATATGAAGAACAAAGGCATCCAAGATCATGCAAGGCATCCAACATTATAAAATTCCGAACATCAAAACCATTTAACTAATAGCAGAGTATATTAATGTGTATAAAATCATCCATCAAACCACAGAGCATAATCCACATCCTGCTCAAAAGACCGACCCAAATATCACCAACTTAAAATTCCAAAGATAATAATCAAACCCCACTCAAATTCATAACCATTCTTGCTTTTTGAAACAAAAGATGCTGACCCACAAAGCAACCCACAAACCAAGCGTAGGGAAAACCCATACTTGAAAAGGGGAGCCAACATTCATAGAACCCCGGACTCTAAAACGACACAGCAGATAGTAAAAATAGACCGAAATTTTAGAAATGAACATATTACCCACAGAGACAGATTTAACTCTTTTAGGGCACTCCCTTGCAAAATGACCAGATTCACCACACTTATAGCAGCCGCCAGAAGCACCGCCGCCTCCACCGCCACCAGAGTACCTCCCACCGCCTCCGTAGCCACCTCCGGATCCCCTTCCCTGGACGGGACCCACCTCCGGACCGGTGACATCAACGGCCTTGGCGTGGCCGTCGTTGTCGGTCTTGATCTGGAACTCGACGGACTCGCCGTCGCCGAGAGTGAAGCCTTCGGTTCGGATCGAAGACCGGTGGACGAAGAGATCTTTGCCGCCGTTCTCCGGGGTGATGAAGCCGAACCCCCTTCTCGTCATTGAACCACTTCACCTTTCCGGTCAACCGGTCACTCATCCTCACAGCCCTTTTGAAAAATCTGAAACCCTAAACGAAAAAGAACAAGACCCACATCCCCTCACCGATTCCAATCTATCCCCTCTCTCTCTCTCTCTCTCTCTCTCTAAAGCACAGTGTGCCTATTTTGTTATTTGGCTGAAATTCTCTGAAAAGGGGTCTGGCTGCCACGTCAGCCCCAGCTGAGGGTCCCCTAGAAAAAAAAACGTTCGGTTCTATGAGAAGATGATATTATTACGGATCAAGATCCGAAGTCCATCCTTATTTGTTCTCAGCTTTTAATCACAGCTGTCCACACGATATCTAGAGGCCAGAGTTATGGCACCTCAGCAAAAAAATTATTAAATACCCATTAATCGTCAACATCAAGGCAAACGTCGTTAATAGAATACTACATTACCCAAACGTCACCATCTCTAATCTCTTTCTCTCATAGTCTCATTCTTTCACTCATTGTTTCTCATTCATGTCTTACGGGTATGTACATATCATAGCTACTGATTCGAATTGAAGGTTTACCAATTTTCTTTCCAGATCATCTCTCTCTCTCTCTCTCAAACTATCAACAAGACCCAGGTGGTATTTCTTCTCTCAATTAAGTTGGGGATAAATGAACTCTTTCAAGTTTCGAGTGGTAGGGAGATTACTTTTGTGAGATGTGACTCTTGTTAATCTGGGTCTGTTTGATTTGGAGGGTGAAGGTCTCGTTGCTAACAGGTTATTGTTAGTGTTCTATGCTCAGATTATCGTGGATATTGGGCATTGTTGAGGAAAGCTAAGGTTCAGTACTATACCCGTTTTGCTTTAGTATATGTATATAGATGAACAATATATTTTCTGAACCTTAGCTTTCCTCTCTCTCTCTCTCTCTCTCCTCTGCAACCAGCAAATTAAGGAGGTGGTCGATTTTCAATAAACCCTTCTTCTCTCATCTTCCGTCCAAACACGAGCAAAGGAGGAAGAAGATGAATCGTGTTTTGTTCAAGGTCTGTGCGTTATATAGATAATCTTGACACATTGCATTATTTGTCATCTCCTTATATTAAAGTTGGTAGCATAATGTTTTCATCTCGGAGGTTTTTGTGAGGCGTGTGCCTTAACATGTCTGTCTTTTCAGTTGTTGTTGTTGTTGTTGTTTTATTTAGGCTTTGTGTGGTTTGAGTTTCGATTCTGGGTTTTGATACATTGCCTATGTCTTCTTCAGAGATGAGAGTTAATAGCTGTGTTCACAGAGTCGATTATGGTAATCTGTTTGTCCTTATTAATTTCTGGGCTTTGTTTCGGTTCAACCTTGATTCTGGTTTTGATACCTTCTTTCTTTTGGAGATGGTGATAATTACAGTTCAGTTGTTGGAACTGTGGTGAAGAGGACGTGCAAAGGTTTTGGGCTGTGTTAGTTTTTACAGTATGTAAATTTGGTATCTAGCTCATTTGTGTATTTTTTTTGTTTGTTCTTGGAATGTGGCTTCCTGCTAAGATTTTGGATTTGGAGCAATAATTTGGAAAAAAAAAAAAAAAAAGAAAGTAAACAAGTTGAACCGGTTGTGTTGTTCGTAGGTCTTATTATTGCGTGTCACTTATAAGTGCTACAAGTAACTGAGCCAATCTTTGGCTTGCTTCTGTTATATGTAGTAGTCTCTCTGTGAACCTCTTTCAGATGTTTTGTATTCTTGGAAGTTCATGTTTCAGTTGTTTGTTTCTTGGAAAGTAAATATGCTTTGTTTGTCTTTTTAAATGATGATGTCTGATTATGGTTATGATTCACTCTACAAATCTATAGTTGATGATCAGGGTTGTGTAACTGTGGGTTTTAGTATGGTTGTTGTGCATAGGACCTAGGTGTTATGAATTAGAATAATATGTTTAAAGAATGGTATGCAGATATGGAGCATCAATACTTGGAATAATATCACTAATCTAAAATACAGGTTATTCTAGATCAATCGAAGAGGAGATTGGAAGGAGTGGAATAATGAAAGGCTTGCATGGAGCATGAATGTAGATGTCTGGTCTGATTTACTACTGAATTGAGAAGCAAATATGATAAAAAAAAAAAATGATAGTACTACAGAAGTATAGGGTATTCACTGGTGTTAATATTACTACAGAAGTGGATTTTGTGGATTGTTGAAATTAGCTGGTGTTAAAAGTTATGAATAACATGTATGTGCACTACTTAAGATTAATCTTAATGATAATGGAATCTACGTAGTAGTAAAAGACATGCATGAAGGAAGAACATAGATCACCAATCCAATTGATTATTGTATGTAGTAACAAGCATAGATTATACAAGAATCATAATGTAGTCAAAGCATAATTAAGTTAGTCGATATTCGGGGTTATTTGGAGCCTAAGCAACAGGTTTAGATAACGTCAATTCAGTTAGGATTTAATGAAGCGATGGCTAAATACTTGGTATGTAATTTTTATTTTAGTTATGAATTTCTCTAAATACATATGAGGATTATTTGTTATGTTTAGAATTCTAAAGAAAAATATGCCGCAGCAGGACGCCGGACGGGCGTTGTCTAGTGTAAACAATTCTATTTTCTGCGTTCCTAAGACAGTGATGGGACATTATGACACTATACTAGAACCAGAAACATAACAACATAACATAAATAGATACACGAGTATGCAGGCTTCTTATGCTGACAGGAATATGCAGCCATTTATGTTGAGTGTGAATTCTATTTTTGATATACATGAATATGCAGCTCCTTTTTTTTGGTCGATATGCGGTCATAAGCTGGTGCAGAAGGTTCAAAGGTTGTTCTGCGACTTGAAGGATCGAGGAGGAATGAAGTAGGGTTGCTGTTGGAAGACTTCTTATTTTCAGTGTGGAACAATTTTGATTTTTTTTGTAATAACTTTAATCCAATGGTTTTATTAACAATTCAAACTCCAGTTTGTATCGACTTAAATATTCTGAATCAGGATTATAAATCCTTCCAAGTCTGATGGTAATGATTCTATTATATGACTGAACGATTCTATTAAATGACTGATTTTGAAAGATTTTTGGAGGGTTTGCTATTTTATAAATAGTGAACTGTATCTGAAATCCAACCTCTAAAGATGATATTTTGTGCTTCTTTCATTTTTCTCTCCTACTGTTAATAAATGTCTTTTGTTTTGTTTTTTTTTTGTTTTTTCTAGTTCAAAGCTTTAGGGCTCTGCATTAAAGGTTTCCTTTAGCTTGATGTTCACTCAGACACTCGCTAAGAGTCGGTGGGGCTGGAAGGGTTGGGCAAATCGTAGTTTTACAACGTCTAAAATTTCAGAATATCACGAAGGTTTGAGCAAATCATAGACTTTAGGATGGGTTTATGGGCAATTGGCCTAATCTATTCTATGGTACTCCCACAATTTAGCAAGCATGGGTTCACATTTTGAACATTGTGAAGCCATTTGCTCTGAGGTGGTGACTGATGAACAAGACTGGGGGTGTTAGTGTTTGGCGTTAACTGCATGGTGGGTTCCAACTTCCAAATTCAACACTCGCTTGTCTTGTGTAGAGTCAGATCAAACTATCACTTTCTGCAATTATTTTCAGGTCGCTGATGGGGTCGTCTTCTTCATTTTCAACTTGGAACTTAAGGCAACGACAGCGACGAGTACTGTGCCATAGCCATAGCCCATAGGCTTTAACCACAACCATGGGATCGAAGAAAACGAAAGCAACAAGTCTCTATCCAAGCATGATCATGGTGGCCACCTCAGACGGAGATTCGATGGAGACCCTCACTGTTTTGTTCAGAACTTCAGATTACTATCAATTTGTTACCCCCTTTTAGGGTTCATCGTCTTTCTATTTACTTCTACAGACTTCTATACTGTGAGTCTGTGACAGTAGATTTCGAGCAGCTAGCTAGCTAGCATTACGTCAACTTTGTCTTCAGTGGGATAGCAATAAGCTTTTCGAGTGTAATGTTCCTGATGCTGAGGACTACTGGTGTACTCCTAGTGCTACGTAGTGCTTCCTTTTTCTTCTACAGGTTGGTGTAGTGTTTATCCTACTCAACCTGATTCCCGGGAACAAACCCTAGCTGGCTAGCAAGCTAGTACTCATCCAAATAAGTTGGATTAGGCGTCATCCTTGATCATTATATGAAGACAGAGAAGTACACCTCATTCTAGCTATGATCGAGTATGTATGTTAATTGTAATATGATAACTGGATCATAAACAAAGACAGAGAGAATAATGCGTTGTGGTTTATCTATATATATAAGCACTAAGTGTCACGCCCCGACTTTTAAATTTTACCTTAATTACTAGCATTGTGGTGATAAGAATTTTACCGTCTTCGTTATTGAATTTTTAGCCCTAAAGTCCCTAGAGGTGTATTGAGAGACGAATATTTCGAAAGAATTATTCGAAGGAAGAAAATGTGACGACGGTAAAAATGGTAAATTTTAGCTAGTAAAAAGTAATTTTTATTAGGGTATTATTTTGGGGTGTTGAACTTTTGGAGTTTGGGTTAAATATGGTGTTGGATCGGCTGGGCCGAGCCCAACCCATTTCTTCCTCTTTTCTTTCTCTCTTTTCCTCCCGGTTTTCTCCTCCCCCGAGCCTTCACTGCCGACAGTTTTTCCGGCCGCCCGTTCGCCGCCGTCCGGCCGCCCCAGACCGCCGCACCGGTCTCAAACGATCGGTCTCCAACCCAGCTACAATTCTAGACCGGTGGCAGCCTCCCTAGCGCCGCCGTGAAGGAGGAATCGACGCCGAAAGCCCCGACTGCCGGAAGCTTCTTTTCGCCGGAACTCCTTCCTCCGGCCGCCATATCCGGCGAGCCTTGGCTCAAAAGAAAGCCCTCCTCCCGTGCTTCAATCCCTCCAAAGGGCTCCCTCCATCTTGAGCTAGGTAAGGAGAAATCGGTATTTGAAATTCTAGGGCTTTAATGTGAGTTTGTGTTCGATTGACATGGTTAGGCTTAGAATTGGAGTTTGTGGTAGTTAGGAATGTTGTAGAGGAGGTTGAGAGGAAGGTGCTGGCAAATTTTGGTAACATTTGCAGGTCGCCGGAGTTGGTCGCCGGCCGCCGCCGAGAAAATGTTTTTGGTGGAGAATATTATGAGGAGTTTATTGGAATAAGTTTTAGAATTTTTGGAGGAGTTTTGGATAGGTTTTGGAATTTGTTAAGTTTGGTATTTTTGGCGGATTAATAAGTAAAAAATCCGGCCATTGGATTATTTTTGTGATTGGGACGTTGGAAGGTGATTTTGAGGATGTCGGTATTTATGGAGATTTATGGTTGACAGTGAAGTTAAGATTTAGGACGATAGGCATGGTTGAGCGCGGGAAGCTCATATTTAATTATGCCTATTTTCTTTGAACGTTGGGATATGTATTGGAACAGGACACGAGGAGGCTCGAGCAGAGGAGACCTCCGACTGACGTCAGGCTTAGGCCTAAGTTGTGAGTGGACCTTTGTTTTTAAATAATGTTTTATTGTTGAATATTTTCCTTTGTTGGAATTTATCCTGAATTGAGAATTTCAGTGATTTTACTCATTTTATTTAACGTTTATGAGTATAGTATGTATATGAGAGAACGCTAGCTAGCAATACGTGCTCCCCTCATAATGAGGAAAAATGTCATTATGAGGTGACGTGAGCGTTAGAATCCAGCGTCCTAGCCCTGTATGACTTTCTACTTTCCGAGTTCATTATATGTTTTTAGATTCATTCATAGAATTCGTACAGGGAGTGAACACGTATAAATACCACCCGGTCCCCCCCCTATACTGAGGAAAAATGTCACTATGGGGTGACGTGCGCGTTAGACGCGAGCGTCCCAGCCTGGTATGACTATCTACCTTCAAGCTTATTCATAGATAGCATACATGGAGTAGACGAGTGTGAATACATACTGATATAATTATATAATTTAGCCTGAGAGGCTGTATTGTTTAAGATTTGGAGACTAGCCAGAACTAGTCGTGTCCTTGATAGTTTTTCTTGGGGAAATATTATTGCTTGTCGGAATTATTTTGTTCACTCACCCTGACGTGATTAAATATTTTCCCCTGGGCTTTTCCTTCGTTTTTAATTCCCCAGTCTGCAGAGTTCGGGTGGGGTCTAGAAGGAGGCGCCGAGGCATAGTCACCCACATTTTCACTACTGTTCGCCAGTAGGTCATTTGTTTAAACCCATTAGGAGTTCTATCAGCTTCCGTTGTCTTTCTTGTAGTAGCTCTGAATATTTTCGGAAAAATAATTGTGTATTATTTTATTCAGTTATTTGGATTAAAGTGAAGATTAATATTTTGGTTCAGAGGGTGTTCTATATTTTTCCGGGTTAGGGTTGTCCATTTTCAAGGGAGGTTTGCCGAGTCCTTTGGTAAATTTTCCTTGGAGGTGGTCCCCGTAGGACTTACCTCGGGTTTCAAGGTAAAATTCGGGGTGGGTCTTGACACTAAGAACCCTAATCTTCCAACTCTAACGAATAAAATCTCTTTCTTGCGAGTTCGTTCAGTGGTAAGACATTTCTCTGATTCTTTCTCTCTTCTCTCATCAATAGATGTAGAATGTGAAAGGCATGGAATTTGACATCAGTGCTGCTCAGCAACTCAAATGGTAGGGTCTATTATGAGCTGGAAAACTTTTGCATATTTGGTTATCAATTATCAATGTGTGGTGGACTATGCAGATTCAATTATAAATGACAAGTTCATGAAAGTAAAGCTGGCTGCCTAGTTTTGGATCACTGAGTGATAAGCCAAATACTTTGCAGTCTTTACCCTTTATATCTACATCATATCTTGACCAGTCTTGGTGAAACACCATTTAGGCAAGATGGTGACTAGATGATCCCAGCACTTTCTGTACTGTGCTTTCCCCACATTGTTATAATTACTACAATATCAAGAACAATGTACATCATGTTTAATCTGGAAAATAACCAACTGTTAATTACTTGAAGGGTTTTTACTGATGTGATGCTGTCAAACTCATATATAGTTTGAGAAACTAGCTTGGGGTGATTTCACTGAAGCATTAAACAAGGAATAAGTGAAAATTAACATCAGATTTTCAAAAGAGATTCACCAATCAAGGTCAAAGATTTGATTTTGAAGTGGTTCAAACTTCAAACAATTGAACTGAGACAAGAAAAATGGGTGAATCACTGAATCTGCCTCCTTCTCCAGGGAAATTCAGAATTGTAATTAACAATTTATGCTTGGAACTTGAAAGATACATAAAGCTACACCCCAAAATTAATCTTAATTAGTGGTTGAACTAGTTGCTTGTTAAATAATTAATCAATCCACTGTACAATTTTGTAATAGAGGTAGCTAGTTTTGTGGATGTGCAGGTAGGTGGGAAAGCTGAGTCAGACAAGCAAGCATGTTCCATGTAGTAATCAAGTGGATGTCTATTGGGCATCAGCACCAACTCACCACAAACTATATATTAGATACCATTGACATTGGTTTTGACATGCTTTATTCTCACTAAACTTCACTATAATGCATACCATAAGCACTAAGGCAATCAAGCACTCACTAATGAAGTCCTTTCAACTCACTTTAACCTCCCTCATAAGACTGAGATTTGACTGGTGAAAAGATTGTCATACACTTACACCTTTAGTACTTGATTACTTTCAAGGTATGGTTTTTTAAATTCACCACTTTGTGCCATATCATGAATTCATGATCTGCATACGAAAGGGGAAGCACTAATACATGTTGAGTTCAATATATACCATATTGGTATCACCACTTTGAACTTTAAACTATAATATAGATAAACATGAAAACATTTACAAGTACCTCTCTCAAAAATCTCATTTAGGAGAGTCAAATTTCAATTTCAGTTATGTCAAAGAATAACACAATCAATACTTTACCCAAAAAAGAAGAAGAACATGTATTTTGCCTTAACTTGAGAAGGGTCATCGGTTTGTATTGGATTTGTATTTCATAACTATCAATTAAGAAAATTTAACACTAACTATGCATTTTCCGAAAATGGAGAAGGGTGAATTGATCCTTCAGCTATGCCATCCTCCCGTCATCGAGCTTTTCACTGTGAGGCAGGATCATTCCTCGCGCAGAAGAAAGTAAAATCAAAACAGGTTAAATGATGAATAACAAAATGAGATCCTAGTAGAAGCTCACGGAATTATCCGATATCCCACGTCTTTGATTCTCTTTTATATGCTTTGTTAATATTCTACCTTTTTATTATCAAGTTTGAGATCCCAGTAGAGAATGACAAGAGCAAAAGAAATAAAATCGAGGAGGAGAGGAGTGAGGCATCACTTTGGCAGGGATGACACATGAAGCACGTGCGCTCTGGAGGATTATTTCACGAGTTTAGGCTGCCCTAGCTCCCCGTGATATTTTATTTTGTTATCTGCCTACTTCTTAATAAATTCCCACAGAACAAAATGAGAAAAATAAATTGTAGCTTAAGAAAATATCTTTCTTTTCATTTGGCAACTTATTTGGGGCTTGATGCAATATTACATCTTTAACTAAATAGATATTGCATTTTTGCCCCTGCATTATGCTTATGCGACACTATGTCTTGTCAATTTTGTTTCGCATTCACTCTATTAATTTGGTTGAACCATTTAAATTTTTCATAAACTTCATTTTGTTTTATCATTGTGATTTCTTATGACGTCATGCATACACAAGACATGACATGAGTAAAACACGAATCGGAGAATTGTCTTCTCAAAAAAGAAAAAGACGTTCGATATATAATAATTTCATCAATGTTAATGTGATTGTAACATTTTGTTTATTTAATTTCTTAAAAAGCACTGTTGCTCGTTACAATTGCAAAAGTACCGAGCAATTGTAACGAGCAACGAATCTACATACCATTTCCACTTCTCTCAAACGACCCCGGAGTCTAGTCTCTTCTTATCTACTTCTTCTCTCCTCCACAACCCACAAAGAGAGAAAGTGTCAAAGCAAGGTCCAAATACTCGAAAAGCGAGGGTCACTTTCGATATACACCCAAAGCAGAGGTCCTTATAGTGAAATACACAACTCTTCTTTTGGCCTTATCACACTAAATATCACAATCCTTATGATACCCCCCTAATTGATGTGTCAATTGTCCCATTAATAGTACATTCCCCTATCATCACACCACTCACTTATCTTTGATAAGTCCCCCCTTCCACTTAGTGCACTATCCATTATAACCAAAATGGTTAAAAACCCAAAATTCCAAATCTCTCACTTATCCGGAAAATAAAATAAAAATAATACCAATAATCACAAATATCGGAAAAAAGAAAGAAAGAAAGCACGTGGGAGCGTTACTATATATATACAAGCTCCCCCTTCTCCTCCTTCAGTAGCTGGCTCTGTTTTTCTCTCTCTTTCTCTGATCACTCACTCGCTCTTCCTCTGAGGGTTTCGAATTTCCATGATTAAATTCACACTCACATTCTCTTCTTCTGTGCCCTAGCAGAGCTTCTTCTTCAAGTTTCCGAGAAGCAATCGCGAACTAGAAAAAGAAGGTGAGATTATTTGAAGTTTGAACCATTAGTCTCCGGCGCGGCGGTGGCGGAGAGCGGTGAGACGGAGAGAGAGGTGCGCTGTATGTCATTAGATTGCAGAGAGCGCTACAGTAGTGGTGGTGAAATTATTGGCGCGCTCGCGAACCCCTTGCAATGGCCTCAGCTTCGCAAAAAGCGACGCCTTCTTCATGTTGCGGCGACGCCGCTTCTTCCGTTGCTCGCGAGGCCGCGGCGCCTCCATCGAACACCGTCGTTTCGGCCGCCGTGGCGAAGGATTGGACCGGCTCGGTGACCGAGGATCGCCGCGACGATCAGCGCGTGGCTCCCAAGAAGATCGCCATGGCGTCCTTGGTTTCCGAACCTTCCGCCAAGAATGCCTCCGCCGCAGGTACTGCCTTTCATTTTCTTTTTGGTGTTAATACTCGTTGTTTAGGCGATTCTGTATGTGTGATTGGAATCGTTTTGAAATTCTGATTGATTTTCTGTGATTTTTGTGAGATTCTTGATGCGTTTTGGCTATATCTGGATGAGAATAAGGGAATGAGTGATTAGTGCAACTTAATCTAGATTAGAGCTTAGAATAATATGAAGCATTCGAAAAGTTTTGGTTTTCGGTGAGCTACTTTGTCAGAATATCTTAGCTGGACTTGAATTGTTACGTACTTTACTCCTAAAGTTACATGCATATCATTCTGGAATTCCTGATGTAGAGTTGAGCACTGTCGCATTCGACATTAATCATCTGAAGCCTGATTTTGTTTCAAGTACTTTTTGATACAGTGTTTTCTGTTGTTCCATTTGGTCGGTGAATTGAGTGTTTTCCTTTCCTCATGTAGGCATCCCGATCATGGTTAGGCCTCAATCAAGGCACCCCTTGGAACCTTTATCTCCTGCCGAAATATCTGTGGCAGTGGCGACTGTCAGGGCGGCTGGTGCAACACCTGAGGTTGTTAATTCCACTGTTGACTTGTTTATTATGTTATGTGGTTGAGATTTTTGGCTAAACAGTAACTTTATTTACAGGTTAGAGATAGTATGCGTTTTTTTGAAGTGGTTCTACTAGAACCAGATAAGCATGTTGTTGCATTAGCAGATGCCTACTTCTTCCCTCCTTTCCAACCCACATTACTGCCGAGAACCAAAGGTGGACCTATAATTCCCAGTAAGCTTCCTCCGAGGCGAGCTAGACTTGTTGTTTACAACAAGACGTCAAATGAGACAAGCACATGGATTGTTGAGCTGTCAGAAGTGCATGCAGCTACTCGTGGTGGACATCATAGAGGAAAAGTAATATCATCACAAGTTATCCCTGATGTTCAGCCTCCAATGGTATTTTTGCCTTCCTTTTTTTTTTTTTTTTGGATTTTAACTTGTTATCTTCCCTTTTAATTATGTTAATTGGAAGTACTGCTTGGTGCTACTCACTAATTTGGAGTTTAGACTTTCTGCTGAAAAACACAAGGAGTGATAGAATCACAGAATGGATTGATCTAGTTTACATTTATTTTTCAAAACAATAATCATGCATGTCGTGTAATTTTCCCAAACTGCCTGTTGACATTTGCTGAAAGGATACAATATATGATGGATTTGTGTCCATGAATTATTTTTTCTTTAAAAAAAAATCATTGTCTTGGGACTTCAGGATGCAGTGGAATATGCTGAATGTGAAGCTGTTGTGAAAGACTTTCCTCCATTTGGAGAGGCTATGAAGAAGAGGGGCATTGAAGATATGGACCTCGTGATGGTTGATGCCTGGTATTTAATCTAAACTGCTCCTGTAAAAGTGTAAAGATAGAATGTTAGCAGGTTAACAATCATGCTGTGTACTTTATACTGCAGGTGTGTTGGTTACCATAGTGAGGCTGATGCTCCAAGCAAAAGGCTTGCTAAACCACTGATATTCTGTAGAACTGAGAGTGACTGCCCAATGGAAAATGGTTATGCGCGCCCTGTTGAGGGAATCCATATACTTGTTGATATGCAGAGCATGGTGGTGTTAGAGTTTGAAGACCGTAAGCTTGTACCCTTACCTCCAGCCGATCCATTGAGGAACTATACTTCTGGTGAAACAAGAGGTGGTGTTGATCGAAGTGATGTGAAGCCATTAAAAATTGTTCAGGCTGAAGGTCCAAGCTTTCGTGTGGATGGATACTTTGTGGAGTGGCAGAAGGTAAATTTTGAATCCATGTCTGAAATCATCTTCTTGTTTACTAAATTTTGAAAACTAACTCCATGTTCTGTTTGGCAGTGGAACTTCCGTGTTGGGTTCACTCCCAGGGAGGGGCTAGTTATATATTCAATTGCATATGATGATGGTAGTAGGGGGCGAAGGCCTGTAGCCCATAGGTTGAGTTTTGTGGAAATGGTGGTGCCATATGGAGATCCCAATGATCCACATTACAGAAAAAATGCTTTCGACGCTGGGGAAGATGGCCTTGGTAAAAATGCACATTCTCTAAAGAAGGTATGTCCAATTCATGACTCAGGTTATTTGATGTTTTCCTTTTTAAGTTATTGCATTTTCTTAACTCAATCTTTGCTTGGCTGAAATCAAACGACTGTATTAACAGGGGTGTGACTGTTTGGGCTATATCAAATACTTTGATGCCCATTTTACAAACTTTACTGGAGGTGTTGAAACAATTGAGAATTGTGTATGTTTGCATGAAGAGGACCATGGAATGTTGTGGAAGCACCAGGACTGGAGAACAGGCTTAGCAGAAGTGCGCAGGTCAAGAAGGCTGACAGTGTCTTTTATATGTACTGTGGCTAATTATGAATACGGATTCTTCTGGCACTTTTATCAGGCAAGTTTTAACACCATATATATGAATAGCTTGTGTACTCATATTTAAGTAATTATTAAACTTTGAACTGGAAGGCTAAAGAAAATTTATATTGGATTAGCTTAGGTTTCCTATTATCGTCTGTGTGATTCTTCGTCTCTTATATGTATGACTTAGGATGCTGTGAGGTAGTAGAAGAAGTATCTGCCAACCTAACACGAACATTTAATTGCTTTGCTTTGCTTTGAATTTTTACTTGATTATCTTTTATTAGTTTATGTGTCTGCTTTTCCATCATCTTCTCTAGCTTACCAGTAAAGGCAATTTCAGCTATGATAACATGAATGTCAATCTAATGCAGGATGGAAAGATTGAAGCTGAAGTTAAACTCACTGGAATACTCAGCTTAGGAGCACTTCAGCCTGGAGAAGTTCGAAAATATGGTACTGTTATTGCACCAGGGTTATATGCACCAGTTCATCAGCACTTTTTTGTTGCTCGTATGGATATGGCTGTTGATTGCAAACCTGGGGAAGCATACAATCAGGTATGATCAAGTATTGTGCCTCTAGACTTGAGAGTTTTGTTTTTCAACGTTTTACATAGGTAGTTATTCTGAAATGTGTTCCCAATAATTTATTGGCAAAAGCATAAAGAAACTCTCACATTCAAGTGTTATAAACAAAATTTCTTTTCTGCTGTTACATAAGTCATTAAGTCAATATTTTGCATCTACTTATATATTGCAGGTAGTGGAGCTAGATGTTAAAGTTGAAAAACCTGGAGAGAATAATGTCCACAGCAATGCATTTTATGCTGAAGAAAGACTACTTAGAACTGAATTGGAGGCAATGCGAGACTGTAATCCCTTGTCTGCCCGGCATTGGATTGTAAGGCATCCTTGATTCCTTGCCATAACTTTTCGGTCTCCCATAATAGTTCTTAACTTAGATTGTTATAACTGAGTACTATCTTCTTATGGTCCAGGTAAGGAATACACGGACTGTTAACAGGACCGGACAGTTAACAGGCTACAAGCTTGTACCTGGTTCAAATTGCCTGCCATTAGCTGGTCCTGAGGCCAAGTTTTTGAGAAGAGCTGCCTTCTTGAAACATAATCTTTGGGTTACACCATATTCACGTGATGAGATGTTTCCTGGAGGAGAATTTCCCAATCAAAACCCACGGGTGGGTGAAGGATTGGCTACATGGGTTAAGAAGAATCGATCTCTTGAAGAAACTGATATTGTCCTTTGGTTGGTTTCTCTAGTGCTTTGTCTTGTGTTTTCCCTTTACTTCATAATAGTTTGCCATCTTGCTTTTACATAAACCGATCAAGCTCAGATTCTAACAAGAACGGTGATAATTGCAGGTACGTATTTGGGATAACTCACATTCCTCGGTTAGAAGACTGGCCTGTCATGCCAGTGGAGCACATTGGCTTTGTGCTCATGGTAATTACTGGGTTCAATCTCTAATGCATCCTTTATCATCATTTCCATGTTCTGATGCTTGGACACGATTAATGTCGCAAAGTGGCATTTTGGCCTATACACAAGAGTAGCCTATCAGTATATTAAGATTAATCATGAAATTGCCTTCGTTTAGACATGAAACTTTAACTGAACCACATTATTTATTGCTCTGTGTCTCTGATTAGACTTTTAACGTTTGTGAATGCAGCCTCATGGATTCTTCAACTGCTGTCCTGCAGTGGATGTTCCGCCTAGTGCCTGTGAATCGGAAGTCAAAGATGATGTCAAAGACAATGGGGTAGCCAAACCAATTCAGAATGGGTTGATGGCAAAGCTTTGAAGAGATGCTCTGTTGGTCTGTTAAATTTCAATCAAAGAAGGAGAGAAGTTCTTGGGATGAATCTGCTATTTTGTCTTCAATTTCAATATCAAGCTTCTAAGAACGCAGATTCTTGTTAATGTTGCTCAAGCATATAAAAATGGAACTTTTGTCCTTTTTGTACTTCCAAAAACCTAGAGTGTGCTTTCTTGTATTAGAAGAGAATATATTGAAGGAAATGTTTAAATTCAAGCTCACAGTCTTTGACTGTCAGAGTATAAGAACTAGAAAGCAGGAGAATTATAGAGAGTATTGGAGCTGAACTCTATTGATATAATTGACTGAAATGAAAACTCATACAAAAACAAATTAAGCACAAATTCTGGAATGGCTAGTTACTAACAAACCCTAACAATAAGTGATTCCTAATGACTTGGTAAATCAACAAACTCCCGGTAGACTACTAATCCAAATAAACTAAAACACTAACATTGACCCCTTTTTGAAATGTTAACATTTCCTCATGCAGCTCCCGTTTCGCCTCGCAATCTGAGGAAGCAAGAGAAATAGTCATTGTGGTTAGAACTTTATTGCACTTCAACAAATTGTAACTGATTTCGATATCCCTGGAAAGAAATGGAAATCGTCATAAGGTTTGACGGCAAACAACTAGGCACGAACTCAGATGGAGTGTTGGTTTCATCTCCACAATTTGTTGCTGGAAACGATTTCTAAATCAAGATCTTCAAGATGAGGTGCTCTCTTGAGAAACTCTTATCAACTTTATTACATATGCCTCCCAGTAGCTTCAGTTGCTTCAAATGGTTGAAGGCGGGTAGGTGGCATTCCAAAACAGTAGCAGCTTCAAGAGACAAATATTGTACAACGCAAAGTTCTGCCGGTAACCTAGATGCAAGGTCGACATCTTCATAGTTGAAATTTGAAAAAGATTTTGGCTGTGATTATGGGTTTTGCATTCTCAAAAGAATAAGGTGACAAGCTTTGCTCGTAGACATCAACGTATTCTTTTTTGGATTAATTACAAAAAAACCCTCCCGAACTATAGGGTCGCTTTTAATTTTATACATAATTATTAAAATCTTGCATTTTCATACCTCAATATTTGTCCGTTAGACAATTTCATACCTGGTTATCAGTTCCGTTAAAAAAAAAGCAGTTAACTGCTGACATGGGCTTTTATGAATTAAGGAGCAAAAGTATGTAATTCAATTCACTGATGCTATGATTCCTATCTATTGCTTCTGCTTCTGTTTTATCCTATGATGCCTTCCAAATCCATTTCTCCTCATGGTCTATTGTATCAATCTTTCTTTTGCACTATGGACGGAGGTGAAAGCACCACAAAAGAGCAAAGAAGCAAACATATAGATCCTACAAAAAGGATTAAGACATGTAGATCTTATTCAGACAACGCATATTATAGCCAGGATGAGCGCTTTTGAGTTTTGACACGGGTCGTAAAAAATAGTTATGCGATCCATGATATTTTCTTAACGATCTTCTTGTCTAATTTAGACATTGAACGGTATCAATGCATTAAAATAATTGGTATCAACTATCAAGGTGACAACAAGGTGTAACTACACATGTGAATCTAAAAGAATAACACACGATTAAATTACGGTCTATGACGTCAAAGTTCAACAGATTTCTTATCCGATCTTGACGCTTCACTATAACGTCTATAAAAGAATCAAATTAAATCCCTTTAAACAGGCTAATCATTACTACGTATGTAACGTATCTAAAAGAATACCACACAATTAGATACTTAGATTCTAACATTTATTAGCATTCCTGTGTTTGCTCTTCTCAACCGAACAACCTAACAACCTTGTAGGATCGAATCTATGCCTAAATTTGTTAATCATAATCTAACCCCTAAAAACAGAAGTCCCCACCACACTGGGTGGCGTGGCGTGCCCTCCTTTACTCTCCTCCTCCCACAAAATCTAATGTGCCGCCGGCACACACTGCTCCCCCACTCACACAGTTTCTGCTGCTTCTAGATTTTCTTGGCTCCTCTTCGAAATGGCCGCCACCGCCACCCCAACCCAGGAAAATGACGGAAAGACCCTCCAAGAGGAGCTCTCCCTCCCTATCCTCCTCGCGGATCGGGTCCTCAAATCGGCCCACGAGGCCGAGTCCTCCAAACCCGAATGCTCCGACCTGGCCCAACAAGTAGACCGCCTCTCCAACATGCTCCGCTCCGCCGTCCGCATCGCCGCCGCCTCCCCCTCCCTCTACGAGCGCCCCGTCCGCCGCATCGCCGCTGACGTAACCAAGAACCTCGACCGCGCCCTAACCCTAGTCCGCAAGTGCCGCCACAGCGGCGTCCTCCGCCAGGTCTTCTCCATCACCACCGCCGCCGACTTCCGCAAAGTCTCCAACCTTCTCGAATCCTCCATCGGCGACATGAAGTGGCTCCTCTCCGTCTTCGAGTCCGACGGCGCCAACCTCTCCCTGCCGCCGATCGCCAGCAACGACCCGATTCTCAGCTGGGTCTGGTCTTACATCGCCACCATCCAGATGGGCCAGCTCCGGGACCGAGTCGAGGCCGCGAGTTCGCTCGTCTCGCTGGCCAGAGACAACGACCGGAACAAGAAGATCATCGTCGACGAAGGCGGAGTGACGCCGCTGCTGAGGCTTTTGAAGGAGGGGTCTTCGCCGGAGGCGCAAGTTGCGGCGGCGAATGCTCTGTTTCATCTCGCTACGGAACGGGAGAGGGTTAGGATTGTTATAGATTTGAATGGGATTCCGATGATAGTTTCGGTGTTGGGAGACTCGCCAATGAGGGTCCAGGCGGCGGTGGTGAGACTGGTGGCGGAAATGGCGGAGCTTGACCCGATTGCGCAGGAGGAATTTGCTAGAGAAAATGTGACTAGGCCGTTGGTGTCTCTATTGGCTATGGATACGGTTTTGGATGAGCCGAAACTGCAGTCTGGTAAGCCTAGCATTCATTCGCTTGTGATTAGTAAGGATTTGGTAGGAAAGGGTGCGAATTCGAGTAGTCGGTTGGGTTCGTTTAGTTCGAATCACTATAGTTCTGATGGGAGTAGCAGAGGTGGGCTGCATTATAGGAAAGAGAGGGAGAGAGAGGTTGAGAGCGCTGAGGTGAAGCTCAAGCTCAAGGTTGGTTGTGCCGAGGCATTGTGGAAGTTGTGTAGGGATTGTATGTTGAATAGTCGGAAAGTTACAGAGACGAAAGGGTTGATTTGTTTGGCCAAGATTGTGGAGAAGGAAGTTGGGGAGTTGCAGCTTAATTGCTTGATGACTGTGATGGAAATAGCTGCAGTGGCTGAATCCAATCCGGAGCTTAGACGATCGGCTTTTAAGCCTAATTCTCCAGCTGCAAAAGCGGTTGTTGATCAGCTTATGAGAGTTATTCAAGAAGAGAGTAACCCGGATTTGCAGTTACCGGCAATCAAGGCAATTGGGTCGCTGGCAAGAACTTTTGCTGCCAGGGAAACCCGGATAGTTGGTCCTTTGGTTGCGCGGCTTGGTAATGAGAATGTGGATGTGGCAACCGAGGCTACCATTGCATTGGGGAAGTTTGTGTGTTTGGAGAACTTCAACCGAGTAGAGCATTCTAAGACGATTATTGAGTTCGATGGGGTTCCTTCTCTGATGAGATTGTTGAAGGCCACTGATCGGATCAATGAAGTAGCTCACATGCACTGCCTAGTACTACTGTGTTACCTCGCGTTGCACGTAGGCAATAGCAAAGCTCTCGAACAAGCACAGGTGTTGAGTACCCTCGAGGGGGGAGCTCGTTCTGCTGTGGCTCAGAATCCGGATTTAAAGGAGTTGTTTTTCAGAGCCATACATCATCTCAGTCTTTATCAGCCGGGAGCTCATCCCCACAGGCAAACCTACATGCCATAATGACAGAGTTTTAGCAATGTGAGTTGTTCATGTATTTGTAACATAGATGTAAACGAATTGATTCCCTGCCAACAAAGCAAAACCAAAAGAATTTGCTCTGATGTGAGAATTTGTTGTATCTTGTATGTAGTATATAGATCGATCATTGAAGATCTGCGTCAGCTGTTGTCTTCAGTAGATGAGTGTATGTTTAGAAATATATCTGCAGTCTGTTGTACATGATTTGAAGGAACACTGTTCTTTTAGTAGAGCATCAAATTTTGTAGATTTTTCTGAACATCCTTAGTGCCCTTCTTTGAACTCCAAATCACTAATTTCTTGTTTTAACTAGTCAAATTTTGGTAGGATTTAGGGTAGAAATGATAAACATTGTAATGAATTTTTACCTGTCCATTTTTTACCTTCAGATCATTCTGGGAAGGAACATGGTTTAGTTGCTCCAAGTCATATAGTTGAAAACAGAACATGTTAGTAGAAATAGAAATTGTGCTCTACTTTCCTCACGTTATTCAATTCCATCATATGGATTAGGATAGCTAATCTCTTGAGTCTTGACGAGAGAAAGGAACCATTCCAACTAGGAAATTGCTCCTGGTCTTGAGAAAAATGAAGTCTTTGCTTTTTGGTACGGCAGGCACAGCCTATACAATTGGTTTCCAATTCTTTTATCACAATATCTTCAAACCGACCCTTACTCTTAAGAAATTAATTTTGCCGCCTCATGTGAAGATACGTATTGAAATTTGGTAAGGTAGAATAGTCAATAGCTCAAAGACTTGGAAAAGCTTTATATCTCCCATGATTTTTCTACAACTTCTCCATTCTCTGTTTGGAGCGCCAGGGCGTCCGCCATGGTTATCAAGGTTCGATATTTTGGAACTTCAAAGGTAAAAGATTTGATCTTTCATTACTGTAATGATGCAATGATTTTCTCTGTTTCTCTATGTTTCTCTTTTTGTTGCTTATTGTTTCGAGTATTTCTTGATTGTGCTAAAGGTTAAAGTTGCGGGCAGAGAGAGGTATTTGAAAGCTCGGATTGATGAGAATGGCCAACTGGGTTTTGACATGGGTGGTTTGAGGGAAAAAATCTGCCGGATTTGTTATCTCCCACCTGGTTCAGACATTACTCTAGTGTATATCGATGAAGATGGTGATGTAGTAACTCTAGTTGATGACGATGATCTGCAAGACGCAATGAGGCAGCGTCTGAAATCCTTCAGGATTGATGTACTGATGAACGATAACAAAGTTTATCACAAATCAAGCTCCGATAACAAAGTTCGTCACAAATCAAGCTCCAAAAGGAGTACTCGAGTGATGATGGATCCTGTTGGATCAAGTCTTGGCACTAGTGATGATAATATGGAGACAAAGAAGGCTAGTACCAGTAGTTATGCAACTAGTGATTATGGTTATAAACTTGGACATTCTTTCCATGAATGCTCCTTGATTGGAGATGACCCAGTTAATCCTCATGTTGCTTGTTTTAAAGGGAATTACTTGGAAGCCATAGGTGGTATGCTGCTTCAAACCGGTGTTAGATGTAATGGCTGTGGTTGCAATCCACTAACTGGATCTAGGTTCAAGTCTATTCTGTGAGGAACTTAAATCATAGAAACATAATTGTCCTAGTAACGAAAGTATTGTTGAAATCTCATTAACCATTGACATCGGTTTCTGCAGAAGAGAATTTTATAACCTCCTCCATGTCTGCCTTGCAAGCAGGGGCAATGAGAGTCAAAATCACGATCTGCTATGTTTCACCTCTTTTAAATACCACAATCTTTGTAATGATAGTAAAATATTTGTTTCTCCTCCTAGTGCAGTCCTAGCTATATAGGGTTGATGCTTCCCTCTAGAACTCATTCTTTGAGAGCTTTCAAGATTCAAATCTGAATCTGCTTCATGAGAAATGAGGTCGTAAACTCCTTAGAACTATAAACTTGAATCTTCAACGAGCGTTTACTGGTGATTTTTTTGCAGCTGAAGCAGCTGCAACTTAATGAACAGCTTTAGACTAGCTATGACAGTATGACCAGGAAGGCAGGAAGTCCACTCCAATTCCTTTGTATATCCTATGGGAGCCCGTCTAGTGAGGACTCTTAAGTTGAGGACTAATTGAGGACTTTTCGGTTTATGGTTTAAAAAACCCATTTTTTTTATCACATTTTGACATATCATCGTTTCAGTTTTTAGGTTTATATGAGTAGATCATTTTTATAAATTTTCAGCCAAATTGGTGTTCGTTAAGATAACAAACTATATCAAATTAATGGACGAATCAAATCTGTCAAATATGAACCGTTCAAGTTCATAAATGATAAATCACACTTATAAATACTTTAACAATTTTCAATTTTCCTCTATGTTATCTTGACTATGTCCAATTAGCTTACCTACACTTCTTGTTTTGGGCTTTTGGTTTTGTTAATTGGGTGACGTAACAAAATGACAACGGAGTCCGTCGATCGCGATACCGCTCTTGGTGACGAATGGCTAGCTAGAGAAGTTACTAGGGGTCCTGGCACCAACCTTCTGTAAAGTCTAAACTAAGCCATGAAAGAACTTCCAATTTGAGAGGGACAGCTAGTCCAACTCATCTTCATGCAGAGCAGACACTCATTAAGCATGTCATTGGTTGCTCCTTGAGTGAAAACCATGAAAAAGGCAAACCAGCAGAGACATGAAACCACTCTCCCTCAATGGTCTAACTCATAACACTGTAGCTTAATTACTTACCTTTGATGAGAAGCTATAATGAAACTTTAAACATAAGCAAACCCGGGCACCATTGATGTTCTTTCAAGTTTGTTATAGCTAGTTCTTACATGCTTAAAGTCATTAACTCGATCATTATATCACTAAAGCCATGCAATTTGCACATTATGTCTAATTTGCAAGAATTATTTTAAGCATCGACTTGTAATGAGCTCTACCATGTGCAAACATTTGAGCTCGATCGATCGCAAATAACTACTTAGGCTGGCATCATTATTTTTTGCCAAAACATACCAATCAAAGAGGAGAAGCATAAAAGAGATGGGGAGTGCTTACTATCAAGGCTCAGTTATCCTTTGGTCAGATTTTTGGCATGTACTTTATAGATTGGAAGCAGTTCACATCTTAAGTTTTTATCTTAATTAAATAAGAGATTAGACGATATTACCACCTCGGAGACAAATTCGTGCAATACAAGCCACACCCTCGATCCCGAAAGAGAAAGGTTTGCCACACTCTTAAGTTAATAAACAAGGTTACGCATGGATGATGAGGCACCGAAGAGTTTCATGTATATGCCTAAAAGATGTTCTCCAGACACTTATATGAATTGTGTGCGAATGCGCCTCTGAATTTTGCACTTAGGTAAATCCAAGAAAATCTAAGTCATCCAGCTCTACATAATGACTTGAAGAAAAGACTCATGATGCATGTCGGTGCAGTTTGAATGTTGTCTCAAACTCTCAATTATCAAAGAGTAGTACATTACCTAAAGCACACCCAGCACCCCACATCCTTGTTTGACCAAAGAAAGCTACACTACATAATCAGTACTTCACATCTTTCATTTGTACCCTTTCCATCTTTTACTTCCTGAGGAAAAGAAAGCAGACGTTCGAGACCATCTTTAGGTTGGTTCATTCATTTCCAATTTCTTTTGACTCGATCGCCTCTACAGTAATGTCGGTTTCGTATTCAACTGATCGAGCTCATCATCAACTCTGTACGTTTTGCTTCTACGTACGTATGTAAGATTACATCCATGAGACCATGACTTTGTTATAACGAATTCGTTTTTGCAAACAGTCGAGGGTTCTATAGTTCGAACAATATATAGAACCCTAGATAACGATTGTTTGCGAAAACGTCTTATGTATCAAGAGGAGTAAGGACTAAGCAAGCAGCGAGTTTAGAGCCACTCATCAGCAAGGAGTTAATTGTAACCAGAAACGAAAACGAAAGAGGATTTTAAAGAAAGTAAACTGAGTACAGTACTGATCGATCGATGGACGTTTTGATTGATGGATTGTCGCCACCGCGAGAGTGAAGTTCTTCTTGTATGTACTGTTTGAAGAGTTGACGCAGGACCATAGCGTGCATTGTGGTTTGATTTCATGACTGTGATACATATGCAAAATACAAATATGTAACAGAGACTACTCGTCCTCAATCCTGGTTCTAATTTATTGGTCCTCAATGCCTATTCGCATCGCACTTATTATCTATCTCACTTGCTTGTCATACATATCATTATCGAACTATATGTTGCACTATATGTATTGACTGACTTTGTGTTGCTACAATGACCGATCCAGTAGATCGATATATGGTTAATTACTTAATTTGTATGAGGGTTTCTCAGTTCACAAAGTAACGGGATCTTACTACTTTTCGCGACCAAAAAATACTACTTGTGAACTCAAATGAAAATGACATTAGAATGTGGTATTGTTATGTTATTGTGAATTTGTGTCTTCCTCAATTTCGTTTTTGTTACATTAACTCCATCCTTTTTGTTTCATGAGGTTTCGATTAGGTCCTCTACTTGTATCACTCTCTTTTCTATGGTTAATTTTGTTGAGTGTTAGGAAGATGATTATCTCTTTTCTATCGACTGTTAATCAAAAACGGAAATGTTGTTTTAACACTGTTTCACTTGATGTATTTAATCCAAGCGAGATTAATAATCTTTGGACGCATACACCATCTTGCGTGAGAAATTATTACGAACTTAAACTCTTTGCATTTGGTTTGAAGATTATTATCTGAAAATGACAATATCTTTTCGCAAATTTCATTCTTAGATGAACCAAATATGACAGTTCCAATTATTGAATCATGCTTTCTTGGTGAATGATAATATATGACATAGTTTATGAACCTCCTCAGTCCTCCCCATACATGCATATCTAGCATAGAGTTCAAGCATCTTGTTACCTTAATTTTCATTGAAGAGGTAATTTACTGCCTTTTGTACCAACAGAATTAACAGAATTTGGGAATAACTGGAGGCGCTCATTCAAAGCCTAACAATTTCACTCCTCGTTCAAAGTCAGAAATTAGAATCAGCAATGCTAGCCCTTTGCATGGGCATAAATAACATAATGCTTGCATAGATAGTCTGGTTAATAAAACACTGATGCAACTGGAACCATTTAATTACTTACCTAATATTATTCTTATTTAGGAAAACCCCATAAAACTAAATCATATAATGCTCTCTCTCTCTCTCTCTCTCTCTCTCTCTCTCTCTCTCTCTCTCTCTCTCTCTCTCTCTCTCTCTCTCTCTCACACACACACACACACACAAATAATGCAGATCGAGAAGAGATATATATATATATATCGAACAGAGGAGAGAAAAGCCAGCCAATATTGGCCTTTTGGAAGGAAGCGACTGAATGCAAGAATGGTCTGGAGCCCCCCCCCCCTGGAGCCCTCTCATATTTGCAAAGAAAATCAGCATCTCTGACATTACAATATTATTAGTATCACCTCAATCGTTAGCTAAGCTAGGCCCGGCCAATCTTCTCTTAAAACTCTGCCAGCGTTTCATGAAATATCAAAATCTCATTCTGTGCAACCCTACTCCAGACCCACACCTATTCATATCACTAATCATTCACATCCCCATTTCTATGTCTCTGCAGTACTCTCTCTCTCTCTGCATGTATGTATCTATATGTGTGTATCTATATATGGATTATATGCATGTTCAGTGTATATATTTCTTTGTAGAGATGATTAGGGTTATCAATAATGGGGATTAATAATACGAATTGGACTTAATTAGCACTGTTTGGTGGGTTCTGGACAAATTTTGGCCGCTCTAATTGACAAGAACTTTTGGAATGAGCAGAAGGAAAATGACAGACATGAAAACACTCTCCTCCTCATATATTATAATCATCATCATTAGTTAAACTACACGAAAACGGAAAAGATAATTATCAAATAATTAAGACCACAGCAACATTTCTAATTACACTCACCATGCATCATCATCATATTATTACTCAATTTTTCTCTGAAAAACAAATTACACAGAATGGATCAATATATGCTCCCAAATACAGTAAAAGAACAAATAAATCAAACCCTTTTTCCTCAGTAGGATTCCCCCTGTTACTATCAACATCTCTCTCTATGTGTATATGTTTGAAAAAAAAAAAAACCAAAGAGAAACCAGAAAAGAAAAAAAAAGAAAAAAAAAAAGAGAAATTAAAAATTGGTTCTTTTTCTTTTTACAAATTTCAAATATGCTGGAAGACATCAAAGTTTGCACCTGTTAGATCTTCTGAAAGCGACGTTAACGGATAGCTACTGAAATCTACTGAGTTCTGATGCTGATGATGATGAAGCTGCCCTTCTTCCCATGATGATGAATTAGGCTTCATCATGACTAGATCCTCTGATTTCGGACCATTGAATTGATGAAACAACGACTCTAATTTGTTCTCTGTGTTTACATCCCAACAAAAGGCACCTGCATTATTTTCCACTACATTGTTGTTGTGGTTCATATGGAACCCTGTAGTTGAGCTATTGCTTGAACTAAAGGAGAAGTCTGTGGCGCCTGACATGCTTCCATGGTCCGAATTCGCCAAACTCGGCATTGAATTGTATCCGATAATTGCTTCATAGTTGAAAGAGGGTCTAATGGAATTGGTAGTAGGGGGATGATACTGAGTACTAGTAACAAAGTCAGAATTGTACCCGGATGGATCGATACTCGATTGGAACTCGAAATAGGATAGAGTAGAATCAAAGGCAGCAACTGCTCTTGAACCTTGTGTAGTACTCATTCCGGTACTAGTACCATCAAAGTAACTCGATTCGTTAACGAGAAATGTTGGACCTTGTGATGAATTAGCCATAGGAATAAGTTCTTGATGATGCTCATGAGCAGGCATTAGTGGCAAGGAAGATGATGACTCGTTATTCAATTCTGAGCAGTGGACTATATTGGTCTTATCGTCTTTGAGTAGTTCTTCATCTGTTAGTGGCTTGTGAGTTGTCGGATCAATCCCTTGCTTCGTTAGCTTCTTCTTCAAACAGGAATTCCAGAAGTTCTTTATCTCATTGTCTGTTCTTCCTGGCAATTGTGCTGCAATTTGAGCCCACCTGATGAAATTCACAGCCAAAACAAACAATTATTGACTCCTCCTCCTCCATTTCTAATTGCTATTCATGGTTTTTAACTAATTACCTGTTGCCAAGAACTTCATGGAGACTAATAATGAGGTCCTCTTCTTGCTGAGAGAACATTCCTCTCTTTAAATCAGGCCTCAAGTAGTTTATCCATCTCAACCTGCAACTCTTACCACACCTTTGCAACCCTGTTTGAAATTTCAAAAGGTAATTAACATCAAGCATTTGTTCAAGTTTCATATATAGTAATGCAAATTCAGTAGCTGAAGCATAAGGGGTAGTGAATATTAAGTACCTGCAAGCTTAGGAACAGAGCTCCAGCAACCGACGCCAAATCTAGTGATGTAATTGAAGAGCTTCTCGTCTTCTTCAGGTGACCAGAGACCTTTCCTTAACTTTTGCTTCAAACAACACGAATGGCGTCCCATATTTGGCTAGCTATGCTGAGCTCGCAAGGACAATGATATGTGTCTTTGGTTTTGGTTTTCTTTATAAACTAGCCGCTAGCAGCTAGCTGGGAATATATGTCTGTCGTCTCTATATGACTCTCTCCCTTTCTCTTTCTCTCTCTCTTTCTCTCTATATTTGGTGTGAGAGACTAAGAGAGAGCTAGAGTGGAAAAATTAAGAGTAAATTCTGATGATTTAAAGAAAAAAGTGGGATAAATCATACTTAGAGTTCAAGTCACAGAGAGAGATGAGGAAGTTGAAGCAATCAAGTGGTTTTTACGCAAATCTGGTGCTGCTGCTTTTGCATTGGGACTGGATTGGTTTTTAAGATATCTCTAAGTCTAGAAATTAAACATAAAGGAAAACGGGAAATCATGTATAAATGAGATTATGAGAACAGCTACCTATGTATAACTTTTGTGCAAGAAATACTGTTATCATTTTTAGGACTCATAAACATATAATTAATAATGAGGGGCTTGGAGGCTTGTGGAAAAAGATTTATAAAAGTTTGTGTTTTAAAACCTCATAAATCAGAAAGAATTGTCCTTCAATTTTTCTTGTTGCTTGCACAGCTAGGAGACCTTTAGCTTAAATTGAGCATGTTCAATGTGTATAGAATATATTACATGTTCATAACAGTGCACTTAATTAGTCTCACCCACCACCATATAGCTATATGTATTTGGTATGGTTAAGAACCATTTATTTAACTCAAGGTATCTTGTAGACTTTTTGTAGAAATACAGCGGAGCGGGTTCTATGCACCAAGGTGCACTTGCACCATTAATGTGTGCAAGTCTTCAAATTACCATATGCGAAGATCCAATAAAGACTAGAGACCTTAAATTCCTTCATTTCATTTTCATTTTTCATCCGATCAAATTAAGCACCCATAATAAGAGTACCTCTTACTTAACATCAGGTCCTCACCTCTTGTGTTGGAAACATTTAGGACTATTTTTTTAGGTTTCAATTTTGTTAACGGTATTAAAATACATGTATGATAATGTGACATGAATGACCGGATCAAAATATTACATTTTAATTGTTCGGTTCATTTGCACCTTGGTGCGTAAAAGAATTTTCGGGAAATACAGAGGAGATTACCAAGTGTCCAAGTCAATTACTTTGATCACAAGTTAGATTACTGCATAGAAAACTTACGAAACATTTTCTTCCTAAAGAAATGGACCGGAATCACTCAATTAAGATAGTCTATAGATCATCAAAATAGCGACAAGTATAATTTGAACATACGATCAATCAAATAACAACTTATCACTTACTATTAATATGTTGAGAAACGATACATAACATTGACCTCCAAACTTTTAGATATTTTCTCTTGCGGAATTACATATTCACTCAAAGATTTCAATGATCGTTTAGATTTCACATATTGTCGATCCCCATAAAAATAAGATTTCATCCATGCTTTGCCAGCTTCAGTATACAGTGCAATGCATTTGAGTACCATGAAAAAATATGAAGCAGAATATTAAGAATTATTTGATTAAAAAGACAGCCGACAGTAGCAGATAATCGAGTGTGGGTTCCATAATCCATTCGTATACTTGACTCGTGCGTATATATAAGAAGCTAAGAACTTGACCCAGAAGAGAGTAAGAAAGAAACATATAACTAGAGCCGGAACCCAGAACAATCTTGACCGTACCCTTCATATACCGATCAAATTTTCTACAGAACAAACATAATAATAGAAACCTGAGATTCCATCACAAAAGTACACAGCAAAAAACAGAAAGGAAAAAACGAAAGAACAGACAATTTCCCTTTTCCCCCTTTTTTTCCTTCTCATTCTTCTTTTATTTTCCCCTACCCAGTTGGAATTTCATGCATTATTAGCAAGCTTAATTAAGCTCTATTAAGGTGTGGTGATCATTTTACTTGAGGTATGTTTGGCCTATATAATTTGTTTAGCATTCTCTTTCTGACTTGTTGAGATTTTGTTTTCCCAAGTACTTTCTAAGAATTGATAGAGAATTATTGTCCTTTACCCTTTGTACCAATTATTGTTGTCCTTCATCTCTGACAAATACGTACAAGTTGATATATATTAATGTTTGAGATAGTAATTATTTGTTAGGATAAAAGACAATTTTCTTACTTATATATACGCCTATATATAGTATAAAAGACTTGTATCGCAAAGTGTACAACAAAATATCATGTATGTGGTACGAACTGTTTTGATGTATTTGACATCAAAAACATAAACAGAAGATTAATGATGTATTCAGAGAAATTGATGATGTATATATGAAAGCATGCAATATCATTTTTATTACTTCCCTCCAATGATCTATATTAAACATGATTTTCATAAGATTAATGATGCATGAGAACATGAAACAAGCACTCCCTTCCTTCCAAGTCTTAATTCGACATTAATTAGATAAATTGTAAAGAAGGGAATTGCCCTCAGTTATTAGCATAAGGAAAACATGAATATCTTATGAAATCAAGCTCTTTCATAATCTCAAGTTCTCAACTTAATGAAAACTTCACTCATCAAAAAAAAACTTGATGAGAACTTCACACACCGTCAATTACCATCTGACTATAACACACTCTATTAAACCTTGAGCCCTTCAATGATTGGAGGGTTTTCCACGACCGACAATAACTTATAAAAATAAAAGGAAAAATTATTAATCTTGGAAATACGCAGCCAGCACGACACACCCAAATACGACCAATTTCTGTACACTTATTTGCCCTACCATCTTTTGTCGTTGCGATCATTCTATTCAAACTCACTTTCTCACAACTTGTTTGTTGTTAATCTGTTGATTAATCAAGATGACAAGCTTAATTAGGAGCATAATATATTGGGAAACAAGCATGGAGCTCGGAGCCTCGGACAAAATATACTAATTAGCAATATTAGCCCATGAAGATATCATGCATGGATTACACGTGAAATATCAATCAATTAACTTTATTAGGATTTGAAAACAGAATATCACCATTTATTATATCACTGAAAAAAGGTTGATAACTGATATATAAACTATTTAAACAGTATATTATTAATAATGTATATATTATTTGTCAATTCTCCGGTTCAGATCGACTAGCTGGACTTAAGAATGTGGAAAATTCTACAATATGTTAATGCATGTGAATGATGTGATGCATCAACTTTGTAAATTGAGTCTTCAAACTAGTAATATTATTCCTTGAAGTCGTAATATGAGTCTTTAAACTTGTAAATTTTCTACTTACAAGATTAGTAATCATGTGTGTTTAAAGTGGTAAAATGTGTGCTTAAAGTGGTAATTAAGTCTTCAAAGTGATTAAAAAAAGTTGTTACAACTTTGATGACTCATATTACAACTTTGAGAACTCAGTCATATTACAACTTTGAAGACTCAATTACCACTTTGAGGACTCAATTACCATTTTAAGGACAAATGATGACTAATGTTGTAACTAATTTTTTTTACAACTTTAACGACTCATATTACAACTTTAAGGACTAATATTACTACTTTGAGAACTCATTTTACAACTTAAGGACAAAGTTGATGCATCACATGCATTAACACACCATAATCTTACCCTAAGAATGTTATGCAAAACGGGTTTTTATTTTTTTCCTCCAACATATACAATTTAATACATTAAAGAATATATTGTGAACTTAAAATGAGGTTTTTTTTTTTATTGAAATCGGGCTAATACGGTTGCCCTCAAGCTTTCGTTATTATTTATTGAGAATGACGTGTCTATCAGGAATTCATTTCACGGTGTTATATAATTTTTCTCAATTATTATTTATCAATTAAGGTGGAAGTACACACTTTCCCGGTCAAAAAAATAGTGTCAAGCTAGCGAGAAGAAGTAGCTAATTATTTAGTACCGTAAGAAATAAAAGAGTGTTACCAAACAAGCAACACAACTCTTATTGTATGATATACTGAAACGTAAGGAAGGGAAGCTATTCCAAAATTAAGACATCATCCTCAACAAAACGGTAATGTAAGGAGGAAATGTTACCATGGATATGCCTTTCGATTCCGGTTTCGCATGCATCAGTCGCATAACTACAACGAGGATGTCGAGAAGGTTGAGATGCAGTAACCTCAACAAGGTTATATAGGGACACCATTTAAGTTGAAGATTGGTATTTCCAGTAGGTCGTAGAGCACCATGAGACAAAGAACGAAACATGAGTGTTCACCTGGTCAGTTACTCACTAAGGGAATCATGGTCAATTACCGTTGGATGTAAATCCAATGGTGAGAAATATTATTTTAAAATTAAGTTGTTTTGTTTTCAACTTTTAGATTTACATCTAACGGTGGTTGACCATGAATTTCTTAGTCAGTTACTAACCAAATGAACATAAATGAGAACAAAATTGAAGGAACGACGAACGACGTATACTTAACAAGTGATTAATAGAAACAATTATATATTTGTTATAGGATATTATTTATGTGTACCTTGGCCTTATGCCATCAGGATATGTAGTTAGAATAAGACTATGTATTCTTTATCATTACCATATTGATACTTTATAATTCCCTATATAAATGGCTCATATATAGGGAAGACACGGCCTCGATAAGGCACTCGATGACTGTATTGATAATGATTTTCCATCAATCGACTTAATTAGGCGCTCTATAACTAGTGAGACCTACATGTACTCCCATGATTAGTCAAAGTCTTTGCTCTAAAGAGAGATCCGTTTTTTTGTCTAAAGCAAGATGACAAATATGTGTTAAGAGATGGAGTTCTCATCTAAGTACAATAAGACCCATCAATGTACTCAACACAATACGAAATACTTAACATCTCATTCGCTATGTAAAGCTGTAAAGCTAGGTATAGTTGTGCGTTCACGCAACGCCAATGTAATGACAGTAACTCCTTTTTCAATGCTTAATGGTATGAAAGGTTGAGGCTTATTATATCCCTACATATGAAAGATACATCAAAAGTGAAATCAGAATCTACCAAGTTTCGTAGGTCAACTTCCATGAGACCTACAAGAAATCTTACTCACTAGAAAATGCTGAAATTGGTACCATTGGAAAGTTCTATGTGTCTACTTTCCAGGGAAATCAACCATTTGATCATACCTATCATATTGAGTGAGTTATGGTCATTTTCGTAAAGTAGGACGAATATTCCTAAGAATATGATTTTGGCAAAACAGTCAACTTCGATGAGACTTTGTGAACAGCTCCTGATGAACCAGAATATGTGTGATATACCGTTGGAAAGCTAAATGAGTCTAGTTTCTAAAACCGTTTACGGTTTGTTCATATGTATTTCCTAGAGAAAGTTACGGCTATTCTAGTAGCTGAAGGTCATGCTACGCGGAAATCTGATTTCCTGCACGAACTTATGTTTTGAGTTCACAAGCGGCCTTCTCCTCAAGATCTAAGTGTAAAAGATCATGTTTGAGGATAATACGGCATGATCTTGATAATCATTTCTCAATGCCACATTTGAAGACATGTTAAAGGGCACTGACATGCTAAGTTGTTGAAACTTCCGTGATTGGTAAAAATCAGGAAGAGCCCTATGATTGATGTAAAGATCAGGGAGATGTGCAAATTTCAGGGGGAGTCTAGCACATACATGTCACTATCAAATGTGAAGGGTGCGTTGTACTCTTTTTCTCCTACGATAGTTTTTCTCCTACAGGGTTTTTGTTACTTGACGAGGTTTTTGACGAGGCAACATATCAGCACCACCGACATACCGGCGCGCGGCACATGGGGGAGTGTTATAGGATATTCCTTATGTGTGTCTTGGCTTTATGCCATTAGGATATGTAGTTAGAATATAACTATGTATTCTTTATCATTACCATATTGGTACTTTGTAATTCCCTATATAAAGGGTTCTTATCTGTCACATCCCAGGACCCACTCCGCCGTAACACGATATTGTCCGCTTTGGGCCCACCGGCCCTCACGGTTTTGTTTCCGGCAGCTCAGGAGCAGCTTCCCAGTAGGTCACCCATCCTGGGATTGCTCTAGCATCAACATGCTTAACCTCGGAGTACACATCCCCTCCGAAGCCGCTGAGCCACCAAAAGGCCTCGTGTTAGATTGGAGGTGGGCATGTACATATACAGCATATAACCCCTCTCCGTTTGGCCGATGTGGGATATTACAATCCACCCCCCTTGGGAGCCCGACGCCCTCGTCGGCACACTCGCACCACACGGCAGAGTGGCTCTGATACCATTTGTCACATCTCAGGACCCACTCCGCCGTAACACGATATTTTCCGCTTTGGGCCCACCGGCCCTCACGGTTTTGTTTCCGGCAGCTCAGGAGCAGATTCCCAGTAGGTCACCCATCCTGGGATTGCTCTAGCATCAACATGCTTAACCTCAGAGTACCCATCCCCTCCGAAGCCGCTGAGCCACCAAAAAGCCTCGTATTAGATTGGAGGTGGGCATGTACATATACAGCATATAACCCTTCTCCGTTTGGCCGATGTGGGATATTACAATCCACCTCCCTTGGGAGCCCGTCGCCCTCGTCGGCACACTCGCACCACACGGCAGAGTGGCTCTGATACCATTTGTCACATCCCAGGACCCACTCCGCCGTAACACGATATTGTCCGCTTTGGGCCCACCGGCCGAAGCCGCTGAGCCACCAAAATGCCTCGTATTAGATTGGAGGTGGGCATGTACATATACAGCATATAACCCTTCTCCGTTTGGCCGATGTTGTATATGTACACCTCCAATCTAACACGAGGCCTTTTGGTGGCTCAGCGGCTTCGGAGGGGATGGGTACTCCGAGGTTAAGCATGTTGATGCTAGAGCAATCCCAGGATGGGTGACCTACTGGGAATCTGCTCCTGAGCTGCCGGAAACAAAACCGTGAGGGCCGGTGGGCCCAAAGCGGACAATATCGTGTTACGGCGGAGTGGGTCCTGGGATGTGACAAATGGTATCAGAGCCACTCTGCCGTGTGGTGCGAGTGTGCCGACGAGGGCGTCGGGCTCCCAAGGGGGGTGGATTGTAATATCCCACATCGGCCAAACGGAGAGGGGTTATATGCTGTATATGTACATGCCCACCTCTAATCTAACACGAGGCCTTTTGGTGGCTCAGCGGCTTTGGATGGGATGTGTACTCCGAGGTTAAGCATGTTGATGCTAGAGCAATCCCAGGATGGGTGACCTACTGGGAAGCTGCTCCTGAGCTGCCGGAAACAAAACCGTGAGGGCCGGTGGGCCCAAAACGGACAATATCGTGTTACGGCGGAGTGGATCCTGGGATGTGACATTATCAATGAATAAGATGATGATACCCTATTCTCTTGCTATCTCTCATTCTCTACACTTTATCCTTCATCAATATTCTATTTAATTACTCTTAAGTTACTCGTTTAGGGAAAAATGCCTGAAGACAAATAGTAGGAGAAAACCTTAATATGTAGTTAGAATAGGACTATGTATTCCTTATCATTACCATATTGGTACTTTGTAATTTCCTATATAAAGGGTTTCTATCAATGGATAAGATGATAATTCTATATTATCTTGCTATTTCTCATTCTCTACACTTTATCCTTCATCAATATTCTATTTAATTACTCTTAAATTACTCGTTTAGGGAAAAATGCCTGAAGACAAATAGTAGGAGAAAACTTTAATATGTAGTTAGAATATGACTATGTATTCCTTATCATTATTATATTGGTACTTTGTAATTCCCTATATAAATGGCTCATATCAATGAATAAGATGATGATTATCTATTCTCTTGTTATTTCTCATTCTCTACACTTTATCATTCATAATATTCTATTTAATTACTCTTAAATTACTCGTTTAGGGAAAAATGCCTGAAGACAAATAGTAGGAGAAAACCCTAATAGTTTTGACCACACTCTTCAAAAGCTCTACGAGTATACCCACATAGATAAAAACTCTCGCAAATGGATTGTGCTCGCTATGTACATACATATTATGTCATGTAGGAATCCGACTTTTCTGTTAGGATTCATGTTGCTTGAATTTGTTTAGATAACAATATAATTCAAGACTTCCCCGTCATGTACGCATACAATAAGAGCTAATTACTGTTAATCTTGTATAGCTTTTTATTCTATACAAATCAAATACATTCTAAAGTACATTTAGTCATTTAGCTTAGCTAATCATCCCATATATGCAATCAGGTTAGCTAGTTAGATTTATTAGGTGTGCTAGCTCTCTTCTCTAGCACATGTTCGTGTCCAAATGAGGAATTAAGTGGTGATTTAACAATGTTTAATTCGATAATAATAATTCAAAACTTTGGAGTTGTCCCAATCCATGATTCCCATCCACAATATTCTTATCACTTGGACGCTAGAGCCAATTAAGCAATGTTAAATCAACTGGTCCATCTAGTCCCCGATGTAGAAGAGAAGTAATGCTCTGATTAATTAGTGAGTCAAGCACATGGTGTGCTTCTTAATTAGCTCATCACATCAACTAAACACAACATTAATTTAAAGTTATATCGGGTGGGAGATCATAATCATTTTATGCATTGGACCCTCCTGATATACTTTGCCGGCCCTCGGATCGGTAAGGTTTTCTCCCATTTTGAGAGTACACCACAATGGCCAAAACGGTATATATATACAGATGATCAACTTAAGAACACTACTCGTTAGTCATTACTCATATATACAGTAAGTCATTCCGGATGATGGCAGGTTGCTAATAGATGAAAGCATTTAACAAAGCATAAGAGCTAGAAATAGTTGATTGAAGTGATATGAAGTGATAACTGAGCGAGGACTAGTGCTGGAACCCCACCCGAGTTTGATCTCTATTGTTAACATGCCTCGTCGTTGGTTTGCCATCTGTAAATTACCATGTGAAAATCCATATCTAAAGCTGGTATGATAAGCACGAACCCGTTTTAAGTTCTTAAATTGAGGATTAAAGTTACAGGTTGCTTTGACGTTGGTGAGACAACGTAACAAAACTCTCACTTAAACTTTTGCATCAATAATTTAAAGTGAAGGCTGTTAAGAATAGGTGATGAGGGTTGAGCTAAACGTCCCAGACGAAACGGTTGCATTTGCTAGAAGTACTTGCAGGTTGGGACTCAAATTACTTATAAACTACATCAAAATCTTTAGCTAGAATCTACATTCTTATTGTAACTCTATCAAATAAAAGTGAAGGATGAGATCACAAAGACCATGCTAGCTAGGGCCAAACCTTTTAGTTTATTCTATCTACAATACACAAAAGAGGATGTAACAGTTAGAATTGGTTTAAACAAGTGTTTCAAAACATGGCCGCTCAACCCGCCTATGCGGCGTCTAAACGTTTCAAACTAACCATCTATCCTATTAACGTTTAGTGAGTTTTTTCAACCCTCGTTATATGAAATGTTTTAAAACTAGCCCACTAAAAGATCTACAGGTGTTCTAAGCATGCCCTACGTTAAGCGTAATAATTGTATAAAATAGTATGGGATATGACTTATCATAAAAACAATTACATTTAGTTGATGTCTTGTACAGTACAGCAGTGTGTGTATGTGTCTCTGAGTAGGATATGCCTCCACCGCCCTCGGTCTGATAAGGTTAAACCCTACCATGGGGTCGTCACGGACAGTTGGCCGGACTCTTGACAGGTGGCGCTGAGAATGCAAGCGTGTAACTGGTGGATGATCCCAGTTCAGATGAGGGAGATGAGGCTAAGCTCGAAAGCAAGCTAGGTTTACCATCACAAAACCCTACCTGCTTAAGGTCCAAGTCCTCGTATGGTTACCTCACCAACTCAGTGATACTTCCGACACGATCTATCTCCTTGACCCTCCACACGATCCTCTCTCTCTCTCTCTCTCTCAGCACATCTTTTTCCGGCGGCTGATATACATGTAGCGCGCGGTGGTGGGACTACTGGTATTGCACGTACGTGCTACCTAAGTCGGTAAAGATTCTCGTGTGCCGACGTCACCACCGTCGCTCCGACACTGTCTACTTCAGTCTTCTGGTGGTCCACTCCACCTCCTTCCTCTCTTTCTCTCTCAAAATAATTTTGGAGTTGACAGAGCCAAAGACGACTACTCTGACTGGTTTATGTATATAGAATTGCAGAAAGGGTCCTTTATTTTATACGGCTGCCAAGTAATTATATAATTTTAAGAAAGAAATCGTAAACTAATTTACATGTCAAACTAGTCGGTTGAGGTGGGATTAAGAGGTGCTGCTATTCCAAATTTTAGAAAGAAATGAATTAGCTGATTTCAATTTTCGTATTGATACGAATCGATGCATATATATATGGTTATCTTCTGTCGATCAATCTTTTGGAGTCGTGTGACGGTGATCGTATCCTTTATTCTATGAGACACTTCAACTAATAGAGACAACAGTACTAGTCATGATAATACATAATTAATTGTTTTCTTGCTAAGTGATCACAATCTAATTCAATATTAGAAATAATTAGCTAGCATGCATGGCCCTTGTATAAAAGTTTTGTCAATGCAGTGTGATGCTTTCACGTATATATACACCCCACATACATACAAATGTATATATAGACGTACACATATATACATTGCTATCCTATTGAACAGATTCGTCAACATGTAACACATTTTAATATTACTTAGTACTCTGTTTCGTAATAACAATATTTAAGACGAAGTTTATTCAGGAATATCCGATAAAATTGAAACGATACAAAAAAGATTAGCATGCTTTATGCATAAAGACTGACACGTATAGATCGAGAAATGATTCAAATTCTTTTAAAAAAGGAAAAAAAATCTTTGAAACGAAGCATTCATTTTAAATAAGAAAGCAGAAGAATATACAGTACGTTTGTGTTGTCTGCAAATTTTCAAGTTGAGGATTTGGAGCTTTAAAAACTCCGAGCTGTCATTGGATTAACTAGATATTCAAGTTGCTTAATTTAGTCGGATTGGACTAAAAAAACTAACTGTAATTGAACTAAATGATTAGATTCTAAACCATCTAACTAACTACCGCAATAAACTATTCAATACACCAATGTGTGTACAAAACAATCATCACACTAATCCATATTTTTTCATGCTCGATATATATGCGTAAAATGTGTCACACAAGTTAGTTTGTGGTACGTTTCATAGGGGGGCTCCAGTATTAACCATGTATATGATCGATGTTCATTAGTCCTACCCCTAATTAAGGACCACAAGACTTATGAGTACCTTACAATCGTACAGTGTAATTATCTAAATGTGTGACATATCATACATATTGAAATAGACATTGGCTGGCTTGGAACTAGTGGTACATATCACATATGGTTTGTGTCAATTGTATCCTATAAAAGGCAGAGTCCTTTTCACGAAAGTCTGCATCAACCAACAAGCAGCTAGAGAGAGCTTCCTTTTCAAGAGATGATGATGATCGCAGGATGATAGTGAAAGTAAAGCCATGGAAACCCCATTTCTTTGCCTTCATCCTTGCCCCAAATGATTAGCTCCTTTGCCCAGCTAGCCCTTTCTTTTTTTATTTGTCTCCATAAAATTATATGTAGGTGTATATTTCTGAAGAGAATATTTCATTGTCGTCAAGGAAATTGAGCTACTTCTTTCTCCGTCAATGGCGTCCCACTTTCATACCACCGGTCAATTAAGACGACACCTACACTTTTGGGGACATCTTTCGTCACGCCTAAAAGAGATGGTGAAGAAATAATACGCATATATCCGATGCCTTACATTCCAAACAGGCTAGTGACATCGACATAAAGTATTCAGTGCACGGTGTGTGAATACGCGGTACCATGTTGATGGTTAAAATATATGACTTAAATACATATACATGCATGTTGGTTCCAACAAATAAAAAGTTGAAACTGTATTTATGTGTTGCGTGTCGTGTATGTAAGAATTTTTAAGAAGATCGATGGAAAAACCTAGAACACGGAATGTGCATTTTCATTGATATTAGTTGTATTTTCAAATAATAAGCCAACGTTAACACAACTGTTTAATTACAGTATGAGATTTGAATGGATATTGCCGATTCAATCACTAACTTCAATTTTGCACGTACCGACAGGGGATCAAAGAGACCTAATAATAATCTATAAAACGAAATGAAAGAAGAAAACATGATTACCGGACATGCCTAAAGTTTGCTGAAAGTCGTAGAACACATCAAGTACACATCGATAAGAACATAAGTGCATGGTTGACCTTTGCAAACACGAGCAAAGAAACTTGATGAGGATCTTGTTAGAAATGGTTTAACTTGTAACTTCATGAGGATCTTAATCTTAATGAATTAGATTAAGACTAAGAATTGGGATCGATAAGCAAAATGGTTCTCATGATGGGTCTTTTCCTATGTGTGCAAGTTGTTTTAGTGGGGATATCTTATCACACTAAGTCCCAGTTTGGTATTGAGTTTTGGGGATTAAAATCACTTATAATTACTATTTTAGATAGATTTTCTGTTTGGTAAAATCTTAAAATATGCTTATCTATAACTTTTTAGTTTAAATAACCATGATTTTAGAAAACAGGTTAAAAATTGTTTATTTATAACTGAATTTTTAAAAAATTGAGTTTTTTAAATCACAGGTACCAGACTAAGCCTAATTGTGATATTTAACTTTAATCGGGGGTTATTAACTTCCTCCGTCCCCTTTCAGTCCATCCATACATCAAACCCACTATAAATTTTCTCAAGTCAAATGTTGCAATTAGAGTGCCTTGAGAAGTTAAACCTTCCATGTCTAATCACTCAATCACAAAAGCCAAGGGGATAATCCTGATTAATATTCATGTCTCCAATTGACAACAAAGTTCTTGATTTGACACCAGTACGTATTCTAACTCGGTTCACATGGTTCTTGATGGTTTAGGAGAGGCAAAATAACATGTAATTAATTATACTAGTTCCATAATACAAATTATGCCTTCTCATAATCCCTTCGTTTATAGCATATTGGCCAAAAATTTACTTGGGATGGGAGTGAGTAATCTTATATTCTAAAAAGGAACGAGGTTAATTAACTAAAATAACTAATTGCTAAATTCATACACACATGCGACCATCCTAACGCTTAAGTTCTAATTCGAGACAAGGTTGCTTGCGGCTTTACCTGTGAAACCTTTAACATTTAGCCTAGTTGTATGTCACCGCATTTTTTTTCTTTATATGGGGCTAAAATATAGAGTGTGTTTCACATTGCATTTATTTTATTACTGTTAGTATCCTCCAAAATCTCACATCACATTAGTTTACCTGTTAGTTTGTTGACAATAAGTGTTTTTATTTGATCCATACCAAAGAAGCAAAAACCATTTTATTTTGTCACACCATGATATTTTATGTGACATGACAAACATAAAAACATTGTTGCTTGTTCAAGAGCAAAACTGTAAGACCCAGGCGCGCATTTGATCCCTGTGATAATTAGTTGTAAATGTTGTTATCTAATGTGGTTGTAAATTTTGCGAGTACATATTAATCTAACAACAATACATCGAATCGTGTTACGTCGTGTCATGTATATACTTGCTCACAAGTCACAAGCACGTTACTGACTTAGGTCTATAATACACATGTACATCATAGTGCATATCAAAGAGTAATGTTTACTCTTTTTTGGTCAACAGAGGCTAGTTTTTTTACTTGTATTTGAGATTTTGTGTCCATCAAACTCGTTCCATTTCAACATAACCTAGTTTGTGCCTTTGGGCCAAATTACAGATAATAAACCCAGCCCAATGCAGTTACAAGGAAAGTTGAAAAGACACGACTAACCCGTTTTTCCTTACACCCGACCCGAAAGTCCATCTAACTCCATAGAAAATTACGACTCGTCGTAGGCTCGTAGCCACTAGACTCTTTTATTGCAGAAGAGAGGAGCAAAGCGAGAGAGAGAGAGAGAGACTCAGCGATGATGGACTCAAGCGGAGCTTCACTGCCGTCGGGCCCCGACGCAACGAAGCGGCGCGTGAGCTACTTCTACGAGCCCACCGTCGGCGACTACTACTACGGCCAAGGCCACCCCATGAAGCCCCACCGCATCCGCATGGCCCACAACCTGATCGTCCACTACGGCCTCCACCGCCGCATGGAGATCAACCGCCCCTTCCCCGCCGCCCCCGCCGACATCAGAAAGTTCCACTCCGACGACTACGTCGACTTCCTCGCCTCCGTCTCCCCCGAAACCCTCTCCGACGCCGTCCACTCCCGCCACCTCAAGCGCTTCAACGTCGGCGAGGACTGCCCCGTCTTCGACGGCCTCTTCGGCTTCTGCCAGGCCTCCTCCGGCGGCTCTATCGGCGCCGCCGTCAAGCTGAACCGGGCCGACTGCGATATCGCCATCAATTGGGCCGGCGGTCTCCACCATGCCAAGAAGTCTGAGGCCTCAGGGTTTTGCTACGTTAACGACATCGTGCTCGGCATTCTGGAGCTACTTAAGGTTCACAGGGTAATATTTCACATTCTATTAACCCTAATCGTTTATCTTAGGTTTAAGAAATGATTTGTTACTCTAATTTTAGGTTGATTTCTATGTGTGGAGTAGTTACTATACTTGCATTCAGTAATTTTTGCTTTGATTTGATATTAGAAAAGTAAATGTGATTCTAGGTTTTTTCTGTGGTAGCTGCATTTGGTGATTTAGAGTTACAAGCAAGTAATGTAGGGCTAGGAAAGTTGAATTAGATGAAAATTGGAATCAAAATGATATTTAGTTGTGGAACTGTCAATACAGGAAATTTTTACTGTACTTCATCTCCTTTGGGGTTTCTGCTTGTTAAGTAAGAATGCTAGGTGCTTGTTACTGTGAGAGAGGGCTTTTAGTTACTTGGCTATGCCATTTCTTAGTTGTTGTATGCTCGTTTGCCTTTAATAACTTGGAAGTAATTTGGGGTCACTAATGTTGAAAGTGATAAACTTTTGAATGACTGATAAGTGATAACTACTGGTGAATGTGACATATGTTTATATCCCGATGATGCTGTATACGTATGGTTGAAGTGTCAACCTGTTTTCAGTTCATCTATTGTATCAAATGGTTTCGTTGTTTGATTGTTTATATAATTGCTTATGGATCTGGTAATTCTTGCTGCACAGCGTGTTCTTTATATAGACATTGATGTGCACCACGGAGATGGAGTTGAGGAGGCATTTTACACCACTGACAGGGTAATGACCGTGTCCTTCCATAAGTTTGGCGATTTCTTTCCTGGGACTGGGCATATCAAGGATGTCGGAGCAGGGCCTGGGAAAAATTATGCCTTGAACGTCCCACTGAATGATGGCATGGATGATGAGAATTTTCGGAGTCTGTTTAGGCCCCTCGTCCAGAAGGTCATGGAGATGTATCAGCCAGATGCAGTTGTTCTTCAGTGTGGAGCGGATTCACTGTCTGGTGATCGGTTGGGGTGCTTCAACTTATCTGTCAAAGGTCATGCTGATTGTCTTCGCTATCTTCGTTCATTCAATGTTCCTTTGATGGTTTTGGGCGGTGGAGGATACACGATCAGGAATGTTGCTCGTTGCTGGTGCTATGAGGTTTATCTCACTTATTCCTTTCCATTTCGATACACCATAACATCTTGTATTTGTTTTAATTATTTTTGAAATCTATGTATGTGATGAGATGTTAATATGAGTACACATCTGTTTGTAACAGACAGCCGTTGCTGTTGGGGTGGAGCCTGAAAATAAACTGCCTTACAATGAATACTATGAGTATTTTGGCCCAGATTACACTCTACACGTTGACACTTGCAACATGGAGAACCTAAACACACCCAAAGACATGGAGAACATAAGGTGAGTTTGTTGCACTACTTATAACAGCTGGTGGTAATGACTGTATTATAGTGTTGTTTACTTCAAATTTTTACTTTTAATTGGTGACTGTGGATGCTGGAATATGAAATCTATCCAAATTGATATTGAAAGACTTTTAAAAAGATAATTACAGATGTACATGTCAAATATGCATTGACTGAGAAATGTTTGTGGTAGAATCCTGTGGTCTGAACTTTAGAATTTTCGTAATATATTGCAAACTGGAAACAGCTCATCCTAAGTAATTTGGCTATTGGAGGTAACTTAGACAGTGTTTGTGCTAAATGGCTCTCAGATTTTGATAATATTTTGCAATGGGACCTTGAATTCTCTCAAAGTTTGTTTTTTTATGAATGTCCCACAAGCAATCTTAGTCTTCCATTGAAAAACTACCTGCCTGACTATCTCTCAACTTTTGGTTTTATCTATTACTCACCTTCTTCACACAGTGACTTTGGCCTGTTAGGTATCTGTTTTCAATTTAACTTCTTGTCTCATTTTAAATATGGTGTTTGCACCTTTTTTTGTTGCTGTACCAAATTCCATATATGTGCTGTTTCCTTTCTCGAGAGTTTGTAGTTTTTTGGACTTTGAAAAGAAAGTTTAGCTTGTAAACATATGTTGAGAATGCTGGGCTGTTGATGTTCAATTCACTGTCCGAATTTTGTCATTGATTATTATCTTCCCTAGGAATACACTGCTGGAGCAACTCTCTAGGTTACCTCATACACCAAGTGTCCCTTTCCAGACAACACCACCAATTACAGAAGTCCCAGAGGAGGTTTGTAACTAGTGAGAACATAATTGGATTCTTTTCATGTTTTCATTGTCCTTGTTTCTAAACCTTACTACTGGTTTGAGTGGATGTAGGCAGAAGAGCGCATGGACCACAGACCAAAGCGTCGCATTTGGGATGGCGTGGACTATGATTCTGATCCGGATGACGATGATGAGAAGCCTTGGAATCCTGCTGGTCTCCGTGGTTTTGATATGGGAATGAGGTTAGGGTTCTGTATTCATACGTGTTTTTGTTTCTTGTCTTATTATTGAACTTTAGTTTTCTGTGGGTTTTCGGAGATGCAGTTTGATATGGTTATGCATTAGAAAGATAAATACACGGCAGATTTTCAATTTCATTCAGACTTGCAGTCTCAAAACACTGTATATATATGATGTTTCCTCTGATAAAAGTGAGGTTTATTTTCATCTATCTGATTACCTGACCCCATCTAATACCATGGTTTGCAATTGTCAATACAGGGATGATCCTGATGAGATGGAAGAAGATGAAGATCATCCTCCATGTTGTTAGCTTGGATTTCTGTAGCTTATCGTCTTCTTACCCTGTATCACGTAGACAAGTCTTCCCCATACCGTAAAACAATTTGTGAAGGACCGAGCTCAATTCTCAAGTCACATCGATATATTAGAAAGACATAAATTTAGAGTAGGCAGTAGGCACAGTTCAATCGTCCCTTGACTCCTTGTGGTTTGTTACATTGAGCCCTTCTGTCTGGTATTACCTTGTGTAAAACCTATACAGTTTGGTTCACAGATGAATATCAATACTCACAATGTGCAGAGTTAACCCTTCTAGTTATTCCAAAGATTAGCATCTTTTATAGCCTTTGTGTCTGAGCCACTGTTTCTTTTCTATTTATTTTTTAGTTTTTGATTTTACTTACCTATTTATTATTATATATACTGTATTGGAGCCCCCGCCCTTTTTTCATTATCTTTGCGCGAGAGAGAGAGGCTGAGGCAGTGAAAGCAATCAGCAATGTCACTCTTGCAAAACCTCCTCCAAATTCGACCGTTGATTCTCTCCCCGACTCAAACCTCCCCCAACTCTTTCTTACCCAGAAACCTCCGTTGCCATCCCAAACCACCTCCAAAGCCAATCCATTTCCACCCATCAACACCCAAATGCCAGCAGACCCACCACTCCAGTCGCCAGCCCAAAACCCAAGACGACGGCATCCCCGCCGAGGAGGTCAAAGTCCTTGCCAAGTTCAAGTCCAGGTTCAATTACATCCGTGTCCTCGAAGTCTCCCGGAGAGCCGACCACCCTTTCGCCGGCTCCAGGCTCCTCCTTCTAGACGTCCCTGGAAACATCCACAGCATCTCCTACATCTTCAAGAACCTCACCAACACTTACTTCGACGTTTTCGCCACCTTGCCGCCAATTCTGCCTCCGGGGCCAATCGCCATTCTAGGGTTCGGAGCCGGCACGGCCGCCCGGTCCATTCTGGAGCTCTATCCCCAAGGTGTGGTTCATGGCTGGGAGATTGACCCCACTGTGGTTGCTGTGGCTAGAGAGTACTTTGGCCTTTTGAAACTGGAAAGGCAGTTCCCGGATCGGCTTATAATCCATATCGGAGACGCGTTTAAGGCCTCGTCGAAAGATGGATTTGCCGGAATCTTGGTGGATTTGTTTTCCAATGGGAGATTGGTCCCGGAGCTTCAAGACGCCAATACTTGGGAGATGCTCGCCAGGTGTTTGAGAAAAGGCGGGAGAGTGATGGTGAATGTGGGAGGCAGTTGTGTGGAGGCTGAGGACTCGGAGATAGATGGGAAGGTGGTTATGGAAGAGACTTTGAAGGCTATGCATCAGGTTTTTGGCGACAAGCTGTTTGTGTTGAGCCTTGGGAACCGGCAGGAGGATAGCTCTATTGCTCTTACTGGTGATGTGCCTGATGTTGAGGCTTGGAAGAAGGCGCTGCCGCCTTCTCTAGCTGGTTATGTCGATATGTGGAAGGCTTATCGTGGTTAGAACTGGTACGCTCTACTTTCTTGTTTCAGTGGCTAGTGTGGTTTGTGTGTTTACTGAAAGTGTTCATTAGGTAGTCTGTTGATTCTAGTCATGTAGTTGGCATATTTTTCCTGTTTGATTCCACATTGATAATTTGATATAATATATACATTGTACCCTATCTACAATAGCATAGTGGCATTGTCTTCTACGAGTCCTGGTAATGGATCTTAGACCTGTTGTGCATCCCATATAAGTAGGAGCCAAGTAGGAATTCAAGAATCCATAGATGAAGACTAGTTTTACACTCGATTTAAGATCTTATCAATCTTTGTGTTGCCGATCCATGTCACGCAGAGGACATACATTGCCAAAATCAGCTGCTCAATTTAAGACCAGAGTATTAGTTGATGATATCTTCTTTTCCTACCGTAAATTTTCAACTTGGTATTCTTTTTGTGGTTTTTGGTTTTCTGAGAAAACCTGATGGAACAGTTGACTTCAAAGCGAAGACAAAATCCAGCTGTTTATCCTAACCCAGTTTTTGTGGGAGGCTTCTATCGATGGGGAGGTCATGACAAGGACTATGAGGATTCGTTTCTGCTCAGCTCCATTCTACACTTGTTATGTGGAAATCAAAGTCAAATTGTGTCATATATTACTTTGCCTTCCATGACAGAAAGGGAAGCAATATGTGAAGTTGAAGTCAACTATTTTCCTAAGCCTAACTATAGACAACCCATCCTCCTTCTATAAAACCAGAACAGTAATCAAATCAAACGATTATTTAGCTCAAGCAGTGAGTCTGTAAAGCTTTCTTCAATATTTTCAATATCCTAGCATCATAACAAACCATTCACGCTGAAAAGCTCTAAAAGTACTTGAATCTTGCTCTCAATGATGAGTAGTTATTTGGTTTTAGCCGTGGTTGCAATTTCTCTTCTTGCGGGTATTTTACCCGCAACTTCTGCATTATCTCCTCATGGTAATAAGACTTTCTCACCCCACTGCTTTACCTTTGTTTTTTTTGTTTTTTTTTCCTAATGCATTATTCTCTACATATATTGTAGAGAAACCATGACATCTTAATTTGTTTTTCTTTAATATGATATCATTGAAAGATTCTGACTATTAGTATCAGTTGCTTGCTGTGATTATTTTATGGGTGAAGGAGGTGAGAAGAGTTTATGGAATATTGACCGTAGAGATGGCCTGAGGAAGATAATTGGAATGAGAGAAGGTAACATTGGATATCAAGGTGACACTGTTAGCACCAAAACAAATCCCACCCGCAGCCTAAGAACAACCAGATCCCCACCACCTGCACCCTTTAAAAGTCAACCAGGATCACAGCGTGATGCTGCACCTCCTCCATCCGTTTCATGATGGCTATGTGTGTTTACGTATTCTGCGGATGTTCATAATTCCCTTGGGAAGTTTCTGTTTCGATTTTGTTGCCTAATTTGCTCTTCCATTTGGCTTCATGGTCTCTAGACAATAATCTAGTCGAGTGAAAGTAACCTGAATTGCTTATATGAGTGAGGGTAAAGTATTTAAATCTGTTGAATGTTTTCTTCAGAATATGTAGAATCCATTAATCTCTGCAATTTTACAAGGATCAATCCTAATATATAATTATATCTCTGCAATTTGGATATCTTGTTCTTTTGTAAATAAAATGATGCAAGGTTAGCACAGACCAGGTAACATGAGACAAACAGGCACACAAAGACAATTAGTCAGGGCAACTTTCACAAGGATTAATCCAGATACTATCTCTGCAATTTGGGGGTATTATTGCCTTCCATGAAAGCAAGGAATATAAAACTTGAAGTCGAAGTCAACTTTATATTTTCCTCAACCTAACAGTAGATAATCCTCTTTAGTCTTTACCAAACCCTTAAGCTAAAATAAAACCATAATAGTAATTAATACATACTTGAGCACTTATACAGCTTAAGGCTTAAGCTGTGAATCTATACATCTTTCTTCATGGTTATCAATATCCTAGTATCATAACAAAACATTTACACTGAGGCACTACGAGTTCTTGAATTCTGCTTTTCGCGATGAGTGATTTTCCGAAGAAGTTGATTTTAGCTGCAGTTGCTATATATCTTCTTGTGGGTTTTCTACTTGCATCTTTTGCAGTATCTTCTCATGGTAATAATGCCTTCCCTCCCCCAGCATGTCTTGGTGAAATTCATGCTTTACTGTTCATTCTAATTGCATCCTTCATCTAACATATGTTCTAGAGAGTAGAGAAATTATGAGGTTTTACTTTTTTGCCTGCACCATGTTTTCAATGATCAAACATTCAGGCTATTAATATTAGTTGCTTGCTGTGATTTTCTTTTGGGTGAACTGGTGAAGGAGGTGAGAGGAGCGTATGGCATATTGATTATAGAAATGGCAAGATATTTGGAAGAAGAGAAGGCAACTTTGGATGTCAAGGTGACATTGATAGCATGAAAACAAAGCCCATCCGCAGTTTAAGAACAACCCTACCCCCACCACCTCCGCCCTTTAAAAGGCCACCCGGAAAACAAAAGGGTTCTCCACCTCCTTCATCTGTTTAATGATGGCACATATGTTTAATAATCTGCAGATCTTGATCATTCCCTTGGAAGTTTTTGTTTAAACTTTGTTGCCTCATTTGCAAGTCCATTTGGCTTTGTGGTCTCTAGACATAAGCTACTTGAGTGAAGTAGTTTGAATTCCTTGTATGAGTGAGAGTAGAAGTATGTAAATCTGATGAATTTTTTCTTCAGTATATATAATCCATTAATCTCTGCAATTAGGGTGTCTCTTGTTCTTTATCAATAGAATGATGCAAGGTTACAACACAGCAGGTAGCATATGCCACACAGGCATTTAATCCCAGCCACTTTCACAAGGATTAACACAAATACTATATCTCTGCAACTTGGAGTATTATTCATCATGAGGAAGATTATGCAGGGTTGAAATCAGTGGCGGAGGGAGAAAAATATACCTGTGGGGGCAAAGTTATTGAACAAAACACAAAGATATCTATTGATGAATGAATACTCAGACTTTCTCCTTTTCACTGGGGGCACAACTGCATTTTAGCTGTCATTCTCAAAATCTAGTAGGGACACAGGCCTCACTGGTCCTCAGTTCCCTCCGCCACTAGTTGAAATAGAAAAGCAAATATTATATGTGAAACACACAAATGAAACGTAATTCATACCAATTTTTAGATTGGCAAGTTGATGGATTTGGGAGTTTGATATATTCTTAGATAACATATTAGTCTACTTAAATTGCCATTAGTACAATGGATAGCTGCAAAATTTAACCTTTTAAGTATTGAAGGGCCATGTAATCAAGACTTTTGATTGTCATGAAAACTCGAAATCAATGCACAATAAGCTGTTTATTTACTCCAGCCATGCATGTATAATATACAAACTTCGCCATTGCCATAGAGAACTTTGTCCTTTCCCGAATTCAAAGGCTATGCTTATTAGTCTATTGGAAACGCATTCATAGTTAGCAATAGAGATAGAGACGGATTCCTGGGGTTGGTATTTGTTTTCTTGAGGTAGTTATGCTCACAAGGTGTTTGTAAATGCGGGAGAATAAGAGTGGATTTAGGTAGCAGCAGCAGCTGTGCAGAGGCAGAGGCTAAGTTGCATGGATACAGACACGGTGACACGACACGGCGACAAAGCAAAACTCAAAAACTGAGTTTCTGACACGGCTTGAACACGGCAAACAAAATTATATATTTATGTATTTTTAATAAATAAAAAAGATACTAAAATATGAAATAACTTCTTGTTGCAGAAATTGCACACAAAAGGAACATTTCCTCCCCTATTTTCATTGTCCCATCATCATCAATCACTACCTCTTTAGTGACATACTTCCAAAGAGGAGTGGTTAGTTTGTCTGGCTCATTCGACTCAACACTAGATTCGGTTGAAGCAGCACTTGAGCTCATCCTATTTATACAATTGATTGAATTGAATATAGAATAAGCAGAACATACACACAAAATTTCATATAATTATACAGTGATTACTAATCTCAGTAATATCAGAAAGATACATAATGGGGAGAGATTAAGAAAAGGAAGACTGACCTTAGCAACGGCGGTGGATGGCGGAGAGAAGAGATCAGATGGGTGAAGAGAAGAGAATGGGTGTCGTTGGGGGATGTTTTCTTCGTCTTTTTTTCCGTTGTTTCATGTCGGCGGAGAGAGGAGAGGGAGAGAAGAGATCGAATCGGTTAAGAGAAGAGAATGAGTGTCATCGACGGACATTTTCTTCGTCCTCTTCTTCGTTGTTTCTTGTCGGCAGAGAGAGGAGAGAAGAGAAGAGAATCAAAGAGAACGAATGGGACTGAAAACCTCTACTGCGCCATTTAAGTCTTTTTTTTTTTTGAAGTCTAAAACGCTGATATGGTGAGTCGCAATGCCGTGTCAGGGCCGGTCAACGTGTCCACGACATGTCCGAAAAGTCTACTTTTCCAGACACGTCACGTGGCGTGTCGGACACGGTTTTTACCGTGTCGGGTGCGTGTCGGCAACTCCAACACTCCACCCATGTGGAATGTCGGTGCAACATAGGGCAGAGGACTCGGGGATTCATATGGGAAAGTAGGTCTGGAAGATGCTTTGAAGGCTATTGCTTCAGGTTTTCAGTGACAAATTTTCGTATTGAGCCTTGCATATGTCTCTTACTGATGATATGCCGGATCTTGACACTTGAGCTTTTCAATCCCTCTATTGTACAGCATGGTCTTCTAGTTCTTGGTTCTGACTTCTGAAGCAGATAGGAGATTATGAATACTACTACACTATACTGCACAAGTCTAACAGTGGTGTTATACCGATTATTTACCATTACTATGAATTCATCATCTTGCATACAGATTCATTAGTCAAAATTAGCAGCCTATATTCATCAGAAACCTCAGTCCTTTAGTGCTAATATTTCCTCTCACTAGCAAAAGAAATCATTAGCCGCATTACCAACTTGGTGTTCTTTTATGTGGTTTTTGGTTTTTGCTATCAACTTGTTGGAATTGTTGACTTCATATCAGAGAGAAAACCATCTGTCTAAATTTAAATACCAGTTTTCGATCTAGTATGCTTCTGTCCTGTTCTAATGGACAGGTCATGTGAAGAATCTTACCAGTCCTCACTGATCACTAGCTAGCTCTAGATTTAGTACTTGAAAAATCGAAGTCAAAATTGTGTCTATATAATAGTCCTTTTGCTTCTCTGAAAGCGAGGGAACTACAAACCCGCTCACCCGCGGGACTGAAATTAAGAGACAGAAACGGACCACCTCATTATATTCTAACGAGGACTCTTAAGTTGAATACTTTTCGATTTATCTTAAATTTCGATCTTATATCCGTATCTTTACCGTTCAGTTTATATGTATTTCGTTCAAAATCTATTTCCATCCCGAAAGGAATACGTAATCAAGACTTGGGATTGTTATTATGTGCACATTTAGTGCTCTGTCCTTCTCTTTCAGAATGTGTGGACATGGTGGCTACGTGGCTGGCGCAACTTTCAGTAAATAAAAACAGAAATCGGGATTCAGCCGACTCCGAAACCCTAGTTCAGATCCCCAATTGAAATGGAGGACCTGGATTCTGACATCGGCAGCTCGATCCTGATGCGCTTCACCGATTCGACTCGCAGTCACCACCTCGAAATCCGCAAAATCATCGCCGCGACGGCCCACGGTTTCGTTCGGCGGAGGATTGCTCCGACCGCCGTGGCCTACTTGGATGCCACGTGCTCCTCTCTGAACCAGCTCTCCTCCTCCGAAGATCACGTGATCGATTTGTAATGTATGTATGCTACATTGCTAATTGTTGGATTGTACAACAGGTGCGGAAGCCGTCACATGTTGTGATTGCCGAGATAATGCAAAGTTTGCAAGGCACCGCAGATGTTGTGCCTGCAAGTGAAGCCCTTGTTAACTTGTTTGAGAGATGGTGGCTTCCTCTGCTTGGCGGCAATGGCCCCAGTGTCTTGTCTAATGAAGCTGAACCCATCGAGTCCTGGTTTTGTTTGGATGTGATGAAAACATGTGTGGTCCTGATGCCTACCAAGTTCAAGCTAACGATGCTCAACTGCTTCAAGACCATCTTGGAACTGGCGTTGCATAGAAACCCAATTACAATACGTGTTGAATGGATTTTGGAAAGGTTTTGTCTCCACTCATCAGCACCCAAAGACGTTCCTCCTCACCTGTTGCTTGATCTGTTATGCTTGATTTCGGACTCTGTCACCAAAGAGCGGCGTTTGATCGTGAGGGGACAACTACGGCTTCTATACTCAAAAATGGAGTGTCAACAGTTTACTCGTCCAACAGGGAACTCTGTGTGATCAAACTTCCACTTGTGTTCGATGCACTCAAAGATTTGATGGGGATACCTGCAGATCAGGAGGATTGCGGGTATATAGAAGAGGACATCGATACAGCAGCACAAGCCTTTAAGCATCTCATTCATACTTGCATCGATGAAGGTTTGATTAATCAGGGACTTGACCAGATCAATACAATTGCAAACAGCAAGTCTGAGCCTCCTCGGCCGAAGGAGCTAACTGTAATAGAAAAATTGTGTGCGACTATTGAAAGCCTACTAGGTTATCACCGTACTGGTGCGCATGCTCTCAGCATGGACCGTGCATTTGAAGTTGTTTCGACAATGTTTGATAAATTAGGGTCACACTGGAGAGCTTGGCAGACATGCACAAGTTTGCTGATGAACAATTCCCTTACAGGAAACAGGCTACACTTCTTCTAGGAAGGCTTGTTGAGGAAAAAAGTGGGGTTGATGATATTAGTATTAGGGCTGTCCTGACTCAAGAAGAGCTCATGGGACTTCTTGCAGATTATAGGGACCTTAAATCCAAGCAATCGTCACAACTTTCTCATCTGAAACGGAAGGGGTCGAGTATTGAGCTCATGCCAGATCGTTGTGGTCCATCAAGTATATGGGCTATGGCGGCTACAGTTAGAGAAGTATCCAGCACAGAGAAGATGACAAAGAAGATTAAGCTCTAAGAAAGCCTGACTTCTTCAACTTTAATCAAGACAGATGCTGATCATGATGAGTTGCTTAAGTTTGTCTCTTGTACTGTAACAAGTACATATGTAGCTCATTGTGATTTGATCATGATGAGATTCTTTAGTCTCTTGTATTGTAATAAGTAAATATATGTAGCTATTTGTGACTTGTAGTATTTATTTTTGTTTCAGTTTCCTTAATCTGTATCATAAACGGGTTAAGCAAGTGCTTAAAGTTTGCGGGTAGTCAGTTGGCGAACGGGCATATTGTAAGATGCTTCTTGTTCCTGTTTTGCAGTAGCAACAGTTCTTGCCTGTTGTTTTACAACTAGATAGTTTACCTGCGGATATATTGCATATCACATTCCAATGTTATAACAGTAGATACAATCTATTTAATATAACAAAATCATAATGAATAAAATCTCAAATGTTACAGAAACTTATTGCTTTATGCATTCTGGATTCTACAGCATATAAAATCTCAAGTATTAGAAATTTAGACAGTATGCTCTTAGATTATAATCAAATCCACATCTGTTCAAATTAACAATGTAAATGGTTTCGTTTTCATAAACGCATGAAAATTATATTTTATATCAAAATCTTGCATTTGTCAAAGATGATGTAAACTTGAATCTGTTATTCACGGTGATCACAAAACATATGATAATCACATAATTGTTTTAGTCAAGGTGAATGTTAATAAGCCTATAAAACACCTCCAATTGGAACCTCAAATTCAGATAAACATCACTTTGAAAAAGAAAAAAAAATTACAAAAGATCATTCAGACACAATGAAGCCAAAGAATATCAGAGCAAGGTAAAATCAATTTTATTCAAGAAGAAAATTACTACAGTTAACAAATAGTATTTTTGTTCAAGAAGAAAATGCTCCACCTATTTGTTAACAGTTATAGAATAAGACAACTTCTACTTGGCTAAAAACCACCACTATGACAACTCTGTAACAACATATAGGTAAAGACAATCACTCACTGCAACTATCTTGGCTAGGCTTTACTAATGAGCCACCAAATTTAGAGAAAACCAAACTAATTCATATAAAAATATCAGATCATCAGTCATGCTAACAGCTTTACCTGACTGCTCCTGTTGATATTAAAGGGAAATACAAATAGTTTAAAACAAATACAACACAATTAGTACTAAATAGTTTCACTCTACAAAGGGAAATCGATCACAAATAGTTTCACTCTACAGGAATTTAAGAACAATTTAAAGTGATCAATCTCCAATAGTTGCAGGCTCATTTTAGAACGTAGACCAAAAAGACGTTCACTCCTAAGAACACAAAACACTCAAAGGACAAAACATAAAAGAAGCTCACAGAGGGACCAATGCACTCTATATGGAGCTACATCTTACATATATTGGTGAAAGCTCAATGCGATGAACCAAGATATCTGATGGCGTATTCATGAGAGAACGAAGTTGAGAAGCAATACCTTGCAATTCATAGTAAGAAAGGAGAAGAAGAGGGTTTAACAATAGATTGATTTCACAGCAGAGAAGAACGAAGTTGAGAAGCAATACCTTGCGATGGTGAGCTCAAAGTTTCAAATTGACCAAACCCAATCAAACTCAGCAAATTGCAGAATCATACCGATAAAAAAAAGTGAGAAATCGCAGCCCAGATCGCAAATCAAAAGAAAAACAAAGGCAGAAGCAACAATATAGAAATCAATTCGGAGATTAATATATATGAAAAATACCTAAATTTTGAGGTCTCCAGATTTATCCGAGCTTGATAAAACTCTTCTTTTTAACAAAGGGAAATTGATCACAAAACGGAACAATAGTGAAAGAGATGGAATGAAGCGGCGATATTCTCTGAGATGCAAAGACAGAGAGACGGAAGAAATAAAAATAAAGAAGGTCTGAAGAGGCAAGATCGATCCGGAAGATTCAGGAGGCAAAAGAAAAGTCAAAAATGGAGGGCAAAAAAATCTTTGGCGAGAGAAAGCCTATTTAGAAAAATCTAAATTACTTGTTTAAAAAAAAAAAAAAAGTTCACTGTTGTTGGTGAACAGTGTTTTCACTGTATCCTGAAAACACACTGTTTATAAGCACTTATGAACAGTCGACTAATAAATGTTATATAGGTAAATTTACTGTCAAAAGCATATTACTGGTTCTACGAAGATGTTGAGGTCTATGTCTGAAAGGAAGAAACCATCACACATATTCTATGTATCTACTGTCAAAATGAGCAGCCTATTCATCAGAAGCCTCAGTCCTCTAGTGCTAATATTTCTCTGACTAGCAAAAGAAATCATTAGCCGCATTACCAACTTGGTCTTCTTTTTTGTGGTTTTTGGTTTTTGCTATCAACTTGTTGGAATTGTTGACTTCATATCAGAGAGAAAACCATCTGTCTAAATTTAAATACCAGTTTTCGATCTAGTATGCTTCTGTCTTGTTCTAATGGACAGGTCATGTGAAGAATCTTACCAGTCCTCACTCACTAGCTAGCTGTAGATTTAGTACTTGGAAAATCGAAGTCAAAATTGTGTCTATATATATATATGAAAGTGAGGGAACTAATCTCTGAAGTCGAAGTCAACTTCTCTGAAGTCGAAGTCAACTTCTTATTTTCCTCAACCTAACCATAAACAATCCTCGTTCTACCAAACACACTATGACTAATGGAAAACAGCAAGTATAATATATATAATCAAACAAAATATAGCTTGAATGGAGAATCTATAAATTTTGCTTTATGGTATTATCCTAGAGCATACACTGAATAGTTTCTACAAGTTCCTGTTTTTTGCTTTGCAAGATGGGTGGATTTCCGGCGAAGTTGGTTTTAGTTTTAGTAGCTGTATATCTTCTTCTCGGATTTTTACCTGCAACTTCTGCTATATTTCATCATGGTAATATAACTTCCTTCCCCATGATCACTGATGGGTTTAATTTTATTCCTTTTGTAAACATTGCTGTGATTTTCTTATTGTTAGCTGAAGATGGTGAGAAGAGTATATGGCATGTTGACTGTAGACATGGCTTGATGAAGATACATGGAAGAAAACAAGGTAGCGTTGGATGTCAAAATGGCATGATCAACAAGAAAATAGTGCCAACTCGCAGCCTAAGAGTAATGGTGACATCAAGAGTGCCACCTTCACCAGTTAAAAACAAAGCAACATCACAGCATGTTTCTGCTGCACCTCCTTCATCCATTGCTTGAAGGCGAACTATGTTAATGTATGCTGTGGACGCTTATCATTTCCTTTGATGTTTTTGTTTTATGTTGTTGCCTCACCGGCCAGCATGTCCATTTAGCTTTGAGGTCTTTCTGCAATAAGCTAGCTAGTAGAATCTATGTGTAAATCAATCTGTTGAAAATATTCTGCAAGGTGATATAAATCCATTACTCTCTGCATTTCCCAAATGCCTTGTTGGTAATTTCTGTTAATCACTTTCATCTATCACTTTACACCAAAAGAATAAACTATAAACATTGCCTCTAGCTTTTAAGTTCAGCTGAACTTCTGCTAATAATAATTACAAAACTGAGAAGGTCCAAGTTTATGAGTCAATAGCATGTGTTGTGAGCATGATGAACACCGAAACAGCATATATAATTCCTTGACATGATTTTCTTTCGAGATAGCAGGAAGGAAAATTCTATTCAACATGCTTAGATGCATTGTTGTTCTCAGATGTAGAGATCTAGCTAAGAATATGAAAACATACATTAGTTTTGTACTATTCATACTCCTGAAAGCAAGCAAGTCACATGTGATCAAAGTCCACTGTTCCTTAACCCTCCTCCTCTAACACCTGATTCAATAAAATAAACATAAATTATTATTGAAATCTATCTTTTCCAATGTATACATCTCTGTCTACAGTTCAATATCCTAGGCTTCTAACATTCTTGCTAATTTTGATGCTAATCAATCAGGATGAATAGTATTCTGGCAAAGTTGGTTTTTTCTGTAGTAGGAGTACATCTTCTTCTGGGCATGTTTCCTGCAACTTCTGCAGCATCTCTACTTCCTCATGGTACTAATATCTTCCTCTGATGAGATCTGTAATTGGTTATATTGACATTGCATTCTGCATTTATATATGTTGCAGAGAAATCATGAGCTATTCTTACATAATTGGGCTTTATTACATTAAACTTTCTGAGGTCAAAGAAGAACAAACTAACATATTTGATGCCTCATGTGATGTTCTTATGTGGCTGAAGGTAGCTTCAGATATCAAACTGTCTTTTTTGGCAAGTATATAGTGCCCACCCGCAGCCTAAGAAAAGTAAAGGCTAGATGGCCACCTTCACCCATAATGAATCGTCGAGCAGGACAGGTTGAACGTGTACCTCCAACCGCTTCATGATCCTATGTGATGTACTCTCTCAATGCTTGATATGTCAAACTTTCAACTTTGTTTCCTCATTTGCAAGCTCATTTGGCTTTGGTGTTTTCATATGATAACCTACTTGAGTCCAAGTAGTATGTAATTGTGTCTGTTTGAATAATTTCTGTGTGTAATCCATTATTTTCAACATCGATCCATATTAATCGATATGAGTACGTACAGTTACATCATTATTTTTGGTGGAAATATCAGACAGAACAATTACCGATAACATTACTTACTATAACTAAACACACTGCTTCAATTCCATGGAAAAGATTTATAGGCCAGACAACTTAAACTAACTAACCTCAGTATATACTGTATGTATCAATGGAGAAAGACTCCTCATCAAAATACTAACATAGAGAAGAAAACAGTGAAAATCATCTAGTTGAATTGGATTCATCTGAAGGTTTCGGATAATTTAGATTCTAAAACTTCTGCCGACTTGCTAGATCAGATGCTTTATTTTAACCAACAATCTTAAGTTGCTCTTCTTTATATGGTTCTTGGTCCTTGCAAGCAACTTGCTGGAATGGTTGACTTCAGATCAAAACCAGAAGCAACTAGCTCTATCTCTTAAGCCGCTTTCATTCATCCTTAAAATTTAAATTAAAGTTGTGCATGAACATTCACAAAATTAAGAATGCATATCTACATAGTATTAGTCATGCAAGTATTCTGATGAGCATTATATATCCCCGTCTTTTATAATCTACTCCAATCCGTTCTCTCTAGTCTGTCTTTTCAGATATAGGAAAAACAACAATGGCATATACATCTCTGAATTAAGTTGAGTTTTCCATACATGAGAACTCCAAGTTAACTCCTTAAATCCTTAACATAAACATAGACAATCATTCTACTACCTATCGCACACCAAACAAACCAACATCAGCAATTATAATCAAATCAAACACAATTTAGCATAAGCAATGACTCTTACAATGTTTGTTCAGTAATTTTAATATTCTAGCTAGCATGATGACAGAGAATTCCCACTGATATTAAGGCTTCTACTGTTCTACATCTTCTTGTTCATGCTTTCCATCATGAGTGGTTCTCAGAAAAGTTGGTTTTAGCTGTATTAGCAGTGTATCTTCTTGTGGGTGCCTTAACTGCAACTTCTGCAATGATTCCTCATGGTAATAATATCTCAATACATTTACTTAAAATTAGATATGTTGTTCAGAACTACGAGGGTATTACTATTTGGCTTTGTTATGTTATAAAAGTTTCAAATAGTAAATTGATATCAGACTTTCTTTTTTAAGTTAACATTTCTTGCTTGCTGTCATTTTCTTGAGATTGAAGGTGATGATCGAGAAGAGTTCGTGGCATGTTGATAAAGATGGATTGAGGAAAATACTTGGAAGAAAAGAAAGCTTTGGATGGCGAAATGTCATCGCCAAGAAAGTAGTGCCAACTCGCAACCTAAGAACAGTAGTGAAAAAATCTGCACCACCTGCACCCACTAGAAATAAGGCAACAACACAGAGATTGCTTCTGTATCTCCAGTGCTTGCCTGATGTCTATTGATGCATGTTTATATATTGCCGATCATTTCCGTCGGGAAGTTTTTATTTCAATGTTTTGCCTCACTTGCAACTCATTAGGCTTGGCCCGCCTGGAGATTTTCTACAATAGGGTACTTCAGTCAAATATATATGTACATCTGATGAATAATTAATTACAAAACACCACCCGAACTATTATGTTATTTTTATTTTCATATCTAACTATCAAAAACTTGCATTTTGATACCCTGAGTTTCATTCCGTTAGCATTTTGATACATGATCACTAACATCGTTAAACTGACCCAGGTGACTTCGTTCCACCTCAACCCAACCCACAACGTGGGTGACATCATGCGAGGCCAGCATTTTGTTGCGCCATCAATTCCCTCGCCAGTGCGTCACGTTAAGACATGAAGCTGCCCTTCACCATCAGATGTAGGTGTGCTCCTCACGCATGTAGAAGAAGCTAGAGTGCTAGGTCCCACTCACATGCATGTTATAAAATATATAAATTGTAAAACAATAAAATGTTGGGATTTAACATGTTTAATGTAAATGTAAGAATCGTATAAAAAAAGGGTGATGCTATTAACACATTTTTTTTATATGCTTGGAGATTGATCAATCCCGATGGTCAACATCATCCGGATTGTGTTTGATCAAACCAATGCCTTTTTCCGAATTGTGTTTGATCAATTCGCGGATTTTCCGGATTGTGTGTGATCAATCCGTAAGACAAACCATTAAAAAACATCATTTGTGACCTCTATCGAGTCTCATAACAGCTTGGTTTTGTATGTAAGAGCAATGTAACATTCTGCTCCTTTAAGTTTTGACGTACTCGATGCCTACGACGAATCTTCGCTAGGTATATGTGGAGCCTTTTATTGGAGAGAATTAAGCCACATGTTTTGACCCCAGGCTGACAAGCCTAGAAGCCGAGATTTCACATCTCATGCGCTCAAAATCTTTGACGGGCCACATTGACAAAAGCCTTCAATGACAATCTGTGCAAAAAGTAAATCCCATAATGTAATGTGGAATGCACTCATTAAGCGTTTCTTGAAACGTCTGTGTTGAGTTATTAAGTCAAGTGGATTGCTTACCACTTTAATTGACTACATATTGTCAATAATCTTTTGTGGCATCATGATCCATAATCTTTAACGGATTTGATCATCATCAAGTTCTCTAGGCCAAGTTTATGAGTCAAGCATGTGTTATGAGCATGATTAACACCGAAAACGGCATATATAACTCCTTGACATGATTTTCTTTCGAGATAGCAGGAAGGAAAATTCTATTCAACATGCTTAGATGCATTGTTGTTCTCAGATGTAGAGATCTAGCTAAGAATATGAAAACATACATTAGTTTTGTACTATTCATACTCCTGAAAGCAAGCAAGTCACATGTGATCAAAGTCCACTGTTCCTTAACCCTCCTCCTCTAACACCCTGATTCAATAAAATAAACATAAATTATTATTGAAATCTATCTTATCCAATGTATACATCTCTGTCTACAGTTCAATATCCTAGGCTTCTAACATTCTTGCTAATTTTGATGCTAATCAATCAGGATGAATAGTATTCTGGCAAAGTTGGTTTTTTCTGTAGTAGCAGTACATCTTCTTCTGGGCATGTTTCCTGCAACTTCTTCAGCATCTCTACTTCCTCATGGTACTAATATCTTCCTGTGATGAGATCTGTAATCGGTTATATTGACATTGCATTCTGCATTTATATATATATAGGGCCTTTCTAATGAGGGATCCATTTTTTTGTTCATTTCTAGGGACAGGTCTACACCATTAGATCTGTTTTTTAATAGGCTTAAATGACTGAGATTAAAACAAAAAACTTAACACTTATGTCAAACCTACACCGTTCAAGATTATTAAAAATAAATCTCTCATTGCAGAGAAATCATGAGCTATTCTTACATAATTGGGCTTTGTTACATAAAACTTTCTGAGGTCAAAGAAGAACATACTAACATATTTGATGCCTCATGTGGTGTTCTTATGTGGCTGAAGGTAGCTTGAGATTGTTTACGCCTGAATTAATATTTTACTAGACAGTAAATGTCTATGTAAATATTAATCATTTCTTGGACCATGTCATACCGGCGAGATGAAGTTTCTCCAAGTTTACAAGTGATAGCTCGCCAGTGAGACCACGCGACTAAGTTAAACTTCGCGCGGAACGAACTGCATGCGAACTTGACTTCACTTAGCTCGCACGCGGAATGCCTTCGCGCGGAATTACTATTCAACACTCCGCGAGGCGAGGCGAGATTGCCAGTCCGCATAGGCAAGGCGAGATTGACTCTCCGCGTAGGCGAAGCGAGGCGAGCTGGCGAACTAGCTCGCGTAGAAGACTTCGTGAGGAAGCGACATGCGGAGTCCGCGCGCACCACGACAAACGTTGAAGACTTTTACAAGTCTTTGACATGCTTCGGGCCAACCCCTGTGGCCCATTAAATATAAAAAGCCATTCTAAGGCTCGCGAGCTGCAATAGCCCGCGAAATGGAAGCGAGCTACAGAAGCACGCGAGATAGCACCCTGTAGCAGCCCGCGAGATAAGGATACTCCTAATTCTAGTTCGCATAAGAGTCTACAGTTGGCAGCACGGAAGCAATGCCCTATGCGCGGAATGAAGCATGCGAACTGGACAGATGTCACCAATCGGTTGGTCTGCATGGAGTAAACTTTGTCCTTGTCAAATAGGGTTTCAGAGCCCTACTTGGATTCGAAGTTAACTCCCTTCCGCTGGGGAGCGAACCACTATATATATCCTCTTAAACAACAATCAAAACACAACTTTTACAACAACAACTCAGAGACAACTCTCAAACAAACACAACTGAAACCCAGTTACCCTTCGAGCCTTCTTCGAAACCCTAACCCTAAGCGCCGCCGCCTAGGTCTTTCTCTAGAGCTCTCCGGACTCTGCATCCCCGTTTCTCTCTGAACTCCCTGTGATTGCTCTGCTCGCGCCGCCGTGAGTATCGACTCGCTTGTGCTCGTAAATCCTCCTCTGAGGTGACACCTGTGACCCCCCTTTCTGCCTGATCAAGAAGTCAAGCGCACCCCCCATCAACCTTTTCCTCGTCCGCGAGGTGGCACGCCCGCAACACTCCCTTCTCTTTGTCTGCTAGAAACCTCTGCTCCGCGCGCTGAGGATCGTGGCCAAAACAGAGATATCAAATTGTCTTTGTTGGCAAGTATATAGTGCCCAACCTCAGCGACGCAGCCTAAGAAAAGTAAAGGCTAGATAGCCACCTTCACCCATAATATATCGTCAAGCAGGACAGGTTGAACGTGTACTTCCAACCGCGTCATGATCCTATGTGATATACTCTCTCAATGCTTGATATTTGTCAGTTTTTCAACTTTGTTACCTCATATGCAAGCTCATTTGGCTTAAAATGTTGGAGAATGTTTTCATGATCGAAAATTATTCAGCTTAGTCGGGTGCGCCGCGCACCCGACATCTCCACCGTCGATTTTGACGCGTGGACAAGTCTCTGTTAAGTCTCTGTGGGATAGACATCAACCGGATAGTTATGGACAAGGTGTCTACAAAATTGGTTGGTTGTGAAAGCACTTATAGAGTTGGGGCCGGGAAACATAATGAAAGGTATGGGACCAAAAGTCCAAGGTTTGAATTCATCCTTTTGAAAAAATCTGAACCAAAGCAGCTGGCAAAGGCAAAACTCTTCTTGGAGCTACACTGCTCAGCTAGCAGCCAACCATTCACTGATGCAGAGTCTACACTGTATAGAGATCTATGCTTCCCCCTAACTTCATGTTTCAACACCGTGCAAGTTGAGGCTACTGAAGTTTCTATTCCTGGTTGCGACACGATGATGAATGGTTTTCCTGCAAAGTCTGCGGTGATTGCAGCCCTACTAGTAGTGTTGCTTCTTATGGGGGCCTTTCCAGCAGCTTCTGCATCAATTCCAGTTGGTAATACAACCTCTCTCATGTAATGTATGCATATATGCCTGTACAAATATGACCTTTATGAATTACGATTACATCCAATCCAATTATGTCAAAGACCTTACGAGGCTGATATGCATCAGTTTTCTCATGACATGAAATTCAATTAGGTGGCAAGGAATATGGCTCAGTAAGAACATTTTCAAGGAGAGAAGGTTGCTTTGAAAATAGATGTCAAAGAATGGACCTTTTCTATAATAAAGGCAGCCAAAAGCTGGACTTGAGTTTGAGGAGGCTGCAGCAATCTAGACATCAGCCACCACCTGCACCCTCCAGAAATGGATTTCATATATGGTCTGTTCCCCCAGCTCCACCACCTCCAGCACAATTACACCCCTAAAATGTTACTCTCTATTTAATTGTGTGTAACATATTTTCCCTTAATGAAATAAATAGACCCATTTATACATCAATTCAATCATATTCAACTCTTTCTTTACTTTCAAATTTCAATCAAGTACTACTCTTCATGTGTCTTCTATTTTCAGCCTCTAAAGTTTGTAACTTGGTCATAACCCATGTGTCAAATTGAAACTCCAAGCCTCTAACTTGGAGGTTCAATGTTGTTTTGAGTTCCAATTGCTTCTCCTGGAACTGTCCAAGGTTTACCAATCTTTATCAAGAACCAAACAATTACTTGCTTTGATCATCAAGAGTCAAGACCCATCTTTCCCATGACCCATTTTACGCAACTAGAATTGTTAGACTCTATGCTGTCAATGTTGACCTTCACTCTGCACGTAAGGTGTTCGATGAAAGTCCCAGCCGAAGTGTTTACCTCTGGAACTCCCATTATTCGAGCCCACGCTCAATCTCACAAATTTGATGATGCATATGGTTAGAAGTGAAACCAAGCCTGTTAACTTCACTTATGCTTGTCTTATACGTTCCTGCTCTGACAATTTTGATTTAGATGGACTGGAGACTTGTGCATTGTGGAGTTACAGTTTCCGGGTTGGGATTGGATTCCATTTGTAGTAGTGCACTTGTTATTGCTTATTCAAAACTGGGTCTTGTTGATGAAGCAAGTAGGGTGTTTTATGTGACACCACAGCCGGACTTGGTGATGTGGAATACTATGATTTCGGGTTTTTGAATAAAGGGCTAGAGTTGTTTGGTATGATGAGATGCAGGGAGGTAGTGCCTTATGGATATACATTTGTTGAGTTGCTTTCGGGTTTGAAAGATTCGAAATTGATGAGTGTTGGCCAAGGAATAAATGGTCTTTGTTTGAAATGTAATTTGGATTCTAATGATCATTTATGCAGTGTACTTGTGATCAAGTATTCAAGATGTAAGTTTATGGACTCTGCGCATAAGGTTTTTCGTGGTTTGTTTGAGCCAGATTTAGTTACTTGGTCTTCTTTGATAACCGGGTATTCTCAGTCTGGAGATTATGGAAAGGCTTTGTTCTTCTTCAAGTTTTTGAACATGGAAGGCAAGAAGGCAGATCCTATTTTGATTGCCAGTGTGTTGGCTGCTGCTTCTCAGATAGCAAATGTAGGGCCAGGCAGTGAGGTACATGCATATGTTGTTCGACGAGGACTTGTATCAGATGTGATGATTTCCTCTGCTCTCATAGCCATGTATTCAACGTGTGGCTTCATGGGAATGGGGACTCGTGTTTTTGAGGCAATGCTAGAGAAGAATATTGTTTCATACAATTCATTGAATCGGGTCTTGGTTTTCATGGACTTGTGGCTGAGGCGTTTAGAATGTTCAATGAGATACTGAGATACGGATTAGTATCTGATGAATCTACTTTCTCTGCTCTCCTTTCTGCATGCTGGCATTCTGGGCTTGTCAAAGATGGCCGGGAAATATTCAGAAAAATGGGACAAGAGTTTGGCATTGAAGCTAGAGCAGAGCATAATGTTCATCTGGTGAAGCTTCTTGGTATGGAGGGCAAGTTGGAAGAGGCTTACAATCTGATCTTATCCTTGCCAGAACCAGTGGACAGTGGCATTTGGGGAGCCCTTTTATCGTGCTGTGATGCCTGTGGGGATTCCGAGCTGACAGAAATTATAGCTCAGAAGCTCTTTGAAAGTCGTTCTGAAAAAACTGCTTACAGTCATGCTTTCAAATATATATGCTGGTGATGGAAGGTGGGATGATTCAAAGAAGGCAAGGGATTACATAACAGAAGGCCAATTGAGGAAGACAACTGGGTTTAGTTGGATTAAAGGTAATTAGTTATCTTTCTTTGTATTACTTTAACAACCTATCTTGTGCTTGGAATAAGAAGATTATATTGACATTTTAATCGAAAAGTCCATTACTTTCTGACTATTTCTTCATGATTATGTTGATTGCTTTTCCTTATGGCTTATATGCAGCTCTTCAGCCTCTTCTGGTGATTCATAAATTAAGAATGATAACTAAGTTGATGAAATGTTATATGTTTGAGTCTGACTGATTTGTTACTGAGATTGAAGGTTACTAGGGTTGAACATAATATCAAGGGGCCATCTTGAACTCATGCATATTCACAGTCCATTGATTAGGGTATGTGGGTACATAAAAGAATTTTTTTTAAAGAAAGGTAAGACTATCAATCTGCTTCCTCAGAGGCATCTTATTGACATGTTTGCAACTTGCAAGCTTATAAGTACTAAAAATTGCATGTATAATAAAAATGAAAACTCCACTTATGAAATACGGTGAAAGACGTGGAGAATTTTATCCTTGCATCATGTTGTTCCTCTTTGCGCAGCTTGCACATATCTTTGTATCATAGAGTTGGTAGTGTATGATATCTCTGGAATGTGCCTAATTTTGTAATACTCCTCTCCACCATCAGGTTTCAACCGTTCTGCATGATCATCCAGCAGAGGCAGCAAATGCAAACGCTTCAGTGTGGTGAGGGATTGCAAACCTTCAGGTAACATCCTCAGCCGCAGACAACTGTGGAAGTGGAGGTACTTCAAGCTAGGTAGTGCTCCCTCTTCAAGTTCTGTCCACTCCTCAAGAACACGAGAAGCAATGATGAGAACCTCGAGCTTTGGAAACCCACCAGCAGTACAGAACTCTTTCCCTATTTGCTTGGCATCGTAAGCCTGCCAAAGGGTTAACTTTTTCAAGTTGGGCAGGACTTGAAGTACCAATGATGGGTTCTCAGACAGATTGGAGAAACCTAATCTTAAGTTCGTGAGCCTTTCCAAGCAACCAACCCAAGCAGGTAGCTTTCCTAGGATGCCCTCAAGGCGAAGCTTTTGAAGAAATGGTGGAGGTGAGAATGACTCCAGGAGGAAAAGCTCTCCCTGAGGGAATGCGCATTTTGCTTCTAAAGACAAGGAAAGAAGGCCCTGCATCTTCATAATAGAGGCAAACAGCTCAGTGAAATTCTCCTCATCCACGTCCATCACTCCTAATCTTCTGAGCCCTATCAGGTCACCTACTTCAGCTGCAGTGCCACCACCAGCATGTACACCTGTCAAGGTCAGAAGATCTGCAAGTCTTCCTATCCCTGCCGGTAGCTTCATCCCAGAAACGCCTTTGTTCTTGAACATTTTGAGGTGCCTCAACCTTACAAGGTTGAGTATCTCAGCTGGCAATGCTGTTAAATCCCCACACCATCTAATATCCAAAGATTGCAGGGCTTCTAATCTGCCTATCCCCTCCGGAAGCTCATTTATATCCGTGCTTTTCAAGCCAAGATACGAGAGGTGTATTAGGTCTCCCACTTCATCTGGTAACTTCTTGATTTTGGTATCTTTTAGCTCAAGCACTTTTAAAGTGTTCACACCATTAAATTGTAGCCAACTACCATCATGTTGAGATAGATTCTGATTTGCTAGCAGGAACAAAGCAGTTAGTTGAAGATTGTTCGTTTGGGATATCAGTTGTGTGATATCTGAACAAATGAAAACTCCAAAGGTTGCAAATTTTCCTTCCTTCAGTTGGTCAAGACAGAACTTTTGAAGACCACAGGGGACCCTCAATTGAGTCCCATCTCTCCGAGGGTGTTCCTCCAGTACTTGAAGCAGTTGCTGGTTGATCAGTTCACATATATATTCTTCTGCTACATCCTCCATAATCTTCCCTGCTTTTTCTTGTATCAGTCCTTGAGCTACTAGTAACCGGATAAGTTTCCCTTTTGAAAGCCGGTAGCTCTCAGGGAAGATGGAACAGTACACTACACAACTTTGAAGGTGATAAGGTAACTCTATGTAACGTAACTGTAATGGACAAGGTGAAGAAGAAGCTGATGTATCACCTTTTTCATCTTCATGGCTGTCCTTGCTTTCTTCCATCTCTCCTTCACTGGTATCTGAAAATATAGTTCTACAATCTTTCTTTGCATATGCAGAAGAGAATAATAGCAATATATATAGGTTTTTAGACCTTATGTGTGATAGGACATGTTAAAGGGAAGCTTACAAATGAGTTTGCACCTTGAGTTCTTAATTAATTTCCGGCCTGTTGCAATCTTTTTCCAACGGCCGGCAGCCTGCTGTAGTCTTGTATATACTATTTCCTTGCAAAATGTGGAGAGATGGATACTCTACCAAGCATTTCGAAAGCTAGAGTCTTAAAATGCTACTTGATGCGACACTCTGATCGTAACAGATACATAGAATATGTGTGATGGTTTCTTGCTTTCAGACATAAACCTCAACATCTTCGTAGAACCAGTAGTATGCCGTTGTCAGTAGTATGGTTTTCTTGTTAAAAAATTGTCAGTAGTATTTGTAAAACAACAGGTAAGACGTGTTGCTACCGCAAAACAGGAACAAGAAACATCTTACAATGCCCGTTTGTGATACATATTAAGGAAGCTGAAACTAAAATAGATACTCCAAGTCACAAAGAGCTACATATTTACTTGTTACGATACGACAGACTAACTTAAGCAACTCATCATGATCACCAGCTGTCTTGGTTAAAGTTGAAGAAGTCGGGCTTTCTTAGAGCTTAATCTTCTTTGTCATCTTCTCTGTGCTGCATATTGCTCTAGCTGTAGCCGCCTTAGCCCTTATACTCGATGGACCACAATGTCCTGAGATATGCTCAATACTCGGCCCCTTCCTTTTCAAATGAGAAAGTTGTGCCAATTGTTTGGATTTAAAGTCCCTATAATCTGCAAGCAGTCCCATGAGTTCTTCTCGAGTCAGGACAGCCCTAATATTAGCATCATCAACCCCAAATTTCTCCTCAACAAGCCTTCCTAGAAGAAGTGTAGCCTGTTTCCTGTAAGGGAATTGTTCATCTGCAAACTTGTGCATGTCTGCCAAGCTCTCCAGTGTACCCCTCATGAAATAACAAGAGCATGCCCCTAATTTATCAAACATTGTCAACAATCCATGCTGAGAGCATGAGCACCGGTACGGTGATAACCTAGTAGGCTTTCAATAGTCGCACACAATTTTTCTATTACAGTTAGCTCCTTCGGCTGAGGAGGCTCAGACTTGCTGTTTGCAATTGTATTGATCTGGTCAAGTCCCTGATTAACCAAACCTTCATCGATGCAAGCATGAATGAGATGCTTAAAGGCTTGTGCTGCTGCATAGATGTCCTCTTCTATATGCCCATCATCCACCTGATCTGCAGGTATCCTCATCAAAACTTTGAGTGCATCGAACACAAGTGGAAGTTTGATCACACAGATTTCCCTGTTGGAGGAGTAAACTGTTGACACTCCATTTTTGAGTATAGAAGCCGTAGTTGTCCCCTCACGATCAAACACCGCTCTTTTGGTGACAGAAACCGAAATCAAGCATAACAGATCAAGCAACAGGTGAGGAGGAACGCGTTTGGGTGCTGATCCATTCAACACGTACTGTAATTGGGTTTCTATGCAACGCCAGTTCCAAGATGGTCTTGAAGTAGTTGAGCATCGTTAGCTTGAACTTGGTAGGCATCAGGACCACACATCTTTTCATCACATCCAAACAAAACCAGGACTCGCGTTCCATGGGTTCAGCTTCATTAGACAAGACACTGGGGCCATTTCCGCCAAGCAGAGGAAGCCACCATCTCTCAAACAAGTTAACAAGGGCTTCACTTGCAGGGACAATATCTGCAGTGCCTTGCAAACTTTGCATTACCTCGGCAATCACAACATGTGACGGCTTCCGCACCTGTTGTACAATCCAACAATTAGCAATCATAAACATTCAATTCTTAAGTTTCAAATATATTTTCAATTGTAAGTTTCAACAATTTCAAGTAATGAGAATACAATAAACTAGAATGAGCTTAGAACATACATGACTGATGCGCGTAGTTGCGAAACCCAGTAAAAGCTGGTACAAATAAGAGACATGGGACCAGGCAGAGTCCATATTGTTGGTGAGGATGACAGTCAGCAGTTGCGAAATGCACTTCACTCCCAAAACGGCGGCGTCGTCATTCAAATTCCGAGTATCGAATCGAAGAACACGCGCCACCGCCGCGGACACAGACTCGTTGGTACTCTCCTTCTCAATGATAATTTCCGGGGAGACTTGCGGGATGAGTACGGAGAGAATCGTCACCACAGTCTCGATCACGTGAGCTTCAGAGGAGCACGTGGCCTCAAAGTAGGCCACGGCGGTCGGAGCAATCCTCCGCGGAACGAAACCATGGGTCGTCGCGGCGATCATTTTGCGGATTTCTAGGTGGTGAATGCGCGTCGAATCCGTGAATCGCATCAGGATGGAGCTCCCGATGTTGGAGTCTAGGTCCTCCATTTCAATTGGGGATCTGAGCTAGGGTTTCAGAGTCGGAGAATTTCAAACCTGTTTGTATTTATATCTTTTCTTTTTGGATTGAAATAGATGTATATAAAGTTATAAACCCAACATAGGTGATAGGCCCAAGCCGCCCAACAAATATCAAAAGAAATCCTCATTCATTGAGGAATGAGAAGATAGCTCAGTCCTTTTCCCACATGGCGTGGGAAACAAATATATGCTTGTAGGCGAAGATTATATAAACTACACCACACCCGGTCGATCTCAATATTTTCATTCACGAAAGAAACAGAAAGTTGCTATTGATTCGTTAGTGTTAAGGGTATAAGTATAATTACACACCATGTGGTGCTCTAGTACTTGGTATATATAGCTACTGTTCATATTTTCGTAGATGTATCAGAGCCTTAGTGCCTTACTACAACAATACAAGTCATTTCTCTCTTTATTTTCTTGCTTTCCCCTTCAAGCTTTTAGCTAGCTCCAGAATTCAAATACTCCCATGGCAGTTCCGATGAAAGGTGTTTACCATGTTCCAGCAGTCGGCTTCAGGTTCAAGCCTACCGAAGAAGAACTTCTCGGTTACTATCTCCGTCGCAAGATCAAAGGATTAAGGTTGCCAAAGGGTACTGTTGTTCATAACTGCAATGTATTTGGTAAGAAAGAACCATGGGATATATGGGAAGCATACAGAGATCCATCAGATCCAGAAACCAAAGACCTCTACTTCTTCAGAGATAGACCCCGGATGGTTTTCTCATGCTGTACAATCCGAAGAGTTGACACTGGCAACTGGAGAGGCGAAAACTTTAGGAAGAAAGTGCATGCTTCTGGTTCTGATAGAGTTATCGGGTGGAGAAGAACTTTTGTATACATGAACCGTGATTCGGTTCAAGATGGTTGCTGGCTCATCAACGAGTTGGAGCTCCATGAATCTTTACTACACAGCAAAGATAAGCAGAACAGTTATGTTCTTTGTATTCTTACAAAGATGGATAAGAAGGGAAAACATTGAAAACCTGCCAGTTGAAGCCTCTGGCCTGTTAGGTCAGTGTTAGCTATATGCAGAATAAAGATGAACTGATTGTCTGATTGTAATCTTTACGTTGGATTTGTTGAATATTTACTAGCTAGATTGCATGGTAGAATTCATGAAGTGAAAGATTTTGAACTTTTGCTTTGTAGTAACTTATGATTATAGATGTCAAACTTTGCTTGGCTAGATTAAGGATGATTACAAAAAAAAAAATCTCAGAGTTTCTCTAATTAGTCAGTTTACTCAGTTAATTATGACCTACAAATCAAGCTAAACTATTAATGCAAACCTCCTTCCTGCTCAAAGCAATATAACAATAATTCTCTTTTATATATTTGTTTTCTTGCTTACATCATATCATTCCATACATAAATTGCAATGTAACCCTCTCCAAATTCAAAGACTAATGCAGAAAACAATTAATTCAAAGACTGATCACCTTTGGACGATCCAACTAGTTGTTGTTTACGCCTGAATTAATATTTTACTGGACAGTAAATGTTTATGTAAATATTAATTATTTCTTGGACCATGTCATACCGGCGAGATGGAGTTTCTCTAAGTTTACAAGTGATAGCTCGCCAGTGAGACCACGCGAGCCAAGTTAGACTTCACGCGGAACGAGCTGCATGCGACTTGACTTCACTTAGCTTGCACGCGGAATGGACATAGGCGAACTACGCAGTTCGCGTGGAACACTTGGCTCGCGCGCGGAATTACTATTCAACACTCCGCGAGGCGAAGCGAGATTGCCAGTCCGCATAGGCGAGGCGAGATTGACTCTCCGCGTAGGCGAAGTGAGGCGAGTTGGCGAACTAGCTCGCGTAGAAGACTCCGCGAGGAAGCGACATGCGGAGTCCGCGCGCATCACGACAAACGTTGAAGACTTTTACAAGTCTTTGACATGCTTCGGGCCAACCCCTGTGGCCCATTAAATATAAAAAACCCTTCTAAGGCTCGCGAGCATACGGTATACGAGAATGCAGTTGAAGATCATGATTGGTCAACAGAAAAGGATACGTGGGGGGCAACAAGATGTACCCTACGAAATACCTTACCCAACTTTTCAAGTGGTTGACGCGGAACAACTCTGCCCAACACTTGAAAATTTTCAACAACGAAAGTCTCAGGCCGAGAACACAACGACATCGAGGCTTGGAGTGAAGCGTGGGAGGCCTCCCCCGTGGCCTAACGAAGGGTAACCAATAAAGCTATGATTCACTCGCTTTCCTTCAGCCTTTACTTCTGTTTTTTCTTTCAGTTTCTTTCTTTCTCGCATTGAAAAAAGAAAATAAAAAAAAAATCAAATAGCAGAAAACCCAAAAAGAGATCATTGGTCTTGCTGAAATGCAAGACAATGTTCTTGCCTCTGACAGGCTTGAACTTTACATCGGAGCCTATCCCTGAGGCTTGACAACAACAGACATTCCACATGCCTTCGAGTTACTACCAGCGAAGTCAAGTCCGAGAGGCAATACAACTAGTTTGCAATTCTGAAAGTTGCACCAGCCACTACCAGACAGTCAACTTCGCGGACTCCATTCGAATGATCCAGGAAGCACTAGCCGGCTCGCCTTATATCGACCGAAAGCCCTGGATGTCTACTTTCCAGAGGATTTTACGGCTTGTCATTTCGCCATTCTTGGAGAGAGTTATGGCAGTTTGAATGCAGACAGGTTAGGATACGCGCGGATTTGCATTGTGCATTTTCAATGTGTTTTCATGACCTTGAAACATGCTTTCCTCACTGGGGGGCATCGGTACCACAACTCCTTCCCTGGGGGGCATGCTAAAGTTTTGATGTCCTTCATTCTTCTCAAGAAGCTTCGGCGAGCAGACATCAAAACTGGGGGGCACATTGGCAGATCGTGTTCCAGAAATTTCAGACTTTAGACATTCTTCAAGTGTCTTAGTCATTGTTTAGGCCAGTCCTTGTGGCCTCCAAATTTCGAAGGTTGGTTCGCCATTTTCACGCGACCGTTCGCTGACTCATTTGTGTGCTTTTCATTGGTTCGCACTGGGGGCAGCGAAGTATATACTGGGGGGCAGCGAAGTGCATGGCCTCTTAAAATTTTTTAACTTTTTGTTTGTCTCTCACTGGTTCGCACTAGGGGCAGCGAAATACATTGCCATTATCTTTCCATGTTGGTCCGCTATCGCCAAGAACTCGCGTATGTGCCATGTATTATGTCTTCTGAGTTGAGCAGGCGGATGCGGGCTAGAAGCAAGCGAAAGCAAAAGTGGAACAAGCGAATGCGAGCTAAGGGCAGGCGATTACATTCGAAATTCAAGTCCAAGGTACCGAGGCAAGCCATAAAGCAGTTCGCTACGATTCACACTCTTTTTATGTATGACCCGAGGCAATACTATTGGCTTTGGAGCAACATGAACATAAACCTCTTCAGTCATTCTCGACATTTCATAACTTCGAGGCTAGAGGGCAATGTTTACGCCTGAATTAATATTTTACTGGACAGTAAATGTCTATGTAAATATTAATTATTTCTTGGACCATGTCATACCGGCGAGATAGAGTTTCTCTAAGTTTACAAGTGATAGCTCGCCAGTAAGACCACGCGAGCCAAGTTAGACTTCGCGCGGAACGAGCTGCATGCGACTTGACTTCACTTAGCTTGCACGCGGAATGGACATAGGCGGACTACGCAGTTCGCGTGGAACACTTGGCTCGTGCGCGGAATGACTTCGCGCGGAATTACTGTTCAACACTCCGTGAGGCGAAGCGAGATTGCCAGTCCGCATAGGCGAGGCGAGATTGACTCTCCGCGTAGGCGAAGCGAGGCGAGCTGGCGAACTAGCTCGCGTAGAAGACTCCGTGAGGAAGCGACATGCGGAGTCCGCGCGTATCACGACAAACGTTGAAGACTTTTACAAGTCTTTGACATGCTTCGGGCCAACCCCTGTGGCCCATTAATTATAAAAAGCCCTTCTAAGGCTCGAGAGCTGCAATAGCCCGCGAAATGGACGCGAGTTACAGAAGCACGCGAGATAGCACCCTGTAGCAGCCCGCGAGATGAGGATGCTCCTAATTCCAGTTCGCATAGGAGTCTACAGTTGGCAGCGCAGAAGCAATGCTCTATGCGCGGAATGAAGTGTGCGAACTGGGCAGGTGTCACCAATAGGTTGGTCTGCATGGACGAAACAGTATCCTTATGCTATTAGGGTTTCCGAATGCAACTTGAAGTAGGATTATCTCTCTCTTCTGCCGCAAGTCAAGCTCCACTATATAAAGGGTTCGAACACTCTCTCAAAAGCTCTCTCAACGACTCTCAAATCAATACAAACAACAAACAAACACAACTGAAACCCAGTTCCTTTCGAGCCCCTCGAAACCCTAACCCTAAGCGCCGCCGCCTAGGTCTTTCTCCAGAGCTCTCCGGACTCTGCATCCCCGTTTCTCTATGAACTCCCTGTGATTGCTCTGCTCGCGCCGCCGTGAGTATCGACTCGCTTGTGCTCGTAAATCCTCCTCTGAGGTGGCACCGGTGACCCCCCTTTGCCTGATCATGAAGTCAAGCGCACCCCCCATCAACCTTTTCTTCGTCCGCGAGGTGGCACGCCCGCAACACTCCCCTCTCTTTGTCTGCTAGAAACCTCTGCTCCGCGCGCTGAGGATCGTGGCCAAAACAGTTGTCTCATTTCCATTTTTTTTTTATTTATTAAAAGGAGCTGAACTCCATTTATTAAGAAAAAAAGAAAGTCAGGGGTAGGGTACAGAAGAGAAAGGGGCTTAACAAAACTCCTTCCAACAAAGAACACAACTGATAAAGTAGTATTGGGTTCAAATCCAAAACCAATTGACAATGGATGGAGTGGTCCAAACCCTTATAAACCCACATGCAATGTCTCATATTCCCGATGTGGGATTGATATCTCAACAACAACAACATAACCTATAAGAGAAAACAACACTAAAAGTAAATCAGTGAAGAAAGCGAAAATGAGAAAGTTTCTATTGTTATGAGAAAGTTTCCTTTCCTAATACTCCAAGTCCGATCGAGAAACAAACGAGACATAAGGAAAATAACTCGAGTTTATAGATTATTGAAAGGTTTCTATAAAAGAACAAAGCTGTCCTTGTTCATGGATGCCCTATTAGACTGGTGAACTGTTCATAGTCACATAGATGATGAGTCATAGAAATTTAGAATCTCGTATATCATATCAGGAGGGATTGAGCGGTGAACCAACATTCTCGATCAATCCTACAGAGAAAACTTTGTTGATCGAGGCTCTGCTTTAAGGGCTCTATAACCCATGTCGATCCTAATCGGGGATTCAACTTGATCGGTCTCCCCTCAAAGTCACTGATGATGAGGGCCATGTTAACTCTACAAGGGAGGGCCCTTAAGATTCTTAAAGCTTCACTCGAATAATTGAAATATGACCTTATATGAAATTTGTATTTTTGCATAGTTTTTTTTGGGTGAGTTGCATAAAGCTCTGTATGTTGGGTCAAACCTAGGTTTGTGGTGCATGCAAGCGACTAAAACGGTCGCCTAATTAACCTTTCAATTAACTCGGAATTGCATGATAATCACACACAAGAAGCACGCAAAAGATGGAAAAAAAAAAAAAAAAAAAAAAAAGAGGCTCCAAGATATCTAAACGTCATTTGTATACATATGAGAAGGTTTGTTTTTGTTAGAAATGATCATCTATTTTGAAGTTTAGCAAGTGGAAGAACCATTACATTCAATAATGCACTTGATAGTGATGTGCTCACTTACAAAGAACTGCATGAACCCTAAAACGAAATGTATAGAAACACGAATAATGAAACTTTGGTACTCCTTGGCTCATCGATATCCTTCATTTCAAACTGAAGAAGTACTAACTAGGTTCTTCAATCATAAACTTACATTTTCTTCCCGCTTTTTTCAAACGAGGCTGATCAACTTTTAATTAGTTGATTTGAACATATAGGGGGCTTCTTTGGCTTAGTTCTGGTGTTGGCAGTCTGGCAATTTCTGGTCTCCCTTCCTTTTCTTGGCCGACGAGACAGTCAACCTTCCCATTATCATTGGGAATAGCCGGAAGCACGAACTTTTTCAAAATTTCGGCCGGGAAGTTTGGAATAGTGCACTGTCGACACTTCTGAATATCATCATGTTAGAAGACTCGTATGATTCTTTTCCTTCCATGAACCAAACTTCAAGAAATCTCGATCATTCCCTTGAAAACTTTTAAAGGGTTTCATGAACGGTTATGAAAACAGTGGTTTTCTAATCTTAAAAGAAGCATGCATAGTGTTCTAACCTAATTTTCTACACCAACCAATGATCAAACGAATTTGGCTGGTCAATAAATCAAAGTCGTCATTAATCATTATGGTTCTATTATTTTAACCCTAATTCCCATTATCAAACACATCAAAACGAAAAACAATTCAAGTTCAGGTTATTACACCTCCTCCGTTGGCCCCATAAGCCACATTTCTTACGTTGTGCATTTTCAAAAACCAGCGAGAACGATGATCCGTAGTATCTCAAGGTACTGGATCACTTGGATCTAAGTGCATACAAGAACTTTTGTATATAGGAGGCTTAAGAAAGAGGTAAATACGTGTACTTAGTTTAGCAATACCACAGTACCATTGAACAGATAAGTAAGAGACATACAGGCAGCATAAATTGAATATTGAAAACCCTAGCAGCCTTATCTTGGATCGAAGAGGAAGAAAGGTTGGGAGGTGATGGGGAATTATGGACTAGCTAGCTAGGAACAAGAACAGTACGAGAGACACGAGTCACTCTCAAGGCCCCGCCAACTGGGAGGGCTACAACCTCTTCCTACGACTCTTTCTCCTTTTTAGCTTACCCCTCAAAGTTTTAAAAAAGCTTTGCAAATTTTATGTGTATACATCGATTTTTCACGCACATAACTTGAAGGGTGTACATGATCTGTTCTACAATGGACTTCCCACACTGCAGCTCACCTCCACTTTGTAATGAAATTATCGGAATTAAGTTCAATTAAATCGTAATCTTGGTTCAATTAATACGTTGTAAGGTTAGTGTAAGGTATATATCGATGTACTGTAGACGGCTCTATATTACAATCGGAGAGAATATGTTTTCAAACGAATAAAATGACATCCAAGTACTTTACCTTCAATAAGAATGAAACCCTCTCTAGCTATCGCTATGAGAATTTGATGAACTACACTACTTATTGCTATACAAATGCAGGACCAAGACAGCAGAGCAGTAAGAGATTGCTTCTAGCTTTTAGTAAGGTTTTGGTATTCACTAATCAATAACTCCAATATTCTATATGGCTAAAAATCAGGTAGCTAACAAATTAAGTCTTTATTACAAGGCACGTTGTATCAAACTGTTAACACTATGTGAAGATTAAGACTAAGTTAGAGATCGACGTGAGTGATAGCGTTGTCTAAGAGATATTTATAGCTCAATTTAGCCTCTTTGTTTGGTTTTCTATATATATATATATATTGTACATTTGTCCGGTATCACTATCATGTGGTCATGTCCAGTGTCGTCACAACTCAAGTTCGATCGACCTGTGAAAGCAACCCTAGCCTGCAAATCTTCAACTTCAACCTTAGTTAGATCCATCTTTGATCGAGCTTTAAATCATTGAGGTATTGTGTCAACATTATATGTACTGTACAAATACTTGTATGGAGTTGATATATATGTTAATGTTTGGATGGAATTTGATCAATGTGCAAGATGATTAGTTTTGAAAACTTTATTAGGTCGTAGATTGTTCATTTTAATAAGATCGAGTTTATTAGGGTCTGAACTTGGTTAAGAAAGAGCAAAGTGATCGAAGCCAGGGGTGATTACTATGATGGATGTTGTGATATGACCTGGATATGATTGAGGGAGATGTGATACGAACTCAACCTACACCCGTTTATATTTTACTGACAGTATATATTGACCTTGTTGCTAACAAAAACCATTCTGTCGGACTCCATTATTGTACTTTTTCTAACTTTGTGATATGAAAACCACGTCTATACTCGATCAACTATATACCGCCCAGCAAATAATTATTTTGAATATCAGGGTGAATGTCCTTTTAACTTTTCTTAATAATATAGTAGCTAGCCTTCCTATAGCGCGTGTAAAAAGATTACGTTCGCGCGTGCGTAGAAATTTATTTTAATTATTGTTCCCAATTGTTGTAGACATTACTTTGGTCACCAGTATATATATAGTAATGTTTCGCAACATATTTTCTGGAAACAACTTTTTCTTTTACCTAACATAGTAAAATATGATTGTATGGTGATTCCACTGGCTTTATTCAACTGAAGAAGATAACCACAATTTCTTGTATCTTATATACATACCAAACATATATATATATATGACATTTTCACTAAGGGATTTTTTTTTTAACGTATATGAAGGATGGGGGATTACACCAACTTTTCGATCACAAAATCACTTCTCCACCGTTCAATATGTAGTTCTATATGAGTAGATCACTTATGCAAATTTTCAAAAATTTTGGTAATCGTTATGGCATTCAAAACTACGATTTATAATTATAAGCATGAACGGTTTATGTTTGGCAGATTTAGTTCGTTCATTGATTTAATCTTGTTCGACACCTTAACAATCACCAAATTGGCTGAAAATTTACAGAATTGATCTATATATAAGGACCAACAAACTGAACGGTGAAGATTCAAAAATATAATCGAAAAGTTGGTGTAATCACCCATCCCTCATATAAACCAAAATAAGGGATCCCTTAGTAAAAGGGCCATGTATATATATCATAACACTTCCACTAAGGGATTCCTTTTTTTAATATAGACACACACAGTTCCTATCCAGAGCGAAGGTTCGCTCTGAAATTAAAGTGTGAAGTTCCTTATTTGACTCATTTTGCAGTCATATTTTCACATCTCCACCGTTCTGTTTATTGATACTAACGCATAGATCATTTCTAAAAAATTTCATTCAAATTGATGATCGTTTAGGTACCGAATTAGGTTAAATAAATGAACGGACCATAAACTTGTCTGACCAGAACTATGTGTGTATATCACGATTATGAACACCCAAACGATCATCAAAGTCGATGAAATTTTGCAGCAATGATTTATTCATTAGTATCAATTAACTGAACGATAGAGATGTGAAAATACGACCGAAAAGTGAGTCAAATAAAGAACTTCACACGTTAACTTCAAAGCGAAGCTATATATATAGTTCATATCTAGAGCAAAGCTTCGCTTTGAAATTAACGTGTGAAGTTCCTTATTTGACTCACTTTTCGGTCATATTTTCACATCTCTATCGTTCAGTTAATTGATACTAATGAATAAATCATTGCTGCAAAAGTTCATCCAATTTAATGATTGTTAAGATACCAAATTAGACTAATTCAATGAACATACCATAAATTTATCTAACCAGAACTGGTTGTGTAACATAACGATTATGAAAACTCAAACGATCATCAAATTCGATGAAACTTTACAGAAGTGATCTATGCATTGGGTTATACCAACTGAAAGGTGGAGATTTAAAAATATGTCCGAAAAGTGAGTCAAATAAGGAACTTCACACGTTAATTTCAAAGCGAAGCTTCGCTCTGGATAGAAACTGTATATATATATATATATATATATATATATATATATATATATATATATATATATACTGAAACTTTGGATGAAACTCAAATGATCTACACACTATGTTCAAATTGGATGAAACTTGATAAAACTTTGCATGAATGATATACACACTATGTTCTAGACACGGAACGGTGGAGATGTGAAAATATGACCTAAAAGTGAGCGAAACGAGGAACACCACACTTTAATTTCAAAGCGGTGTCCCGCTCTGAAAGAAAACTGTATATATATGCACCGCAACCAACAATCATGTTTTAGGTCACTCTTAAGAAAGGACATACATTTATACACGATTTCGGAAATCAACTAGTTGGTTAACTATCTTTCTTTCATTGATCACTTGTTTATGATTGAAATTGATCAGGTTCATCTTATTACTGTTTATATGCTTCTATTTCTTTTATATTATGAATTAGTTCAGTGTATTAAGGATACTTCAAACAACACTGATTATTGGAAATTGAAAATTATACTGATAACCAGAAAACAAATTTCCCTGTAACTGATCCATATGTACTATGTTTTTTCTTCTTCTATATATATGTTCTCATATTGTTTAAGAAATACTCAATTTTACTGCATATTATTGCAACTTGCACATATGAAGGGCCATATTGCTTAGTATATGGTTTTTATAGCTAGCTTTTACATAGTTAATCTCAGATATGTGAGTGTTTTACTTTCTGCATATTATGTGTATATGGTGTATATGGTGCCTGGATACACAGAGAAAAGAAATGGTGGAATGAGGAAAGGAAGAGACATATATCCTTAACTATATATATATATATACGGGAATTATTATTAGATGCAGGGTCATAGTCATTCTTTCTTAGGTGTGTGTACCCTGCCATTTAATTTATTACTTTGTCTTTTGCCTTCACTCATTTCATTCTCCATCCACTAAATACTCTTCGCCTTACTCTCCTCTCTCCCCCCATTACCTTTCTGTCACTGAATTTGCAGATTTCTGATCTCTCTCTCCCTCCCTTATCTCTCTTCGATCTCTTTCATCATTTCTCCCTCCCAATTAGGGTTTCCTCTTAATTCTCTGATGACTTTCCCTTTCATTGGCTTATTTAAGAGGCCGGTTAGTGCATAAACAAATTTAAGAACAGCGAGCCGCTTATTACTAGCTCTTTACTACTTGCAAGAGCTCCTCCACTGCTAGAGAAATAACAAAGGTATATGTAATTTTCATTGTCTAATTTCCATTTCATCACAGAAACATAGATCCCAAACACAGGTAACTAAAGACACCATGCATGAGTAGCTTATCTATCTATCTATCTTCCCTTTTCTCTTTCTCTCAAGTTTGTTTTCTTTTGTGTGTGGGGGGTGGAGGCAAAAGGCTAAAAAGATCATATATACTAGATCGGTTTTCCTGGGTTTAGAACTTGAACTGCTTTTCATGTTCTTGGACCATTAACTGATTAAGATGTCTAAAGTGTGGGTGACTAGCACAAGTGAGATCCCAGCTTTACTGATTTGGTCATGATCGATCTTATATAGTTGTATTATATCTGTAATTGTTATCTTCTCATGCATTTTTCCTGGCTTCTTCTCACTAATTATTTTCTGAGTGAAAGTGGTGAGTAAAACAGAGAGAGATGAAGAGAAAGAGATTGGATAAACAGACCAGACAAAATTGAAAACTAAAATTAAGGAAACATGCAAAAGACCAAATTAAGAGTGATCCAGGAACATGTAAGAACTATATAATAAGTTATCGATATTCTTTACTCATCAAAAAATTGAGATCATAGACGTTAAGCCAACAAAAATTAGATACAAGCGCTTATATGCATGGATTATGAATTATTGTGGATTTTGATGGGATGGAAATTGCAAAATCAATGTTTCTCTTTTTTTCTTTTTTCTTTTTAAAAAAAATCAGCGTTTCTCTTCCTCCAAGAAATGAAATTTGTTGAAATGAAAGAGGAGAAACTTCCAACAAATTGATGTTGCAGTATTTACAAAATAAAAATTAAAAATATTGCAGCATGATTATAAGGCTTTTTATGAAACCAATTTGAAACGAGAGAAGATTTTTCAATCAAGGAAGTCTTAGTTTAATTCATTAGGAAAAAGAAAGTATGGTTTCTCTTACTTTAAGCTGAGGAAGTAACCTTAACCGAAATCATTTGATCTTGTAGTAGTGATCGAGCTTGTTTACATAGCAGTGGAATATGGCTTCTTCATCCAGCTCCTACAACTCACCTTGTGCTGCCTGCAAGTTCTTGAGGCGCAAATGCATGCCCGGCTGCATTTTCGCCCCTTATTTCCCACCGGAGGAGCCCCAAAAGTTCGCCAACGTCCACAAGATCTTCGGCGCCAGCAACGTCACCAAGCTCCTCAACGACCTCCTCCCCCACCAGCGGGAGGACGCCGTCAACTCCCTGGCCTATGAGGCCGAGGCACGAGTCAGGGACCCCGTCTACGGCTGCGTTGGAGCCATTTCCTTTCTCCAGAGACAGGTCCAGAGGCTCCAGAAGGAACTCGACGCTGCTAATGCCGATCTCATCCGCTATGCTTGCAATGAGATCATAGCGACACCGGGGGTGAATCCGGTGCTCCAACAACAAATGGCTCCTCGGAGAAGGTCTATTGATCATCACCAGTTTTATCATCAGCAAGGTGGTGCTGCAATTCCTCCTCCTGCAGCTAATTTCCAGGTTCCTTATAATCCTCCATGGAATGTTGATCTTCAAAATCGTACTTCCGGCGATCAGTTCAATGAAGGAGGAGAAGGAGGAGGAGAGGGAAGAATGTGATGATCGAGTTGAGATTTGAGATTTAAGGGAGAAAGAGGCTCTCACATGCATTCACAATTCACAAGAGGTAAATAAGTAAACCCCAATTGAGTAGGGTTCCTCTATTAGTTTGTGTGTTTAGTAAGTAGTACTACTCATCGTGTCTCTATAGCTAGCCTCACGTGTAGTGCTAGTACTACTCGTTCGTCTAGACGAAGATTGGTTTCATAAGGCTCTTCATGGGTTCAGTGCCAAATAATTCTTCTCTAATATCCAAAAGTTTTATAGGTATTTCACTGTGTTACAGTGTGGGATTTGGGACCTAAATAAAGCTTAAAATGAGTGTGGCTACTAGATCTCTTATTCTCTTGTTAATTATATCATTGAGTGCAGCTCTAGAAGGGCATGCGCATGCTGCTTATATGAGGTTGACATTCTCTGTCAGTGATTGTTCATCTTGGAGACAATTTACGGTTTTTGTTTAATTGTATGATAAAGATTTTATTGTTTAATTTATTTGAGCATGATATATAAAGAGGATTCTTGAGCCTAACTATATAAGTATATATAGGCCTTACATATATGTTCGATCTCTTTTAACCCCTATATATTCTCACTACACTATTATTTTTGTTTTAGTTGTGTTGCTCGGTTGAGGTCCACTTTACATGCATGCATGTTCATGAATATAACGAATAATTTGGGCTTCTAGCAATTTGCAGATTGTTCTGGTAGCCGATAGTTTTGATCTGATCACTATTGATAAATTATCCTATCGATCTAATCATGCCGGCCTGTGTATTCCATAATTTCATCACACAAGCTCTAGAGAACTTTAAACCTGTAAGAAAGTTTTAAACCTACCGGTTTTACGCCTTATATTCTTCTTGTCAATATTCTAGTGTGCGAGAATTTCTACTAAACGAAAAAGAATTGCACAATGTATATCATTTTCAGTTGGAAGATGTCATTCTCATTTTCGTCTTGCCTTCTTTTTTGTTTTGTTTTTTTAATCTGTTGTTTAAATTAATTGAGAGTAACCTATCAAAATCAAAATGGCACGCTCAAACTGTAGGAAAATCGTAGGTAACAGAAGGAAGAACAGTGTGTCTCAGCTTTTACTCTTAACTCGTTTGAATTGTAGTGTTTACCTGTTAGTTGATAGTGTGAATCTGTTGCTTTCACAATTTCGTAGTGTGAATATCTGTTGCTTTCATGCAAATTGGCAAGGATACTGCAAATCTCTCGTGCTTTCAGATCGTTGAGTTATTTTTCTTCTGAAACACAGCTCTCCACCTCCCATTTTAATCCCATATATAGTCGAAGTAGATGTATATATATGACCGCACCCTGAAATAGCAGTACTGAATTAATGTACTACAGTAGTTCTCCCCTTCATTGGATCCCACACCTAAAACAATGAAGCCCAGTACGAACCCCAAAAAATTCACCAGATAAAACTGTGAGATTTGCTTGGATTTGTCAGAGTAGTCAACACGCTGATCAATATGTATACCGACTCTCTCACCCGTATAGTTAAGTAATTTTTAGGCTCATGTTAATGCTTATTTTTTGTTCAATTGATGAAAACAGAAGAAATTAGGGTTAGGGTTTTACAAGATATTCATAAACGAACAACTAGGAATGCTCTATCTCCAGTTTCCTTCTAAACCCTAAACTTCTGCACGATAAACCGTTACTTTTAGGGTTAAACATGCAAAAACATAAGGATATGATTATTAGATTCTGTCTGGGAGAGAGACGTGACTTTGATTTGAAGTTCCTTATTTTCTTCGACTTCTAATCCAATTCAAACAGTTGGGCGCAAGTTTTCGTAATCTGTAAATCTGTTCATCTTGAAATATAAAAACCACGCACACCATCTTTTTCTTTTTCTCTCATCCTTTTGTCAGTCCTCTCCGATCAAAAGATTTCACACTCATAGAAATCAAGAAAAAAAATGGTATTAGGAACTCTCGGTCTCTCTCTTTCTTTCTCTAAAGCTCACTAACACATGTGACATGTACGTTCACACGAACACAATTGAAACAGAGGGATTGATGTGCTTTTGGGTTTTGGTCTGGGTCAGTAGAGAACAGTGATTCTGCAGCAGCTACAGCAAAGAGTCACGTCCATTCTCTCACACTCAGCTAGCTAGCGACCTTCCTCGAGATCACCAAAATCTTAAGCCAACCTCGATCACCTATTTCTTCCTTGGAATTTTTGGTGAACCAAATCCGATCTTCTGGTCTGCTACTCTGCCCGATCTGATCTGATCGGTCTCAATACTTTCCACGTCACTTCTTCATGTTCTTGGTGTAGTAGTAGTATAGTAGAAGTACTGTGTCAAGTTGTCATACTGTGGGTTGAGGAGGGCCCTCGATTCTGTACAGTGGACCGGAACAAGTATGGCTTTCTGATCATCGATCAGTGAAGGTCTCGTTTTTTTTTTTTTTTTTTTTTTTCTGTTTTCTTGCTTTTGGCATTGTCATAATAGCAATGTTCAGAACCCACCCATCAATCTCCGAAGACGTGCAAAACAAGCAACGCCGGAGCTTGTTTGTTGCTTTTGCTGCTGCTGCTGCAGCTGATTGTGGTTGTGGTGGTGGTGAAATAGGAGGAGAGAGGATATGAATGTTGCAGAGGGGTTTTGCACTCTGCGATTTCTCTATTAGTTTACTACAAGGGACAAACAAGACAACAGGACGTGGGGGGTTCTATTAATTTTTCTTCGGCCCCCACAACAAATTCTATGTGTTCCCACATCCCAGTCCCACCAGGCCACCACCACCTTCGATCATCAGAGTAAAAGAGCGGAACCCCCGGACCCCTACGGTGCCATTGCGACTCAGAAATGGTAATGAAGGTCTCAATGATGACAGGTTTACTGAGCTACTCGTAACAAAGTAGAGATGAGATATACGTACAATCAATTGTAAGGTTATTTTGATGCTTGATGATTGTTTCAGCATATATAATTTGTAGATGTTAAAGATTAGGTTACAAGTTTAATGTTTTGGGTTTTAGTGTTTCGTTAAAGATTCAATGGTTAAATTCTAGATGCATGCATAACGTATTTGTGTTTTGGTACCATTGGTGTAGTAAAATTATAGGACATGGTCGGTTTTCCTAGCTACTAATGAGTTACACAAGTATGTTACCTTACAAGAAATGCATCACATGTCCGTTTGATCGAAAATCAAATACTCATGTTTATTATTTGCCCTCGATTTACAAATTTCTCGTTGCAATCAGGTAGTTCTTCACGTCATTAGGCTTTCCCAGCCATCATGTATTTCCTTTAATTAGAAACAACATAAAATTCACGTACTTGAGAAAAAACTACAACGATGTGTAATCGAATGTGATGAATATAATAGTTAGGCAGTAGGCACCATATATAGATGTCCTTTCTCACTGATTAAGCAATCCATCAACTAATAAAGCAAGCAAAAGCTATACAATATAATCAAATCTAATTGTTAGAATCAAATCAATCAATTGATCGACATTGATCCTCCGTAAAAAATATTCTCTCTCTCTTTGGCCTCTCGCAAGATGGGAAACTTGGCTGCGGTGGTTCTCCACTGGTGGCAGCCTTGCACTTTCGATTGAAAGGGGGATCTCTTCCCTCTCTTTCTCGTCAAATCGGTGGTGATGACGGCGGGCTTGCACGACGCCATTCCATGAACAAGACTCAATCAGAATTTGATCTGATCTTGGATCCGGATGGTTTAGGAATGATGAAAGGGATTGGTGTGCTCGGCGGTATCATGTCTGGCGGTGGCGGCTGGGAGGTTTTTCTGGTCGGTGGGTTTCAGATCTTACCTTGCGGTTGTGCACCTGTTCTTCCTTCTCTTTGTGCTGTTGGAGAGAGCGGTGGTGATGTGGAAGGAGTCGGCGGCGGTGATGCGGCTCTGATTCTGAAAATGGCTATGCTAGCGTTGTTGGCCTCCGGTGGTGATGACGGCGGCAAAAGGGTGGAGGATGCTAGGGTTTCTTTCTTGGCTCCTTCAAGATTTGGGCTCGAATGGGCTTGGGTTGGAGCTGCTAGGGTTTCCCTTAGCTGGGCCTTGGCAGATGCAGTTGGGCTTGGGCCCGTGGTTTAAATTTAGTTTGGTCCAGGTAAACTAGTTTGTATTCGCATAGTATTGATAGTTTTCTCCGAAACATAGTTTCACCTGTGAAATAATTGTGCTTAATCGCTATAAGGTGTGTGTACTTAGGATTTCAGAGCTTATGTTTTATCTAGTATATGACTTGTAATTCTGCAAGACGATGTTTTCTGACGACCATATAAGGGTACGTCGTCTTTGTACTGCTTGCTCTGATTTAAATTGAATGACTTTTGATAAAAAAAAAAATCAACTAATAAAGCAATATATGCTTAACTAATTATGTGAAAACCTTTATCATGAGCATTACCATAGATTGATTAATTGAGTCATCACTTTCTAAATTCTCCACAGATCAGTTGTTGATTAATTGGATGCTTCTCTCAACAGAACATATCCAATTCTTGTGAACAATATCTAATAAAAGGAAGCGGATAATTGTTTTGGATCACAAAAGCTTTGATAAACAGAGACAGATAGAAGGTCGGATCCAATTAACATGATAGATATCACAATTGATTGGTACATGATCATAATGCACCAAACAGATTTGGCGCCGCGAATGCATTCATGACCTGAATCTATTGAATATCAAAGTTCAAATAATTTGTGGTTCATGTTTACAAGTATGAAGGATATAAGTAGTAATGAGAGTAGTTCTAGAATATGGTTTTGACGAGATGTGGCTAACGTATACATCTTTACATTATTCCCTCCGATTAGGCTTTTGATTATATACTCAAAAGTAGTTCTTGCTTCAGATTACCAATGATGATAGCATGATGGTGGCCACCAATGGGATTATAAACTAACACAAAATTATGGGTTAAAGAATTGCACTTTCTTTTGGTACATATTCTGCCTTTGAGCAAAAAAAATAAAATAAAATAAAATAAATAAATAAATTCTTCCTTTGAGCAATCATTTTATGAAGTCAAATTCTATATCTTATACCTAGATATTGAAGAAGAATCTTTGCTGTTATAACTTCATATCTTATTGAGAATATAAGTATATCTCGTTCTTTCCAAGTGTATATAAGTAGGGCTAAACCTTTTATTGTTTTAGGGAAAAGAACACTAACCTCCACAATTTCCATGTTTCTTTCTTAATCGCAAGTGTAATTATACGTTGGAGTCGTACCAACATTTTGTAGAATATGTAAAACTTCGAGATTACTGAAATAGATCGAGCTTCCTTACTTTTCGAATTTGAAAATTATTGGAGGAGATAGAAAAAGAGATTTGGTATTCCATCAATCACACTATCACAGCACGTTCTAAAATTCATACTCTAACAGTCCAACTAAACAATGGTGGGATTAAGAAACATGAAAATTTAAATAAAAATTGAGATTTGCATGCATGATTTGACATGGTGGGACGTGTCATGAACGATCGCGTGGAATGACCTCGATCATATTAAGTGATATGTAAAGATCATTTATAATCTATAATCTATAATCTATAATGTAATTAAACACACACACTTTAAAAGTGTCGATGCCGATCATAACATTTCAATGTTACAAACCCTAGATATATGCAAGCGGACTTTAGGAGTGTTGGTGCAAGTCACCGGTCAAATCGTTTGAATATTGGAAACCTAGATTAGTATATATAGGAGCAAGCAGAGTCCGTATCCACACAAGAATTTCTCATATAAACCTTAGTTTTCTCAATGTGGCCAAGTCATATATCCTGGGTGTCAACATTGCCTTGGGCTTGAGCTTTTGGCATTCTCTTGGCCTAGAGCGCGCTCTATCAGATATATCTTGCAGTTGCAATGTTGCATTAGGTGTTGTCATTGCCTTGGCCTCGTGCTTTTGGCTTCGGCTTAGCTTTGGGAGGCATTTGCATCAAAACTCGTTGACTTGCTACAACTGTTCGAAGACATCAGAGTACCTCTCATATCAACTTTTACCCAAACGCATATTCTAGTAAATTTTATCATTCTTCCCGAGAATTATATATGCCAGCTTTAAGCATCGGCTTCGGGTGTTTTACTGTTTTAGTGAGCTTGTTTTAACTGTGTAATGTTGTTACATATGTATAAGTTTTCTGTCGGATCTTGTTTGTAGTAAATGAATGCAACTCGTGAAGCCCCCCTCACTCTTCCTCACTTGCTACACAAGTTCCCCCTCAAAAATGTGGTATTTATAAACCCTAGTCTTCCTCACTATCAATATAAATTCATCACTAGTTGTAACATAATTGTAGCTTTACATGGATGCTTATAACTTCTGTAAGTGAACATGAATCAATTTTGTAACAAAGGCTGAAAAAAAAGAGGATAATTATCCATGCAAGTCCCGAAAAATGTCTCACACTATCACTTGCAGTGTACCAACAAACTTTTGATGACAAACGCCTTAGCTACTTCCCACGAGTCCAATCTAAAGTTGCATGCAGTCCTCCACGTGTCTTCTCCGCCCTATACTTTCAACACTCACCACCTTCACCTCACCGCCACCCTCCCACTATACTACCCTCTCTCCCCTTCTCCCATTCTCAACAGTTTCCACATAGCAGAGCAATCTCCAGGTCTTTGCAAACAAATCCAAGGAAACCCTAAAAATGGCGGATATGAGAAAACAACACCAATACGTCGGTGGCGGTGACCAGCAGAGCCAGCAGTACTTCAGCAGTGGTGGTCAGGATCAGCAGAGTCAGTACTCCTCGGACGCTAAGAGCCTCCTTCCCCAAAACGGACCCTCCACTTCTCAAATCATTGCCGTCGTAACACTTGTTCCGCTTGGTGGGACCCTCCTACTTCTGGCCGGCCTCACGCTGGCCGGGACTTTCATAGGGATGGCCCTCTCGACGCCGCTGTTTGTGATTTTCAGCCCGATTCTGGTGCCGGCTATTGTCACCGTCGGCTTGGCGGTGACCGGAATATTGACCTCAGGGGCTTTCGGGATCACGGGGCTCTCGTCTTTCTCGTGGTTGGCTAGCTATCTGAGACGCTCGCGTCTGCCGCAGCAGGCAATCCGAGGCGTGCCGGAGACTACGGGCCAGTTGACGCAGAAGGCGAAGGATATGGGCCAGAGTGTCACCGAGAAGGCGCAGGAAGCTGGCCAAGCTGTCCTTGGCAAGGCCGAGGAAGTGGGCCAAAATGTCAAGAGCAAGGCCCAAGAAGCAGGACATAAGGCCCAGGATACCGGAAGGACTCACGAAGGCGGTAGAGCCCGGGATGTGAAGGTGACATAGAGAAACGACTAGTTTTCCAGGCGGACCTCTATGAGTCTCTCTCTCCCTATCTAGTTTTGGTTTAGCTACTTTGGTGTTATGATGGTAGTTGTATGTATGCTTTTATCATTTTGTGTGTGTTGTATGTCGTATGTGTTAATAAAGGAGTGTCCCTAGTGTCATAGGTAGCCATCCGAGCCGCATAGGTTTATTATGTATGTCATTGTCTTTCTATTATCAATTTACTATTGTCATTTGGATCAAAGCGTTTGGATTTTCAATATTTTGATTTGCATTATCTATTTCCTAAGCCTCATGGTAGCATGAGATGACTGAATTTCTTTTGTTGGAATCACATAATTTAGTGTTCGGTATCTACTGATTGAGGTGTGCACTTCTGGACACTGGTCTTGAATATGTCTGGTGATCTACATATTCGTTTCTACAGCAAATGCCAAACGAGGTTGAGCTACACTGAAATGTCCAGGATAGCGATATTGATCTCAGTGATCGAATACGGTTATCCAATACATTTTACTCTGAATGAAACTAACACCCAAGCATTAAAACACTACTTTTAGTGATTGCATCATGCGGAGAAAGAAAATGGAAGAGACAATGTATAACAAGAGATTCAACATATATGGTCTAACCCATAAAACTCCAGGAAGCACCAGACAGCATCCACAAGGTGGCGAAAACAAAGCTGAAACAATGTTGAGCCTGACCTTCCCTCATATTCTAAAGAGCTCGAACGTATTACACATAAAGGTCCTTTTCTCCTTAGACTTTCATCTTCAATTACGTGCACAATGAATCAACTGGCTACTTTATAATTTATGTCTATGTCTATTCTAACTCGACGTTCATATCGATTAGGAGCTTAGTTGTTGCCATCTCCCTCAACCTGTAGCTAGCCAACCACCTGTCTGATAATTTTCTTATTTGTTTCAAGACTAATGCTTCCTAGGTCCATGCATATTCTTGTATAATGTCATAAGCCAACTTGGGGGAGACGAGTTCAATAATTTTCTGCTAATTCTAGCGAAGACAATCAAGTAATGCCAAAACCAGAAGCTCCGTTCATATTCCTCTTGGCCAAGTAGTTATGCTGATCATTATTTCACAATGGACATGGCTTGCCTGAACCTCCTCTGCATTATCTTCACCACTTTCTACTGTACTGTTCTTGCCACCAATGCGTCCATTCGTATATACCCTTTCACTTGCTCTGCATCTCATCACATCCGGAGCTGCAATTCGGAGCTGTATCACATTTCTACAGGCCATCAAATTGAAGAAATAGCCTCTTTATATTCGGTGAATGTATCCGAGGTCAAGCCTGTGGTACGCAGTCAGACTCAAAAGGACTATCTTGTGTCTGTCCCTTGCAGTTGTAAGGACATTGATGGCACCCAAATTTACGTGTATGATACCAACTATCAGGTTCAGCCATGGGACACATTTGAGAGAGTTTCAGGCGAGTTTTACAGCAGGCAAGCTTTGAAGGTGGAAGGCAATATGAGCACTATACACCTTGTTTGTGGGTGTGTGAAGAAAAAGTCTCAGGTGGTTGTGACATACACGGTACAAGAGCACGACACCTTATCAGGAATTGGATACCTTCTAGGGGCATATCAGACTGAAATTGAGAAGTATAATATAAACTTTACTGCAGATCCAAGCTTTGTAGATGTAGGTTGGGTTTTGTATGTGCCGAAGGAGAAGAATGAAATTCGAGCTAACAAGAAAGGTAGTGATTTATTTCATTTTGAAGATAGAGCTAATAAGTGCATGCTAACCCAATATTTTCATTGAAACCAGGAAGAAGACTCAAAGTGGCTGTACTCATAGGTGTATTGTCATCTGTTTGTTTTGTTTCGGTGGCCGCCTTCATTGTGTTCCTTCTCATGAGAAATAGGAGTTGTAGGAACCTTGGGGATGATGTGCACCTTGTGAACTCAAGTGTGAAGAAACGTTCATCACTGAAGGAGCAGTTTTTTAAGAAGGAAATGGAAGGTAAAAAGAATCTTAAATCAAATCTATTTTATGGCGTTAATGCCTCAATAGGTTCACTCACATCAATTTTTTCTTGCTGCAGAAACTTTTGACAATGAGAGACCAGTTATATATACTATGGAGCAAATCAAAGAGGCTACGAATAACTTCGATGATACCAGAAAGATTGGGGAGGGTGGCTACGGTTGTGTTTACTTTGCCATATTAGGAGAAGCAGAAGTTGCTATTAAAAATATGAGATCTACCAGAACAAAAGAATTTTTCGCAGAGCTCAAGGTGTTATGCAGGATACATCATAACAATGTGGTAAGAAGAGAAACTGATAACATGTGATTTCTGAGGAGTAATGAAGTTAAGAAATGTTGTATCTTTTTAAGACATAACTGACATGATGGAAATTCCTATCGCCCAATTCTTATATGTTCTAGGTGGAGCTGCTGGGGTATGCTAGTGGAAGTGAATATCTTTGTTTGGTATATGAGTTTGTTCAGAATGGATCTCTCAATGATCATCTTCATGATCCATTGTTAAAAGGTACATGCACAAATCTTTTTATATGCATAGTTATATGCCTGTGTTCATAAAATTGTTTTGTTTTTACTTTCTTTGGAGTTCATGAACTAGTGGGGGACTTGCAGGTCGGCAACCTCTTTCATGGACTGCAAGAGCACAAATAGCATTGGATACTGCGAGAGGGATTGAGTACATTCATGATCACACGAAGACGCGCTATGTCCACCGTGATATAAAAACCAGTAATATTCTACTTGATGAAGGACTCAGAGCCAAGGTACACCACAACCATTGTTCAGCCTCTGTTTGTGTTTTCTTAAGCAAGTAACTAGCCATTAATTTTATAAATCATTCATAGTTATCATTCGGAAATGGCTGTTGACCCAGGTAGCAGATTTTGGGCTAGCAAGGTTAGTGGAACGGTCTAATGAAGAAGATATTGTTGCAACTCGTGTAGTTGGAACACCCGGTTACATTCCTCCCGAGTAAGTTTGATGTTCTTGCAGTTGTGCAGTACTTAATTTTATTGTTATACTGTTCGAGAAAAGGAGAAGTTCAGATAAACTTTTGAAACTAGTAAGCTGATGAACTCCACTGTTCTACTTATTTTTCAAGATCGGTGCGTGAGCTACAAATGACATCGAAAAGTGATGTATATGCATTTGGAGTGGTTTTAGGAGAGCTAATAACTGGTCAGCGTGCCATTATTCGTGACAACCGAGAGCCAAAAAGGATGAGATCACTTGTCTCAATCGTAAGTCATCGGCTGCGCTTCTTAATTGAACAACAAAGCAACTCTGTGAATCAATAAACCTGTAATATTATGATGATTTATCAATACTTTTCTCTTTTCCCTAGATATATGAAGTATTCAAAGACGATGATCCAGAGATTGCTTTGGAAGCTAAAATAGATGGTCATTTGAAAGGAAGCTACCCCATGGAAGAAGTCTACAAGGTTAGTGCAGCTGAAACATCATCTCTTAGCGTTTTCTACTTTAAATGTCTAATCTGCGCAATGCTTTCACTTGGCAGATGGGAGAGATAGCAAGGTGGTGTTCAAGTGAAGATCCAGTAAACCGGCCAGAGATGCGAGACATTGTACAATCACTCTCTCATATCTTAATGTCCTCAGTAGAATGGGAAGCGTCACTTGGAGGGAAGAGTGAGGTCTTCAGTGGGTTATTCAGCGGAAGATAACATGGAAGAGATTGTAAACACGAAAATATCTGCAACAAATAACAGAACAATACGTGTACAAAGAATAATTTAATTTAAATCAATGGGAATGCAGGTTACAATCTTTGTGAACTCCTCTGATTCTATCTCCGAATTTAGGTCTAACTCAAGGGTGACAAGCACTTGTTCTTGAGGGTTACGCGGGTTGATCACGTAACAAGTATTTAGGTTTAGTGAAGAACTGGCTATCTGGGGAGCTTGATAGTTCTTCAAGGGTTTAGGGGAGACTTCTGAGCTTGCGGAGGGATTTCTCTCTCTCTAGTTCGCTGTCTTCTCTTTATGCCCTCTCCTCTTGGTATGAGAGGGGGTATTTATAGTGTTAGCATGCCTCCACTTAAGGCATGTAATGAAGATTCTGAATCAATAATATTTCCTTAATCGAATCAATGGATCTTGACTGATTTACTTGCCGATTTTAACATAATCAAATCAATCATATCTTGAAATTTAGATATGCCCAGATCGCTTTGGATTGAATGTCCTGTTTTGAGCAAAATCCTTACGCTATCTCGCAGATATGGAAGGTATCCCGCGAGGAAACTTGATTTCCAAGCAAGCGGTGATTTCTAATCCCACTTCGCGGACGACTTTTCTTGGACATGCGAACTCTGTCGTCTAGCTCCTTCGCGAGGTTCCCCTTACGCGGGGCCATCTCGCCTCGCCTTTATGTAAACCTACGCGCGCGGAGTCATTTCACCTCGCCTTCATGTACATGCGCGCGGAGTCATTTCGCTTCGCTACTGTTTACGTCTATGCGAAGTGTTCGCCTCGCCACTGTTTACGTCTACGCGAAGTCATTTCACCTCGCCACTGTTTAAGTTTACGCGAAGTGAAGTATAGTTCGCTTCGCCATTGTTTACGTCTACGCGAAGTCATTTCACCTCGCCACTGTTTAAGTCTACGCGAAGTGAAGTCTAGTTCGCCTCGCGAAGTCTAGTTCGCTTTGCAAAGTTTTTTTTGCCTCACGAAGTTCAGTTCGCCTCGCGAAGTCTATTCTCTAGCTCGCCTGACCGCTGGCGAACCATCACCAGTCATTTTTGGGGATGTCCGATTAATTGATATCTGATCATCAATTGACACTTGATAATTGATTTCAATCGGGTTTTAAGGTTTTGTTGTCGGCCGACTATTTCCACGTTGCCACGTATTATTTCTAACGACTTTTCAATGTTGTTGACTCACAAGTCACGTATTTACTTGGATTATTCAACGACTATTATTATCGTTAAATTTTATATGTCTACAGAGATATGACCACTCGAGCTACAATTAAATGGTGAATATCTGCGCTTTGTTCACTTGGCCTGAGGAGTATAGAAGTTTTTGATGTTCAACCATCTAAAATCTTTGAATCTAGTGCAGTGATAACTTTTACACAAGTCGAGAAAATGTGCAAGCAAACTCTTAACTCAAGCAACATAATCCAAACCAACTCCAATCGTCGAATACTTAACCTCACATATTACAGACAAAATCGACTCTCTCGTCATTTTCTATGTTAAAAATAAAATTTCTGATACGAGGATCTACATCGTTAATGAATTTGTCTTTAATAATGGTTTTTTAGTTGGTAGGCATCGTTTTCAACAGGGAAATTCGTTTGAATGGTATACGAACTTTTGCTCCTTATAAACTTTGGTATATCAAGTTTTGAAAATATCATAACGGTATCTCATGTTTCTATCCCGACCTAAGATTGGTATATATAGCCATTAAGATGACCATTTTACCCTTAAGTTCTCTTTTTTTCTTAGTTTTTTTTTATTTGTTTTCATATTTAAGAAATATTAATTAGAAGAGGTTTTAGAATTTAATGATTTTGAATTAGCCTTTATAAACTTGAAGAAGATTGAAGAGGGGAAACATACAGAAGTTTAATCCTTGTTGTTTCCGCTGACACTCAAGGATCTTGTTGTTGTCGTTGACATTCAAGGATGATTGAGATTAATTTTTTTCTACGTTCCTAAAAATATAAAAAGCCAAAAAAAGAAAATTGGAATATGAAAACAAAGAAGAAAAACGAAGAAAAAAAAAAGAATTTAAGGGTAAATTTGTCATCTTTTTTATCTGAGGGTAAACTAGTAATCTTAATATTTATATATACCAATCTTAAATCAGGATGGAAACATGAGATACCAATCTGATATTTTTAAAACTTGATGTACCAAAATTTATAAGGAGCAAAAGTTTGTATACCATTCAAACGAATTTCTCTTTTCAACAAATCTTTGGTATACTCGTTTTCTCCCTTTTAAGTCCCGTATTTTACAGTTAATAGGCATTATATTCAACAAATCTCTGGTGCTCATTAGAAACTCTTTATTTTTAAGTTCCTCACAGAAAAAGAAAAATAATTATATAAAAATATATAACAATCTAATGGGCTTTCCTAATGAGACTTTAGTAATAGTTGTGTAGCCCAATAGGCCCAGGTGATTGGTGATCAAAATTTGCAGCACGTGCGTGGATGAGCGCAGCACAGAGAGAAAGCAAAAATGAATTGAATTTGCCGGAAACAAAGCTCATTCTTCAGCTCTGAAATATCATCATCCTCATAATCTTCCTCATTTTCCATTTGGTTGCCTTTAGCAGTCGTCAGCATGACATAAGAAACCAGAAAAACCAGAGAGGCGGAACGGAGAGCGAGAAGTGAGCTGCGCCGGTGATCGATCCGAATCTCCGATCTTGAATCAAATGGCCGGCGCCGCCTCGGCGCTTTTCCTTCTAGACATCAAAGGCCGAGTTCTGATTTGGCGCGACTACCGTGGCGATGTCTCTGCTGCTCAGGCCGAGCGTTTCTTCACCAAGTTCATCGAGAAAGAGGTAAATTCTCATCTCTCCGATCACCTTCTTCTTCATTTGGATTCGTTTCGAATAGAGAATTTAGCTGAAATTCGATTGAATTTGAATTTTGATTTCAGAGCGATCAGCAGTCGCAAGATCCAGTGGTGTATGACAATGGAGTCAGCTACATGTTCATACAGCACAACAATATCTACTTGATGATTGCGTCGAGGCAGAACTGCAATGCTGCTAGCTTAGTGCTGTTTCTGCACCGTGTAGTTGATGTGCGTATACTCTTTAAGCTTCGCAGTAGTTTTTTTGCTTTTGCATTTTGATAATGTCATTTGCCACAAGATTGATTTTCATGTTTTTCGACGTGTTTTTGCGATTATGTGTTCAGGTATTTAAGCATTATTTTGAAGTGCTAGAAGAGGAGTCTCTCAGGGATAATTTCGTCGTAGTGGTAATTGACTTGTAAGATGTTTTATAAATAGAGTTTTAGAGACAGGATTTTGATGGTGGTGTATGCTAATGATGGTTTGTGTGCTTGACAGTATGAGTTACTCGATGAGATTATGGACTTTGGTTTCCCCCAATTTACCGAAGCGAAGATTCTAAGTGAGTTTATCAAGACGGATGTCTACAGGATGGAGACTACGCAACGTCCTCCCATGGCAGTCACTAATGCAGTGTCTTGGCGCAGTGAAGGGATACGATATAAGAAGAACGAAGTAGGTTGATCCTCTTTTCATGTTTATTACTGATTGGTTAACCCATGTGCGGGGTATTATGAAGCTGTATCTGTTTTCTTCAGGTCTTTTTAGATGTGGTGGAAAGTGTCAACATACTTGTCAACAGCAACGGACAGATAATACGGTCAGATGTCGTTGGGGCACTAAAGATGAGAACACATTTGAGGTGTGTGGCTTCTCTTTAATTTTTTATCCAGACAAACTCCAGGATTTAGCTACTGAGTCTCTCCCTCAGATTTTTCATGTTTACTTGTTGATAAAGAGTAACTTTATCTTAGACACTGACGGGATAAACTTGCTTCATTGTCCTCAGTGGTATGCCTGAGTGTAAGCTTGGATTAAATGATAGAGTTCTGCTGGAGGCTCAAGGTAGAACAACAAAAGGAAAAGCCATTGATCTGGATGATATTAAATTCCATCAGTATGTTCCCTTATGTAGCTAATTGTTATATCTATGTCTTTATAGTTCTTTTTTTCCTTGTTATATAGCTAGTATGTATATCTGCTACTTCATATATCTTTTGGCACATTAGGATTTATTATGTTATAAGCTAATCAGGTATTGCTGTTTCATATGCTAATAGCCTTTATCATTTACTTCTACCCCGCCCTTTTAGGTGTGTACGTTTGGCTAGATTCGAAAATGACCGCACTATTTCCTTCATCCCCCCTGATGGAGCATTTGATTTGATGACATATAGACTCAGTACTCAGGTATATTTCATGTTCTCTGCATCTTTAATACTGTAATTTTCCCTTGCATTTCTTTAGAATATAAAGAACTGAAGATCATTTACTTTCTATAATGGTTTCAGGTGAAGCCTCTAATCTGGGTTGAAGCACAAGTTGAAAAGCATTCTAGAAGTCGTATTGAATTCACGGTAAAAGCTAGGAGCCAGTATAAGGAGCGCAGGTAAAAGTATTGATACATCTTCTGTAGTTGAAAATGCTTGCTTGAGGGTCTTTTTAGATTGTGACAGTTTCTCCTTTCTTAATCGGCGTTAATTAGAAATTATGATTTGGGCTTACAACATTCAGAAGCTGAGCAAGACCACTAATTTTGTTGCTCATTAAGATCCACGAAATTCCACTATTAATGTCTTATTGTAAGCTCTCTTGACTTTGTACAGCACGGCTACAAACGTTGAAATTGATTTACCTGTTCCTGCTGATGCTACCAATCCTAATGTCCGCACGTCAATGGGATCTGCTGCCTATGCTCCTGAGAGGGATGCTTTAGTCTGGAAGATCAAATCTTTTCCTGGTAATAAGGTGAGGTTTGGTTTATAATTCCATGTGCTTTGTTCGCATTCCATCTAGTATTGTACACAAACACCTTCCAACATTTGTAATCATGTTTGTAAATAAAATTGTATAGGAGTATATGTTGAGGGCCGAGTTTAGTCTTCCTAGTATTGTTGCTGAAGATGCAGTGCCAGAAAGAAAAGCTCCCATTCGCGTGAAGTTTGAGATACCATATTTTACGGTCTCAGGAATTCAGGTGTGCTATCAACATCATTATTTTAATAATGGGATTCTTGCTGTGATTGATACAAATTAATGTGCCTATCTACTATTTGTATTGTATAGGTCCGGTACCTAAAAATCATTGAGAAAAGTGGATACCAGTCTCTTCCATGGGTGAGATACATAACAATGGCTGGCGAATATGAACTGAGACTAATCTAAAGGCATCTTGCTTGTGCTGCTGCTCTCTATCGCGTAAATACATTCCTCAGAATTCCTTCTATATTATCTCCAGCGATCTTGCTTCCCATACACAGCATTGATTTTTGTTTGATTATAGCATTGGTTTATAGTGCAGAGGTTAAGAAAGAAGTTTTTTCAACCAATCTTATGTTTTGCTTTTCTTTTTTGTTATAACGGACGGCATTTCTGACCCAAAGCTTTGCTTATTCAAAGTTAGTGATAGGCAAATTGTGAAATTGTAAATGTTGGATTGTTACTTGGCTCCTTTTTATTCACCGTGTATCATTTTGGCACAATTATTCCGTGAACAGACGTGCAAATTTCTGGACTCATTCAAAGAGTTGTCGCTCGAAAATTCGTAATGTTAAAACGTGCATGACGGTTCAATTTGATTAAAAATTTGGATGGATACTACCAAAACACTGGGAAAAGCTTTTGATGCATCCAACGGTATAACCTCATCATCAACATGAGGGCAAGGGGCAATTTTAGTGCTGAAATGTGAAGGAAAAACATAATTCTAATAACCTCATCATCAACAGAGCAGGGGGCAAGTATAGTGCTGAAATTAAAAGGGCAAACCAAATTCTAACAATCATCATCAGGTTGTACAGATAACTAGTTCAATGTGCTGATACATCATAGCGATGCCAAAAGTACTCTATTCAGACATGCTCATTCTCATTCATAAAACTGAATCTAGGTTCATAATGTCCGGCAATCAACACCTCTGGAAATTCTTCAATCATAACCTGTTCATGCCTGCGCAAGAAAACAGGATAAAGTCAACTTTTAAGCAAGAAGAGAATAACAAATTATCAGAACAAAACTGTGCATACAGTTTAGTAGTAGAAGTAACAACAGCTCCAGCTCAATTCATACTAGAACGTGTTATTCAAGTTCCCAAATGACAACTAAATTTGGATAAACAGTAGAGCTAAAACAAGCAAAGAGTTCTAGACTTCTAGCTAACTACAACTCCTATATAAGGTAATGATTACCAAATATTTTGCAAACCCCCAACTGATGACCAAATGCAAATGTAGTTTATCACTGATACAAACTTTAATTTCAATCATAGAGAGCATAAAACCAAAGTTCAGATGCAATATGTTAAATGTCCGGTACCATGGACCGAAATGTGCAGGGCTGGAATAAAAGAAATCAAATTTAATGTGAAAATAAGGATTTTCTTGGTACCAGTACATTGAGTAAATCAGGTTGTTCCTTGAACAATTCGTGCATATCCTTTCTCAATAACCAATATGAAACACACCAAAGAATTATAGCCTCAGAAGAATAGCGCCCTTATACAACAGAGATTTCACCAATCCACGTCCTAAATAGATGGAAAGAGCAATTTGTAAAACTTCTGCTAAGGAAGAAAACTAGACTTCAAGACCTAATCACCCAAAACATGTATTCAAGCAACAATTGGAACATGCACATCTGAGCAATCACTGATGTGAAAAGAAATGCGCTTTCAAACTCCAACTACACTCCTTGTTCTAAAACAGTATGACATATCTTCTAAACCTAATACTACCCTCGATTTCTGTCTGCCTCATTTTGTATATAAATGCAGGTGTAAACAAAATCAAAGCTATTGGACACGGTGGAGAGATGACCAAACCTTTTTAGACTTGATAGAGGTTATCTTAAGTTCAAAGTGCTCCGCTTATTCTATCAAGGCTATTGATTAAGACCATCTTAAGACAGATTATCAATACCAAGTGTCAAACCTAGTTCCAATATAAAAAAATAATTGCATATGCCACAAAGTATTATACCCCTGAATTTTGGTACTAAACTGAACATACACCAATGGCACAAATCCAATAAAAATAAGTCAACTCCAATCAAACAGAACTTGCACTAAGCAAAAGAAAATTATAACATACCAAATCACTGTTGCTGGTTCTGGTTGTTGGGTGGAGGCGGCATGCCACGAGGAGGTCCATACACAGGAACACCACCAGGTGGAGGAGGCATCCCGGGACGAGGCGGTGGACCTTGCATTCCAGGAGGCGGTGGACCCCTCATCATCTGGCCAGGAGGCCCCATTGGTCTCTGAGCAAACTGCATTGGTGGAGGACCTGGTGGAAACTGCGGCGGTCCGCCGGGCCTAGCAAACTGTGGAGGAGGCATAGAAGGCGGTGGTCCACGAGCCATCTGTGGAGGCCCCTGCCCTGGATAACCAGCCATCTGACCCGGTGGCCTGAGCACCGGCGCAGCCGGATAGTTCATCGGCGGGCGAGAAATCTGAGGCTGCATCATGCCAGGAGCAGGCCCACCGACACCGCGAACCGGACCGGAGAGACCCGGCTGAGCCTGAGCGAGTGGCGCCACGACTCCTCTCCCGGCGCCGCGGCCGATTCCAGGTCCGGCCATGGCGGCGGCGCCGGAGGCTTTGGCTCTGGACTCTTCCTGAGGCGGCGGACCCTCGACGGTCATGGAGACGACCTCTTCGCCGCGGAGGAGGACCATCCCGAGAGTGCGGCGGTCCTCGCGTTCCTCGTTGTTCTTCTTGCCCTTGGACGGCGGGAGCTTGCGGAACTCCTCGCAGTCGCCGAGGACGAGGTTCATGTGGCGGTCGAAGGCCATGAACTTCCCGACGAGCTGGCGGCCGTCTTGGATCGTGATGCGCATGCGGTAGTTGATGAATTGAAGCATCTTGGAGCTCTTCGACATCGACATTGTGGCGATTCTGAACCCTTCTCTCCTCCGCGCCCTAGGGTTTTAGATTTCGTAGAGATTTTATTTAGAGAGACTGCAAGTATATATATTACAAAGAGACTGAGCTAAGTGGGTCATGGGTCATGGACTTTCAAATTCAGGACATGTCGTTCTTATGGTGGGCGTTCAAGCCCAATAAATTTTATGTAGCCAGATAGATTTTCGCTCGAAATTATTTTCTTTTTAAATTAGATGAGCATCTTCTCACACTCGCATGAAATTCCCGAAGTTTGTATATAGTTAAACACATTAGAATGTCGCTCCGTAGTACGAGAAATTTTTAGATGCTACAGGAGGACCACGTGGCAGTATGATGTGGTCCTACATTCTAATCAAATATAGACACGTGGATTTATTACAACTAAAATATAAACTAAGGTTTTCTATTTTTTATGAAATGACCTTCATGGGTTTTTGTTGAGTTTGGACTAGGGTTTAGGGTTTGAGGTTAGGGTCTAGGGTTTAGAGTTTATAGTTTAGGATTTAAAAAGCAACAACAAACCCAAAATTGTCTTTGACAAAATAGCTGATGTAATTTTTCCTTAATAAAATCCATGTGTCAATATTTGATTGGAATGTAGGACCACGTCATACTGCCATGTGGTCCTCCCGTAGCGCTGAAAAATTTCTCCCGTAGTACGTACCTAATGTAAAAAAATATTTTCTTTAACGCTCTCATAAACGTTTAAAAACACTATATGTAGTTTAACCGTCTTTACTATTGAAATCCTCTAGCTATTAATGTTGAAAACGGATGCATAAGTTTTTTGGAAGGTCGTTGAAAATCAGTGAAATGTTTGTCCCCTAATTCAACAATTTCTTATAAGTCTGTTTAAATTCTACGAAACGCTTGTCTCTTAGTTAAACAAATTTTGAGAAACTCGCTTGAAATCAGTGAAACGTTTGTCCTCTAGTTTAACAAATTCTGAGAAGCTCGCTGGAAATGAATGAAATATATGTCCCCTAGCTAGTTCAACAAATTCTAAGCAGCCCGCTAGAAATCAGTGAAACTCTTGTCCCCTAGTTCAACAATTTCTTATCTTGCTCTCGGTTTCGCCGTCCTAGTTTCTATAAATACCACTCGACTTATACACCAAGTATCACTTGTTTCCATAAAACCTTTGCTCATTTACCATTTTATTTTTTGCTCTCTTCATCGAAGCTCAAATGTAGAAGTTGCAGAAGTGCAACCATAGTTATTGTATGTGATCCCGGAGAACGCTATTGTTATATCTCTCACATAAACATAGTAAAGTACTCGATAGAAATGGATGCATGGGAAAGTTTGGAAGCCGGCCATGCTGATCTCCCAATGGGAGCAGACATGGGAAGAGTTGCCGTGGGCGCTCTAAGGAGACGTCCCAACTCTCCTTTTTGAGCCGAGGGTAACACTTCTTGCCTTTCTTATAGCTGATATAATTTTTGTAGTCAATTTTGTTAAGTAATATGTTTAGATCTATCTTCCTGTAAATTTCATTGAGAAAAACCCTATGATAAAATAGATGGATACAAACTGCATCACTTTGTATTATTATTCTACATGCATACATATAAACCAATAACCAATTGATCACACTCATTTTCTCTTTGCCAGGTCGAGGCTGCGTTCCTTGTCTGGCTGGTTGATGAATTCCATAGCTTCTTGACCATAAGTTGGAAACTGTGGGAAAGGGTCCTCTCGGATGCAGGATTTTCCATTTCTGCATCCTTTTTTTGACCCTCTTCTTGGTGCTCCACATTGAACCAGAAGCCATGTTTCTCACCATTGAAATATACCCTCATAACCAAGCTTAGGTTGAGGGCCAGAGATGGAACAAGCAAGTTTTTCATTGTAACAATGCTAAGAAATCTGGCCCTTTATTGTTAAAGCGAAAGCAAAAGGAGGAGGAAACTGAGCAATGTAAACAAAGTGCAAAGGGGGAGAGCAATGCAAATTTGAGTGATGTGAGGAACTGCAGAGCACTATTGTATTAGCCTCTTATAGAAATTAGTCCTGAGAGGAAATGGATGGCATGGGAAAAATTGGATTTCACATAATTGTAATCTCTTATTCTTTGAACAGCTAGTTTCTTCTCTTTCAGTACCCCCTACAAGATCAAATGGGGTGTTTAGAATTGAAATAAACTTAGTTTTGTTTGCTGTAAGAAAAAAATTGTTTTGGAAATTATAAACGTACCCCTTTGATTACAAAGGGAACTCCTTGATGTTTATATGTTTTCATATTTAGGATATGAAGGGTTTCTAATTGGCCTTGAGATCATTGTTAGACATCGATCGGTTGGTTTTTATGCTATACAGAATTTACCTTACCTTAGTATTATTAAAGACTGATTACCTTCCCAAGAAGTCTGTCTACCAAGGTAGATGCGTCAACAGCAAAGTCTACAGAGATCTTAAACGTACCTTACCAAAGAGAGCCTCAGAACAATGCACAGAATGGTTCGTGATGATGCTAGTTTGGTGTCTCAAGTGAATGAAACATTCAAGGAGGCTGGAATCGAGCCAAGATCCCAGGAACCACATGTCACAGCTTTGTTTGTGGCAAAGCATCTGATAGATTCTTATATGAGAAGAAACCACATGGTTTTAACAGAAGAAGAGGCAGAGCAATTGATATTGGTAGTCAGCCCAAATACCCTCAAATTACCGATGATCAAGTTTCCTTATGGATTGCAGGTTTCAGAGCCAAGTCTTTAGCCAAAGCACAAGAAGTCGAAACAAAACTCAAACAGATCATTGCTCGTTTACTATGTGCTTTATTAACACCCAATTCAGAGGAAAAGAAATTTGAAGCTGCACAGCAGAATTCAGAATTTGATTTGTTTGATTGAAGACTCTTGAAAAGATGAAGTTGATTGAAAGCATGCCAGAAAATATGAAGAGGACCAAGGGCAGTTTGATCAAGGCCTTACTGTCAATAACTTCGGATGAGTGATACTTTTTATTTAGTTTCTTTCTGTGTTTTGTGGAGTTCTGCAGTACTATCGATCAATCTAAAACGATATGGTTCTTCTATCATATTTTCAATGCAAGTGTCTTCAACTCTAGTTAGTGTCTTAGTAGTATTGGAGCACTTCTGTAGTTGTGTGAGTCTCTTATTCAAACAAAACAAGTAGTTTATTAGCATTTTTAATGTTGACAATGGATGAATGAGATGGTTTTTATTATCTAGTGTCCCATAAGCTACCATTCCAGTTGCATGAACGATTTGTTACGATTCTGTTACTAAATTGGTGATGAATAGAGCACCAGGACATCATAGCTTGTAAGAGCAGGTCTCAAAATTTATGCTCTCGACAAAAATAATAATACACACCAAATTAACAAACATCATAACAATCCATAGGATACATAAATAGCATAGGTATCAATGTATCATGCAGCAATTGGAGGAGATAGGGTATAAAATGTTGCCGTATTCTTTGTGGGTGGCGGCGGGGGGGATTCGCTTGCTACTTTTAGGCTCTGAAGGGGCACTATTTTCTTGCCAACAATGGAATTTTGACATCCATAGTTGCTTTGTTTTCTACCAAGTATCCTTGTCAAGCCATGTACACAATCAACATGCCATGAACTCTTCTGATCACCTAAAGTCATCATAGGAAAATTGCAAAGCAAGAAATGTTATAGACAATAAAGATCCTTAATCACTTAGATTTATTTTAGACAATAAGATCCTCGAAATTATACTTAGAGCCAAGAAAATCAAAACATCATTTGTAATGCACAATCCAACTGAATAAATGGTAAACCATAGAATGGAAGAAGTTTATCATGTTAACAATGAATTAAGAAGTTTTTACCATGAGGAACTGATGCAGAAGTTGAAGGAAAAGCACCCACAAGAAGGTATATTGCTAATACAGCTAAAGCTAACTTCGCTGGAGAACCACTCATCATTGAAAGCTGGAACAAGAAGTTGTAAAAGCCTTAATATGTCAGTGGGATTTCTTTGTTATGATCCTAGGATATTGCTGAACAGAGATTTATAGATTCTCAGTTTACGCTAAATTGCGCTTAATCATATTTTAGTTGCTGTTTGTTGCTTTTGTATAATGAGAGTTTGGTAGTAGGAGGGATGTCTATACATGTTTCGGTTACTAATTATGGAGTTGACTTTAAATTGGCATGTTACTTCCATTATATTGCGTTCATTTAGGTGCATAAGTTGCAGGACTGATAGTCTTCAGAACTCCTCAACTATGTCACTGTTCATGGCTATGTGCATAAGTTCAATTAAATTAAGGATGTTAAATAACATCCAGATTCTTCATAGTTTAAGGCATACAGCTACTTGGTTCTGTCATTGATCTGAAGTCAACCTTTCCAGCAAGTTGCTTGCAAGAACCAAGAGCCACAAATAGAAGTGTTGGTCAAAAATGAAGTGTGTGAATTTTGAAAGTGTGACGAAATTTTAGCATCTAAAATCTAAAACCTCTTGATGAATTGAACTGCTTAGATAATTTCTAAATATCGAACTGTATTAATTGGTTTCAGTATCTATCATCTCTTACATGGAAGAACTGCGTTCAAACTTCAAATTTAGTAAGTACTACTCATCATGCATGGAATTTGCTTGCCTATTTGCAACAAAAGTATAGCTGTGAAATTTAAGTTATGGCACTGATTGTGATACTGTATCTGGGTTTCTTAGAAATTTGTATTGATATACTGAAGAAACTATTCAACAGATCTACATATATATATTTGACAGAAGTAGCAGCCTAGTGTAGAAAGTCCCCAAAGCCTAATGAGTTGCAAGTGAGGCAAAACATTGAAATAAAAGCTTAGGGAATTGATCGAGAATACATATACATGCATCAATAGGCATCAGGCAAGGACTGGAGATACAGAAGCAATCTCTGTGTTGTTGCCTTATTTCTGGTGGGTGCAGGTGGTGCAGATTTTTTCACTACTGTTCTTAGGTTGCGAGTTGGCACTACTTTCTTGGCGATGACATTTGGCCATCCAAAGCTTTCTTTTCTTCCAAGTGTTTTCCTCAATCCATCTTTATCAACATGCCATGAACTCTTCTCATCACCTTCGATCTCTATAAATTGACAGCAAGCATGAAATGTTAACATAACACATGAAAGTCTGATCGATCAATTTACTATTCAAAACTTTTCTAACATAACAAAGCCATATAGCAATACCATCATAGTTCTGACAACATATCTAAGTTTAAGTAAATGGTATATTGAGATATTATTACCATGAGGAATCATTGCAGAAGTTGCAGTTAAGGCACCCACAAGTAGATACACTGCTAATACAGCTAAAACCAACTTTTCCTGAGAACCCCTCATGATGGAAAGCAGGAACAAGAAAATGTAGACCAGTTGAAGCCTTAATATCAGTTGGAATTCTTTGTCATCATGCTAGCTAGAATATTAAAAATACGGAACAAACATTTTAAGAATCTTTGCTTACGCTAAATTGCTTACGTTAAATTGTGTTTGATTTTATTATAATTGCTGCTGTTGCTTTGTTTGTTGTGCGATAGGTAGCTAGTAGAATGGTTGTCTATGCTTAGGTTAAGGATTTAAGGAGCTGACTTGGAGTTCTTATGTATGGAAAACTCAACTTAATTCAGAGTTGTATATGCGGATATGCCATTGTTGCTTTTCCTATCATCTGAAAAGACAGACTACAGTACGGATAAGAGTATGTTATAAAAGATGGGGATTTATAATGCTCATCAGAACACTTGCATGACCATTTACTATGCATTCTCAATATTGTGAATGTTCATGCACAAGTTTAATTTATATAAATTTAAAGGTTGAATTTAAGCAGCTTAAGAGATAGAGCTAGTTGTTTCTGGCTTTGATCTGAAGTCAACCATTCCAGCAAATTACTTAATTGCAAGAAGCTAAGAACCAAGAACCTCATACAGAAGAGCAACTGATTGAGATTGGTTAAAAGAAATTAAGCATCTGATTTAGCAAGTCGGCAGAAGTTTTAGAATCTAAATTATCCGAAACCTTGAGATGAATCAAATTCGACAAGTTGATTTTCACTATTTTACTTCTCTTTGTTAGAATTTTGATCAGTTTAAGTTGTCTGGCTGATGAATTGATATCCTAGCTAGTACTAGTTATTCTTGCCGCAGTGTGCAGAAATTGGATATCATTGATTTTGAACACAAATGAATTTCACTAAGAAACAACTGTATGATTAAATAGATGGCTACAATTTGCATCACCTTCTATTACTATTCTACATCTAAACCTACTGATCACACACACTTCATCCAATCATCCTTCTCAGTCACAATGTTACTAGTTCTTACTGGAGCTTGGACAAACGCTTCAGAAACAAACTGAAGTTGATGTCCTTATCCACCATACTTATTCGAACATATTTTGCACTAACCCCAAATTTACGTCCTCCCCGGGTCAAAATCTTCTGCCCTCTGAGGAAGCTTTCACAATCCTCCACTGCATCGTCCTCACACTTAAGCCATGCGAAGGCTGCACATAAAATTAAGTGATCAACTCATAATGTCCAAATTTTGTTTTGATGAAGTCATTAACCTAATGGTTTGTGGTGAAGTTCACTCACCAGGTTGAGGCATTGTCTCCTTTTGAAAGAAATGGCAGAACCCCGGTGCAAATTCAGGCAGACTAAACCTTCTGCGATTGTTCACGGCCGCTCGGAGCAGCCGCCACCTCTCTGCCATGAGGTGGTAGCTTATGTCGAAGAAGGATTCACCTGAGCTGTCAACACTGGTGTTGGTCATCACTTCCAAGATCTTGGCAGCTCGGAGCTGTGAATCCCTGGACACGCCAATGGTGTTTAGCTCTATGAACTTGATCATTCTCTTGGCAACTTCTTCGTCCTTCACGAGAGCCCACCTAGAAAGTTCATGCAGAAAAAAACTGTTTAGTGAAGCAAAACAAGAACAATTAAAAAAGAAAAGAAAACAAGATCTCTGATGTGAATATGGGATTAGTGCTTACCCAATGCGCGTCCCAGCATGACCATTGGCTTTGCTGGAGGTGAACAATGACAGATCATGGTCTGCCGGTGAGGAAATGGGTGTATATTGTGGCCAGTAGTAGGCCAGATCATGCACCAACATACCTCCGGTTCGATTCACGGCGGAGGACCTGACAAACCCATCGGGGTTATTCGGAGATGTGATGAACTCAATGTAGGGTCCTTCCTTGTTGAAGCTTCTCGCATCTCCGGCCCAGTTGAACAGTCCCGACTTGAGGTATGTACTCATCACCGGGTAAGACTGCATGCAAGAACATAAGGCAAATCAATGGCAAGGACTAAGAACTAAAGCAACTCCAACAGAATCAAACACACACAAAAATTTAAAACTCACCGAGTAGAATGGAGCTGTAGATACCACACTCGTGGGCTCAGATCCATCTGCCGGAGAAAGAGCGAAAAGCGCAGCCATAATGAGCTGAGACGAACCTGTCCCAATCACAATATGACGCCCCTCGGTGACGGCATTCCCCACAGCTTTGTGTAGTCTTATAATCTGCATGGCCAGCTGGGGCTCCAAAAACCAACAGAGGTTTTTCACATCCGAGAAGTAGCTCATCGAGTGCCACCCCGGAATCACCACTGTGGTTTTGTCGCCCATCATCATCCAGTACTTCTCATACATTGTTGGGTCACCACTGCAATACAAACAAGGCGGTCAGTGTAGATTTCATTATACAAAATTGAAAAGGAGAGAGGAAGAAACAGAGTATTGAAGAGAGGGTACTCACTGGTTGAGGTTGATGACCTTATCTATATCTTCTTCACCAGAGGAAGAAGAAACAGAGAGGAGTGTCCTCTGGGTTGCGGGACCTTCAACGTCCACAACCTTTGGTTGGCCATGTTTCTCACTATTGAGATACACCCTCATCACCAAGCTTAGATTGAGGGCGAGAGACAGAACAAGCAAATTTTTGATTGTGAAAATGCTAAAGAAGTTTGCCATTTTTGTAGAGCTATGGAAGAAGAGAATGCTGAAACAGAGGAAATGAAAACAGCGGATGCTTTGGAACAAGGTGAGGAACTGGAGAAACTTGAGGTGGCTTTTATAGCGAAACCCTGGAGAAAATGGATGTTGAAGAACGAACTATAACGCTTGCAGAAGCCGGTCTTCTGGATTCAAGTTGAATAAACTGGTCTTCTGGAGTCACATTGTACATGCTACTCCAGTCAATTCCACCATGACCAAATTTGAAACCGAATCTTGGATTCATATCAAAGACGTTTAATTGGTAGTTTGGAAGGACACCCCAGCTTTCTGGGTTTATAGAGAATGCTGCTGTTCCATGTGGGTTTTCCCAAGACATTGAATTTATTCCCAGAAAAACAGAAGAGGAAGTAACTGATGAATTGCAGAAGACCATGAACTTGGCGATGAGTTGGCGGCAGTTGATGAATTGGAGCTCTTCCTGGACATCAAGTATTTGGGCCATGGGATGCAACATTGTGTACTGGGCCTTGAAGCCCAATATTTTCATAACGTTGTTTTTCTAAGCTTGTAACATTGAAGAAAACTTTTTGGAGGAGTGTAGAATGAGCTACACAAAGCTAACAGTAAAGAACAGAAAGAGAAAGCAGCATGGAGAATCTGAAAGGCCTCTGAAATTGCAGTGAGATTCATCAGAGAAAGAGAGTGAAGCAGAAGAGCAATGAGGTGAAACGAATCAGAAACTCGAAGAAGGTGGTTCATGAAGGAAACTGGGTTTTATTTCATCAATCCAGATTCCAGAACAAAGAGTTTGGTTAAGAGGACACATTGTATTTTTTTCCAACTAACAGAATCACAATTAGTTGGTGTTTGGTTAAGAGGAAAAGAGAAAGTTGATGTAGATCCTAGCCATAAGAACTCTAGTTTGATTGAATTGGCAGGGAAATGGATGAAGCTCTATGGCTGGTGTAGTGGTGTGTATGCTTGGATAGATTTGCTCAACAATTGATCTTCAATGTCTACCTGCCTTTGTTGGAGGTAAACACTTTCGGCTTGATAAGAGAGCAAAAATGTGATTGGAATTTTGGTTGCGTCTCTGATTACATGGTGTTCGATTTTATAGACGGTCGTCACAAAAACACTGAAATTTATATTATGACACTCATGTGATTTTGCTGAAGTTGTTGCTTTAGTATGTGTTAGCCATTTGTTTTGAAAACAGATGCTTGATTTTTTGGGAAGGTCGCCTGAAACGAGTGAAACGTTTGTTCCTTAGTTTAACCAATTTTATATGCGGTTCGACCAACTTGAATGTCGATGTTTGCTAGCCTTTTATTTTGAAAACGGATGCATAAATTTTTGGGAAGGTGGCTCGAAATTAGTGAAACACTTATCCCCTAGTTTAACCATCTTTATCTGCAATTCGACCAATTTTAATGTCGATATTTGCTAGCCACTTATTTTAAAAATGGATGCATGAATTTATGGAAAGGTATATGCGACCAACTTCAATGTCGATGTTTGCTGGCCACTTATTTTGAAAACGGATGTATGAATTTTTGGAAAGGTATCTGCGACCAACTTCAATGTCGATGTTTGTTGGCCTCTTATATTGAAACGGATACGTGAATTTCTAAAAAGGTATATGCAATGTTTGCTATCCACTAATTTTGAAAACGGATACATGAATTTTTGAAAAGGTATATGTAATTCGACCTATTTCACTGTCGATGTTTGCTAGCCACACATTTTGAAAACGGATGCATGAATTTCTGGAAAGGTATATGCGACCAACTTCAATGTCGATGTTTGCTGGCCGCTTATTTTGGAAACGGATGCATGAATTTCTGGAAAGGTATCTGCGACCAACTTCAATGTCGATGTTTGTTGGCCTCTTATACATGAATTTCTAGAAAGGTATATGCAATGTTTGCTATCCACTAATTTTGAAAACGGATGCGTGAATTTTCGAAACGGTATATGTAATTCGACCTATTTCACTGTCGATGTTTTCTAGCCACACATTTCGAAAACGGATACATGAAGTTTTGGGAAGGTCATTTGAAATTAGTGAAACGCTTGTTACCGAGTTTTTCTAAATACCACTTAATCTTTCAATACATAAGTATCACTTTTCCATAATCTCTTTGTTTATGGTTACCGGTTCTTTCCTCTCTTCAATGGATTTTGACACACAAATGCAGAAGTGTAAAGACAACTCTCGTTTTGAGCACATATGGGGATCCCGGAGAGCGTTCTTGTAACATCACTTGTAGGAATTAGTCATGGATGGAAATGGATGACATGGGAAAAATCGGAGGCGGCCGCTGCTGATCTCAACGGGAGCAGACATGGGAAGAGCTCTCAATTTGGAGCCACCAGGTAAAAATGATTAGTTTTTCAGTTTTGTCAAGTGAACCATCCTACTCCATGGATAGGAGTTTGGTAATATTGTCGGTTCTTTTACCTAATAAGCCTTCAACTTCAAACCAACATTGCTGTCAATTTTGTTGGGTATGGTTGGATTTGGATCTCTGTATTTTCACTGAGAAAAACCATGCGATCAAATTAACGAGTACAAATTTCAGCACTTTCTATTACTATTCTACATATAAACCAACTGATCACACTCTCCTTCTCCTTCCTCAGTGTCCCCTCATACCAATGCAGCCTCTGCCAAATTGGTTCCAAACAGCTTGAGGAAGGAGCAGCGCCAGTACGATGTCATGACTGGATTTTGGACAATCGCTTCAGAAACAAACTGAAGTTTATGTCCCTATCCAGCATGCTTATGCGGACATACTTTGGGCTAACCCCAAAGTGTCTTCCTCCTCGGGTCAAAATCTTGTGCCCTCTGAGGAAGCTTTCACAATCCTCCACTGCATCGTCCTCACATTTGAGCCACGCGAAAGCTGGAGAGAAAGGTAAATCAATCAAACTCATAATGTCTTTTTTCTTTGTTTATCATTGATAATGTCATTCATTAACAATTTGTGGTATTTTCCCTTACCAGGTTGAGGCTGCGTCTCCTGTTGAAGAAAGTGGCAGAACCCTGGTGCAAAGTCAGGCAGACTAAACATTCTGCCATTGTTCACCGCCGCTCGAAGCAGCCGCCACCTCTCTGCCATGAGGTGGTAACTTATCTCAAAGAAGGATTCTCCAGAATCTGAGCTGCCATGTTTTTCAGTGGTGTTGGTCAAGACTTCCAAGATCTTGGCAGCTCGGAGCTGTGAATCCCTGGAGACGCCAATGGTGTTGAGCTCTATGAATTTGATCATTTTCTTTGCTACTTCTGCATCTTTCACTAGAGCCCACCTAGAGAACACATGCAGAAGAAATATATTTACGGAGCAACTTAACTGGAAGAAAATGAGGAACTTATATAGGATCACTACTTACCCAATGCGTGTCCCGGCATGACCAGTGGCTTTCGAGACAGTGAACAATGACAGATCATGGTCTGCAGGCGAGGGAATGGGGGTATACTGTGGCCAGTAGTAAGCCAAATCATGGACCAATATACCTCCAGCTCGATTAACCATAGAGTGCCTGACAAATCCATCAGGGTTATTCGGAGAGGTGACAAACTCAATGTACGGGCCTTCTTTGTTGAAGCTTCGGGCATCTCCAGCCCAGTTGTACAGGCCTGATTTGAGGTAGTTGCTCATCACAGGGTAAGACTGCAAACAAATTATCAAGAACCAAAGTAAGGCTGCAAATCATAGACATGTGAAAACGCCAGCAAATTATAAAGATTCATTTTATTACTCCTCTTTTACTTCCACTAGACTACAACTTTATCAATTTGTAACATGCTAACATGTGATATACTATCTTTTTAGCTCCCTATGAAAATGCAAAACCATCATTGCAAATCTTCACAAACTTGAATCCATCAAGTACAAACCATGTACATTAACAAGTTTTACAGATAGGATATATTCTTTACTTCAAGCTCAAGTGTTATATAGAGTTGACTTGAAAGTACAGAGAATATTTGAGTCATTATATGAAAATCGAGAGTTTTATATCTCCATATTACTAGTTTGATCTATTTCAAATGGGCACATGCATGAACATATGCAACAGCACTCTATGCAGGGAGGATAAAATAGGATCCAAGACAGGGGGACAAAAGATTTAGTAACATTTAAGGAGGGGGACAAGGACCAAATTATTGAGATCACAGCAAAGCTTCAGAATCATGGTAGGGAAAACAGTTCTCATTATTAAAAGGTTCTCTGCCCTTGTTCTTCTGGGAAAATTAAAACAGTTCCTAAGGGAAAAGGTAATGGTTTAAAAGCGACATTTGGTATTCTGAAAGTTACTGATAAAATCCCATAAGAAAGAGAAGGAACGTCTAGAAGATGGGGTGGCGATGGTGGTAGCAATAACATACCAAAATCATGTACTTCATATGCATGAAAAGCCAAGCCTTTGAGAAATATGACACCACCAACTTCCCACAAAATATCTTCAACCATTGTAACAAGTTCTAATTATAGTGGACACCATTCACAAAAGCTTGTCCACCAAGCTAAGTGATTCCTTAAACAAATATAAAACTAAGGAATAAACCATATGGTTCATCACTAATGGCATTTGACTTTGCCTAAATTTTCTAGCACGCAAACTAGCGAACCAGTGAATAATGACTTTCATCTTAAAATAACAAAGCTGTAGATGTTGAAACAAGGATCAAGTATTAACTCAACCAAAAGAATCAGAACAAAAATATAAAACTCACCGAGTAGAATGGGGCTGTAGATACGACACTCATTGGCTCAGATCCATCTTTTGGAGAAAGAGCGAAAAGCGCAGCTAAAATGAGCTGAGATGAACCTGTCCCAACCACAATGTGACGCCCTTCAGTGACGGCATTCCCAACAGCTTTGTGTAGTCTGATGACCTGCTTGGCAAACTCGGGCTCCAAAAACCAGCAGAGGTTTTTAATGTCTGAGAAATAGCTCATGGAGTGCCAACCAGGTATCACAACGGTGGTTCTCTCACCCATCATCATCCAGTACTTTTCGTACATAGTCGGATCACCACTGCATTCAATCAGGCATTAACACAAACAGATCATGTGCATGTTGAACTTATATACAAAAGAAAGCTTGGATCTTTATGTGAGAATCCTGGGATTTCATCAAATCTCCACAAAGTTCACTTTGCCCATTTCAAAGTAAAAGTGAAAGAACATAATGACAGTCTCATATAAACAGGTGATAGCTTTTTCAACCAGCAGCCAAGCATAGTATAAAGCTGATGTCTTTATGTAGAATTCTTGGAAATTCATCAAATCTTTACAAAATTCACCAATCCATTTCAAAGTAAAAAAGCAAAAACACAAATGACAATCTAATACATAGTATCAAAGTAAAAGATGTAACAACTTTTCACTCCAAAGATGGAGGAAACATAAGAATACAGCAAATTGAGATTCTGAAAATGCATGGAGACATTGAGGTAATGTATGGGGAAGGCAGCAATTGGAGGGTGGGTTTTGGGGCCCCCTTCCATCAAGAAATCAATGATTAGGTGTTATACATTTCTAGAATCAGATCAAATACCTGAGTGTCAAGTGGTGGAGACCTAAAGTGGGGGTTAAAATCTTGAGAGGTCCAACAAAGTGGTGAAGAAGAACCATCCAGAGTCCAGACAATCCCAATTATGGGACTAAAAAACGAAGGAAGGCTCTAAAAGCTAAATCACAAGATGGGGCGGCCAAAAGTTTAAAGCTTTGGAACACCACACCCCCACGACGCCCTCTACTCTTCTACTACACTTTCCCAAAGGCCAACACTTCAAAAGGAAAAGGCCACACACAAGTGTTAAGGTTTATTTAGTTTACCCACAAGAACATGCATCTCGGGGACTTCAAATTCTGCAACTTTGTTATTTACAATTGCATTTTAAATGACCAAGTTTGAGGTCCAAATAAAAATGACAAACAAACAAAACACACTGCTTTTGTTTTTGGGGTAAGCAAAGGCAGGGCTCAAGAACAAAAGGGTTTGCTCCATTGCCCAACTCAAACATGCACCGTGGAAAATCTCAAGCAAGAAGAGTGCAAAGATTAAGCTTTAAACTAAATTTTGGTACGATATTACTGTGCTCTTAAGTATCATTAAACAATTTAACAGTCTCCAAAACAGTGAAATATTTGAGTAAGTGTTGCTTAACATGCTTTGCAAATCTCATCACTGACGTCAAGTGAGGTCTCTGACATAATATCTTGACCATCTTTTAGATTCGAGATGCCATCATCACTACTCGCCAAACACTTCTTCCCCCGTGCCCCAAAACTTTTGCAGTAAGTGAAAAGACAACTTTACTTTTCCAGACCAAAAAAAAAAAAACAACTTTACCCTGGCCATTTTTACACTATTCACTTTGACAAAAAACTTGGAGTGCGCAGAAACTCGAAGACAATCGAAATGATAATATACACAGGCTGGCCGAGACTAACAAGACGGTAAATGATGCTTGAAGAAACGTCAATGGTGGAATTTGATGATACACAAATGAAAGGCCGGAAAGAAAGAAACAGAGTATTGAGTTGAATGTACTCACTGGTCGAGGTTGATGACTTTTTCCATGCCTTCTTGACCAGACGAAGAAAGTGACAGAAGAGTCTTCTGGGTTGCGTGAGCTTCCTTGTCTACAGCAAATGATGGACCTCTCTGCTTCTGGTTCTCCACAGACAAGTCGAAGAATACCCTAGTAATCAAGCTCAGATTGAGCGCCAGAGACAGCACAAGCAAGTTCCTCATTGTGAACATGCTCTCATATTTGGCCATATTTTGAGTACTGAAAACAGAGCAATGAAAATAGAGTGAGTGAATGTGAGGAAGTGGAGAGAAACTTGAGGCGGGTTTTATAGAGAAACCCAGGAGATGAAAACAAAAAAGGGTTTCAAGTGACAAATGGGTGGTAAAGAGTGAACTTTAAGGCTTACACAAAGATTGAAATTGAACAAACTAGGTCAGTTAATCCAACCATGATCAATCTGAAATAGATTGTTTGGAAGTTGGGTATATGTCGAAGTGAATTCACTGACAGTTAGGAAAGACACTCTAGATTACTCTTGCATGTGATGTTTTTCAAAGACAGTAAAGAATTTGTGAAAATCAGATAATGGAAAACAGAAAAGGAAGAAACTTGATGAGGTGGGTAGGTGATGAAATGCCACCGGAGAGTTGAAAACACTTCCGGGCCGGAGATTTTTTTCAGGGACCAAGAAATCCCAGAACGGTTACCGAAGCTAGATCTCGCCCCTCGAAAACAAGAACACCGAATTAAGAGTAGAACTGTAGGGGTAGTAGTAGATTCATTGTTCCAAAGGTGAATATAAATACATGGCAGGTTTTGTATATGGGTTAATTAAGGGCGTGGAAATAAAGCCTGCCTCTTACTGCATGCTCTGTCTGCAATTTTTCTGTTTGCTTTTTCTGACCCCCCATCATTTTTTTTTTCTATTTGTTTCTTCTCTCCTTTGTACTGTTTTATATTTTTTCTATATTGGTTTGGTCTCTTGAGTATTTGGTTTCAATCCATTTTGGTTAATAAGTCTGATGTGTTTGAGTTGTAAACGAACTGGAGTTTGATGTGGACGGGAACTAGGAGAGGGAAGAGATGGTGACAGATGAGGTTTCTGCTAATTACGTTTCATAGCGGAACGTTTGTGTGCCTCGGTGATTCTGTGCTTTGTTTCTTTTTTTGGCTTGCTGTCTAATCCCAAAATGAAATTTAGGTTGATCATGTCGGGATGTTGGAGAGAGATACAACGAAAAGTGATAAATAAAATATAACTTATAAGTGGGTGGATCATTCTTAATTGTATCGAGGCTTTTTGTGATTACAACGCAACACCTTAAAAGTGGTTAAGTTGGGATAGTATTGATACAAGGATGATTCATGGGTCACGCTTGTCACTGTTTGACTTGGTATCAGAGCGGGTCCTTCTCCAATTGCGTCTCCACAAGCCCGGGTTGGTTCTTTCAAGGGTCATGGCCCCGGTTTGGGTTCTTTCGAGTTTGGGGTTATTTCAGTTGTCATGGAGAGTTTGGGGTTCTTTTGGTTGTCATGGGGCACGGGTTCAGTTTGTTAATCAGTTTCACGTGCAAACCTAAAAGTTAGGTTGCACGTGAGGGGAGTGTTAGAGAGGAGATATCTCACATTAGAAAAGTGACAAATAAAATATAACTTATAAGTGGGTGGATCATTCTTAATTGTACCAAGACCTTTTGTGGTTAAAACATAACACCTTAAATGTGGTTAAATTTGACTCATCACCTAAGGAATAGAAAGACTGAACTTGTTAGAAATAGAAAAATCCGTGCGTTTTAATTCTTGCCAACTCAAAGAGCAAGATGTTTGTTGATCTTCAAGGATATTTGCTTGTACATAGAAAGATTTCATTATGCCGATTCGATAACAATTAACAAATCAAGCAAATTAAAATTATGAAAGTTTCCATTCGACAATAAAGATTTAGATAATACCCTGCACTCCTGCAGTAGACTGTAGAGAGTACCAAATCAACAGCGTTTGGTATATTAAAGGGTACTAAAGCAACATTAAGACCTAACTTTATCCACAAATGAAGGCATATTGATGGAAAGGAATGCCCCATGAATGTGACGCTATTTCTCTGCTAATGGCAGTGATGAATCATAGTCGATCAGACTGACTCCATTATATTGCTAGTGAAAGAACAGTGAGCTCATGCTCAGTGTATATTGAGGTATCAACTTGGCATTGGCACTACTTGCACATTAGATATGAACAATACACGTTTCGTACAAGCACATTCGATATACAAAATAACCGAAAAATTAAAACAATCTTGTTCTTCACACACCTTAAAATGATAATCAGATAACAATGTTTACACTCGATGCAAGAGTTTGACTTTACAATTCCATCTTTAAAATGTGAACAAGATGAAGGAACTCGTATTCCAGTCTTCGTTGAACCCAAAACTTCTGGTATTCAAAAAAAGAAGGGAATGGAATGTAGCTGCAAGGATGCTGATGCATCAAACAAGATTCATTTTTGTTCTTTGGACAAAGTGGATGAAAATAGAGATGAAAGGGATGATACATATATTCCCAGAGAACAAAGGAAGGGGCTGGACCTCTGCCCTAAATCTCAGGGTCCACAAAATCAGAGGGAAAGACTTGGCCATCCAAACCCTGGGACCAACATTTATGTTGCTGAGAACTCAGTGATAGTAATCTCTACCCAAAAATCCAAAGGTTGATCAAACCCTTCCCTCACAGTTCACTGTTCGATTGGTTTTGATGGCTCTGCAGCAACCTCAGCTTGATCTTGATGCATTCATGGTAGCAGTGGTCCAGTAGCTACTAGTGAAAACGTCTCCATTTTCAAAGCAGCACCCCATTATGGAGATGGTCCATTTCTTAAAGACAGAAATAACCATATCTCTAAAAACAACTTAACATTTGATAGCTGATGTATGGGAAGATTGTGCTCTAGAACTAACCGGTTTTGATCACAATACGAGATAACTGTGTTACTTGTTACGATTTCATCACATCATTCAGTCATAATCCGAACTGTTCATATTAAATAGGTATGAAATGGTAGTTTATCGTCACTATTGCAAAAAGATTCATCATAAAACAAAACAGTATTGTTTTTCTTCCTAAATAGATGTTTTTGGTAAACAATGTTATACTAAATTTACACCTTTCAATATCTACTTATCTAGAGCATAAAGAAAGAGATACAAATGTGGTTAATATACATGATTGAAGATCTTGCCAGCCTTTGCCTATACCAGGTTATTTTGAATTTTGACATATTCTTATGTTTTTTTCCTGAATACAGATAACCCAAAGCAGGGCATCTCTGTCACCAGCCCCTTAAAGTCTTACCCAGTAGTCACTATTCCTAACGATGCTGACTTGCTGAGGTCGATAAAATCAAACACGGGTACAAGCTTTTTATGTACAATAGATTGATGTGGAAATTTACCAATAAAAGAAAAGAAAAACAACAACAAATCTCAAGGATCTCAACCATGAAATCTATTATTGGTTTCATGTCTTTGAAAGAGTTATGCTTGTGTTAAATGCAAAATCAGCTTCTTCATCAGCCCTAGAACATATCATTGAACTGTACTAACACCCAAGCTTTTAAACCTCAAATGCCCTAGTCTTCAGCCCATTCTTAAAACCCAATCTTGTCAAACCACAATGCCCAACTCTCGACATACAGTGATACAGAACATCATCAAGCTAGTTACTTTGATAGTGCAATTCAAACAGTGTCAATACATGGATTCAAGCAATTCCCCAGAAGTTATGCATTGTCATGATAAACAACACAACAGGAACACTTAGTAGAGTATTTTCTGGAATTTACATTCATAGATTACAAGTCAAACATCATTACACATTCTATTTACATAGCAAACATGAAAAGGATAAGAGGTGGTAGGTATATCACATGATAGAGAAGCACACAACAAAAGAGCAACTGAACATAGAGAAGCATACAAGTTCATATTGATCATAGAATCAAATCAGAAAGACGTATTTGGGGAAACCACGTTACCGACCAAATCCACCACTTTAGGACTGAACTTCTCCACTGTTCATCAGCTTATCCAGCACAACATTAAGGTCCACGGACTGCCCATTCTCGGTCATTTTCCTGACTGTTGCTCTGACCACGTCCCTTCGGAATCCCATAGATACAACTTTATCAATGACATTATCAACTGGAATGCGGACATTATCAAGTGGAACGCGGTTTCCAGTCCCACCAGAATCCGACTCCTTATCCACGGTGGCAGCCATGGGTAATGCATATGGCAATACCTTTGCAGTGGGCAGTCTTGAGAAACTGTTTCCACCAGAAGCGACTGAAGAGGATGGCGATACTTGTGACTGTTTCATTTTTGAATCACTGTAGTGAGAAGGAGATCCGCCATGGGAATAAAAGTCATCGTAGCTTGAACGTTGAACTGGTTGCATATTTCCAGGGGAGAAATCTGTGCTGTAATTTCTAGTAGATCGGTCATGTGTATACTGCATGGAACCGTCAAACTGTTGTTGTGGTGATAGAACCAAGCCAGGCGCATTAGAGGTTTTGTGGATGCTTTGGGGATAGCTTTGAGATAACCCATACGGAGTTTCTGCTGGATTGTGAATCGATGAATACTGAGTTTGTGGATCAGGAGGATTGAGAGGCAGGTGAAGTTGACTCTGCTGCAGAAAATGTGATGTTTGTGAAGGATTTGGCACTGCTGGATAGGGTTGATATGGTGCTGTGGGAGGTGGTTGTGACTGCTGAACTTGAGACATGTAGCATGCCTGAGGTGTGGGCGGTGGATTCAACACAGGTGCTGAGTAGTTAGAATCTGGATTTTGAATATAAGGGAATTGATACTGAGATGATTGAGCTGGAAGCTGAGCTGCTGTGGGTGCTGGTGGAAAGTTCTGATGGGTCAGGGTTGGGGCAATATCAGTAGGAAGAGAAGGATGTTGTACAGAAGCAACAGGAGTTGAATATGATTGGTGTGTTTGCTGAGGAGCGGATGCTGAAGTTGTTTGCACATTGCTCTTTTCTTGTTCCCACTTCTGGTGATCCTTAAGCATTTGAAGTTTTGCAAGCTGCAGCTGAGCCTCTGCGATCTCTTGCTTATCTCTCAAATCCTGCATACCACCTTCAACCTGCAGTTTAATTACAAGCACGAAGCCTGTCAAGAAGATTGTCACCTATACACTATTCTTATTTAATTTGATTCTTTCAATTACAAGTTATAACAAAAGTTCAACCTAGTTTTACCCCTTAGACATGGTTGTTTGCATTTAATGGATTGTGGTAACAGGAGCTCTTCAACATTTTCTCATAGTTCAAAAGTGACATGCTCAAACTGGAAAACTACTTAGACACTAGGGCCAAAGATCGACCATGGCTTTATACAAAGTGAGACAAAACCGACAGTGAATGTGGTGCTTAAGTTAACAGATCAGGATCACTTACACGATTGTAATTGGTAGTGCATGCATAATGCTCTTAAGACATGCAAAATTAGATTACATGAATTCCCTGAAAAGCCTATATGACTGTGAGCCTGTGAAAATAAATCTTCAAAGTAAGAAACATGACATCATATTCAGCTGCTTTAGCACCCAAACTTACAGCCCAAGTTCACCCAAGTTCTATACCCTCTAAGTCGACTTAAAAAAAGCAACCTAAATGACAGATAAATAAGGGCCATAAGTAATTCACAATACCTTTCTTAAAATGTTCTCAACTTCCCTCAGCTTCCCATCAGTCTTGCCATAGTTAAAATCGGTACAATCCTTCAAGTCGTCAACAGAATTCTCAACTAGGCGCAACCGAGTCTCCAGCTGAGAAACTCGTGCGCTGAGACCCTCCACCGCATGAAGCAAGTTCCCAAAATGCTGTTTCATCTTCCCATCAATCACCGCAACCAATGCGGAGTCCCTGGATTGCCCCCGTTCAATTTGATCCATAGAACCACGATTCTGTGATCATTCACAACATAAGCAATCACTTATCTCTCCACAGCACCAATCAACACATTCAGCTTATCAAATCCATCAATACCTTAATTCAAACAACCAAACTCACCGACAAAACAACCAAATCAATCTAGAGTTTTACATTCACACCACACAACTAAACTGATCTGATCAACTCTTTATACAAATGAACTAAGCACAGTTCTAAAACACCACAAGCATATAGATTTCAGTTAAAACCCAACTTTTGATTCAACCCAACAAAGAAAGATTGAAACTTTAGCTGAACAACCCATCAAAGCTTGAAGCTTGAAATGCATACCTCGAGCGTGGAGGCGCGTGACTGCTGCGGGACGCCGTGTCGTACGGGGCGGAAATGGACGCTGGAGAGTAGATCGTCGTCGTTGTCGTTTTCCAGTTGATGAGGAGGGTATGTGAGCTGAGAGAAATCGTCGGAGTAGGATCGAGAAAGTTCCATAATTTGTTTGTCCATGAATTCCGATGTAGTCCTCATCGTGATCGGATTAGGAGGATTGTAGGGCTTATTGCGTGATTTCGCGTCATGCTTCTCTGAGATTCCAACCTCACAGTCGTTTTTTGAGTGCAAATTTGACTTACAAGTTGAAGCTCAACCGCAAATTTGCTGCTATGGGTTGGATTGACGGGCCACTCAATCAATGACATCATCTGAGCCCAGATATTAAGAACAAATTTTTATTCCTAATATTTTGCCTATCGAAATGTTAAGATCATATTTTATTCACCGATCAGAAATGTAATAATGTGACTTTCTCATTTCTCCAAAAAAAAAAAAAAAAAAAAAAATTCACAATTGCATCACACTACTGCGTAAGGCTAGGCTAGGATACACAAAAGTAACAACATTAGCCTCAATTTTACTTCTAGCCTCAATTACAAAAATCCGGTTATTCTTCACATTTGAAATCATGTCTAATTCCACCTCTCTCATTTGTGCATTAATAACTATTTTATATACTACTGGCTAATGATTAGTTTTCTCTTTTATCTCAATTATATTATTATCAATTTTGTCGGTATTTGTTGAATGAGTTAATGTAATATTTAACTTCAATCAATTTCTGCAGAATTCATGCTATCAATACCAGTAGAATTCATACTATAATTGTTCTATTGGAATAATTAGAAACCATGACATTTAATTATTTTTGTCTTTAAACATTACTGATTCATTACTACTTTGTGACAAAACTTATTCATGGAGCAATGACTTTAATGTGTTCTAGACATGCTATATTCAAGACGAACGTGTAACCGGAATTTTTGTATGTACTTTTATAAAAAAATAAAAAAAATATTGTATGTACTTGATTTATCCTTCCCTCAATGACACATTATCATAAAAATTTGACTCCCAAACATGAATTTTATATATTGATCAGATATATATATAGAGATCAAATAATAGTAACAGAGCCAACATGAAAGTACCATATGCAGTTACAGCATTAGATCAAGAGTAAAAACCTAAAATGGTACCTAAATTATTATGAAATGTACTTTTTGGTACCTATGAATTTTTATTACTTGAAATGGTACCTGATCTATTGTGTCGTTACCAAATATGGTACATGCTGTTAGTTTTTCTGTTAAATTAATGATGTGACATGTATTTAGAGGGGCAAAATGGTTTATGCAACTTCTCCAACATTATATGACCTAGCTAAATACGTTGTTTCCCTTTTAAAATTTTTCCTCCAACTTCTTACAACTTTTATTTTCCCTCAAAATTCTCACAAACCCACCAATTGCATAAGGCTACTAATCGAGGATAAGTAGAATTGATTTATAAATTTAGTACATCTTCATTTATTTACATATTTTTCATCACCATTTTTTTCTTGTATAAAATTAAGCTACAAAACATATGATATGTATTAGTAGCAAACTTAAAATAAAAACTGAAGTATATATTTTAATAAAGAAAATATTAGATAAAAAATAAAGTGTATAATGTGTAGAGCAATAATAACAAAATTATTTTTTAAAATTATTTTTTCACTCATATATAGCTTATTGAGCAAAAAGAGTCTAAACACTTGCCACGTCGTCGATTTAACTGCAAAACTAACGGTATGTACCATATTTGGTAACGGTAGGATAGTTGGGGTACAATTTCAGGTAATAAAAATTCGTAGGTACCAAAAAGTACCTTTCACAATAGTTCAGTGTTAATACATCATATGTAAGAGATAGAACATCGATCCTACTCACCTAAGAAGACACATATTGCCACATAAAACGGGTTTGGGCCTTAATTAAGCCCAAGAAACCTACACTCTTCCTTGAAGACATAATATTAATACACTCTCTAATAAGGGCAAAATTGTATTTTTAGAGTGCATCCACCCTATTTCTATAAATACATGTTTACACCCCTCATTTAAGTAAGTCTCCATTTTCACCTTATTCATACATTATCTCTATTCTCATAAAATTCAACTTAGGCATCGGAGGGGTCGAAGGCCGGCAAACCCGGTCTTCTTTCTGACACCATTTGCTCATGATTAACAGGTTATAGGTCTTAAAGATGGTGTTCTTCTCGCATTCTGTGTGATTCATCCTCTCATAAATCACGCCGAAACATTCAGGTACCATTTTAGGTTTTTACTCTTAGATCAAATACTCAAAACAAGTACTCAACTACAGTCGTTCTTGAAGAGCTAGGCCATTGCACTTGGACAATAACCATCTTATCAACATAATCAAACTCGACTTCCTCTCCACCAATCTTACAAGCAGTTGGTTTCTCTGAAGCAAATGCTCTCATCTCTCCACTTCCCCTTACTCCAATCTTCACCAAAGTTTCACTATCCTCAAATTCCAGGGACTGAATTGCACCACCAGTGTTGAGCATGTTCACCAATCCAATTGGAGCAAATTGGATCAACTTCTTCGGTAGCACTTTCACTGGAGCAATAGTGAGGAGCTCATAACTGAAAGGCTGAAGCGAAATCTCTACCGTCTCGTCTGGCTTCAAAAACTTCAGCTTCTTTTCCTGGAACATGTACACAGCAAATACTTCGATTGCTTTTATTGGAATGGGGTTCTTCCCATGGCTCCATTCCACATCTTTTGGGGTTGCTAAACAGGTCACCAACTTTGAGAACTCGGGGAAGCTTTTGTTGCGCCTTGACTTGGGGCACCACCCTCCTCCTTGGCAGTTAAAAAGTCCTAGAACGCCAGTGTACTGGTACAAGGGATGTACATATATATTCAAAAACATGAACAATGAATTAACAGTACGTATAAGTGTATAACCAAAAAATGGTATCTTAGATGAACTATAATCTAGCTAGACTTGTTAAATGATGCGTCCATCTGAAACAAGAAGAGTAGCATCAAGTCATCAACTGCCAGTTTTACTTGACGAAGTGTCATACCTTGTTGAGGTTCCAAATCTTGAGCATTGTTTTCCCATCATGCACAGGGTCCTGAAATAGGCAATCCCTTGAAGGAAGTGCATAGTCTTGGCATCTTAATATGGATCCATCAGGCAACACCAAGCTTTTAAGAAGCTTGAAGTCGTGTTGTCCCACAGAGTCGCTGATATATATCGGACCTCCTGATATCGCTCTTGATGCAGCATGAAATGCAGCACAAGGGTGAGTCGACTGGAACATGTCCCAATCTGGATGTATGAAGTTCCCCATCCACAAGCTATTGTAGGCACAATGCACCATGTGACACCCTTGTAGCCAATATGTCCCATTTGGATCTCCAGATGGGTCAGAGCACCAAAAATCATCTCCTACAGATTTGTGTGATTAACGTACAGAAATTTATTAGTCTACATGTTCTATCATTATACACACACACACACACACACACACCTTCTGTAAGTGTTTACTGGTTAAACTATAGTGCATAAGAAAAAACCGTAAGATGAATGTGGGATCCAAAGATCTAATCTACATCATGCATAGCTAGAAATCTATCATCAGGCACAACGAACATTAGCATTTTCGAAACGATTGAACTGAATGTATACAGAGAGAGATTACATACTCATTGCGTTAATATATTGATCGATTGAACTGAATGTATACAGAGAGAGATTACAGACGTACCAACACGACCAAGCGAAATGGCTTCTGTGCCGAGGAACATGAAGTCATTGCAGTGCTCCATGCTAGCAATCACTCCATTGCCTTTGAAGTGTTTCGTCACAGAATCAGTAAGTGCCTTGTAATAAGCTCTGGCCAGCTCAATCCGACCACCAAACTCCTCCGATAACATCTCAAGCAACTGCGCGCACGATGGCGGTGTAAGTGCTTCAAGTGAAAGGTTAGGCACTCCATAATAAAAAAAATATCCATATTTCTCATTTACAATTATATTGAGCTAATCTACTATTAATGTAGACGCAAATTACCTAATACCCTCAATTTTATCATCTTCCACCAAAAATGAATAGAAACATCAAATCACTCTTCTTAGGTTAAGCACATGGCACGCACATGATGACGATTTAAAGTAGTGAACTTAAAATCGTTTCGAGTCGTGTGTGTCCTGATATCCTTAATTTTATCATCTTTCACCAAAAATGAATCGAAAACATTAAATCATAAAACACATGGTACACACATTAGAAGTTATAAACTTAAAATCGTTTCGAGTCATGCGCGCATGCCCTGTATAACACACGGCCTAAGGGTTAGATGTCGAGAGTACCTCACAAGCAACACTTGTAGCACATGTAAGCTAACACAGTTGATGATATGTTTTTGAACGTGGAAGTAAAAGCTAGAGCTTTCAAGAACTTACGTGTATGACATCGACTTTGACACCGTCGATTCCCACCGATTGCAGATGCTGATGAAGCCCCTCATACAACTGGTGGGCCATCTCCGGTTCCACCAGCCCCACTCCATTATTCACGATCTTATCCACCGCCAAATCCTCCATCGTCTTCTGCAATCCCTCCGACAGCTTCGGCCTAATCACCCGGCTCTCCGGAAAACCCGACCCGCTCTTAACCCCGGGTCGAACTCCACCCCAATACCCACAAAGAGCATGCCAAACATACACATAGTCCACACTCCCAAACTCCTCCTTCAAGTCCTTAACAAAGGCACCCATGCCACGGCCCTTACCTCTAGGGCTCTTATAGTCTCTGAACTTGTAGTTCTCTACGAAACTTGTGAGCCTGCATGGCATTTGCTCACCGGCGGCTGTTCTTTGCATGGCTTCTTCGTCGGTCAAGGGGTCGTCGTCGTGACAAATGGACTGCCAGCCGTCGTCGATGAGTACCATTCCCGGAGGACACCCACCCTCCACTAGGGTTTTAACCCCTTCCCAAACCCCCTTGGGGTGCACCATGAGATAAAACGCATCCCACGTACACCAACCAAACTTGTCCACGATGGCAGGAGGCGTCTTCTCCTCCAGGAGCTTGAAGCTTCCCAAATGGACTCTCACAACCTCCATGGCCTCTCTGACAAGACTATACGGGTCGTTTCCGACGTGCATGTAGAGAACGCTCCGGAAGGTGGATCCATTGACACGTGTCGAGCCGCTCTCGACGCACATGTCGACGTGGCAGTCGGTGCCGGGTTGGAGGGAGGCTCTGAAGGGAGGTTCGAGAAGAGGAAGGAGGAGGACGTATGGGCGGTTGGTGGTGTCGTTTTTGTCGAGGATCATGAACTGAGTCTCGTGCTGGACATCGTTTCCGGTGGTGCCGACCCAGTGGGTGGTCCACCAGACTTTGAACCGGAAAATGCTCATGAACTTGATGCCACTGAGCTTGCCGAGTGACGCCACATGGCGGCTTTTGGGCTTGTCGGAATCGAAGCCAACGAAGCAGCCTACGGTGGTTTTGTTTGGTGATGGGGTGGCGGTGATGTTTAGCGGGACTTCAGTGAGGATAGGGTGGCCGTTGGCGAGGAAGGTTGTGCCTTGTAGGGTTATTGAGAGCGGAGAGTTAACGTTGCTGTCTACAAGGGTCGATATGTATAGGGCATTGTTCTTGCTCAGGCTTGGAGCCATGGGAGAGAAGCTTGGGTGAGCTTGAGGTCTAGAAGAAGGCAGTTTAGGGCTGTATGCTGTAGGCTGATTTGGTTGGTGACTGAGGGAAGGATTCGGAGGGGATTATATAGGGAGTTGTAAATATGGTTTTGTCAAAAGTGGGTTAAGAGTAAAGGTAGAACTGTAGAAGTAACCTAATTTCATCATGGTTCTTCTACAATGTACTCGACCTGGAACAAAGTTGGTAAACCACTTCTTTATTCCCACATAATCATGCACTCTTGATTCGGTTTGTCTTCTAGATCTGTCTTTCATATTACTTTGTCTGGAGGCTTCTTCATCTTCTTCGTTCTAGCTAGACCGCGAGGCAACGAAAGGCGGATCCATTTTGTTCGATGATCGATAAAACAAATGACAAACACAAGTTGGCAACAGAGATGTATGATAGAGAAAATACAAAGACATAATCAGAAAACAGAGAAACCTCGTGTTGAGAAGCCAGGTGTGACAAGCATGCTTCTCAAGTGCTCAGTCGGTTCACGTTGAACACTTGGGTAGCCAAACGATGCCACAGCTAGACTTCTCCTCGGTGACTCAGTCCTTAGTGTAAACTGTGTTATAAGAACAATGTATGATATGTACGAAAATGGGCCCATAGAATCTAACTATCCATTCTAAAGCCCAAATTCACTAGTGCACCTCTCGTCTCTGTTACCTTGGCGGAGGACAAGAGGAAAATGGCTGGCACTGACTCCCAAAAGCCGGAAAATTCCTTCATCTGGGATGAACAGTCTCAGCTCTACTTTCACGCCAGCAGCGGATTCTACCACGACCCGAATGCTGGTTGGTACTATAGCACCCGCGACGGCCTCTATTACAAATTCGAACATGGAAATTACGTTCTTCTTCCCTCTCACCAGGCACCGCCTATCCTCCTCTCTCTCAAGGTTTTACAATTTACGTTTGATCCCATCTTTTTCGTAGTTGATGACTTTTCTTTTTCAGGGTGATAGTTTGGAGACCAATCCCATTCAAGAAGACCCCCTTTCAGCTGTAGGTGAGGCATTCCTTGTTTTCATGTTGAATTTGAAGTAAGAATACATTTATATATATATGCAGTGTCTGCTTGCAATACAAGTCTTCTGCATATGGTCCATTTTATGAACAGGGAATACGGATTGCAGTAGCGGTGATGCACTTGAAAATCACCCTCCTCCCTCGGAGTGGTAATCTGCTTTTCTCATTAGTCATTGCCTTGTCGTTATTGATTTAATTGTTTGGTCAAGTATTTTACTTACTGTGTGATCGTTTGGTTTTTGCTAGGCTAGAGGATACGCTTATTGAACTATATTTGTCTGGTTATCCCAACTCAGATGCCAATGCTGGTGATCATGATATGACAGTGTACCCCGAAACATATGTTCATGATGGTTTGTCCCTAGTTGTCCTGTTCATTTTGAAATAGGAGATTACTATGGCTGAAGTAGGATTCAGATATGTTTGTTTCTGGGAATGCAGGGAATACTGATAGTCATGATCTCAATGAATGCACATCGATTCCAGAAGACTATGGTGCTGTAATTGAATCAAGTCAAAATGTCTCTGATACAAGTTTGGTGCTTCTACGTATTGATTGCTTGATTTCCACCTTTGTTTTAATTACTAGTACATGGCTGGCCTGTCGGTTTCTTGGTTTGCTTCTACTTAACCAGTTGCATAATATTTTGAAACATGTGATCATATTTGCCCCAGGTGGTTCATGGGAAGAAGAGAACTGGCGAGCTCAGTATGGACAGGTTGTTCAAGATGCAGAACTACCAATTCCGGAGTCTTCACTGATAAGTTTATGGGATTGGGAAATGGTAACAAAGCCAAGAAATGATGGAAAAGGTGAGGTGCCAAGACTTGTTGGGAGGTTAGCTAAACAGTCTGCTAAGCTTCATCCTTCTCTGCCGTCTGGTGGTGGTCTTTTAAAAACTGCTCCGATTTGTGAAGTGCACCTTGACCTAGTACGCGTCACAACAGGTTTGCATTTTCCTCTACCATTTGGCAAGCAAGTATATTGTGATTGTTGCATGGGATAACCTTTCCTGATTCTTTTAGGACAAGTCTATAAATTGAGGACCCCCAGTAAACGATATTTGGCTTCTTTATCAATTTATGATTCTTCGAACCCAACCAAGGACTGGGGATTCCCAGAATTATCAAACAACAGAGAATCCCTTCCCCTCACTAAATCCAGTGTAAGAAGTGGTTCCAAAACTGCAGATGGAATGGCATTCAGCAGGGGTTCATTGTTGTTGCCAGACACAGCACATGAAAAGGTACTTGGGCAGTTGGGCATGCCCAATCATTGAAATAGTACTCTTCTTTTTTAGGTTAATTCACAAGGTATATCAATTGTCAAATACCACAAGTTTTACAAACCTGCACTGTACGCAATGCTACATAACCTATAATGTCGACAAGTAACTAGAGAAGATATTCCCTCTTACAAGTATAACCTCATTCTTTCAGAGTTCAGTTATGTAATTTGTCTAATGTAGACCACTACCTGAATATTTCAAACTAATATTTTCGCCCGAGTTGCATACCCTATGTATTGTTTTATTTTTATATTTTTTAAAATTCCCAGATTCACATGTATGGGGATGCATTTTTTATCACAATCTTCACATTTCCCTCTTAATTTGACTCCTTTCAAATTTCCAGCTTGAAAGCTATCAATATAGGGATAGAGCTGCTGATAGAAGAGCCTTGCATGGTGGTTACGGTGTGGGTCCAGGACAGAAGAATTCAGTAGATGGCGATAGTGATCGACCAACGCCTTCTACAGAGGAAGCTGCAGCAGAGGCCTTGAATATGTCATTTGGAGTGGGAAGTTATGCCCGGAAAGTTTTAGAAAGCATGGGATGGAAGGAGGTAACTATGTTTATAGTATTCTAGAGTTGTCCTGTAGTTGTCCTGTAAATTATGCGTAGAAGTAAACTGAAACTCTAGTTACCTGTATTTGGACTTGCAGCAGGCTAAAGTTTTCATCGCTCACTCTATTTGTATTCAAAGAGAGCCAATTTTGGCCGCACTCACATTTCGTTCCTCCTATGATGTGTGCAGGGGGAGACACTTGGCAAGACTACAAAGGGATTGGTTGAACCAATTCAAGCACAAGGCAACATTGGGAGTGCAGGATTAGGGTGGCCTCAGGGAAGATTAAAGCATCGTTGATAACTTGATATGACTGCTCAGTTTACTAGTTGTATAGATGATCTTCTCATGTCTCTTGCAGTTTGCATGTCCTATCAGAAACCATATCATATTGGAACAGACTGAATGCTCAAGGTTTATGTTTATCCATGGAACTGGATTTTGTAGCAACAACATTGTGAATTGTTCTTCCAACTTTAAAGGAACCATTTCATTTGTTCAGACAAATCATGATACTTTGATTAATGATTAATTGAGGGAAAAGGACCGGATACCAATCCCCAAAGACGGAATTTGCACCTTGGGAAACTTTAAGCAAATAATGCATATTGCAAAACTGAAACTGAAACATTTGGGAAGCTTAAATCCCAATTTCAGATTGCAACAAATGCTTTTCTGTCACCAAAGTGAACAATGTGCTGAATAGAGAAAACTGCAAAGAATGGAAATATATGGTACGAATGGTCACCCATCAACTTAAACTAGCTGAAACAGTTGTATACGCATCCACCGTGAACTGTAGATCCCCTGTAATCTATCATCTCAAATTCTTAATCAACCAGCAATGGCTTTGAGTGTTTAACCATAGAGCAGATTGTGTACTCGGCATTAGAGAAAAGCCTGCTCCACAAGCCTTTGCTTGCACACTGGGACAACACATGCGCCAAAACTACATTGAAGCAGAAACGCTCCCAAAACATTGCATTTCCACCAAACTAATCAGTTTTCAAAATTTAATTCCAAAATTTAATGATAAATGTACATACAACAGGATGACTGAAATCTATGATATCCTACAAATCTTTATTATCTGAGCCATTGGCTTCCCCAGATACCATCACTTCATCGCTGGATTTTCCATTATCAGAAGCTGGATCAATTTTCTCCTCCACTATTATGCTCTTCTGCTCTAGCTCGTCCTTTAATCTTTCGATTTCACTATCCTTCTGTTCAAGCTTCTCTTGCATGATGACCACCTGCAAAGTAATATGCTTCACGTATTGGTTCTCAACAAGTAACAAAATAATAAGATGTTACATAAAGTTCTCAGATTGACTATTTCCCAGCAATAAACATAATACGTTTCTTAATATCCACTCAAAGTCATTAGACTTGTACATTGTTATAAAGATGTGATGTGCTCTGGTGAGATGTATATCAATAAATGAGTAAATTAGAGAATCAAACCATTTCATTTGATCTTTCCACATCATTTGTGAGGCCCTCCATATGCTTGTACAATGCTGTAGGCAAAAACACAAAAAGAATGAGGAACTGGCCAACTTTTAATATCAGGCATAACACAGAGCAATGCTCCTTCAAAGTTTGAATGATGAATGTATTACTTACCTTCAAATTGACTTCTAAGTTCTGCATTTTGGTTCTTTTGCAAAGCAAGTTTCATGGATAATTCATGCATCTGCAGACCAACAAATATCAATCAGATAATGAATGTATAATCTAGAAAACAAGATCACCCCCAAGAGTGAAACAATACATATTTGTTTAAAAACAGGACAGTGACAAATTCGTTGAAAGCATGCACGTAGTTTAGCATCTGAAAGAAAGGAAGCTATTCCATAAACTCAGGAGGCTTGCGGAAAAGAAAGGATAATAATGTCTATGATATCACCTTTCCCTCAGATGCTTCCATGCCAATCTCCTCATTTTCCTCTTGGAGGGTCTTACATTTAGCCATTAACTGTTTCCCCATCTTGCTTGTTGGAGTAAAATTATTGGCAGCGGCATTTTCCTGGAACTCCTTCAATTTTTTTTCTTTCTCCTCAACCAAATTCTAATGTCCAGCACCAGGAAAAAAAAGAAGATATACGTTGGTTATAATTATACAGGAAACGTCAACCAAGAAAACAAAACATTTTTCAATTATTCCTCCTGACGATTATCACTCATACAAGTGTAGGACATGCATGAAAATAAGCATACAAGAGGACAAAGTGCACTCTTAATTTGTTTCCTTTGTGATGCTAAGCCCTATTTTCACAATAGATCTTAGTATATTTTTCCTTCTTGCCCAAATGTTTCTTTGTACATGCCCGAAAACAATAAGGAAGCTAAGGTTATTATAAAGAACAAATCTCACAAGTTACACACATAGCTCCAAGCTAAGACATACCAACATTAAAGAAGATAATACATAATGGTGTGAAATAGCCCCAGCTAACATCCAACTTTAGAAGCTACAATACTCTGTCATTAACTTGAACAAAATTTTATCGGAACCCAAATGTTTAGATAACAAACCTTTAGACGAGTAAACTCTTCATGAATTGCTGGATCAAGCAGTAATTTTCTTGCCTATAAAAAAAATGAGAACAAAAGATTCAAGTGACGAGCACTATATATTTAAATTAATAGAAAAAATTATTAGTACAACAAACCAAAATTTAGATATACAATTTTGAAATCATAAAAAACAATGAAGTTACCTGCAACGATGGTGGCTTGAGTTGAGCTCTAAGATCCCGAACTGCAGACTGTATTAAGAAAAATTGGGTCTTATGCTCACACAGAAAAAAAAAATCAACTAGTCGAAAAGCAAGTGATGTAAGGCTTTCTAGCTTAAAAAGAATCACATCTATGATCTATGATGAGTAGCATATAAAAAATACCCTATGATCAAGAAATTATAGTAAAGGTGAAATGGCAACATCACAATCTTTTCCTTCAACATTACCAAAACCCATTGGTACTGGGTGGGGATGACTATCGCATAAATTTCTGTTCAAGGCTATACATTCCAGAACCTTTGATAACAGATGTCTTCATCAGAAAAATCCTCCTTACTTTTTGTTCCTTCGTATCTCTTTTTGTCACCTGTATGGGTGTTAAATTCTCTTGATTTTAGGGACTACACTCTTCTTGTCTTATGTAGATACTACCACCTGTGAAGTGAATGTTGGTTTTGATTTTGAGAGTTTTATGTCCTGCAGCTTTTAGAAGGCCCTTGATTTCTTTTCTTGTTTTCAGGTTCTGGGTTCCTCATGCACACTTTGTACATATTTGCTATTTGAAAAATATTTTTTCTCCTACAGGACTTCAAAATTTATAGAAAGAGAACCTCCTGCAGTGCTCCTATATTCTCACATGAGAGATGTACATAATGTATCACATATACACTGGGATGTAAGAGAGACCAGACATCAATAAGACATTACCTTGAGCTCTGCAATCTCCTGCTCCCGTTTTGCAAATGTAACTATGAATGCAGCTTCCTTTTTCTTTGCTTTCTCCAACTGGCAGAAAAATATACATATATTAAAGGTGAACAAAAGCTGGAGATTACTGATGACTAATAAAGGAACAATGAACACTAACCTGTTCTTTCAGTGACTCCTCGGAGTTTTTCAGGGTCTGAAGGTAATTGATGACTAATGTAGGATCTACAGTCACGGGTTGGAAAGACAAAATATACATGTTCAATAATCAAAGCGTAAGATTGATTCCCATAGAAGAACAAGTATAATGTAAATTACAACAATCATACGCAAATAATGAGAACACCAGGTGATAGTCATATAGTGAAACTAACCAGGAGAAGACCCTGGATTTATGAAGGGTTCATTGTGAAATGCAGAATGCCATTTTTGAACCTCAGATTTTGCAACATCATGTTCCATCTGTAACCAACAAGATCATAATTCCAATATATGAGAGAACATTTAGAACGTAGGTACAGCCACGTAACATGTATAATGGTGGTGCATGCATCTGGAGGTGCCACGAATCAAGCATGTGATTACAAGAAAGGAATTATATTTGACTAAATTTTTAAAATTACAAACTAGTTAGCATTAGCTTTTCCAACTAACTGAATTTGATGTCACATGAGTGATATATGAATAACTGAAAGAAGGATAATCAAGGGATAGAAAGAAGGGGGGAATGCAATGATACATACTTGACACTTTGCAAGATCATCCTTACAGGTCTGGAGACTGCAAAACAAGTTCAATGTAATAAATTATCCAGGGCCTAACGAAAATTCAGCACAAAACCAACTGCCCAAAGTATAGAAGTTTGATCAGTAAACTATAAACAATTCTATATTCCAGCGTACCTCTCACGAAGAGACAAAATCATTCCTGTTGCAACACCAGGAGCAGTTTCCTCGATTTTTGCTTTAGCCTACATTGTAAATTAATCAGTATCGGATGTAACTTGTTAAAGTACAACCAACAACTTAACAGAAAGCTCTGCATATATATATCAGATGTAACTTACATTTTGTCCAAATTTGGAATACACCGTAAACCCTACTCTTTAACATCATACATTCACATTGGATACATATACGCAATGTTTAGTTTAAGTACACACTGACCTACTATAACCCTAACTTATGGTTATCTTAGATTGAACAAAATTTTCGACTTCAACATTGTTTCATACAGGTTCACATTAGTAATAGAAACAATAGACTCATACAATTGCTCAAATTTCCATATGAACGAATATGAAGATACCTGCTTTGAGCCAAACAAGTCATCTTCGTCGTCAATCTCCCCAAAGCTTCTCTTATTCCCTAAATTTTCACACATCAACAAAATCAATAACCGAAGTTTCAATCACACATTAAGAGCTTCAGCGTAGCTTACCTGACCGGCGGGCACCGCTAGTCCCCGGAAAATCTCCTCCGAAATCATCATCCTGCGTTTAACGAAACCGAATCGAGATTAGTCGCAACGAGAAATTGAACTAATATAAATGGTACTGAGAGGAGGGACTTGAGGGCTTACGTCATCGAGGCGGGCGTGGGGATCCATAGAATTTGAAAAACCCTAATTCTGGGGAGTAAGAAAGAATGAGAGAGTTTTAGTTGAAGGTGTTCGATTTGCAGCGTAAAACCGGAAGCGATGGAGTCGGGTTGGGGGAACAGTTGTTATCAGCTGTGTGCGGTTGCAGAGCTCTAATTGTGTTACTCCGGGTCTGATTTGTATCTATTGGGCCTTTCGGGTCTGATGAACCTATTGGGCTTGATACACTGGACCGTTATTTGGTAACGGTCCAATTGATTCTCATTTTGTGGAAAAAGTTTTCATTTTAGGGTGTAGAAGCTATGGTTAAGCTTTGTTTAATTAGGGTGAATATGAGTGTTTGTCCTTAGTTTTTTTTCTTAATAAAGATGGTGAAATGTGAACCATCTCTAGTTGAGCCACTTTGTATGAGTGTATGTTCCACATTGAAAGTAAAGTATTGCATAAGAGCTTATAGAGTTTTAGGTTACACTCATTACTAATTGATGGAAAGTAATACTCCATTTTTGGCATGGTAATCTTAAGTATTTTCCATATAATTTTTAGTCAATTTTAAGTTTGGTTAACAAACTGGGTTCTTTCAACAGTACTCACAAGACAACAGTGTCACACATCAAACTAAGGAAGAGTAAGAACTCTGATTGTCATCATTAAATTTGGGAAAATATGTTTTTGAGTTTTGACTTGCTCTATTTTACATAGTAATATCCACTCACCAAGAATGGCAAACACATTATGTTGTCTTTGAATGATTATTGGTCTAATTTATTTCTTATAAATGTCTCCTCTCCCACCACCCTAGCTAGTTTTTACAAGGAGATCCATCGTCGGATTAACCAGTGATCCTTCAACAATGTCGGTAAGAAGGAGGTATGTCACTATGTCGTGCCTTCACTCAAACCTCATATTAGCTACACTACCATATCCTAGCTAACACATATATTAATCAATCTCCTATTCTCCTTAGACTTTGAATTTAAAATTTCAAATCCCACGTCGCGCGTACAAAGACAAACAAATATGTTATAACGAGTGCAAGAAAGAACACAGATTTACGTGGTTCACTAACAACGTGTTAGCTACGTCCACGGACAGAAGGAGAACAGTTTTATTATGTTGAGCAACAATACAGAATGACATGTACACAACACACAATAGGTTGTATATATACAGCCCTAAATCCGATATACTAGTCCTAATAGGTAACCATAACCTAGTATAACCCGAATAGGTAACCATAACCTAGTATAACCCGTCAGCACAGATTGGATGGTTCAAGGCATATATTAACAAATCTCCACCTTGACTTGAATCCTCTCACAAATAACAGATGTACCAGATGCACCATAGTGATGCCAGATGTACAGATAACTCCTTCTGCCTCAGATGTCGCCCCCAAAGGGCAACTAACAGCTTGTAACATTTAGCAAGTCCAAACAATGTTGGAACTTGCTGTGTGGAACCGACTTGGTGAACATATCAGCGGGATTGTCAGCAGTGCCCACCTTCTTCACCTTAATTCTGCTCTCATCTCTCAGAAAATGATACCTGACATCAATGTGCTTAGTCCTCTCATGATGAACTTGATCCTTAGCTAAACATATTGCACTCAAACTGTCGCAATATACTATAGCCTGATCATGATGCAAACCAAGACTACTGACCAGTCCCCTCAACCATATGCCTTCCTTTGCAGCGGCTGTCAGAGCCATGTACTCTGCTTCAGTAGTAGACAAAGTCACTGTAGGCTGCAAAGTAGCTTTCCAGCTAACAACAGAGCCACCAAGAGTAAAGACATAACCAGTCATAGATCTCCTAGTGTCAACATCTCCAGCATAATCGCTATCTGAATAGCCTGTTACCAAACAGTTTGTATCACCTCCATAAATGAGACCAACATCAGACGTACCTTTGAGATACCGAAAAATTCTCTTCACAGCCTGCCAATGCTCCTTTCCGGGATCACCCATAAATCTGCTGACAACACTAACAGCATGTGCAAGATCAGGCCTAGTGCAAACCATAGCATACATCAAGCTTCCTACTGCACTAGCATAAGGAACTCGAGACATGTATTCCTTCTCCTCAGCAGATTTAGGTGCAAACGCAGTAGACAGATGAATATTTGCAGCACTTGGAGTATCTAAAGATCTAGATGTAGACATACCAAACCTGGATAATATTTTCTGGATGTAGCCTTTCTGAGATAAGAAAAGCTTCTTCTGACTTCTATCCCTGTAAATCTCCATTCCCAAAATTTTCCGGGCTGCTCCCAAATCCTTCATCTCAAACTCTGCACTGAGAAGACCCTTCAACTTCTGAATATCAGACTTGTCTTTTGCAGCTATCAGCATATCATCTACATACAGGACCAGATAAATGAGGGAATCATTTGTTAACTTGTTGTAGTAGACACAACAATCATACGGACTCCTGATGTAGCCGATTTCTATCATATAGCTATCAAACCTCTTGTACCACTGTCTAGGAGACTGCTTTAGTCCATACAAGGACTTCTTCAACTTGCAAACATAGTCTTCCTTTCCAGGGACTTGAAAACCATCTGGCTGAGTCATGTAAATCTCTTCTTCCAATTCTCCATGTAAGAACGCTGTCTTCACATCTAGTTGCTCAAGCTCCAGATTATGATGTGCAACTATGGCTAGTAGCACCCTGATAGAAGTATGTCTGACCACAGGTGAGAAAATCTCATTGTAGTCAACTCCCTCTTTCTGATGGAACCCTCTTGCAACTACTCGAGCTTTATACTTGATGCCCTCAGCAGGTGACAACCCTTCTTTCTTCTTGAAAACCCATTTGCAAGTAATAACCTTTCTCCCCTGATCAGGTCGTTTGGTCAATTCCCAAGTCTGATTTTTCTGAAGTGATTCCATTTCATCTCCCATTGCAGCAAGCCATTGAGCTGACTCTGTACTTGTAACTGCTTCCTTGTAGGTGGACGGCTCATGAGGATCCACCTCTTCAGCAACCTGTAGTGCATAAGCCACCATGTCCTCAAAACCATACCTTGTAGGTGGTTTCCCAAAGTTTGATCTCCTAGATCGCTCATGAGTCAAACTATGCTGATTAGCAGCCATTTGTTCTGATTCTGAATGTAGGTATTGATCTTCTTGTTGTGGTTCACTCACATCTTCAGTGACTTGTTGCTCCACCTGTTTCTCAACACTACAATTTTCACAGAAACTAAAATCCTTGACCTTGTGACCACCAAGAAGATCATTCTTTGACAGAATTTGCATCCCTCTTTCACTTATATGACCAAGCCTCATGTGCCATAGCTTGGTCATATCATCCTTGTGAACCTCTGATGATGCAACAGCAGCCGAGCCTGACAGCGTTGAACCTTGCAGAATATATAAAGTACCTCGCTTGACACCTTTCAGAACCACATTGACACCTTTGTAGACATTTAAAATTCCACATGAGCCTTTGTACTTGAAACCTTTGCTATCTAGAAGACCCAAAGAAATCAGGTTTTTCGTCATGTGTGGAGCATGCCTAACATCATTCAATGTACAGAATTTACCATCATGTGTCCGTATTTTTATTGAGCCAATTCCAACCACCTTACTTGCAGAACTGTTTGCCATAGAAATATTGCCTCCATCTATCTGCTCATAGGTTGAAAACCACTCTCTGCGTGGACATATATGATAAGACGCCCCGGTATCCAAAATCCACACATCCCTGTGATGTATGTGTGCATCTGCAACCAAGGCCAGATCTTCTTCCGAAGTGGTGTCAACTTCTGCTACAACAGCAGTACCTGATGCTTTCTCAGACTGCTTCTTCTTCTTTGGACATTCGTTTTTCCAATGTCCCTTCTCTTTACAGTAGTTACAGACATCATTGGATTTGGAACCCTTTGAAACTGGATTCTTGTATTTCTTCTTCCCCGAGCCTTTTTGTCCCAAACTTCCACTGGCTACCAACCCTGCAGCCTGACTGTCTGAACTAGTACCGGTCACCTTATGGCGCATATCTCTAGTATGTAAAGATGATCTAACATCCTCCAGAGTCAGAGTATCTCTCCCACCAATAAAAGAATCCACAAAATTCTCATACGACGAAGGTAGAGATACCAACAGGATTAGAGCAGCATCCTCATCATCAATTTTAACATCGATATTACGCAACTCTAATAGAACAGTGTTTAACTGATCTAAGTGATCTCTTAGAGATGTACCTTCTTCCATACGCAGACCGAACAGACGTCGCTTTAGAAGCAACTTGTTGGTTAAAGACTTCGTCATGTATAGACTCTCAAGCTTCAACCACAGACCAGCCGCAGTTTCCTCCTCTGCGACCTCGGTGATTATATCATCTGCAAGGCACAACATAATTGTCGAGTGTGCCTTCTCCTCCAGACTGGCCATCTCAGCGATTTCTTGATCCCCTGACTTCTTAACCAGCGGCGCCCACATCCCTTGTTGTTTTAACAAGGCTCGCATCTTGATCTGCCATAAACTGAAACTGTTCCTCCCTGTGAATTTATCAATCTTCACATTCAAACCAGACATCTTTCTTGGCGGAAATCACAACCAGGCCAGATAAACCTTGCTCTTGATACCAATTTGTTATAACGAGTGCAAGAAAGAACACAGATTTACGTGGTTCACTAACAACGTGTTAGCTACGTCCACGGACAGAAGGAGAACAGTTTTATTATGTTGAGCAACAATACAGAATGACATGTACACAACACACAATAGGTTGTATATATACAGCCCTAAATCCGATATACTAGTCCTAATAGGTAACCATAACCTAGTATAACCCGAATAGGTAACCATAACCTAGTATAACCCGTCAGCACAGATTGGATGGTTCAAGGCATATATTAACAAAATAGATTAGATAAGGTTCACGTATGGAAGATGAAGACAAACAAACTTTTCCTCCAAATCTTGCCCTACAAAGGGAATATATTTAGAATCTTAGAGCAATTGATTAAGATCCTTAAGAATACAAAATGGTAACGCATACGGGTGAAGCTTGTTTGTTTAGAGAGGTGTAAAAAAGGGCAAGCAACCAAGGCACTAGGGCTAAATTGTGTCTCACTCTCCTGTGTATTTTCCGTGATTGACTCTCTTCCTTTTTGAAAGTCCCGTTGAGTTTTGATCGCATGGTTGGATTGTTGGAACGTGGGGATGGCACTCATGATGATCAAGATGAAATGTGTATGAGGTTCTTTTTCAAGTAACCAACCCCAGCTTTTTGCTTAATCTTCATGGATGAGGAAAAAGATGGAGTTGGTTTTGATATGATTGATATGAGGAAAAGCTTTGGGGTTTGTCGGCAAAGGAAGTTTTGTATATTACAGAGTGAATCAATTCAGGTATGGAGAAATCTTGGTGAGGGGAGGAGACATCTTTTTGAAGCCTCGGGCCCTTGGGTTTCTTTAGGGTACTATAATTCTCTTCATTTTGAAGGAAAATTGTGGTATCAACATTGTGTTCAAGTCAATTACGGGTTGTTGAGGTGGTAATAGAAAATCAATTTAGTTGTTAATTAGGTTAGAGGTTGCGCTTAAGCTCTCAATGGAGTTGATCGAGAGCTTCTTTCCCATTTGGTACTATTCAATGGAGTTGTTGCGGCTCTGTTTGCACTAATCAAGATGGTTATTATGACTAATTTATCAAAGCCAATTGCCAAGCTTTAGAATTTCAAATGCAGGAATTGGATTTTTCAAAGATTTTGCTGTATTAAATCCATTTTTCAATGTCATTATTTTCCACTATCTGTTTAATGAAGTAGTCACATGACTCACATTGAGCAGGATCCTCCCCCAAGTAGCAAACCAGCAATTGCTAGACAATATTATTAATACACCCGTAGATTTCAAATTCTGTAGAGTTGCATACCATCAATCTCTAGCTAGCTAATTAATCAGGACTAAGTAATTAAAGTTATTAAACTAATAATCTAATTACTAAAAGAACGTTTTGTCCACTAAATCCAATTTTCTAATACGAACGTTTTCCACCTTCTCTTAACATATTGTCATATGACTCATACATTGAGTAGACTATCCTCCCAAGTCGTAGCAACTCTTTGCCGCCGTATAAATGTATAATATCTGCATAAATAGCTAGCCAGCTCCTCCTGTATGTTTAGAGTTGCTTATTTTGCTGGATATGTTTTTTGTTTGACTTGCATATACATTCTATCAAAGGTAGTTTGAAAGTTTGAAACCTTTAGAACCAAGACAGCAATTACCACTTTTATAATTTTGTCTAACTTACTACGTACACTGTTATTGCTTAAGTGCTATATAAGCTTTCGAAGATAATACCGAAAAATCAAGAAAAACAAAACGAAATAGGAGGAGGAGGATCGAGGACATCCTTATCAGAGAATTCTCCCATTTGTTTTTGCTGGAAAAGCAATGGCATGATGATCTTGACACATAGGTCACGCCCACGACAAAACTACATGCAGAACAGTTTGATTCCAAAACCAAATTAAAGTGAAAGCCCTGCTTCTTCCTTCTTCGATCATCTTTTGTATTCCAGAAGCATGTCATCATATACATGTGTACGTATCTGTAAATGGCGCACTGTACGTACAGATCGAAAAACTGGCATTCCATTCAAGCTATACTAGCTCAGCAACTTTCATACTTTTTAGAATGCCCTGATCAAACAGGAAGAGCTGGCTAGGGCAAACACTGTACACTGAGAGAGAGAGAGAGAGAGAGAGAGAGAGAGAGAGAGAGAGAGAGAGAGAGAGAGAGAGAGAGGTGCTTCTTCATGTGTGGCAAGTCATGAGAGGTGTAAGGAGAAGAGGAAACAAGAGGGGTCCCTTGTGCAATAGCCAGTTCACACTCCGTTGTTGAGGAGTCGACCTCAGTGTTCTCTTTTAGTCCATGAAAGAGCCAACACCACCCATCATTTCTAAACAAGAAAGTAAAAATATAGTGATCGTATGTGAAAAAATGGCCATAGGGACAAAAAGGAGACGTGAGAGACAGATCGCACGCAACAAAGCATTTCTGTCTATGCAGAAATGTCATCTAAAGTCTACAATTTCCTTCTCATAGAATTCAAAAACATAATTCTCAACAAAGAACATTGTCTGTAATTATATCATATGCAAGATCATTTTCTTCTTGCTGTGCACGTGTGAGGTTCTCAATTCACACAAATATTTTTCTTTTTCTTTTTCTGGTCTACACTCTTTTCTGTTTTGGTGCGTGCAGAATGATGCAGATACTGGAAGTGGAACTATTTGGATGAATTCATACATACATATCTGGTCTCTTTTCTTCTTCTTTTTTCATTTATTTCTCTATTTAATCGGTGAATTATTTTATATGTAGAAGATGACGCTTTATATATTTATCGTTGACAAGGTGTATAATACGATATAAAACACAAATAATTCATCCGCATGGAGCATGCAGTACCAATTTATCCGATATATATGAAGCTGTCATGTTTTACTTCTGCAATACTGGATCTCCCTGGAATATCAGACTAGCTTGTTAAAGTAGTAATCTGGTTGATTAATCTTCATTTCTACTTAAATCAACTAATCAAGCACCTAATCAAAGCACAAATGTCATCATAATTACTTTTTGGGTTTGGCCGGCATTAGGAACAGTAACTTCCCATAACCAAGAAGATCGAAATTGTCCTTTAAGAAAAATTAACTGTGGCTATCCCAACCAATAACATCCAAGTTTAAAAGATGATTAACCACACCGGCCAGTAGTTTACCCCAAAACTAATATCCTACTTTAGTGATGGATGTTCATGATTAATTATCATATCTATGATAACTTTAATTAAGCAGTAAAATGCACTTGAAATCACAATTAATCAAGACTGGAATTGACAGACAGTAATAATGAGAAACAAAGACAACAAACTAATGCTGCATTTTTGCTCTAACAGTAAAATACACACTTTCATGTTAATCACTTATCCGATGGACCATTTCATATAATTACAATAAGTGGTATCGACCAATCATTCACATTGACTGGTGACAGAAAATTCCAACATTTGTGTTCATTGGTAGAGACCACACTAGTTAGCGTGTTCCAATGACTACCCTAAAGCTCTCCACGTCCCACTGTGTTGCACTATAAATTCTGTAATTCCTTCTACCCGGAATAGGTCTCTGATAATTTGCTGCAGTGCTCTAGCAAGGATAATATTCTTTGTTGGAAATAATCCAAAATGAAAGAAACGCTAAAGTACTTGGCAGGAATTGCAGGGCCAAGTGGTTATGGCTCCAAATCAACTGCTGAACAAGTTACTCAAGATTATTGTTGTTCTTCATCAGCGCCTGCACATCGTCTAACTGCAATAATCACTGGTTAGTTTCATTAACATGGTCTCAGACTTATAGTATTGATGTATAGTAAAGACATGCATATATTCATCTCATTCTTTTCGGTTATATAGAGTACTATGATAAAATGTTGATTTTATATACATGAGAATTCCTCATCGGTTATATAGACAGATAGAGAGAGTTTTGTGATGTTCAAGCCTTCAGGAGCGGATTGTTCTAAAGAAACATTCATATTTTGTTTTCATGGTCAACTTTCACCAAGAACCAAAGACTTGCCAATTCCTAGACGAGTGTTCAAATTTTCACCGAGTATCAGATCAGAAGTATACTACATATCTTAGCTTCTTCTGAGATTGCTTCTGCAAGTTTTATTCCCTCTCTCTCTCTCTCTCTCTCTCTCTCTCTCTCTCTCTCTCTCTCTCTCTCTCTCTCTCACACACACACACACACACACACATACATAAAGAACAAGTACTTTGAAGCCAGGCTTTCTGCAGGGATCGAACATATCTGACAAGATCTCTCTGGAGAACATACATCCCTACCCTTTTTTCCCAACAATTTTCTGCTACACTACTTTAATATACAAGTATATATAATTCTAAGATTCTGAGTTCTATATAGTATAAGTTAGTGGTTCTTTTTGGCTCTGGCAAGATATAGTTTTGTCTCTTTTGATCATCAACAGTAATTTCTTATTGGTTCAGAGTTGTTCTCAGTACTGCTTTCTGGACCATTGTTTGGAAACCAATAATGATCACGTACCTTACCTACATGAACAAGAATTAAAAAAGATAACAAACATATTAGTGTTTAATTAAAAGGCTAATTTTCTGTACTGAATATGCAAAATGTTTAGGAGCAACTTCAGGGATTGGAGCTGAAACGGCGAGAGTATTGGCGAAGAGAGGGGTGAGGATTGTGATGCCGGCAAGAGACTTGGCGAAAGCGGCGAAAGTGAAGGAGGGAATCGAAAGGGAGAATCCGAAGGCTGAGGTTATAATAATGGAGATTGATCTGAGCTCCCTTACTTCTGTAAATAGATTCTGCTCCCAGTTCTTGGCACTAAGATTACCCCTCAATATTCTCATGTGAGTTTCCTCATTTTTCTCTAACGGTGATGATAATCTGATTGTTTTAAGCTCTAATGATATATATCGTCTCTTTTCTAATAGCTATATAGTTTCATCATGGCACTGATGCATGATATCCTCAATGTAATTTGCAGAAACAATGGAGGAATATTTTCCAAATGTTTGGAGTATTCGGAGGACAAGATTGAGATGACGTTCGCTACAAATTACTTGGGTATCTTTCTATATCACTATGCATCTCTATTTGAATCACGTACGTGAATATTCAAAATGGGTTTAGTTCATTTTCGGTCATGTGTTAAGTTGTATTTTCATTTGGTCCTTATGCTACAAAATTAACTAGTCAAATTTAGTACGTAGTGTCTTTTCCAATGTCTAGCATCAGAATCACTTCTGTTAAATTTTATCAAATTGATCTTATAATTCTCATGCCAAGTTGTCAACAACATGTAGTCACAAACTTAGAACTCGCAATTCACAAACACCTACGAATATCAGTCAAATGTGATTAAAATGTAAGGACTTGAACAATTATACTTGGAATCGACTCTCGTTAATGTTCATGTCTCCACGTATAATGTAATAGAATCAAGTAAAAGTGACGACGAACACACAGTTGATATAATAAAAACCAGTATAGAGATTCTCTTTTCACTACATTCATAACACAATAACCAAAAAAATTGAAATTCGAGGGAAATGTGTTGAACCCAAAAAATATATTATGAATCTATTTATGCAAAAAATTGGTGATGGACAAGCATATACAGCTTCATCATGGGACAAGAATAGCCATGCCACACCCTCCCGGCCTCAATTGCTTGGGTACAAGTTTAGGACCCCTCTCCCAGAAACTGACAAGTTTGTGCAATGAATGGACCGCAACTCCACAAGAGCACGTTTATAGATTGGGCTGTATGTTGCTATTCTAGCTAGCTCGTCCTTGTGCGAGACACAATTTTAGGCAAAGCATGCATGATCATTCAACACATAATTTCTCTCTATTGTGCTAGCTAGCTAGGCATGGAGGATTGAGGATATGAATTTGATCGAATAGGGTTTCTTGTGCAGGCCATCATTTTTTGACAGAAAAGTTGCTGGAAAAAATGGTGGAAACGGCAGCTCAGACTGGCATCCGTGGAAGAATCATTAATGTTTCTTCTGTGATCCACAGCTGGGTGAAGAGGGAGAGTTTCAGCTTTAATCAATTGCTGAACCCAAAGAAGTAAAGTACATACAGAATTTCATCTAATTGAGCATCATTTACTAGAGTGATTATCAGCTGGTAATTAACTGTTATTAGTTTCGTTCATGCAGTTACAATGGTACAAAAGCGTATGCACAATCCAAATTGGCCAACATACTGCACGTCAAGGAACTGGCCAAACAGCTTAAGGTAATTTTGTGAGAAATTAGTATGTCATATATAACATCTATGATCTACTACAGCATATATGTGAAACGATTACAGTAATTCAACGTGCGTGGATAATGGAACTGTTGAATTAGATAGAATTAGATGTTTTTGTGTTGGAATGAAAGATGATATCTCACTCGGCGGAGTGTTTCAATTCTTTAACTTTACAGGCCAGAAATGCAAGAGTAACCATCAATGCAGTGCACCCCGGAATCGTGAAGACCGGAATTATTAGAGCTCACAAGGGCTTTATCACAGGCATGGATTCTAGACTAATTCTTTCCTCGATCTAGTTCAAAATTACTTGTGAATCAACTGTGCAGTGCAAAATGAGATCTAATCAACTCTTCCTTTTCATGCAGATTCTGTGTTCTTCATAGCATCCAAATTACTAAAAACAACATCTCAGGGTGCTTCGACTGCGTGCTATGTTGCTTTAAGCCCGGAATTAGAAGGCGTAACTGGAAAGTACTTTGCAGACTGTAATGAGAGCGAGTGCTCAAATCTAGCAAATGATGAATCTGAAGCATACAAGTTATGGAAGCAAACCCGTATTCTAATTCATAGACGACTATGTCAACCACCGTCTTAATCAATTTGTATCCCTTGGTCATTCTGCCAAGCATGTGTATATATATAAGCACTTAGACTCTTAGTCTTACACAGCTCGAAAATAATTGTGTAATGCTATAACCCCCACCTTTTATAATCGATAAATTGGAATGTCAAAAACATCCAACAGAATGGCAATTAGTTAAACTTTGCTTTCGTTTCAAGTTTAAGTACAAACAACATGAAATATGCAAGCAAGGATACTCTAATTAACGCACATAACTAAAATAACATGAATGTTGCTTAATTTGTTTTTAAACTTCGTTTTCAAACTTTGTTTTCATGAATATATACTTTATTTCACCCTACTATACCTGAAAATATTTCCTTCCTTCTTACAAACTTCAGTTTGATTTATGCTTTGATTTGGATTAATTACAAAATACCACCCGAACTATGATGTTATTTTCATTTTCATACCTAACTATCAAAAACTTGCATTTTCATATCCGAAGTTTCATTCCGTTAGCATTTTGATACCCTGACCGTTAACACCGTTAAATTTTGAGGGCATTTTCGTCATTTCAATAAATATATCATTTTTTACATTTACTTTAACAAAATAATTTATTTTTTGAGGTTATCAAATACAAATAAAACAATTTACTTTAGTAAAAATATTAAAAAAAAACTCCAAAATTAAATATTTATTTTTGCAACAATAGTGATAAAAAAAATTATTTTGTTAAAGTAAATGTAAAAAATGATATATTTATTGAAATGACGAAAATGCCCTCGAAATTTAACGGTGTTAGTGGTCAGTGTATCAAAATGCTACCAAAATGAAACTTCGGGTATGAAAATGCAAGTTTTTCATAATTAGATATGAAAATGAAAATAGCATCATAGTTCGGGTGGTGTTTTGTAATTAATCAGTTACCTTTTCTTCTCCCCAATATATATAATTAAAGAGGTAGAAAATGACAATAAAGTTATGGGTGCGTCTATTGTCACCCTATAAACCACTTTATTCACCTCACGTTCTCTTCACACCCCCACTTATATATTTTTAATTGTAAGTCTACTTTGTTCACCCTTTTACAATACTTAAAATACAATTTTCTCATTTTTGTTTTGTTCAAACTAAATTCTTTTTTGACCCTACATATCATTTTTTACATTTACTTTAACAAAATAATTTATTTTTTGAGGTTATTAAATACAAATAAAACAATTTACTTTAGCAAAAATATTCAAAAAAAAAACCTCTAAAATTAAATATTTATTTTTACAACAATAGTGATAAAGGTTAGTAGAACTCTTGTATGTATATTTTTGGAGTTACATGTTAATTATGTATTCTCTTATATACACCGAGCTCATTCATCATATCTTACTAATTTCTTCCAATATCTTAATTAGTTGTTAGTATAATTCAACTGTAATTGTTATGAAGCATTTGAGCGTATTATATAAACCTATATATTGTTCATTCCAAATATAAGTTGGTCATCTTATCATGCATATGGTAAGATTTCAACTAATAAATTTCTTGTCAAGTCACGAGATGCAAATCTAATGAACGAATTTTCACATTTAAATTCTCGTGTTGCAGATAGATATATAGAAAGGCTTGGATTTCATTCTCACCCATGTTCATAACAGAACTTTCTGCGCGTAGATATTTACTTACCAGGGAGCAGCGCCTCAGCGAGGTTATTTGCAGGCCTACGTACTGATCCCACTGTGTGGCTGTTTACCAGGGAGGAGGCTAAAGAGCCATCCTGAGTCGCATCTGGATCTATTTTGATTGAGATATATTGGGAATGAGAAAGACAATTATGCACCATTTCGCTAGAAGTTGGCTAAAAATCTATATCTGAAAACACTGGCTCAGCCAGAAACACCCTTCTAACATTGGTAGAAGCTCTTTCACAGTATCATACAAAAACAAGTATCACTTTTAGCATACTACCGCAAGATCGGAGTTCAATGTTCTTTCCTAAATGCAGAGCATCTATACAATGAAAATAGCTTACATGATAAATGACATGATATGCCCGACATTCCATCACATCAGCTTACCATTTCAAAACAAACTGGGTAAGCAAATTAAACCAGCAACAAAGGTGATGCTGTCATGCTAATTTGCAAAACTTAATTCCATGAAGCTCTTTCTTTCTGTCAGTTTAGGCTATTTGTAAGAGCACTCAAGGTCTGAAGTATGATGATTTGAGGAGGTTAGTACTCGCGTTAAAATGAAAAACAGTCTGTACTGCGTCTTCATTTCCTGACCTGTCATGGATTTTCAATGGTGTGAATCAAAAGGTTTCTGCACCACAGGGATCCAAACAACTGAAACGAGTAGCGAAAGGAAAAAGAAAATACCCTATAATGAGGAGAGCGACAACGATACATTAAAGACCCAGAAGATAGATTTTGTGATTTACTCCCCTTTACAGGGCTAAATTTCTTAACTTGTCTATCAGGTTTTTCATGTTGAAATTGGAGTTGCTCATGATTCCCAGCAATAGATTCACTTCTGACTGTTGACACTGACAAAGCTGGAGCAGACCCAGAAATTGTTGAATACTCTTGATGCAGAACTACTGGTAGTCCTGTTGAATCATAATGGACACATTTATATCAGAGAAACAACGGTATAAGAGTATCCATACTTCTCCCAAATGTCAACTGCAGTTGATGTAAACATTTTCGTTTTTTGGGATCAAATACTAAAGCTGCAAAAACCGCTAGCATACATAAGAGAGGACCATTATTAGGCAGTGTTAGATTTCCATCATTCAGGATTTTAGGTAAATTAGAAGAGAGAATTAGTACCTTGAGAAGCAGCTTCTTGAAACCTATGTCTCATATCTCTGACAAATTTAAATAATCCATTGGTTCTGTTCAATTCGTCTAACAACTCTTTGATCTCATTCAAGTGTGGATCACAATCTAACACTGAGGATTAAACAAATTGAATACGGGGAAGGTTAACATGCACATCATTAGAAAAAATGAATATCAGACAATAACCTATAGAAGTAAAATGCTTACAGGTGTACACATCATTTGCGAGCCTAACAGTGAAGGAGAATTCCTCATCTGGATTTTTCGAGTTAACATTCTTGAACTTGAATCTCACCCCTGGAAAAAGAAGGTTTCAAGTCATCTTTCATGATATTTACATGATGAAGCTGGCACAACTAAAAGACTTCAATTACCATGTCCGCCTTCAACATGGAAACCAAGGACCTCATTATACCATGATATGGCCTCTTCTATTTCTTCTTTACTGTCTTCCATAGACCTATCTTCAGATTCTGCCAACGTTAAAAAGCTTTCAGAAGTACACATAGAAGACTGGGCAAATAATGTTGTAAACACAAGCATACATTTCTCAAAGAGTCACCATCCATTAAAAAAAGCCAGAATGCCATCCAATAATAACAAAAGAATATGCATTGACCTATGATGAACTGGTACGGATACGGATACAGGACACGGGTACGATATGATACTTGGATACGTTTTTTTTCAAAAAAATAGGATGCGGGTACGTTTTGATATATATTTTTTAATATATATATATATATATATATTATATTAAGGAATTATAATTCCGCACAAAAAAAAGGAATTATAATAAAAATACATATATAATTTTAATAAATCTATAAACCCCAAAGTGAAAGGAAATTAGACGAATTTTCCAACTCGATCCAGACCTCTACTCCTCTGCCAAACGTCTGAGCCCCTCCACGTCTTCAATAATTCAACCGAGCTTCAACTCTTGAAGCCTTCAAATCTCCCAGCTTCCCCCAGCTTCAGTCCTTATTCAACCCATATACCTGGCTTTCAATCCTTTAATCAATATTTGTTCATCGCCAAGAGGAGAAAAGAGAAGCAAGTGCGTTGTACTGTTGTAGGGCTCTGTAAGTTTGAATTCATTCTGAGTTTTACATTTGATTAATTCAAATCCTCATAATTACCCCTAAAACGAAACGTATCCAAAACTGTATCCTGTACGTATCCAATGATTCAATCCAAACTACATGGTCAAGATACGTCAAATTTCTTTTGGGTGCGTATCTTAGGCGTATCCTGATACGGGTACGGATACGATACAGCATAGTTGAATTTCCGACGTATCCATGCATCATAGGCATTGACCATTATTCGACAATGATATAGACTAAATCCAATGCAATAAACCTGCCAAGAGGAAAGTACCAGAATATTGCTGTTCCAGAATTGCAGCATACTCATCCCTCTTAGCCCTCCGATCCTGCACCACTCTCTTGAGTTGGTCGATCCTAGCCTTCCTAGCAGAAATTGCATCCATCATTGCCATCCGCTTGGCCTCTTTACGAGTCTTTGCTACAAACCAATCAAACATATATATCCACAAAATAAATCACACCAACATAATAAATAAATAAAACCCAAGATTTCAGCCAATTGAAGTAAAAACCGGAATAATTCAGTTCGAAATTTCAATTCCATTTTTACCACCGAGGTAATTTCTAATTGCATTCAATAAATGCAGGCGGCACAGAAATTTTACCAGCTAGGGCCTTGAACAATTCCTCCTCGGCTTCTCTCAATTTCGCTTTCGCCTCTCCGAGTCTCCCTAGATTCCAAACAAAACAAAATTCACCTCAGTTCATATCTTTACACCATTCCCCAAAAACAAACCCTAATTTCACAGTCCATTAGGCGAAAACATCAAATTTGAAGAAGACGATGTAAGGAGTTAAAAGCGAAAAAGAAAGACCCGGACCTTGGCATTGGACGGTTTCTCGAACTCTGGCGCGGATCGAAGCGAGAGAGTCGTGAAGCGCGGCAGTGGCAGCGTCGGTCTTGTGGAGATGAGTCCGAATCTCTCCGTCGCAGGCCAGCCTTAGCGACTCTATCTTCGACCGTACGGGATCTTCTGGCTTGGAGTCCATCGCCGGAGAATTGAGTGAGTGAGCTAGAGAGAGAGAGAGAGAGAGAGAGAGAGAGAGAGAGTTTTTGAATTTGTTTGGGTCAGAGGAGTGAGACGATGACCGAGAGAGAGAAAGTGTGATAACATCCACCACCTTTTCATTCTTGGGCCTGATTAAGATTTGGGACGCACCCAATAATTTGATTAGCGCACCCCTAAAAATTAAGTAAGACATGCAGTGTGTATGTTTGTGATTTCATTCAGATCATGTGAGAGTGAAAATAATGAAATATGGCTGGATCTCTACTATTAAAATCGATGTCTTCCATTTTCTCTCTAGTGTTTGTACTTTGGCAATACAAGTATTGATACCGGTGCCATGACATTTCAATTGATCATAGATTATACTATAAAATTGAGATAATGGAAGAAATTAATTTAAAAAACAAATACGCACATTTGAATCCCCTTTGTTGAGATTATAGGTTTGTTATACTTGTATAACCAGTTAGCAATAAAATCACTTATATTTTCTAATTGAGTTTGGGGATTAATTTGTGGGGATCGTTGTGATTCAACAAAATACGCGTATTGATTAGCTTTTGATTGGTATTTTAAGAGCTTTGATATGTATATAGGAAGTGGTTAAATCTTGTTTGCCCATTTGTAATCGTATCGACATAGTCCCACTAATTTGGTTTTTATCCGGTAGATATATATTCATCCCGACTATGATTTAGGATTTTGATCGAGCTCATGAATATGAAACTATCATCAAATGAACCTTCGATCGGAGTCCTTAAACACACTTTATGCAGTGTCATGTTATTTACACTAATCCTACCATTACGACAGTGGCGGATACATGTAGTGAGCTATCTAGGCTCAAGGCTAGACAACATTTATGGTATATATAGCTTATAAATACCCACATGTAAGTATAGGAACTTTTGTTTAGTTGGAAAACTATACGCTTGTTTTTCTTCTTCATCTCCTTGTCAATGGTTCGAGGCTGCTGAGAAGCCTTTCTTCTTATATTTTCTTTCATTGTTCTGCCACTAATACTGCTTGTCTATTAGCGTTTTGTTAAAAAAAAAAAAAAAAAAAAAAAATATCTAAAATATTTTCTCATATAGTGTTCTACACTTTCGTTTTGTCACTGGACAGTGGAAACGTCCATAGCTCCCCGTCACTGTATATATTGAAGAACTATCCGTTGCTCGACTGTGTACAAAGAGCTAGTTAAACCCAAACACATCAATCACAAAGACGATGGTCGATGCATGGAATCAAAGAAAGTTTAGTGCATCACCGTCTAACAAATTAACAATTAGATTATAACGAATAAGCTGTCTTTGTTGATCGATGCTTTTGTTTCAAAGCGCCGAAAGAAGAAAAGCTAATTTGGCCATTAACCTTGAAAGAAGGGAAGAACATTCCATAACATCAAAGCAAAAGATCAAATTTTACAGAAAACGTTAACTTCCTAGTCACCAACACCGAAGAATTAGTATCAAAATTCCCACACAACTTAATCTAGTGCTACCGAGATTTCTAGCAATAATCAATAATGCATTCTCTTTTGAAAAGGGACGAAAATAACACACTTTAAAGGGGTATCTGGTATGAGAAACACATAAACAAATGGAAAGGAGTTTTGGTCGTGCACACTTTTGAAAATAATTGCTCTTCACCTGTGATTGTGATTGTGATTCCTTAATTATTAGAAGAGATTATAAATAGTAATGGGCGAAGATACAAAGATAGTGTTCCATTTAATATTGTCAAGTTCATGTAGCTAGTAAGATCCTTGATAAGCATTTTTCAATTCCATTCCTAGGCTTCCGTATATTGTGAATAAGAATTCCATATGAGGGATTAAATTAATTATATCAACATGATAATAATAAGCATATGTATCAATTAGTATTCAATTCAATGATAGATCATCAAATTTTCTATGATAAAGTAAATGTTGGTTTAAGTTCAAATTTGATCTTGCTCTAATTGAAACTTGACAACAATCATGTAAACTATGCATGCCCTCATGTTTAGGGTTACAAATGTTATGTTATGTCCTCAAAGTAATTACAAAATACGATCGAAGGACAAGAGAGGATGAGGATGGTGACCCTAAACGTACGTCTATATATCTGATGGACGAAATAGCCAATTTGTCGATCGAAGGACAAGAAATATTTGGCGAAAACTTAATTAGAAAGCTAAAAAAGGATGAATATGGCCAATAAGCCAAACTCTGGTTGTCCAATTATACGTCTATTATGAACTCTTACGCACATGATGTGCTTAGCTTTACTCTATGCAATTATACGAATAAGCTAGCTAGCTCACGAAATGCCAGGTTAACCACCTAGTTGTCTCTATATACACTCAAAATTCATGGCATGATCATGTTCTTACGTTTTTAGTGAATATAATCAAAGTTCCCCATCGATGTCTGGATGAATTTAAGCAAGACATCCTAATAACTAGTTTGGTGTGTGATCAGACTACTATTACTTTTATGTTTGATGTTGCGCACTGTATCAAGGTGATAATTTATGTTTGTTTTTAATCTTGTTTTGTACCGTAAGATGTTAAGTTGTTGTTGTGTCAATGATGTTATCGTAGAATTTATTACTAAATTTTAATATTCAATATCTAAAATTTTACACTTCAAACATGAAGCGTTAACTTTCGGTTAAGTTAGTTTCATGATCAATATCGTTTATTATATGAATATCGATCTTCGGTCCACTCCGTACATAAACCCTAAAACATTTAGATCTCCAAACAAAGAACTCGACTGTTGAAAGAAAGAAAGATATGAATTGTAGCTAGCTGCAGGCTAGTAATTCTCATGTCACTACTCACTAGCAATAGAAGCAGCTCGATGAAGAGTAATGATCGGTACGTAGTGAGTTCGTACGTCTTTTTTCTGATGGGAGGTGTGCTTTCGTCTCCTTCCCTTTGGCCACACGACAATGCACAAAAGCCTCGAGGCATATGCATGCCCTAATACTCTCTCTCTCTCTCTCTCTCTCTCTCTCTCTCTCTCTCTCTCTCTCTCTCTCTCCTGTGCTGGGCAATGCCCTTTCCCTTCTCGTCGATCTATCGATCTCGTGCTGAGATTCCTAAACTAGATCATTAGCAGCAGCAGCCAGCAGCCAGCAGCCAGCAGCAGTAAGATAATATATAAATTGGTGCTGAGTGCGGTCACGAGGCTTCTTCAGCTTCAGGCAAGAGCAAGCATCATAATCATCTGTGTGATTAAGTGATTGATTCCTCTCTATTCTCAGTCACACGACACCACGTGACCAGCTTTTCCCACTAATCACTATTAATTCTTAATGGGGGGTTAGTTTAATTAAGTACTAATTTTAAGCAGAAAAAGGATGGCAGGTTTAGTGGGTATTGCAGAAGCACCAAGTCAAATTGAACATGTATCAGCTATATATTCAATTTGAACTTTGAACATGATGGTGCATAATATATAAGTTCACATCATATCAATTTATTTATATATACGCAGTCCTGCTAATGCAGATGAGCAATGTTTACATCAGGTTATTAACTCTTCACAGTTGCAGACTTGATCAAATCAACTTAACTTAGTCTAGCTAGCAATGTATTGGAGAGTACTCAACTTAGTCTAGCTCTGGCTAGCAATGTACAGAGAGCTAAACTACTGCGACTGGTTTAGTGATTCTTACCTAGTTAGTTAGCTAGGTGTGCTTGAAGTTATCAAAGTGGCAAGACATTATGCTGCAATACATAGCTGGAGCATTTGTCGATGGATCAACTTCCGGACTTAGGAAGCTTTGAGGTACTCTTAACACTTTAAAAAAAATGTATGGATCGAGAGCCAATCTAAGTTTATGTTGAACTAGTTTACTTGATATGACCACATTGATGTAGTAAATGAACTCCCCATGTAATTATTCTTCATAATGATATACTAGTTTCCAATTAAGATGAAAATATACATACGCATATATAGTTGTGGATTAACTCCATGCTAAGCTAAGTAGCAAGTTGTTACCCCAGTTTGGAAGTGAGTTACCAGTTCCCTAACCTAATTTACCTGCCACCAGAACTCAATGTCTTCATAAGTACTGCTCCAAATAAGTTCATCAGATTTGGTATGCTGTGGTTGATAACTTGATATTATATTTGTGCTTATAATATGGAGGGATTCTAAATGGATCTGAAATTGATATGGATCTGAAATACATCACAGTGTCATACATATATTTTTGGAGCTGTACTTATGTCTACTTTTTTATAATACATATTTAGATCTAAATCTGGATTCAGTTCTAACTTCTAACGTTAGGATCACTGGTATGAAGTTGTTCATATTAACGGATATGAATGTTTAAACTTATATGGATATGGAGGTAACTAGCAGATATTAATACTATAATCCTAACTGATGCATATACTTTCTTGCAGCTTTCTACTTTGTTGTTCATAGTGCAGCTTTTGAAAACCATTTAAAAGATGCTTTAGATATGAATTAGAGGTTCATAACTCCTAGCATGAACAATTTTTTTCTTCTTCATTTGTACAAATTAACCAAAGATTAAGTGACATTTTCTTTCTTTGTTGATCTGTTTTCATGAAAGGAGCGTCTACATTCAAAACAAACGAGCAACATCCTACATTGAAGTACAAACTTAAATATGTCAAATTATTACCGAAGTAGTTCAATGCTACAAAGATATAACTTGAGTTAATGAGTTCGTCTATCTTAAAAGAATTAGTCGTGAATCAAATCATGCCAATAATATGATTGTTTTAATTTTATTTTGTTAAAGACAACAACACTTGAAAAGAAAATTTAGATAACAGATAATTTCGATAATTGAATCGGACGTCACCTCCTTCAAAATAAAGATGTCTCCTTTTGATTGAGTTGCAAATTGACATGTGAAAGAGATTTGATGCAACATCTGTGTAGAGGCCAGCTGAGTCAGCCTACTCAATGTTTCAGGGTACATGATGCAATGAAATGTAACTAACAAAACTCAAAGCTGAGGATTTTTCTGGGAGCAATTGAATTCTGCACATATCAAATCCAATAGAAAGTGAAAGATCATTGTTCATATGTACAAAGCCTCAATAAATGAAAAAGAGCAAAAGTTCATGATCATAAAAAATACTTGGACAAAAGCTACTCCCTCACCCAACCCACCTCTTGGATTTTGTTTCCACCTCTTGTTTTTGAATATAAAAACCAGAGTTAAGCAAGCCCCCTCTTCCCCCCTACTACATCTAATCCTTCTATAAACAAATGCAGAGCACAACAGCAATCTAAAATTCCATTTCACTCTGCACAATACATACACATCATGGCCTAGCTGTTCTTGGATCCGGAGATTCTGGGGTCTTTGTATTTTGTTATCTGAATTATAATACTCGTACCCATAGCTCATAGCCCACCAAGAAATGATTTGGTTCCTCCCATTGTTCCTCCCTAGGCTCATCTCCCACCCTTGTTTCAGTTCCTTTTGTTGGAGTTTGTAGCCATAGCTTCCTTGTTTCTAATGCCTGTAAATCCATGGACCTTCTTCTTCTCCTTCTTAACCCTCTCTTCTTTTCTTCTGGTTCACTTCCCTGCTCTGGCCTTGAACCAACAAGGCCAGGCTCTTGTTTCATGGAAGCAGAGCCTCAATGGCTCCCCTGAGGGGCTGAGCAATTGGGACCCGAGTGATGAAACTCCATGTGGGTGGTTTGGGGTCACCTGCAACTTCAACAACCAAGTTGTGGAGCTGAATTTGAAGTCTATTGATCTTCTGGGTAAGGTGCCTTCGAATTTCACTTCATTACTGACGCTAAACAAGCTAGTCTTGTCAGGCACAAACCTCACCGGCTCAATCCCAAGAGAAATCTCCACTCTTAAGCAACTGACCTCACTCGACCTCAGCGACAATGCACTGAGCGGCGAAATCCCAGTCGAAATCTGCGAGCTGCCTAAACTACAAGAGCTCTACCTCAGCACGAACCGGCTCGAAGGCTCAATCCCAGTCCAAATCGGAAACCTCACAAGCCTCAAGTGGTTTGTTGTGTACGACAATCAGCTCAGCGGCAACATTCCTAGCACCATCGGAAACCTACCCCAATTGCAAGTAATCAGAGCCGGAGGAAACAAGAACCTTGAAGGCGCTCTACCCGATGAGATTGGTAACTGCACCAATTTGGTCATGTTGGGACTAGCAGAAACCAGCATTTCCGGGTTCCTACCTCCAAGCCTCGGCATTCTTAAAAAGCTCGAAACTTTGGCAATCTACACCACTCTCGTCTCCGGTCCGATCCCGCCGGAGCTCGGAGACTGCACCGAGCTCCGGGACGTATACTTATACGAAAACTCCATCAGCGGCTCTGTTCCGAGTAAATTGGGCAACTTGAAGAATCTCCAGAACCTTCTGCTGTGGCAAAACAGCCTTGTGGGGGTTATTCCACCGGAGCTAGGCAACTGTCACCAGCTGTCAGTCATTGACATCTCTATGAATTCCCTCACCGGAAGCATTCCTCAATCTTTTGGGAACTTGACTTCGCTTCAGGAGCTTCAGTTGAGTGTCAATCAAATCTCCGGCGAGATCCCGGCGAAGCTAGGAAACTGCAGGCAACTCACTCATATCGAGCTGGATAATAATCAGATCACCGGGACTATTCCTTTCGAATTCGGAAGCTTATCGAATCTCACCATACTATTCTTGTGGCAAAACAAGCTTGAAGGTGCTATTCCGTCTTCAATTTCCAACTGTCGCAATCTTGAAGCGGTTGATTTGTCGCAGAACGGTTTGACCGGTCCGATTCCCGGCGGGGTTTTCCAGCTTCAGAAACTCACGAAGCTGCTACTCCTGTCCAACAATATCTCCGGCGAGATTCCGCCGGAGATCGGAAACTGCTCGTCGTTGATTCGGTTCCGGGCGAACGACAACAAGCTCACCGGAGAAATCCCCCAGCAGATTGGGAGCTTGAAGAGCTTGAATTTCCTCGATCTCGGATCGAATCGGCTCAACGGAAACATACCGGAGGGGATCTCCGGCTGCCGGAATCTGACGTTTCTCGACCTGCATTCGAATTCGATCACCGGCAACTTGCCTGCGGGTTTCAATCTGCTTGTGTCTCTCCAGTTCGTCGATTTCTCGGATAATATGATCGAAGGGGAATTGAGTCCTGGTCTCGGTTCGCTGACGTCACTCACAAAGTTTAGCTTGGGGAAGAACCGGTTCACCGGTTCGATTCCGAGTCAGCTCGGTTCGTGTGGGAAGTTGCAATTACTGGACCTTGGCGGGAACGAGCTGACCGGTGTAATTCCGGCGAGTCTGGGAAAGATTCCGGCGCTGGAAATCTCTCTGAACCTGAGCTGGAACCAACTCTCCGGCGAGTTACCGAAGGAGTTCGCCGATTTGGACAAGCTCGGAATTCTCGACCTCTCCCACAACTGTTTCTCCGGCGACCTTCAATTTCTCGCGGACATGCAAAATCTCGTCGTCCTCAACGTCTCGCACAACAACTTCACCGGGCGCGTCCCCGACACGCCCTTCTTCGCGAAGCTCCCGCTCAGCGTCATGTCCGGCAACCCCGCCCTCTGCCTCACCGGCAGCCAGTGCGCCGCCTCGAACCCTACCTGGTCCCGCCGCCGCAACGCCGCCGCGCGCGTGGCGATGGTCGTCCTTCTCTGCACCGCCTGCACGCTCCTCTTAGCCGCGCTCTACATCATCTTCGGCTCCCGAAAGCGCGCGCAGCCCGGGTTCTTCGGCGGTGCCCACGAGCCCGACCCGGAAGACGACTCCGAAGTCGACGTGGGCCCACCTTGGGAGGTGACGCTCTACCAGAAACTCGACCTCTCTATCGTCGACGTGGCAAAATCCCTGACTCCCGCCAACGTCATAGGCCGGGGTCGATCCGGCGTTGTCTACCGCGTGTCCATCCCCTCGGGACTCTCGCTCGCCGTGAAGAGATTCCGCACCAGCGAGAAACACTCGGCCTCCGCGTTTTCCTCCGAGATTGCCACGCTGGCGAGAATACGTCACCGTAACATCGTGAGGTTACTTGGCTGGGGGGCCAACAGAAGAACGAAGTTACTGTTTTACGATTACCTACCCCAAGGTAACTTAGGGTCGTTGCTCCACGAGGGGTGCGCAGGTTTAGTAGAGTGGGACACGCGGTTCAAGATAGCACAGGGCGTGGCGGAGGGGTTGGCGTATTTGCACCACGATTGCCAGCCGGCTATTTTGCACCGGGACGTGAAGGCCCAGAATATTTTGCTTGGGGATCAATACGAGGCCGTTTTGGCCGACTTTGGGTTGGCTAGGTTGGTTGAGGACGATCAAAACGGTCCGTTTTCGGCTAACCCTCAGTTTGCTGGTTCTTACGGCTACATTGCGCCTGGTAAGTTTGTTAGACTTTTCACTATTGGGTTTTACTTTTCACTTTTCAGCGTCATTTTCATTGCTCAATTCTGTGATCATCAGGAAATGACTTCTAGTTGTGATTGGGAAAAAAGGGTTTGGTCTAAAAGCAGTAGTTGATTGATCATTAGGAGGCTTCTTTTGTATTGTGTCTGATTAGGGCCTTAATGATGGGATCAAGACATGCTAATAGATAGGAATGAAAGCAAGAATAGACTCCTACTTGTGGTTGGAGAAGTATGTTACTTCAGGCAAACCATATTTGTCTTCTGAATTGGAAGATCATTACCAGGCTTTTGCTTTAATACAAGTTCAATTAGGGTGTGGATGAGTATGATTGAGGGGGTGAGGTAGATGTGAGTGGGACTGAAGTAGGGACCTTGCCTTTCCTTTTTTCTATAACAAAATTGGGGCCTTGTTCTGGTTTGGTACATGGTACATGTTTACTAGCTGCTTCTAAATGTGATTGTTCTTGTTTGGTAGCATTTGTTTTGTCAAGTCACACAATGATATTATGCTGCTGGTACTATATGAGTGACTTTCTACTGTATGACATGACCTGACATTCCCCTTTGCACAGCTTGTGTCCAAAAACCATCACATTCTTGTTGTTAAATGCATAGTTTTCTTCTTACCTTTTTGGCATTTGGAGTCTTTGATGATTGCTATGAACTTGTCACAATCTTGCATAGTTTTGGCGAGGCTGACTTTTAGGTGCAATCAAACTACTTGCAGAATATGCCTGTATGCTGAAAATTACTGCGAAAAGCGATGTCTATAGCTATGGAGTAGTCCTTTTGGAGATCATAACTGGGAAAAGGCCGGTAGACCCATCGTTCACTGACGGCCAGCATGTGATTCAGTGGGTGCGAGATCACTTGAAGAGCAAGAAGGACCCGGTAGAGATTCTTGATCAGAAGCTTCAAGGCTACCCGGATACGCAGATACAAGAAATGCTTCAAGCACTTGGAATTTCGCTCCTTTGTACTAGCAACAGGGCGGAAGATCGTCCCACGATGAAGGATGTGGCTGCATTGTTGAGAGAAATTCGACACGATCAGCCTGCGACAGGAAGCGAGGCGCACAAGCCTGCTAGCACCGCATTGAAGAACTCATCATCTTCTGTGACTCCAGCTCAACTGCTGATGATGCAAGGGTCTTCTCATTGCTCACTTGCCTACTCTTCTTCAGCTGGTTATCTATCAGGAACACAATAACAATGCCATGCATGCTGTTGGAGAATATAGTATTTGTTAGGATCAATTAGGCTTGATATTATTTGTAGGATTAGCTAGGGCAATATAATTGGCATTGCCAAAGAGAGTTGGGAGCTTCATAACAAGTTGAGAGCATATTTGAGTGTACAGCATCTTGACATTATTGTACTACTAGTTAGTAGTGGATGAAGAGCCATTTCACTTTTTCACATTTGATGAATGCTAACAGTTTACTTCATTATCGGAAGGTCCATCCAAGACTCGAAACTTTCACATACCACTTCTAATGCTTCCCTAGCTGAAATTTTCCGGCGTGAAATGTCCTTCAGATTTGTATATAAATCGAGGGAAGGTGCATCAGATTTTAAGTGTAGCACTAATGTTAAAGTATATAACAATAGGTAATAAGGAAACCAAACAATCAAACTACTGTTGCTTGATTGTGAAGTCATATAACAAAGACATTTATCCAAAGCGGAGCAAGCAAGTGGTGATGAAGAAGAAGAAGAAGCTGAGGATGAAGAAGGGGACCCGTGTGTGAGTATATGTCTCAATTTAGAATCTGAGGATGTCATAGAAATGTGGATTCCATTTGATCAGTCCTTTGAAGCCGCAATTATAATGTGGTGCTCTACGAGGGACAACTGTGTAGTACACACTATGATTTTGAAGAACATCATAATCAGTTTTGGGTGATGAAAGAGTATGGGGTGGAGGAGTACTGGACCAAATTAATAATATCCCCTGTCCTTCCCTATCGGAATTTATAGTTACCGGAGGAAACTTCATGATCTTTGGATCGGCGTGGTGAGTTGGTTATGTGCTATTTTGATGTTACTGGTCAAGTTGGGATCTACATTGAGAGCCTATTTTCAATGAAGTAGTGATGTTCTTCTATGACTCTTGCTCAGTTGATTCAAGGGTATACTCAATACTGTTCTTCTCTGCAGCTGATATTCAATACAAACTGGCATTGCAAAGGTGTCTCTGGCAAGCATGACACAAGTTTTCGATCACAAACATATAATAACATTGCGCAAACAAAGCATGTGTGATGAGGCAAAAGAACGAAGAAAGGAAAACTAAACAAAAGGTACTGTTGCTTGATTGCGAAGTCATGTCTATAATAAACTTCTCCAAATTGGAGCAAATGATTGATGAGTGTGTGCATTCACTGTTACTTTCGTATGTACTACACAAATACACGTACTAATGCACTGTTTCAGCCTGCGACAACTTGGGAAGAGAATGATTTCTCTTCTGGGGTTTATGAAAGTGAAAGAATGTGTTGGGGTGTCAATGTGGGTTCCTCTGCATAATCGAGTCGTGTAGTCGTTGTCATAAACATAAGAAGCTAGCATCCAGGGGTGCCTGGTCTCCCATCTCATCCCCCACCACGTGAATTTATGGAGATTGAGGAATTAAGCAAAGAATAATCATGATTAGCAAAATCAATTACTTAATAATATTTTAGTCAGGTATTGGTTCTGATCTTTGCTTAGCAGCTTCTTCATCCTCCTAATATAATATGCAGAGCAAGCAAGGGAAAGATACCTTGCTTGAGCTCACGTGACGCACATGCTAAACGTTATGTGTGATCTGAAATCTCATATCACTAAACGAAGAAATCTGCTTGTGATCTGTGAGAGGCTGTAGGGTTGTATTCTGTGAGAGACTCTGCATGTCCGAGTTTCACAAGTAGATTCCTAAGTCGGTTTTGCAGACTTTTAACCATGGTGCCAAAAGTTAGTTCATCTCAAGTTGAGCTTTGTGTCTCTACTCTCATGGCTCCCTATTTGACAAGGATTATGGTGCAGTAATAAAATAATATGCAGAAGCCGGTCCTTTGAAACACCCATGTTATAGAGAAGATAGATAACTACATAGAAAGTACGAAGATGATCCTTAGAAGAGCATTGGTGCCTTTCTTTCACAGCAATATACAACCACCAAAGCAACATAAACATAAATTTAAACCTACAGCATGTCACCGTCAAGGCGTCAACTAGACGAGTACATTCATTGCTTTCAGCTCAGCTGTACAGATCATCGTCGTCTGCAGCAGCTGAAGCTGAAGCAAAAGGGTCTGCAGCTGCTCCTGCAGTGTTGCCTGTTTGGGGGAACCGGAAGTCGGATCCAATCCCACGAGATTGTTGCAGAGTCTGAGCGAATGCCTGGTACTTCCTGATGTCTGCATCACTAACACTTCTGCGGGCAAATTTCATAGACTCCTCAAAGTGTGCTGGCTTTATTTCTGGAACCTCATCAATGTCATCCTCCTCCATTGCTTCTGGATTCTCCGCCTTTCTTCTCTCCTTTTCAATATCCTAGAAATGGGTTCAGGAAATAAAAGTCAATACTATGCCCACACGGCGGTGGATACAGCATACAGGTTTAAGTAAAATGAAAAAGTGCACGAAATGATGAAATGATCAAACGGTTCATGTCTGATTGCATGACTATGAACATACAAAACTATGCTCCTTTGGTGCTAATCCAGATGGAAAAAGCCTATATACCTTCTCAATATTTTCTCTGATGGCATATTTGCAGGCACGCTGGCATATCTCAGTGATATCAGCACCACTGAAACCGTGGGTATGACGTGCAAGAACTGCAAGGTCAACATCCCTATTGACGGGTGACTTCCTCAAACATGCTTTGAAAATCTGAAAACGGGAAGCTTCATCTGGGAGTGGGATATAGATGAGCTGGTCAAGCCGTCCAGGCCTGAGCAATGCTGGGTCAATAATGTCTGGCCTATTTGTTGCTCCAATGATAAAAACTGTTTTCTTAGCACTCATTCCATCCATTTCAGTTAGAAGTTGGTTCAAGACTCTATCTGCTGCACCACCAGCATCTCCTACAGAACCTCCACGCTGCCAAAGAAGGTTTCGAATTTAGCTTTAAACAAACGTTTGAAACTTGGAATAAACATTAAAGCACTGCTACATTTTCATTTTAAAGAAAACCAGCATAAGATATATACCTGAGTCGCAATTGAGTCCAGCTCATCAAAGAAAAGAACACAAGGAGCAGATTGGCGAGCTTTGTCAAATATCTCACGGACATTTGCCTCACTTTCTCCAAACCACATTGTTAGCAACTCAGGGCCTTTGATACTAATGAAATTAGCCTGGCATTCATTGGCAATTGCCTTAGCAAGAAGAGTTTTACCACAGCCTGGTGGCCCATAAAAAAGAACACCTTTAGAAGGTGACATGCCAAATTTCTCAAACTTCTCTGGATGCTCCACTGGGTATTGAACAGTCTGCCACCAGGAGAATGATATTATGAACATAATCAAAATAAATAACGTTTTAGAAGGAGAAAATGATAAGGAAGGACAAATCACAAACCTCTTGAAGTTCTCTTTTGACATTATCTAATCCTCCGATTGCGTCCCATGAGACATTAGGTACCTCCACAACCTGTAAACCGAGAAAATAAGTTTATCATCCTCGGATACTCCCCCGCAAAATATATTCTCAGTAACATCCAGAAAAATAAGTAAAACAAGTAAGAAACTTTGTCACTTACAGTTTCACGCAATGCTGAAGGATTTGAAGCACCCAATGCAGTTTGGAAGTGTTCATTGGTCACAGCCATAGAATTCAGCACCTCAGCATCAATTTCCTCATCTTCTAGGTCAATAACATCCATTTTCTCACGGATGCACTGAAGTGCAGCCTCAGTACAGAGTGCGGCAAGATCAGCACCGACATAACCATGGGTGTCCTTTGAAACTCGTTCGAGATCAACCTGTTAACAAAGTACCAGTTAAACATGAGAAGTCTTTTTTGTGTACTTTGAAGACAAAATAGATGGTATGTCGAGAACAATGATAACATCTTACATCTTCTGCAAGTTTCATGTTCTTTGTATGGATTCTCAAAACTTCCAATCTTCCAACTTCATCTGGTACACCAATGTCAATCTCTCTATCAAATCTTCCAAACCTCCTCAGAGCAGGGTCAATGCTGTTTGGCCTATTTGTTGCTGCCATGACTATAACATGTGCACGAGACTTGAGGCCATCCATCAAAGTCAGAAGTTGCGAAACTATACGCCTTTCCACTTCACCCTGAGTCTTCTCCCTCTTTGGAGCAATGGAATCTAACTCATCAATAAAAATGATTGATGGGGCATTCTTTTCAGCTTCTTCAAATGCCTTCCTCAGATTGCTTTCACTCTCACCAGCTAACTTTGACATTATTTCAGGCCCATTAATCAAAAAGAAGAATGCTCCAGTTTCATTAGCTACAGCCCTTGCAATCAGAGTTTTCCCAGACCCCGGTGGTCCATAAAGCAGAATACCTTTAGGTGGTTTCACTCCAATGGACTTGAAAAGCTGTGGGTGTCTAAGAGGTAACTCTACTAATTCACGTATCTGAGCCATTTGTTTCCTAACACCTCCAACATCATCATAACCCACCTCATTCAATTTTTCCTCATCCTCACGCTTTACAGGTTCTCCTTCACAGAAAATCTCAGTATCAGGAGCAACAACACAGTATTCACCAGGGTCTGTTTCAATGACCTTGAACTCAACACTTCGCATCCCACCCCTGACCAGGAAAAGGTCACCCTTCCTCACAGGCCGGTAAGATTCCAAGAAGTATGCTGTGAAAACAATAAGAATTATATTACAAGTGATAATTCTAAAGAGCACAGCTCAACTGTAACAAAGGACTGAGACAAACTAAATGTAAACTTCTATAAGAAAACTCACGCTTCAAATATGCATCAAACAAGTTTCCAGTTACGCCTTCAATTGAATCATCGATTGGAAGGATGTGTACACGCTTCCCATACTTGACATCAGGACAAGTATGAACCGACACAACATCTCCAAGACGTACTCTAAGATTAGACCTTACAACTTTGTTCATTCTGATCTTCGGTTCATCACATTGTTCATCAGCAAGAGCAATGCAAACTGTATCTTTCCGTTTCTTCCCCTGTATAAAGTAAAAAAAAGAATTAGTAACATTTAAATCATATTTGAGAAATATACTCCATCAGAAGTTCAGAACACAGTAGTGTAAATTTACCTTTATTAGCACAGTGTCACCCCGGAAAAACTGAAGTTTTTCCATCGTAGCAGGGTGCAAGGACACCACAGAATTATCATCATTGATAGCTTCATCAACTACAAGCCGATTAGGAGACTTCTTCCGCTCCAAAATCGCCGTGGAAAAATCCTTCTTATCTTTCCTGTTTCAAGCACATTATTTAATCACTCTAGCACATCCATAGAGTAGTATTGCACTATCATCCTTCATCACTCATCAGAGACCACAATCAAACACTATACCAACTACTGCTTTCACAATCTAATCGATACTTCAAAAACTAGGTCTTCTTACCAAACAGCAATTTGAAAATCACTCCATCTATATCCAAATTTCGCAAAAACAATAATCGAATCCAATAATATAAATATACAATAACTAAAGGTCAAACCTTTGAAACCCCACAAAATCCGAACATAACAATGAACACCATAATTCTGAAAACAACAAAACTTCCGGATTCTATCTACTTTCATAACAGAAACCCACAATTACCATGTAATAAAAATCACATCTTTACCAAAGTTCAAAACTTTTTACTTCCAAAACACAAAGAGTTCTAAGAACACATACGGGTCAGAAGAGGGCTGGGCCGGATTAGCGCCGGACGAGCTCGGATCCGCCATTGCTGTCAGCTCTGAGCTTTTTCGCAGTCAATAGTTTGTTCAACTTTGTGAGACAAGACACTCCGACAGATATTTATAACACACCGCTTCTGATTTCTTTAAGATGAAAAGTCATTATTGCCCCCGTATGTATCCATTTATATTGGATTACGTGCGGTTCAGGGAAACGTCACGAATAATTCTCCAATCACGTCCGCTTCTGTTTGGCCGTACTGTTTGGTTGTTCGAGAACGTTCTCGGGTCGGGTCGGCCTAACCCGGCCCAGAACAGCCCCTTGTTCTTCTTCTTCACTGAAACAGTAGCAGTGATGCAATTAGAGGAGAGAGAGAGATATGGGGATAAAAATAGGGGGTGAAATAGAGAGGGTGAATGGGAAGGAGGTGAGTTACAGTGAGTTTGTGGAGAGGTACATGGAGAAGAACCAGCCTGTGGTGCTGACTGGTCTCATGGAGGATTGGAGGGCTTGCAGAGATTGGGTTCAAGATGATGGCAAGCCCAATCTTCAGTTTTTCGCTACCCATTTTGGGAAATCCAAAGTTCAGGTACTCAAATCTTTACTGAGCTGATTAGAAGTGTAAAGATTTGAACTTTATGGTGTTAAAGTGTTGGGTTTGTATGGAACATTGTTCTGATATGGAGAAAATTGACTGGATTGGTAAAAAGTGAGGAACATAGTTCTGATATAGATGATCATGTTCTGATGGACATTTTGAAGTGAGAAGCATTCTAAGTTTTACTTGTGGTGGTTTATGGATGGGTAAAGGTTCAGTGTTTGTATGTTTGATTTGAATATATGAGAATGCTAGTCTGGATTTTGGTGTCGTTTTTTACGGTGAAGTGATGGTGTGTCATTTATAGGTTGCAGATTGCGGTACGAGGGAATTTACAGATCAGAAGAGATTGGAAATGACTGTTGGAGAATTTGTTGAGCAATGGCCTGGGGATTCTGAGGAGGAGTGTGGTAGTGCTCCGAGTCAAGCAGCTGGTAGCAAGATGCTGCTGTATTTGAAGGACTGGCATTTTGTGAAGGTATGAGTTAGAATTCAGCTTTTGTTGATGGAGTTTCGGTAGTTCAGGAGTTAGTGATGTCATATATAGTTAGGGAGTGATTAGTTGCTACTGACTGTGTCAAGTGTTAGCTTGGGACGAAATGTCAACTTTGAGAGACTGTTATCTGTTGAGTTGAAAGATGAGTCGCTTGTTTTATCTTCCTTTTGTAACATGATCACCAGGAGTACCCAGAATACACAGCATACACAACTCCGATGTTCTTTTGTGATGATTGGCTCAACATGTACCTTGACAATCATCGTATGCATAACGACCCCGACATTTACTCGCAAAACAACGACATAAGCTGCTCAGACTATCGATTTGTTTACATGGGAGCGAAAGGTTTGAGCATATTCGTTACAGTCAGTCTTTTACTCCTTTTGATAGTCATTGATATTGTCTAATTCACAGTTTAATCCACATGGAACTACCTAATATAGTAAATAACAACTTATGAGTGCATCTTTCAAATGATATTTTCAATCCCTTTTTTGTCCATGAAAAACAAGTTCACCCCATAAAAGAAATCTGTTTGCGACCATGAAAAGAAAAATATCCACATCAGATTGCCAATTGAAAATTGCATGTTATCTTCTTGTCATTCGCATCATGTCACAAATAGAGTGTTTCAAAATGCAATCTGGAGTCTCAATGTTGATATTTTTCTTTGTCTGAAGAGCAATAAACATGTTTCAGGGAGTGAACATTATTTTCATGGATGAGGAGGGATTGTGAGGCGTCATTTTAAAGATGTATTTGTAAGCTGTTATTTACTTATATGTGGCATTCCTGTTGGACCCCTCTTCATGTTTATCCAATATCCAGGCACATGGACTCCTCTTCATGCTGATGTATTCAGGTCATATAGCTGGTCAGCAAATGTATGTGGAAGAAAACGGTGGCTTTTCCTGCCTCCTTCTCAAAGTCATCTGGTGTTTGACAGGCAAGATAACAATTTCTAGCACTATTAGTTATCAGTTAGGTTTAAGTTGGGACATTTAATAGTACATTATATTGCCGACAAAGATAAGCATATATATCTTTTGATTATACAAATTTCTCTTGCCCCCCTCCCAAGCAGGAATATGAAGAGCAGTGTATATGATATCCTTGATGATGTGAGTGAAACAAAGTTTCCTGGTTTCGCAACGGTATATCGTCAATCTATGTATTTAAGATTTATCTTGTAGTTGCTTTTGCTACTTTTCCATGTTTTTCAAATTGTGTATATTTCATGTAAACAGACTATTTGGTTGGAGTGCACTCAAGAACAAAATGACATTATCTTTGTGCCTAGCGGATGGTATCATCAAGTCCATAATTTGGTATCACTTTTATTTCTTCGAATTTGCTTTAGACCTTGAGTTTTCTTCCTCAATAGTACACTGCTCCGCTCTCTCTCTCTCTCTCTCTCCCCCCCTCTCTCTCTCTCTCACTCAAAGGTTAACCATTTCTGCTTAAAAACTAATCTCATTCATTCTTGATGGATAGAAGTATCTCATCTTCATTGACTCGTAATGCTTTCAGGAAGATACCATTTCCATAAACCACAACTGGTTCAATGCTAATAATCTTCGTTGGGTGGTAAGTGGAAGACTTAAGTACCTTGTGTAAAATTTAGCATTCCATAATAGTGGCTGTAACGTTTTATCTTATTGACTATAGTGGGATTTGCTTTTGAGGGACTACAATGAGGCTAAGGAGTACATAGAAGACATTAAGGATATATGTGATGATTTTGAAGGTCTATGCCAGCGCAACCTTGCCGCTAACACAGGTACATTGTAAACTTTGAAGAATGCTGAAATTTTGTACACCAAGCGTAACCAACTACATGCATTATACTGAGGTTGCTGCTAAAGGGGCTAGCCCAAGGCAGTTGATTACAGTCATAACCACTGAATCAACTTAGCTGGATTCTGCTATTATCAATCATTGCCTCATCGAATGAGAAAGAGAGAGGTCTTTTTTCATTAGGAAACCCAAAAGGTTCTAAAATGCTACCTTATATTCTAATTGATTCTTTATAATGCAGGCATGAACTTCAATGATTTCTTAATATTCCTTGCACGGTTTTCCTTTACCAGCGTGATTCAACTACAGTATCTCAGTAGGAAGAATGGGAATCACACTCAGCACTTATCCCAAATAACTCGTCATTTCACTTTCAACCTTGTATCAATTCAGGAGATCGCGTCCAGTATAACTACCTTGCAAGATCCACGAAGTCATGGCTTTTGTTTGGATTTTAGGGAAACCTTAAACGATCCTGGGTTCATTAAGTTTTGTGCAGTATTGGGGAAAACATATGGGACTATACACGTGCGAGAAAACTGGAATTTCGATATGAAGAAAGCTTGGATAGATGATATGAAGGACTGGGACGTTATAGGAACTTGTAATTCTCAGGTCTGTTCTCCCAGAGATCTTGTAACGTTTATAGAGTATGCTCTTGCAGAAAGCAATGGTGGCAAAACATTTTTATCCATCTGATTGGCATGAGTATACGAGTTATATGAGAAGAAATATTCTGCTAACGTAAACTACTGATGCGCAAAAATGTCATGGAGGTGTATAATGTATAGTGGTGACCTTCTGTGGCGTTTGCCTTCCATGATGATAAAACCGCCTGAAGAACTGATTATTTGGCTTTTGAGGGTTTGATTTTTGGTGTGAGATCCTAATAGCATGAATGGTGGTTAGGAAGCCCACAGTATTTGCTCCTGAAGTTTACTGATCCCCTATTGTCATCATGCTAACTCAGTGTAGTTGAACCACTGTAGGTGAATCATTTGTATGGTTCCTCTTTGGAAGGAATCACCTTTATCATTCTAAATTTTAAATGAATTCAAAGGTATTTTCATCTATGAACAGCTGTTTATATCTTCCGGTTAGTACTGTCTGATTTCTCTTTTATGATTGATCCAAGTTCACAGAATCACTGCTTGCTTTAGTTTGAATTTTTCATTTCTCTTCAAGTGATTTCTAATTGCTGTAAGCTGTAATTTTTTTTATTAAAGCTTCAATCATTCATATATCCCAGAATCAATGTGGACCTGAGAAAGTAAAACCTAAAAGGAAATGCCCCGTCTTTTATCTGGTTCCTTTGTTTTGAAGTTTAGCGTCTTTTAGTGCTTTTCTTTGCTAGTCATGTTTGACACCTTCAAAATCCAGACATGAATGCATGAACTGTTGTTCAATAGGCCCCCAACTCTGCTTAAAGCATTTAGCTTTGGATCTAATATAGGTTTTGTCCTTGTTTCGCTTCTTCAGCATAAGCAGCTGTTGAGAACCAAAAGATGTTCACCTGAGAAGCTATTTTTATCTGTCGGTACCTAACTACAGGTCGAGGTGTAAAACGTAATCCAACTCCTGCTGGTTGCTAAGTGCTCGCCGGCATCTGTTTTAGGCTTCCGGTGACGAGTACAGCACTGAAAGATTTCCCTTTGCCAGATTAGGTGTTCTAAGCATTGGCTGAGAACTAAGGGATGTCTATATGATTCCATTGCTGATATTGTAGAACACTGAACAACTTGCTCAAGATGGTTGACTCTTGTGGTCTTTCCAACAATGGAAAATGACAATGTGTGTTGTTATGAGCGCAAGCTTGGCTGGGAATGCAGATTTACAACTAATTAATATTGGGGTTGACAACTGTTTGTTAACATCAACATTTTCTTAATTTCATCAATTATTAATGTGGCAACTGAGATTCTTGTATCTTTATTTCAACATTTTGAGAACTGAGTTAGAAGGTAGAATATGATATTGAAATGCTAGGAAGGGTTCAGAGTAATATGTGCTGATTTGTTTTAATTAAGCATTCTTGGTTGCTACTCACATGCTTGACCTTAAGCTAAAGGATTCTTTATCATTAGAATACATAGGCAACATGCATTGTGCTTTGTTTCAGACCAAGAGAGTTCGAAGTTCTAGTAAAATTTCCACTTGGTAATAGCCAAGGTAGGTTTAGTGGGTAAGCAATGAGCTCTGTTTTTATTCTCTTTTTTCCCTGGAAACTTTGAGAGCAAAGAAAGAAAAAGACAATGCAATACTATTAACACTCATTTTGTTCCCAAATTTACTTGATTTTAACAGATGAAACATACTTTCTGATAAGCAAAACTGTGAAAAGTAACAAAACCCTATTATGGCCTAGAAAGGAAAAAAAATTAATAATTCAATACCTGAAAATCAAAAAAGAAAATAAGTACAAATCAAGATAACTAGGCTGCTTTCTATACTTGGTGGTGTTTATATTCATGGACACCTAACATTTCTTCCAGGACCTCCATAGTAAAAGTATGTCCCCCATACATTATTTCTTCCTTGTCTTATATCATAACAATTGGGATGATCAGCAGTGAGGTGAAGGTTATTAAGAGGAAGAAGGTTATTATCCCAATCCACCACTTGCAGATTTCTGAAATAAGATGCTTTTCCAAAACCTGCTTCTGCAAATTGGCCACTGCCCATTTGTGTAGATGTGTGATACCCCCTTGATCTACTATTTACAATTTCACCCCCAAATTGTACCATGCTTGCATGACTTCTCAAGTGACTAAACAAGAAGGCTGGCCAGTACCCAACTAGTAGGCCATTACCAAATTGTAGCCACCAATGTCCATGCTTTGGATCCTACAAATCAAAACACAATAGAAGTTAAATAGAACTGAGTTTAATTTTAATACTAACATGGTGAATTGGGTAATGAAATGATAGACATGGTTGCCAGGATACCAAGTCCTGGATATCTAAAGGACACCCTAGTGAGTAGGTAGCAAATCACTATCAAATATGGCATGGATGATGATGTCTAGGTGTACTCAATGGGTGAAAATGTGTCGCAATATTTTGTGACTACAAATGTGTACAATGATGGGAAATATGAATGATTATAACTTGGTGTGCTCAATTGGGTGAAAATGTTTGAAATATTTTGTGACTACAAATACACAATGATGGGTTTTGCCTTATATGATGGGTTTTATTGTCTTATTACAATCATTCATGTCTATGAAAGAACAAATTGCAGAATCTTGCAATTGTTTGTTTAGCTGATCATAAACTCCCAAAGGCAGTTGGGGTTACACCAGTGGATAAAAAACCATAAAATACTGAGATTGGTGTATTATAGAGATAAGAGACAAAGTTGACACAAACTAGTGCCTTAGGGAAGTGAAAAAGAATCTCAGTCCTTGGTCCATAGTAATAAAACAAGAAACAAAACAGAAAAGTATTATGTCAACTAAGATATGTTTGTCTAGCATGTTTATTGCTAATTTAGTTGAAGTGGATGATGAAGATGTCCTTAAGAGCATCTATCACTAATTTAAACTAAACTCATGATGTTGGTATGATTTTGATGATGCATTTCACTGTTTATGCTTTGAAAGTTTGAATATTATGTATTTGATGCTCAACTAAAACTCACCTTCCAAACCATTAAGCCAATATCAAATTGTCTGCCATTGGAGGAAGACCTTGGAGATATTGCAGCTCCTATAGCAATCTTATTATTGGTTTGGACAAAGCCCGAGCACAGCAAGTTGTAACATCCAGTAGCTTGATATGCATCTGTCTGCGTGTTCATTAAGCAAAAATTACTTAGCAAAGATCTTCATCTGTATTATATCCTCGATTTTTTTGTCTTTATTCACCACATCTTTGAGAACAAGAAAAACTAGGATCTAGATGAGACTTACTGTCCAATATGTAAAGAATCTCGGGTAGTTGTCTCCATATAGCTCTGGGCTGACCTGGAAATAGAAAAAATAAAAACAAGATCATGAGACTTTTGCAAGAGACTGAACCTTTCAGGGGTTTTCAGAGGAAGTTGGAAATATAATGAAGAACAAACCTGCCAACCAGCTTCAATGGTATTCAAGTCATTACCAAATGTACCAGATATCACCCAAATCTGTGACAAGCTAAATTCATATTGATCAGTCACTCTTGGTGCCCACACATTGATACTGGCCTTTGCTCCATAGTACTGGTCTCCATTTACAAAAACAACTGCATGCTGTAAAATCCAACAAAGAAATAACAAAAAATCAGTCCTTTGGATTTGACTAAGTGCGCTACATGGTCCAACACTGATTTCAATGAACTTCCATCACTAACCTCATGACCACTGCCTGATGAGTCCCTCCTCACATGTCTTCTTGGTAATTTTCTTCCAAATCTTTGGACCGAACTTGCTCTCAATATGTCTTTCTCTGTGGTCCTCCGAATCGGAACAGTTCCCTCCGGGCATGCCTCACCGGATTCCGACCACAGCTGATAAGTCTCTTCCACTGTATCTGTGCTGTTATGGGATTTAGGCCTCTCTGGTAGATCCTGTAACACATTTTGTTCCTCATAAGTTATTGAACTGGTTAAAGGGTAGTTCTTCAAAGTAAAAAGTATTGATTTTCGATTGATATGTTACCAATGGTTTCTGGCCTTTAAGCTCAGGATGGTCAAAAGCTGGTTGGAGATGGCTTAAAACACAGTCTATCACATCACCATCAGGACTCTGCATTTATAAAAGAACAAGAGAATATGACTCAAATCACTAAATGTCAAGCACAGTGTGAAGACATGAACTTTTCACATAAGCAAGAGGAAATGAGAATGCTTGCCTGAATAGTCTTGACTGCAGGCTTGTTGATCTTGCTTAAATAAGAGCTGACCCTCTTCAAGTTCTGCACCTCTTCCCCACCGGGCCGGAATGTCTGATTGGCCGGTGGACGGTGCCCGGATTCCGAGGCAATGGGGAGGGATGAGAGTAGTCCAGGAGCAAAAGCAACAAGAAGAAAGAGAACAAGAAGCATGGATGTGAATGAGAAAGGGGTGGTGTGGCAAGTATGAGTAACCAGTTTAGAGGAATGTTTGATGAGTGTAGTAGTTGGTTGTAATGTTTCAACACTATGTGCTTGTAAGCATCGGTCTTGTCCTGTTGTGTGCTGAATTGCACAAGAAGATGATGAAGAAGATGGTTCTGCTTCAATATTCCTCTCTTTTGTCCACAGAGCAGAACCAACAAGAACAACTGAATAAGCTCCTTTCATGTCCTTACAAAACAGAAGAAACCATTCAAATCAAGATAGAAGAGGCCAGCAGGACAAGTACCGGGTGTTTGTATTTGTATTTGATATCTCACTAAGCTAGCTAACTACAACTGCCTCACCATTTCCAACATATAAACTAGTCTCTCTTTGTCTCAACTAGCTTACTCTCAAGGTGGGAAAGACTTGGAGAGAGAGGGAGAGATTCTTGGGTCTTGGTTTTGTGGTTCTGACAACCAAGAAAAAAACTTCAGGCACGAGTTTAATAAAATAGACCCCGGATAGGTGGGGCTGTACTTCCCAAGTTTAACCCTTGAAGGGTTGTGGTCAATATGGTATTATAATGCTTTCATACACTAACACAGAGAGAAAGAAAGAGAGAGAGAGGACTTGAAGTTCAAGCTCATACAAAATAGTGAAATACAAGTATGCAACTACTACTTGAAGGCTAAGCCAAGTATGTATTTTTCTTCTTTTTTTGACAGAAGAATCTTTTACGAAAGCTCAGCCACGAGTAGAGCACTTTCAAATTTCCATTCTGGCTTTTAAGCCTCTGTCAAGTCTTATAATTTCTTTGCTTCTTGTTCTTGTATGGTATATGGCCTTGGAGTTTTTTTAATGAATATAAATGCGATATCATAGTGTGGTGTTACCAGTTTCCACTAATGAAGTGGAACAGTTGGAGGGCACAATCTTACATTCACAACAAGCTAGGGCCACCTGTATTGATGATGATAATGGACACCATATAAGATCATGAATTCATGATATGAAAATAAATTAAATCCCCCAGTTATATCCAAGAGGGATTTGCTTACTGCTGATCAAAGACTCCTGTAATGCTTGTTAAATTATTGTAATGATCCTTGCATGAAATGAAACTTAGAAAACAAAATGAAATATTCTGCAGCATGCGGCTCTTGTGCTCTCAGCATCTAGCCTGCTAAATTCATGTTCTTGTCTGTTTATCAGATGGGCAATGCTATGCAATTGTTGCCGAAACAAGAAAAGCCAATGATTTATCTTCCAAAACATTAGATGATAATCAAATTAGAACATCTATGCGAGACGTATAGAAACAGTAAAAAGGAACAATCTATCGAACATCTTATCTTAGCCCTGGCCTGTACCTCTACCTAGATGTATGCTATTATTGAGCAATAACATCTGTAATACTGGTCATCAGTTTACCTAAATTTTTCACCTATAAATGAATCAAAATTTATGAGTATTTACTGAGGATATAACGGTGTGTTAGGGCACATTGATTAAGTAGGTCCAGTCAGTGTTTAAGTTTTCTGATGTCAAGTTCAGGGGTAGGTGACGCCACAGGTTAAAGGATGTCAAAGCTTCATATGCCGACAATTTGGTAGGCTAAATAACCCATACCTTTCTTCAAGTTTAACACTAGAACTGGTACCAGAAAATTACTGTCCTGATTTAATAGAAGTGGTACAGCAGCTTCAACTTTCAAGCTTGGTGATTGATCCTAATCCTCCAAATTAGTATAGCTTTTGCTAGTTTACTGCCGCATGAGAAGTACCATAATATAATAAGATCCCAGATAAAGTAATTAGGGGCCAGAGTATGGGGTCTCAAGCTCATAATTTTTCCATAACTTTCCCCTAATTTGTCATTATGTGTCAATCTGGACTGTTGAGAAAGTTAAAGAGATTCCTGCATAGTAAATATATCAGGGACCATGGCTTTGATCTTTCATGATGCATATTGTCGATAACTTAATCACTTACAAGATAGCGTTCAAGTTTAACTTTTATCTTAAAAAGTTAATCGTGAGATATCATCAATTTAGTTATCTGACTTCAATCGCGTAATACACTTTTATGTGTTTCGTGTTTTTTCTACGACCATATCGCCATGCACAATGTTTGTGAAATGCTTGAGAGAGACTTAGTTAGGAGCACGAATCAAGAAGCTAACGATACGAGACTTGCAAAAATATTGAAGTAAGGTGTTGAATATATCATTTTAATTTCAAACAGACTCAAAAGAAGAAAATTCTCCAAACTCTATCACTGTATTCCATGTTCAAACACTGCTTGTATCCCCAACTTTTGTGATTCCTATAGAATGAGGCAAAGGTGACACTAGTTTGTGGGTGGCACAAAGGTATGGGGCCTTTGGCATGCTGGTGCCTGGCACTCTTTTTAGGGTTCTGGGCAATGGTGCTTCCCACTTTCATTCAAATATACCCCAAAATCTCTCTTCTCTTTCAAGTACTCTCTATCCCCTTCTTGTTTGCTAATCACTATTCTATAATTCTCTCTTCTTTTCACAAAAAGACCACTCACTCACTCACTCACACTCCCAACAACTTCTACATCAGCTTGTTGAGGAATATTGGTCCACACTATCCTCACGCTCCATTAAAAGCACCAAGCCACAATATGGAGAAGATTATAATTTACTTCTCTTCCAGTGGAACCAATGCCTACTTTTCCAAAGTTGGTCTATAAGAACAAGATTCCAACCCCACAAAATAATCTAGGCCAAAATTCAAAGAAATCATAGCAATTCATTCTCATCTGGGGTGGTCTTTTTTACATTTTTGAACTTTGTTAGTTAACTAATGAGATCTTTGCATAGATTATATTCTTAAACTTGGGTTAGTGATGATGTAGTGAGTGATAATGCATAAAGCCACGGTCATTTCATGATATAAACCTGTATGAAAACAAAATTGTCACTTGACTTGCTGTAAAAGGCTGCTATTCCCATGCTTTTGAAAGGGAGCCACCAAGCAAAAGTAAAAATATAACCAATAAGTTAGATAGGAAAAAATTTAAAAAATTTAAAAGAAAGCGTATTGATACCATTACTTGGACTTCTGAAATTCTTCTTATCAGGGTTATGAGTCATGACTGGGAATAAACTCTACTTAATGTCACCATCAGCTTCAGTTTGGTAGAGATAGATATCCTCTTGTAAATTGTGGAATTCTCTTGAAAGAATGAACAAAACAATATAATAACTTCATAGTCCAATCATTAGGATTGCAGGCACAAATAGAACTCAGAAATCGGAAATTTACCCCTTTGCATGAAAATTTACCTAGTCATTAGTTCTGGACCTAACTCTAGCTTCTGCACTCATCATAAGACAGACCATTTCTAGGTTAGGACACATAGTGGTACCGGCACTTAGCATGAGCATGAGTGTGATATGCTTGTTCCACAAGCATGAGTATCTTGTCCTTAAAATAGCTTGGCCTGCAGAACATAAGATAGAGCAAAGCTATATAGAGAAACAGATTCCACTGCACATACCTTAGTGCCTATTATGAAGGTTGAAGATGGTGATGGGTCATCTGATTTGGATGGGAGTGGAGACCATGTGTAACTCTTACTGTTCTAATGTAGTATGAATTATAGAAGTAAAAAGCAGGAAAATAATATATGTTCTTTTTAAAAGCACCACTTTAGGACCTTCAAAGGTATATGTTCTCACATGGGTAGCCACCATATTCTTCATAAGATGTTAGAATTCATCTGGGATTTTCTTCTTTTAAACTATCAAACTTTGTTTAGTTTGTTTATAATAAAAAGTTTGGTTTGTGGTTTGGAGGTCAAAAGATTTCTTCACATCATGAATGATAGACACAGAAAGAAAGAAATGAAAGACCTTCTTTGAAATTTTCAGAAATAAAACTGGTCTCTGCTAAATCAACTCAAGTACCAGTGATGATACTTAGAGACAAAGCTGTCTTGGGTCTTGACTAATATAGGTTCAAGTTATGCCTTATTGACTAAATTAAAGGAGCAATAATGATACTTAAGGAAAAGGGCTAACCTGAAATGATAGGTTTAAGGCTTTAAGCTGTGCCTTATTGACTAATTAAAGCCCTGCTCAAAGGTATGTGAAATCTGTTAACTCTAGTTTGCACTATTGTTCTACTCCCAAACACGTGAAATGATACTTTATTTTGATGATGAAGACCACCATGTATCAACTTTCTGAACATTGCCTTCATCTTACTGAAAACTGCATTTACGTACAGAAGAACAGATTCTGAAACAAAAGATACTGATGAAGTCTTGGACTCTTGAATGATCGAGCAAAAGGTCGTATCAGAACTATTTCATGGATTCTCTTCCACAATTAACGGTGGATTGGTTCACAAGCAAAGCATCCTCTGGTTCTATAAGCTAAAAAGATGAGGCATCTGCACATTTTTTCATAATGCTCTTTTTATCTCCGGAATTGAACTTTCATGATCAGTTAAAGGGACAACGGAGTTGATTTCTGATTGAATATAACTTGATAAACAATATACATCTTATTTGGTCTTGCTAAGTTGTAGTTTCAACTAAGTTCGCTACAATTCTAATAAGCAAAGAGAAACTTCAAGACTAAGTTCTCCAAATTTCTGTTGTTTTGGGGGATAGTACTAGCCTATTAGATCATAGTTAGCTATGTCATCAACAATGAGGGAGGACATAAGATCATCTGGAGAGGCCTCTCGCAATGGGATTGTTCGCCGGATGGTGAGCCTTCCCAGAAGCCTGATAGGTGGATTTTCAAGAGCAATGGGTCAGGGTAGAGGCCGCATAGGAATAGGAGGAAGGAATCAAACTCTACCATCAAACTTTCAAATGCAAAATCCAGAAGAATCCCTAATTGTTCCTGAAACATTCACCTTTCTACATAGCTTTGAGCAGCATTATGGTACCATGCATCCATTCTTTTATGCTTGCCAGTTTATGGAGGCCTTGAAGATTGCAAAGGATGAGCACAAGTTCTTGTTCATGTATCTGCACTCACCAGAACATCCCTTCACACCCTCTTTCTGTAGGGAGACACTGTCTTCGGAGCTGGTGGTGCAGTTTCTTGATGCTAACTTTGTTTCTTGGGCAGCACTGACCGATAAAGAGGAAGGTCTACAAATGGCTGCAACACTTAACCCTTCTTGCTTTCCATTCTGCGCTATTATAGCTCCTGCTCCTAGTGATAGCATAGCAGTCCTGCAGCAGGTATTGTTTTAATCTCAAATGATTTTAGTACTTACACAAACAGCTAGATCCCAAAACTTTGGTTCACTACTAATGGTGCAACAGTTTTTCATTTGATCATATTGACCTCATTTATGTATCTGTAAAAGTGTATACCAAGTGATCATATGCAGCAAAATGTGGAATTTTTGGGGTATTCTAGTATTATTCACGCAATCATCCTCATTGTTATTTTCTTTCATCTTGGTTATCTCTTTTTAAGTTTTAACACAGGGACATGGCATGAGCATGCGCACTGTTATATGCTAATAGTAACAACTAGCAACTCTAACAACACACTATGATATAGAGACTTGATGAACTCTCTTGTCTAGATGGAAGGGCCGATTTCGCCAACTGAGCTTATAGGGATTCTGCAGAGGACTGTGGAGGAACAAGGCTTGGCTTTCCGCAGTCAGAGAGCCAAGCAGGCAGAACAGAATCAAAAAATAATTGCAGACCGTAGTCTAAGAGATGAACAAGACGCAGCATATCTAGCTGCTCTACACATAGACAAGGTCTGTACATTTTACCTCTATAGATCTTAATATGGTTCTCATTTGGTCCACTATAAAGTTTCCAGTAAACATTCTTGCCCATTTATAGGAAAAGGAGAAGCTGAAGAGCTCAGCTTTAGCAGACAGAATTCAGAAGCCAGAACAAGTACCTAATAAAGCAAATTCTGAGAAGGTTGAGAATCATTTCAACAAAACAAATATTGGAAAAATGAAGGCTTCTACCACCATAGAATCTCAATACAAGGAGGTTGGTAATAGGGGGAAAGATCCTCAGGCTGCACAGGTATGCTTCTGGAACCAAAATATCATACATGAAAACTTATCAACTAGTTATATTTTGTGAACTTGGTTTGTAAAATGTGTATACATTTTCAGATACTGATAAGGTTTCCGAACGGCGAAAGAAGAGAGCAATGCTTCTCAAGCACAGACAAAGTGCAGGCAATTTACAGATACATAGATTCATTAGGTTTACCTGGCATTGGAAACTACAGATTGATATCAAGCTTCCCCAGAAAAGTCTATGGGGTGGACCAGATGGGGATGACACTCAAAGATGCTGGTCTGCATCCAAGAGCAAGCCTGTTTCTTGAACTTCTGTAACATCATGTAGGCGTTTAGATATGCTTCAAAGAGGTACAAGTATAGGCCAGGTTAAAAAAAAAGAGGGGGAACCTGTCAGACAGCCAAGCGACCACCCCAGACTCGGTTGAACCAAGCTGAGAACGATCATCTACAGCAATGGTGAACCGAAGAACACCAGCCGTTAATCACGCTCTGATCGCATGGCTTTGCTTCATCCACCAGGTTTAGATTCCTGTCTCCTTAGAAGTCAAGGATACAGAGGTACGATCCTATAGAACAGATCCTGTTCAAGTAAGGTCGTGAACCATCAACACGTGCATGTTTACTTAAATGCTTATGTTATTCTATTTTCTCCAATGTGGGAGTCTTTCTAGTTTTACAGCTCTGGGAGCTTATAGTTGTCTCTAAACTCGCTCATTCAGAAGCACAAAGAACAGATCCAGCACGTTTTCTTATTTATCAAACACATATTCAGAATGACTTTCAAATTCATATTCAAATGCTTGAAACATTTCTTTCTCCAAAGAGAAAAACCATGAAAAAAAGAAAAGAAAAAGACTAGTAGCTGCCATATAACAGAGAATGACTTTCCTCCTATTCTGAACTTCCATCCCAAGCATACCTCAATGTCTCTGTGTTTTCCATCACTGCTATCATCGTTACCACCTTCACCATTCGCCAAAGGAGACTCTCCCTGCCAATGACCGGAGCGCCCACACTAAAAGCAGTCATCTTCCCATTAAGGGCTTTCCCTTCCACCAAGGGGTGCAAGTGCAGATACGAACAGCAAGGTTCAAATGCCTTTTCTCAAAAATTGTTACAACAAAGAGCCTTCCGGCGCAGACGCAAGCAGCAAGGTTCAAATGCTGGCCTTTTTCTCAAAATTGTTTATGAACATAGTCACAGCTGTACATGAAAACATCAAGGTTCACACGCCCTTTCTTTAATATTGGTAGTACAAACTTACAAATGAGGATGCAAAAAACAAGGTTCAGATGTCTATCTTAAAATTGGTAATGAAAATAGTCTGAAGTGCAGCTGCAACAGCAGGGTTCCAATGCCATTTCCTTAAAAATTGGTAAGAAAAAATGTCGCAAGTGCAGACATATAGCAAGTTTATGCCTTATTCCTAAAACTGGCAATGAAAATAGTTGCAAACAACAAGGTTTAACTGTTTAAGAGCCTTTTTCTTTAAAAGTTGGTAACACAAAAACTTGCAATTGAGGATACCAAGCGCAGGTTCAAATGTCTTTCTAAAATTGGTAATGAAAATAGCGGCAGATGCTACACTGGACTTTAAACATACTTAGCCATCATGATGACTCCAGAGTGTAGCTAGCAGTGTAGCTACACTCCAGAGTGTAGCTATCATGATCCTCCCTTGCATAGCCCTCAAATACCACAGTGTAGCTAGCAGCATTGGAGTACTGCATGCCCTTGTCCATCATCACAATCAAATACTTCTTGGCATTTCCGAAGAATTGGATCAGCAGCGAGACTCTTGATCATAGCACAATAAATTAGGATACAAGGGCAACTTCAGCAGCTAAAATGCCAAGTTAGATTTAGAAAGCACCCTACGTCTTACCAGTTACCATCATTGCTGTAAGCTTCAATAACATGTCAACTACTGAAAGAGAGCTCCATTGTGCTTCCTAGATAGAACATCATCGACGAGTCTTTGTCAAACCATAAAGCTGATAACTTCTTGACATCATTGTAGCAGCAATTTATAGTTAGAACATTTCACATGCCCCCATAGATGAACTACAAAGTCTAAGAAGCATTTTGGCTACCCTAACATATAAAAAGAAACCTAACAATTAACCAAAAATAGTGGGTGCCTCACGTGTTTCCCACGTGGAGTCACTCCAAGAGTTCCAACACTCATCGTCCTCCGCAGAAAATGGCGCTGTTGTTCTTCTTCTTCTTCACACCACTTACCCAGAAATGGAGCTCCGCCTGTGTAATCCATTTCGTCACATTATTCCTCTTTCTTCAAGTTACTCCAATCAAGTCACATCTTCCTCCCGACCTCGTTGCTTGTCTGTTCGAAGCTCCCACGTAGACCCCAACGAATCACGCAAGGTAGGTCCACCTACCACTCTCTGAAAATTTCAATGCAGATGATCAGTTCTACTCCTTTTTGGGTATATCTGAGTGTTAAATTTCTGGGTTTTGGTTCATAGTTTGTGGAGAATCATAAAGATCGAAACTTTTATCATTCTGCTTCAATCTTTGGTTCAACTTTTGAAGCAAGTAAAAAGGGACTGATGGAGAAAAGTCTTGTGCAAGTGTGTGGATTACATTGTATTTGGATGACTAATAAACCCTGTGGTGGATTTTTCTTGTGGTGTGTGGTTTGAGAAATTTCCAGCTAGTTTTGGAAGTGAAGGAGAAGCTTGAGAAGGACCATCAAAGCCTTCCTGTTGGCGAAAATGGAAGAGATGATGAGGATTTGATTCTCTGGTTTCTCAAGGACCGAAAATTTTCGGTACAAGAGTCAGTTGAGAAATTGCACAAAGCAATTGTATCCTTCACTCTCTGATTTAGTAGTCTTTAGTAGTATAATGTGTGATAATGTGTGGTAATGTGTGGTGTGTTATAAGGTTTTGGATCTTTAACATACAGCTAGAATACGCCTTATCAATGGTTAAGATTAGGATGTGAAGTTGATGAAGAGAATATGTTCTGTGATCTATTGTGGGTTTTAGGGAGAGTTTAGCTAGCTGCATTGCCTGTTGCTTTGAACACTTGAATTTGTGTGTGATAATGTGTGATAATGTGTGACTGGCACTTAAGTACTGTACATTTGAAACTTTCTTTCTTCTAAGATATTTACCTGGAACACGAGAAAAGGCTAAGGTATTATGAGTTGGGTTTTCGATAGTTTCCTTAACCTGGAGTAGAAATGGCGTCAAGAATTTGGAGTGTCTGAGTTGTCTCAAGATTCTGTGAAGAAAATTGCTGAAACTGGAAAAGCTTACGTGCACGACTTTCTGGATGTTAATGGTAGACCAGTTCTCATAGTGGATGCTGCTAAGCATTTTCCTGGTGTAAGTTTGATTCTTTGGCTACGTCCATGTCCATAGCATATTCCTGATTAGTGATTACCCAATTTGGAGTATGTATTTGAAAATCTGCTTATGAATTAATGAGTGTTCTTGAATATCAACTATCTCTTGGTCATACAGTAGACTGCTTATTTTCCCTATGAAACCTGCACCAGTTTTGCTGTAGCTAGATCATAGATTGTAATGTGGAAACTGTACAATGTGCCACAGGTGCATGATCCTGTTGAGGATGAGAAGCTCTGCGTATTTTTGATTGAGAGGGCATTGAGTGCCCTTCCTGAAGGGAGAGAAGAGATACTTGGAATCTTTGATCTCCGAGGCTTCGGTACAGCGAATTCTGATTTGAGGTTTGTAACATTTTTGGTAAGGTTTACAACACCCGCTTATTTTTGTTCTGTAAATACTTTGTTGGAAACTTGGAGCTAGTTCTTTCTTTTTCTTTTGGTACTTCTTTTCTTCCCTGTTAAATCTAGCTGTCATGAGATTTTTGATGCCCTTTCAGAGTTGATTCTTGATCTGTTGCAGTTTGATGTATTGTACTATTATTACCCAAGGCGATTGGACCAAGTCCTGTTTGTGGATGCTCCATTTATATTCAAGCCGATTTGGCAGCTTGCAAAGCCCTTGTTGAAATCATATGCTTCCTTGGTATGTATTACCTTCCTAGATGAATAATACGTGTTGTCTGGTTTGAAAGATACACTCTAGATGTATTACTGCATTCTGCTCTTGAACAACTATAAACATTATACCTTCATTAAATTTCGTGTTTGGTGATGCATATGGGAGGAACATAGAACCTATGACAGAGCTCATCTGTGCTTCTTTACATCTGAATGTTTACCTAATCATGTCTGAGGATGTATTCCATATCAGCAGCATGTTACCACTCAATTTCACACACTCAAACTCTAATTCTCATCATCCTAGGTAAACAGTTCAACTCATCGATTACATAGTTTTAAGTTTTCTCTTGAATTTGGCTTGTCAAGTAAGCTCCGCAATGCATTATGTCTCTATAGTAAATTTGATGAATGCCTATTACTATAGACATATACAGTACATGTCCTTCATGCACCAAGCTATATAAGCAGTATTTTAGTATTGATGCTTTTTATATGCTGATATGATATGTAATGAAATGTTGTGCAGACTTGATGTAGAACCTGAACTTGTGTATGTGCAGCTTTAGTTTCCCATTTTTCTGTGTACTTTCCATTCACTTGAGTATATAACTATTTATCTCTTGAAGGTGAGGTTTTGCTCTGTGGAGACTGTCAGGAAGGAATATTTTACAGAAGAAACACTACCTGCCAAATTTAGAGACTGATCGATGAGAGATTTTACGTATTAATATTACTCCAGTTACACTGTAATTTGTACTCGATGGCTCATTTCTTCTGCGATTGAAATATAGTGATGTAGAGATTTCTTTTTAGCTTCATAATCAAAACTTTTGATGGTTAAAAAAATTAGTCATGCCCATGAGTCCAAGCTATGACTCTTTGGGTGCAAGAGAGCATTTTCTCCTCTGGTCTTTGTCAATATACTGTAAATTGGAAGGTTTTACAGAATCAGAGACATGTGCTGTGCATCGAAGTTACTATTTGATCATTTTTCATGCTACCGTCGATCAGTTGTAATTATTGCAATCTTGCAGATAATTTAAAATTGATTACATACAAAGTGTTGGATGAGTAGTTGTATACAATAATATGGTGACCAAGTAACATTTGAATTGTATGCAAATAAGCAACAATTTTTGTGACTTACACTATGTATAGAACACATACGAGATTAAAGAGCAAATGTAATTCATATCCTTTCATCTTGGTTTTGAAAGATAAAATAAAACATGAAATTAACTATTTTGTTTTTAGAAATTGGAGGAAACTATATGTGTAAGTGGTGCACTCAGAAACAATGTGATATTATTATGAATGTGGGTCAAGTACCACTGGTTTTACACCATGTATGATTATACGGAGAGCTACATGGAGTATATCTTATGAATTTGAGTTTAGTGATCGATTATGGATAGATACAACTATTCTTTATGGACTGTAGTTGCTAGATGAAAATAAACTTAGTTTTGATAACTTGTTTTAGCATTTTGTGTTTAGAGAAAGAATTAGTGAGAATTAGGGAGCATATATAATACATGTAACTACTTTATTCAATATTAATATGCCTACGTAGGTTACAATTACATAAAAAAACTAAGAAAGTAAAAGAGTCTTAATACGACTCTTGAATATTAATACAAATAACATCTTCCTTTGAGTTAATCGATTTCTAGTCTGGCTAAGAACATAAACATAAAATATATTTAAACAATCCTCTTGTGTCGTGTTAAGACTAAATGGTGTTTTTGATGTTGTCTCGTTAACAAACCTTGTCAGATGACAAAAAAATATTGTAAGAAAAAGTAACCGTAGTCTAAGGAAAAAGAGCACAACATACATTCAAATATGAAAAGGACATGCATGCTAGACTGCCCTTGATATGTGCACCTCCCCCTGATTCTTGTAAGCATGAGAGCTCAGATAATGTAATAATACCACTGGTTGGCAGGGATTTAGTAGATAAAATTGTTACATCCTCCTCAGATCAAACTTAATTCAGTTGAAGTTTGTTGAGAGGTTATTGTTGTTGACAATGTATGCTTCGTATTGTAACCTTTGATGAACCTTGCTTGCTTCGTTTGTTTGATGCAAGTAACATTACCTTCATAAAATGCAAGTAGGTTCCTCAGTGGTAGACTTCAAACCACTTGATCTTTGAATAGGTGTAATCATATTCACTAATAGCTTCATGTTGAGCAATAATCTATACATGATTCGAGAAAATAGTAACGAGTGTTTGTTTTCCTCTCAAAAAGAAAAAAGAAAAAATGAGTGTTGGTAGACCTCCAAGACATCCCCTTTCCCATAATAAAGAATAACCAGTTCATATCCATATTTGTGAATGGGTCAGGAGGGTACTTGAGATCAACATAACCTACCAAACATCACATGATGGGTCAGGATGGTACTTGTTAAAAACTCACATGTCTAAATCTGATTAGAATGTAGTAACACGTCAGACTGTCACGTGCACGTGGTCCACCAGTAACATTTAAAAATTCTCGTCACCGTTGAAGACTCGGGCGTTCAGTGTCCAGTTGACAATTGTGCCGTTAAGGATTGAATTTCCTTTTTCAACTCCTATTTTCTCTTAAACAAGTCAAAATAATTGTGTCTTTTGAGTATTGAAGTATGGTCTAATGTGTTGAGTTAAGTACACGGGTCTATTACCAAAAAAACACCCAATTACAAAAGAAATTAAGTTATTTTGTACGTAAAAATCAGATGGCTGTGGTTAACCGCCAAAACAAGCATAAAACCGTTGGTTCAGACAATTAGGGGGCGCGAGTGTTGGACCGTCAAATAATTGAACTTTAAAATTTGAACTCCTCTCTCTCCCTTTTAAGTTTTCTCTTCTCTTCTCATTTCTGGTCAAAACCCTTTGTCTTCTTCAGTCAAAACCCTTCCATACTGAATCCTCCTCAGAGCTACCTACGCCGATCATCACACAAAGGTGAGTTTGCTTGTTCTTCTTCATCCACTATCATTTTTGAAACCCCAACAGAATAGCTAGCTTGGTTACTCATTATTGTCTGTTCTGAAATAGAAATGAAACCTGACTTCACTGATTTGGGGTCTCTTTCCTTTTCTAGACTAAGCCCTCAAGTTTTGATCTTTCTTGCTCCTTTTGATTTCAATTTGTGATACTACTAAGCTACACTGTCCCCCATTGTGAAACCCATAACTGATTTGGGTCTTTTAAGCCCCAAAGTTTTCATCTTTTGTGTTTTTCTGGAGTTCAATTTGTGACACTAACAGGCTACAAAGTCCCCAAATGTGAAAACCTCAACCCATTTCACTGATTTGGGTCTAATCAGTCCCAAAGTTCTCATCTTTTTCAGTTTCTATGGAGTTTGATTTTCTGATACAACTATATTTACAGAGTAAGCACATCAATGGCTGATTCTGCTGCGGATGACTTGGGGAAGCCTCCGGAGGACTTGCGAAAAGTCCTGGCCGAGATGCGTACCGAGGAGGCTCTGATCAGCAACACTACCAAGATGGTGGAGGGCTTGTTAAGGGACGGCTTCATGAACGTGGGCTTGGAGATTGGGGCCAAGATTGAGGACACCAATGAAGTTCCCCGGGTTGTCATCGACACTGCTGTTATTGAGTACTACATCAATGCTGCCGGGGACAGGACCAAGGATGCTCTCAGAGTGTTCAAGCACATGTCGGTTTCTGGGGTGGAACCAAATGCCTACACGTATGGCATTGTCATCAAGGCTCTTGCTGCTGCAGACCTTAAGAAGAACCCCGATTTTGTTGGTTATGCGAAGAAGTACTTTGTGGAGATGTTGGAGAGGGGAATGCAGCCGAATGAGGAGACTTATGAGGCTGTGTTGGATGGCATTGGCCGCGGTGAGAACAAGGCCGAGGCTGAGGAGGAGCGCAGGGAGTTTGTGGAGAATGTGAAAGCAAAGGGGTTTGTGTTGGTGCTCCAGAAGGAGGCTGTGGAGATGGCTGAACCTTCAATCTTGAAAAGTGAGATGGAAATGCTTAAGGAACATGTAATGAAGTTGTTTGAGGATGCCACCAAAGATTGTGAAGACGAGAATGTGCAGGCAAGATTCAGACAGATTGGGGAGGACTATGAATCACTGAGCAAATATGCATTCAACCTTTTTAATGCTTTGGTACGTAGAGGGCTCAATAAGGAAGCCAGAGAGCTATTTAAGCCTCTATTAGAGACAGCCATACTGCCTGATGAAGCTATCTTCACCATAGTCATCCATATCTATGGCGCTGGCAACACCATAGGACATGCTTTGAAGGCGTACCAGCACATGTTATCTTATGGGATCACCCCCAGCCCTTGCACTTGCAATTTACTCATTGCGCTGCTTGCAACTGAACACAATTTCATTGGGGATGCCAAGGAGTTATTTCTCGAAATGTTGGATAAGGGTATCAAGCCTTTTTGGGGAACTTATATGGCTGTGTTCAACGGTATTGCTCGTATGGAGTCCTTGGAGAAGGGGAAGGAGTTGCTTAAGCAGATACAGCCTAAGGGGATCTTGCCTGGGGTGGACGAAGGCCGTTTCACAGAGGTAATGAAGGCAATGAAATTGTATGCTGATCTCGAGAAGAGGACCACTGACAAAGATGTTCAAGAACTTATCCGCGATATCTACCTTAATGGCATGGAGAAAGAGTCATGGGGCATGTTCTCTGCTATGCTAGAAGATGGCAATGTAGACGAGGCAATGAGGCTCTTTCAGTCAACAAGTCAGCCTCGCATACATCCCATGGTCATAGTCCACACTGCTGTTATTGAAGCCTACATCAATGGTGGCAAGACTGAGGGTGCTCTTCAGACCTTCCTGGACATGCTAGCAGCTGAACTTACCCCAACATCCTACACTTACTCTGTTTTGATCAAGGGACTCGCTGCTGACCCCAACTTCTTTGGATATGCAAAGAATTATTTGATTGAGATGATGGACAAGGGGATGTATCCAAATGCTGCTACCTACACCGCAGTGTTTGAGGGCTTTGCAAGGGAGGATGACAAGGCAGTTGAGGAGGAGGGCAAGAAGTTTCTGGAGGTCTTAATGGCTAAGGGGTTTGTACCTGATGCCGAGGCTGTGGAGGTGGTGTTAACTGGCAGACCAGCATCTGTGATTAGCAGGGTCATGAACATCATCCATTACGAGTAGAAGCACTGAAGGGTAATATTCTAGCTACCAGCATAGTAGGATTACATTTCATCTGTGGGCAGAAAATTATGTAGGATTGGATGTTAATATATATTTTGTGCTGTTCTCTATGGTCCATTTTGGATGTTGACATTGAAGTTGTCTGTGGTGCTAAATTCTTTCAGTTTCTGTTTCTCTTATTCTGGTGCTCTACATTCATAGCTTTTTCCTTTCCAGCGTCTATATGCTGACACGTTGGGCATGAAGAAATAGATGCACATATCAAATTGTACAACCTGGTATAATTGCTAGGCAACACCATGCCACTCCTTTGGTATATCTAGGAGGAGATACAATCTGAGCTGTCATACTAGATATTTCACAGTATGCAGAACTATGTTCCTGTTATTCATGATTTCCTTGCAGTTTCTACTGTTTGTTCTTGGTTCATGCTTCCTCTTCCCTTGAAACTTAAGGACCCCATTGTACGTTTGGTGCAATTATTTCAAGTCTTATAGAACATCGATCATTTGGTTGTTGTCATCTCCATTTGGAGAGTAACAAGGAGTGCTAGACCGATTTCAGGTAGTCACGGTTGTTAAAGAAACATGTTTATTTTAAATCTGATAACCTTCTGTTTCTTGCATTCTTTCTTTTCTCACACTGATACACATATTTTCTGACATGCCTTTTGTTTGTTATCACCCTTGCCAATTATTGGTTAGACTTGTTTATTTTCACTTATTTTGGGCTCCTCACTTTTGATACTTTCATATTTTGCCTGGTTTAGTATGTGCCGATGGCATTTTCTAGCTTGTTCTTATTCTCAATATCTGCCTTCCACAACTTTGTTCTTTTGGTATCCGATTGTTCTGTAGCAGTTTTACGACATTCTACTGAATGATCTGGTGAGGGTTAGTGTAATGGATCCCATAGGACTTTCTCAATGTTCATAATAGAACTTCTGCCTTGTGGATTGTGGGAGAGTTTGCTTCCATCTGGATTTGTTTTTGCTGTCTAAAAGAAACCACTTTATATTCTATCAATGAAACAACTTTTATTAACATCATAGAATCATATATAGAATGCTAACATGGTCTAGTTTACTAGCAAATACTTCTTTCTGAATACTTGCTGAACGCCGATGCAAACAAACAATGCTCAAATGAAAATAAATTTATAACACTCATCTGACATGCTTCTAACTTTTGTATACCGGATATCTGTAAGCTTAACTAGCAGAATTTTAGGGCTCACTCGATGTTGTAGTTGTTACTTAGATTAGTATAAACTGTGATGATATATGGACGCAGCTTCCAGAATAATTGTCTTATGATTCAGTAAAATCATATGCTTTGCTGCATCGGAGAGGTATATTTCTAGATGTATCACTGCACTTGAACACATGAAACATACACTCATCTTAATGTTTGGGGATGTATACCTATGTCTGTTCGGAGCTCCTCCGTCTCCTGTTTTACATGCACTTGAGATTAAGAGAAAAAATTTGCAGTGCAGTACCAGCAACATATCCGCACTCGAGTGCCATGCACTTAAGAATTTACTCTTCCTCACCATAGGCAACAAGTTTTTTTTTTTTTTTTTTTTTTTAGATTTGATTACTTTTGATGGTTATAGAAAACCAATGCATTTCCTTTCAAAAAAAGGAAAAAGGGAAAAACACTTGCATCTCACTCAAAGTTCCAAGCTGTTGCTCGTTCTTGAAGGCCAGCTAGCTCAACAGAGAAACTCCCTTACATGCTTGAAGATTTGGCAAGAGAGAAAGCCTTTCCCCTCTGGTTTTATAGATTCAGAAAGATTTGCGGCTATCAAAAGTATATGATTCTTGCAGCAGTAATTCTTGCATGAGTAGTATAACATTTAAGTGGTGATTATATAACACGAATTGTACGCAACAACCTTTTTTTGTGTGATTCAGACAGTATATATACACATACATGATTGAATAGAAGATATATATAGTTCCCCTCTTCACTCTCAGATGTCAAATCCAATACAACGGAACATGAAAGAAATCCTTCTTTTTTTTAGTAAATGAACTTGTATCAAATCTTCGAAAAGGGCAAGAAGCCCAGAAAAACAAAAAGAAAAGCCTAGGATCACAGCGGTTAATTGCATAAATGTTGCAAGCGAAACTACAAGACATAAACCATAAATGTTGCATTTGATATATTAGAGGAAATTAATGAAAATTAAACTCTAATCACGGGTGCTTCTCACTAGATCAACCAAAACCAAACGATCGATGTGGCCCGGTATAGTTAGATAGGTTACACTCTTCTTTGTAGATTTCGAAATCTTCATTTATCATCGATTTTATAATGTCTCTTCACAAAGTTAAAAATTTCAACTTTATAATACTAAAAACTTACCGGTCTTACCTATAGTTTTTTTCAAACATACTTGTATACTACTCTTCAATTTGAATACACCAAAACATCGATTTCTTTTACCAAGTCACGTATAAGAGTTAATCCATCAACCAACAATTTTGTATGAGATTACTTGGGCAACCATTCTGTTGCTACTACGTCCTTTTGGAACACCATTAAAGTAATTTAACCTTTTTTACCATTATAGTAAATCCGTTAATTAACGGTAAAAGAAACAATTCGGGCGCGAGTCTTCTAGAGTGTTTGACCACAAAATCAAATAAATAATTAAAATTATTATTTCGAAAAGTTGTTCTCTTTATATATTTCCATTTCAGGTCAGAACCCTTGCTCTTCTTCACTCTACTCTTCTCTCCTCACAACGGCTCTTCACCTTGAAACCCAACCACGCCGAGAGAGCTCTCGCCTCCGCCGCCGCCGATTGTCATCCCAAGGTAACCTTTCTTATTCTTCATCTTCCATTCTCTCTTTACCGCTCTAAATTTACACACAGAAGCTTAACTATTACCGCTGTTTGTTTAAACTAGAAATCAAGCCCTAGGTTCAGCTCATAATTTGGGGATCATTTTCCTTTTCTGTAATCTGTGCTCGATTTAGTCGGTTCTTGCTAAATGTGTGGTCTTTTTGTGTTCGTTGATTTCAATTTCGGCTGCGACTAAACTAAGATTGAACAAGCATTGTTATTTTCATGATATCATCCGCTTTGGTAAACCCTAGAACAAGCTTGGTGGTCTATATTGTCACACATTAGCTGGTTGAGTAGTTATTGTTCAATTTAAGCAGATGCGAAACCCTACCTTTACTGATTTGGGGGTTTTTTGATTTGCTAGACTAGGTCTCCAAGTTCTAAGGTTTTCTGTGTGTTTGGTTTGCTAGGAGTAGAGTAGAGTGAGGAATCTAAGCAATGGCGGACAACACTGAGTTGAAATCGAGGGTTCTCCTCGCCGATTCGGCAGTCGATGACCTGGAGCTGCCGCCGGAGGACTTGCGAGAAGTACTTGAAGAGATGTGTACTGAGGAAGCTCTGAGCAGGAATACAATCAAGATGGTGGAGGGTTTGTTGAGGGATGGCTTCATGGATGTGGGATTGGAGATTGGGACTAAGGTTCAGGAGACCAATGACGTTCCCAGAGTGGTCATTGACACTGCCGTCATGGAGCACTACATCAATGCTGCTGGAGACAGGACCAAGGATGCTCTCAGAGTGTTCAAGCACATGTCGGTTTTTGGGGTGGAACCAAATGCCTACACATATGCCATTATCATCAAGGCTCTTGCTGCTGCTGACCTTGAGAAGAACCCGAATTTCGTTGGCTATGCTAAGAAGTACTTTGTGGAGATGTTGGACAGGGGAATGCAGCCGAATGAGGAGACTTATAAGGCTGTGTTGGATGGCATTGGCCGCGGTGAAAACAAGGCCGAGGCTGAGGAGGAGCGCAGGGAGTTTGTGGAGAATGTGAAAGCAAAGGGGTTTCTGCTGGTGCTCCAGAAGGAGGCGGAGGAGATGGCTAATCCTCCACCATTAAAGTCTGAGATGGATATGCTTAAGGAACATGTGATGAAGGTGTTTGAGGATGTCATCAGAGACTTTGAGGACAAGAACGAGCAAAAGAGATTAAGACAGATGGTGGAGGATTATGACTCACTGAGCTCAGTTGCACTTACTTTTTATAAAGGTTTGTCAAGTAAAGGGCTCACTGAGGAAGCCAAAGAGCTCTTTAAGCCTTTGTTGGAGACAGCCATACTTCCTGACGAGGCTGTCTTTACCATCGTCATCCTTCTTAGCAAGAGCACGGGTGATGGTCTGAAAGTATATGAGCATATGCTAGCTTATGGGATCACCCCCAGCTCTTGCACTTACAGTGTACTCATCGCGAAACTTTCTGTTGATCGCAATTTCATTGGGCATGCCAAGAAGTTTTACCTGGAAATGTTGGACAAGGGTATGAAGCCCTGTTTGAGGACCAGCTTGGGTTTGTTCAACGGCATTGCTTGCTTTGAGTCAGTGGAGAATGCCGAGGAGTTTCGTGAGCGTGTAAAGCCTAATGGGGACTTGCCCGATCCTGGTGAAGGCCGTGAAGGCCTTTTCACTGAGCTAATGAAGGCATATCAGTTGTATGGTGATCTCCAAAAGAAAACCACCGACAAAGATATTCAAGAAGTTATCCGCAAGATATCAGATGAAGGTTTCGAGAAACCTGCAGCGAAAATGTTCTGTGCTATGGTTGAAGATGGCAATGTCGGCGAGGCAATGGATCTCTTTCAATCGACACCTGAGACTCGCATCAATCCCATGGTCATAGTCCACACCAATGTTATTGAAGCGTACATCAAATGTAACAAAAACAAGGATGCTCTCCAGACCTACCTGGACATGTTAGCTGCTGGACTTGCACCTAACTCCTACATTTACAGTGTTTTGATCAAGGGACTCGCTGTTGATGCCAACTTCGTTGGAGATGCCAAGAAGTATTTGATTGAGATGCTGGACAAGGGCATGCATCCAAATGCTGCTACCTACACTGCAGTGTTAGAAGGTTTTGCTCAGCAGGAGGACAAGAAAGAATATGAAGAGGGAAAAGAGTTTCTGGAGGTCATTATGGCTAAGGGGGTTTGTCCTGATACCGAGGCTGTGAGGGAGGTGTTGAAGGGCAGACCGGCACCTTTATTTGACAGGGTCATGAGCATTATCCTTTCCAAGATGAAGTAGTTATGCATTATCATTGTTATTCTAGCAGCATTAGGATGAGGTTTTGGGCAGAGGAACTAGAAATTATGCTGTACTTGGTTTCAATAGGGATTTCGTGCTGTTCTCTGTGATAGATTCTGAATGTTGACACTAAAGTAGTCTCTGGTGCTAATTCCATATGTTTCTGTATCTCTTATTCTGGTGTTTTGCATTTATTCATATCTTTTCACTTCTAGCTACACAAGATTATTTGCTGCTTACAGGTTGGGGTATGCAACAATAGATGCAAATAACAAATTGAACAAAATGCTATACCTGCTTTGCAATAATGCTATATCCAAGCAAAATCTGAAGTTGAGTTAGCTGTTCCTGTGATTTATGAAATCCTTGCTGTTTGTATTGTTTCTCTTCCCTTGAAACTTAACCACCTCATCGTGCATATTTTTTACGTGAGTGTTGCAGAACATTATTGGGTTGCTGTCATCTTCGTTTTGGTTTTACTTTGTATGGCCCTTGCCAACTGTTGGTTGATTACACGTACATGTTAAATTTGTAGCCCGAAGTGAGCTTTGTAAATTTGATTAATGAGTTTCTACTATCAAATGCAGGCAACTGTGATGGAGGATTACAAGGGAAAGCCATCAAGGAAATCCTATTTGGCCCTCATAAAGTTCAGGATCAGAAGTGCTTTTTCAGAAGTAATCGACCTTGTCTCACCAATGTTTCAGCAATCTTAGTGAATAGACAATCTTCAAAAGTTAAACAAGTCCTGGTGTTGATTGGACTCATATCTGTAAACCATCAACTCCCTTGAAACCAACTCGAAACTTTCTCAAAACCGAAAATGGTGCGCAAAGTCGAGGAGGAAATAGGCTCATGGTGATTGTTGTTTATATTCCCTTCATAATCTTGTTTTCTCAGATGTTCACCCAGTTGCGCTTCACATATGAACAAGAGAGTAATCCAGAGTAGTTCTTCATTCCATACGTGTGGCAGCTAGTACTGTCCCGCTGGTAACTCTCATCTCCTTATACAGTGGAAAAGGATAAGAAGAAATAAGAGTGTTAATTTTTCAGTTTACTTTGGTCATGTCCTCTGTATACTCATTTTTGCCCGTATAGAAGATATCCAGTAAACATGTTGGAGCGTCATTTAGTGATAGTTTTTTGTTACTAATTTTCCAATATTTATTGACTGGTACGGTTCCATGTTTAACTAATATAACTTTCCTTTCATGCTTCTCATTACAGTGGAATCAGTTTCAATCCTGGAGCCATAAATTTGTTTCCAATTGATCAACATTCCGAGGTATGGCCTAATAACATAGGGCAGGAACATTTGAACTTAGTTTTGATTTACTTCCTGATATAAAGTTCTTCAGTAGCATGTAAAGTGAAATACATTCTTTTGTGCAGAAACAAAGTGATTATGAAGTGATGTCCGACAATCATGTAAATGGAGAGGTTCCCAAGCATGCGGTCTTTCTTGACCCATAGATGGAATATATAGGTTATGCCACAAGAGATGTCGAGGTTTCTTGGTGGATATGTAAATATACATGAAATAGTAGGAAACAAGTGGTATTCTTCTCATTCTTTTATGTTTATACGTGTGCAACACTAGAGGCCCTTTTATGTATCCCAAAATCTTTGATGTAATGAATAAAAGAAGATGCTCATTTCCATCTTCAATTCTGAAAAAGATTAGATTTGTCTCTACCGGTTGTCATTGAGCATTTTGCACAACTTTTAGTCATCTGGGTAGGTGTATTCTCTAGTTTTAGCTTAGAGACGGCTGCTATTCTGCTAATCTTCTTATGTAAGGACTTCTGCCTTAAAATCTGAGGCTCTGAGTTTGTTCATTGCCTTTTCTAGGCTGTTGTTTTGATCCTTAGGCTGTGTTTGGTAGACCTGACTGGAAAAGATTAATATCCATGTCAGACTTCGATTGGAATGGAAACAGATTGGATTTGAAATCTCAATCTTAAATCAGTGTTTGGAGAAACAGTAAACAAGCTGGACTGGATAAACTTGAATTAAAGAAAAACAAAAACTCAACCCAAACGAAAAGTTCTTCGGCTCGATGGCTCGTTGGAAACAAGTGATTCCAGGTTAATCGAATTCTCTGTGATAGTGACCCATTGCAAGAACTCATCGCCGGCGGCAACTGACATTGATTCCGGTAATCTATGTTGAAGACTTGCTCTACGTGCGGCGGTTAGAACGTTGCTTAGGTTAGAATGTATGAGCAATTTTCTATGCTAGATGGCTTTTGAGTATGATCCTTGTTTGGTTTGCATTTCTTTCAATTCGATTAGGGCTTTTTCTCTATTGTAATGGTGAAAGAAGTTAAAGGCTAAACATCACATACGGATAGCCAAATTTCATTTGATATTGCTAAACCCTAAACCAAATCAAACATCAAAGTTCAGAGTACAAATACATGCCTCTAAATTCTACGGTTAGTTAACCAAATCAGACATCTTGTTTGCCAAGAGAATGTAGTTGTCCCCTCCAAGAAAACCATCCAGAATCCACAACACACAGGAAATTAACATAATCGCCGAATCCTTTTTCGATATACTTGTAACTGGAACGCGTCCTCTTACGATATTAATCTACAAGAAAAAAAAAAAAAATTAATACTAGAGTCAGACCATAGAAAGAGAGAGGTATATATACACAACGAACTGAATCCAACCCTCACCATTCGCTTAATCGCGCAGTAGTGAAGAGCTATGCTTGTGAGACATCCCAAGAGACCAACAGTGTCAACTCCGGACTCAAAAGAACCCGCAAAGGAAGCGACCGCTACTATAGGCACCGCGGGATACAACATGATGCCAAAAAGATTAGGCAGCTAGAGAAAAGGAAAAAACTGAAATTAGGTAATTAAACATAAGATAAGATATAGAAATACTGAAAGAGAAGAGAGAATTTCGAGCTTACAGAGTCACCAGTAACAACGAGCAGAGCCATTACAATCGCAACTCCAAGCTCCATCATGGCATGGGCAATCTCACACAGAATCATAAGCAAATTGTGCACAGAGAAAACGGCATAATACACCCACATAAAGGCACTCAGGGAATGGATTGAAGTAAATTAAACACGAGTTAATGAGAATCAATCAATTACCAGCAGAGAAGTTAAAAAAAGACAGAAGCTTGGAAGCCATGGAGACCAGTAGCTTCGTCTTCTCTGTTCCGGAGCTGCTGGACTGTTTATCGACGATTAGAGACGCCGTTGACGAGAGCGCAAACTCCCTTCTGAGCTCCGCGGATATAATCAATGTGGTGGAGCAAAGAATATGGCACTCAACTCAATGGAAGAAGCAGGGCAGTTTGAGAATTTGCCAGGGAAAGGGAAACCTCTAGACCTGAGTAGCAACCCTCATGTAGACCCGGAAGATGATACATTGTACCACAACTCTCTCTCTCTCTCTCTCTCTCTCTCTCTCTCTCTCTCGAAGAAGAAGAAGAAGAAGGTGGAGCTGAACAAGGAGATCATGAAGAGAAAGAGAAATGGTGATGGGGATGACAAGTGGGTGGAGACTTGTGAGGCTAGCTCTGAAGGTGCAGATCAACAATAAAGTTTTGGAATTTGGACTTGGTAACTAAAATTTTGAGGTTCTTGATATGACATCCAAAACATCAGAATCAGCGGAACACAATTTCCAGACTGTGGACATGAAAATAGAAGACAAAGAAACAAAGCCAAAAATCTGGTGGAATATATACCTAGAATACTGATGAACACCCAGGGTAAAAACCCATGAATTCGATGAACCCAAAACCCAAAATTGAAAAGCTCAATTGGCTAAGAAGCCTAAGATCAGTATAAAGAGAATTACCTTAATGATAAAAGTTTTAAGTAGAACACTCAAAGATGAATCAAATTTGGACCGGGACCAAATAGCAAACAAGAAGAAGGAGAAACGTTCAATTTTGATATTTGAGGAAGAGAAAGTCGAGTAGAGGGAACTAAGAAGGCGTGAAAACTATTTGGGGAAACCTGAAAACCCTTTAACGTCTGTTATGATATATTATTGTTAGTGTTTTTAGTCTTTTCCTTGTCAATAATTGTTGTGAGTTTGATAGTCATTGAATTTAGTTGGGCTGACGTGGCGGCATCTCATGGTGTTCAAGCAAATCCAAGCAATTTTTTTTCTAAGCAAACAAGTCAAGTCCGAGGAAATATGCTGATTTAGGAGGAGGAAGTGAGGCTCATTTCCCAACTCGAAACTTTCACAAAACCGAAGTACTTTTTTGTCGTTCTTGTTGGTGGTACCAGTAACATGGAAAACATCCTTTGGGAATTTCACCCATTAGGTCATAGAGAGACTTGCTTAAGTTTGATCTGGTCATCTCTCCTAGTTCTTCCCTGTACAAGCAGGATTTGGCTTGTCTACTTGGACAAGCACTCGCTTATTTACTTGGATATCAACGATTGATGACACATCATTCATATGCAATCCAATGGACAGTAATCAAAGAAGTCCAAAATACAAATCCTACATCACACATAGCGTATCTCTCTTCGTGCTGAACGGATTGAGATGGCCAAACATGGTATTTGGCAGTGGTTCGGCGAACTTTGTATGGGTTTTTGAAGTTGTTTTGGCCACGATCCTCAATAAGGGGCAGAGAGATAACTTAGTGATTGTTTACGCCTAAATTAATATTTTACTGGACAGTAAATGTCCATGTGAATAGTAATTAAACTCTTGGTCCATGTCATACCGGCGAGCCCAAGTTCTTTAAGTTTACAAGTGATGGCTTGCCAATAAAACCACGCGAGCTGAGTTACAGAGTTTGCGTGCGAACTAGACTTCGCACAACTCGCGCGCGGAATGGACATAGGCGGACTACACAGTTCGCGCGGAACACTTAGCTCGCGCGCGGAATAGACCACGCGAGTTAATTTCAGAGTTCGCTTGCGGAATGGCTTCCGCGCGGGGTAGAGAGCCTCGCGCGGCTCGCGTGAAATACAGGGCCCGCACACTTAATGCCCTTCGCACGTAGAATGACTTCGCACGGACTACGCAGTTCGCGTGCAAACGGGACTTCGCGCGGACTACACAGTTTGCCCGCCGAATGTACTTCGCGTTAAAGCCCTGGGCGAGGCGGAATATATCAAGGCGAGCTGGCGAGGCTCACGTAGGAGACCTCGCGAGGAAGCAGCAGGCGGAGTCCACTTGCACCACTTGAGTCGTTGAAGACTTTTTAAAGTCTTTGACATGCTTCGGGCCAATCCATGTGGCCTTTTTAATATAAAAAGTCCTTCTAAAGCCCGCGAGCTGGAAAGGCCCACGAGATGGAGAGAAGGAGTTTATATTTGAGCGGCAGTGTCCTATGTGAAGTGTGCGAACTGGACATATGTCACATGATGGTTGGTTCGCGTGGACGGAACAGTGCTCTTGTGCTATTAGGGTTTCAGAGTTTGACTTGAATTCTAAGTCATCTTTCTTCCGTCGCAAGTCGGATTGCTATATAAAGGGCTTAAAGGTTTACAGAAAATGACAACTCTCTCAAACACAAACAAAAACACAATACAAACTGCAAATTAGTTACCCTTCGAGCTACTCGAAAACCCTAACCCTAAGCGCCGCCGCCTAGGTTTTTCTTCAGAGCCCTCCGAACTCTACCCCGATTTCTCTCTTACCTCTCTTTTGTTGCTCTGCTCGCGTCCTCCATGAGTATCGATCGCCTTGTGCTCGTAAATTCCTCCTCTGAGGTGGCACCTGGAAACCCCTTCCGCCTGATCAAGAAGTCAAGCGCATACACATAAACCCTTTCCTCGTCCGCGAGGTGGCACGCCCGCAGCACCCCCCTTTTCTTTGCTCGCTATCTACCTCTGCTCTGCGCGCTGAGAATTGTGGCCAAAACAGTGATACCAAAAGTAAACGAGGGTTGCAGGCGTGCCACCGCGCGGACTCGAAATGTGAATTGCGCGTGTGCTTGCCTTCTAATCAAACGAAGGGGCTCCGGTGCCACCTCGCAAACGAGAGATTACGAGTAGCTCACCTATTCGCTTGCAATCGATAATCACTGTAGGAAGCGAGCAGAGCAACTAATTGAAAAAGTAACCGAGGACGAGACCGAAAGGACTCTGAAAACTAAGACGAGATCCGTTTAGAGTTAGGGTTTCAAGAGGCTCGAAGAGTTTTGTTGTAGTTTGTAAGATTTGATTGTGTGTCTTGAATGATCCTCGAGTTCTCCTTATATAGCGACTCACAGCTAGCTAGTAGAGATGCAACCACAAACCAATTCGGACTCAGCAATTAGAATACCACAAAGACACGCCTCGCCCGTGAACTGAATATCCAGATAACACGTGTCCAGTCACACAGCCAGACTCCGTTTAGATCACGAGCACTGCCTCCACAATGATCAGTCAACTGTAATCTCCTATGCGAACTCAAACAATGATCATCCTTATCTTGCGGGGTGCTACAGTTCTTGTAGAAACCTATCTCGTGCGCTTCCAAAACTCGGGGTTCTTAACAAGTTTTTTATTTTAAAAAGGCCACAGGAATTGTCCTAAATGCTATCCAAAACTTATTACGTGGTCTTGGACCGAAATATCAACTGGGCTCAAACAGAAGTAATGAGAGACCGGTATCCGGCAAGAGAGTGGGCGTCGCCGGAAGCTTGAGTAATGACATCGAAGGTCCAGAAGAAGCAGGTTGGACGTGCGAACTAGGCGACCGTGAATAAAGGAGGACTGAGTTGTTGAGCGTAGGGGATCTGTGAGCGTCTGGAGATGATTATTGCGATACTGAATGGCTGGGTTTGGGTTGCATCCTAGTGATCTGATTTGTGTTTAATTGAAATTGGGTTGTCCAGGACCCGGAAGCTCAAAAACGGATGATGATGGTTTGATTAGGATAATTATCGTTTACATATCTTACATCCTCATGCATATGCAAGGTAGAGTTCATACATACCATTGATGCCATATATTTGACTTATGATGCCCATCAATGATATGAATCATATGAACAAGGGGCTGCATCTGGAACCAGAAAAGAGAAAGCCAGAAAAAAGAGCAAGAGGATGGAGTTGCCCAAAAGGCTGATCTGGTGCAGCAAGGTTGATATGTGTCCGTTGGATTGCTTAGAAATGACGTGTCAACTTGTTAGTGATGTCCAAGCAGATCCAAGCATCTGCTTGTCCAAGCAGACAAGCCAAATCCGTACACGCAATGCTTGCTTTTGACAACAACAATTTAAGGTGTTCTTCAAGTAGTTCAATGAACATTTGCTAAGTGACTGAGGTGCCCAGCTCAATAAGAATACACATAATAAGCACTATATTCCTAAATTCTAAAAAGAAAATCTTCTCATAAAACCCATTGGAATAATAAGCACTTTATATAGAAGCTCTAATAACATTTGAGGCGTTTTTTCCGCATATGCAACCAACGGTCACGAAACCAAAATCCATAATATCCTCTTCACCATGCAACAACTTCCTCTCTCTCTGCTTTCGACATTGATGCCCCGAACATGGTGCACAGCTTCCACCCCTACGCTGCTGCCTCTGCCAGATTCCGGCAAATCTCATCAGTCCCCTTCAGCCTCCGAAAGAAGAAGGCATGGTGGTCAGAGATATACGATCCGGGATCCGAAACGGTGACGCGGTGGAACCACATCTTCTTCGTGATCTGCATCATCGGCCTTTTTCTAGACCCTCTTTTCTTCTTCCTTCCCATCATCGGCAAAGAAGGCTGCATGGATGTCGACCTCAAAATCAGCATCTATGTCACCTCCATCCGCACAATGGCCGATTTGTTCTACATTTTTCAAGTCCTCATCAAGTTTCGCACCGCCTTCATTAAGCCTGGCTCTAGGGTTTTCGGCCGCGGCCAGCTCGTTACTGACCCTTGGGCCATCGCTAGCCGCTACCTCCGAAAGGACTTCTCCATCGACCTAGCCGCCTGTCTACCCATCCCTCAGGTCACGGCATGCATGTCCTTATATTCATGCATAAGATACATTGATGCATATTTTGATGTTGTTAATGTAGATTGTGATTTGGTTTATAGATTAATGCATGTATTGTATGCACCATCGATAAAAATGCATGTACTGTATGAGTTTATAGGAATTTCTACGGCTTCCATGTATATCATAAACTTATTTACAGATATAAAAACAAATTTGTTGTCATTCAAGTAAATATAATTATTGTTTAGGTGATTAATACTACAAGTGGTAATTATTTCATATACGACATTTTTATAAGTTCATGAATAAATGGTTATCGATGTGGTAACTTGGTCTAATCATATATACGACATTTTTATATATGAAACTGATGTTGTAATTTTGTTTTCATGTCGTAAATTTTTTAGTTCAATTGTAATCTTAGTTCAGTTAGTTGTAAAATGAATGTATAGTATACATCAATAAACCATAGATATATGAAACTGATGTTGTAATTTTGTTTTCATGTCGTAAATTTTTAGTTCAATTGTAATCTTAGTTCAGTTAGTTGTAAAATGAGTGTATAATATACATCAATAAACCATAGATAGCCCCTGAGTTTATAATGCATATTTTTACGTTGTTAGTATTGGTTTGGTTTGTTGATGCCTGCAGATTGTGATTTGGTTTGTAATACCAGCGACGAGAAACTCGACAGCTGCTTATACTAACCATACGCTTTCGTTGATGGTTCTCATTCAATACATTCCCCGATTCATTCAGCTTTTCCCTCTGAACCGACGCATAGCTAAGAACACTGGTGTTGTAGCGAGGACGGCTTGGTCAGGGGCAGTGTACAATCTTGTTATTTTCACGCTAATTGCACATGTAACAGACCTGCGTTTTCTCCGATTCGACGAATAGTTAACTGGAAGCAAATAGCTAACCATTGTTGTTCTAAATTGTCAGGGCAGATTGTTGGATCGTCGTGGTATGTGTTGTCGGTTAAACGGCAGTACGAGTGTTGGAGCCAGAAATGCTTTGACGAACGAAATGGGACACACTCTCCCTCCTGTAATCTTAAGTTTCTTGATTGTAAATTAAATAGTCCTGAACGCGATGCTTGGTTGAAGAACACAAAGGTGGTTTCAGACTGCGATGCTATAAAAGATGAGGGGAAATTTACTTTCGGAATGTTTAAAGAGGCGTTCAACAATAACGTCGCTTCTGCATCCTTCATTAATAAGTATTTCTATTGCCTTTGGTGGGGTATGAGAAATCTATGGTATGTCATTTTGTTATATTTTGTTACATATACTCGTAAAATATAGTTGAAATGCAAACTGTTTGTGCTAATTCATGTGTTAAATCATTTCATGATATGCAGTGCATATGGACAAGATATTGAAAACAGTACTTACGTTAGTGAGACCTCGTTTTGTATTGCCATTGCGACAATTGGCCTAGTCTTGTTTTCGCATCTCATGAGTCAGATGCAGGTAACACTTGCATTGTTCTTTCTCAGACATGTTACAGTTGGTTGCATTATTCTATCAGCTGCTTGGTAATGTTCTGGAACATTATTAGTTACATTGCTTGAAGCAAAAAATGAGTCCAAGCCAAAGTATTACTGTTTAGTTTCTTATTCCAAGTGATTAAGTGTAACTTTCTCTATGTTCTGACATTGATGGCATGTATTATTTTCTGATTTCTCAAGACTTTTCTGCAATCTACGACGGCTAGACTTGAAGAGTGGAGGGTCAAAAGAAGAGACACAGAGGAGTGGATGAGGCACCGGCAACTCCCACCAGAGTTGCAAGAACGCGTGCGTCGGTTTGTTCAATATCAGTGGATTGCCACAAAAGGTGTTGATGAAAAAGCCATCTTAAATGCCTTGCCTTTGGATATACGACGTCAAATTCAGAGGCATCTATGCCTTGCCCATGTTCGCCGAGTAAGTCTTTGTTGTGTCTTGCCATGAACCCTAGTCTCATGGCAAATGAATGTGTATATTTCACAATGTCATAAATATTGTAGGCACTTCCCAGCTTATATGTACATTATAGCTCGATCAGTCGACTAAGTTGGCATCATTTACTGATTTAAATGGGTGGTTAAATTCAATTTCAGGTGCCCTTCTTCGCGCAAATGGATGATCAGCTCTTGGATGCCATATGTGAACGCCTCAAGTCATCCTTGAACACCAGAGACACGTACATATTTCGCGAGGGTGATCCGGTGAGTGAGATGCTTTTCATTGTCAGAGGGGAACTCGAGAGCTCCACGACTGATGGTGGAAGGACAGGGTTCTTCAACTCCATCACCCTAAGAGCCGGTGACTTCTGTGGCGAAGAGTTGCTGACATGGGCCTTAGTGCCTTCATCCAGTCTAAACCTTCCTCTTTCAACTCGGACTGTCAAGTCCCTCACTGAAGTCGAGGCATTTGCACTCCAAGCTGAAGACCTCAAGTATGTTGCGAGTCAATTTAAGCGCCTTCACAGCAAAAAACTGCAGCACGCGTTTAGGTACTACTCCCACCAGTGGAGGACATGGGGAGCTTGTTATATACAAGTAGCATGGAGACGGTACAAAAAGAGAAAGCTGGCATTGGATTTGATAAAAGAGGAGGAGTACTATTACACACATGTTCTGGACCAAGACCCTGACTATAACAATGAATCAACTAGTGGTGCAGATGACGACGACGACGACGGTGGTGAAGGTCCTAGCAAGACCTCATCGCTGCGTAGTGCGGCAGAGCAGTTGCACATTCCACTCGGGCCTGCAATTTTGGCTTCCAAGTTTGCTGCAAACACCAAAAGAGGACTTCGCAAGGTGGCAACACGGCTTGATCATCAAGCAACGAGCCGTGCCACAATGCCCAAAAAGTTGTTTAAGCCTAACGAGCCTGATTTCTCAGAAGATACTTAACCAGTGTTGTTGATCCAACTCAATTTTAAGTATCACGCACAGTAAATCTCATAGTGATTACTAATGAGCTTAACTTGATTAGGATACAAATTCTGACTTGTAAATTATCGATTATTATGCTACGTACATACCCATGTAGAGTGTGATACATACTGTATCTTGACCAACGTACTTTTTATATGAAGTGTTGTGACCCATGCATGTAGCATACCACAAATCAACAAATGTGTTTTTGCTATACTATATCTCATAGTTTCTCAACTACCCATCTTCAAACTTCACACATGCATGATAAAGTGTAGGGTATTTTTCACCAATGTCAGAGCTTCAACGACGGCGCCGCCGTCCCTTCGCGTTCAGCGGAAGAGGAGGGACATGTTGTGGCCATGGTAGATATGAAATTGATCGGGTTTTTTTTTTGCTGGGGGTTCAGAACACTATTAATGGTGGGATTTTTTTTTTTTTTTTTTTTTTTCGGTATCGTCTAGGAAAAGGATATATTTGCTCGTATATATAAAAGGGACTCGAACATTCAGGGTCCCTAAAGCCTAATCCACGATCGTATAGAACTATAGATATGTCGCAGAATACCGACTCTGCAAGTATTGTTTCCCTCTTTTCTTTTATTCTATGACTTCCGATTCATCCATGTCTGTTGAAACTCTATACTTTTTGCAAAACTGTAGAGTTTCTCTTCATCAAACTCTCATTTTGAATTGATCGATCTTGAGCCGTTCTTCTTTCTTTGAACTCCCTTGTACAGGAGGAAGTAAAGCATGATACGAGTTTGGCATCCGTATGGTACCGGTGTAATACTTGTTTCAGAATCGAGGTTTATTTCATTGGCTCCTCCAATCAAGATTAAATGTCCTACAAAAAAATATTACCAGATGCTATATTCTATCTAGATATAAAATAAGCAAACTGAAACTTTTTCGTTGATTGCCTGTGTATATAAATGTATATAGGAAAATGGAGGAACAAGACGTCTTAACCTTGGTGATGGCCGAGAGCCATGCTCATATTGCTCTTCTATAGAAGTCACGAATTTGGACGAATGCAGTTTTATAATCCAAAGTCTGTTTGATTTCTTCATAAAAGAAGGACTTAAAGTGAATGAAAAAATTCCTATATGATAAAGAGCATGTGAATACGAGAATAAAAGTCTACTCATCTTATTGATATCATGGCTTTTATATAGACATTACATAGAGAATCCCTGTAAATCAGAGTTTGATATCTAATTCCTTCAACACTATATTATTTATCGATAAAATTCAAATGAACATATATCTACAAAAATGTAACGCAACTAAACTCTAGAATTATACATACATGATTCATCGCTTTACTCTACATGCACAAAATTAGAGATCAATTTCTATGCTTCTAACTATAACTTGAAGATATCAATCAAATTCAGATTGTTTAGTCATCCAAATTTTGCAAAAGATAGATGGTTTATCTTGGTAAAACGAGTTAAGATGTATTATTTGGCTAATTATATTACTAAACAGTCTATGCAAGATATTTGACTACTGATCTCTAAGAATGGATGTTTCTCACAAGTGTTTAAGAACACAAGTAATCAACTACAAGCTTAATTTGTTTTAACGTTTTGGATTTGTTATTGTTGTGGTACAGATGTTGGTGATCTCGTTGGTTATTTCCTTCCAGGTATGTCGACGTACTTAAGAGCGCCACACACTAAGAGATTATCAGCTAAAATAATGATTATTTTAGCCAGATCTATTTTCGGCTGAATTGAAACACTAAGAGTCTCGTCTCAGAAAATATTCAATTTTTATAAGCCCCATCACGGTATCACCAATAGATTAGTTTTTTTTTTTTTTGTCTGTTGTGAATACCCCAAAGGATATATATGTTAGAACATCTTCAACAACTCATGTAAAGTTAGAATTATATCTATTTTAGAGGGAAAACATTACTTTTAGGCTCCAACACTCATGTAAAACATTCTCTATAACACAAAATGTGAGAAACATATGCTCTATATCTATAGAAACTTTAAAATTCGTATATTCATGAAGAAATTTTTAAAATTTATTGGTTGCCTTTCATATATTCAATCTCTCTCCTAAAAAAACATCATAAAATTAAAACATTAATATAAGATTTGGGGTTTGATTTGAATAAATATATAATATTTAGGGAAAATTCCCAACAGTCTTAAATCTAGACATTTTTTTTTCGATTAACAAAAAGAGATTCTAAAATTCTCACCAAATAGACCATTAAAGACTATTCCTACTAACAAATTTTTTGATTTTTTATATTTTTTTCGTGACCAAATTACCCTGCACTCTCTTTCAATCTCTTCTCACTCTTTCTGATCATCTCTCTCTCTCTCTCTCTGCTACCACCTCCTCCCCGTCGTCTTCCCTCTTCGATCACTCAAGTCCTTCCCTTTCGGCGCCAAGATCCGGACTCTGCACCCCTGCTGCTGTGAGCTCAAACAACTCGCCGTCACAGCCGCCTCCGTCACTGTAAATTTGTCCTTAAACTCCTGGAAGCTCGACGGCCACGATTCCGAGTCGTTGGTATGACTATAACCCACAAATCTCGAGAACAGTCTGTCATAGTCAGAACCCTTGATTGAAGCACCCTTATTGACGCCCAAATCGGCGGCGTTGTTCTCGGCGAAGAGTGAGCTGGGAGAAGAGCGAAACTAGAGCAACCCAGAGTTGGGTTGGTGGGGTTGGTGTGTGAGGGACAATTCATAACAAGCATAGGCCGCTCGGCCGTGGAAGGGAAAGCAACTGAACCCTGTAAAAAAAACACAAAAATCACATATCAGTAACCAATTACTAAACATGTTAACTACATCATTATTTCCCCTCTTTTTTTGGGGAAATGGATATCACCATTATTTCCCTTGGATCTAACTACATAGCTTCTTCAAAAAATAATAATTTGAACACAAACAGATAGCAATCTGCAATCAGGATGGTTACTAGTTCTATCTGCCCAATACACAATATAACAAGTTCAAGGATGTTAAAATTTTAACATCTAAAATAGATTTAAAAAAACCAGGAATTTTGATCCCCAATATACCCAAAGGACTGAACAAAATGAGCATTTTAAACTGAAAGCTAGGGAAGAAAAGAAAGAAATCGAGAGAAAAGACTTGTATATTGATATTGTGTTCTTACTAAATACATGGGTGTAGAAGTCTTGCACTATATATACAAGAGAAGACCAGTGTATTAACACCATAAACTGAGTAATTATATTTTTACCCTTAACATAAACAAGAGCATAAAATTATGCTTGCAGTTCCCACATTCTAAAAAATCATGTCCCAGTATATATTCAAAGGACCAATGCAGTTTAAAAAATTCTTAAAAATAAATCTTGGAATTCACAGATCCTGGAATTCAAGAACTGATTTACAACCTGCAATACATGAGCCATGTTTCTACAGATTTAAAATCTAGCCTAAAGAAAACCATTAAAGACAACTTTAATTGCAAATTACAATATAAGAGAAATTACATTATATGAGCAAGATTCAAAAAACCAAAAACTCACACAAATTACATCTCAAAATCTGTTAGAACTAAACCCACATAATAAACAGAAACAAGAGGGTAAAAACAAAACTCAAATAAACAGAAAAACCAAAAACACACACAAATTCCATCTCAAATTACTAGATCTAAACACACAGATAAAAAGATTCAACAATCCAATAATCAGGAAAACATAAAACACACAAATTCCATAATAAATGATAAATGGAATTAGATCTAAAAGAAACATTGAAAACTCGAATTACAAAGTGTGGAAACAACCAAAGTTACAGGCATTAGGATCAGAACCACAAATTATCATCAATTAAAAATAAAATTGATTATGTCTGAGTAACATCGATGTGGTGGTACAGTGTTTAAAAAGTAAGTTGTCATATTTTAATTTTCAAGGCTAATTTGTTACAGTTGTTTGGGCGGTAATTTGTAAAACATAGTAAATGATGTCCACTAGTAGGTGTGTATACTCAAAATGTGTTAGTTTGTTGATACTTGATAGCTAGCCGTGGAGGATGTCCAAAAAGTTGTTTCTTCCAATTTTGTTTTCACAAAAGATGATTTGTCATTTGAGTCATTTTTCTCTTTGCTCAAGATCTCCAATTCTCCATTGATGAAGTGGGTGGTTGTGTTAATTTCCTATCAAGGTGAAAGAAGGGTAGCATGCATGGATCTATGTAGTGTTAGACCCAGGCGGGATTGAAAGCGCAGATCAATCCTAGTCGCTGTACCAGAATCAATACAGTATGTGTGTGTGTATATATATATATATATATATAACGAAATTCATTTAGAAAGATACACATATATATAACAACAAATCTACAGCAAATTGAGAGAAAAATGGATAACTGAATTGAAAACAATTCGTATACTAATCTAGGATTTAGAAAGATATCAATCCTAATATATCAACGAAATTTATAAGAACAAACTTGTGAGAGAGGCTTGCAAAAGCAATGTCCTAAGACAGAATTTCGTCACTACACCTGTGCAGTGCTTGATTGAATGTAGACGTCCGTCTTGCAGGATACAACTCTAGATCCAAGGCCTTTGCACAAATACCTTGAACCCTAGCGAACTTCACTTGTGTTTCTCTTTGGAATTTTGATTGTAGAGATGTCAGAAAAAATCGTTGTTTTGATGTATCTTTCTAAATGAATTGATCGTTCTGTTTTTTTTCTTACAAACACAACCCTTTTCCTTTTCTTCTTTGTTGTGTTTCTTCTGTTTTCTTTTTCTATATATCCTAGATCCGCTGGTTGTAGAACCGAGGTGTTTTTTCTTTTCTTTGTTTTCTATTTTCTTACAAACACAACCCTCTTTTCTTCTTTGTTGTGTTTCCTCTGTTTTCTTTTTCTTACATAGTTGTCCTATTTCTACTAGTGTTTCTCACTTCCATTTGTTTTGGCTACTCTAATTAGCCTAGACGAAATTTTCATCATAGATCCGCCATTTGTATAACCGAGGTATCACGAGACCTCTTGCTACTCCTATTATTATTTCTCTAGCCTCTTTGTTCTCGCAATAGAAGTGGACAGTAAAACATCAAGTGAGTTCCAGTATTCCCTACTCCAAAGAAGAGAGCCCGACCACGCGTCAACATAAACAAAAATGAGGCTTGTGGTTAATCGTTAAAGACTTCGAAATATATGGATCTGAGGACATCAAGGGCACATCTACAAAAGATCCAAGCCTCAAGTCCAAGGTTGAAGTAGAATAGTCTCCTAGTGCAGCTAGGAAAGACTCATTCTAAACCCTATCAATTTATCTTTGTCTTTCATCAAATGAAAGGTACATCATTAGGTATGAGGCCTTAATCCATTGCAAGTCATTAGGTTTTGGGAGGTTCATTTACTTTCTAAGTTTTCCTATATGTTTTTTAGACGTAGCTTTGAGGTTATTTTTCCATTTCTTATTGGATCTTGACGTCCTCGGATCCATAGGAAAAAAAAACTTTAATGATGAAAAGATGTAATATATGTTTATAATCTTGTGTATAAATTAAGCCAATAAGAGATAATAATAGGAGAACGACATAAAAGATTGATAAAAACAATGATGAAGTTCGAAGAAACATATTATAGATAGTCCTGATGTGTCAAACTAAATGATATAGATATATAGCTCAAACTAGAGAAATCAGAAGTTCTTTCTTTCTAGAGCAAACATCAAAACAGATGATTGATCATCACCAATCAATCCACTCCAACTATATTCTGATACTTTCAATCAGATTCCTTTTAATTTTCTTTACCATTTTGGTAGGTAGTAGTAGAATTATTTTCTTGCTATACCTGTATCAATTTAGTACTCCTACAAAGCTAGCCCTGTAAGTTTATAGCATGAACCTAATAACTTCTACATGCAAGCAGACAATATGATTTCTATACTTCTATCTCTAATTCTCTATTGTACAATAAAATACAAAAGCGCTCTTTGGCAGGGTCGACTAACACCTGTCCAATTCTCTTTCTCTTTAGGGTCTCTCCTGATACCAGCACAGCAATACTCAAATACAATAACAGGATGCTCATACGAACTAGCATTACATTGTCAATTCTCACTTGTGCTGGTGTTGAAACTAAAATCAAAGGATGGGAACTTTTTGCTTTCTTTCTTTTCTTTTATGAACTGTACGTAGAATGGACTGAGTTTGCATCAGTACATATAAACTGACTCACATATGGACATATGTTTAGAAGTCTCATCTCATAGAGAAATCTATGCTGAAAATAAGAGTTGTACTGTCTCCATAGTTACACCAAAAGGCGACCCCCTTGAGATGACGTCGCACCAACTTCAGGTAACACAACTTCAGGTAACACGTACCATCTAATCCATTATCTTCTGTCCTCTTGCTGACAAAGAAGCTCTAGCCGCAACCTTGCTACCTATCATAGGCAGCTTCACTTTACTACAGTAGACAATGAGTAGAAGACACAGAAGTGAAACCAGTACAAAAATCGGAGAGGATACAACCTTCAAACTGAAGTTCAAAATGCTACTTTGAGATTGAGAAGAACTTAGCCATAAATATTCTCCTTCTACCAATGCAGCTCCTAATGTCCAACTAATATCCCCAGGACCAAAAATTATCTCTTTGTCACCAAGACACAGACCATCTTCAATGAGTGATGCCATATAAGGCACCTGAAAACAATATTGCCAAGCAAAATATCCATTTTGTGAGAGGTTGGTCCATGATCTAGAGCATAACTGCTGGCCTTTCTCCCAAACCTTTGACAAGGTGGCTCTTGAACTCAAATTTAGTTTGTCATAAACAGCAAAGAAACCAGATAAGGCGTGAAAGTGGGCTGTGGGATGAGCAACAGCCGTCAGGTTTATTATATCACTGCCTGTGAACATGAGCAGAGCATTAAAAGAGTGATGCATTCCTTAAACTCGCTTTAATAAGAAAAGGGAAAAATGTCCAACGACCAGCATGTAAAGCATGCTTAGTACTACACATAGAGGTATGGTGATGCAAACAACAACCGAGACCTGTCTTCCAGTCACTGATGCATTTTGCAATCAATTGGTGTAACTAATAGCAAGAGGGCAATTTTACTGATGTCATTTACATATACAAATACCACGCTTTAAGGTTGGTTTCTGTTAATCTATCATGAGCATGTAGGAATCATAAAGGTTGGTTTCAAACCGGAAGTGTTTGCTCATTAAACAACCTTAAATAAGTGGGTGAGTCGAATTCATAGTAATAACTGCCTTTTTTTTCTGACACAATATACACTTGTCCAATCAAATTGCATAAGAATGAAGATGTTTCAAAACAAATAAAAGAAACAACAAACTTCTTCAACAGCTCAGTGGGTGAGTAAATCAAGTGCTTACCCCTATCAGAGCACCTTGCTGTGTCCGGTGTGCTTGAATTCATAGCAGCAGCCCTTGCAAGTCTTCTACATTGCTCCCAGTTTTGTTCTCCAACCAGACGCACAGAAGACAATTTAGATTCCTGCACCTTACTAGTCATATTTTCCTGACCGCCAGCATGTGGCTGAAAGCAACTACTGCATGTATAATTATGCACGATATCTGAGCTAAGACAAGGATGTCTGATCTCCATTTTACCAATTCTACTTTCTTTGAGTTGTTCCATGTTGCTGAGCATAACAACCGTCCTATCAAATGCTTCATTCAATCCAAATGCTGGTAATGAGTATGCCAAAATATCATGTTCAACAAAGCCAAACTTTGATCTCACCAAGTGTGTGTCTTCTCTTGCATCCTCAATTTCCACAACAACCTGCAATGACGAACCTCCCAAGTCGAGAAGTCCTAAAGTGGGAAATCTTGAATGATCCCTAAAGCTATCCATTTTATAATTTAGAGCCACCCAACCATAATAAGCTTCTTCTTTGCCACTCAGCACCCTTATCCAACTCTTCTTATGAAAAAAAGAATGTTTCTTCACAACAGCGTCCACATCATCTAAGACCCGTCTAGCATCTTCCACAGGCAACCTCCGTAATCCAGCAGTAGCTAGAACAAAAATAGGGGTGTCTCCATGTCTTTCAACTGGAACCTTATGTTTTGCCCATGTGATTAAGGGTTCCAAAGACGCTCTTATACCTGACAAGTTACCAACAAATTTATCCAAACCAGGCTCAGTTTGCAGACAGTGATACTTACAACTTTTCAAAAGCATACCCTCAGTTGAATTGTCAGGATAAGTATACAACAAAACAGGTAGTTCCTTATTACTCTCTTCCACCAGCCACTCATACACATTCACTCGGGTCCCCGTGCTCCCACAATCCACAACCACGGTATAATATGGCCCTTTAGATACACTATGGCCTCTCCCATATTTGAATGCAAAATAGACACCAAACAAGAGGAGCCCTGTAACTAAAACCAGAATACTTGTTTTCAATGCCTGTTTATGTTGAGTAAAACCCATGCCTGAAAGCCTAAGTTTGGAAGGCGATTCAGGTTCCATCTATAGACTACTGCCATAAATGCATCCCAGATCTAATTAACAACTCTCTCCTCACTTCAAAGTTCCATCCAAATCCACTTACACTACAACTCATTACGACATAGCAAAACAAACAATATCATCAGACCATTGAACATTCGACTTGCTTAGTGCTACAAGTGCCCCCTACTGTAAGTTAAGTAATGACCCAGTTCAGCCAAATCTGTATCGAATTCGAAACTTAAAACAGGCAAGCTGCAAATTAAAAAAAAAAAAAAAAAGAAAAAAAAGAAAAAGTTATCATGCTTTCATTTCAGTAAACAACTTCAGATTCATATGACAGATCACACTAGGAAAATGTTACACAAGTACTAAAAAGAGAAACAACAAAAGTCAACAACACTGTTTCAAATCCCAGATAAATATTCCAGAACTAGATTCCTATTCCTTGTGTCTACATTCTTATACACCCAACAGGGAACAGACACGCCCATCCGCAATGCTTTGACCAAAACACACATTCTCAACGAGAAGACAAAAAGGTAGAGCTCAAAATGGCCATACACAAGAAATCAATATGATTTGGTAAACAATGAGAAAAGGCATAATGTTTTGGAATTGATTCCAATAGATGTGAACCATAGAGAGAGATGGGTGAATCACACAAGCAAAGCTTTACCTGGTTTTTACTATGAAATCAGCTTCCCGTCCAGAGCTGGGTCAGATCACAACTCAGAGCAGCAACAGAATAAGAAGAAGAAGCTGAGCGTTCGATGATGAGTGGTATAAAAGTCATTTCATTTAAATTTAATTAAAATTAAAGATTGACCCGTCCAGCTCGCCTAGGCCCGATCCGCATACCTAGGCCCGATCCGCATACCTAGGCCCGATCCGGCTACATTTTATTTATTTATTTTTTTAAATAGCGATGGAGCTAATGAAGGTGACGCAAAACGGATCAAGTTGCGCCCGTTGGGTTTTCAGGTACCCGAATATATATTTTTTTATTTTTTTTGGTCTGAACCCGAACACAAACTTGTGTGAGGTAAAAAGGAAGCCAAATTAAACAAATACAAGGAGCAAAATTTACTTTTAAGGATATCTAATTGTTGTTTTCATTTTGTTTCTCGGCTGTAACTTATATACTTGATTAAGAGCTTGACGCGGGTGATATTTTTGAGCTACGAAAATGCATTTTAGGTTGAACCCTCACGTTCAATTAGGTTTTAAATTTGACGTTTGTTTGGTTGTATGATGCGTTTTTTATTATTATTATTTTTTTAAGTTGAGATATGAAATAGTTTGGTGATGTTAATTGTGGAGACATGCAGTATAGAATAGCAATGATTTCAATATTTTTCCTTTCACAGAGTTATAGTACAAAAATAAAACTCGTTACAATTTGTATTTTTTATATTTATAAATAGCTGAACATATGCTACAAATCTAACTTGATAATAACTAAAATGACGCTGACAATGACGTTAATGAGTTAGTTACAACAACGTCGCAACATTACTAAAAAAAACAGAGAAGAGAATCTCAATTTTGGTCTCAACAACGTAACCACACTATAAGGTCATGTCGTTTCAATGTTATATGTGCCCATTACACAAACAAAATCTAGTAGAATGATGAGATCACTTATGCTTCCATTGGATGAAACTTCATGACCTCAATACCTTGAAAATGCACACACACAATCCAAACTTGATCCTACCCTTCATCCAATACCATACAAAGTGATAGTAGTTTCCTTTTTGGCTTGATGATAAGGACACCACACCAAACCAAACTCAAAAACACAAATCCACTAGGATTCATAGCCCATTTTGGATTTGGATTTCTTTTTCTTGTCCAAAATTTTAAGGCTTTTTAGCCAAATTGCTACCATACCTTTCATCTTAATGTCAATTTGCTACCCTAACTTTCATTTCAGTCAATTTGCTACCCTAACTTTTCATAATTAGCCAATTTGCTACCCTAACTATTATTTATGCCAATTTGATACTTTATGTTTTCAAAATTAGTCAACTTGCTACATTTTTGTCATTTTATTTTGTTCAATTCTTCATCCAATCATGAATTAATTCTGAAAATCAAAGGTTAAAGTTGGTCAATATTGAAATTTTGATAAGTAAATTAGTTAATCTTGAAAGCCAAAGTAGCAAATTTGATGGAATGGTAGCAAATTGGCAGATTTAATAGTTATGATAGCAAATTGGCTAATTATGTAAAGCTAGGGTAAAAAATTGACTGAAATGAAAGTTAGGGTAGCAAATTGACACAAAAGTGAAAGTTAAGATAACAAATTGATTTCAACAAAAACCCTCACATTATAAATAAAATAAAAATAGAAATCCAAAATTCAAAAGGGATTTTGCTGTATTAATATATCAAAGGCTTTTGCAACTCGTAAATCCTCGAACTCCTTGGAGCTCTCTCTCTCTGCCTCCCTTATTTTCCTTCTTCTTCTCCGATCCCAAACCCCATCGCTTTCAACTCACGGAGATCTCTCTCTCTCTCTCGCTCTCTCTCTCTCTCTCTCTCTCTCGACCTCAATCTCCTTCGCGATCTTCTTTAATCCTCAAAACGCTGCGTTTCGATCGGTTTCCTCCTCATCCTCCTTCTTCTTCGAAAACCTAGGTTTCCGCGGCCTCATTGAAGCTTAATATTCCTCCAGGCAAGTAAACCGCATCTTCTGATTTTCGCGGTAATGATTTTTGTTCTTGATTTGTTATGGACGATAAGAATCTGTAACTGTCATTTCTGGCTGAATTGGTTCTGTGATGTTGATGTTGTTGTTCTTGCAATGCTTTGGTAGAAACCGAGCCGAGTATTGGTGTTGTAGGATGTGTAGCTTTGGTGTTTATATGCATATTTGTTATGTAATGTTAGGTTTTTGTTTATTATTGTTAATGTATGGATTGGGATATTGAAGGAGCAGCTCAAGAATGCATAGCTTTTGTTTCCGATACCGGTGTTTTGCATTAATTAGTTCAGAATTGGGGACTGGCTTATGGTTAGTGACTTTAGGTTAGGTGATCAATGCTGTAAAAGATGATCGGGATGATAGAAGCTCTGAATTAGTGTTTTATATGTGACATTGAGAAGAATAAAAGTGTGTGTTGTGTATGTTGCGGTGTTCGTGCTGTTAGTTTAGCTGGAAATAAGATAAGAAACTTGAGAGGGTGAGGATAGAGAGTATTATGAGGCCACCTAAGTTTGTGATCTGGGTGTGAAGAGGTTTAGGAGGCAATTTTTAGCTGGCCGTGCTTATGTTATATCTTAGCATGGAGCAAGTTTGGATAATAAGTACATGAACCTGAAGTAGCTAATAGCATTCTAATTGTGTGGCTGTTTCTATTGTATTGTACTTGCACTTTAAAGAAGGTGGAATTTGAACTTTGGATCATTGCTTGTGTTCAGTTGATAAGCTTTCTATATTTATGCTTCATATGAGACCTCATATATTGATTGCAATACAATATGCTCATGACAAATTATATATTTACTTGTGTTTTCAGCTTTTATCAAAATTGTTTTGAATGACCTTGCGGCAACAATTGAAACATGACGTCGAGTATGTTGTCTGGGGATCGGAGGTATGTCTTTCATTGCAACTCCTTATCTTAATCTGGCAGCATTCACTACGTTTCACTAGAGATTGCAGAATTGTTGGGTTAACTGGACTGATTAGGTGAAAGTCATTGGTACTGCCTAGGAAAAATTAATTACCTGTACTTGTGTTAGTTGGAGAGTTATTCTGTGAAGAAAAATTCTCTTGGTTCACAAGAAATAACTTGTTCTAAAACCACATAACCACATGCATGTCCCCATCGTATGTGGTAATCTAATGCCGTCAATAATGTTTCAGGTGGGCTTCTTCCAGAAGAGGTGCAATGACTGTTTTAGGAAAAGTTCCGAAGCCTATAAACTTACCCAGTCAAAGGTATTTGCTTCATGCTAAGTTGTCCTTTGTGTACTGTGTTCCCTTGTTTCCCTAAAATTCTTAATTATTTTCTTTTGGTTATTGAAGGTTAGAAAATCATGGTATGGATCCATCTGTGGAAATTGTTCCCAAGTGAGTTATTTCTTTCTCACTCTCAGTTTATTGATTACTTTTGTCAGCATATAAAATTCTGGATGCTACCAGTACATTATGGGAAAATGATATCTTTTGTCTATCTTGAATTGTTTACTTGTAGGGGCACTCTCAGTTGGGGCAGTAGATCATCATCTGCATCAAATGCATGGGGTACCTCATCAGTTTCTCCAAATACTGGTGGTGGCACCACTTCACCAAGCTATCTCAGTGGCCACATTTCATCAGAAAGTGGCACTCGACCATCAACTGCTGGTAGTGATAAATCTCATGAACCTACTTCCAACGCATGGGGTCCAAACTCTAGGCCATCATCGGCCTCTGGGGTATTGACATCAAATCAGACGTCCCTGGCATCATTGCGCCCTCGCAGTGCAGAGCCGAGGCCTGGGAGTTCACAGTTGTCAAGATTTGCTGAACACTCTGAACATCCAGTGGCATGGAGTGCTCCTGGGACTGCAGAAAAATTGGTATTTTCTTCCATACCATTTCAAAGTACCAACTTTATTTCATTGGTCAGTATTATGAAAAACCGGTTTGGGCACAGTATGCATTTTACGTGACCTTTTTTTTTGTACAAAGTTTACATGGCACTTTGTCTAGAACATTATGTGGCATGTTCATATTGCTTTCTTCATAAAAAAAAAGGACGGCTACATTAAATATATATTCTTGCAAAGTCCGCTTTAGTGTACACCTTGGTTAAATCATAGGCGGCTAGGGGACTACATATATAGGTAATTGATGTTAAGTTGCCGCTTAAAGAGGAGGAAGTTTTTAATTTTAGGGAGTTGAACTGAGGTGGCATGTTGTAGATGGTTAGCGTTGAGGTTTCCCTGTATGCTGAAACCCATCAAAATCATTTGTTGTTGAACTCTGCATCTGCGATGTTTACTCTCATGCAGCAGTCTGTGCATTACATATATGAGTGGTTGGTGATTGGTTGTTATGTGCAGGGAGTGACGTCATCAAAGAATGAAGGGTTTTCTCTAACTTCTGGAGACTTTCCGACACTTGGTTCAGAAAAGGATAATTCTGGAAAGAATGCAGATTCAGAAGGTATTATGCTTATTAACTTTACAATTTAATCTTGGAAGACACTATTGCTACTACAAAACCTGTTTAGTAACTCACGTGGTTGTTGAGATAACATGCCACATATATTACACTATCTCACCGACCTGTTTTTGCAGTTACAATATGTTTTCATCAATTGATGTGGTACTGCCGTGTCATTTTTTTAAGAAACAGCTCTCGAGATTTTTACCCCAAGCATCATTCCATGAAATCAGTATACTTCTGTTTTGTTATCTTTTTTTTTCCAAATGTGGTGAAGCACATGTGTGCAGCTGCTATTGTTTGTTTCTACTGCTATGCATTTCCTGGTACTCGTGTACCTTGCGTTTATGGCTTTATTGTGTTGGGAGGGAAATGTTAGTTGGGATATTCCTTTATCTTATGCTGCATTATTAGTGATGGTTGAGTTGTTTGGGTAGGGAAGAAAATCAAGTTGATTTAAATGGAGGGGTGCTGTGGTGTAGCTTTCTGACAATTAGTGTCTTTTCTTTTCTATGATTTTATATTCTTTGTCTTTGCTGTTTAGGTTTTTGGTTGGTCAGACAGTTTATTAAACTTTTCTCTTTACTGATCACTTGATTAATCATTTATGATAGATCGCAGTTCTTACTCTCGCCCCGGCTCATCTTCTGGTGGTGGAGTGGCAAAAGAGACTACTGGGATTTCTGTAGTTGGTTTGTCTAAATGCTCTTGATTCCTGTTTGATTGAATGTCATAGTTTATCGTTCTCTTTAGCATATGATTTGTGCTTGTTTTTCTTGTTCAGGTGATATTTCTGCAAATGCAAGTGTGAAGAGTGGAACTGGTAATTCATGGAAAAGAGAGAGTCCGTACAATGAAGAAGGTAGACCTGGGATGGAGAAGTGGCAAGGGAATCCCCAGCCTTACCCTGGTGCTAGCGTCCCTCCCCAACATTATGATGCATGGCATGGTGGTCCTGTTCACCCGCAAGGTGGTCCAGTACCTCACCCCCAAGGTGGTGTTTGGTTTAGAGGTCCTCCAGGGGGTCCTCCTTTTGGGGCTCAGGTCCCTCCTGGTGGCTTCCCGATGGAACCATTTCCATATTATCCTCCACAAATTCCAGCTGGTGCTCTTGCCAACTCACAGCCTGTTCCTCCAACTGGAGCGGGACCAAGGGGACACCATCCTAAAAATGGAGAGATGTACAGACCTCATATGCCAGAGGCGTATATCCGCCCCGGTATGCCAATTAGACCTGGATTTTACCCGGGTCCTGTGCCCTTCGAGGGATATTATGGTTCACCAATGGGATATTGCAATTCAAATGAACGAGATGTCCCATTCGTGGGAATGCCGGCTGGTCCTCCTGTCTATAACAGGTACCCTAGCCAAAGTGCTCCCGAGTCTGGCAGACCTAGTGGATATGGTCCCACCAACCAAACAGGGTTACCGGAGAAAATAGAATCTGGTCATCCACATGATACACGTGGACCATACAAAGTTCTTCTAAAGCAGCATGATGGTTGGGATAGAAGAAATGAAGAACAAAGAAGTGAGGATGCTGTAACAACCAATGCGTCATGTCTTGAGAACGAGGACCAACCACGAGCACTGTCATCAGAGAATGATTGGAGATCAGATCGTAGAAAGGAGGGAGAGAGGGAACGAAGGAGTGAAAGACCTACTTCACAGAGTTCAGACAGAGGAGGTTCTTCTGCTCGTGTCAAAGTCAAGTCCCCTGAAAGTTTGGGTAATATGAGGGCAGCTGATACCATTCCAGTGAAGAAAATGGAAACTGAAGCCTGTGGCACACAAGATATTGCACAAACACTCTCCGCAAAAGAATCCAGTCTGATTCAGAAAATAGAGGGATTAAATGCCAAAGCACGAGTTTCTGATGGACAAGGTGATACTGCATCTGTTTCCAGTAGGGAGGACCAAAGGAAGACATTCCAAGTCAACCCTAAATCTAACAGTTCAGTAAATGAACCTGGTAGTGGCTCAGGCACTGAAATCATAAATTCCTCTCATGAAGTCAGCAGTGGAATTTCTGTCTCCAGGTTGGTTGGTAACTTGTAGGTTTTAACAATGTATCTGGTTTATCGACTGATAAAATATATTGATTTACTGATCTACAGGCGACCTACCCATGGTGTGCATGGTAAATCAGATAATCGTGGTAGAGGAAGGTTTAATAACCAAGAAGGCGACGGCTGGGGGAAGAAATCCTTGGTTTCTGAACCAACATCTGTGGTGTCAACTGCAAATGTAAAAGTTCATTCTAATGATCGTGTGCATGACAACATTGCATTCATGGAAGCTATAGAAAAGCCTGGATCTTATCCACAAGCCAGACGTGAAGACGACTTATTGACACCAATGGCTGATCCAAATGATTCTGAGGCACAGGTAATATGCGTTTTGTTTCTATGGTTATTTGTAATGCATCAGAAGCTTGAAACTTACATTTTCCCCCACCTCATCAGCGTGCTAAGATGAGGGAGCTAGCTAAGCAGCGTACAAGACAGCTTCAGGAGGAAGAAGAGGAGCGGACGAGAAGGCAGATGGCCAAGGCTCGGGCAAAATTGGAAGAGTTGAACAGGCGTACCAAAGTGGTGGAAGGTTCAAATCAAACGTCTGAAAATTCCTCCAGTGGAGATGTCCAGATTAAAAAAGAAGAATCTAAAACTTCTGGTGAACAACTAGTGGCTGTTAGGGAATATGATTCGCAAGTCCCAGCGTTGGGTTCTAACCTCAATGCTGTTGCACAGATTAGTGAGAGCACCAGTGTTAAAGTTGAAAAATCAACTGTTCCATCAACTGAGCTACCTCCGGAGAGACCAAAGAGTGCCTACAAGGAGCCCATTTTCATGCATGATCAACCTGTGCCTTTGCAGCAGCAGGTCACTGTTGCTAATGCTGCTCATCAGAACACTACTACTCAGGCTCATGATAGCAGTATCTCAAGGCAGAAGCAGACACCTAAACAAAAGCAGAACACTCAGTTGGAAAAGAAGTCTACTGGGAAGAATACTTCCACTAGTATAACTGACACACCAACTAGTCAGACAGATGCAGTGGTTAATGTGTCCTCATCTGGTGGAGTTGGAGCTACTTCAACTGCTTTGAGTACGGAGTTGAGCCTGGCTACAGATTCTAGTGTGATTCTCGAGTCATCCTCTCATCCAAGAAAGAAAAGTAACAGAAGTGGCAAGAACAAGCAGAGAGCAGAGAATTCAGCATTTGTGGCTGCTATACCATCATCCATATCAAATGATACAAATCATGCAAACACCAATATAGAAAGTGGAAAACCAAATGCATCTAAGGGGGATTTAGATCCTATCTCAGTTCAGTCCCAGGCCCTTTCTAGGGATGCACATCAGTCGACGGAGCAGAACTCGTCTTTACCAAATGAAGAATCTCAAGGTAAATTAAGTGGCCATTGGAAACCTCAGCATTCTCGCCGAATGCCTAGGAGTTCACAAGCTGTCAGGCACTCGGAAAATGCTGTTATCTGGGCACCAGTGCGGTCACAGAACAAAACTGATGTAACTGATGATACCAACCCCAAAACTGAAGCTGAGGGTGTCAGTGCTGTAAAGAGCGACCAGCAAGTGCAAAATAATTCAAGAAATAAGAGGGCGGAGATGGAGAGATATGTACCAAAACCTGTAGCTAAAGAGATGGCACATCAAGGAAGCACTCAACCAGGGATTTCTGTAGTGCATCAGGCTGCAATAAATGAGAACAAAAGGGGAACAGATTCTGGTCCTCAAGGTCCCGAAAATTCTCAACCTAGTGCTGCGGCTGTTGGAAAAACAGGTTTAGCCATAGATTCCAGGAATGTGAGTAACAGGCAAAATAAGCAGGGAAAAGCACATGGGTCGTGGCGACAACGGGGATCAACAGAACCAACCAACATTCAAGGTTTCCAAGATGTACCATCATACACTTCAAATGTTGGTCAGAGTGTTCTTGGCTCAATGGCAGAGCAACCAAAGAATTCTGGTGAATGGAATGATGGATGGAACATGCCTGAAGAACCCAACACCGTTGTACCAGTCTCTGCATCTATTGTTGTTAAAGAACAGGGAATACCCGGAAGACGAAAGCAACATCCATTTAAGGGTCAAAAAACTATGGCAAATAATCATGATCATGAGCAAAAGAAAAACGATAGGGGGGATGCTGACAGAATCTACAGCAAATCTCCAACCTCTGAAATGAGTCAATCAGACTTACCGTCTGCTTCCAAAGAGAATCAAGCTGTCGGGGAACGTGCAACGCCTCATTGGCAACCCAAATCTCAGGCATTTGCAGCCAATAATCATTGGGGAAACAGAGCTAATGGTCCCCAAGGTGCAGACCCACTGTCATCAACACCTAACAAAGATACCACTGAAAATGTGGCTCAGCATCGACATGATCAATACAAGTCTGAAAGAAACCATGCAGGGGAAGGACAGAACAGGAGAGAGAGGAAAACAACACACAGGGGACGTCCGAGCTCCCCACACCATGGTCCTGTAAGCCCTGTCGAATTGGCTCCTCCCAGTATGGATGCTAGACAAGAGCATCAGTTTCAAACAGGATTTCGCAGGAATGGAAACCAAAACAACCGTTTCAGCAGAGGTCAAGAGTCTCGTGGGGATTGGAATTACTCGGGGCATGATACTAGGCAGCAAAACCCCCCTGCAAATCGGGACAGGCAGAGGCACGGTGCCCATTTGGAGTACCAGCCAGTTGGGCCATACAACAGCAGTGACAAATATAACAATTCTGAGGGACCTAGAGATGGTTCTCAGAACTCAGGTGGTGGAAGGGTCAAGGAAAGAGGGCAGGGTCATTCGAGACGTGGTGGGGGTAACTTTCATGGACAGCAGACTGGCACTGTTCGAGTAGTGCAGGATATGGAGTAGTGGCAAAAAAATTAAAATGACTAAAGATGAGGTTGTTTTTGATGAAACCGCTCTTTCCCACTATTGCATGGTGAGCCAGTGGCAGTAGCAGTGTCAGTGGCTTGATCTTAACTGTTTCCAGGTATTGTAGTAATAGAGATGCCATTTGCAACTGTTTATATTTGTTGAGCAGACAGCTAAAGACTTGTTTGCAGGGTTCATGGCAAAGTTGATGGTGTTGAATTCGTTAGCGTTTTGGAGGTAGCCAGATTGATGCATTTCCTCTTCAATTGAAATGAATCTGATGTGATGCATTGCGATTTGGTCATGCTCTGTTTCCTGTGGAACTCTTATCATTTTATTTGTTTCTATTAGCCTTGTATTTACTTGTAGTGACTCATAATTCCCCTTTGCTTCTAATATGAAGCGGCAAGGAAATGAAATTAGAGGAAGTTCCGATTGACTGCTTTGCTTTGTGCCCCTGTACCTTTGTTGATCAGTAGAATGTGAAGTTCAATTCTCTAGTTTTCGGAAAATTTGCCCCTTTGCATAAAAATCTACATATTTAGGGGGTATACGGTTCCCCGGATGCTGTACGCCTGTACCCTCTTTCCCGTTCCGTTTGATGCCATCTTATGTGCTTTTGCTGAAAGTGAAACCGGAGTAGCTTAGATTAGCGTTGTAAGTTTCATTTAAACGTAAAAGATGCTACAGCTTTGAATGAACCTTTAGTAACATTCTTTGTCTCTTACGTGTATACATGTGGAGGATGCTAATTTTTATTCTTAGACCAACCACTGATGCTCGAAGCACTGATGCTTGAAGGCTCTCAGCCTCGCGCCTTGACACATCGGAATGATGTTATAACATGAAATTAATAATTTTTCTTACCAAAAAAGTAAGTTAATATATATTTTTTTGTTTAAGCCAATAACGACCCAAATAACTCGAATCAAGCGTAAGGCTGAACCTCCCAATTTGGCTGGGTTCTAAACTCTTAAAAAAAAAAAAAAAAAAAAAAAAAAAGAACGGCCTAAATAGAAATTGAACATGATAAAGAAGGACACTTCAACAAAACAAAACACAAATAGACCCAAAAAAGAGCAGCCCTCTACAAGATTTACTAATTCACAAACGGCGTGGAGTCGGTTTCCCTCTCCGGGTTTACCTTACCGTTTGGGTCTTGGTGCTTCATTAAATCATTACCGTCCACATTTCACTGTTAAAAAAAAGTAGAAAAAATTAGTAACCCCTATAAAACCCTAAATTCACCACAACCCCCAGCGAGAGTCCAATTACATTCATTCTCTCTCTCTTCTATCCACACTCTCTATTTATAACTTGAATTGCGGGGGACAGACAAATTGGGCTCATTCAATCTCATCCCAATTCCCAATTCTGATGTTCTGTTAATTAAAGCTCATGACAGGTTTGTTGGGTTCTGGGTTTCAATTTGGATTTCAATTCTGAACTTGAATCTGTTAGGGTTTTGTTATCTGAACACAAAGTGTTGAGCTTTTTTGTGTTTCGTTACCAAAGTTTGAAGCTTTACATTTGGTTTTGGTGAATTTTTTAGCTTCTTTTTAGTTGTGTAGGATTTGTGAATCCTTTTATTTTGTTATGAGAAATTTCTGAGGATAAGAAAAAAGGTTATGGGTTTTCAAGTTCTTGTCCAATTGGTATTTTGGGTTTGTTTCAACCATTGCTTCTGAAATTGATGGTAGCTTAGCTCGAGAGGAATTAGTCTTTCAAAGTTTTGATATATCAGTTAGTATTGTAATGGGTTCCATAAATTCTTCTTATTGGAGTTGAAATTGGTTGAATTCTCGACCTTATCTTCTGTATCTTACTTCTTGTTATCTTATGTGTATTTTTTTTTAATGCAGAAGTAAGTGCTTATTTGCGGTTGTTTATGAAATTAGGCCCTGCTGAGTAAATGATTTGGTCTTTAAGGTGGAGACAATGGCATTGGTTACCCATCAAATGCAGGTAATTTCAAGCACTGTCCTTGTGGTGTTTTTTCCCTTCATATGCACCAACATATTGCTGCGTTTTAGTTCACCAAGCGAATTGCTAATCTTTAATAGAAACTTGAACTATGTGTTGTTTTTGTTTATTGATTGCAGGGTTCGTTTGTGACGTATCCTTCTACACCTTTGTCATGGAGCAAGGGGATGAAGCTGAAGCGGTATGTAACAACACTTAACATGGTTGGAAGGACAGATAGTTGCTCTATTATGAAACACAATATTTGTTTGAGGTGGGAACTTCCTTCAAGTTTGTTATGTTAACTGTTTGTTCTATTTTTTATTTTTGTCATTCGTTACCAGCTAAATTTGTAACTGCCACATATGGATTCTTCAAACTCTTTTACTCCCACAATTTTGTGTCACGTGCCCACGGTAGTGAATTCACACTACACCAAATACACATTTCTTTATCTTGATCAATGAAATTCAGAGAATTTGTTTCAGTGTAGGGGCTTCTCCCATACGTGGACCAAAACTTAAACCGTTGAGAGTTTCTGCCTTCAAGGGCAGTGCTCAGAATGATAAATCTGGTGGTAGAAAAAGTGGATCAAAGCTTCCCAAGAATTCGGTCAAACTTAAAGAGAATGAGGATACCACAGTGGGCCCTCCCCAGGCAAATGATATCCCCCTTTCCTATGCCTCTGAAGCAAATGAGAGTATTACTTCTTCCCCTGCCATTCATAACCTGTTTAAGAAATGGTTGAGAATGCTCCGAACTCAATCATCAGGTGAAGTGGTAGACGGGATTTTGGCAGAAGAACCTCCTCTGAAGGAGATATCAGAAACTGAGCACAAGACTCAAAACGAGGATAGAGACGGTATTCTAAGGATCATCTGGTGCAATTTTCTCAGTCTAAATGCTACAATAAAGATACCCGTACTTATCTTGTAAGTATTATGCTCTCTTGGGTTCGTAAAGAATTAAAAACTCTTGCATTCTATCATGCATGTGCTAATTTTATTGCATCTTAGTATACTCTGTACATGATGTTGTCCGAAATTGGATGTCAGACTTGAGGGTTTCAGCAAAATTTTCTTGCATTTCTCATGCATTAGCTTTTGTTTGATTTTATGTAGTCAAAGTAAAAAATCTCTGGTTTTTTTTTTTTCCTTTTGCTATTATCACGAAAAGTATTCATAACTTAAAATAGTTTCAACTTGATAGTTCTGCATCTCATTTTTATGATTATAACCCTTTGCTTTGTCTGCAGCATCCCCTCGTACCTGGCAGTGAATATTCTTTATGGCGCCGAAGTTTCAAAGGAGTTGACTCCTTTGTGGGTTTTGGGACCCTTCATTGCAGCTCTCTACATCAAGATGCTTCAGTGGTTGTGTGCACTCTATGTTTTCAGCTTCAAGCAGACTGTTAAAGTAGTCACGAACTTGCCCACTTATTACCTGGCAGTGTATAGATACATTTTTCATGGGAAGCTTAAAGAGGATATATATGCTCGTTTCTGGCAACCTGTAGTTGATATTAAGAATTTAGATTACAAGAAACTATCCAGAAGAAAGCTGAAAGTATTACAAGAGTTGATAGTGGAGAAGTACCTTGATTTTGTGGAATCAATATGGCCATATTACTGCAGAGCAATCAGATTCTTAAAGAGGGCGAATCTCATTTAGAAGATTAGAAGTCCTTTGTTAGATCAAATCAGCTGAAGTTGGAAAGGTTTTTTCTTTCAAGGAGCTAGCCAGTCCCATTTTAGATTGGGTTTCATCTTGATGTCTAGCTAGTCAACGATCACGACAAGCAGATTTGTCCGGGATTCTGTAATTTTTTTTATAAAGCAGCATTAACATTCATATTTTTGGATGAGGTCCGTAATATTTTGTTTATGTATTGTATTCAGCTGCTGCGAATGTTCTTGAGGTTCTATATAATGAGAAAGTATTGTCATTTCTGACTCCTGTTGTTGTACTTATAATCTTCATCACGGCAATCTAGCTATCGATTAATTCAATTACCGTAATTCTGCATCGATCAATTTCTAGGACTCGGCTAGTGGAAGTCCAGCAAAAACCAGATAGCTGCACAGCATTGTTGGTGGTTGTATTCCATCAGAAGCTTTCTGCGCAGACTAGTTCAACAGTGTAACAGGTCTTCTCCTTTTCATTATATATTCAATAAAACTGTGTCATCCAAGATACGAAGAAACCTGATTCTGCTCAAACATATGAAAACCAGAATGTCAAACTTGGCTCTTGGTATATTAGCTTTGCAAACACAAAAAAAAAAAAAAAAAAAAAAAACAAAACAAAATGTGAGAAAAGAACGAAAATAAAAACAAAATATCGGCATATACATGTGTAAACAAGAGAGGGCCAAGACTCGGAATAGGATTGTGTCCAAAACACACAGAGGAAAGCTACAAAAAACAAGCCGCTCTCTCTTTCTTTCTTCCTTCTCCAAAAAAAAGCCCACTGCCTCAGTATCTCCGAAGTCCTCGACTTTCCCACCGTCTCCTTCTCATTTTCCTTAATGGGTGCCCTTAAATACCTCTCTAAGCAATTGGGTTTGCGTTAGAATCTTGCAGTCTCTGAAAAGGCTGCGCCTTTTTGTTTGTCTATTGCTTTCTCACAGTTATGGCTCTCAAGTTTGGTTCTTCGTTTTCATGCCTGGCTCCTTCTCTTGCTCCCCATTCCCAATTGAGAAGAGGTTCTCAGGTGCGTGTTTTGGCTACCCTCTAATTGTTTTACTTCATAGAGAAGTTCAATTGTTGCTGTGAAAAATGTGTGCTGGGGTTTTTGGTAGGTTAAAGGTTTGGACTTTTTGAATTGGTAGGTCAAAAAAGAAGAAGCAAAGATTAGACATTGTTGGTTAGATTACGTAGCAGTGTGATTTTAGCTATTGGATGAAGTAAACAGGGGTTTTGATGATGCTAAAGAGTTTAGTTTGGGTGAGGTTTTGGTGGCATGAGTTTGTGAACTAGAGGATTATGTTTCTGATTTCAGCTTTATGGGATAACTGATGATTAGTTCATAACTATTTTGGATTATGTTGAACATGAATGAAGCATACTTTGTTAATTATGTTTGTACTACTGAGGAGTGGAGCTCTGCACGGTAGTATGTTAGAACTCCAAAATGCATGGATTTTAGCAGTTTTGACTACTTGGAGTTGGTTTGATGAACTGTGAATATAAGTCGAGATGGACCATTGGAAGTTCGAGAGTGGTTAAAGTTTAGAAGTATCTAATGTCAATAAAATCTTCATATTTCTAAGTACAGTATTGAATTTACTATAGGAAAAATATTGTCATTTTAAACTCATCCTCTTGGACAGATTTTTCATTTGAAACCATAACAAGTATCAAAGATGTATTTAATGTCTTTTAACAATACACATCAAAATTCTCCTTTTTTTAAATCTACATTTCTATATAGAACTTACTGCTTCACTTCTTGACTGTTTTCTGAATTCAGTTTTAAGTTATCTCTATTCACTGTGATCTGATATATAAAAGGACTGTGTTATCTAGATGAGCTCCTTGTCTTCAACTCATATAATTTTATTCCATCTGATGTCCAGTTGAGCTTATTACAAGCACGGTATGGCAGCCAACAAAGTAGTGCTCAGCAACTACGATATGCTAAAGGTAGCTTTCATATACGTTATATAATTTTTTAAGCCTTCAAATTCTTATATAGGGGGCAATGTGGTCAGCACACAATCTGATTTTGTTCCTAAGAAACTTAGCATTCAAATCATAGTTTAACTCTATAGGTGGACAAAATGAACTTTATTCGACTGTAGCTATTACATATACTGACATAAGTTAACCACTGCTATAGAACTTCAATCAAGTTATGAACTGTAATTCCATTACTTATTAGGTTTGTGCCAGATTGGTTACTAATTGCTTGTGTTCTATGTCTATTTCTTTGGTACTCTGAGTAGGCAGGTCATGCACATTCCTAAATAAAGTACAGAAGTCAAGCAAAAGGATCCCAAAGAGTCAGAGTGTACTCTTTGCTGTTTCTGAAGATCAGTCACAAAACAGTGAGACAATACCAGAAATTTTGGATCAAGAAAATGACAATCCTGATGGTGATATATCTCCTGCTAGCAATTCATATGTCCTTTTTGATGGTGCTGGTGGGAAACCAGGTTTAATCTCATTTTATAACCATCCGTATAAAAGAGAAGATGATGTTTCTATAAATACTCCTGAGAGGAAGAATAGCAACTTTCTATGGCTCGTTGGTCCTGGCGTTCTTGTAGCTTCTTTCATCTTCCCCTCACTTTATCTGCGCAAATTAATTTTGACTATATTTGAGGATTCTTTGTTGACAGGTGAGGGTGCCTCTATTTCTGCGTCTTTTATTTATCTATTTATGTATTTATTTATATTTTGAAATCCAGATATTATTTTGTTGTGTTCTTTAATTAAGATCTGAACTGCTGTGAAGAACAAGAAGATTACTTGTCGAAAAAAAAAAAAGAACAGGAAGATTATGTCATCATCTTGAGATATTTTTACTTGGATAACCATTCTCTATAATTTATTGGTAAGAGGTAGAGGGGATGGGCTTTATACACTATAATGATTCCACCAAAAGGAAAGTTAAAGCTGCCCACTCAAGTGACCAAGGGAAAAAGAGAAATATATATATATATATATATATATATATATATATATATATATATATATATATATATAGCTTTGGATAGCTATATAGGCAATTTGAGATAGCTTTGGATTCTAATGAATGGAAGTTGTGGCTTTTCTGTGACTGGTCTCCGTAGATTGAACTCTAGATATACCAAATACATAACTAATGTATGATGTTAGGGTAGAGGAGAAATAAGAAGAATGTGTGAAGGCCTAAGAAGTAACCTGAGACATGGTTCAGTTGATTGGAGAATCAAGTTATGCACTCTTGCAAACTAGATGACTGTTGGGATTTGTAAAGAATTCATATGTTCTTAAACTCTGTACTATGTGAAGAGCTGTCATTCATAAGCTACTTAATCTGTATCCTATCTTCTTTTATAAGAGCATTTGATTCTCGTGTTAGGAACTAAACACTTTTATTTATCAGACTTCCTCATCTTGTTCTTCACGGAAGCTCTCTTCTACTGTGGTGTTGCGGTGTTTCTTCTTCTGATTGACAAGTTAAGGAGGCCAGCTGAACTGGAATCGGCTGCATACAGTAACAGAACCCTGGCCCCTCAGTTAGGGCAGCGAATCTTATCTGTTACTGCCTTGGCACTTAGTCTTATAATTCCTATGGTCACTATGGGCTATGTCTGGCCATGGACTGGCCCTGCAGCATCTGCTACTCTTGCTCCGTATCTGGTTGGTATAGTCGTCCAATTTGCATTTGAACAGTATGCAAGATATAAGAAGTCACCTTCATGGCCTGCTATCCCAGTCATCTTTCAAGTAAGGCCAATCTTGTATACCACTTTCATAATTGTTGGGTGATAGTTGTTATCATTGTTTATGTTCACTTAAATAAGTTACGCATGTGAATTTGCAATGTGATACTGTTTTGCTGTTTGGGCATCAATCTTTAACTTTATACATGATACAAGTCACCTCCCGTTCAGTGTTTGTGTTCATATGCTAGGCTACAAGTTAAGACTTAAGACTTCTTTTTCTATCATGCTCGACAGGTTTATAGATTGCATCAACTGAACAGAGCAGCACAACTGGTGACTGCTCTGTCGTTTACAGTCAAAGGAGCTGAGATGACCTCACAGAACATGGCAATAAATAGCTCGTTGGGTACACTGTTGAATGTCCTTCAATGTCTCGGAGTTATCTGCATCTGGTCTCTCTCAAGTTTTCTTATGAAGTATTTCTCTTCTAACGCCACTACTGCATAGTGAGAACATCAATATCATGTGAGGATCGTTGAATTCAGAAATGCAGCTATTGGTCTCATTCTGGAAAATTAATGGCTCCAACTTCCGATCTTGTGGTTTAGTTCTGCTCCATCGGTATTGGACAGAAAATGGGAAATGAAGAATTTGACTGGTCTCAAGCAAACTAAAAGATGATAGGTGAGATTTTCTAAACAAGGACTTCCAATGCAAGAGAACAAGCTGGTGAAATTTTGTTGCTTCTATTTCTATATAATTTGTTCCGCTCTATTTTTATTGTATATACGACTATTTTGATCTTTTAAGTAAAAATCGTTTTGGTTTAGAATTTGACAAAGGGTTCACCCTCTAAATTTAATTATTCTCATAGAAATACAAAAGAATCTATCTTTCCTAACAGATCAAATGCATTCCTATAAATTTGTCACATTATCTGATGAAAGCTCAGCTGTAGTCTTCAATCTTGCACTGAAGAACCCATATTCTCTTCTCTGATAGATTCTATAGAGGTACTTTGTTTTCAGTTTAATCCATTTTCTGATTCTCTTGCACTGGTCCAGCTTTGAATTAGAGCCTGTACAAATAGAGTTGGCCACCAAAACTACATGATTATTGATAGAAAGAGGCCCAAAGTCAACATTTCCTGATAATAAGAATTAGATTAAGATAATAAAGTCAACACTAAATGATATAACCTACCAAGTATTTCTATTTGAACAGATAATCCTTGACTTGACTGGAAAGAAACATGAACAAATGATTTCTTCTTAATTTGGAAATGAATATTTATTTTTAATTTATTGTGTACTGAACATAAGTATCACATTACTAGGGACAGGAGAACCATGTTCTTTAGCATAGTATTGGTATGCAAACCTATTGTTTATGAAGCTATATTGATGTTTTATATGTTTGTTAATAATATACTTACACTACTTTAATAAAAAGTGCACCTTTTGGTGAATCTTTCTTAGAAATAATTGAAGAAGTTGCTTAGTGATAATACTTGCTTTGATGACTTCAATTCAATGATGTACCTTCTCCTTTGTCTATGTGTGATTTGATATTTGCCCTTTGTCTTCGAGTAACCTGATAATTAAACTCAATTGTCTTCTCATTTGGTGGACCTTCTTTCTCTTGTGGTGTTACAATAAAACCCAGATTAGGTTGTGTAATATTCTGAAAATTGACATAAATGTCTTTAGGCAGATAGTATATGTTGTACCAAAAACAAGATCAATTGGTTTTTGACCAATTCATATGCAGCTGCACTATGAGAATGAAATATGACATATCTTGAGCATATAGATTTGCACTCATGAAAATGTTTCTGACCTAGTACAACATGTTGCATTTTAACTTTATATAAAGGTTAGGGCTCGTGTAGTCTATTTGGTAATCATACATCTACTCTGAAAAAGAAGGATAGTGCTGATTTCCTCTACAAATATCATTTGGGTGGCATATTTTGTTTTTTGTTTGTGCATTTGGGTAACAAATATAAATGGTCCAGCTAAATTGCAAGTACTTGATTTCCTTTCTAGCAAAGGTGCATGAAAGATATAAAGCTATTACTGATGGCTGAGCAATTAGAATTCTCTATCAAAGATTAGGAACCCCAACTTCTAAGCAAACTTTTTTGTCCTTTTCCCTTTGGGTTCTATTGTAGCAAGAATCCCTTGAATATATATACTGAGGCAAACTATATATTCTGTTCATTTTATTAGTCCTAATGTTTGAACTTATTACACCAAACCTCACATGGTCTTTGGCTCTATTGTGCGTTTCAACATAATTTGATCAAGTGGTTAGTGCTGTGAAACTTGATTGTTCAAATCAAATGTGGTAGTTTGAGTTCTATGTTTTCTTCTTGTATTTAATTTGGTATTTGGTGGTTTAGGTTTCACTGGAAATTATAACTAATGTTTGAATAGACCCATTTACTGCAGAATGAAACTTCAAACAGAAGAAAACTGTGCAGGGCTAGCAGGAAAATTGTGAACCGAAAACTTCTACACGAAAGATGCCAATTAAATCTTGGTCCATCAATCAAAAGGAAAGCCTTCAAATACAATCTCACCCTTTAAAATGAACATTGTGAATATGAACTGCAAAATGCAAAGATGCATGAACCTATCATCTTTGCGTTCTGCAGTTGGAACTCGATGATGGGTTTATACCCTATTTTGTTGAAATTGATTGACCATCCTAAAAATTAATTGACCAAATCTAAAAGAAAGTCCAATGTGACTCAATTTTTGGGAATGATTTTAGATTTCTGAATGTGAAATGGGCAGTTGGCTTATTATTAATTTGAATAATTTCACAGAGCCTAGAGAGAGAGGTCCACCCCTCCTAACCTTTTGCCCTTCTTTTCAGCATGCTTACACTATCCTTATCTCCATGCACTTTCTCCTCCCATAAGATTCTTAAACATGTTTCAACATTCCATATCTGCCTTGAGAAGAAGAAAAAAGGAAGAGAAACATCATATCTTTTAGCAGAAGAGCAACTGCTGAAAAGGTAAAAAGAGTCTGAATCCTCAAAAAAGCCTTGTGGTTAACTTAAAGCCTAATTACTTTTGATGCATTGTGATCATCAACTTTCTCAGCAAACTGATTAGGCAGGCCTACTTCAGTGGACTATTTAAACTCCACGCACCCATTATCCCACCAAAGGTTTAAACTTGTCTTACCTCTCCTAATCAAATTCCCTCCTTGATTTCCTATTCAACTATCCCACTTCTCATTTCTTCCATTCCTTCTTACATGGAATCCACTAGATCCTCCGAATCATTATCTGATACCTTGATTTGAGTTACACCTTGTGCATGCATTTTGTAATGGGTGGCATTGCAATGTCTCATTTCATACTGTTTCTTGCAATACTCCATTCCATTCTTGCTGTTGCTCCTGGTGATAATCCGAGAGACTCCAACCTTCTTCTGAGAATCAAGTCAGAACTCGTTGATCCATCAGGAGTTCTGAACAACTGGTCTCCAACAGCTCATATATGCACTTGGAATGGCCTTGAATGTTCAAATGATCAGATGCATATTATTAGTCTGAACCTGTCTGGATCAGGACTATCAGGTCCCATCCCACATGAGCTTTGGAACCTCACTTCAATCCAAACACTTGATTTGTCTTCAAATTCCTTCATCGGCTCACTTCCTCCTGAGCTCGGCCAGCTTCAAAATCTTGAAGCACTTCTCCTATACTCCAATTTTCTGTCTGGTGAGATTCCTGAGGAAATAGGTGCTTTGAAGAACATGCGAGTTCTAAGAGTAGGAGATAACTTTATATCAGGTGTGATCCCACCAAGCATTGGCAACTTGACTGAGTTGAGAGTGTTGGCGCTCGCCTATTGCCAATTAAATGGAAGCATTCCAGTTGAAATTGGTAACTTGAAGCATCTACAATCTCTTGACTTGCAGAACAATAGTCTCAGTGGTCTCATACCAGAAGAGATTCGTGGCTGCAAAGAGCTTGTGAACTTTGCAGTATCAAACAACAAGCTTGAAGGAGACATCCCTTTGTTGGGATCGCTTGAATCACTGCAAATTCTGAACCTGGCCAACAATAGCCTTTCTGGATCAATTCCTACTGCATTAAGTCAGCTACGCAATTTGAAGTACTTGAATCTGCTTGGAAACAGATTGAGTGGCGCCATTCCTTCGGAGCTTAACCAGTTGGTTCAACTTGAGATGCTTGACGTTTCAATAAACAATCTCTCAGGAAGCATACAACTTCTCAGCACACAATTGAAGAATCTTGCAGCTTTGGTTCTGTCTGATAATGCTTTGACAGGTAACATTCCAAGCAACTTCTGCCTCAGTAGTTCTTCAAATCTTCGACAACTTCTTCTGGCTCGAAACAAGCTCTCTGGACAGTTTCCTTTAGCAGTACTGGGCTGTTCCTCTCTCCAACAGCTCGACCTTTCAGAAAACCATTTTGTAGGGAAACTACCTTCTTCCCTGGACAAAATAGGGAATCTCACTGATCTTGTGCTGAACAATAACAACTTCACAGGAACTCTACTTCCTGAAATCGGAAACTTGAGTTCCTTGGAAAACCTGTTTCTGTTTGACAACATGATCACAGGTGGAATTCCAGTGGAGATAGGAAAGCTGCAAAGGCTGAAAGCCATCTACCTTTACGACAACCAGATGTCAGGACCGATACCAAGTGAGTTAACCAACTGCTCAAGCTTGACAGAAATTGATTTCTTTGGTAACCATTTCTCAGGCTCCATCCCAGCCACAATTGGAAAACTCAAGAATCTTGTTGTCCTCCAGCTGAGGCAGAATGACTTGTCAGGTCCTATACCACCAAGCTTAGGCTACTGCAGAAGCCTTCAGTTATTGGCCTTAGCTGATAACAATCTCTCAGGAACATTGCCACCCACATTCAGATTCATTTCACAACTAAGCACCATTACTCTCTACAACAATTCCTTCCAAGGCCCTCTTCCTCAATCTCTTTTCCTTCTCAAAAACCTCAAGAAAATAAATCTCTCTCACAATCGGTTTAGTGGAACCATCTTCCCTCTCTCTGGTTCAAGTTATCTGACTGCAATGGACTTGACCAACAATAGCTTTTCAGGTTCCATACCTTCTAGACTTTCCATGTGCAGAAACTTAACCCGTCTCCGCCTTGCACATAATCAACTCACTGGCACCCTGCCTTCTGAATTTGGCCAACTCACACAGCTCAACTTTCTTGACTTGTCATTCAACAACTTCACAGATGAAATCCCACCTCAATTGTCTTCTTGTAAGAAACTTGAGCATTTCTTGGTTAACAATAACCAATTCACAGGAGCAATACCTCCATGGTTAGGTAGCCTACAGGAACTAGGAGAACTAGACTTCTCATGGAACAACTTCCATGGAACAGTTCCTGCAAATCTCGGAAACTGTTCAAAACTACTCAAGCTTTCTCTGCATGACAACAGTCTCTCAAGTATTATCCCGGAGGAAATAGGGAATCTCTCTTCTCTGAATGTCCTAAATCTTCAGAAAAACAATTTTACGGGGTCAATTCCATCGACGATCCAGAACTGCAAGAAGCTATATGAACTGAGGCTCTCAGAAAACTTGTTGTCAGGTTTGATCCCTTATGAGCTAGGAGAGTTGACTGAGCTGCAAGTAATCCTGGATCTAAGCAGAAACTTGTTCTCTGGAGAAATCCCATCTTCTCTAGGAAATCTTATGAAGTTGGAGAGACTGAACCTCTCTTTCAATCAGCTCCAAGGAAAAGTCCCCACTTCACTTGGGAAGCTGACCAGTCTGCACATGTTGAACCTGTCAAATAATCATCTCGAGGGCCAAATCCCTTCAACCTTTTCAGGATTCCCACGGAGCTCCTTCTTAGGAAATGATCAGAAACTTTGCGGCCCACCATTAGCATCGTGTGGGGAATCCGAGGTGCAGAGGGTAAAGCGTCTTTCGCGTACTGCAGCAACTGGTATTACAGTGGCCATTGTGTTGACATCCTCAGCAATATGCTTGATAATGATTTACATCATGCTGAGGATATGGTGCAAGTGGAGAAAAGTTTCTATTTCAAACTCAGATGGCTCTGGAGGAAAAGAAGAGGACAAATGGGGGTTTGGGAATGAGAAGAAGATGGTTGGTGAGTACTGGAAAGTGAATTCCGTGGCGCTGGTGCCTTCGGAAACTGCAGAAATGAAGAAACAGAAAAGTGCATCATGCTACACCACTTCAAAGTGAAGAGAGAAGTTCATGGTTTTTCACCAAACTTTTTGCTTTCGTTTTCTTTGAATTGTTGCACAATCTCCCTTCTCAGATGAGTCTTTCTATCTGGTTATGTTATGTTATTCTGGTTTTCATTGTTGCAGTATTAAGGATAGTCTGGAGTGTAAACTTGAGAGTGTATAGATATCTTGTATTTTATGAGGCTGAAGATTTGTATCCATTGAATGTATAGCTGTAGAGATTTTCATTGTGAAGACTGGGAGATCTAAGTTCATATTCCAGATATTGATGCAAATTTGATTAGCTCACTGCATGTTGATTTTCACGTCTGTGTAATACATATACCTGAGAAAAACTTGTGCGTTTGTTGCTGGATAGTGGTGCATCCATTTCAAAGATTTGAAGATTTCAATTCACGAAACCTTGTAAGGACAAATGTCTGAGTTTTTAAGATAGATTTGAAATGAAATTTTGTAGAGGAATCCTTCACTGTTAGCACTTAGCACCACATCCCGACTCCTTTCTGTCTAGGCCTGCAGTAAATTTCAAACAGCCAATTTTCTCTAACAATCTGTTGGCTATGGTGGAGGAACTTTACTACGAGGTTTTCAGACCAAAAGAATCCTAGTTTAAGTGTTTAACACCCTAGCAAATCCGTGAAAAGAACTCCAATGACATTCTTCATACGCCTGTGAGCTTATTATTTCTGTGAGCTACAGATGGAACCAATTTCGGTTAAAACACTACGTATATTAAGAGTTGTAATGACCTTGACGAGTTAAAGCAACACAGCCTAAGAGATACACATAGAGACTAGAGAATTACATAGCAAATGTTAATCTGGGATAAATCATAAGCTGATAACCATACATAGCTAGTTTATCCCCGACCATCTTTGCTCTCTATACGCATATAAAAGCCCCACTGATCAACACTAATGATGGGTTGCTTAATATCCTGATAAAAACATTGAATGGGAGACGAAAGAATATAGAAACCAAGGGCTTAAAAGCAGGATTCCAGTTTATCTCATGAACGATGTAGCTAGTAGATGTTGATACCTCACATGATGTGGACTAGTTTGAGGTATTAAGAACTGTACAATTACTGGAATGTAAACTTGGACCGTATAATAATAACTCTGAATGTTGTAATTTAGCTTTGAAAGAAAGCATAAACTGGAGGCTGTTGATACAAAGCTGGAACTTTTCAGTGAATGTGCACTGATACTGGTCTGGTGCTCTATCAAATAACACATAAATGTCAAATATTGGGATTCCAGACACACAACCCTATTAGAGGCATTCTCAACACAGGACACGTCAAATCTGCAACCTAAACTTGGCGGCAACCCATTGCATATATTAAAAGAAACACAGTTTGTACTTTGTACAACCATAGAAGAGCTTCTTCTTTTGCTGTGTGTTCTATCAAACATAACATTCAGTAGCTAGACTCATTTTATTTAACTAGTCCAACCTTGATTCAGGAAATACAGGCTGCTTAGCTTCATCTTTTCTTCGATCATTCAGGCAGATACCGGGTGATTAGCAACTGCACCAGCCTCCCGGAGAAGAGGCAGAAGCTGACCTGCCTGTTGCCTCTCTAAGACAGCTGCATTATCCAACAAGTAAAAGACGCAAATAAATAAACCCTTGTGTATTCTTTGAACATTACAGCAAAAATGAAACTTTCCTTTTTATGAAACACATGAACTTACAGACGCAGCCGCCGATGTGCTTCCCCGCAATGAACAAACTAGGCACAGTCCACTCAGCTAGAGCTGCTTGAATTTCACCTCCATCAACTTCAAAAAATAAAAACATGATTTCCTCAACCAAATTAGGAATCTAGGAGTTGAAAATCTACTTCAATCAAAAACGATGAAAAGGGTGCGAGAGAACGAGACTGAATTTACCATCCTCATCTAGTTCTATCTATCTTTTGGTTTCACCATAAAGCATCAAGTATGATATCCCAACCCAGAAACATACAACACTAATTCAACGTAAACTCCTCTCTTTTATCACACACCCAATTTTAGTGCGGTCTGAGTATTTAAGGCTTCCATACAAAATTAATAACATAAATAGAAACCAATAAAGCAATTGCAGGGGGTGGTATCAAAATCAACAAAGCAAATCAGTCAGACAAATTGGAGAACACAACTTACATATATGGTGAGGCAAATTCAAGGGGCGTCTCTCTTGTCTTTATATATATTAAAAATAAAGAAAGGGGACCCATAATGGGCGTTGTTGTTGTTGTGGGCCGGGTCAGGTGGTTACCCGACCCGAAACAATACGGTGCGCGCTGGAGTATATATATATATAGTAATTATGTAGCTCCCGCTTCAGTCAGAAATTCAATTTCGAGATTCTCATTTCCACAGCGACGAGTGGAGCACAAGTTAAGCTCTCTCCTTTTCTCTCTCCTAGGGTTAATTTGGTTTCTAATTCTGTGTGGATTTCAAAATTGATGAGGTTTTAGTGCAGGTTGAACTCGAACTCAGTCTAGCTTTGTTTCGCCGAGCTGATTCGTCCGATCTTGCGATGTCGAACACGGTAATTTGAGACGTGTTTTGTTATTTAGATTTCGGTCTGAATGGATTCGAATTTAGTGCTCTATCTTGAGAAGTGCTTCTTTCTAAGTATTTCGGTTTAAATCGATTTGAGATTATTGCTCTACTTTGAGACAGATTCTGTTTGTTTGAGTGTTTTTCACACATTTGAATGTGTTTGTAACTTTGAGATCTTTGATTTTTTGTTAATTTCTGTTTGAAACTAGTAGGTTTGCTTTGAGCATTTATACTCTTCTGTTTGAATTTCTTCGAATAGACTCTGTAATGGATCGGTTTCCAGTGAGTTAGGATTTATGAGGCTTTGCGTGTGATGTAATTGCGTGTTTCTAATGGTAGATCGGTGTACCGTGTAGAGTATGACTTTCGATCTGGTTGCTATTTCTTCGTTGATCTATAGTGGATCGAATTTACTGTAAAGGAATGGATCTGTTTGGAATTTGATGTATTGTTGAGTTTTGAGCTTGATTTGTGGTTTTGGTTATGGTTGTAATTGAAATGGTGAATGTGTAAGTGTAAGTGTATGTGTTTATATTTGAACTCAATAGGGGTGGTGTGGTGTTTGTGTATGACAGAGTGAAGTTTATAATTTTGCGTTACAGACTATACGAATAGCAATGGATGGAGAAGACAGTGTAGGATTAAAGCCGAAACATCTGTGTCAAACTAAAATTGAAATCTTAATCAGTGAATCTATGAAGTACATTTGAATTTCAGAGGTTTCGAAGGTGAAAATGAAATCTGAATTGATACTCGATTGGGATGGTATAAAATGCTTGCATTATGATTGTACAGTTGGGAGTTTACACCTGTTTTTTTTGCTGTGATCAGGGAAAAATCAAAGCAGAATCATCTGATGCCAAGAATGGCTCAATTCAGAAAACCACATGGTATTTCTTGAAATCCTCATGTTTTGTGTATGTTTAATTTTTTGTGTCATGCAAGTTTTGTGATCTTCGAGCTCTTTCATTATTCGAGCGTGTTAGTTCTTAGGCTTTCTTGTTCGAATCTCTATGTTAGGAGTGTTAAGTCTATGACTTTGGAGTTTCTGAGTTTGAGATTCTATTTGGTCAGATTCTGAAGTGGTTTTGGTTTTGTACCGCGGAGCTAAGCTTCTTTATGTCTAATTGGTATTCCTGATTTAGGTCTGAAGACTATATAGTCCGGATAGTTTTCATTTTTTTTCTTTTCTATTTCAACAGTAGAGAAGGCTTGAAAAGTGGATTGGTTCGATATATTTGACGATACTAGATCAATTTAGTACGTCATCTTATTTTTAGAATGACATTTTGTATGGATTCCCATGTCACAGGATTTACACTGCTGGCGACCAGTTAACTGAAGCTGGTCAGCAACTTAAAATTGGGGAATTTACTGGTGTCTCCATTTCTTTGAAGACCGCTGGATTGTCTGGTCCTGGCAACTTATTGATTGCAGCCGGGGATTCATTTGGTGAGGTGGCTAGTTCTCGGCCAGCATTCATCGGACACCCAGAAATTCAAAGGCAACCAGGAACTTCTCAGTCTTCTGTGGGTAGTTCTCAACCAGGAACTTCTCAATCTTGTGTGGGGAGTTCTTCTCAACCATTTCTTGGCTACTTCAGTCCTGCTGGTGCCTCGAATCAGGGAAAGCTGGATATTGCTGATAGTGAACCAACCCTTGAGTTTAATGAGCTCACATTTTCAGAGGCTGCTGGGTCTGGCCACTCTGGTGGATCCCTTCCTGGGTCCGAGGCATCTCAATCTTCTTCTGGTTCTGGGTCTGATAGTAGTGATCATGATGGGGAGGTGATTGTTGGATCTTACGTACAGACGGCCCTCATTTCTGAAAAATTTGCGCCGCCGGTAGTGTGGATATGAAGTTGTTCCCATAAATGTAAATACTCGAATTTAGACCTATAAGAAACATTAAACTGCATTAACCACACCAGCTTAACCTCTCTCATTGAGATTTTGAGGAGTGATGCTCTGCCTGATCCTCTTACAAGTTCTGCTGTTGTTTTGAAGAGTGATGCTCTTTTGATATGCTCTGTAGTAGTTTCCGCAACAACGGACATAAATTTCGTTTCTTCATATTTGTTGTTTGATGAAAAAGACCTGCACTTCTGCTATATTAGATATACATGCTTTTTCGATATTTGTTGTCTGATGAGCAGGTTCTGCATAGGTTCTTCCTTCTATAACTAGGCAATTTATTTTTTCATTCAATATCATCTTGCAGAGAATGGAAATCAAGTAATACGTTTCCAGAGTCCAACAGAGGTTGATCTTATACAAAAGTTTTGTACAGTGCATGCCATAGATACATGACCTAGCTGGCAGCGGCACAACCCTTATATATTTTGAGGATATAGCCTCAAACATGAATTCCTCAACTCCATGTTCTTTAAATTCGATAAGAGATATTCTTTAAAAAAAAAAAAAAAAAATCGATAAGAGATGAGTGTGAGCAAAACTACAGGACTCCACTGAGTTTATAGTCTAGGGTTTAATAACCTCTATTTACATGTAATGTAAAACTATTCACTGCTGTGCTTAAACCTAGCCTTGCTTTTTGATTCGCATTGGATATCGGCACAAGGGACATAAGTGATTTATGATCACCCACCGGACGATGCAATTTGCATGAAAACGGTGTGAGCAAGGCATACGAGCAATGAGTAGATATGCGAGGCCGTCGAAACAAATAGTACACGGTGACTCGGGTGGCTCTTCCAAACTCACTTTCTCCAGACCCTCAATCAATGATTCCGTCGCCGGTTTGACGTCCGGTTCCAGCCTAGCCGCCGGTGAAACTGGCGGAAATACATTATAGATCTGCTCCAATATGCTGACATCAATAGGCAGCATGGGCACGGATACTTGAAGCACCTTCAATATTTGGTCTACAACACCAGGCTGTCGATCTTCTGGGACACCAATCATCGAAAGCATCGTACGCAGGTCACTTGTAAGCATCGTCCCGTGGGACAGTGGCTTCAGAACAGAGTGATCAAACGTAAAGTCTAATTGGTTTACATGGTGCGTGCCATCGATAATCTTCCACACGTCGAATTGGATATAACCCAACTCTTTTGACATCATGTTGAGATTCCCCTCACCTTTCCATGTCGAACACGTTAATTTGTTTCCACAATTTTGAGATGTGTTTTGTTATTTGTATTTCGATTTGAATCGATTTGAGAGTAGTGTTCTATTTTGAGATGTTGTTTTTCTTAATTTTGGTTTGAAACGATTTGAGATTAGTGCTCTATTTTGAGACAGAAATTTGAATCTGTTTGTAACTTTGAGATCTTTGATTTTCTCTTAACTTCCGTTTTAAAACTATTAGCTTTGAGCATTTATACAGTTATAGTCTTCTCTTCGAAGTTCGAAGAGAAATTTGAAGGTATACTGAAAGCTCCCTCTGATTCTCGCTCTGTAATGTATCGGTGTTTGTTTTCATTTTCAGTGAATTAGGGTTTATGAGGCTTTGCGTGTGATGTAATTGCGTGTCCCTAAGGGAAGATTGGTGTAGAGTATGAGTCTTCTATTCGATCTGGTTGCTATTTCTTTGTTGATCTATACTGGATTGAATTTACTGTTTTGAACTGGATCTGTTTGGATTTTGATGTATGGTTGAGTTTTGAGCTTGATTTTTGGTTTTTGGGTTATGGTTGTAATTGAAATGGTGAATGTGTGAGTGTAGGTGTATGTGTTTTTGGATGATGACCCGATAGGAGTTGGGTGGTGTGTGTATGACAGAGTGAGGTTTATGTTTTTGCGTTATACGAATAGCAATGGATGGAGAATACTGTTTAGGATTAAAGCCGAAACCTCTGTCGAACTAAAATTGAAATCGTACTGAGTGAATATGTAATAGTATTCTTACAAGTACTGCTGGAGTCTAGCCTCTCTATTCTAGTTTGATTTGCTCTATTCTAGTTTGATTTGCTCTGTAGTAGTTTCCGCAACAATGGACATGAATTTCGTTTCTTCATATTTGTTGTTTGATGGCGTTCTGCTCTTTTCTCTGAAGGATAGGTTCTTCAATTTATTTTTTCATTCATCTTAAATATCATTTGTTTTCAATCTCAAATATCATTGATTTTGTAATGAAGGCTTCCAGAGAATGGAAACCAAGACCAAGTAATGCGTTTCCAGAGTCAGACAGATGTCTTTTACAGCCATAGATACATGTTCTTAATAACCCAAATAATTTTATTTGATGAAAGTCATAATAGACCTAAAATCTTACCAATTTGACTATTTGAGACCATCATCATAATTATAATTAAGATAACCCTGCAGCTGCCAAAGCATACATGCTGTTATGGACTAGCACAATACCCTCACCAAATCGTTTTACATGCACTGTAACACAAGATGCTGATATATAATGAAACAGTAGGAGACACTACAAAGACCACTATTATATCAGAATTCAAATCAAAAACAACCGGAGCTGAAACTCTTCCTGAAATCTTGTATGTAAATTAGTATCTGGAACTAAGTTAATAATATATAGTAAACTTATAATGCAGTAACATATGTGAGAATTCGAAGCAATATATATTTGCATCTATACGATATATGTAAGGGTGCGTTTCTAATAAGTTTCCTAAAACAAGTTGCATAGCTTGACGCTGTACATCACTTTTCATGTAATCAGAATATGAAGTCAATGCTGAACTAATATATTGAAGTTTTAGTGTTCTTAAACTCTCAGTTCTCCCCAGAGGTGCAAAATACGGCATAATCATAGAGGTGTGGGAATACCGGGGCTCTTATTCATCATTGCAAATTACATCTATAGCAGGATTCTCGGTGGCCGCCTCCAGCCGAGCATAGACGACGTCATGCTGATCCATATATATATTTCATCCTAATACTAACTTCGTTTCCATAATCTGCCAAGTACCGTAATAGTTACTATACCTGCTATTATACCAGCAAAAGATATCATCATGAGCAGCGGAGGAGTCCACCGTCGGCTTGAGCCTGAGACCGAGCCCTCAGATATTGCAGATTTTGCACCTTGGCTTGAGCCTGAGCCTGAGCCCTCGGATGTTGAAGAGTCTGCACGTTGGCCTGAGCTTGAGCCCTCGGATATCGATATTATAGGGCTTGCACCTTGGTCTATATAGTCTCGGATGTCAAACGGCATTGAATATCGGCACACTCGGCAAAAGTGACTCGTCTCCAGCCAAGTAACAATGCAATCCACATGATAAACGTGCGAGCAAGGCAGTCGAATAACCGTATGTTGTAGATCCAGGTCCTTCAAGCAAATAACACATGAAGGCGTCCGTGTAATAGTAGCTTCATCCAAACTATCAAGTCTCACTCTCTCCAAACGCCGAATTGCTGGTTTAATTGCCGGAAAAAGTCCGCCGCTGTCCACATAGGTGATGTCCAAAATGGCAACCATATGCATACTATGCAGCTTGGGGACGGCCACATCAACGACCTTCTTAAATATTTGTTCAATAATAGGTGGTTGCACAAGTTCAGGGACACCCATGTCGGAAAGGTACCTAACCATCATCCTTGTATACTTCTTCCTTCGAGATAAGAGCTTGATATCATCGAGTTCGACTCTGATTATTCCTCTTTCCGTTATAAGCTTTGGTTCTTCATAAATAGAATCTGCAGTCGGATCCGCACAAATCCAACGGCGCCTCGCGAGCATGGTGAAGAGCCCTAATCTGAAAGGGAGCAAATCCTTTCCGGACGGAGTGGTCAAGCTGGGGATAATTTCTTCTCTTTGAAATACTGCGACATCATACACCATTCTTCTTCAACCCGAACGTACCCTGATTATTAATTTGCTAGTAATACTACTGTATTACTAGCTGCATATATATAGAGAAATAAGTCCTGAATATTTGTGACCTATTTACTTTCTTTGTTGAATTTGATTCTACGAAAACTTGCTTCAACTAGGAAAATTCAAAATTGTGCTTTAATTTGTTTGCATAAGGATTGGTCCGAGCAGCCCGGTCCAATAAAGCAAAAAGAGGAGAACCGGATACGTGGCTTTATATTATTGGAAAACAGCAATTTACTATGTTTTGTCTACAATATTGTCTTGTTTTGATGCACTGATTTGAATTTGTTTGTGTTTTGTTGAATCTCAGGAGATCAGGAACGAAGAATTTGTTTGGAATGAATGAAACCATTTTATGTTGGTGCATAAAATTTTGGGAGAGAGATTTCCCAACATAAATCTCACTCTTTTTATTTTTGAGAAATCGCGGACGCGTTCATCTTACAATTGATCATGGGAAAGATATCTGTAAAATAAAACACACTTCGACGTCAAAGTCAATTTCGATTCAAGCAAGCATAACAAAGTAAATCGGTTTGATACTTGTTACCATTGTTCCCCCTCCGTCCTCCCGCTTTAAATGGGTAAAACCCGTACTATTACCCGTTACCCATTTCTATTATTGAGGGAACGACTTATGCTGACTTTTTTAGCCAATGACGAGCCACATTTCTCCAACAACTACATATTTGTCATCTTCACACTCTCCACCACCGACCCCCTACCTCTCATTTCACCTCCCTCCAAGACCTCCCCATGCGCAGCTCCTGGCGCTCCATCCTCTACAAGGTCACACGCGTCCGAGCCCAGTCCCTCCTCACCAAGCCCCACGACCATCTCATCTACTTCACCTACAACATCCTCGCCCTCACCAAACTACGTCGTTTCACCCGATGAAATTGTGCTGTGGATGTACACGTTGATCCCGATGAAATTGTGCCGGCGGCAGGATGGGCCGGACCGCCTCTATGTCCTACTGGATTTCGTGAGGCGAAAAGTGAAGGAGAAGAGAGAGATTGGGAGTGTTGATGTGTGGAGGAGGAGGAGGGAGATATTTGTTATGAACGGCCAGATTATACCGAGATTATACCGATCCGGTTCTTGTGGGTTTATCTGGGTATCCACGGGTATTACCCGTACCCAGTTCATCACACCCATGGGTTACCCAAACATATTTTACCCATCTCTATTCAGGATGTGCGCGTCTCTCCTTTTCTTGGGTTTCTCGGTGTTATCGAAACCCCTAAATATATATTAAAAATAAACAAAGAAATACATTAAGCGCGTTGTTGTGTTATGGGCCGGGGTCGGATGGTAACCCGACCCGAAACAATGCTGTGCGCGCTCGAGTGTATATATAGTAATTATGTAGCTCCCGCTTCAGTTCGAAATTCATTTCCACGGCCACAAGCGGAGCACAAGGTAAGCTCTCTCCTTCTCCTTCTCTCTCCTAGGGTTTCAAGTGCAGTGTGGATTTCACATTTAGTGAGGTTTTAGTGCAGGTTTGAACTCGCAACTCTCAGGCTAGCTCGCTCTGTCGAACAAGGTAATTTGCCTCACAATTTTCAGACGTGTTTTCTTATTTGAATTTCGGTCTGAACCGATTTGAAATTAGTGCTGTATCTTGAGATGTGCTTTGTTCTGAGAATTTCGGTTTGGATCAGTGCTTTACTTTGAGACAGATTCTGTTTGAATTTCTTCGAATAGACTCTGTAATGGATCGGTGTTTGTTTGCGTTTCCAGTGAGTTAGGATTTATGAGGCTTTGCGTGTGATGTAATTGCGATTCAATCTGGTTGCTATTTCTTCGTTGTTCTATACTTCTATAGTGGATCCAATTTACTGTTATGGAATGGATCTGTTTGGAATTTGATGTGTTGTTGAGTTTTGAGCTTGATTTGTTGTTTTTGGTTATGGTGAATGTGTGAGTGTAGGTGTATGTGTTTATGGTTAATGACTCAGAAGGAGCGGTGTGGTGTTTGTGTATGACAGAGTGAGGTTTATGATTTTTGCGTTATAGCCTATACGAATAGCAATTGATGGAGAATATAGTGTAGGATTAAAGCCGGAACCTCTGTGTCAAACTAAAATTAATGTGTGAATCTATGAAATGCATTTGTCTTTCAGGCTTCGTAGGTGAAAATGAAATCTGAATTGATACTTGATTCAGATGGTATAAAATGCTTGCATGATGATTGTACAGTTGGGAGTTGACACCTGTTTTTTTTTTTTTTTTTTTTTTTTTTCTGTGGTCAGGGAAAGGGCAAAGCAGAATCTGATGCACCAAATAAGGATGGTTCCATGTGTTCCATCGAGGAAACTACCAGGTATTCTGTCCTTCACACTACTAACTGAGTAGCTTATGCAATGAGGTGTAATATCATGTGCCATGTTAAGCAAATTTGAGAGGGTATTTCAAATGCACAAGACATGACATGGGATTTTCACTCAGCAAGCTTATTGTTTAGGCTTAATTTTCAAAATATTTCTTGAAATCCTCATGTTTTGTGTATGTTTAAGTTATTGTACCATGCAAGTTCTGTGATTTTCGAGCTCTTTCACCATTCGAGCCTGTTAATTAGTTCTTAGGCTTTCTTGTTCGAATCTCTATGTTAAGAGTGTTAAGTCTATGATTTTGGGGTTTCTGAGTTTTAGATTCTGTCTTTACCTGAATTGTGCTGTATGAGTTTTGTCAACTTATTTATCTTTCTTTTTTGTCTGATATGGTATGGTACTGTGGACCTAAGCTTCTTTCTGTCTAATATGGTATGGATAGTTTTCATAATTTCTATTTCAATGGTGCACAAGGCTTGAAAAAAGGATTGGTGATTAGTTTCTACTTCAGAGGGATACAAAGTTTGCTTCCCTTTCATGGTTCGATATATTGATGAAACTAGATCAATTTAGTACCTCTCTCAGTTTAATTTGTAGTTATGAGCATAACTTGATTTCTTTTTGTTTAGTATCCATGGATGGTTCGTGACAGATGTCAAGATGTCGCTCAAATCCAATTGCGTTTGTTAGTTTACACACTGATAGATTTAACAAATATGCTGCAAAAATGAAATCTGATCCTGTTGACCTACATGTAATAGAATAAGCAGGGATCTTGTGTTTAGTATGACATTTTCCTCCCATGTCACAGGGGTGCAGTGACTACAGTCCACCCTTTGGTTACTGCTGGCGAGCAACTAACTGCAGCTGGTCAACAAATTAAATCTTTTGGGAGATCTTTTGGGGAATTTACTTCTGTTGGAACTGCTTTGAAAACTGCTGGTGAATGTTTAGCAGCGTCTGGATTGCATGCTGCTGGGTACTCATTGATTGCCGCCGGCTATTCATTACTGAGTGTTGCTGAGGTGCCTGGTTCTCCGATTGGCAATCCAGGAACTTCTTCTCAAGTGGAAGGCCCTGGAACTGAGGAACTTCCAGGAACTGATGATCTGCCTGGTCCTCATACAAGTTCCGCTGGTGTCTAGCTGCTCTATGCTCTATTCTAGTTTTATTTGCTCTGTAGTAGTTTCCGCAACAACAAATGGACATGAATTTCGTTTCTTCATATTTGTTGTTTGATGAAAAAGATTTGCACTTCTGCGGAAAACTATATTAGATATATACTTTTTATTAGAATAAGGTACATGATATTTGTTGTGTGATGAGCTGGTTCTGCACACTTCCTTTTTCTTTTTCTTTGAAGGGGAGGTTCTTCCTTTTATAACTAGGCAATTCAATTTTTTTTTCATTCATCTCAATTATCTTTGTGAAGCCAAGTAATACGTTTACATTACAGTACGTACATCGTCTTACAGTGGCACCCTTATTTTGATAAGGATAAACATACAGTGTAAAGTTAACAAACATGCAATCGATAAGAGATCAGTGTGAGCAAAACATGCAGGACTCCAGTGAATTTAATTATAATTATACTTATAATCTAGTTACCTAGAGCTAAAGTGGTTTAACCTGGTTGCATATAAGAATTACACACACATATATGTAATGTAAAACAAATCACTGCTGCCCTTAAACCTAGCCCTCCTTACTGATTGGCATGGGATATCGGCACAAGGGACATAAGTGACTTATCTTCAGCCACCGGACGATGCAATGTTCATGAAAACGGTGTGAGCAAGGCATGCGAGCAATGAGTTGATCTGCGAGGCCGTCGGAACAAATAGTACACAATGACTCAGGTGACTCTTCCAAACTATCAAGCCTCACTTTCTCCAGGCTCGCAATCGACGATTCCGTCGCCGGTTTGACGTTCGGCTCCAGCCTAGCCGCCGGTGGAAGTCTTAGAACCGGCTGTAGGTATATATTTACATCAATAGGCAGCATGGGAAGGGATACTTGAACCACCTGCAATATTTCGTCTATAACACGCGGCTGGTTAGCTTCTGGGACACCAAACCTCCAAAGAATCGTACGCAGCTCACTTGTAAGCATCGTCCCGCCCGACGGTTGCTTCACAACAGAGTGAACAAACGTAAAGTCTAATTGGTTTGTATAGTGCATGCCATTCCACATGTGGAATCGGATATAACCCAACTCTTTTGACATCATGCCGGGATCGGGAGTTTCTCTCTGCTTGATATTGGTGCAACATATACGAGGAAGCATCTTTTTTCTTTCAGGGTTTAGGGTTTGGGATCTCTTAGGGTTTAGAGGCGGCATTGACATTGAAGAGAATTTATAGGGATTGAGTTCAAACATGTTTCCTAGTACACGTCGGCATTGACAAAATCCGTACATTCTAGAAAGGATTTGATTAGGATTAGTAGAAAGGATTTGATTAGGATTAGTAGTTCATACATAAGCAATGTATATATTATTGATATACGAGAAATAATTAGTAGTCCTACTAACTGTAGGTACAATCTAAATATATATTTGTAATTAATTATCCTAAACACTAAACAATCTAGCTAAAGCTCTCTAATAGGATTAGGGTTTAATCACACAAAGAGATAGCAAGAGAATCATCATCTTATTCATTGATAGGAACCCTTTATATAGGGAATTACACAATACCAATATGGTAAAGATGGGAATACATAAATCTAGTCAAACTACATATCCTATTGGCATAAGGTCAAGACACACATAAAAAATATCTAGAAAGATACAGAATATCCTAGAACACTCCCCCTTGTGCCGCGCGCTGATATGCCGATGGTGCTGATCTGTTGCCTCGTCAAGTCACAAAAACCTCGTGGGAGAAAAACTGAACCTTGATCGTAGGAGAAAAAGAGTACAACGCACCATTCACATTTGATAGTGACATGTATGTATGTGCTAGACTCCCCCTAAAGTTTGCACCTCCCCCTGATCTTTGCATCAATCATAAGGCTCTTCCTGATTCTTTCTAATCACGGAAGTTTCAATAACTTCATGTCAATGCTCTTTAACATGTCTTCAAATATGACATTGGGCAATGATTAACTAGATCATGCCGTATTGTCCTCAAACATGATCTTTTACACTTAAATCTTGAGGAGAAGGCCGCTTGTGAACTCAAAACATAAGTTCGTGCAGGAAATAAGATTTCCGGGCAGCATGACCTTCAGGTGCTAGAACAGCCGTAACTTCCTCTAAGAAATACATATGAATGAACCGTAAACGGTTTTGGAAACTAGACTCATTTAGATTTCCAACCGTATATTACACACATTTTGGTTCGTCAGGAGCTGTTCACAATGTCCAGTCAAAGTTGACTGTTTTGCCAAAATCAGATTCTCGGACAGATTCGTCATACTTTACAAAAACGGTCATAACTCACTCAATATGATAGGTATGATCAAATGGTTGATGTCCCTGGAAAGTAGACACATAGAACTTTCCAATGGTACCAATTTCACCATTTTCCAGTGAGTGAGATTTCCTGTAGGTCCCATGGAATTTGACCTACGAAACTTGGCAGATTCTGATTTCGTTATTGATGTGTCTTTCTTTTGAGGAGATAGAATAAGCCTCAACTTTTCATACCATTAAGTATTGAAAAAAGAGTTACTGCCATTACATTGGCATTGCGTGGGCGCATAGCTACACTTAACTTTTACAACTTTTCATAGCGAATGAGATGTCAAGTCTTTCACATTGTGTTGAGTACATTGATGCGTCTTATTGTACTTAGATGAGAACTTCATATCTTAACACATATTTGTCATCTTGCTTTAGACAAAACAACGGATCTCTCTTTAGAGCAAAGACCTTGACTATTCATGGGAGTATATGTAGGCATCACTAGTTATAAAGCGCCTAAGCCGATTGATGGAAAATCATCATCAATACAGTCATCGAGTGCCTTATCGAGATTGTGTCTTCCCAAGATCTTTTTCTTCAGATGTTGATACATATTGGCATATCTTGATCCATCAAGAGTCCATGTAAATCCGGAATGAACACGCAAAGGCATAATTCACCATATCCTTTCCAAATCAAGTAGAGTCCATGTGCGTTCCAATATCTTTGGCAAACGCGTGCTCCTGTGGTCTAGAGCCACTTGATTCGGATGAATGAAGTTCGTTTAAGACCATCATGTATATCTCTGATCACATAGAGATGTTATTATGACCACATTCATATGCTGCATGTTCAGTTATTCGGAAACTACCAAACTGACAAAGTAGTGGAGTTCAATGACATCCATTACGAGAGCATATCTCATCGTAGTTGATCTCAGTGCATGTTAGTGAGAGACCTTGCGCCATAAGGTGAGTCTAAGCTCTTGTTCTCACTACGCTATCTAACAAAGGCATAGTTGGTAGGGTTGCCTAAGGACCTATCTCTTTGTTAATGCTAGATTGTATCTTTCCATTAGGCCAATCAACTAAGTTGATATCCATCAACGAAGGGTGGTTCGATAGTAGACTCATTATCTCACGTCCTCATGTACACTAGTGTAATACTTGTAGATGTCTCTATATGGATTGGATTTGACATTGAGGCGTCCCCCAACGATAATCATAATTCAGACTTCATGAGACGGATTTGAGTATCACTGATCAATGGATCAGGTTGTGCCAAGCTCGCTTTCTTCCTAGTGCGAGAATGTATCGAACCTAAGGGTCTCCCTCCTTTTAGGGAGCCATACGGACTTGTGACACCAATTTTGCCACTATATGGTGTAAAAATTAATATTTTATTGGACAGTAAATGTCTATGTGAATATTAATTAGATCTTGGTCCACTTCACACCGGCGAGCCCAAATTCTTTGGGTTTACAAGTAATGGCCCGCCAGTGAGGCCGCGCGGACTGCGTTACACAGTCCGCGTGCAGAATGGACCGCGCGAGCTGAGTTACACAGTCCGCGCGTGGAACGGACTTCGCGCACTTAACGGACTTCGTGCACTTAACGTACTTCGTGCGCGCTTAATGGACTTCGCGCGAGATATAGATCTCACGGGCGGGATGACTCCGCGTAGGTGACAAGCGGATTACGCGAGACGAGCTGGCGAACTGACCCGCGTGAGAGGCTCCGCGAACAAGAGACAAGCGGAGTCCGCGTGCACCACTTATAATTGTTGAAGATTCTTACAAGTCTTTGACATGCTTCGGGCCAATCCCTGTGGCCCTTTTAAGGAAAAAACATTTTAAGGCCCGCGAGCTGCAAGGGCCCGCGACATATAAATAGTCTTCAGGGGCGCGCGGGACAGGCTTCAAGAGCACGCGAGATAGCCTTATGTGGCAGCCAGCGAGATGAGTTCGAGTCCGCATAGGACTCTACAGTTGAGAGGCGCGGAACAGTGTCCGACTTGGATTCTAATTACATCTTTTCTGGCGCAAGTCGAATTACTATATAAGGGGGCTCGAAGGCTTACAGAACTCTCTCTCTACACACAAACAACTCTAAAAAAAACAAATCAAACAAACTGCAACCCAATTACCTTTCGAGCTACTCAAAACCTTAACCCTAAGAGCGTCCGCGTCTTAGTTCAGAGCCCTCCTGGACTCTACTTTGATCACTTCTAATCTCCCTTTAATTGCTCTGCTCGCGACACCGTGAGTATCGAATTGCCTTGTGCTTGTAAATTCCTCGTCCGCGAGGTGACACCAGGAGCCCCCCGCTTGTTCAAGAAGTCAAGACCTGACGCACCCACTCTCTTTCCTCGTCCGCGAGGTGGCACGCCCCGCATTCCCAAAAGCATTGACTGCTACCGTCTCTCCGCACCCAGCTGAGGATCATGGCCAAAACAACCATATCACCATCCATGGTGATAGCGTCAAGACCAACACCTTTTGGTCGCGTCTTGTCCTTTTGTAGGATATCAATCCTTGCAGACATATTTGCAGCATGTGATCTCGTCACTTTAACACTTTAAGCATTTGGGATCAAGATGAGACTTAGTGGATACAAACCACGACAATTTACGCCGTTCTACTTGAACACTTGTGTTCTTATCTCCTCCGAACGGCGGGAATATTGTCTTATCAAAGTGACAATCCGCAATTTAGCGGTGAATGAGATCGCCTGATAAGGTTTCTACATATGCGGATTATAGGTGGAGGTTCATATCCAACCTAAATACTTATTCATCTTAAATGACTCATCATTGTGCGCAGTGGCATTGCGATTTGGCATCTAGAAATAACATATAGCCGAGCTGAAGGATTGGAGATCCGTTTCAATCATGTTTGAGCTCAAGGATTGCAATTTCGTTTCAATCTTGTTACACAGTCACGAGTTGTAGTACAACAATATTCAATGATGATAGGTCGTAGATGAATAGTAAAGCTGCATGCAAATATTATATAGCCCCAAGATATAATAGAAAGATCGGTGCGTATTAATAATATTCGAGCGACAAGCTAAAGTTGTTTGGTCGTAGCCTCGGTAAGACCGTATTGCGTGTGAATATGGGATACATGATACTTCAACTTATATCTCGATAATCTTCTTTAAATAATGGGTAGTGAGCCCGTAGAAGTATAAGCAGCATAAACAATAGATAATAGTGTAACACGTGACCGGTGTGTTATCACTTCAACTAACACCATAAAGTATAAAAATGTGTCCGCAAGTTGGTTGTATTTATCTATATAGTTTGATGTAAGAATTGAATGTTTACTTTTGTGTCATTTAGCGTAGGAGAGTCTCACTCCTAATTTAGCTAAAGAATAGGCTTTCAAAATGAGTAATGAGCATTGCAGGGGGCCAATGAGACATCAAGGGAAGGCCGGTGCACCTCGATTGCTTGAGGAATTGACGGGACGGCCTCCGGAAAGTTGGAGCCGTGTTCGGGTGACGTCAATGTCCCCCAGGTGCCGCCATTTACAACCATGGCGTCACCATCATGCTTCATGGAGAAGCTAGATCCCGAATGTCTTCGTTTTGAGTGGAAGAATGGATGTCCATGAGAATTTCTCAAAAATTTGGACCATTATATCTCTTCCAAGATGACCGATTTGGTCAAACCAAAGCCTATATGAGTCGATGTCTCAATTATCATGTTTGGTGACAACATGTGATTCGATATTCAAATCATAGTGACATACAATCCACTAGATTGACTCATAAACTTCTCTAAGATGCATTTCAGTCCGCATTCATGAGAAGGTATACACAAAAGAACTCTTGTTCATTCTCACAATATGTTTTTAAATGAAAACTATTAGCAGAAATGTCTTTAAAACCCAACATGGTTCGGTTGTCTTTCAATGCATAGAGAGCATCTGTGACGTTGATCATGGTGCCATAAGACATCAAGATGAAAGTTAAAACGCGTCCCTGAATGACTGGTATGATTCAATTATTGTAGTCACAGAAGATTTACAAAGGCACAAAATCCAAAGATAGTTGCCGGTTCCTTAAAATATTGTGGATAGTTCCACTATCTACGAGACACTCAATGTCTCTATGAGACAAATATACAAAATAAAGTAGATAGGAGAGTAAATAGTTCCACTTGAACCATTTAGAGGGATTGAAAGAAGCTACGAAAAGCTGCAATCCCGAGAGTGCATAAAAATTTCTGCGCAAAATGACATTTGCGCACTAAAACAGTCATAACTTATTCGTTTAAATAGATATGGATAAATCGCAAAAAGTTCTGAAAACTAGATTCGTAGAGCTTTCCAGTGATATAAATCTCATTGTCTGGTTCGTCCGGAGCTGTTCAAAAAGCTCAAACGAAGTTGACTGTTCAAAAGGGACAAATTGCTGTTTTTCGCAGAATTGACATGTGCGAAGCTGTGAAGCTTGCAGAAGCTATGAAGCTTGCAGATGACGTGTAGGCTTTTGCCTTTAGCCAAAAGTGACATGTGTATGGTCAAAACCAAGTCTTTTCGATCATTCTAAGGTCGTAAACTCCATGACTAGTTAGCAAAAGCTCCCTGACATGAGCATAAACTAACTCAGAGGACCTAGAGGATTCGATCATGATGATTGTCCGGTTTTGATAAGTCTTCAACGTCTTTTGCAAGACGACAATTGGTTTAATAGCGTAGGGGGATCCAAAATTAAAAGCTTTCGGTAACTCCAAGTCAGTATGACCAGGCATGTCTGTGGATGGTCGGTAGTGCGAGGCACACTTGAAACCACTATCTCCTTAATTTCAGACAATTCTAAGACATCACACTGAGCGTGAATGAGACTAGTTAAACAATTGATGATGGAAAATCCGCTATATGGTAGAAGACTTAACCGGAAACACGTTGGCGATCCTCCTTGAGAAAAGGATGGAAACTAATTCGACAAATCTTCAAGACTACTTTCCTTTATGCGTATATTTGTTGGTTATGTATTTTGTTTTCCAGGTCTTGATCTTGTGTTGAATAACAATGCCAAAGGGGGAGAATGTTGGCCTATTGTCTATTTCTATTCAACACAAGAACTCCTAATGAAGGAAGGAAAAAGAGGAAAGAAGCAATGCAAGATCCGGAAGTCCAAGCTTTGACCACAAGATCTGCATAATAAGAGGTATCACTCAAGAATCAAGGTAATGAGATTTTTTTGGAGAATCTCATATATGGTAAGTTGATTCACCTCTTAAAAGTTAATGATGTGTGATTGAGAAATTGTTATGGAAAAATATTTTTCTTTAAAGACTGCCATATTAGGAACATTAATTGACAATTTGCAGGATATCTTGTTTCCATATCAGTAATTTTCATTTCAGTACTTGCATAAACATATCTGATCATATTGATTTGTGTTCTATCTTATGGCTATGTTATAGCAAGAAACTGATATATGTGTTTTGGAAAGTGCAAAATGATGGTGTCTGATTGCATCTTTTCATAAACGAAAATTGATCCTATCATTGAAAGGCATCAGTTAAGGGGGAGTGTTTCACACATTATAAATTGCTTCTGCTGTCATTAGAAACATAGGCTTTTTGTATGTTTTGTAGAAGGACTTTGGCAACATAGTCTTTGAGTTGATTTCTGTTGATACTGGTGTTACAAACTGCTTGTGTGTGTTTTCCTCTCAACTAAGTCTATCCTTCTTACTTGCAGATGAATTGCATTTGAGATTGTTGAACCTGGTTTTGGTGGAAGAGGAGAAACTGGTTGTGTATCAAAACCAAGAAATCCTAACTGTGCATGTAATCGTTGATATAAAACTGAAAGTGATCTAGTTTCAGTGCTGCTGCATATTTACTGATTGTGTATAAGAATCAGTTGCAGCATGATCTAGTTGTGTGAGAACTAGTATAGCTGAGTGTGTGGGATCTCAGTTTAGCATTTCAGTTCCCTTTGTTAAGGCTACTTGATTTACATTACTTGCGTAAGAAGTAAGAAGAGAGCATTGTATTCAACATTGTGTAGTTGTGTGAAAATTACACTTTGTATTTAGTTTTGAAGATTAATGGAATAATCTTGCTTGGTGTCTTTTTCCCTCGTTGAGGTTTTTGCACCAAGTCATTGAAATCTGTGTTTCTAACTGCATTTTAGCCATTTGTATACTTATATTCCGCTGGCATTTGTTGATTTACACACCGATCGATTTAACAAATATGCTGCAACAAATGAAATCTGATGTTGTTGACCTATATGTAATAGTATTAGCAGGGATCTTTTATTAAGTATGACATTTTGTATGGATTCCCATGTCACAGGAATAACAATGTGCATGCTGCTGGAGTCCAATTGATTGCTGCTGGTCAGCAACTCAAAACATTTGGGGCATGTACTTCTGTTGCAACTTCTTTGAAGGCTGCTGGTGAATATCTAGTAGCGGCTGGATTGCCTGCTCCTGGGAACTCTATGATTGCAGCCGGCGAATCATTTGCTCAGGTGGCTGGTTCTCAGTTTGCTGGAACCTCTCAATTGGAAGGTCCAGGAACTTCTCATTTTCCTGTGGGGAGTTCTTCTCAAGAATTGCTTAGCCGCTTCAGTCTTGGTGCTTGGGGTTAGGGTGCGCTGGTTAATGATAGTGGACCACGCTTTGAGTTCAATTGGCCCTCACCTTCTGAGTCTGCTGGGTCTGGTCACTCTGGTGGATCCCTTCCTCAAGGATCTCAATCAGCTGAGTCTGAGGGTTCTCAATCTTCTGGATCTGGGTCTGATAGCAGTGATCGTGATGGGGAGCTGATTGTTGGAGCTTACGAATCACCCTCATTTCTGAAACGTCTGCGCAGGAGCCGGTAGTTTGCGTATAAAATTCTTCCAATAAAATGTAAATAAGTGTCTCTACATATAGTTTTAGTCTTTCAGACCTATGAGTCTAGCCGCTCCATTCCTCTTACAAGTACCGCTCTGCCTATTCCTTATGATTTGCTCTGAAGTAGTTTTCGCAACAACAAACGGACATGAATTTCGTTTCTTCATATTTGTTGTTTGATGACTATATTACATACATACTTTTTCGTTATTTGTTGTTTGATGATCGATTTGATGACTATATTACATATATACTTTTTCGATATTTGTTGTTTGATGATCGAGCAGGTTCTGGCATTCAAACAGATGTCTTATACAGTGCATGTCATAGATACATAACCTAGCTGGCAGCGTGGCACCCTTATTTTGATACAGATAAACTCATAAACTCATACAGTGTAAACAACATGAATGTAAAACGAATCATTGATGTGCTTAAACCTAGCCTTGCTTTTTGATTCGCAAGGGATATCGGCACAAGGGACACATGTGATTTATGTTCAGCCACCGGATAATGCAATGTGCATGAAATCGGTGTGAGCAAGGCATACGAGCAACGAGTGGATATGTGAGGTCGTCGGAACAAATAGTACACGGTGACTCTGGCTCTTCCAAACTATCAAGCCTAACTTTCTCCAGACTCTCAATCGATGATTCCGTCGCCGGTTTGACGTCCGGCTCCAGCCTAGCCTCCGGTGAAACTCGCGGTACGTAAATATTATAAATCTGCTCCAGTATCCTTACATCAATAGGCAGCACGGGCAGGGATACTTGAAGCACCTTCAATATTTCGTCTACAACACCCTGCTGTCGAGCTTCTGTGACACCAATCATCGAAAGAATAGTACGCAGGTCACTTGTAAGCATCGTCCCCTGGGACAGTTGCTTCACATCAGAGTGATCAAACGTGACGTCTAATTGGTTTGTATAATGGTGGCCATCGATAATCTTCCACACGTCGAATCGGATATAACCCCTCTCTTTTGACATCATTTTGGGATCGGGGGTTTCTCTCTGCTTGATATTGGTGCAAAATGGATGCATCTTTGTGTATATATATATATATATATATTTTCCCCTAGGGTTTACGGTTTAGAGGAGGCATTGATATCGAAGAGAATTTATAGGGATTTTGTATCAACCCTAGTTCAACATAGGGGGTTCCAAGTACAAGTCGGTTACCAAACTTTGCCGACTTCAAAACACAAACAACTAATGTGACACATATAATACAGCTGACTAATGTGATCTCAATATCGAATTGCTATACTTCCATGTATCATTACATTAGTAATCTTTGGACAAACCCCTATTGCAAAACTCGGCACTAGAAGCTAACAGTCCCCAGCAACCAGAAGCTACATAGCTCCTCAACCCTCGGCTCGACAGGCTCGTTCCACAATTGGCATAGGGTATCAGAACAAGGTACATAACCTGTGCGTTGCAACGTCCTCCATAAAGAGTAAGGAGTTGATCAACATATATATGACAAGCCAGATATAATATGTTGATTGGCAATTGTAAGCGTTTTACTTAACAAGCAAGCAAAAACAAGACTACCAAACAGAGAGTTGAAGGTCTATGTAGCTTCTGGTTGGTGGGGACTAGAGAACTACATAGCAAGTTCATCCCCGACCATTTTTGCTCTCTCTATATGCATATGAAAGCTCCACTGATCAACACTATTGCAGATTGAAATGGAACGGAAAGAAAACAGATCTGATGTAACTAGAAACCAAGGGCTTAAAAGCATGCCTGTTTATATCATGAATGATGTAACTAGTAGATTTTTGATACCTCAAGATGTGGACTAGTTTTGAGGTATTAAAACAGTACAGTTACAGGAATGTAAACTTGGACCCTATAACAACACCCAACACATGACATATCAAATCTGCAACCTAAACTAGGCAGCAATTCGTTACATATCGTAACAGGAACATACAGTTCGTACAACCATAGAAGAGCTTCTTCTTTTTGCTGTGTACTTTATCAAACATAACATTCAGTAGCTAGACTCATTTTATTTAACTAGTCCAACCTTTGATGCACGACTACAGATTGCTCAGTTTCATCTTTTCTGCGACGATTCAGGCAGATAAGGGTTATTAACAACCGCACCAGCCTCCCGGAGAAGAGGCAGAAGCTGACCTGCCTGTTGCCTCTCTAAGACAGCTGCATTGAACCAACAAGTAAAAGAAGCAAATAAATAAACCCTGTGTAGTGTGTACTCTTTGAACATTACAGCAAAAAAATGAAACAAGCAATGAAACACATGAACTTACAGTCGCAACCGCCGATGTGTTTCCCCGCAATGAACACATTAGGCACAGTCCTCTGTCCAGTCCACTCAGCTAGAGCTGCTTGAATTTCACCTCCATCAACTTGAAAACAAAAACAAAAATTCCTCAGCCATATAAGAATCTAGAAGTAAAAAATTTACTTAATCTATAACAATCGAAAATGGTGAAAAGGGTGCGAGAAAAAGAGACTGAATTTACCATCCTCGTCTAGTTCAATAACCTTGTACGTTGCTCCGACCTGTGTCAACAGTTGCTTCACCCTCTTGCAATAACCACAGTAGGTTTTACTGCCAAAACACGAAAATCAATTTCGTCAATAACAACCTGCTTCTCCGAAAATCACACATTGACCATGTGATTGCTCATCAAACTTGAATTGGTAGCAGACCCAATTAGTTGGCCAGTTTTTAGAATGGGTCGGATACTTGATTACCTGAAGACGACGACAGGGGTGGAGTTGACGGTGGTCTTGACCTTATCGAGAGCCATTGCAAGCTGTTCCGGAGTGAAACCGTGGCTGAAAAACGAACCCATTTCTGTGTGCGCGCTTTAATACGTAAAATGACAAAGAGATCGAAGAACCAGGTGTTCAACAAAGGAAGTGGTTTACGTGGCGAAGATTTGGAAGAAGGAGCAGAGATGAGAGCACAGGTGTTGGAATCGTTGAATTTCAGCTTCTGGGACTTTATTGGGCACGGACACGACGTCGTATCATTTTGTTGATTTTGGGCCTGATACGGGCTAGGCGGAACAACGCGTGTCTACGTGGTAGTTAAGTGGACTGGGCCTACGCAGCCTGGTCCGTCCACCATTAAGAAAAGAAAAAAAAGAAAAAAAAAAAGATGGAACGACGTTGATTGGAAATGATTTTCTACTGTTGATCTGACAGAGAAAAACACACGGAAATAACTAACCAATCGTTTGTGATCTCAATCCTTGGCTTCTTAGCAATTAGAAGTATTCTCTGTAGTGGTAGCAATTGTAAACCTAACTATTAGGGTAAAAATGGTGGTCACTTGGATGCAAAAATAGCCTCCAAGTCTTTGTACAACCCTCTTGGTTTTGATTTCGAATCACCAGACGACTTAGAGGAGCTTCCACTCATTTTGCTGCTCCAAAACCCGCTCCATCTGGTTCGAGTGTTACTGCTCGAAGGATCATTTACAAATCCGCTACTTCCTTCTTTGCTAAAGCTAGACTTTGCTAACTCTCTCAGCTGCTTTAGCCATGGTCTATCAGTTGGAGTGGTGCCCCCGGATCTCCGGTACTCAGAAGAGCTAGTATCCCTTGTTGCTCCCACCACCTGTTGCCTTGCTTGGAACTTGCTTTCCAAGTTATTGATGAATCTCCGCGGGATGAATAACAAGACACAGCCAGTTGCAGCTAATTTCAAACCAATAAAGAAGGAGTTCTCGGCAGGGTCCAGAAGCAATGTTTGTCTATACAATGCATACCATTCATTAATCATCTGTGCAATGTATCCAACTAAGAACAGCAGTATGATGAAAATACCAAGCTTAGTCCTGTCACTGGCTGAAAATTCCTTCTCCAAGAGAACTAAACAAGTTGCAAATAAACCTGCTTCACTGGAAACCGAGATGATCTCAACCAACTGAACCTTTTTCTTGATAAACGGCTTCTTAAGAACGAGGAAGAAAAGTTGAAAAGAGGTTATGCACAGTAAGGTAATTGAAGGAGTTCTTGAACTCCATCTGTCCATGTAGACACCAGCCATGATCCCAACAGAAACCCTTTTCAAACATTCTAGTAGTGTGTAGTATATTCTGAGTATTCCAAACAGTTTCTGGATAAAAGGTGCTTCTGCATCTTCTGTTTCATCATCAGAGTCAATAATACGCTCACCTTGCTTGCGAGCATTGCCCTCAGAAATCTGAGAGAGCATGTATTTTGGAGGGCCTCTCAGATCTTCAAAGAGAGGGCCAAAGATAATTAGATATACAGAGCTTGGTTTTTCTTTCCATGTCCACTGACCTCTTTTTCCTGGACCCAGTGTCACTCGGACAATCTCTTGAAACCAGAGAAATTGCTGGCCTTCTTGATGTACTTCCTTGTATTGAAGTAACTTCCCAAATGTAATGCCGATTGAGAGGAAAAGGAACAAGACTAGCAGCAGAAAAGATGTGATAGCCAACAACAGACAGCCAACTATAACTCCAGATGACGCTCCTCCTAGAACAATGGAAGTAAGAATTATCACTTCCCAAAAGTCATGAAAAGAGAGCAAGCAAGACAATATAGAGTTATAGACACAAGCTCCCATATGCTAGACTATCTGGACATTAGTTCCAACAATGCATGTCTTTACCAAAGCATGAGAACTAGAAAAGGTTAAAAATGTTTGGGAAGTACCTTTAACTAGTGCAGCGGAGGCCTCACAAATACAAGGTAGTGCAAGAATTACAAGAAATATCTCAAATCTTGGGAATGTGAGTGCTCCATAACCACTCTGTCTCTCAGAATTTTTCTTCCTCAGTTTCAGAATGAATAGGAGTAAAATATGTACTAGGAGCAAGCTACCACTAATCACCACTAACCAGAACATGGTTCTATCAAAATTCCTCCACCTACAGAAACACAATAATTTTTATTAGTCAAAATGAATAAACGATATGTATGTAGTTGTCATTTGGATGATTATTAGGCCATTTTGCAATGCCTATATATAGAGATATGTATGTATAAGTGATGCATCCAGTTAACTTACCTGTTAGAGTTATAAGAACCGGAGAGATACTCGGCTTCAGGTTTAAAATTTTCACCCTCCAACTGCAGAATGCAACCACCATAAGCATATACAATTATTTTATACTAATATGAAGCAACTAATTACAACTTTACAAGGAAAAACAAACACATTTATCACCTCAAAGAACGTTCTGTATTCCATTGGAGTAAGTGGCAACCCATATACTGAAGTAACCTTATCAGAACTCTCTTCTTCTAGTTGCTTGCTTTTGAAAATTTCTGAATCATAACCTTCATTAGTGTAGGACTTCGAGCTGGTGTAAGGACTTGAGGCTTGGAAGCTCTTCCCAGATTCCCATGGGAGATTGAAGTAAGGAATACTCCATTGTAAACCCCTTGAAAATTCATAATAATCAATTGGCAATGTAACTGCCAACCATCTAGAGAGTGCAAAGATTTGTATATGACAAGCAATTCTCTGGAAAAGGGCAAACAGAGGACAGTTAATTTTACAATTGTTTGACAGACGGTTAATCAAGGAACTGTCTGTTGTTTAAATTTGTCCAGAAAAGTTAGTGGTCAAACGATGCCACAGACCGGTCACTGTATACAGGGTCTTCAAATGTTTCAAAGCCAAAAATATGTTTTCTAGATACCTAATCTACACTGTCTTAGGTCCTCCAATCATTAATTTGCCTAAGCATGAAACCAAAAAGCTTTGGTGCCTTACAAAAAGATTTCTTGCTGGATGAGATGCCAAAGAAGATGCTCTCCTAAATGTCCATAGGGATTGAAGGCTTGCAGTTGAAATATAAAGCAGCCCCGCAGTTATGGATGTCAGTGCAAAAAGAGCAGTCACAAATGCAGATAGCAGAGAAGATATCATGGGCACTGTATCTGTAATTAGCCATATTTTACATCATTAAATAACTGGGAAAAGAAACAGACAAACATCCACAACTTTAGATGAAAATCCTTCAAATTCACAAACAATACAGTTGCCAATGCTGATTACAACTAAGAAGAAAAGGAAATCCTTACAGTGTGATACTTGAAGAACATTTGATGCTAGATTTTTGTTTCCAGCAACATCCCCAGATACGTTTTCAGGAACATTAACCGAAACAATATCATTAATTGCTTCTATATTGACAGTGTACATACTTCTACTTATTTCATGAAAGCTGTAGAATAGTAAAGATTCTCTTAGGATGTACATTAATAAAGGTATATATTCTTTGGGGTATATTTGAAGGAAATTGCAAAGAGGAATTACTTGCCTCTGTAAATGTCCTCCTGAGAGTACTAAAGAAGAGGAGTTGAAACCAAATACTGGCTTCATGAACTTTATTAATATGGAAATACTGTGTTCTCTTGTTCTCATGCTTGAGGTTGTACTCAACTTCACCGCAGGCCTTTGAGAATCTAATACATTAGAAGAAAAAGAACCAACTATCAACCATGTTTACTCACATGTAAAACTTTACTGTATGCCAAAATAAAATTTTGCCAGATAAACATTTCAACATGTCAATAAGAAAAAGCCAGTTCATACCGAAAAGGAAAGTTGCAGGTGAAATTGGAGAAACTGGAGTCCCTTGTCTGGTTATTATCAAATTTGAATTGACGCTCACTGTGATTATAGCAATGCTAGGTATGTTTGAAACCTGAAACAGAATAAGGCAACCATCACATAAGGACTAGAACAGGTTGGTCTAACATATTAAGGCGCATCAAATTCATGAACCAATTACCGCAAAGCCAAATCTGCGATTCCCAGAGTTGTTTGTGCTATTTGGTAAAAGTATGCCCTGACTTATGTTGATAGACTTCAAAATTTGTGCAGATGTATTCAGGACAGGTTCTGAGAAATATAGATAAATCTTTACGTTATTATGATTATGTGTGGCCTGCACTGTTCGAGTTTCACCATTTAGCTGAAGTAGTGTTTCAGGAATACGAATCCTCAGGTTGGAAAAGACAGGTCTCCTATCTGTAGAATGAATCCATAAAAGAGAAAACATTTACATCAATCAGTCATGTATTCAATTGGCGACAAAGTACACAGCTTGTTAAGTAAGGAAAGGAAAATTAAAATTTATCAGCCTCTTTGTTTTTTGTTTTTTTGTTTTTTTTTTTTTTTTTTAAAAAAGTCATATCTTTGATAATCTTTTGCTAAAAAAATAGGGAAAGAACAAAACACTCACCAATACGTACATAGAAACTCGAATTTTCGGTTCTTAGGAATCTGTTTCCAGCAACATCAGAGCAGAAATTCTTATCCATTACCAGGATCACTCGCCCATATTGAACAGAAGATGATAAACCCACAACAACAGAATATTTGAGGTTTGGCTCCAGAATATTGAGTGAAGATGGTATAACTTGGCCAGCACCATAGACTAGCAGCTGCAAACATTCAACAGAGAAATCTATCAAATTTCTTTCTTCTTTTTTTTTTCTTTTTTTTTGCCTCACAACACAGTCTACTGGCAGAGGTCCCTTAACAAATTTCGGCTTGAGCAGAAATGTTCAATAGCTACATTAACAACTGTGACAGAGTACTTATGCACTGATTACTGATGTGAACTCTACCAACATATCTTTGTAATATCAATTATCATAGCTAATGTTCTGAGAATAGCATGTCCAGTATATGTTTGCTTACCATGAAGCGCGACCAAAGTTCATCATAATCATATCATAGGCACAGGAAAAAACATGCTGAACAATCTAGAGTTCAAAAAAATTATTAAAAAAAAAAAACCTGACACCTACTCACGTTGCAGGTGTTTACAGACGAACATCCAAAACCTCCTCCACCGTTGCAGGATTCACTGAAAGAAATATTTACTGATACATTGGTAGCAGTTGTAAAAGATCTAGAGGCAGTAACAGATGCTGTTGGGCGTACTGTATCTGCAGAAAGAGCCAAAAGAAAAAAACTCTAATTTTAAGATAGCTTGCCCATTTTCCCCACACTCCATTTACCATAACAATCACTGCAATAAACTTCATTTTGCAGAAACATGGCATTATGTGGGTTCGGAAAGTACACTAATTGAAAAGAAGATAAATACACAAAATAAGGAGAAGATAAAAGAAGGATTCCTAACCAACAGTCCAGTTATAGTAGGCACAACCAACTCCTTGAGTCCCATTGGTGCAGACCTCAAATGTATGCTTTCCATCCTGCAATCCTGAGTATAAAGCTTTCCCAGTTCCACAGTTTGAACCATTGCCATCATCTAGCTGCATCATAGAAGAACCACAAGCTCTTCAATTTTAGCATGCAATGCATAAAAACAAAGGTAGATATTCTGGGCTACTCAAAAGAAGAAATCTTTAATAGAAAGAAAGAAAATCTTCTTCTGGTAAAATGGTTCCAACGCTGATGGTAATTTGTTGCTGGGTAAAATGTTCATTAATTTCCTTGAGAAATGCATAAAATAGATATGACAGTCACTAAAAACCACACACCAAATTCAACGCTAAGAATTGCAGAGTTTGACATACCTTGCAACTGAAACTGCAATCGGTGCATGGGCTAGCATTGCCACCAACCAAAGCTTCAAATGCAAATGTGGCTGAGTTCAGATGAGAAAAGGCATGAGGAGCTTTCAAGAACTTAAGAGAGACCTCTGAACTATCAGACAGTGCTTTTAAGGACAAGACTGAGTAAAACCAAAGAAGCAAAACAGCCCATGAAACTCCAAGCAAACCCATCTCAAATGAAGCCTCAAATTCAGAATGAGAAGCCTAGAGTCTGACATCTACAGCAAAATGAGAGACTTTCTCATTTCTGGGAATTGTCCAAAGAATAACAGGGCACGATATAAGAGTGGTGAAATTGTATTTGTATATATGTTAGAGAGAGAGAGAGAGAGAGAGAGAGAGAGAGAGAGAGAGAGAGAGATAATGGAGGTGAGAGAAGGACTTAAGCAGGATAGGTTAGGCTGTTTAGTGGTTGCTGAACCTTCAGATAAAATCACAAAACACAGTGAACTAGAAGAGTTGGCATAGCTCAGTACAAGTGTAGATAAGAGAGAGGGAGAGCTGACAGAGACATGAGAAAGAAGAATCATCAGCTATTCTAGGGTATAAATAGTTCAAAGTGGGTTCAAATCATCAAAATCTAGGACTTTAAATTTTCATGTGGTCTCCTAAACCAAGAGTTGGTAAGTATTCAATATCTTTGTCCCCCAATTGTGAAGTTGCACTGTGTAAGCTTAAGCCTGATCAAAATGCTGGAAATCTTAAAGGTCATAGATTTGATGTAAAGGGTTCAAAGTGGATGAACAGACTTGACAGAGGAGTAGTCCTAAATCCTTGATACTCAAAAGAGCCAAGAAACTTATTGTACAGGACATAACATAATCTTCTAGCCAGAAAAACCTGAAAGACAAACCATTTTGGGTAAAAGAATCAAGCTTTAGATTAGGGAGCTTAGGACCCTCTCAGTACTCAAAGTGGTTTCTTCTTGTTCAAAATTTTGGAGGAGAATAAAAAACATTTTCACGTGCATGGACAGCTAGTGGCCTAGAGCTTCAAAGACAGAGACCCATGTTAATATGTTATGCTTCTCAGAACTTTATAATTTTATTGTTTCATATTTTATGCAGCTCCAATTATGAAGCAGATCTTGTCCAACGATCCCACTTGACTAGCCAATATAAGTAAGTTTGGTAAGATATATCATATACCTCTCTGTCCAACACCATTTTGTTCTCTTAATGATTGATCATCACCTATATTTTGATCCAAATGATTGATCAATTTGTATATATTGATCAAGTTCTCACATTGTTTTCTGAAGGATATGAAGAAATTGGATCGATTTTCTAGTCATTTGATTCTCATTTGTTCTTCGTTTATGTCTCGATGCTCAGTTACGTTTGGTAACAAGTATTTGAGGTAGAGGGTAAGCCTTTAAGGAAACCATGTAATTTCGATCAAAAGAGTAAATACGAGAGGTCACATAATTAGATTAGACATACGATTCCCTCCCGATATAACCAAGATTACGAGAGGTGAATGATCCAAATTGTGATTATTTGTGGACCAAGCCAATGCTCATTGATTCAACACCATTTATTTGTTGCCTTGTATGGTTTCCACTGCATTTTTCAAAAGGAGGGGTGAAAAACTTTGCTTATGGGACCATTGGCTTCATTAACCTGAAGGGAATTCAATGAACACAGGGAGTGATGTCGTCTTCTTGTGGTTTACTTTAGTCCCCACAAGAATGGGAAATGTAGCAAAGACAAAAACTAGGGAATGTGATTGTCCGATTATGAACCACAGTGATAGCAACTGCAGTGATGGTTTGGAATGAGGTATAAAGATTATGGAAGCTCAACCTCAGAAACATTATCTCTCCTTCTCAAAATAGAACAACGAATGGATCAAAACAGGACGTGACAAGAAGAGGTGACAAAACGAATGAATAATCCTTGGAGCTATTTACTCCAAATCTTTCTTCAGTTGGATCGTTGTGTTTATGGTTAAAATTGGGTTAAACTAGCTGAAAGATTCAAAGTACCATTCTGATGAGTAGCTCTAGTTTATTGAAACGTTCCCCAAATGCCCAACAGCTTTAGGATCATTAGGAATTTTATTCAGAAGTAAAGTTAGGTCCAAATCCAGGTGACCCGAGACCAAGTTTGTATTTGTTTACAAACCTCAAAGTAGCAGTAAAACCAGGACCCCTGTTTTCATGGTTAATTGTTTAATACATAGCCAGAGCTTGAATTACTTGAAGCAATTAATAGAAAAAAGACAAGCTTGGGTACCATGATTAATGCATAAACCCATGTTCCAATGGGTTGTGTTGCTCTCTGAGCTTTAGTGTCGAAAGTTGTAAAGCATGATGAATTGTTTAACCTTAACATAACCAGAACTTGAAGTTTCAAGGAGTAATGCATACCTAATCAAGTGCGAATGCCGAATCCCCAAAAGAGACACCATAGTACCCAATTCAACTAGAAAGCTGTGATCAAAGCACAATGTCCTGGTGCAATTTCAAATCACTTTCGGGCATCCATATCTGAAGAAGCCGGTCGTAAAACGAGCATGTTGCGACTAAAGTGGCATTTCCTTTGCCTTCATGGAATGATACCCCTCTATGCCAATCAGCTCCATATGCAAGTGATTCATGCTTCGAATATGTTTCAATGACTTCAGTTTTACCACCGTTAATATTGACAATAGAAAAGCCATTGTGCATACAGGCTGCCAAGACTAGACTGCTTACGAAGGGATGGTACTTGATTCTCCAGACACCTCCTCCCAAACAAGTAGACATTTCATTGACTGGTTTTGATATTGATCTCACATCCCATACCCTTAGGTACTCATCATAGCTACCAGTAAGTACAGTATTGGGGTCACTAGGGTTTTTGGCTATGCAAGTAACTCCCATTGTATGGACCTTGGAATTCTGAAATGCCAACTTAGAAGGACCATCTCTCAAATCCCAGCATTTGAACTTGCAGTCATCTGAGCCGGTGTATACTAACTGTGGCCGGTGGATGTCAAAGCAAGTTGTCCAAACCTCAAAATCATGAGCTTTCCATATTTCTTGTGTCTCAAGTTGGGATTCAGCTAGAGAAACTATCGAGACAGAACCATCCGAAAGCCCCACTGTGATAGCTGTGGCTGAAGGGTTCCAGTCCAGGAAAAGGCACATGGAAGAACTGATCTTTTCATCACCTATCTCTCTCAAAGACCACCCTGCACCAAAAATTTATAACATCTAAATAAAAGAACAGCGAGCACAAACGAAAGTTCTGATATATCAGTGCCAAACTTTAACTTGAGCTAAAATATGATCATTGCCACAACTTAGCAAGCACATTGGAGTTTTCGCTTTGAACATAGTCAATCCCTTACCTTTCACTTCATCTGCAGAGCACCCAAGACTGTGAATTCTCAAGTAACCATCAGCATCAGCTTGAGCAAGAAGAGGATCAACACCACATTCTCCAACTGGGTTCCACTTTATATCAAAAATTCCCGCCATCTCAACTCGGTGACACAAATCCAGGCGAGCCGTGTCAGCATCAACATCAAAAAGCGATATGCTTCCTGCTCGGCTCGGCTGATCACCCTCTTGCAGTGTGTAAGTTGAAGCTGCCAAAACATGGCGATACGATTCGTGGGGACAAAACTCTACGGCATCAGCGTTGCCCTCTAAATGGCAATGCGCCACATCCATTCCTGGTCAAGTTTCAAACTGATTAGAAAACTAACGCAATTTCAGTTGGGCATTTTGTCAAACACCTTATGGGCACAATTTGGAGTGATCGAGAAAAACCCACGTGAAAAGTGTGGATTTGTTTCGAAACAAGGTCAAACTTAAATGGGTGGTAATGATAATACTGTAACATACATGGGTTATGGGTATAAGCTTAAGCTTAATCTTAATCTTATTATGCACAGAGGGAATTAGAGAAATTGGCAACAAGGAGAAGATGATATTACCGTTGTTCGTTGGCGGCATTTAACAGAAAAAAGGGCGGGTGTTATGTTTTTGGGCTTTAAAGACCGACAAGGCAAGAGTTCATTTTGGGCTCTTAGTAATCCTCAACCCAACCTTTATGCAATGAGCCCAAGCTTTTCAACTTCACGACGTGCACAGTAAACCCCCAAGGCCCCAAGTACTTTTAAAAGTACAACGAAAGCTAGATGGTGTAGACACGGTATCCTCAAAATACTTTTGAGTTTAATCAGCGCAAAAGGGGATCATGTCATAATGCTTTCGAAGTTCAAATCTTCATGAAACCGTATAATCCCCGATCAAAATCTTTGTATGTGCGCCACACCTCTAACATTTAAATTCAAATCATGCTTTTCCTTTTTGATTGAGATTATACAGTTTTTTTATGAATATTCTAGGCTCATATACTAATTCGTGTCGAGGGATGATGTTATAATGCTTCATGGTTTAAATCATGTCTTCTTTATATATTGTATCAAAAAATGATTCTCCTTGTCTTCTAAAAAAAACCCTCTTGATAAATCAATTATGCAACAACATTTCACAACCTCTGCACTAAAAGGGATTCTGGTATTGTCGTAAACTATATACAGTATCGTATTATTCGTATGGGAAACATCATTTTTATTAACGATTTATATTTGAAACCCACAGACCCGCAGTAGTCTTGTGTATGAATGAATACTATACATGATATGGTGGGAGCATGTCCACATCGCATGAGAATTGCTTTTGGAGACATAAGCTTGTGGGGAATCAGTTTTCTATATATATTTTAGGGTTTCAATCACGTTTCTCAACCCTAATTCGACCATTCATTCGATCTACTCTACTCGGTTTAATCTTTTACTTTTTTCCACCATTTTGTAGCTTATTATATATGCAGTACTGTATATAGTTGTGTCTCTCCACACTTCTGTTCATTCAAAGTCTCATATTCGTTTTCCTCTGATAATATATTGGTTTAATTAATTAATACCTCCATTATTCTGCTCAAATAGGTTTATATGAGGAAAATATGTACAGGGATTTGTACCAGAATATCTGATTAAACAGTTAGATATGGGAAAAGATCGAGAGTGACATCTGTCTATGCAAGCAACGCCAGTATTTTTCAGAATCCAGCCATTATTTGTTTGTTTTTTCATTATAAGATGAGAATCGAGGAGAAACTTCATCATCACCAGCAGAAAGAAAGTGATCCGATTACGATACGGTGAGGCTGGTCCGCATGGTAATAATACTGACCAATTCATTCAACTAAGCACCGGTCACTCACTGACTGACTGACTGACTCCTCTCTCTCTCTCTCTCTCTCTCGTCATAGTCATGCGCAGGCAAACTTACCGTCAGTCTTACAGAGACTCATATTAGCCAGCGTTGCGTAAGTAGTGGGGGACTTCTTCTTCCTTCTCCCAATTTCCAGTTTTGACAGAGCTTCGTTCCCAATGAAACTCAACACAGCTCAAATTATTCAGTATTTAATATACTAATCCGCCCAATAATTACCATATTCACTAAGAACCCTACCTCTGGCTCTATGCGACTCCAAGTTGACTTTTGACTTGTCTTTTTATCGTGCTATACTTAATTAGTTACTCAGTTTTTCAACTAAAGTATAATCAAATGGGATGTGCTCTCACTTCTGGCCTCACACTTCCCCACCTCCATCTATGATTTAACACTTAACTAGTTAACTCTCTCCCTCATTCTCTCACTTCTCCTCGGAAACAGTAGTAACAATGGAAGAACTCTACGGTTTCAGTTCTGGAAATTCTGATAATTACTACTCTTCTTCTTCAATGGCTATGCCACCGGAACACTTGCCACTTTCGGAGTACGACACGAGCTTCGAGCCTCTATCGGCGGTTGTACCCGGAAGTAGCTCCGACCCGGTGTATTATTACTCGGGTTCTAATTCGTCCACCGTGTCCGATTGTGTTTCGGTTGCGGTAGCAGGAAATCAACGAGGAGGAGAAGAGGTCTCGTGTACTGATTTTAATGCTAAGATCGCTTCTCATCCTCTCTACCCTAACCTACTTCAGGCTTACATCGATTGCCAAAAGGTTGAGTACTAGATGGTAGTCTCGTATTACGTCGCTCACTTATGTGTATAAATTAGATACGGTTTATTTATGCATAAGAACAAGGACGGTTATATCATCCATTTGAGACTTTGATCTCATGTACAGGTTGGAGCGCCGCCGGAATTAGCCCATATTTTGGAGAAAATCAGGCGAGAAAGTGATCAGCTCGGTAGGAGAACCGTCGGTTCGACTTGCATGGGTGTCGATCCTGAGCTCGATGAGTTTATGGTAGTTTCCTTCTTCCTCTTTAGACGCTGTGTCGTATTATATGCCTGTGTTTTGCTCTTTGATGTGATTTCTTGGTCTGTTTTGATGTGTAGGAAACCTACTGTGGTATTTTGTTGAAGTACAAATCGGATCTGACAAAGCCGTTCGACGAAGCAATCACCTTCTTGAACAGCATGGAGACGCAGCTCAACAATCTCGCCAACACCAGTATTCTTTCAACTCCCTCTTAATTCAATTTATTTTCTATGTTTTTTTGGGGGGTTATTTCAATGACCCAGATCAGGTGATAGCTAGGTAGACGCAGGTTAGGATAAACTCGGTGCAAATTAGCAGGAAATAACTGATGATATATAGAAGAAGTTTGGTTTTGATTCCTATGATGAGTTCCCTTTTTTACTTGTTCTGATAAAAGACGACACCTGGAAGAAAAACAAAATAAGGTTTGTTCTTACTGAAATAGTGAAATAAATCAAAATTTTAAGTGAGATCAGAAACCCTAAATTCCAGTGTTACTGGAAAGCTTGTAAAAATATCCCAATAATACTAACGGACCGAAGGTGTGCAGAAGGACCGAAGGTTAAAACCAGATTTTGACATTTCTTATTTGGAATATTGACACCAGATAACTGAATAATGGGGCAAGAAATATGTTTCGGGATTCAGCTTGAGGTGGCCAAACTTCTTGCATATCATGATGGCACTTCTACACAATATTTTGGATACATTTAAGTTACTTTGGTAGGGTTAACTTTCGGAGTTTTGAAAGTAAAAGTGGCAAGAGATTTGGGGAGAGCAGAAAATATGCTTGATTATATACCTTAATATAGCTAAGTTGTCTGTTTGTTTAGACATGTTCAGACCAGGTTGTTAATTTTTGAAATCTTAATTTACTTTATCTGTTATAGATTTATATTGGCCTGTGAAGATATTGTGCTTTATACCTGAGCAGAGCATAGGTTGGTATTATCGACTTTTGCATGCGCGCGCACACACATACCCTTTTACTTTGTGATGTCTGAAACATCCTTCACTGTTTATTTTTCTTGGTTAACTCGTAAATAGCAAGATGATTCTACCATAATGTTTTCTGTTTTACCTAAAAAACAAGAAGAAAAAGAAAAGACATACAGTTATATTCTTAATTGTAGACGCTGTTTGAGGATTTAGGAAATTTTATAAGCTGTTCAACATGTGAGTTCTTAAGAAAAGTCAGCGTGAAATTAAGCAAGTTGATATTGTCAGTTGTAGTAGCTCTTGCTCTAGCCTAAAGCTGACATGCTTATGGGGAAGAATTAAATGTCTTGGATAGTTAACATAGGCTTCTACCAAGTGATTGGCCTGCTGGTCTAATTTTCATTGTAGGTGCATATTGTTATGGAAATGCTAGTATTGTATACTAACCCAGAAGTTGATTAACTTTAACATAGCTTAAGTTTTGCTGCATATGCCATGGGTGGGAAAAAGTATTCTAATGTCAAGTAATTCCGTTCCGAATTATGAATACCAAAAAGAATTGTTAGGAATAGCTTCTGGCAGTTTCAGCCATGTAAAATTCAATCTGAGATGAAAGAAAACTACTGTTCTTTTAATCAACCACGTTGTCAACGAAAGAAGATTCCATGTATGGAATCCTGTGAAGAACACCAGTAATATATAGATAATGGCAGGTTAAGTACACTTGGTTGTACTTGTAAAATATAATGTGGAATGAGTGATCTCATATTCCGTAATTTAACTGTTAATCTTCTACTTTTGAGGTTATGCATCTATTGTATAATTTTTGAATCCACAGAGTTCTGTACTCGGTGCATATGGGTTTTGTCGCTGAGATCGTATTTTAGCATTACTTTATGTGCTCAAAGCCACAAAAATTACAGATATAGTCTGGTAACATGCTGTTTTTTGCCAAAACTTTGAAACAAAAAGCTGCTCTCATGGTGTGTGTCTAGTTGTGAGGCTTGGAGGTTATGGATTTTGTTGAACCTTAAGGTATGGAAAGCTGGTTTTTACTATAATTAATTAGTTTAGTTTGGGCATGTGAATAAACTATAGTTTGAACTTTTGAAAGGATTACCTTTATATGGCACCTGACTAGGTGATTGAGCTTGAAACTTATATATAACTTGTATATATATATATATATACACGGAGCCGTTCAGAGGCGGACGTCCGCACGGTCCTTAAAGTGCGGACGTCCCTCCGTTCTCCACCTTCCGGCGTCAACAACGGCGTGCCTCCACCTCAGAAGACTCCAGCAGTGTCCCTGACCACTTTCCCTCACCGGCGAGTCCGTTCTTTTCCAGTTTCCGGCGAGATTGATCTTGTTTGAAGTTTTGGGTGATCTCGCCGGGGAGGAAAAGTGGTCGGGGACACTGCTGAAGTCTTTTGGGGTGGAGGCACATCGTCGGCGCCGGAGGGTGGAGAACGGAGGGACGTCCACACTTTAAGGCCGGTGCGGACGTGCGTCTCTGATCGGATATATATATATATATATATATATATATATGTATGTATGTGCTATGATTGCTTTTGTGTCAATTGCGCATGCTCGAGCAGGTTCTTTGAAATTTTATTTCATTTTTACAGAAGGATGCATTAGATGTCTTTAAGTTATGGAATTATTCTGCTTATCAATGGCTAACTATAGAGGTGGTAAAGCACGAGAGCAAGTGATTGTAAGGCTACTTTGCACTACACTAATATGTTTGCTATGCATGTCTGAATGTTGGTCATGCTAAAGCAGCTGTCCGTAATTGGTTGTAGAAGTGGTGAGGAGCAGAATTTGTTTTGTGACTTGTAGGTAGATAGTTTGGGTGCTTGGTTTTAACTCATAAGATCTTTTTTGGGAGATAAACTAAATCTCCAATTTTTTTTATGCTGTAAATTGTATCAGTATGCTCAATCTTTTTCTGGCATTTTGAATAAATGATGTCTTCAGTTTCATGAGGTTTGGTTCAAGTGGATCAAAGCTGTTGACCCAAAGATTCACTGTGATAATCATTGATAGAGTAGGTTTGCACTTATAATTGATCTAGAGAACTGTAGTTACGGTAATTAGAGTCTGACTACACTGATCTTGATGTGGCATTGTTTTGTTTTAATGCGTATATAGAATAGTACCAGGCTCATGGCATCGGGATTCAGAGGTGTGCTTGTACTATATTGGTTTATATGCTACGGGATGCATGCGTAAGCATTTTATGCTGTTCAGCTGAAATGTGCTCTAAAATATGCATCTCTGCAATCTGCATACAGTAGAACTTTGCTGAATTGGTTATTGCCTCTTGATAATATAAGTCTGATTAAACTTTATTTTTGATCAGCCAAAGGTGTGTTGAAATGCAAACAAAGGACTCTAGGATTAGGGGAATGATGAAGCTTAATTACTGTTGTTTTGATCATGAAGGAGAGAAAATGGAACTGGGTTGTGTTAACAGGCTGTGTTTCAATAATACCGTGCATGGGAGATTGATATTTTATGTATGCCCAGCTTAGGACACAATGGGCATGTAGACCACTTGGGAAGGGTAGAATGGGGATTATGATGTGGTATATGCAACTGTTGTGAGGTTGAATCATTGACTACATGGACTCCCGTAGTTTCCGCTGTTGAAACCACAGTGCTACTACTACTGGTTCAATCTGCGGTGGCTGTGCTTTTGCTTCCCCTAGGTGAGCGTGTGAGTGAGTATACATGTTTCTATGATTATACGCACTGATCTGGGCAGAGAGAGGAAGCATGGCTTTGTAAGCTTAGCCTCAGTCATGTAAGACCTTGAAAGTTGAAAACTACACCACACCCGTTAGTGCAGCTTTCTCTGCAACCTTTCTGGGAACTTCAACATAGAAGCTGGGCTTCATATTTCCATTGGGTAAGGGATAATAGGGTGCGTGCTCTGCGGGTTTTACCTCACTGGCTACGCCCAGATTGTCTTCAAGCCTGAAAGAGCTCCCCCACTACTGATCGATAAGATAGAACGATAGGATAGAACACGAAAAATTATTCAAATTTTAATTTCTATTATACTGTCAGGGTTTCTGTTTGCTAGGTCTGAGTGCATAGTGGACCCTACACGTCCATGTAGCTGGGATTTGATGGCTTTATGATACATCACATCCCTGGAAACATGAAATCCTGCTCTCCATGTGTGTAGTTTATACATGCATGCTCATATATAATCATATCATCAACCTGGTCCTACAGTCATCAAGTTGGCCTCTTCTGTGCTCTCTTCTGGATTATGAGATGGGGCTCCATGACAATATGTGCTAACCTGTGGAGAGTGGGGACCCGACATTTGTTTGGCCTCTAATTTGCTAGTTTCCATATGATGACTAATTTCAACTAGGAGGTTTTAGGGTTTATCATTTAAGTACTCTGGGTTGGATATGGTCCCTTTGAGTGTCTGATTTCGTATATTCTGAAGGAGCATGATGAAATTATGTTGTATATATTTCAGAATTCTACTACTTGGGTAAGAAGTGAGGAAGTGTTTTGTATTTCATTTGGCATGCATAAATGTTCCCTTTTTATTTTTAACTGTAATTCTGATATTTTTGCAGATGATGCTCCCGCTGGTAATTCTTCTGATTACGAAGACATGAGTGGAGGAGAGATTGATGTACAGGACTCTGATCATCAGCAAAGAAATGAAAATCATGAATTGAAGGACAAGCTGTTGCGTAAATACAGTGGTTATATAAGCACTCTGAAGCAGGAGTTTTCTCAGAAAAAGAAGAAGGGAAAGCTGCCAAAAGATGCTAAACAAATCCTTGCGGATTGGTGGAACCTTCACTATAAATGGCCATATCCAACGGTACGTGTTTCTTATTAAACTGTGTTTGTTAGTCTCTCAAGCATGGCGTGATTACTTTGACAAATTCGATGGTGCAGGAAGTAGACAAGATGACACTGGCTCAAGTGACGGGTTTGGATCAGAAACAAATTAACAACTGGTTCATAAATCAAAGGAAGCGCCACTGGAAACCATCGGAAAACATGCAGTTTGCTGTTATGGAAAGCCTCTATGGTCCTCGTCCTGTTTAGGGATACTAACTGGATAGCCTCCAGCCACTGATCATATATATAAGAGTGGGATCTCATCTGGTCCCTTATTAACTTGATTTGTAAATGAACTCTTGAGCATGACCTTAATTTAGCTAATGCCCCGAGTAGATCCCTACTTCCTTTTGGTTCTCCCCAAGTTACCTGTTCATTCTTTGACCATTCACAATCAAGCTAACCCTAGCAGTCCGAAAATCTCATCGCAGGGCTGAGATAGTTCGGACCCCCTTCATCATAAAACTCAAGGTCTGAACTCTCGCGCGTGCCCTTTACACTCTGCACAACATGCAGATTGGGCATGCAACTAGGCATTGAAGTTCAAGCTGTCGTAGTGTCATGTACCTCAAAGCCTTAACAGTCTTTGAATGAAGCTACCATGTATCTTTTTCCTCCAAATCCCATGTCATTTACAACATATACAATCCAAGTAAGTAATGTATAAATCCATCTGTAGCAAACTAAAGATATATAAACTCAAAGATAAAACATCATGATGTTATCTTATCGTGAGACTTGACAAAAACTTTAAAGCTTTAAGATATAGACTACAGGCTGCACATTTTAATCACTGATATTAAGCCTGTAATTTTAATTGATACATGATTCTCATCATTGTGATATCAGAATTGCATACATTAATCAATGTGTTTAACAGCATGCCTACATTCTCATTCTGAATTGTTTATACAGAATGATTCCATGTCTAAATTATAACAACCATAATACATACCCTTCTCTACCGGAACCATTTTTATTGTTCATAATCGTCTAGGTCGTTAAAAGCGTCAAAAATGTCCTCCTCAGTTGGCTTATTTTCGAATTTTCAATGCATGAAAAACGATGAAAACAGATGCTGAGGGCTCACCAACCTCCTTCTTGATTCGAACTGAAACAGCTTCAAACTCCAACATGCTCTAAATATAGAAACCAAAGAACCAAATCCTCTAGGAAACATTCTTTTTTGTAATCAAAATCCACAACTCTGAAGTGTTTCTGATAAAAACACAGGTCATTGGGCCTGTAATGGTCTTCCAATTCACTTTGTTTCCCCTGTTCTAGAAACAGAGGAGGTGAAAACAGAGAATTAGGCCTGCATTTTTCGAATGATATGCCATTCCCAATCCCAAAACTTCATTGCTCAACATGGATTTTCCTCATAATGTACTTCTTCTTCTTCTCCATTTCCAAATCAGACCCTCGAACCTCCGAAGCCGGTCAGTTCTGCGGAAACTCCACCGACACCTCTGACAGCAACTTCATTCCCAACTTCATAGACGCCATGGAAACCATCTCCAACAGTGTCAACAAGAAAACATGGGGACAATACAACACCACATCACCGCCTCCAACTATTTTCGCCTTTGCGCAATGCCATTCCGATCTTTCCCAAAATGACTGCTCCACTTGTTTCGCAATTTCTAGAACCAAGCTCCCCAAATGCCTGCCTTCAACCTCAGCTCGCATCTACCTCGACGGCTGCTTCCTCGCTTACGACGACCATGACTTCTCCCGCGAGGCCCTCCACGAAGGTCACAAGCATGTGACATGTGGAACACCAGTCGATCTTTCGAAATATAACTACATGAAGGAGGGGTTTAACAGCAAGGTGATGGATGTGATTGGTAACGTGACGGAGAATGCTGTGGGGAATGAAGGGTTTGCTGTGGTGGGGCAGAGAGGTGGAGTTGAGAGTGTTTATGCATTGGCTCAGTGCTGGAGGACCATTGGCGAGAAAGGGTGTAGAGATTGTTTGGAAGTAGCTGGGAAGAATCTCAGGGGTTGCTTGCCTGGGAAGCAAGGTAGGGCTATGCTGGCAGGGTGTTATATGAGGTACTCTACTGAGAAGTTCTTTGACGTTCAAGAAGATGAACTAAATGGAAATGGTGAGCCTCACTTCCACATTGTGTTTTTGTCTTAGGACTCTTACTCAAATCGGACTAGCTAGTTGTTCATGAATTTTAGCATTTGGTGATCAAAATTGAAAATGTGTGACCAGAAATTCTTATTGATAACACAAAACCATAATGATTTCAATGTCATGGTAGTTTAATTTTCATTTTGGTGTCATGTATTTTCAGCTGGACTATGGGAGGTTTTAGCTGTCATGGTTGCTGGAATTGTTCTTTCTGTTCTGTCTCTCTTTGGGTTCACAATGGCCTACCAGAGATTACAAAAAAATACAGCAAGTAAACATCTAGTTTTGGAACTGTACTCCTAACTACTAATCATTTGTTGATCTTTTCTACAGTTTCTAACATTTTTTTGTTTGTTGTGGTTTCAGTGGCCAGTGCCCCAGTTGGGACATCAAAATCTCAACACAAGAACAGATTGAATTTCAAGTATGAAAAGCTCGAAAAGGCCACCGATTTCTTCAATGCCTCAAGGAAACTAGGGCAAGGTGGAGCTGGTTCTGTATTCAAGGGAACACTTCCAGATGGGAGCAATGTAGCAGTGAAAAGACTATTCTTCAACACAAGGCAATGGGCGGACAACTTTTTCACTGAAGTGAACCTCATTAGTGGTATTCAACACAAGAATCTTGTGAGGCTGTTGGGTTGCAGCATTGAAGGCCCAGAAAGCCTTCTAGTCTATGAATATGTACCAAACAAAAGCCTAGATAAAATCATTTTTGGTTGCAGTGAGCAAGTTCTAAGTTGGCAACAGAGATTTGACATCATTTGTGGCATTGCTGAGGGACTTGTGTATCTTCATGATAGTTGCAGCGAGAAAATTATTCACAGGGACATAAAATCCAGCAACATTCTCCTTGATGAGGATCTTACTCCAAAGATTGCTGATTTCGGACTTGCACGCTGTGTTGGTCCTGATAAGTCTCATCATAGCACAGGAATTGCAGGCACATTGTAAGAAGAAACCACCTCCAGCTCCTAGTGTATTTACTAAAACCAATATTAGTTACTACAAGGTGGAGTCGTTAATTTGGTTTGTTTCTTTTGTTGCAGAGGTTATATGGCTCCTGAATATCTTGTTCGAGGACAACTAACCGATAAGGCTGATGTGTATGCCTTTGGTGTGCTTGTTCTTGAGATTGTATGTGGCAGGAAGAACCATGTTTTCATGGAGGGTTCAAGCTCAGTTGTTAGTTCTGTAAGATTCATATCTCTATCTTGGTCACTGCATGTTTATCTATTGGCATGATCATCATTTAGGCCAAGTTTCATATTCAAGTAGTATTCCTAACATACCAAATGACATAATATTTTACCGTGGCATCAGGTTTATCAGAACTACAGGGCTAATACTAATACCAAATCTGTTGATGCCATCTTGAAAGGTGAGTACCCCGAAAGAGAAGCATCGAATGTACTTCAAATTGGGCTTTTGTGCACTCAAGCTTCTCTTGCACTGAGACCATCCATGTCCGAAGTAATTCAAATGCTGACTGATAAAGAATGTAGAATTCCTTCACCAAAACAGCCTCCATTCTTGAATGCCAGCATACTTAATTCGGATTCTTATTCGAGTACTACACCGAGCTATTTGTCACAAGCAAAAGAGGGAGGACAGTCTCTAAAATCCACAGATCAAGCCGGCTCGGAATATAATGCTACTCAAACAATCAAAGTATCAGAAGCAAGGTAGTAGCACTGGATGCAACTGTATCTGTCCAAGGTTTATGTTCTTGTAAAACAATGAGTTAGGAACTTTGCAATATAGAAAGTTTTGCTCTTGTAAATGTCTTCCTAGATGATACTCGATGACCTTTAAAGACAACGTTTTAGGTCTGGAATAGCCATGAGAGTTTCAATCGCACTAATTATCTCATGTCAATTAGAAGTTCATCTTGTTTCAAATTGTTTGACAGAGTTGTAAGTTGACTAGAGCCATATCTCTTTACGTCTTGATAAGATAGAATTGTAAACTTGTAATCCCAGAGAGTTCTATCAGTCTCTTGGCTTTGATTCTAGGTACTTGAAGCAAGAATAGCAGACACCGATCGACTGGGTTTGATTATGAATAGCGTAACTTTTAGGTCTTACATGGTGAACGAAATATTAAGCACACAAAGAATCCCACATCGATAAGAAGTGTCAAGCCGTGGCGTTTATATTCAAACGAATCACTGAGATGTGTGCCGAGCCTGGTATCGTGGGCTTGTAACCCAAGTGGGGGCATTAAAGGTGGGTTGGTGGTTGGACGCTGTGCGGGAAACCCTAAGGCGTTGCGGCCTCTCCGGGGAAAAGTGGGCCTAGCTTATACGGAATCGGCGCAATTCAGATGGTGACTGCGAGGCCAGGCCAGCCATTGGCTGTGGTCAAGATTCCGGCTGAAACAGCGACGGAAAAGTCCCGACAATGGGACAATGGGTGCACCGCCGGCCCAATCGGATGGGCAGGCGACAGAAAGTTACTCATCAAGCGCCGGAGGGGGGTTGGGCTTCGCTTTGCCGGCTCCTTGGGAGAGAACGTGATGCAATCTCATAGGGGCCCGCACCACCATCCTACTCCACCTTTTGCACTTTTGGGCCTTCAAAATGGGCCAGCCCAGTAAGAGAACCCGGTCTTTTTAATTTTGGCGCATATATATATTTTTTAATTTATTTATTTTTGGCGCATATATTCTTCCCAAATCGAGTGGTTGACGGAGAAGAGGAATCTGAAAGAGAGTCAGAGAGATTCAGTTTCAAAAAATAATCAAAGAGTCTCTCTCTCACTTTCCAATTGGAGTCTTATGAGCGCCAAGCTTTTGTAAGCTTAGCTCAGCCGGCCATGGCTCTCAGCTCCGACCATCCCTTAGACTGGAAATTCTCTCAGGTTTTCGGCGAAAGAGCTCCCGGCGATGAGCTTCAAGAAGGTTAGGGTTTCGCTTTAACTCCAAAATGTTAGTTTGATGAGAATTTTCTATCATGCTTAGTATCGTTTTGCTTGTTCTGAGCTTTATGAAGTGAAGCAATTCAGAAATGAGATTAAAGTTTAGTTAGTTATAAGCTTCGATTTTTCTGTGTGTGTAGTTGATGTGATATCGGCGATTGGATTCGACAAGAGCGGCGATCACCTAGCCATTGGAGATCGAGGTGGCCGCTGTGTAATTTTCGGCAGGAAGGATGGGAAGCATGTAAGAATTTAGCTAGATAGTTTGATTTTGAAACTAGTTGAGTGCATCATATTTTTTTTGCTTTTGAATTCATTGCGGCTATCTTCCTTGTGATTTTGGCATGAAAATTCGGCTTTTATGATGTTAATTATTAATTGGCTTCTTAGAATTTGGAGGAGCACCGTTCACGGCATGAACTGGAGCAGTTGGATGTTACGTCCACGAAGCATCCGGAATTCCAGTTCAAGACTGAGTTTCAGAGTCATGAACCGGAGGTATGCTTAGTTCGGAATTATTGTTTTTTCGTTACTGCATTATGTAGGACTAGTGTCAGTGACTGTTGTGATGTTATTAGGCCATATAATTTGTTCTGTTAGTGCAATGTGAGGATTAGTTTGCTGTGTTATTTCGTTTTATGCAGTTTGACTACTTAAAGAGTGTCGAAATCGAAGAGAGGATCAACAAAGTAAAGTGGTGCGCAACATCCAACGGATCTCAGTTTATTCTTTCAACTAATGACAAGACGATAAAACTGTGGAAGGTATGGAAGTTTCAATGATACAGAAGGAATATGGATACAACAGTTGTGTGGAGAACCAATGCTAGTTTGATTGTCCTTTTTGTGAAACAATGTTGACTAATGCTTAGGAAATGTTGATCTGTGTGCTTTTATGGTTTCTGTGATCAGGTCAAGGAAGGTAAGGTGAAGAAAGTAAAAGAGATGAACCCTGGTCCACTTCCGAGTTCAGATAATGTGCTTCTATCTGAAAAGAGTTTCATCAGTAGAGAAGATAAACCGATTGTTGCCAATGGTTATCGTCAAGAATGGGCGGAGAAGATGGCTAATAGCGTGTCCCAGTATCAAGACATACATTCGAAGGTTGATAACTGTGTTTTTTCAGTAAAGCTATGTATTTGTACTACTCATGTGTTTTTACAGTACGTGGTCATGATAGTAATTTGGTTTGTGACTAGGTTGCTGACATTGAGGACACTGCTCAAACAACATGCCGAAAGGTGTATGCTCATGCTCATGATTTTAATATTCACTCCATCTCAAATAATAGGTAAACTTTGTTAGCATGTGTTAACTTCTCTAATAGCTAGAAATCGCCACAAGAGAACCAGAATAAGAGAGAAGCCATTTTGTTTAATCATGCAGATACATCTTTATTCAGTGTTCTACTTTGGTATCCTTGAATGCAGAAGCAACTTGAATGTTGTTAAGTAGATAGTTATAGACTTCAAATTGTATATGCATCTCAGAAATAATCTGGTTTCAACTTTTATGCAGTGATGGTGAAACTTTTCTTTCATCAGATGACCTTAGAATAAACTTGTGGAACCTTGATATCAGTGATCAATGTTTCAATATTATAGACATGAAGCCACAAAACATGGACGACCTTACTGGTAGTCTCTCATTCCCTCCTGTAGTCTTTGCATCCTCTGAGCTCCTATTATCAAACTACTGCATGCTAGTTAAAAATGAAAAGCATGCCTTTACATAAATTTGAACTACGAGCAAATTTCAGATTCTGTATTGTATAAACATCATCTCTAAGTTTAGCCATGGAGTCTTTCAACCATTGTTCTTTAGAATGGAGAAGCAATAACCAACAGGGTGCCAGGGTCTGACAAACCTGGTTGACTCAGTTTTTAAACCAATGCTTTGGTGCTTAATTGTTTATCGATCGAATAAATAAATGATTGCATCATTCGAAGTCCATTGGCTCATTTTGAAGGTCAATACATGTTTCTTTAGTTTAAAATCTTTAGGCTGATTGATGAAATGTTTGTTCAGAGGTAATAACATCGGCTGAGTTCCATCCCATTCATTGTAATCTGCTTGCGTACAGCAGCTCAAGAGGTTTTATTCGCTTAGTCGACATGAGGCAGTCGGCTTTATGTGATAGCAGTGCAAGAATGTGAGTTTAGATCAGTTTCTGTTCATTTTGTGGACAGATTATCTACTTGTGATCTGACACACAAGATGTTCTGATACTTGTTAATTGGACTGGTTTACAGACTACAAGATGGAGATTCGCATGGGTTGAAGTCGTTTTTCACAGAAATTATAGCATCCATCTCTGATATCAAGTTTTCAAAAGATGGGCGGTACATCTTAAGTCGTGACTACATGAATCTAAAGGTATTGTGTTATCTTGGAATATGAAAAAGACAATTCCAAGGTAAATTAGATGAGTTGTCCCTAACAGATTTGTGGTGACATTTCGAAAATATTTCTTCTCTATGGATTTAGAGAGACAGATCTTTACCCTTTTTTGTACATGCAATTTTACATTGATGTTTTTGTTTCATTGTATAGCTCTGGGACATGCATATGGATTCTTCACCAGTTGCAGTGTACAGGATTCATGAGCACCTGCGCCCTAAGGTAACTAAAAGATCTTTTGGACTCCAAACTGAAGATGATTATTTTTTTTGATTAATATGTATTGAATTAGATCCATGGATAGTTGGAATGCATAAATCTTCCCAAATTTTTTTAGCAAGTAATTTGTGCTCTGAGTTTCTGATGAGCTGATTCAGGTGTCATTATGAGCCTGACTCAATTTCAGTGCCCATTTCTCCCTCCAGCTGACAGCTCTATTTTCTCCTTGCAGTTATCTGAGTTGTATACTAATGATCGCATATTTGATAAATTCGGGTGCTGCTTCAGTGGAGATGGACTTCATTATGCAACTGGATCTTATAGGTATGCAGTTGGGACTGGACCTGCTACAACATATCCAGTCATGGAACTGTTACCAGTAGTAGTTTTGTTTTGCTTGTATCTGCTAACACACTCAGCTTTTTTGATAACTTTCTATAATTTTAATACAGCAACCTAATACGCATTTTCTCACATGGTACTGGAGGTGAAGAAGGAACTACAATAGAAGCTAGCAAAAATCCTAACAGGTTGGCTCTTTTTCCTTCTATTCACGTGTGATTCCCCCAAAACATTTGTGGAATTGAAACCTTTTCATCAAATGAGGAAATTCATGGTATATCTATAATGTTCTGTATCAAATGGTGCCTGTATATGGATAAGTCGGTATTCTGTGAAACTGAGTTGGCTATCACCTAGGAACTTATATTTTACCCCTGTGAAAGCTTTCTGAATTCTTTTGTGAACTTGAAACTAGGAAACCACTTCCCCGGGCTGCACCTAGGGTTAGGAGGTCGTCCTTGAGCAACCTGGCACGAGGATTTTACCGGCATGGTTAGGCTTTCAACCTCGTTACTTGTTTGTGTAGATACATCTGTTTGTCTCTCTTGACTAAATCCATCTGCTCTGCTTTTTCAGGGCATGAAAATTCAAGCTCAACTGGGAACGATATCAGTTACGACTTGAGCTCCAAGCTATTACAGGTGGCATGGCATCCAGAAGCGAACTTAATTGCTAGTGCAGCTGGGAATAGCTTGTTCATGTATTATGCATAGCTTTATACACAGACTAGACTAAAAACAGTGATTGTAAATAGGGTATCAACTTCTCCCTATAAACTAGGCAGTAACTTGAAAGTCCGGGGGGGGGGGGGGGGGGAGGCGCAAACAAAGGCTAATATGACTTCAAATGTGACAATATTATTGTTCATATCTAGTGAAAAAAATGTAATCGAAAGAAAACGGAGCCAGGATTTTAAAATAAGATTGCCAAACTATCATTCGATACAAGTTTTGAAATATATGAATATTATATAAAATTTCGTATAGTCCAAAATTGCCAAGAAATTGTAAAAAAACATCTAATTATCACAAGAGTAGATATGAATAGTAAAAATGAGACTATTTAAGGATTGTATTTAATTATATATTTTTCATTATTCTTTTGCTTTTGTTTTTGAAAAACATTATCCTTTAGCTTATTAATAAGAGGTTGACGGTTATAACTTTTTTAGCCTGACCATGAAAACTTTTGACAATTTGACCGATACACCGTCCTCCGTCCCTGCTTCCCGTGGCTTCTACTAGCCGGCGGCGGTTGGTGTTTCGTGTGGAATTAGATTTGTAAATATCATACCAGCTATAATGCACCGACTTGGCTAAAATTTAACCTTCCTCGTTGGTAAGTTTTAAACTTCCAAAAATGTTATACACCTCTTGAAAAGTTTACCTTTCACTCTTTCAGGCCTCTAAAATGCGCTGTATAAAAAAATTACAACACCCTGTATTAACACCCAGACCTCTAGGATTTTGACAAATGTTAGGGTGTGTATGAGTCACACACTCATATCATGCACATGCATACACGTCACACCTGACTCACACAGCTTCTCTATAAGCTAAGACCGGCCATCCCCGACGTGCAACTTGCATTAAACTTTCTTATTATGACAGGGGCAGCTCCGACAACGCTGCCCGAACCCACCCTTCCTTATATTACACCAACCTGCCCGCTGCCCAAAACCCTAGACGAAGCAGAAGATCAAGATCTCAGATCCGCCATTATAAATACCAAAGCGACGCTTTCATTTCACAGCCTCTCTCATTTTTCTTCAACCTCCATGCTTTCATTTCCAGCTTCGTTTTCTTCTCAAAACATGTTTTAGCTTCGTAGTTTGATCGTCTATATCTCTTTGGTTCTAATTTTTCTTTCTTGTTGTTGATTCTTTCTGATATTGTTTTGTTTGTACTACGTATGTGCAAATATCTTCCATCCGCAAGCACCAATCTGATGGGCAGAGCGGCCATGGTTTGCACAGAATGACTGAAAAATTGAGTGCCTGTTTATACATGAGTGCTTTAATTAGCTGCTATTCTTTAAGAGGTTGATATGTGTTTCCTGCAAAACCTCTTTTGGATGTGCCAGCATACATTTACATTTCTCCTCTGTCTTCCTCATTTCTGATCTCTCTTATAAAGCATAGATCCTTTTCTTTTTGTTCTTTTGGTCTATGCTTGTTCAGAAATCAAAATCGAAAACGAATGTTTATCAAACGGAAACAGAAATGGTTTTAGATGCACATGAATATGCACCAAAGTTGAATGCTCATTGCTGCCTGGTCCTTTCTGATAATTGATTAGTGGAATATCCCCCTGGTTCATGATTGGCTTTCCAGTTTTGGAAATGTGGATCTGGTTACAGTATCTATGAAGGACCAGGTACAAAACAATATTGGCCTGCTTCCTAAAATTGGCATTGGTTTGAAATTTTAGTTGTTTCCCAAACTAGGCTTCATCCCAAATGGTGAAAGTGACCCAAAAGGAAATTGTCAATTTTGGCAAATTGGATTTTGTATCTTTATGTTCATTTTCCAAATGGGCTTTCAAGTTACCAAAAGTAGTTAGTGGAGGATGTTGCTCGTTTATTGACTTAATTGACTTAATTGTGGGCTTTATTGTCAATCGGGCATTTCGTTAAAAGTACCGATTAGAGCCGGAAGAACTAGTCCTTTGCAAGCCATCCGGCAACTCCAATGGTAGAGTTAAAAACCAAGCCCAGTGGAAAAAGCTATCTCTAACAGCAAAAAAAGACTGGCCCTCATCCTAAGTGGCAGGACTTTTCCAAGACCAGCCCTGTGGGTTCTACATGTACACATCTCATATGATACAAGAATAACACCTCGTTGAAGATGAAAAATTAATAAAATATGAATAGTGTCACAAGGGGTGCTAAAATGAGAATAACACCTTCAAATAACACTTACTTTTGGAGTTGCTCTTATATTTGAACATTTAAGAGAAAAATGGAGTTCGGGATGTTAAGTTGAACTCATTAATTATGAGTCCGGTTAAAGGGACATTAAATTTGACACAAAATTTAATGATGTTTTTTAACCATTAGATTTTAAAAAATTCAACGGTCTAAATTAATTATAAATATGATGTTAACTTACAAAAACTGACGTGACATGTGACGTGGTATTTACTTAGTTTCATAATAAATCAAATTAAAAGAAAAGAAGAAAAAAAATCTGAAAGACCAATTCAATATGTATGATAAAAAACACAGTATCATGTGGTATAATGACATAAGTCTTTCCTTTTAAGTGAGAGGTCTACAATATTGTAGCACATTATTGTGCATTTAATCAAAAGTAAATAAAATATGTATGATAAAAAGACGACACAAGACCAAAACGCATAACACATACCAAGAGAAAGAGAATGAGTTACTTTATGGGTTGATACCACTCTTGATCTGTTCCTATCTCATTCGTAACGACTTGTTCCTAGTTACTGTCATAAGAGTAGTTTCACTGGATACTTTTGTTGCTTGCTTAGTTTATGTATATTCAAGTCTAAAGCTGCAACCATAGACCTGGGCTATTAGTTTTATTTATGTTAGTTTATTAGCTGCATTTTATTTTATGTTTAGAATAATTCCTAACCCAATGTTGGTTTAGAGGTGTGGGTTTTGTCCTGATTTGGGTTTCTTGCATACCATGTCTGTTTTAGATGGGCAGCGAGTTATTTGCTTTGTCAAATGGTCGCAGCCTCCTAGTAACATGATGAAATTTATTATCATTTGTATTATCTTCCAATGATAACATGGTAGGAAAGCTACTAGACATAGTAACTTATGGTTCTGCATAAGCATTGTCTTTTCGGTTTGTCGTTAAATTTGTAAAACAAATGGAGTAGTCAATAATGCACTTCGTGTTAAATGATGTTTGTTAGAATGCATAGGATTGAAACTTCTTATATTATTTCAAGATGTTTAGGGAATTTAGGGTTTAGGTTTTATGTAACCTCTTTTGTATTCTGCGGTTTCGTTAATAGTCAATACATAAGGACAGGTGTTTAGCCCCCTATTTAAAAATAAATAAATAATATCAATTGTAAAAAATAACATGGAATGAGTAGACTTGGGATTAACATGGAATTCACTACTATATTTGTGAATAAGCTTCCATCACATCCAATAACCAATATACCTTTTTCCCTAATAATAAAAGACAAATAATATAAAAAATAAATGATTATGTAACCGGTTCGTGCTGTCTATATAAAGTCCCAGGCTTTGGTCTTCTAGAAGCGAAGCCAAAGAGACCGACGCTTCACAACAGATTTCTCTGAAACTTTGTCTTTGCCAATAATGGGGAGTTCCCATTAGCAGCTGGGTGTTGCACAGTTCTGAGTTTGGATTAAATCGCAGCCAAATTGAGATAACCCACCATGGCAGTGTCAACACATCTTCACTCTCTTACAAGTCTTGCTTCGTTGACTCACCGCACTAAGCTGTTCAACAGCTCTGGCTGCACTTCCCTGTTTTCCAATGCAAAGCAAACAAGCCCATCAATGCTGTGCAGCGCTGTGCTCTCTGGACACTCCACTGTTTCCGCGGGATCAAAACCACCGTTTTCTTCCTTCAATGAGGTATGCCAGTTGGATTTGTTTAGCTTGTGAATTGGAACACAATTGGGTTTGTGACAGATTTGTGTTTTGCAGTTGATTGAGTCCCTGATTGATAAGAAGGATTTATCCGAGTCGGAATCGGAAGCTGCAATGGAGTTCTTGCTGAGTGATACTAACGAGGCTTTGATTAGCGCCTTTCTTGTGTTGTTGAGAGCCAAAGGAGAGACTTATGAAGAAGTAAGTAAAATCTTAAAGTAAAGAACTTTCAAAAGAAGTAGCATTGTGGGTTGGATCATGTTCTATGTGATCAGCATTTTATGTTTGTGAATTCTGAAAGCAATCAGGAACGCCATCTGTTCCTCTAGATATGTGAAATTGGTTATCTTTGTGATTGGAATTTCGAAGGCAACTTAGATGCTGGATTATTTTGAAAAGAATATGATATGAAAGATTACATGCCAATATTCAGCAGAATGGTGATTAAATCTGTTGAAATTTAGGCATCCTCTTGAGTTATAAACGACTCGTGTGTGACAACTGGTATTCTTCTGGTCTGTTTTGATGGTGCATGATAATGGCATATGGACGTCTGATATTATTTGGTGAGCTAATTGTCCTGTGTTATTAGCTTCCTGTTCTATTATTGTGTGACTGTGTAAATGTAGTGGTTGAGTTATATGGTGTTTCTCGTTTCTGTTATTTTTCCTCCTATTTTCAATAGTTCATTTTTCTTGTTTTTCTCCGTGTTGTTGCCCGAGGCTGGTACTCTATTTTTATGATTTAAACTGTCCCTCTCTATTGATTTTGTCTATAATTTGTTTCTCACTTTTTGTAATTAAACAGATTGTGGGATTGGCAAAGGCAATGATGAAGCACAGTTTGCCGATTGAGGGATTGGATGATGCAGTTGACATTGTCGGAACTGGAGGTGATGGCGCAAACACAGTAAACATTTCCACAGGGGCTTCAATACTTGCTGCAGCATGTGGTGCTAAAGTTGCAAAGGTTACATTTCTTCAATCATTGACGATATTTCCTTTTTTTTGCTGCACTGCTTTACTTGAACTATGAATAATGTTAGAAAGTTGTTTGTATTTCAGCAAGGTAATCGTTCAAGTTCTTCTGCATGTGGAAGTGCAGATGTATTGGAAGCTTTGGACATATTCATTGACTTGGGCCCTCAGGTTGGTTCTTTGGACATTTGCTTTAGAAAGATGGATTGATGGTATAGTAGAGTCTTCTCTAGTCAGATGGGCAGGTTGAATGCCATAAACAAGGCCTATCCAAACCCTATTGGTCACTATAGTTGTTTAGTTTTAAAGCTGCAAGAACATTACATTGACTCGAGAATAGCATTAAACTTTCTAGTTCCATCAACAAATTAACTTTGGTGATTTTTTGTGTGAATATAAACGGTGAAATAGTTCAGAAGTTAACAACTTGCACATATGCTTATGCAAATTTTTATATTGGTTTTTGTTTGAAATAGGAAGTCAAGAGATGTGTTAATGAAGTAGGCATTGGTTTTATGATGGCACCAAAGTATCATTCAGCAATGAAGATCGTTCGTCCTGTGAGGAAAAAACTAAAAGTAAAAACTGTATTCAACATTTTGGGACCTATGTTGAATCCAGCAAAAGTCCCTTTTGCCGTAGTTGGTGTGTACACAGAAGATTTGGTAAGGGCTTCAAAGAACAGAATGCGCTAGACTATAGTTGGCACAATGCACATGTTGCTAAAGTTCAGACCTTACCATAAAATTAACTATTTTCATATGCATGTGGTTTATTTCTTAATTGTATAGGTCTTGAAGATGGCTGAAGCATTACAAAGCTTTGGCATGAAAAGAGCATTGGTTGTTCATTCTGAGGGACTGGACGAAATGAGTCCTCTCGGTAGACATTCTATTTTATATACGAGATTATAATTATTTGGCATTTTTAAAACAATCGCTTACTTTCTATTGTTGTATAACTTATAGTTATTCCTTACTGCTTAGCATCTTACTATGCACCAATATGGAAATCCTGACTTTTGTCTAATTGATTTGAATATAGGACCTGGACTTATCCTTGACGTGACTCCTAACAAGATCGAGAAGTTCTCCTTCGATCCATGTGAGATTAGGCTCAAGTTATCAACTGGCATATTCTTATGCTTGTTGTTCTTTGTGCTTTGGGAATAATTCATTATCCTTATTGCTAAAGTTTGTCTTCATTTTCATTCTAATAAAATTGAAATTTTGATATTATAGTGGACTTTGGAATTCCTCGATGCACTGTAGATGATTTGCGAGGTGGAGGTCCAGAGTATAATGCTGAGGCATTAAAGCGTGTACTGTCAGGAGAAAAAGGTTCCGTTGCAGATGCACTTGTACGTCTCCTTCAGCAATATATCAATGTCATTGCTTACTTCATATGTTTGGAACATCTATTCATTGTCAACTTTGGCTAGATCCTAAATGCAGCAGCAGCTCTTTTAGTTAGCGGCCGTGTTACAAATTTAGCTGAAGGAGTTCTTTTGGCTCGTGATACACAACGTTCAGGGAAAGCTATCAAGACGCTCGATCATTGGGTATCTATCACAAAAGTAAGTGAAGTAATCTAGCTACATCTTAACTATTTGATTGTAATCGTTATTTTGTTTAATTCGCTTTGATTAATGATTGCAGACAATGAGGCCAGATTCAGTTGTTTATTAAGGTGTGCTTAAGAGTTTTCAAGATGAGAGCCAGTAATAGAGCCAAGGAATTTCGGGACAAAACTGAGAGAACAAACTAAGGCGGTTAAATATTCTGATGTACTTCAGTACTTGTACACTGATTTAGATAGGGCTGATAAGGCAGTTCCATATGTCTAATGTATGTTTCAATGAAAATAAAATAGTTGTAGACTCGGGGATTTCCCTTTGTCAACTCCAAAATCAAGTAGCTTTCACTTTCGATTATGAGGAACAATTACATATTTATATATGAAAGCATATAATGTTCAAAAATATGTATACAACTCTCTCAGTCCAACATATCTGTAACTCTGGCATTTACATCATGATATATGCATCACATATGCTGATGCTGCACTCCATATCAAGAACAGTTCTTTCACTTCTGTGCAATCCAAGCTAGCAAGAACATCAGTAACACTACAAACAGGTTGCCAAATCAGAAACCAGATGATGGATGTGATAAAAAAACACGTATCGGAAACTATAAGAACTAAAAGAAATTACCTGCAGTGATTGTGTCTGCCTTTGAGTATGTTCTTCTTGATGATGATTTCACTGCACATCACCAGAAAGATCAATTATTGCGAGAAAAATTGCACAGCACTAGATTATGTTTCTAATTTGTCATCTAACAATATAACATGTCATATTTTTGACATGAGAATTACTCTATCGACAAAATAAAAGGTGGACAATGAAGTTGCTGTTGCTAACCAGAATCGCAGTTTGATGTCGAATTTGAGCTCCCACACATGCACAATTGCCTGATGCCATCAGTACCATACCCACAGGTGCCTCCGGTAGCCTCACACGACCTACAGAACCCATCATTTTCTTGAACAGAATATTTCACACGGATCCCATAAGACCATCCATTAGCCCCATCAAGCCTCAAAGGTGCTAGACTATAAGCACTGCTGTAACCTTCACACTGAAGCTTACTGAGGTTCACTGACTTGATAGCCTCAAAGGGCACAGCACAGCACTCGGGTGGGCCTGCCCCGAACTTGGAACCAACCATTCTATGGCCCAAAAGGTCCCATGCAGGGCAACCATAGTACTCCTCACAGCTCATGCCTGAAACATTTCTACATGGCAAGTGCTTTCCTGGGAAGCCTTGGAAGAGCGGCGACTGAGCTGAGCAGCCTATCAGCATGAACACATTGTCTGCAGAGGGATTCATGTATGGCGCCCGCCATTGCTCGACTGCGAAGCCATTACCCTTGGCACCTAGCACAATGGTGTCACAAGTTGACATGTGAGGGTCATGTAGTGTGAGAGATTGGTATGCATAGTCTATCTCCAGAACCCTGTAGGAGCCTGAGCTGATATGGAACATAAGAACATCGTTGATGCAATATAGGAGTTCTCGAAAACCTGGGTGGCCACACCCGGAATGGATGGCAAAGGGGTAGTCTATGGTTATGTTTCCACAGAAGGATCTACATGTGTTGCCTGAAGTTGATGGAATTAGTGTTAGAAGATGCAGGAGGCTGAGAAGAATAAGCATAGTAGTACTCATGGATGTGACTCAGAGAGTTTGATAGAAACTGGTTTGTAATTCTGTGAATGAGAGGAAAGGGATAGTGAGAACTGACAAGTGGGAGTGAAAGAAAATGCAATGATATACTTTGCTTGGACTAGCGGGCATGATTTGGGGGACTTTATGCAATGTTGAGAATCTTGGTGAATTGTTTATGGGTTTTTGCTTCTCTTTTTGGTTGGAAAATTGTTAGATGTAAATATCATTAGGGATTTAGGGTGCTTTTGAATTCTGCATTAAGCTTTAGATTGCTTTTTGGTACTGCAGGGCAATAAAAATAGCATGAAATGATACTCATGGCTTTGCTTTATGTTTTTGTTCTTCCTTCTCTACTTCTCTATGACTACTATATCAACAGAACTGGTACAGCTATCTAAAGTGAAAAGCAAAAGTGAAGATCTGCATATGGTTAATAGCCTAATAGGCATGGCTCAAGTAATGTTGCATGATTCATTAGGATTACCAATCCCCTAGAGGAAGAATGCATCTGGATTGTGTCAAACTGTCTATAGTTGTAGATCTCCTCTTGTGTTTGAATTACATTGCATTTGTATTGTGTCTATGTAGATGTCGTTTTATGTTTGAGTATGATACTCATCTAATTTGATCACTTGATTTCCGTTCGAATACACACACTATGATTTAATGCAAAACAAATTGTTTACGATGATCGACTTCTTCTTCTATGTTGAGCTAATAAGTACTATGAGGAGCGTTTATTATTCACTAAATCAACTCATTACTACGTATAATTTCATATTGATCAAAGAGAAGAGAAATCCAAACCTACACTAATTTCAATCCAAAATTGGAGAAAACTTGTATTTTTATTTTTATCAGAATTACGAGTTTAGACATTATGAGTAAAGAGCAGAACTTTCATTTGAAACAAGTACGACATTATCAAGGACGTCGTTTCTGACTGGTTCGTCTCCAGTGCCAATGGAAGCTCAGGAGAAACCCGAAGAAACTGTATCCCAAGTAATGGATCATCTCTCCTCTCTTTGTATATTATTCTTATATGACGAATCCGATCAACCCAGTTATTGGGATTTGATTTTTGGGATTCAAGTAATCATTTTTAGTCCCAGTTGTTCAAATTCATGATCAGGTTTAGGGTTTTAGAGGCACTTGTTTCATTGGGTTGTTAATTCTGTGAGTTAGAGCTTTGGTTTTGGGTGTTTTATGTATCTGAACTTTGGGTTTTGGTTTTCCATCGAATTCAGAATTGCCCACCATGTGTTTGATGAAATGCCTGCTAGCCCAACCCCGGGTTCATACGTGTTCACTGATCTTCTTCCATGTTACGACATTGTTTAGAATGAGTTTTAGCATGAACATTGGAGCATGTGTGAGCAGAAGTGGAAATGCATTACTGTTTGTATTTATAGAATGACATTGTCTTCTCTTGAATCAGCATTCTCCGAAACTAGCTGGGACTGTCAACTGGGGGACAGCAACTGTTGCCGGAGTGTTTGCAGGCATGTTGTATGGTGGTAGCAAGGAGGCATCTGCTTCGGTTGTAAGTTTCTTTTACTTGAGGCTTTGTAGTAAATCATCATCAGTTGAGATGTTTGGTTATCATATTTATCTTTCAAAAGATTGGATGTACACAACATGATAAAAGTAGCTTCATCCTTACTAACGTTGTGAGAACTCTGCCTCTTTTGCCAGAGCAAGGATGCTGAAGTTATGTTGAAGCTTGGGAGCACACCAGACAAGCGTGAGCAATATCGCTTGATGAGAGATGCAATGGAGAAAAGGTTCATCCGAGTCACGCGGGGTTCAATAATTGGTGGAGTGCGTCTTGGATTGTTCACTGCTACCTTTTATGGTTTGCAGAATCTGCTTGCTGAGAAAAGGGGTGTGCTAGATGTTTTCAATATTGCCGGAGCTGGTTCTGCCACTGCTGCGACATTTGGGCTATTATGTATGAGTTATTTACTATTCGGGTTAATTTTACTGACTTCTGTTGTATGGTTTTCAACTTCTGAAGTTGGTGTTTAAAGCCTAAAAATGTGGAAACAATCTATGAACTTCACTGTTCTTGTTATCTCACATTCTGTTTCTAATTTATCTAGTGCCAGGATCATTACAATGGCGTGGAAGAAATATGTTACTGGGGTCAATCCTTGGAGCAGCCATTGGTTTCCCACTTGGTAATACATTATACCTGTTGCTTCTCTTACACATGTCGATCGATCGTATGCTGCTAATAAAGGTTGATGCATTTTGTGGCAGGGTGGGCACACTTGAAGCTGGTGGAGATGGCAAATGAAGGGAATCCCGCTTTGCATCAAAGAGAACCACAGAGTGGTGTTGGTGCTGCTATTGAGAGGCTTGAAGAAAATTTGAATAAGTAGAACAACCGATGACGTATGCAAAGGAGGAGTATGAAGACTCAGAGATTTTAAGATGAACTGGAGTATGACAGGATTTTGTGTTACCTTTCTCCTTGTATATTCTGAGCATGTTCCATGGTGACATTAGATGCTGAGAAATAACAGCACCTAGTAACAAGCGAGGATGTTAATGAATTTTGTTCTCTACCAGTAGTTTTGACCCCTGAATACTTTGCCATTTTTTTTAGTTAATCTACCAATGTTCACCACGCCAGAATTAGCTTTGAATTCCTCATGGACAGGATTTTCCTTAGCGCATTTGTTGTCTGTTCTTATTTATTTTGACATATATCGACAGAAAACAAAGGATTTCAGAACAATCAGTGATGACTAATCAGATATTCAGATTTTAATTTTTGTTGGAAACAATCAAGTTTGAATCTTTGATTGTTGATTTCAGTATACAGAACTACAATATTGGCACATCAGAAGCAAAAGTATGCAACATTGATTGTAGTACCTCGCTTCCTTTGATTTATATGGCCTCAAAGACAACAGACTATCTAAATTATAACTGAGAAGTTGTAAAAATAAATCAAATCAAAATTAGGGTCCACTAAAATTTCCTTGAATCATTTTCACACATTTCATATTCCTTGACTGGGAAGGGTGAACAGGTACTGAGCAAGTGTGATCTTCAAGATGAACCCTCTCCCAACCAACACAAGTGCTCTACCTTGCAGTGATCGTATTGCGGCCAGGATTAAGTCAAATTATCTTGCAAAACTGTCATCATTTACTTACTGCACCTCACTGTCACATGGCTTCTATGATGTCCTTGTTGCTGTCTCGTGGCTTCTTTGCCATTTTTTTGGCTGTCACTGCTGTAATGATGTGCAGAATCAGTACTCAACGCTTCTATTATTCATATCAACAAAAAGATGGGAAAGTAAAAGATAATAGGCATGACATGGGTAATGTTGCCAAAAGTACAAGCACAATCAGACATATTCTAGATCTCCAATAAGTCACCAAGCCAGATGATATTTCAATTTGTATATAACAAAAGCAATCATCTGGCCAATGTATGGCAGCTGAAGGCAGCAAGAATACCTTTATTGGTTCTGGCACCATGAGGGATACTGAACTCCTCACTACTCTTTTAAATGATAAGAGATAATAATTTTTTTTTTAAAAAAAAAAAAAGAAGTGGGCAAAAGAACTTTTCTTGTGCACCTTTAAATTTCCTTTTCTTGTTAGCTCTCCTCCTTTTTCTCTCTGCCTGTGTAAGTTCCGCTTCTTCTTTAATATCACCTTTGCCAGAAAATACTTCCTCAGGAGCTAGCATTGCTGCATCAGAGACCGCTACAGGTGCAATCTGCCCAAGGAAGACATGTCACACACTCAAGCATGATATTCTATTTCAAACTTCAGAGTAGTAGAATGATACTCCCAGAGGAAAAATAAAAACAAAATAACAGTTGAAAAGAAGGAGAAGGCACGGTTCACGTTACCTCTTCCATAGCCAAAGCGGGGACATTGTCTTGTATAGACATATCCTCAATAACCTATCCAACAGATAGCAGATAAAGAGTAAATACCAATGAGAGAAATTTGACTTTAGTAATCATAGATAAAACTTAATTGAGAAGCTCACGGGTTTTGGAGTGAAGTGGAAATGAGAAAGAGCATCCAACTTCAAGCAAAGTTTCCTGAACAGCATTTCTGCCTGATCAATGACATAGACCACAAGGCTAATGACTCAGCACTTTTATGAATACAGAAAGAGAAACACGTAAGACAAATCCTCAAAAGATACTAATAAAGGTATGCGTATATTAGGGTATACACGGAGAGTAAAGTTCAAATGTATTACAAAGAAACATAAAATCAAGAAATAACAGCAATCAAAACATGCACCTCATGCTTCTGCTTGTCTTTGGATGACAATGGGCCAGAATCTGGATTCATCTTTTGAACATACTCTTGCTGCAGAAGGTTGATAACAATAGCTACTCAGTACCTTTTCCTTGTAATTGAACATACTAACATAGAAAAGCAACTTCTAAATATAGCATATAAATCTTGAGAGAGAAATAAAATCCGGCACAATAGGAGAAAAGCATGTTGGTGACCAAGTAATGGATTTTGCATAAGATACATACCTCGTAATCTTCAGCCAGACCTTTCTTGCTCTTATTCTCATCCTATATATCAAACAAAGAAAGATTAGATATTGAAGAAGTTAACATTACCACAATATTCCATAAGTAGACTCCAAAGATATTATAGAATAATGCTTACCATCTCCTTTCTTTCTCTTGGTGCTTTAGTAGGTAAAGCAGGAGCCCTTTGAACATCATCAAACAATTCCTATAAGACAAATCAAGATCCATTTCATGACTGGTTATGATCCACTTAATTAAAACAAAAGAGGAATTTGAAAATACAAACAACAATACAAGTCAAACAATGACAGAATGAGGATTTTTCTTCTTTATAACATACCAAAAGTTCCCTGTACATACGTGATTGATCAAAAGACCGAAAACAAAAAATGACTGAACTTTGAACTGATCAGATGAAAGCAAATTTCTGCAATGTATCTATCACAAATGTTGTTTACCTGCTCAATCCTTTTCTGGATCATATCTTCAATTGCTAGTGTAACTTCCTCTGTGATTGGAGGGGCGGGTCTAACATTGTGTTCAAAATCTAGATCAACTTCTAACGCACTGTTCGGTGGCCTTTTTGCAGCAGTCACCTGTCCATAGCCAAAACTAATGTGTAATCCATTTAAAGACTCATATATCACTACATAACTAACGTTACAATAGGATCCAATTAGTGTCAAAAGTAAAATAAAAAAGAGCAGAGAAACAGCATACCTCTCCCTGCATGGTCCAAGTTTTGGGATCTAACATTGCCTTTTCCCTTTGCTCTATCTCGGCCTTAAGTTTCAGTTGCTCCCTTTCGTGGGTAGAAAGATCCTTATCGTGGATAGAAATTTCCTTTTTGTGGGTAGAAAGTTCCTTTTTCCCAAAGAAGTCTTCATATCTGTAGCACAAACGCAGAGTCAAGCATATACCAATGCAGATACAGACACATGTTGTAACATTGATGCAAAACAAACAAAACAAAAAGGACCAACCTAAAACACATTACAATCGAACAAAAACATATACAAGAACAATGTATTCACAATCAATCTTTAATTGCAAAACCAAGTAACTAAACAAATGCAGTACCTTGCATCCTTGCCATCCCCGTCGTCCTCGTTTTCATCTAGATTCATGAGCTAAACAGGCAAAATAAATTCGAATAAGCAACCCGAAAAATCAAACCTTCAAAGACAGCAAAACTCTAAAACGAAAACAAAAATTATATATAAAACAAAAGCCTCACCTCCTCCGCATCATCCTCATCTTCATCTTCATCAGCTCCTTCTTCACTCTCATTCTCGTATTCCTCCGCTTCGGTAGTCTTCAAATACTTCCCTAATTCCTTTACATTAAAGAAACCATCTTCGATCTCGTTTTTCTCTCCATCTCCTTCTTCTTCTTCTTCCTCTTCTACATTTTCTTCTTCTTCCTCCTCCTCCTCATCTTCATCATCGTCTTCATTTTCCTCCACGTCATCACCTTCTTCTTCATCATCAGATTCCTCATCGAAATCCTCCACCTCCTTCTCCTCATTCTGAGCTTCCAGAACCTTCTCCTCTCCCTCCACAACCACCTTCAGCGTCTTGATCTCCTCCGGATTCTTCTCGTACCGCCTCACTTCGCGGCGGAGGGACGAGATGAGCGGCTGGGATTGGATGTCGATTTGCTGCCATATCTGCTCGGCGTCGAAGTCCTCCTCCGCCAGGAGCTCGTTGAAAGGCGATTTCGGCGTGAACGGTCTGAGAGAGGAGAAGAGGTTCTTCAATGCGGCTCGAGCGTTTTCTGATAGCTCCGGGCTCGGCGCCAGCCACTGCGTTGGCTCCGTCGCTTTCACCGTGTTCAGAGCTTCGCTACCGGCCGCCATGATTCAGCGGCGTTCGAGCTGTGGGGGTAAGTGTTCTGGTTTCTCGTATTGGGTTTTAGGGTTTTAGATTGGGCGGGTTGGTTTAACTAGTGACTATGACGGGTGCCAAAATGTAAATTTACCTTAGATAAATTATTTTACTATAATTATTGCATATATTTAATTTATGCTGTATTGAAAATTGAAGTTGTAAGACATAACTCATGTCAACAATTTAATTTTGTATTGGTAAAAAAGTCCGTTCAATTTAGCCAAGAGCCTAAACTTATTTACACAACTCTCTAACTTATGTAGATTAGAGAAAAGCACTTTGTATAAAGTAATTCAAAACAAACTTTTTGTATTTATAAATGATATACTACACATATATTGAAATCGTAACTTAAAGAGAACAAACAATAAAAAAATTGATGGATTTAGTCATTTCATAGGTGATGAGATGTATATGCTCAGATTTTACTTGCAAACATGACAATTTAATTGATTCACTCATCTAGCTTCATCTTGTATAAGACCCGCATCGAAAACTTTTTACTAGTTGTGCGTAACAAATTCAAAAATTTGGTTCGTGAAATTCAAGATATCAGTAAAAGTTTCACCTCTATCAAATTTTTATGATGTGCTGAGAATATAATTTCCTTGATGATACACTGGCTTTCGTTGATCATCATCTCCCCAACACCAACATCCGGATGAACTTGGTTGCTTCACAAGCTGCGGATGCTTTTCATCACGGTTGTTTAACAGTATTCTCTTTGTAGTTTGCTTATTTTTAATTCCAAAAAAAGAAAAATTCCAAATTCAAAGATTTTATTAATCCTGTTCCGTCAAAATAAAATATCCAACTAGGATGGAAACCGGAGAAAATGAAAGAAGCGGGGATCGAAATTACCAGAAAAGGCCTCCCGCGACTTTTCATTCCGATGCGGTCACTCTCAAACTTCTAAAAAATCGAGATGACTGTCTGAGAATCTCAAATCGTCTCTCTAAAATGGAACCAGAAAACCATCGCTCATAAAATCTTCACCAATTCCCACTCTTCCCGCTCTCGCTTATCCACTTCCGAATGCTGACCTCACTCTCCGATCTGCAACCCCGTCATCTCCGCTCACCTCCATCGTCTCCCGCCACGTCATCGCAGCCGTCCGAAGATTCCAGGTCCACTCCTCTATTTTAATCTCATCAAATTCTTTATCTACCTTAAAATTTACGCTTCATAATGAACGGAGAGACTCCGACTGTCGAGTCTGATCCGTCAAATCCGTTCGATCGGAAATCGGACATCGGCGACGGCGACGCCGCGTCGCCTCTTTCGCGGTACTCCTCGTTCGGGGAGTCGGAGTACGAGCGCTACTGCAGCGCCAACTCGGCTATGGGGACGCCGAGCATGTGTAGCACGGTCACAGTTTTCAATGATTTTCCGGAGCCGGATTTCGGTTCGGTGAGGAGTTTAGGGTTTGTGGAAGAAGGTGAGGGTTTCAGTTTGGGAGGGAGGAGTGATAGGAGTAGTAATCGAGAGGATCGGAGGCTTTTGAATAGTGGTGGGGCTGAGTTTAGTAAGGAGGATGGTGTTAGAGGGCGTCCGGGTGTTAAGTATGGGTCTAGTGGCTTGGAGTTGTATGGAAATGAGGATGATGATGTTGGAGTTGGTGGCGGTGATGCGAATGAGTTGATGTCTTGGAAGGTTGAGAAGAGTGGACCGCCTGGTTTGATGGAGGGTTCTGAGTTGAAGTGTGGTTCGGATGGTAGTGATGAGGAGAGTGAGGAAGGTAGGGGAGCGTCGGGAGGAGTTGTGGGGGAAGATAGTGTGATGGATCGAGAGGACAAGAGAGAGGTTGGAAGTGGTTCTCAGCTGGGGATGGAAGTTGAAGAGAGGTGTTTTGATGGAGAGGTGGAGAGGGAAGAAGGGGCGTCGTCTAGAAATGAGTATTCGGAGGATGAGGGGTCTATGTACAACTATGGTACTGAGGATGAGGGTAAGAATGAGTTTAATCATCAGAGGGATGTAAAATACTATGAGCAATCAAAACCGAAGAATGAAAATGAGAATCCATTTCTTATGAACTCATCTGTGGCATTTGGTTCTGACGATTGGGATGATTTTATGCAAGAGAGTGAACAAAGTAATAGAAATTCTTTCTCCAAGAGTGTGTTCCAGGACCGGATAGAACTGAATATGGAAAGTGAAAGGAAAGGTTTGAATTCTCATTCAGTCACTTCACATGAGGGTGCGTGTCAAACTGAGCAAGGGAAGGATGTGACTGACATGCCCAGAGGTAGCAAACACGTTGAAGCTGATAACAATCTGGCGGCAAATGTTAAAAGTTTCAGAAAACCAGCTGAGTCTCCAAATTTTGCTGAACCAGAGGGAGTGGAAGATGTGAGGGACATTCCTGTGGCCAGTTATCAGGTCCAAGCTATTGATGATTTGATTGAAGTTACCAAAAGTTCTATTACCACACCAACTGGTTTTCAAAACGTAGAAGAACCAGAGCAGGAAGATGTGAAAGATATTGTATTGACCAAGAATAAAAGTCCAGGTCCTGATGAATCAGCAAATGATCCTAAAGATTCGTTGTTTGTCAATTTCTCCAGAATACAGCTCCATTCAGAAGCAAAAGAAGCTCCGGGGAAAAAGGGTTTCAACATTGTGGTTGACGACATATCTGATGTGCATACGTGTATTAATACTGAGGTCACTACGATTGATGATGGTCAAGATTTATGTAATAAAAATTTGGGGAAGATAAAAGTTAAACTAGACCCCCTTTCTGAGATATCAAGTGGTCAACAGAGTATCCATTCAACCGGACCTCCTGAAAGTATGAAGGCAGAATTCTTTGAAGACCATAAGCCAAATACGCCTACCTTAACTTCTGAAAATAATATGAAGAAAAATGCTCATGTTTCGGAAGATCTCTCTGAAGAATATCCTATGCCACTTAAGGTTAGTCATGCTTAGTCGTGCATCAAGTACACACCTTTATTTTGTTTTCATTCTCTATTGCGCGGAGCTACGTACACGTTATTTCAAGTTCATATAACATTGAAGAATGGCGACAAATATCCTCGTCAATTGGATGACTCAAATTCTCCTTACTCTAAATAGAAATATGTGTTTCCTTGGAAGATTGGAGGTTCATTAGTATCTTTTCCTTACAGTAGCTTCTTGAGTCCAAAACTCATTCTGATTTTACAACTTCCTTTCTAGAATATGCTTCATCCGTTTATAGTATGATGATTATGGTACAAGGAGATGCTTAAGTTTGTAGATTTGGTTGTGTCTTATGGAGATGTGCACACCATCTTTTGGTATATTAGCAGTTCAGGACATTGGTATCTGATTGAATCAACTTGCATAATTGTTAGTATATGCCATAGCTTTGAGAAAACTCAGATGAGGTGCTAAGGCGTCAAATGTTTATACACACAAACACACACAAAAATATTACATTACCTTATTTGTTTATGAATTATGACTATTGTGGTCTCCGTAAATTGAAAGTTTTACCAGGGTAGCTTGAGTTTGACACAGGGTATTTCAAAACATATTAAGGGTATGTTATGCTTATGCTGATTAATTACTGTTTTCGTGTGCTATGGGTTGTGCATATAGTACTTTCCTTTGGTCTGACTTGTTTGTATCTCATTTGTTGTTTGACCAATGCTGCAGACAGATAATTTGGAGCTGAACGAGTTCTATGATGAGTTTGTTAATGACATGGAAGAAATATTGCTCGACTCTGCAGAGTCCCCAGGAGCAAGGTTCAGTCAAGGTAACAGGAACTTACAGTCACAACTATCTCTACCACTACGAGATGGTGGATCGACTGCTTCTACTTCTGGTACAGATGATGCTTACCTGTTTAATCAGCATTCCCTCAGAATTGATGGGGTTGAAGTGGTGGGTGCAAGGCAGAAGAAGGGAGATGTCTCCTTTAGTGAAAGACTGGTAGGAGTGAAGGAATACACTGTTTATAAAATGAGAGTGTGGAGTGGCAATGATCAGTGGGAGGTTGAACGTCGGTATCGTGATTTCTTTACACTCTACCGTCGCTTGAAAACGTTGTTTGCTGACCACGGATGGAATCTACCTTCTCCTTGGTTTGCTGTAGAAAAGGAATCCAGAAAGATTTTTGGAAATGCATCTCCCGATGTTATTGCAGAGAGAAGCATGCTCATACAAGAGTGTCTACAGTCCGTTCTTCATTATAGATTCTTTTCAAGTCCTCCGAGTGCATTGGTTTGGTTTTTGTCTCCTCAAGATTCATTTCCTAGCTCCATGTCATCAAATACACCTGACTCTGTTAATAGAAAGGCAAATACAGAAAATGTGTCCACTTTAGGAAAGACGATATCACTTATTGTTGAAGTTCGACCATACAAATCTTTGAAGCAGATGCTAGAAGCACAACATTATATGTGTGCAGGATGCCACAAACATTTTGATGATGGAAAGACCCTGATACGGGATTTTGCACAGACATTTGGATGGGGCAAACCTCGATTGTGTGAATATACAGGTCAATTATTTTGCTCTTCATGCCATACGAATGAGATTGTGGTGATACCAGCAAGAGTCTTGCATCACTGGGATTTTTCTCAATATTCAGTGTCACAGTTGGCTAAATCTTATCTCGATTCTATACATGACCAAGTAAGTTAGACAGTGGAGAGCCCCTCCTTATCAATTACATTCCTTATCTCTGTTAGGTCAATCAATTGAAATCCAATGAATAGGAAACATACTGATATATCTTTTAACAAGATTTTTCTTGTGTGGAATCTTGTTTAGCATTTTAACTCCCAGATTATGATGGTGGGAACAAATTTTGTAACTGTAACCTGGCTGCCAGGCCAGGGAAGGCCGAGTATTGATAGCCGCTATAGTTTCCCATTTCCAGTTATATCTGTTGGTTTTCCAACTGCTTCCAGAGTTTCTGGAAACAGCTGTGTATGGTAGACTAATAATACAATCTAAAACTGTGAACCTATCCTGTCTTATAGTATGATTTGGTAATTTGCTTAACCAACTTACAGATAGGTTTGAAGAGTAAAACTTGGTTTTCCTTTTAGCGCCAGTAAAACGTCTTGGTTACAAATTTCTCTTTAAAATATAGGCAGTATTAAGAATTGAGCTAATGTCTCATGTCTATAATGAACTTTTGTTTTGCAGCCAATGCTATGTGTCAGTGCAGTTAATCCATTCCTTTTCACAAAGGTCCCAGCCTTGCTTCAGGTTATGGGTGTTAGGAAGAAAATAGGGGCTATGCTTCCATATGTTCGCTGCCCTTTCCGCAGGTCAATCAACAAAGGTCTTGGGTCTAGAAAATATCTCCTAGAAAGCAATGATTTTTTTGCACTGAGAGACCTCATTGATCTTTCAAAAGGAGCCTTTGCAGGTTAGCTTTCAGTTACAAGCTTTATCCTCGTGCCATGCATGTCATACTGGAATTACCTGCAATTTTTACGAACATATATGTGTGTCACATATTTCCTTACATACTGTTTTTGTGGCAGTGCTGCCTGTGATGGTGGAAACTGTCTTAAGTAAAATTCGTGGGCATATAACAGAGCAGTGTCTCATATGCTGTGATGTGGGAGTTCCCTGTGGTGCACGACAAGCATGCAATGACCCTTCATCTCTCATTTTCCCTTTTCAGGTGGGGCATCCTAGCTTTATTTGGTTATGATTGTCATTTTGTTGGTTACACCGGCGGCCTAATTATATATTTTATTTTGGTCTAGTTAATTCTCTTTTAGAAGGCCCTACTATATAAATTCACTCATGAATATGGTCATTACCGCACAATACTCGCCTCTAAATCCTTTGATTATTACATTCGATGGTGAATCAAGAGTTTGTGGCCTGCCTTTTTAAACGAATGAGTATAAGTTGCACAATGCTTTATATTTCTGTAAGCAAATAGGAATCTGCTCATTTTGCAAAGCAACTGAAGTTTTTGTTTGTCAACTTGAAACCGAGAATTCCTTATAGATGTCCTAAATCTAACTGTAGAAACCCTTGGCAGGAAGATGAAATTGAAAAGTGCGCATCTTGTGAATCAGTATTTCATAAGCTTTGCTTCAAAAAGCTCACAAACTGCCCTTGTGGAGAACAACTGAGACCCGATGGGCCTGCAGAGCTCGGTAGGAGGGCAAGCTCTGTTCTTGGACTTGAGGTTAGTGGAGTATTGGACTTGTTTGGGAAAGGATCAGGTTCTGGAGTACTCTCGGGATTATTTTCAAAGGCGAAGACAGATAGCCCAAGGGAACATAAAGACGGCGACAATGTCATTTTGATGGGTTCCTTTCCACCTAGTTCATTATAATGCACCTATATCCGCCTGTATCGTACGTATTTTGGCCTTATGGGAAGTGTGGAAAATTTCATTTGCTGCTCCTCAGTATCAAATAATCAGAACCGGCCAGGCCTTCATTGTTGTAAGTAAATCTATTGTACGTGAAAACATTCTTTCTGGCTGGTCTTTCTTTGTTGTAATGAAAGTTGATACAAGTGTGAGTAGACTGGGTATTTTACATACATATTAACGTTTTATGTTTTGATTTTTGTCTTCGACAATCATATTCGGCATCTTGATTTGTTCAACAGTGTGATCTTTTACTTGAGATCATTACCATGTTGATGAGTATTATGTCCTCAGCTGTTCATCCTCGGAGAATGCTTTTCGATGAACAGAGCATTAGGTTATTTATTTTTTTTTTATTTTTTTATTTTTAAAGAATGGTAGCATTAGTTGGCACTTGGCACATAATAAAACTGAAAGCCAAGTAATGCAAAAATCTGGGAGTGTTATAAACTAAAGAATATGTAGAGAGAAAAGAGAAGAACAAAATGTAGGAGGAGGAGAAAAAAGTGGCACTTTTATTCTCATTAGGCTCCTTTATATAGGAGTATGATTTACATCTTAAGGACATAACTAATGAGTATTTACAAGGACATCTACATATATTATAATATTTACAACACTCTCATTTGGATGTCCATCAATAATATGATGTTGGACGCGCTTAGTGTTGCCTCGTTAAAAACCTTGCCAGATAATAAAAACCATGTGGGAAAAAACAATCCTGATTAAAAGAGAAAAAGAATGCAACACGCAAATGTCCTAGGTAACATACTTCTGGATACTCCATCAGATGAGAATATCCCCCTGATTGTTGCAAGCTTCATATACCGTAAATAACAGTTTGATTTATATATCACGAAAATGAGATATTGTGCGTTTTGCATACAGGGGCTCATCGCAAAATTTTCGTACATGCAAAGTGAAAGCAATACCAACAGAACTATACAACTTTTAATTGGTCTTACCTCATTTAGTAATGTTAGAAACAACCTCACATGTTCAAATTTATACACTATGTAATAACTAAGCAGTAGAAGCTAATTAACACATTACTATGTATGGTTCAAACCATTGGAAGATCAACATGGCATATCTAGCCACGCATATCAATATCTTTGTTTATTGATACGTCTCGTATATGCTCTTCAAGAGCTCTAAGCAATTCATAACTTCGCGAAAGTTAGAATATGTAGCAACATAATCCGAATTCGGTTTTGTAGTCCAATCATAATACTCATTGGGACAATTTTGATCACGTTAAGTATAACAAAATGAATATATATGAACTAGCTTTAGACTATCGATTACATGAATTAACTTTAGTTTAACAGCCTAGCATAACGAGAGATATGCTCGTCTTTGGGCCTCCCCCTCATGCCTTTCTACTTTGGTTCCAACCCAAGACACGTCTCACTAATGGTTGTGTTTGTATGAATAAGGCACATTACGTCATGTTAACTTCAAGTTAACTGTTTCTCATTGTCCACAAATTGTCCAGATGAATCTCAATGAGACTGATTAGTACGTATGATTGAATTTAGCTTTATTGCCTTTGTCAGAGGGCTTCGTAGAGAGCCACTAAAGTTAAGACATGTGTCAAAAATGGTTACTATATCCACATCTATAGCCATATCATGATCCATAGTAGAAGACGCAAATGCGTCCATTCATGGCTCTTGGTAGAACAATAGTTCTCAATGTGGCATATTAAACATGTGTTTAAAAGTTCCATAAAATTATCCATAGAAATGCATAGAATTGCACCATGATATTGCAAAACTCATCCAAACAAGTGGGAATAAGAACCACAGATTATTTATCTAAACCAATAATAAACAAACCACCTATAAACTCATATATCATGGTTCATAGTTTTAAGCAATAATCTTGCATCATAGACCACATCGATCATTATGGATCCAATTATGTTGTTTAGAATTTCATGTTCATATGAAATAAATATCAATATCGAAACTTCAGGTTCGAATCTTGTGAACAATGGATCACATGTACACGCACAAAACTTCAGGTTTATGTTGACACAATTAGATCTCCAAGTCTAATGTAATATTGAACTTCAGGTTCACAATCTCAAAAAGTATTATTAGTGTAACTTCTGGCTCACTAATATAAGCAATTGTAAACACATAATTGAACAATATAAACAAAGTATATACGTAGACAAGATATAATCAAAATAGAAGTGAACTCATAAATCGTGAGTATGAATAATAAGCAACAAAAGTTGTATCAATATCTTATAGATTATCATGGAGTTCATGGAACGAATGAGCGAAAACATACTGATAACGTGTTATAAACTAAATAATATGTAGAGAGAAAAGAGAAGAACAAAATGTAGGAGGAGGAATAAGTGTCACTTTTATTCTCATTAGGCTCCTTTATATAGGAGTATGATTTACATCTTAAGGACATAACTAATAAGTATTTATAAAGACATCCACATATATTATAATATTTACAACATAGAGTATTTTTTTTTCATGAAAAAATAAAATTGCGGGAGCATAGGTGCGATAATTTACATGATAAAAATATGGGAGAAAAATCTCCTAAACGTTAAGAAAATATAAACGACATGTCGCACAAACGAAAATCCTATGAGCTAGAGCTGCGTCTAGGCGGTGACACGTGACCTGGGTTAGACGGGTTAAGAGGGTCCACTTTTTAAAACGAAACAAAAAAAAGAAAATTAAAATTAAACGAGAATCCTGCGGGCTAGGCGGACACCACGAGTGGCTAGGCGGTGACGTGGGCCTATACGGGGCTGGGGGCCATCCTTAAAAAAAAAAACGAAGAAGAAGGAAGAACTAGAAAGGAAGCAGAAGCTCTTGTTCGACATGTCTGCATTTTGTTGAATGGTTTTGTCTGCATTTTGTCTGATTGTTGATCCGACTCACTGGGTCGCCGCCGCAGCCGTGATGGCTCCCTCATCTGGCGGAAACTCCACTCCTCCGATTCCACCTCGGTGGCAGGAACTGGTGCCGATAGCAAGAGAGACTCACCGAGCAATGATGAGCTGGAAATTAACAAGCTCCGGCGCATTAATAAGTGCTAGTGTTGATGGCATGCTGTGTGTGTGGAGTAGAGGCAGCGGTCATTGCTGGCGGAGGAGGAAGTTGCCGCCATGCGGTTTGCCTATTCTGTTGAGACGGGTAGGTTTTGTGCTTCATAGCTTGTTCGATTTTTGTTAGCAGAAAAAGTTTTGCAAGCTGATGGTATCTGTAAAGCTATGGCTACTCGTATGGAGTTGATTTCCTCGAAAACAAGTGGTGTTTCAGCTAGCTTCATTATCAGAGCAAAAATGCCGTAGCATGGGAAATGCAGTAGACCGACCGACAAATACCTTCAAATTGGGTTTGCAGGAAGAAGAAGCATGCGTTATCAATCGGCATAAAAACAGTACAAAGCAATGAGTGTTGGGACTTGGGAGTTTGAGATTACATACCATAATGGAGCATATGGAGATGACAAGTCCAGAAATGGATATGGCCACCTGTTTTGAAAGACAAAAACCATAACTACAAGTGTATAGCTATGATGTTTCTGTAATGTAGCGAATCAAAGAGAGAAAGATTTTACCAAATTTTGAAACAAGCATGACATATCCACTGAAATATTACACAGGTGATTGTGTGCAACCAAGCCAAAGCAAGAACAAAACAAAACCAGACGCTACTAATTACATGCAATGTGTAGGATTTGGTTTGCATGCATTTGCAGCAGTTCCGCGTTTTCCAAATGTGTGGCAATAGATCAGTGCCAGAACTCATATTTAGAAAGATCAAGTTTTATTAACTAAAAAGTCAAATTCATATTCAGTTACTCTCTAGTAATTACATAATTTTGTTAAAAAAAAAAAAGACAAACAAATGACACAAACTTAACTTTTGTTCTTCATCATTTTTTTTTAAATTGAACATATTGCATGATAAATATTGAAGAGAATTTTTTGTTTTCTTAGAGCAACTTTAGCAGACTCTCTATTTTAGCTTTTAGTTATTTTAGATAACGTGTTTAGTTTTCTTTTATACTTTCGGAGCTCCAGCAGACTAGCCAAAGCTTAGCTATTATGACTTTTAACTATATCACTAGCTAAATATAGAGAGTGAGATGACTCATATGAGGTTAGCTATAATTTAATACATTCATTGTAAGTTATTTTACGTGATATATAAATATATTTAAACTATTTAATATTTATTTGAAGAATAATGTTGATGTAATGTTAGCTAAAATAGAGAGCATTACTGCAGCTGTATTTCTAAAGTGGCTAACCAAAATGACATTTTAGCTCATTTTACTAAAATTTAACTAAAAAATGGCTAACATTGCTAAAGATGCTCTTAGAGATAATGTCAATGCACGGTAAATATTAATGTGCTGCTTTCATTTAGCTTATTTGTAAAGAGAAAAAAAAAATCGTACATGGAATTTAAATTAGTAAGGTAAGAAATTCTTGACACGATTTCTATTAATTAGATTGAGTATTTTACTAGTACAAATTCGTATTTCATCATTAATGTTGAAGAATGTTAAAGAGGAGAAAAGTCAATTTATGTTACATTCCATTAATATCCAATACTCATTATGACTAATTAAACTTTTCTAAAACCCTCTCGCACCTAGTTGGCTATGACTCTGCAATGGATGGTTAGCATCCGAAACGCAGCGGTTAGGAATGAATTTTTATTTAAATGGGTCTAGTCAAATGGGTAGTGCCAGTGTTGTGTTACCTCTACATCAATTCAATCAATCACTTGCTTATTCAGTAACATTTATACTTTACCAAACTGAGTACTCTAATAACCATATAGCTATGTGGTCTATGATGCGCAGAAAATTTAATGTTTCAAGTGCAGCCAGTATTAGCTCACTGTCCTTATAGAGTTCCACATTCTTACTGTAATCGATGTAGCTCAGTATGTTTATGTAATCATACATCCTGTATGCAGGTTGCTTATTGGTACAACGGAGTGGTTGGACAAGAGACATTGAACTTTTCTTACAATGGTTATCAGATATTCCCTTAGCAGGTGGTGGTTTTAGTGATGTTGCAATCGGTGCAATTGCAGAAGGACTGTCTGAAGCCCTAATGGTATGCATTAGTCTGTATTAAACTATCTATATGTAAAAACTAAAGATCGTAAATTGAAGTTTTAGGATCATAAATGATTGCATTCTCATTGTAATGTGCTTAACATTTACTGTTCTTACTGATACAATTCAGATGTTCTCTACCATTCAAAATGGAAGCCAAAATCAACAAAATGTGGGTTTTCAACAGCATTGCATTCTTGTTGCTGCTAGTAACCCTTATCCCCTGCCGACACCAGTCTATAGACCACAAATGCAAAACATGGAGCAGAGTGAAATTTCTGATGCACAAACCGAAAGCTGTCTGTATGATGCTGAGGCTGTTGCTAAATCATTCGCACAGGTATCATTGATGGGCCTTAATTCCTTTAATTTTCTGCACAATGCTTTGTTTCTCTGTCAGTCATCTGTCCTAAACAGCTTCCTAAACTCAGAGCTATTTACAATGCGGTATGATCATAGCTTAACTCTATTTATTTATTGTCCTTCATTGTAAGCTTTTGACGTACTACTGTATATATTGCCAAGTCAGAATCTTGACGAACCTTTCTTTATTTGCCATAGTTCTCTGGTGAGCTTTACGTACAGCTGGGCTGTAAAAGCTCAAAATATGACGAACAAATAATATAGTTCCGTTTTTGGTATCATATTCATTTAAACACTATCTATTTTGTTAATGGCATACAATGAATATTACAGGACTGAATATTTTTGAAGTTTGCTAGAAACTGGGCACGAACGATAATGACCACTTTGCATATGCAGGGAAAGCGCAACCCCTGGGCAGCAGATCCACCAATTGATAATGTGAAAAACCCCTCCTTTCTCGTTCTAATCTCAGAGAATTTTATTGAGGCGCGGGCAACTTTAAGTCGTCCTGGAAGTACAATGTCAGCTACTACTAATGTGTTTGGAAATTCTAACCTTGGGATGTCACAACCAGTGAATAACCTCCAAGGTGGTGCTAGTATTGGGCAATCTGTTCCTGGCATAAACCAAAATCTCTCAGGATCCCAAATAGTTCAAAATAAACTTGTTTCAGCATGTCCCTCTGGAACTGGTACAATGATTCCTCCTCTTGGAATCTCTCAACAAGCCCAATCTGGGATACAGAAGGGTTTTAGCATCTGAGACGTAAGTCTGCAGAGCTCTCTACTTTTTTCTAAATACACTAGCTGGCATATAACCGATGCTTTAATTTTCAAAGTTGCTCTGTCTTTAACATTTTTGTATTTAGGAAACAAGGCCCTAGTTTTTCACAGCGGAAATACTATGTTGTTTACTGAGTTTATACTTGACTTCACTTTTGGCACCTTTTTTAGAAAGCAATTGGATGATATGGTGAATGTGTTTTAAGCAACCTCCACTGTTCTATGCAACATAGTATGCCGGCCTGTATTGAATGTCCTTAATTATGGAAAAGTGCTGTGTCAAACTGTCAATAACCTATTGAGGGCATCTTTGCTATAGTTTGGTTGACAAATGTCTTGTGCACTCCTCAGGCTTACAGCAAACTGGCCACCGACATTGCAAATAGTCAGGCTCGTATCTCAGGAACCCCTGATTAACAAGTAATTTTTCATTTAGTTAAAACCTTCCCTCTTTATCATATATATCATCCAGTCGAGGTGTCTGTCCTCTGAGTTTTCCTGATTATTCCGAGTCATTACATTATTTCAGGCAATATGCGCGACTGGCCGACATTCTAGTATTTCGGGTAATGGATCGGCATGAATTTCTTTGGCAGATGCAAGAAAAGAAGTTTGTAATCTCTCTCTCTCTCTCTCTCTCTCTCTCTCTCTCTCTCTCTCTCTCTCTCTCAATGAACATATTTCAACATGAGTCTTCATGAAACCTTTGAGCTTTTCATTACATTTTGGACCCTTTTTTTTTTTTCACCTGCCCCCCCCCCCCCCCCCCCCCCCCCGGCACATTCTTTACTGTGAATAAGGGTTTTCAAATTAATCCCTCTTTGTAATACTCTCTTCCATTTTTTTTCTTTTCCAGTTGTCCGATAATGAGGTTGGCCTATAATTATATATGTATGAAATTGATCATCTTAGAATGACTAGGTGCATAATCTGGTATTGTAGAATAGTTAGTTTTGGAAATGAAACTGCGTTAAATTACATGTTCAAATCCTGTGATAAAAACAATTCCCTTTGAGTTATTTAGCGGTATTTTTGTCTGCATAATGCTCACCTTGAAGTGGAGTGGTTTTTGGGTTCTGGTGCTCATTCATTTGCAGCTTCAGGTCAAACCTAGTCAATGTATTCTATATTATTTGATTAGTCTATTGCTATGAAAATAAGAAACTAAGGTTCATTTTTTTTTTTATACAAATTGTCCTCAAGCTGGTTTCCACTTTTTCAGTGTGCTGTCATCAAATTGCCGTCTCAAACACTAGTGCTATATCTTTCGCAGAAAGATTGCTACTTGATTGGATTGCTTTTTCCATGGGTAAGATTGTTATGTACCTATGCCAGTTTATGACTGCATGTTGATTCCTTTTTCAAAGTAAAGTTTTAACTGCCACCACCCTGAGCTCGTAGAGATCCCCAACATAGATGTAAGGCACCTTCAATATCAAAAGCAACCTGCAAAATGAACAGTAAGCCTGTATTTCCGGGAAGATTTTGTAGGCAATCTTCTTGCCTGTGAAAGTTGCTTTGGATGCTGAAGGTTCCATGCATAAAATGCAGTTTTTATTTGTATTTTGTTCCAATTTAAATGGGGAGGCCTATGGGTTCTCCGGAACGAGGTTATGGCTCGGCATTGGGACTGTCTTAATTTCTTACTAAAGCTAAGTCTACCGTTGGTTCAGGATATGAAAACAAAATGATTTGTGCATTGTATATATATAAAAGGCAAAAACCAAAGTCTGCTCTTCATTTTCGCCTCCGCTTCTCTCCTCCTCGCTTGAAAACCCTTTTTCTCCGCAGACGACGACGGCGTTTCGTCTTGACCCGATGGCGGCGAAGCAGTTGATCGTGGTCGTTGAAGGCACGATGGCCATGGAGCCTTACTGGCCCACCGTCTTCTGCGATTACGTCGAGAAGATCATCAGGTCGTTATTTTCTCTTACACTCGATCAGCTTATCGTTTCCTTTTTTTTTTTTTGAATGGCTAGGGTTTCGGTGATTGAATTGAGCTTGCTTTTGGAAATGGATTGTATGTTACCATGTCTACCTGCCAGTTCTCATGTATGTTTGCCTGCAGGTCCTTACCCGGAAACGAGTTATGTGGTCAGGTATATATGCTTCTTGTTTTTTCTTCTTCTACTAATCTACTTGAATCTCCTTTTTATCTCATATCTGTATTTAAAGGCATTCTTTAACAACTCATAGTTGGTCATTATTTGGTTTTGGAAATGCAGAACCCCTCCTCCCCTACCGTTCAGATGTCTCTGGTCACATTCAACACTCATGAATCTGGTATTCAGTTTTCACTCGCGTTATGAAGTGTTAATCGATTATGACTTCTTGATTTATATTTTCCTCAATTCAAACTGCCGACACAAAGCTGTAGTCTCTCTTTATGCATAATATCGCCTTGTTTATATTGTGTAACCTTGATATTGGAACACAAATAGATGCATGAACTGGAAAAATAGTAATCTTTCCCTTTCTCTTGGTAGGAAAAACTTGGCTATAGAATTTGAAGTACTTCTATCACTTATGTAACACTCGTGCCTTGCCTCTTATGCATCTAGTCAAATGGGTGGTGCCATTCAGTAACATTTATAATTTACCAAACTGAGTACTCTAATTTACAAAATTTAATGTCTTAACTGCAACCAGTATTAGCTCAGTGTCCTTAGAGAGTTCTACACCCTTACCGTAATCTTTGTAGCTCAGTATGTTTATGTAATCATGCATCCTGTATGCAGGTTGCTTGGTACAACGGAGTGGTTGGACAAGAGACATTGAGCTTTTCTTACAATGGTTATCAGCTATTCCCTTAGCAGGTGGTGGTTGTGGTGATGCTGCAATTGCAGAGGGGTTGTCTGAAGCCCTAATGGTATGCATTAGTCTGTATTAAACTATCTATAAGTAAAAACTAAAGTAAAACTGTATCTTGGCAATGCTTCCTTCTATACTCAAGAGATATGTACACATGCACACACCCACGCGCATATGTATGCATATATTAAATGTATCATGTGAGAGATTAAAATGTTTTTTTCGCTGTTGGCTATTAGTCCATCTCTCCTTGGGAGAGACGAAAGCATGTTTTATTGCTAAAGATAAGTGGAGTAGAAAAAGCGTACATTTTGATTTATGCAAAGATTTAGGATGTACGAGTTAAACTTTATATTACAAGTAGTATATGCTGTAATCTATTGATTTTTTAGAATTAAATTGAAGTTTAAAATTCGTAAATGATTGCATTCTCATTGTAATGTGCTTAACATTTACGTTCTTACTGATGCAATTCAGATGTTCTCTACCATTCAAAATGGAAGCCAAAATCAACAAAATGTGGATTCTCAAAAGCATTGCATTCTTGTTGCTGCTAGTAACCCTTATCACCTGCCCACGCCAGTCTATAGACCACAAATGCAAAACGTGCAGCGGAGTGAAAGTTTTGACGCACAAACCGAAAGCCATCTGTATGATGCTGAGGCTGTTGCTAAATCATTTGCACAGGTAGTTTGTTTATAACGTTGATGTTGATGTGGCTGTTCCTTTTCTCATGAGGGTGGAACTTTATCATTGATGGGCCTTAATTCTTTAATTTTCTGTACAGTGCTTTGTTTCTCTGTCAGTCATCTGTCCTAAACAGCTTCCTAAACTCAGTGCCATTTACAATGCGGTATGATCATAGCTTAACTCTCTATTTATTGTCCTTCATTGTAAGCTTTTGACTACTGTATATCTTGCTAAGTCAGAATCTTGACGAACCTTTCTTTATTTGCCATAGTTCTCTGGTGAGCTTTACAGCTGGGCTGTAAAAGCTCAAACTATGAAACACAAATAATATAGTTCCTTTTTTGGTGTCATATTCATTTAAACACTATCTATTTTGTTAATGACATACAATGAATATTACAGGACTGAATATTTTTGAAGTTTTCTAGAATCTGAGCACGATAATGGCCACTTTGTATATGCAGGGAAAGCGCAACCCCTGGGCAGCAGATCCACCAATTGATAATGTGAAAAACCCACACTTTCTTGTTCTAATCTCAGAGAATTTTATTGAGGCGCGGGCTACTTTAAGTCATCCTGGAAGTACGACTTTGCCCTCATATCTGAAAGCTTCTGTTGGATCAGTAACAAAGCCACATGAACGTTTTCCCGGTTGGAAAATGTCAAATAAGAAGGGCCTTACCAGCCTTCCACCTCCAACTTCTAATCCATCTAGTACTATATGCAGTCAATATTCTCATTCCTTTTTACCTCAGCATTTTTTTTATGCTACACATTTGACATGATGAGCGGCCTTCGTTCAGCAGGTTCCTCCTCTGGAACCGGTACAATGAATCCTACTCGTGGAATCTCTCAACAAGCCCAATCTGGGATACAGTCGCTTGGTGCAGACAATAGTTCGGTATCTAATCCGTTGTCACAACAAACGTCAAGTGATCTGCATCCTGCACAATTCGAATTTGTAAAAGTCTGGGAGGTAAGTCTAGTATATGCTCTAGTGGTTTTTCATGTCAAGACAGCGGGGAGATTTTCATGTAGTCTTGACTTCCAGGTTGGCTCTCTATTGTATGTGATTCTTACTTGTTATTGGATATCCAAACACATGCAGGGAAATTTATATTTTTCTGGGCGGAGACAAGGACCACCTGTGTTTATTACTAGATTGGAAGTATGTATCCAGATGCCTCCCGAATTTCCCTTTCACAGTAACTTCTGTTTGTTTACCTTTTATACTTGCTAAAAGGCTTCCAATTCGCCCCTAGCCCTACTTTCCTGCGGTTAATAACTAATAAGTTTTCACATACTAGTTATGAACATGCTAACACTGGTATGTTCATACTTTAAATTTGTATATGGAAATTTCCAGTTACACCCAGGTGTCTTATGGTTAATCGCTTTTCGTTGCTTATATATCTGCAAGTCTTGTTCCAAAGAAGCTTGTGCATGTCAATCATGCTATTGGAGAACCTTTTAGTAAACTATGAGGGAGTGTCATCAAATAAACCACAGAGTTGTCTGTTTCAGGACCTGACCACGTGGAGTCTTGTAATTAGCCCATTTATCATTTACAAAATCACCATCTGCTGGTTATTATATTCACAGAGGCTTCTTTTTCTTTTTCAGGGATACATATGTTTTTCAGCATCTGTGGCGTAAGTCTTCAGAGCTCCCTACTTTCTTCTAAGTACACTAGCTGGCATATAGTCGATGCTTTAATGTTCAAAGTTGATCTCTTTAACATTTTTTCACTTAGGAAACAAGGTTCTAGTTTTGCACAGCTGAAATAATATGTTGTTTACTGAGTTTATACTTGACTTCACTTTTGGCACCTTTTTTACAAAGGTATTGGATGATTTGGTGAATGTGTTTTAAGTAACCTCCACTGTTAGAGTCCTGGTTCTATGCAATATAGTATGCTGGCCTATATTGAATGTCCTTAATTATGGGAAGTGTTGTGTCAATAACATATTTAGGGCATCTTAGCTATCTTTTGGTTGACGAATGTCTTGTGCACTCCTCAGGTTTGCAACAAACTTGCCACCGACATTGCAAATAGTCAGGGTCACACCTCAGGAACTCATGTATAGCAGGTAATTTTTCATTGAGTAAAAACCTTCCCTCTTTTATTATATATATATATACAGTCTTTCTCAGGTGTGGAGGTCCGCACCAATGGTTTTGGTGCGGATTTCCATTTTTGCACCACTTCTTGATCGAATTTCCTCATCTCCACCGTGTAGTATCTAGATAATATTGTGTAGATCATCTCTGCAAAATTTCAGCCAATTTGGTAATCGTTAAGGCCCTCAAACTCGAAAAACAAATTGACGGACTGAATTTTGTCAAACATGAACCGTTCATGATTAAAACAGAAAAACGCAATTTTGAGGGCCTTAACGATTACCAAATTAGCTGAAATTTTGCAGAGATGATCTACACAATATTATCTAGATACTAGACGGTGGAGATAGAAAAATTCGATCGAAAAGTGGTGCAAAAATAGAAATCCGCACCAAAACCATTGGTGCGGACCTCCGCAGCTGAGAAGGACTGTATGTATATATATATATACATATATATATATATATATATATATATATATTCATCCAGTCGAGGTGTCTGTCTCTGAGTTTCCCTGATTATCCCGAGTTTTTATATTATTTCAGGCATTTTGTGAGAGGGGTAAAATATCTACTATTTCAGGCAATGGATCAGAATGACCTTTTTTGGAAGTTGCAAGAAAAAAAGCTTGTAATCTCTCTCTCTCTCTCTCTCTCTCTCTCTCTCTCTCTCTGTCTGATAGTTCCTTTCTATTACCTCCAGTGGCCTATAATTATATATGTATGAAATTGATCGTCTTAGAATGACAAGTTGCATAATCTGGTATTGTAGAATACTTAGTTTTGGAAATGAAACTTCATTAAATTATATGTTCAAATCCTGTGATAAAAACAGTTCCCTTTGAGTTATTTATCTGCGGCACTTACTTATCGGATTATGGGTGCTCACGCGTGGGTTTATCACCCCCCATTTTCTTTGGTTTTGGTTATTGGATATGGTTTTCGGTCCTCTCTCGGCAGCCTCAGCTTTATCATGACTTTGGTTTAGATGGTGGATTGCATGGTGTTGTATTGAGGGAGTTCTTCCTCTTGGTCATGAGTTTCCATATAATTTGTGCATTGAGATTCGGTAAGCATCAAGTACTCAGGCAGCTATGTTTTGATTTAGCACTCCTCACTTACTCACAGCTGCTAGCGGCGATGTCGACAACAATGTCAGCGTGCATGGGTGGTGTGTGTGGTAGATTTGTTAGTATTGTTGTATTTATGTTTTCTGTTGTAGGACTTTCGGTCCATAAATTAACGAGCTGTTGGTTTCCTTTTACTCTTTCTATGTTGATTGAGTTGGAGACTCATGCTCTTTATTATTAGTTTTTCGGCTTTGCGTTTGCAAGTTATGTAATATGAGTTTTCCCCTTGTTTAATGAATTATTCATTACTGTAAAAAAAAAAAAAAGTGGACTGGTTTTTGGGTTCTGGTGCTCGTTTATTTGAGTTTCAGGTCAAACCTAGTCAGTGTATTCTTATATTATTTGATTAGTCTATTGTTTTTTTGTTTTGCTATGAAAATAAGAAACTAAGGATCATTTTAATTTTGTTTTATATACAAACTGTAATCAAGCTGGTTTCCACTTTTTCAGTGTGCTATCATCAAATTGCCGTCTGAGATACTACTGCTATCTGTTTTGGATAAACTTAACTGCATGGTTGGAATGGTGTGCCCATTGGTAAGATTTTTATGTACCTACGCCAGTTTATTACTGCTTTATGGTTCCTTTTTCAAAGTAAAGTTTTAACTGCCACCACCCTGAGCTCGTAGAGATCCCCAACATAGATGTAAGGTAAGCATGTATATCCGGGAAGATTTTGTAGGCATCTTCTTGGCCACATAAGTTGCTTTGGATGCTGAAGGTCCCATGCATCAAAATGCAGTTTTTATTTGTATAATGTTTCAATTTAAATGGTGAGGCGTATGGGTTGTTGAGAATGGTCGAGGTTGTGGCTCGGCATTGTGACTTTGTCTGAATTTGTTACTAAAGCCAAGTCTACCGTGGGTTCAGGATTTGTTTCTGTCAGCGCCACAAACAGGTGGTGAGCAAGGACAGGTAACCACAGAAGCCTCAGCTTCAACAGATGCAGCAACAGCAGCCGCAGGGGTTCAGGCTTTGGTTCTGTCAGAGCCACAAACAAGTGGTGAGCAAGGACAGGTAACAACAGAAGCCTCAGCTTCAACAGATGCAGCAACAGCAGCCGCAGCGACCACAACAAGGGCCTAATATGCTGGGAGGAGGCTTTATGAGTTAGCAAGAGTGTTGCTTGTTAGTAGTAGTAGAAGACTGGCAAAAAACTTTTATCTATCAAGTTCAGATACCTTTCTTTTGGGAACAAGTTTCATATGTATTTGTATAAGTTCAGCATTACCAAAGTTCCTTGAGAACCTTTAAAGAAGACCATATGAAACTTAATATAGTTATTGATAAAGTGAAAGTAATTTAAGAATAGAGAATCGTGAATGATGTGTGTATTATTCATTGATAGGAGCCATTTATATAGGGAATTACACAATACCAATTAGGTAAGAATAAGGAATACATAGATCTAGTCAAACTACATATCCTATTGACCTAAGGTCAAGACATACATAAGGAATATCTAGAAAGATATAGAATATCCTAGAACACTCCCCCTTGAGCCGCGCGCTGATATGCCGATGGTGCTTATCTGTTGCCTCGTCAATTCACAAAAACCCTGTGGGAGAAAAACTGAACCTTGATCGTATGAGAAAAAGAGTACAACGCACCAGCCTACTTCATTAAGATGATACTCCCTCTGATGTGAACATTATTCAGGGAGACTTGATAGCCGACGCATACCTATACCTCTTACATGATCTCAAAAGTAGACTTAGGTAATGACTTAGTAAATAAGTCTGCTACGTTTCCTTCAGAACTAACTTGGTTTACTTGAATGTTAAGAAACGCCTGTTGCTGTTGGTTGTAGAATAACTTAGGTGAAATGTGCTTTGTATTATCACCCTTGATGTAACCTAACTTCATTTGCTCAATACAAGCTGCATTGTCCTCATAAATGCATGTAGGTCTATAAGTTGTAGAATTTAATCCACTAGTCCCTCTAATGTGTTTAATGATTGATCTCAACCAAACACATTCCCGAACAGCTTCATGCAAAGCTATAATCTCTGCATGATTTGAAGATGTCGCCACTAGAGTCTGCTTAGTAGACCTCCAAGATATAGCCTTATTCCCAATGGTGAACACATAACCAGTTTGAGAACGTCCTTTATGAGGATCAGATAAATATCCTGCGTCGGCGAAACCCACCAAAGTATTATTGGGTGTCTCGGCATAGGACAAGGCGACGATGGCGTGCTCGGCATTGGACCCGTGTCCAGCAGTCGTGCCGGCGGCGTCCATGGCGGCGGTCCGGTCCCTTGGTGGATCGGTGCCGTGCCTTCCATGAGCCATAGGACCATCTTCTGTCCTTAAGATATCGAAAGATGTTCTTGACTCCGGTCCAATGACGTTGGGTTGGCGCTGAGCTAAATCTAGCTAACAAGTTGACTGAGAATGCAATGTCTGGTCGGGTGCATTGAGCTAAGTACAATAATGCACCTATTGCACTAAGGTATGGAACCTCTGCGCTCAAGACCTCTTCGTCGTCCTTTTTTGGACGGAATTGATCTTTAGTTATATCCAGACTTCGACCAATCATGGGAGTGCTAACAGGGTGCATTTTGTCCATATTAAATCGCTTGAGCATCTTTTGGACATATGCAGACTGATGGATAAGAATTCCACAGACTCGGTGCTCTTGTTCAAGACCTAGGCAGAAACGAGTATTCCCAAGATCTTTCATCTCAAACTCGGATTTCAGATAAGCCGCGGTCTCTTTGATTTCATCAAGAGTACCGATAATGTTCATGTCATCGACATAAACGGTCACTATTGCAAATCCGGAACTTGTCTTCTTTATGAACACGCACGGGCATAGTTCATCGTTCTTATATCCCTCCCTAATCAAGTAGTCACTTAGACGAGTATACCACATTCGTCCGAATTGCTTTAATCCGTAAAGTGAGCGTTGCAACCTTATAGCATACGCACTCCGTGGTTTAGAGTCACTTGATTTAGGTAACGTAATGCCATCGAGCACTTTCATATATATCTTTGAATCCAGATCCCCATAGAGATATGCCGTAACCACATCCATGAGCTGCATGTCAAGTTTTTCGGACACAACCAAACTGACTAAGTAACGGAAAGTTATGACGTCCATGACCGGAGAGGTAAGTCTCCTCGTAATAAATCCCTGGGCGTTGTGAGAAACCTTGCGCCACAAGGCGGGCCTTATACCGAAGTACCTCATTTTTCTTATTACGCTTTCTAACAAAAACTCATTTATGTCCAACAGGCTTTACACTCGGCGGAGTTAGCACTAGTGGGCCGAAGACCTGTCTCTTTGTTAGAGAGTCTAATTCTGCCTGGATGGCAACTTTCCAGTTAGGCCAATTTGCTCTGTCTTGACATTCTACAACAGAGCGTGGTTCGATGTCATCGTGCTCAATGATTTCATGAGCCACGGAATAAGCAAATATATCATCGACATGGGTTGATGACCGGTTCATCAATTCATAAGTGTTATCATAACACATGGAGATCTCTATGTTCTCTGATATTGACATTGATCCTGAGGCGTCCCCCATGGATTCTAACATCAATTCGTGGACATAATTGTAATCAGAGATGATCTCGTGAGAAGGATTCTCAACATCGATGATCAAAGGATTGACTTGTGTCTTGTCAGTCCGTTTCTTTCTCGGACGCGTGTCAACCGAACCAGGTGGCCTCCCCATTTTCCTTTGGGGAGCCACTGCCTCCATCCCCCCACTATGGGCGGCGCCGGAGGCAGTACCGAGCCCGGGGATGGCCGTGCCCTTTCTAGGGACTTCGAGCCTAGCAGGAACATTTGCAGCTGGTATATCTGATCTTGTCACTTTCGCAATCTCGGAGAAAGAGTCAGGCATCGTATCTGCTACTTTCTGAAGTTCGAGAATACGTTTAACTTTATTTTCAGTCTGTGAGGTGCGGGGATCGTGAGACAGAGTGGGGACAAACCATGACAATTCCTGTCGTTCCACATGAACATGTTTGTTCGTATCTCTCCCTAACGACGGGAAGAATGTCTCATCAAAGTGACAATCCGCAAATCTTGCGGTAAAAAGATCACCTGTTAATGGCTCGAGGTATCTGATAATCGTTGGAGATTCATAACCAATGTAGATACCTAATCGTCTCTGAGGACCCATTTTAGAACACAGTGGAGGCGTAATTGACACATAAACCGAACAACTGAAAATGCGTATATGTGAAATGTCAGGCTCATATCCAGTGACCAACTGGTATGCACTAAATGGTTGTTTGGTAGTGGGTCTGAAACGAATAAGTAAGGCTGCATGTAATATTGCATAGCCCCATGACGCAATTAGGAGGTTGGTGCGCATTACCAACGCTCGAGCAATAAGCTGAAGCCGCTTAATCGTAGCTTCAGCGAGACCGTTTTGCGTATGAACATGGGGTACAAGATGCTGAACTTCAATCCTGATAGACATGCAATAGTCATCAAAAGTCTTTGATAGAAATTCTCCAGCGTTATCCAGTCGAATTGACTTAATTGGATAATCCGGGTGGTGAGCCCGGAGTTTAATAATTTGTGCTAGGAGTTTTGGAAATGCAGCATTACGTGTGGACAAGAGCGCGACATGAGTCCAACGCGTTGAAGCATCCACTAGAACCATAAAGTATCGAAATGGTCCACATTCTGGATGGATGGGTCCACAAATATCACCTTGGATACGATGTAGAAGTGGAATGTTCTCGGTGTTATCTTTAGCGTAAGACGGTCTCGATACTACTTTTGCTAAACAGAAAGCTTTGCAAAACGAACGATGAGCATTTGAAAGAGTCAATGACACATCAAGGGAAGAACGGCGCGTCTCAATTGCTTGAGGGATCGGCCGAGCGGCAGCCAGGAAGTTGGTGCCGTGCCTGGGAGACGTCAAAGTCCCTTGTGGGCCGTGATGACCATTTGAGGTGTCACCACTATGATTCAAAGTGATATCATATCCCAAATGTTTTCGTTTTGATCTGAAAAAGGGATGTCCATGAGAATTACGCATAATTCGGATCATCATGTCCCTTCCGGAATGACCAAGTCGATCATGCCAAAGCTTGTATGAGTCGGAGTCCCAAAGATCCTGTTTGGCGACTACATGAGATTCGATAATCCGAATCGTAGTGAGGTAAAGACCACTAGATTGACTCAGGAGTTTCTCCAATATACGTTTACTTCCGTATTCATGAGAAGTTATACTCAAGAACTCAATTCCATCTTCACAATGAGTTTCCAAGTGAAAGCCGTTAGCGCGAATATCCTTAAAGCTCAACAAGGTTCGGTGCCCTTTTGGGGGCATAAAGAGCATCCGTGACATGGATCATAGTGCCATGAGGCAGAAAGAAGCGAGCGGTTCCACGCCCGAGGATCACAGGAGAAGATCCAATCATTGTCGTCACAGATGATTTACAAGGCACGAACTCAAGAAATAGTTACCGGTTCCTTAAAATGGTATGGGTTGATCCACTATCCGCGAGGCACTCGATCTCTCCAAGAGACATACCTACAAAAGAGAGTAGATATATGAGTAAATAGGTCGATATCGAGCCATTTTAGAAAGATTGAAAAAGCGAAAAGTAGCAACAATCCCGAGAGTGCTGAAAATTTCTCGCGTAGAATGACCTTTGCATACTAAAACAGTCATAACTCCTTCGTTAAAATAGATATGGACGAACTGCAAAATGCTCTCAAAACTAGACACGTAGAAATTTCCAATGATATAAAGCTCACTGTCTGGTTCGTCCGGAGCTGTTCACAAAGCTCAAACGAAGTGACTGTCCAGGGAGGACAGATTACTGTTTTTCGCAGATTTGGCATTAGCGAAGCTTTTGAAGCTTGCTGGTGGCATGGAAGCGTATGCTCAGCCACATGGACGTGTTGATGATCAAATTCAAGGTTAGAGAACCTAGAGGATTCGATGATGATCCAGTTTAGTCAAGTCTTTAACGTCTTTTATAAGACGGCAATTTGGAGTAACAGCGTAAGGGGTATCCAAAATCAAAAGCTTTCGGTAACTCCAAATTAAGTATGACCAGACATGTCCGTAGAGGGTCGGTAGTGCGAGGCACACTTAAAACCACTAGCTCCTTAATTTCGAACAATTCTAAGACATCATACTAACTTGGATGAGCCTAGTTGAACAATTGATGATGGAAAATCCGCTATAGGGTAAAAGACTTGAACCGGAAAACACGTTAGTAACTCTCCTTGAGAGACACGGCGCCATACATCACCTCCTCTGAGGGAGAGGAAAAAAAACGGCGTTGATGCCATGTTTTCTAAGGTAGATGTAAATCAATTCGAACCATGTAGAGACAAGAAGAATTAGAAAGAAATAGACTTCTATTAATGCGCTGAAAATAGTACATAAGGGTCTCAAAAACAATTGAGAGGAAAACTAAGCATGGCATGCTAATGATGCCTTATTACATCATGACTTGTAAAAGGGAAAACAATCTAGCCGGTGACGGCAAAGTCAGGGGCATCTAAGTCAGAACATTGTCATTGGGGTCTGCGACCCTGAAGGTAACCTTATGTTCAACTCCATTGTTTTCAGTGGAATTGACTTCCATCAATTTCTTGTATTTCTTGTATGCGGCAACAATATTTGCAGAAGCGCGATAGCTTTTAGACCAGTGGTCCTTAGACCCACATTTGTTGCATTGACCATCAGAGGCAGAAGAAGAGCGAACATGCTGCTTCCGAGGAGGAGCGGTGCCGCCCTTAGGGCCGGCGGCACCGGTGTCTCGATGCCATGAGTTGGTACGGCTACTAAAGCCACTACCTTGTCCCCGGGAACCAGAGGCACGATGGTGCTGATTCCTACGTGCGTAAGGTTCATTTCGATGTTGATCCTTGCATTTCGGAGCCTTCTGACTCCGTTTGCTGTTGTAATTAGATTCCGGAATTTTCCGGGTGCCTACAGGACGCAAATTGTTTACGCCTAAAATATGATGATCATTGATCATGTTGTTCTTTTCTTCCATAAGGAGTTGCGTCATCAAACCGCTAAATGTTGTAATCGTTTTATTTTGGAACTCAAGTCGATACTGGTTCATTAGGATCTTAGCAGCTGAAGGGAAGGTCGAGAAAATCTTTTTGATCATGTCGGCATCACTTTTCTCGACTCCACATGAACTCAGTTGAGCTTGTAGGCAAAGCATATCCCTGTTGAAGTCATCAACCTTCTTGTAATCCAAAAGTCCGATTTCATCCCGACGAGCAATTAGTTCTGGGAGCAAGGTTGAATGGATATTGCCGAAGCGTTCGGTGAGTGCATCCCACAGATCTTTTGGATCATGCTTTGATTGATACTGCCTGCGCAGTGTGGGATCGATATGCTTACGAAGGAACATGAGCGCCTGAGATTTTGTTCTCTTGTGAGGCGGTTCCTGAGTTGGATCGGGGAATATGGTCTCGGTCAGATCCTTAGCAATGAAGGTCTGCTCTATATCCGAGACCTAGTGATGGTACTCGGTACCATGGGCGTCGAATTCGATGCCTCTGTCCATCTGCATACAAGAAAGAACAAGTCGTATTAGTTTTCTGCTGAAACCCAAAAAAGATACTCAAATACGATGCTTTTATTTGGTTTGACTCTCTAGGGTTGATCAAACACAACTCTAAGTGTCCGGAGTCGATCAAACACGACCTGGAAAATTTGTGTGAAGGTGATCAAACACACCTTCAAAAAGAAATAACCAAAGTTGATCAAACACAACTTTGGACCCGGAGAGGACAACCGGGATTTTAAACCTGCAAATACACTGACCCAAGCATAGAATAGAGTAGAAGAAAGGGAGAAAACACTTTATCTCCCCCGAGGTTATTGAACTTTGAAGAGTTTTAGGGTTGTAAGGTAAACATACCGTAAAATACTTGAATGCTTGATCGGATGAGAAGAAAGAACTGGAGCGGACGGCCGGGAAGCGGCGGCCGGAAAGTGACGGTGGCGGCCGAGGCAGGGCCGAGAGCTTCGGTTTTGGTTTTAGGGTTTGGGAAAAATATGAGCTCAAGGGTTGAGCCTCGTGCTGATAACGTGATGAAGTGAAAGTAATTTTAGAATAGAGAATCGTGAATGATGTGTGTATTATTCATTGATATGAACCATTTATATAGGGAATTACACAATATAAATTAGGTAAGAATAAAGAATACATAGATCTAGTCAAACTACATATCCTATTGGCATAAGGCCAAGGCACACATAAGGAATATCTTGAAAGATATAGAATATCCTAGAACAGTTATTTCTTTATAAAGCTTTTTTCTGAAATTGTTCAAATAACTTCTACATGTTTGACAAAAATATGCAAGTCAACTGACTTGATTATTCATTTCAACTCGAATAACCGACATAATTTTTTCTGCTTCTCTGTTTCTTATTCCCCAACGAATAGGTGTCTAATCGCACAAGTAAGAAAATACTTAGGGCGTTTGATGGATCACATCACCATTATGAAAATGTGATTTTTAATTAATTAATTAATTAATTTATCTCCCTAATCACGTTCATGAAAGCATTAGTTTGTTTAGGACAGAGTGGCTTTGACTGTTGTGGACTTAATTTAACCATATTTTGAGCAAGACGTATCCATCGAAAAGCCCACGATAACCAGCCCAAATTCATCTCCGCATCGCCGCATCTCTTTTTTTATTCTTTTTGTTTGAGAACGACCTTCTCTTCCTTCTTTTTGTCGCTCTCTCTCTCAACAAGCTTTGTCGTCTCAAACTCTCAATGGCCGCCGGACCGCAGCTCCCACCAGCTCCGCGCTACTATGAGTTCCGGCTGTCGGACCCGGAGGTTTTCCCCTTTCTGAGAGAAAGGAATGAAGGTCAGCTCACACACGGAGTCACCCATGCCTTTCATGAGGACCCGGATCAGATTACAGGTCTATCATTCCTCCAGAACCCAGACCAAGTTGCCGGTATGTCTCACAATGCAGTATATTTCTTATAGGATTTTGATTTTGTATGTCTAGAATTAATCAAAGAAAGTGGGAAGCACCATTGTGCCTTTCACACACTAGTGTCACACCCAGGAATCACAAAAGTGGTGTTCGAAGATTTTTGGGTGAGAGGTGAAGATATTTGGAACTAGTTTATCAAGTTGTCTAGTGAGTCTGTTTGAAAATTGAAATGATACATTTGCGAGTCTCTGTTAGCTTTCGTGCTTGAAACACATAAGCAAACTGTTCATTGTTGCTCTGAAAACCTAGCCCCTAACACAAGATGTTCATTGGTATTAGGATTTTGTTTGCTTGATATACCACCTCTAGAAATACATATCATTGGTGGTAGATCCCTTCAGGATTTTATAGGTACATTTAAATCGGGTGTCTGCAAATTTGGTAATGAACTAACTTTCTCTTGCAGCTGCTCAAAGCTACGGGCGAGAAAGGAATGAGCTCTACTTCTATTTCAGCCGTAGCAGACTCAAAGGCTCACCATGGACACCAGTAGGAGAAAGAAAAAAGGATATAAAGAGTGAAACTGGGGAGATAGTTGGGTCGAAGAAGATGTATTCCTACAAGAACAGTGGGGCTAACAAAGCTGCTGTGAGATTTTATGAGAATACCCTAGGAAAGAAATACAAACCCCAGCCCACTCGTCTTTTCACTGATCAAGAACTGCACGTTGTTTTGGACGCCTTTCAAGAGTTCATGCATCCTCACCGGAGCATCACATGGTTCAGCAACCATTGGTGCCAAATTCAATATTGAATATTAATGATGTTAAGTCAGAAGCTTAAGTCAAGCCTGAATATATACAAATTGAGCCAGAAGCTCGACACAAGCTGCAAGGCTAGCACAGAAACTCGTCATGTGTCGCCATGAGTCCATACAATGAATATAATTCTTCTCAAACTAGGCCCATCCAGTTGGATGCGATGTCTAGGAAAGTTCTTTTGAGGCTGTGTACTTAAGTGAGCCTCGCTCGACCACCTCATCATTGCTTACCTGGTCATATACAATTAGATTTACCGAAAAGGTTGACTAATAACATTGCATTTCTTGGTAGACCATTCTGAGCCCAGTAGGCTCACTCTCCCTATACGGGACCTAGAAGCCCAACATACCTCTCAGATTGTGCCCCTTATGATCGTAAAATATGAAGAGCTTTATTTCTTTCACTTTAATTAAAGGCAATTCCTTTGATCCAGCAGAATCAAACAAAAAGAAAATAATATAATGACACTGGATTTTCGTACCTAGTCATTATGTATGTCTATAAGATATTCCAAATATTTTCTCATAATGGCTGTTGTTAAGTATTCACCATATTTAATGTGTAGTTAATTGCCAGAAACATTTACACATAATTACGTGACATATTCACTATGCTAAATTAGTAGCGTGGAATTAATATTATCAATTGTTACATGATTATAATTTGAACATACATGTACCTAATGAACTGGTAGTTCATGTATAAATCGAACTTGTAGTTTCGATAATAACCCCCTCAAGAAACTTGAAGTTTCATTCCAAAATTCATCAGACATGATAAAATCGGTAGCTTTTATCATGTTAATTGGTAGTCTCCAGAAGAAACAATTTGAAGTAGACATATTCCTTGCCTGAAGCAAAACATAATTAGAGAATATTGAAATGAAAAGGTTTGTTGCCCTACAATCTAAATCAAAATTGATATGTGTTATCAATATTAAGGAACTGAGCGTTTTCGTTTGGCTGACGAGGCAAAATATCTCTACGTTTCAGAAGAACGTTATCGAAAGGTAAGTTCATTGAAACTAATGCTTAAAACGTTGAAACCACCAGAAAAATTGTGTAATATCTTTGCATAACCTTCGAATGTGTGGCCAAAAGCGTACATTGACTATATTCAAATTTATTAGCTAGAAGCTAAATGATTCGAGCAAATACTAGCTATAGTATTGGTGTTCGATGCACCCAGGAAAAACATATGATGCACCGTATCCTCAACTCAATTATCACACGGGCATCCCCCTTATAATAAGGGTCTTGTCTTTAATGACACATTATATCAACCTGCTCGTTAAGAATGTTGAATATTAGACCATCACATGCAAAGACTAGAATATAAATTATCTCTTTATGCACAGAATGCAAGGAAAAATATGTGGACCTATCCAACCACCATACGGACCAGTTAAATATTAATGGTTTTGGTTGATGCATCGACAAAAGTGATCAGATGTCACACTATTGTCCATAAGAAAATGCTGCGTTTGCTAAACTCTCACCTATGAAATAGAGGGTACACCACTCGGATTATCCCATAAAGTCTATAAGACTTGATAATGCCGAAGAGTTTATATCGAAGGTTTTCAATGATTATTGCATATCCCTTGGGTTTTGTAACACATAGTTTCCTATGTTCAAACCCAAGATAGTCTCGCATATTGAACCTTGGTAATGTGCACCAAGCTTCTACTGTTTGCGTCGGGCTATACAATCTTGCATACAACCATGTCGGTCCAGTTGAGGCCCACTGCTACCCGTCTTATTTTGTGTTACAGTTGGTGACTGGATGTGAACCTGATGTTTTTGCACTTACACGCATTGGGTTTGCAGTCTCCGTGCCAATTGTGCCGCCACAACGTACACAATTGGGTCCTCAACAAAGGATGGGCATATATGTTGATTATGAACCTTATCCATTTATGTGTTCCTTAGAGCCCTTGACAAGAGATCTCTATACCGCTAGATTTGCGGTTGTCACTTTGATGAGATAGTCTTCCCACCATTAGAGGGACATAACAACGTCACCGTTCCTGATGAACGACGTGTAGAATGTCTCATCTTGATCCCCAAACCGCACATGTTATATTGAAGTGCGAAGAATTCTACTTCTAGTTGAAGTGCAAAGAATTCTAGATCTATGTAGTGTAGCCTAGAATATGTCAGACACTTCATTAGATCTAGTTAAAGTGACGAGATCATATATACCTGCTGCAACATGCAAGGATAAACGTCCCCGTAGGAAGATACGTCCTACGGGGACGAAGTACGGCCATGGCGGCTAACCAGTCATAGTCCCTCCCTTGAAGCGAGGTAGACCATTAGGTTCGAATGATTCTTATCTCTAGAAGAGGGTAAACTTGGCACAAATGAATCTTCTTACCATCGCAATCTCAAACCAATTCAACTCACGAGATTAATCCGGATTATGGGTTCGTCCTAGAAGAGACGAAGTTGGGGGACGCTCCAACATTTAAACCCATTCCCGAGAATAGAAAATCTCGGTAAATTTAGTGAGATATTGAATTAGAATGAGAGTTCATCGATGATGTGTTTGTATTTGTGGTGGCCACCGAAATTATAATAAGCAATGATGTCGAACCTTGCTTCGTTGATAGATCTCAACGAAAAGACGACTGGCTGAAAAGGAAAGAAACAATCCAAGTCATATTAGATTCCTTAACTTAGAGAAAGGTGTTATGGGCCTGTTGTTCCCACACCTCCCCATGTTAAACATGCATATAGAGTTTAATGGGTACTTGTAAGGAAGCGTAATGAGAAAAATGAGATTGTGATATACAAAACTCTTCTAATAGCGCAAGGATTTTCTCAACGCCATGTGATTGATTACGAGGAGACATATTTCCCGTAATGATCGTTATAACGTTCCACTACCTTATCAGTTTGGTAGTTTCCGAATAACTGAATAAGCAGCCTATGAATGTGGTAACAACTTATCTCTATGAGGATATGAATATAGAGATATACATGAAGGTTCCTGAATGACTTCTGTTACCCAATGCAAATAGTTCTAGACCAGAGAACATGCTCTCAATTTGCTAGAGTAGTTCACTTTAGGTTCAAACAATCCAGACGGAGTTGGTATAACCGTCTAAGTAAATATTTGCTTGGGATGAGATATATGAACAATGGACTATGCTCATGCGTGTTTATTAAGAAAACAAACTTCAGGTTTGTAATTTTTGGTGATCTACGTCAATAGCATGAATTTGATTGATACTCTTGAAGAGATCAAGAAAACCACAAAACACCTGAAGTCAGAGTTTGAGATAAAAAGACTTTCAGAGACCAAATCATTTTCTCGACCTAGAGTCGTGCAAAGTGCAAATGGAATTTTGTTCAATCAATCAAATTACATCTAGAAGATGTTAAGATGCTTTGATGAGGATAAAACAAAGTCTTCAAACTCACTTATAATCGTCTAAAGTCTAGTGAGACCCGTATCATCGTGTAGATGATAATGAAGAGATATTGGGACCAGAAGACTCATATCTAAATACAATAGGCACATTATTGTACTTGGCTAAATGCCCTAGACCGAACATGTAACAGTCCGGCCTAGTCCATTGAGATATTGTCTGCTTTGGCCCCAACGACCCTCACGGTTTTGCTCTTGAGGTTTCACCCCAAAATGCGTCTCAATGTAAGGTGTTAGCTCTGCACATATAAGCATAGCAACTTGTCTCTCCCGGGCGATGTGGGACTGATGCACCTACTAGCTTGCTTGCCTAGTCAGGTTATCACAATACACCCTCCTTAGGGCCCGACGTCCGCGTCGGCACACTTCCGGCCGAGGACAGGCTCTGATACCAAATGTAACAGTCCGACCCAGTCCATTGAGATATTGTCCGCTTTGGGCCCAACGACCCTCACGGTTTTGCTCTTGAGGTTTCACCCCAAAACGCGTCTCGATGTAAGGTGATAGCTCTGCACATATAAGCATAGCAACTTGTCTCCCCCGGGCGATGTGGGACGGATGCACCTACTAGCTTGCTTGCCTAGTCAAGTCATCACAATCCACCCTTCTTAGGGCCCGACGTCCGCGTCGGCACACTTCCGGCCGGGGACAGGCTCTGATACCAAATGTAACAGTCTGGCCCAGTCCATTGAGATATTGTCCGCTTTGGGCCCAACGACCCTCACGGTTTTGCTCTTGAGGTTTCACCCCAAAACGCGTCTCAATGTAAGGTGCTAACTCTACACATATAAGCATAGCAACTTGTCTCCTCCGGGCGATGTGGGACGGATGCACCTACTAGCTTGCTTGCCTGGTCAGGTCATCACAATAGCAAGCAAGCTAGTAGGTGCATCCGTCCCACATCTCCCGGGGAGACAAGTTGCTATGCTTATATGTGGAGAGCTAGCACCTTACATTGAGACGCGTTTTGGGGTGAAACCTCAAGAGCAAAACCGTGAGGGTCGTTGGGCCCAAAGAGGACAATATCTCAATGGACTGGGCCGGACTGTTACAGGACATCTCATCCGATGTGAATTTGTTAGCTAGATATAGCTCTGCACCAACACGCCGCCTCCGTAAATGGCATAAAAGACAATTTTCGTTACTTTAAATGTATGACGGAAAATAGCTCGTTCTATCCCTAGGCATCCTATGACCCTTGGAATGATGTTTGCCTTGTTAAAAATGCTAACACGGGTTATGTAAACCCACACAAGGCTTATTCCCAACTGGTTATGTCTTTACTATAGGGAATACAATAATCTTAGAGTTTTCAGGGGGAGTCAATATCAGGGGGAGTATTCTAAAGCATACTCTTGACCATTGTGTACTCTTTTGTCCTTCGTCCAGGGTTATTTTGTCCCATTGGTTTTTGTTACCTGACAAGGTTTTAATGAGGCACACATTAAATTGGTCACCATACTCATACTTCATTTTAAAGATGTCTTTATTCGAAATATATGCATTTGCTCATCTTTTTCCTTCGACCACGGGTTTGTCCCAATGGGTTTACCGGGCAAGGTTTTGGTGTAGCAACTATTATGCATCTATCTCCCACAGACTCACATCTTATGATCTAGGCTAAACCGCTTCACCGAAATCAAGGGTTCTGACTACAACCGCTATGTGTGCATTGTACTATTTTCTCCTTCGACCAGGATTGTTTTTGTCCATAGGGTTTTTATTATCTGGCAAGGTTTTGACGAGGCAACCCTGAAACACATATCAGAGGAAGCTAATAACAAAGAATACTCAATGAGGAGTGTTGTAAATAGTTTATTTAATGGGCATTCTTGTAATTAACCATATATGGTTGTTATTGTAATTTACATCATGATCTCATCTCTATGTAAGAGAGAGTTTTCACCTCAATAATATAGATAACATATTCCCTCATTCTCTTGGTTGTTTCTCTCCTTTCTTAATCTCTTTTACTTTTGTTTTACAACACTTACATCTTTGTATAACTACAGAGCATCATCCAAAACTAAACTACCAAGTACCAAACAATATCTTCAATGAATCTGTGTGAAGGCATATGAATCCATAGTTCTGAAATGTGCCTTCTGGTGGCTCTGTGCATGTTCTCCTAGTCTCTCCTTCATCCACAAGTATTTTCTTGGTACTATACTCTACTTCTGTAGGTCTTCAACCAGCTACTCTGTAATCCAAGTTACCTCCCGCATTGATAAGAGTCGGGGCACCTTGTCGAAAACAAGTGGTGTTTCAGCTTCATTATCAGAGCAAAAATGCCGTAGCATGGGAAATGCAGTAGACCAACCGACAAATACCTTCAAATAGGGTTTTCAGTAAGAGGAAGCGTGTGTTAGCAATCGACATAAAAACAGTACAAAGCAATGAGTGTTAGGATTTGGGAGTTGAGACTACATACCACAATGGAGCATATGGAGATGACAAGTCCAGAAATGGATATGGCCACCTGTTTTGAAAGACAAAAACCATAACTACAAGTGTATAGCTATGATGTTTCTGTAATGTAGCAAATCAAAGAGAGAAAGATTTTACCAAATTTTGACACAAGCATGACATATCCACTGAAATATTACATAGGTGACTGTCCACAGGTAGAAATATCCTATTCTGAACCAAGGAAATGGCTGCAAAGAATAAAAAACATATCCATCAATGAATATACCATGGTAAGAATTTGAAACCCAAGAGTGATTTGAACTAGTTTGTTCGACTTACCAAGCTATTCAAAGCAGTTTCACCAAGCAAGAAAACAGCATTGATTGTGTGCATGTTTATAATCAGCTGCCACAAAAAGGATGAAGTATATTGTTTACTATCATAATCATAGATCACAGAATTTACTGAGCAGTATAAACTGGTATTGAATGGTACATTGGTACTTACAAAGTTCAAGTTGTAATCTTTGATTGTAAGAAATGGAACAATTATGAACCAGAAGACACAGTCTGTGAGGATGACAGCTCCTGCATTCATCTGTACACAAATTGATAAATTAAGTAAGCTAATTAGACATGATATGACTATGAAATTAAGGATGAAGATCAAACATACATCTGCGAATTCTCAGACACTTTACCTGGAAAATTATTTGGAAGACATAACCCAAAATGCCTGCAGGATGGCGTGGTTGATTCTGTTGTGCAACATGAGAGACTATGGATTTCTCTTTGGTGCCCTGTTCTGTATCTAGCTCTACATTACCAACCCTTTCACCAGCAGTTTTCTTGTGGTATCGGTAGCATCCTCGAATGGAGAGCAATGATCCAAGCTAGACATGGAAATTTCAATAATCAGCACCAATGGAAAGATCAATGAAGATACTAAAGCAGATGAGCAGACATTAGAGAAGGCATTTTGAAGATGCAACAACTTACCCCAAAGTAAACAGTAACCAATGTGAACGTCCACCTGCCAAAAAACAAAAACCAATACGAAGCTTAGTAAACCATTTAGTGAGGCACCCTCTTCATAGATAAAGTTGCATTCATGTTTAAGAATTGAGAGAAAATAAGAGATTGGTTCAAGAAATGAGAGCTTACTGTGTATAGAAATAAAAGATGGTACCTCCATCAACACAAGCTGTGATGATGAGCAGAACCAAAAGCACAACAAAAGCAACAAGTCTAAAAGCCAGAAGCCAAGCTGGGTGGATTCCTTTGAGGCATGGTCTCCAAGTTTCATCCTCATACAAAGTTCCAATTGTTTCTTCTTCTTCTTGCTGAGTTACTCTGCTGTTATTACTACGCCTCGAGTTTCGAAGCCCTTCAAATCTCCATATGAGAAGTACTGAAAGAGCCAGGGAGATCATGACCCATATAGAACAAAGCAAAACCCTCCAGTTAAGCCAGTAACTCGAGGCTGTTGTATCTGCAGTCATGATTGGCTGCCAAGAACTTTTTGTTCCTGTTAAAGAATTCATGATGTTACTTTCACAGTTTCACTTGTCTGATTGCTTCTCACTCGCAATGATTTTCAGATTTCCAGCAACTTTTGTCTCCAAATTAATCCTCAAAGAGTAAAAAAACCAAATGGGATTTGTAAGTTAATGATTTTCCAAGGTGAAACTGTATTGAGCACCACTGGTTTACCAAAAACTCTTGACATAAACCACAATCCCAATGAGAAAATCAAAAGGCAGAATCTGTTTTTCAAAACCAGAGCTTCAAAAAACTGATCTTTGACACAAGCTCATTCCAGGAAAAGAAAATGCTCAGGAATAAAGTAGAAGGAATAATTTATATGATAAAAGGGTAAAGTTGAAATGCTCAAAGCAACAACCAGATCACAAACAAGTGTATGAAGACCCAAATCCACAAAGGAAGAACAGAGAAAACAGATAACAAGATGTTAATGCAATGAAGCCACCACATTTAAGCGAAACCAGAAGTTCAAACACAAAGTTGAAAGGAAACAAAACCATCCATGGCCTATTTGAACACATTAACAGTTAACTGCAACTTGAATTTAGCAGAGATTCGAAGCTTTACGCGTATTTTTGCACAGAAAGATACAAAACCGACATTTCTTTCTTACATATTATATATAATCAAATTGAGATGAAAAGAAGCAGATCAGCAGCTAAATTCTAAGCAAAGGAAAGTTGATACTTACAAGGGAAAGCAAGAAAAATGAGGGAGGGAGGAGATGCGTTGCTTCTTTGAAATGGAGAGGAACTAAATGACAGGGATGGAGAAGAAGAAAAGGGTACTATGCTTTGAGCATAAGCTTCACTTTCCTTTCTTGTATGTATATATAAATCTAAAACCTTGTAATGGATTAATTAAACAAACAGACCAAAGTCCTGAGCAGTCTCAATCTCCATACTTCCATGCAAATATTAAACTCCACAAGACATACATGCCCTTGTCACCTTTTTCTTGATAACCAGACTTTTAAGTTACCAATATCACACAGAGAGAGGAAGTGAGAGAGAGACCAGAGTGGGAACAATTGGTGTTGGGATTTTTTATTGGAATGGTTGAAGATGCTTGCTGGGTACAGAAGTGGTCTGAGAGCTACAATACTAACGCAAAGGAATAAAGCAAACTCATGCCAATGTGGATGAGTTAACCCAAAAGAAAGCCAAATGGGGTCCCTAGGTGGACATATGTGATCTGTTTTAGTGTTACCATGATTTACTTGAAGACCAAATTTTGACCAGTGCTTTTGGACTCATATCCAAGAAGTCATCATTATTCAATCAAACCTGAAATGAGTATTCACCAATTAAATAAATCAATAGATAAATTGCCCAAACCCCCGTGGCTTTTGTCCATTTTGATTTTGATTTATATCCAAAACACCCTCTATCTTACATTAGGAAAAAGAAAAGAACCTTATTAACTTTTTTTAAACTCACATGCTTGGGAGATGCAAATAGGTGTTGGTCCGAGTGTATTTCGGTGCATAGAAGAATTTTCGCTGTCTTAAGCGATAAGTATCCGGTGATCGGGAACATGATGGGTCAATAATACGTAAAGAGCAGTGATCGTGTTAGCTTTTATGTTAAAACATCAGATTAGTGCTGATATGACTCGTAACTGACCCCCTCCTTGACTTAACTCATGACTCACCTGTGAGACCCAGAATGGGAAAATGTTCACACTTAGTTGGCCTCGGAAATGAAATGGAAAATGCAGAAATGGAAAAAAAGTAGGAACTAAAAATCACCGCCTGCAGTGGCTTTACAGCTTTCACAGCTTCTGAATCAGTAAAGAGAAAAAAAGGAAAAGAGACCCAGAGGGGAAGAAGAAAAAAACAGAAAGTGGTAAAAAATTCAAAAATGGAAAATATAAAATTAACAGTGGAAATTTAAAACCAGTGGAGATTGCAGATCATATTATTCCCTTTTCTTTTCTTTTTTCACTTGGTAACGAAGTAGTAATAACGTGTTGCAAGAAATGAGGGAGCTGGTGACAGCAGCTAAGTTCAGGTTGGTGGTGGAGTCCAAGGCGGTGGAGAAGCGTAGCAACCAAGCCAAAGCAAGAACAAAACAAGGCCAGACGCTACTAATTACTTGGAGAATGGGCAACACATATGATTATAATTTTGAGGATTTTTAATTAATATGATCATTATTTCTTTAATTAGGTGTTTTAAACCTGGGGAGTATTAAACAAAAATGGTGTAAACGACAACAAAATCACACACCAACTCTTATCCCCATCAGACAAAAAGAAGTGCACAATATATTTGCAGACCTACACCTCCAACAGTGGAGTTCTATACAGGTTTAAAATGGCATTCCAGCTCTCCAAGATTCTACGTAGTTTTTGTGAATTTCGGATTAAATCTATGAATATTGGTACTTCGAAATTAAAATTCTAGCTCCGTCACCGTGGTTTTATTGTAGTTGTGCTACAACATTTTTGAAAAATCATTCCTTAGTTATCGAGTGCTGAGCGTAAAACTCATTAGAATCAGATTTTGGGGAAAACAAACCAGTTTCCACACAACATGACCGGAAAAGAGAAATAGTTTTGGTTTGTACTTAACAAGAACCTTCAGTCAGTTGAAGAGTATGAAAAGCATGAATAATACATTAGAGAAAATACTAAAACACCTGAAAAGTAATCAAAAATATTAACAATCATAAAGTGTTAAAATTAAGTTTCAACTTTTAACTGATGCAAATAATTCAATACCAGATTTAGGCACAAAAAAGTGGATGTCTAAATTGAAAGATTATACTCATATTTCCATGATATGTTGTTTTTTTAAGAGGAATAGAGAAAGAGAAGCAAACCCATTATATTGCTCTTCATATTGAAAGGCCACAGATCAAGACACCCAAAAGCAATTTCAGCACCTGATATTCTTAGAATGAGACTTTGCTTACTGAACTCTCACCTAAAGAAATGAACTAAGAAACTTACATTTTTATAAGCTAGCTAAACGGGAAAACAGGAACTTCGATAAGTTAGACAAGCATGACAAACTGGTTTGCTTGGCTTGGCCTTTTGGCTAGGGAAGTTCAACATGTATGCAACTCAAGAACCGGGCTCATGCAATGTGAATGATATGATAAGCTGGAATGTAATGCATACTAGGATTTGTACCTGCGTCGAACGGCGGGGTTTTAATATTTTGGTGTAAGAAGATGACAAAATTGATATTAGACAACAACCGAATGATAAATCAATCATTTTATGAAGCTTATTAATGACAGAGCGGTAATTAAACAAAAAATAGAGACGAAATTGTCATTTTAGCCTCACAGGTAAGTGCTGTATTTAAACAAAACAAAAAAGACGAAACTGTCATTTTAACCTCACGGTACGGTACTGTTCCTAACGGAACCGAGAATTAGTAGATTTATAAATGATACTAAAAGGAGGAGATGGAAATAATAAAAGATGAGTGTATCACAATTTTAAAGGACGTCGAACTTAGGAAGCGAAGAATGACTGATCATCGATTCATCATATAAGGCCTACTAAATAGCTTTAGCTATAGTGACTTTGAATTCCAAAACACTACATCCATCCAAGGCTTACTAAGAATATGTACAGATTTCATCAAAACTGTTACAGATCCTATACGTTCATCTTTACAAAGTTAGCTTTCTCATAATTTCTTATATGGAAACTATACTATATAATACTTTAATCCCCAAAATCTGAAATGCTTTGTACACTATACTACATCCATCCAATCGCCTAGCTGTATACAACAAATAGAATGTTGAATTTACTTTAACCCGCCTCTCTGAATGGTGCCACAACTCATTTCTCAGAATTCACAAGGAATCATCGTCTCCTAATATGGCGAGGGAAAATGGGGCAATAGCCACGTTAAACGATTGTGAACTTAACCTATTGATGTGTTTCATCTCAAAGTCACCTTCCTGCATTGTAGACAATTAAAAATCAACATTTTTGGGTTTGAAAATCATTCTATTCCACACAAACAAATTCACATTTGTATTTCTCTAATGTCCATAAGTTCTTCTAAAGTCTCATTGAACTGCTTACACTGAGTACTGAAATCTCTTGTCTCTAGATACACAAAGCCAAACAGAACATAAGAGTAGTTTAATTCAAAGTTTAGACTCATAGTTGTTGGCAACCGCCGATGAAAGAATACTGATCGAATGAAATTTGATTCCACCATCTATTGAAGAAAAGGGAACATGGAAATGATGGTTTGCCTATGGGCTACCCAACCCTAAATTAGACTCTGCTTATACATGCAGCATGCTGAATCAATATTGATGGTGTTCACACCTATAGATGACTTAATCCGACACATGTCAAAAGATACATACTATGCCTGAAACTAGAGCATATCAGCATGCAGTATGATGCATACTGCACTTGGTGGTAGGTCATCTCAGTATTCTATCCAATTTATATGTATGCACTCTTGAAAGCAATTTGAGAAATAATAACATCAGAAATACTGCATCATCATTAGTTAGTAGCTTTAATTATTTGTCTAAGGTGTAGCGGAACTTGTTTTGAAATGAAAATGATAAGAGTATCATAATTACAGAAACCATGTTAGAGAAGATAGCAGACCTACTATTTATAATATTATCCTTCAACCATGAAAACATAATTTTCATACAAACTTTCATCAAAGTACAAAAAACAAGAGAATTGTCACATCTTACCATTCTGCCAGTAGGAGTGCTTAATGGGCATGCGGATGAGTATTCAAAACTAGTCTGAGGAAGAATCACTGGCTGCTGACCGATAACACCAATTCCCCTACGATGAAGAGGAAACTCAATGAGATATTGGTTAAAAGGAAAGGGAAAAAATCATAATTAACTGATAGGACCAAATTGAAATTAAGAGGTAGCATGGAAATAATTGAACTAACCACACATTCTCTGACTTTCCATTGGCATCGGTGACAATCCAATGCCTTCTAAGAAGTTGAACAGGACGGTCGGAGTTATTAGTGATTCTTATTCTATATGCAAAGAAGTGTTGCCCCTTGGAAGGCTGACTTCGGCCCTCTATGTACACACTCCTAACTTGAACCCGAATGCCCTGAAGAAACAAAACCCTCACTTGAGATACATAAATTAACTTGTGCAGACAGCGCAGTTCTCTGCCAAAACTCAAAATGTCCACTTCACACCTATCATGATGGACTCCTAAAAATAACAAATTCAACAACGCGGAAGAGAAAATGGACAACATTGCAAACACAAAAAACAAGCAAGAAATGCAGTAGAGAGAACACAATAACTCTACATTCTCATACCAAGGTCGTGGCGTCACTTGAACATTTCAAGAAAGCGTGCGGTGCGATTTCCTTAAGCTCATCTCGATAATTAGCCGCATCCTGACCACATAATCAATAAGAATTTCAAAACGAATCCAATGTCACCAAAATCAATACAAACTTGCGAAACTAATCCAACATCGAATATACTAGAGCTCAATTGCTGATAAATAAATAAACACCGACGCAATGAAATTTAACTACCTCAAACCTCTCCTCCGCCACCGCCTCCTTGATCAACCTCCGGAGCCACAACACCGGCTCCTCCTTCTCCAACATCTTCAACGAGTCACGAATCCTCGCCGCCTCTTCATAATCCTACAATTCAAAACCACACCTCAACACATATACTAAAACAAAACACGGAAATTTCCAAATCACTGACCTCAGATTTCGCCGCAACCTCCATTTGCTGCTTCAACAAAGCATACGTCTGGCTCCGAGACAAAAACGAACTCGGTCTCGGACCCGGACTCTGGCTCGAGCTCCGGCTCCCGCTCCAGCCATTCCTCTCGGCCGCAACCCTAACGCCTCTCCGGAAACTCCGGAACCCGAACCCGACTCGTCCGGGCCGGAGCTCCGGCTCCGGGCCCCGGAGACGACACCGGGCGCAGTAGTGAGTGGAAACCTTGAAGCTCAGGGAATGCATAATTTGGCGTTTGAAAATTCTGGAAGGATTTTATCCGGAAAGGTTTTATAGGGAGCGAAAATTTAGAGAGCGGTTGGGTAGAGAGAGCGGCCGAAATGCTCGCACGTGCGGGATTTTCGGGATATAACGTAAAATCCTAAGGGTGGAAAGACGACATTGTCCTTGTTGAGTTGGGAGTCGTGGGTTGAGTTAGGACAGCATGGAGGGTAGGTTTGGGAAAATGGGGGAATTGTTGGATATTTTGGTTTGGGCTTGCTTGTGAGGCGCTGTGTGTCTGAGCGGCTGAGCCTCATATTGGGGGGAAGTGGGGTTTTTGCTTATTATGGAAGGAGGGGTTACACGTGTCTCGTTCTTCTTTTTTGTGTTCTGTTTTTGGGTATTTTTATTTTTGTTTATCGGGAAAAAAATATCATGTTCCTTTTTTCTACTTAAGGCGGCAAATCGAGACCTGAAAAATGGGAGCTTTCGTTTCGTTTTTATTTTAAGAAATTGTTCGGTCAGGTAATGAAGTAGTTTAGATCGAGTTTTAGACTAATTATTAGACAGACAATAACGAGTATCTCATTAAAACGTACCATAATTCATCAAAACGTCAGTCACCTTATTACCTTCACAAAAAATATAAGATGCACAAAAAAGTTATTTAAGAATTCTGATACAAACAATTGAGTTAGCTAGTACCAAGTTGCCATGGAACCCAACAAAGGAGACTTGATCAAAGAAGAGTCAACTTCCGGCCATATGTGCTTCATTTATAAAACTTTTATGTATGACATGTTAATTTGTATCATCATTCTTTTTTTAAGGGGATTTGAAACCCATTCTAGCTAGGAGATATAAGTATATAAAATGAATGTATGTGGCATTTTCAATATAAGCTAGGGTGTCTTTCTTCATGCAATGTCCATTTAGAACCATTTGTAGTTTTATTATGGGCTTTCTTTTTTCCGGCAATACTTATCACTATACTAATTACTTCATGATGTTTCTTTAAAATGTAACTAACTTTTTATAGAGTGTTTAATTGTCATTGACAATTATGACTGTTTTGCATTCATATGAGACATCAAATCACTTCTATCAAGGTTTTTACACTTCTTATTGTGTGGGTTCTTTTTGATTTGAAATGTAACTAGGCCAAAATTAACCTAAATATTTGGATTACTGAGTTAATCTTGTGTGTGATTCAAAGACGAAAGAAGCTTGTAGCGTGAGCCGGCGTGGGAGATGTGAATGATATCACTAAAATGCACTACTTCAAATGTGTCCTCGAAGAAACTCTAAAACTATTCCAGTTAAGGTTGACTCATAATATGTATGAGCATCCTCGTAGGCATATTTTGATAACACTAGAGCCTGAGTTAACTTTAAAATAGCAACCCAGTTATCTATTGTCTTTCTTTTATCTCCTACCTGGTCTAAATCCAGATAAACCCCTCTTTCGGACACTGACTGTCCTCATTTGGGTTCTGTACGGATATACTTCTGAGAACTTCGCTCCTCATTTTTTCCTGTAGGAGCTTGTCCTTTTGGAAGCTTGATATTCCTTTCTCGAATGATCTTAGTTGGATTGTTTGTAATATTTTGTATTATGGTATGACCACCTTCTGGAGGGGCCTGCCTCTCACCTCCATCTGTATCCATAGAAGATGAGCCTGGCGGCTCTTTTTTTGCTGCTTGATAAGGAAAAATCTTCCTCATATTCTTTCCAAGTTGAATATGAGAAATCTTATTCATGATTTCCTCCAATTCATCTATGGATTCACAAGCCTCTGCTTGTGTGTACAATCCTTTTAGTTCTCCTACTCTAAGTATTTTCATAGGTCTTTTAGTATCTTCTTCCTCAAAGAATTCTTCATGAAAAATTGATTTAGTTCCCAATGAACTAGCTTCTTCATGATTAGCAAATAAATGCCTATGAAACTGTAAGCTTATTTCTCCTCCCATGTCTTCATAAATTGAAGCATTGGTATTTTCAAATTGTTTAACAGGAGGAGTCAGATTTCATTCTCTTGGGAATGTTACTTCATGCCATTTTGTGACATGTTTTTGCTAAGAATTATTTTTTGGGTTGGTGAGAACATATGTAGCAATCTCAGGGCTATTTAGAAACCTGGTATTGGGAGCTACATTTGAGCTTATCAACTTATAATAGATTCGATAATCTATCGCAAGTTCCATCATTCTTTTTTTCATAGAAAACTCATTCGTCTTAATTCTTAGTCTTAGATAGTGAGCGGCATCTCTGAGATGCGTTGTGAAGTTTGGAAACACATTAAAATATGCAACTTGGTTGCACAAGGAAACTTCTACTGTTCCTAACAGACTTTTCTTAAAATCTGTTATTCTATCGTCTTGTAAGACACATAGAACAGAACAGTAAATTCCATCTCTGGCTAAGAGTTTTATTCCTACTTGGACTGCTCCAATATGCATATAGGAATATTTAAGACTAGGATTTCGTTTACCTCCAAAGTCAGAAATTATACTATATATTCCAGTATCAGCCAACACATAAATGTTGTCTTATTAACAAAAAAATTTGTCTGCAAAATCAAATGGTTTGGAGGGAATCGCCACCTAAGTTAAAAGACTAGGGTTTACCTCCAAAGTCAGAAATTACGAAATTCCAGTATCAGCCAAAACTTAAATGTTGTCTTATTAACATAATTAAGTAAAATTTTCACACAAGTTGTCAATTCATAAAAATTTAATATTAGACAACACATAAATGTTGTCGGATTAACATAATTCAATAAAATTTTCACACAAGTTGTCAATTCAATAAAATTCAATATCAGCCAACACATAAATGTTGTCGGATTAACCTGAGTAAAATTTTCACACAAGTATTGATCAATTTGGAAATCCCTCCAAAGGTTGAGAAAAGATAACATTCATAGCTAGACGACCTATAAGTGTTGTCCGAATGTAACTTTCATTTTGACAATTGAGACTAAAACAGACCTCTTTCTTTACCAACATATATGTATTGTCCCAAAAATATACCTTTTTTTTTTTCAAAGAAAATAAGTATTGTCTAAGTGCATATTCCACCAACACAAAAAAAAATGTGTCGCCCCGAAACCCCAAACCATACTTAATTTTGTTTGTCGCCTGATGCAAGAAATGACATAGTGATTGCTAGAAGATTGCATTTTGGAGCAGCAAGTGGCTACGACACGTCGAGGGGAGCGAACAGTGTTTCGTATCGGGTGTGTCGGGCATGTTCCAAGCAAGGCTAAATGGTTCAACAAAGAGAAAGGAACTCTTGAGTTTCCTAATCTCCACTTTTAACTTAAACGGGAGTTTAAGTTCCTAAAAGGGGGAGCCATGATACAGGTGTATCCTAGCCTTTTAGGGATTAACCGATTCCTTCTCCAAGTTAGTTAAGGAAATAACTTTTCTAGCTTGTTAGGGGAATAGATTTCCAACTTAGTTTGAGATTAGTTGTTTAACTTAGTTAGGGAATACTCTCCAAGTTAGATAAGGATTTATAGATATTTAGACTCTATAAATAGAGGTGTCTAGCTTAGTTATAGATACCAAGCGAAACAGAGAGATAGACATGTCTAGAGTTATTGTGAGGGAAGGATATAGACAATAAACATTGTACATTTGCACAATAATAAAAGAAGATATATTTCTTTGAACCTACATTCTTTGTGTGTTTCAGTACTATTAATAATTTCGCTATTAGTAGTATCCGCTTAGTAATTTGTATCATAAAGTTCACAAGCACAAAATAAATTAATAGCCTTGAGACCATCCTAAAGGTTTAGGACTGATCACTCAACTCAGCTTAGTTGGGATGCTCATTCTCATGCATGTACATATTATTAAACCGTAAATGAGAAAACAACGGAGAGGACATGAACCAAAGCCCCGTGCAGAAATACAGTAATCCTTAAAACACCGAAGATCTTTTATTTGTCATAACCCAGCCTTAGGGTTTAAGACCGAGTCGTTATTTGTCATAATTAACGTGGAAGATAACATGTTGAGTGTTGATCAATAACCTACATTGGAGCACGTTCGACAAGCAGAGAAGTTATATAATCCTCAAACACACCTCCACCATTAGTATAACCATCGTCGTTCTTGTATATAACATCAGTTGCTCGTAGAAAATTGAGACACAGCAACAGTATTGGCCTGGGCACAGTTGTGGGAGGCTGGAGCAATACTTCGTTTACATCCTTCCATGCATCATTCACTTGTTTATTCATTTCGATCAGCGCTTCTTCTTCTGTAGCACAGTGTTCTTTCATGTAGCATTGTATAGCTGAAAAATCATTTCCTCTCTTTTGCTCATGCTGCACATATGTATAATACTCAGAAACAAATTACAAACTTCCATAACAAAGTTGATCAAGGTTTATTACTCTTATTCAGTACTACATATGCATGTATTTGTACCTTGTGGCTTCGGATGTCATTCAGAAGTCTCCCAAGTATGTTTGAAGCATATACAAATTTGTTGTTAGGGTCTCTGAACAACGATTCCAAGGAATCTCTTGTCGAAATTTCACCGGCTAATGGAACAATGATTGCTGCTTCTACCAAAAACATGCCGGATGTAATAAGTCCCACCCTCATGTATTCATCATAGGTTTTCGGTGTGCACTTTAGGTGGTACCATTTGGCTTCCTTCAAGTAAGCTCTAACTAGACATTGCATCTGATCATCAGAGAACAAAATACATAATCATTCTGTCATTGCTCTACGTACTGAAGTTTATAGAGGCGGATGAAAAACGAATGTGTTGAAATTGAACCATAAAAAATTATCAGTCAGCTCTCTTGAGAGATAATGAGACTTACTCCTTCTACTAAATAGGCAATGCGATACGAGTTTCCCTCCTTGGCAAGCTCGGCTTCAATCTCAGTGTACGCATTCAGCACTGCCTCATAGATAATTTTCATATAGTCAGGCAGTGAATCCATGGCAGAGAGATCCCACCTGATTGATAATCAAAAACAACATATATAGATGCGTGTCAACCAAGCATGTCGCAGTATTCTTATGAAATAAAAGAGGTTAATATATAACTGAAAAACAAAAGAAATGGGCATGCAGCTACTAGTATTGGTTTTATACCTCTGAATAGCTTCAGCAAAGAGCTCTAGTTCATCAAGTTTGCCATACGTATCGAAAGTGTCATCAATCATGGTAAGTAAGCCAAGAGCTTTGCATAATGTTTCCCTCGGAAGACGATACTTGGGCTCAAAGCAGACTCCCAAAGACCAAAAGTAAGCCTCTACTATTCGGTCCCTAGCAAAAGGCAGTTTGTTTACAAAGTCCAACTCCTTCCACCACCTGAAAATACCTAACAATTTATAAGTACGTGCATAGATATCCGTATAATTGTGTTAGCATTAATTTTCGGTATGTAAATATTGAACGAGTAAGGGGAGCTGATCATTGACCTTGTGATTTCACTCAGTTCTTTCTGATGGATACGCTGAAAAAACTTAAAATCCAACTTTGCAAAAGTCAAGAGACTTTGGCTAAAATGTGGAGCACTGTTTAGTTCCTGGTAGCTAGAGAGGTAATGCCTAGCTTCTATCCTCGGGTATCCTTTCCAGAGTGGTTGATACAAGGCATGGGATACTTGATTTGAAAGTGGGGGGCTTAAACGGCCCTGTGCTGCCACTGCAGACTCAAGATGAGTGGTAGTGAAGGACATTGCTCGATCTAGGAAATCCTCTCCATGTTTCCTTAGATGTGCTGTTTCATACAAACTTAGCAGTCCTGGTACGTCAGCGACGCATGATTCCTTAAGATTTCCATCAACATCGATGAACTTGTTGAACATGTCTGCTTAATGATCATAAACCAAGCGAAGAAATAAGAGGAAATAATCCATTGTAAAATATATAGAAAAGTTGGAAAAAAAGAATGATTCTCACCGGATGAAACCTCAAATCCTTCTTGCCTAAGCAGCCGAAAACGTAGAGCAACAGTGTGAAGGTCATCATCATCATCAGAAGAAGATGATGAGTATTGGTTGTGAATTTGCTGCAAAAGTTGGTGAATCTCATCCTCAAAATGGTGTGACACCCCCAAGCGCTGAATGTAATCAATCAAGTCTAATCTCTGTGAAGGCGGAGAACTAAGTAGCACCCTCTTCACTTCTTCCTTCAGTTCTTTGATACGTTTGTCGGCTTCAATATCAGCAGTTTCCTACAGTAGATGAAAATTTTGAAGGGGGTAATAAGATAAATATGACATTCATATGATGTGCATGATGCTGCTAATTACTTCAAAAATAACATACCACAGATGCATATGCCAGAAAATATTCCCCCCAAACGCTGGGAGAAAAATCAGCTGAACGTCGTTCAACATCTGCAGTGCTACTGCCATTTTGGGTTTGAGATTGAGATGCTGAAACCAACAGAGGATCCATTATAGCTAGGGGAATCGAAGCACTCGAAAAATGAAAGCTGAGACTCTGATGATATAGTTAAACAACCAAGGCCGGGAGAGCTAGCTTGCTGGTGTGAGTTAAACTACCACGGTGCCTCGATATTTATAGTGATACAATGATAACAAAGCGACTGTTGTGTGAGGACAAGTCGTACGTACGCAGATAAGTACAAGAAATAAGTTGCATTGTGGAGCTAGCGAGGGCTGAGAGCGCCTGATGAGCAAATGACAATATCGACTCGATACAATAATCATCTATGATGTCTTCATGAGTCGAAAAGTCAAGGTATGAAAGCAACGAAGTCCAACTATTTCCACCGTTTTCCGTGTTGCTTTATCTGTTATTTCAAACTTAATTTCCATGTATAATTTTCATACCTTCTCGAGTACGTAGTGGCGTCTGATGTTTGATAAGAGTACTTTTTAGAGAACCACCTTATAGCCCACTTTAGGTGATGGTTTATATGGCATATATATACACTTTATCAAACCTTGATTTCAGATTATTTTATATTTTTATTTTATCATACTTGTTGTAAATAGTTTATTTAATGACATTCTTATAATTAGCTAGCTTACTAGGGATATTCATGTAATTTACAAACTGATTACATAGATATAAAGATGGTTCCCTACTCAATAATACATATACATATTTCCTCATTCTCATTCTAAGTGCCGTTCCTCTTTCTCTCTCAATCTTTTGTATTTTATGTTTTACAATACGTTATCAGCACGAATAGTTCTAACGTTGAGTTTAATTTGATGTTGCACGAAAAGCTCTGAAATTGTTGATCAACCAAGTAAAGGACGATCATTCAACTAGATTCAGGATCATCATAAAGAAGCAATTGGATTGGCTAGCAAGCTTTGCACACAACTACGATGAAGATCCTTCTCGCTCTGTATTGAGTAAAGTTTTCCAAATCTTAATTCTGATTCATTTCTTCAAGCCATGATTATATGAAAAGCTACACCATGAAGCATAAACCATATTTCGTTTATCCTTTCGAAATTTGTATATATATGCTTATTATTTTGTGTAGCATATAGAAAAATCTCCTTTGATGCATGAACCACCAAATTTATATTATTGATCTATTTGGTTGATATATATATATATATATATATATATATATATATATATATATATTGTATATAGATTTGTTCATGTTACGATTTTGGAAAGGAAAATTGGCATTAAAAATCATTGTATATATATTGTATATAGATTTGTTCATGTTACGATTTTAGAAAGGAAAATCGGCATTAAAAATCATTGTACGGCCAGTAGCCTTCCTAATTAGCTACCGTCTCCTGCCTAGTAGTGCAAACCAAAAGGGGCATGGATCAACAAGTACATGTATCAAATTCAAGATCACCCTTAAATTCAAGTATATGCATGCGTTCCAGAAGTAACGACCATAACCATTAACTCGGTCATTTATGCTAAATCTACTGTAGTACAACGCTACCACAACAAACAACAACATCCAACTTTAGGTACTAGTTTTTCTTTTTCTTTCACTGCAGTAGAGGATTTGGCTCTGAGAGTAAAGATTTTGGCTAGGCACTGAAAGCTTCATATTTGAAAACCTTGCGAAAATGATTATGGGCATGAACACTTTTGACTATGGCAGTGAAATTTAGATTTGAGAAAAGCTGATAACAAATATTGCTGGTGTGCTATGGCAAATAAAAATTTGGTTGTTCCTGTTTGAACTCATTCTACAACAAATGAGCCTACAACTTGAAAACAACATTGCAAAGAACTATCTACTTTGTAGCAATAGGTTTTGGCATCTGTTACCAGTGAGATTTTCGTAAATAGCTATGACTATAACGATGAAAAAAAAAGAAGGATTTTGTGGTGCAGGGTTAGAGCTGAAGAATCATCGATCACGAAAAAAAAAACATAACAACCGTGAATGATGCAAAATCTCAAACAACAGTTGTGAATAACATAAACCATGCTTGAATTGCAGGATTGTCTGATGAACTAATTGTCTGAATCACAACCTAGTCCCCAGCAAAGTCGCCAAAATGTGTGGGTTCTTTTTTATTTGAAATGTAACTAGGCCAAAATTAACCCAAATATTTGGACTACTGAGTTAATCTTGTGCGTGATTCAAAGACGAAAGAAGCTTGTAGCGTGAGCCGGCGTGGGAGCTAAAGGCACACTGCGGTGATGAAAATTGGACTGAGTTTTAGGGTTAGATTTCTGGGAAGGATATGGGTTTCAAGGATGGGGATTGAAGAATGGCTAGAAATGGGGTTTTGGCTTGGAGGCTTGAAAGGCATGAAAGCTTGAGTGTTTGGGGATTTTTCTGGGTTGTTCCTTGATCCCTTTGCAGCTCTCCAAACCTCCCTTTTATAGAGCTAAATTGGAAGGTTTTGCCATGCACTGTAGTGCTTTACTTTGCTAGGTAAAAGGATTGCTCTCCTCAGGCACATGACCTTAGCCCCAAAAGTTGGCATAGAAAAGTTGACCTGGAGAGATGGAAGAGACGACTCACTGCAGGGGCGCTGCGAGGACGGCTGTAGAGACGGAAATCCTGGAATGAGACAGACCAACTGACTTGAATCCCACGATTTCGCCATCCAAGGATGAAAGAGCTACCTTGGAACCAGTCACTGACCTTCTTCTTCCTCGGATTGGGAATTGATGACACTTTTCTGCTGTACAAAGCTTGTCGTCGTACTGCTACGAGGAAGAGATAAAGTGGTGTCTGGTTTTGCAGAAAAAAAGGGATTGGGTTTTTTCTAAAAGAAGAGAATTTGGGTTTTTCCTAAAAGGGTGTTGGGCTTCAGATTCAAAGGTATTTTAGGTTTAAAAGATGAGCAGTCCAATTCTCACGTTCTTCACCGATTCGTCACCGACTTAAGTCGTTGGGCTTGAGTTTCGGGCCCAAGACCGAAACTTCTTAACAACATTAAACATGCGGACGAGCGTTATGTTCTTCCGTAACCATCCACACCATACCCACTTCTATAAGCCTCAATGATGTGTGTATGCGGCTTGGGCCCATATGAATTCATGGGTATGTTCGTTTGGGTTAAATCAAGGATTTAACCTAAAATTGCATGAAATTATCATGTGATGAAGTATTAATTGATCGCATGATTTTTTTAAGTATCAATACTTATTCAACTTGTATTTTAATGGTCTAGACTCATGAAAATTATATTATACCGCAACTTGAAGACCAAAGGGGGCCATGGCAACCCCGCTTGTATATGTATGTTTTCTTTGTAAGTTAATTTAAATGAGTTCATCTCCGGGTTAATAACATATAGTGTCACCCTCCAGTACAATTTCACTTCAAATCCTATACCTACGTTTATAGCTCATACAAAATACTGATACAAACATAAAAATTTCTCCTTGTCACCTTAGGTTTAAAAATGGTCTTGCCTTTTCGATCCGACTCACTAAGCATTGACATGTAATGACATAGTTTTATAATACTATGTATAGACTAATCTCAAGAAGTGGAAATTATGGTCAAGTCTACGGTGTTGATAACTTGTTATTGACACTTCCATAGAGATGAATGAACCATCACGTTCCAAGTGTGATTAAGAATTCAAACAATTTGGTGATCCGAGTGACAGATTGGTGCGTAGTCCCTAACTCACGGTTGTTGGAAACAACATTTCCGCACACAAATGTATGAGAAGCAGGCGAGGAAGAAGAAGGGGAAGATGATCAAATCCAATTTTCCAAGCCGCCTACCTCCCACAGTGACACAGTCCCACCCGAGGGTCAATTACTCAATTACATACCCTACTACCAGATTCTTTATTCTCAAAGCAATCCCAGAACAAAAAGACATGTGCCTTTACCTACCTACCCACAAATGACAAATGAATCTTCACGATCTAGGCCCTCCCTGGAACTGAATTTCAATTTTGCCTCTAGATATTTTGATCACTGTGTGTTTTCTTCTGTTTCGGTGCAATCTCCTGATTCGGGATCAGTCGGTTGAGGACATCATGACCATAATTTACACAATTACGATGATCTTTAGAAGTTCTCAGACATCTGAAGAACTATTTACATATATCGATACGTTTAGAGGTTACTTTATGAATTAAAACTAACTTTCATTGTAGACAATTTATACTAAAAGGGCTTATTAAGCCGTTTTTGAGACAATAACGCGAGTCAAATTTTCACAAAATTCAATGTTTATTTAATCTCAAAACTTTCAAAACTTCAGCAATTTGCTAGTGTTGAGTATTAGTTTTATCACTATTCGATTGAAAGAAAACCAACTTCATCCGCATCATATTTCATAATCGAAATAGTCCGTGAACACTTAAAAACATAATGACGCTCACTAAATAACTTACCAATTTTTTTGTGTGTGCAATCATCCTTGAATTCATATTGAACCCTAGACAACTAAATATATAAATTTAAATGTGATTTACATATAATTTGTTAATGAATCAGGTCAGCATGACCGTCCAAGAACATAAATAAAGAGAGAAAATGTGTTACCTCGCAGCCACAATGAAGAAATGGAATGCATAAGAAGGAAAATTATACAGCGCACCCGGCCAATCTCACCGTCCATTCATTGCGTCCGGCCTCACCCCGCCATCTCACCGTTAAATTTCCAGGTACGCCGCGCACCCAAATACATTGAATAGGCTCTCGCATAAGAATATCCGACTTTTCGGAATTTCAGATTCGACCCCCTAAAATATACATAGATCCTGCCCCTGCCATTTTTTCTTTTTTAAAATAAATTTCCATTTCCGATTTTCCAGTTTCCAGGCCGCTCCGTTTTTTACAAATACTCTCACACTTCGCTCCACCAACTCAGCCAACCAACCCCTCTCTCTCTCCTCTCTCTGCCTCGACGGACTCTTCGAGGCTCTCTCTCTCTCTCTCTCTCTCAGTCTCCGGCGGTCAGATCTCGGCGACTCAGCCTCCAAAATGCAGACAGCCGCCTTCACTCTCACGCCGTCTCTCCCTCTCCTCAAGTCCCGCCGCCTCTCCGCCCAGTCCTCCACCCTCAGATTCGCTCCTACACGCGTCTCCGCCTCCCTCAAGCCTAACACCGCCGCTCTCAACTCCTCCGCCAATGACGACTACTCCCTCCTCTCCCGCCGATCCTGGTCTGTCTCCTCCTCCGACTTCAAGCTCAGGCCATGGACTTCCCCGGCGCTCGATCGGAGCGGCTTCGAGGTTACGGCTGCTGCCGAGAGCTCCGGCGAGACCGATGAGCCGAAGAGCAGCTTGTTCAAGACTCTCGAGCTCGGGTCGTTGTTCGGGCTCTGGTACCTGTTCAACATCTACTTCAATATCTATAACAAGCAGGTAGCGTTTCGCTGCTTTTGTTTATGATTTTGTTTTGGAAATGTGGATTTTTACTTGGATTTGGTGAATGAGAGAATTGATCGCTTTGAAATTGAAACTGTACAAGTTGTTTGTTAGAATTCCAGTAAAGGTGTGTACTAGAAATTAGATATTTTCGCTCGATAAAAAGTAAAAAGTGAAACAAGATGAAAAGTAAATTCGATTTACTGCTAACTGCAAATTTGATTGAAAAGGCATTAGAAAGGATATGAAGGTTTAACGATTTTAGAATTAAGCAGGCAATTTATGCTGATGCTCTGTCGTCGTTTTTTTTTGTAACGAAATGAATAATAATGTGTTATTGTTATTCACAGGTGTTGAAGGTGTTCCCGTACCCAGCTACTGTTACCGGAATACAATTTGCTGTCGGGACTGTTCTTGTTCTGCTCATGTGGGGTTTGAATCTCTACAAGAAGCCAAAAATCACCGGTGCACAGGTATCTCCTAGTTTGTTGAAGTATCGGTGTCAAGTAATTGTGTTTGTTGTAGTGATTTCGCTTTTAAGTGATTCTTATTTTTGAAACAACCTACTGACAGCTCGCAGCAATTCTGCCACTGGCTGTTGTTCACACTTTGGGTAACCTTTTTACTAATATGAGTCTTGGGAAAGTGGCTGTTTCATTCACTCACACGATCAAGGCTAGTGAGCCCTTTTTCTCGGTTATCCTCTCTGCCATGTTTCTCGGTGAGGTAAGGTTTTTTATACACTCTTTTGCTCCATCATTTGAATGACTGCACAACAATATGCTGGATTGGAATCTCCTTGCCCTCTTTTTCCATGAGTACATTGACTGCACTCTTGCATGTCTAAATTCTGTAAAATGGATTTCTTTCAAATTTGCAATACTGAAGTAAAAAACTTACCGATTCTCAATCCAGCATGAAAACACAATTTTAATAGCATTTCATGGATTGTATTTCAGTTCACTTTTAATAATTTGTCGCATTTTGTAACTTCATGCTCTTATAGATACCAACTCCTTGGGTGGTCGCTTCCCTGCTACCAATTGTTGGTGGAGTGGGACTGGCATCGGTTACTGAGGCCTCATTTAACTGGTATGATATTACATCATTTATTTGAAAAATGTGAAAAGAGAAAAAGAAATAATAGAGACAAGAAACCAGAGCATATATATTTGAATCATTTGATTGGTAAATCAAAGATATGAGTGTATATTAAAATATGATATTATTGCTTTGTGTGTGAACAGGGCGGGATTCTGGAGTGCTATGGCTTCCAATTTGACAAACCAATCTCGCAATGTCCTCAGCAAGAAAGTCATGGTTAAAGACAAGGTAATATTTGCTTTCCATGTTCATGTCATGAATAACTATAAATTATGGTAGTGGTAAGGAAGGAGTCATAAGATTTTGGATTGGTGTGGACCTGGGGTAAATAGTCACATGCAGTTACCTTTTATCTTGCTCTCCTTTAGTTTGGTTGGGGTTTATGCTTTTCTCAGAAGTGGCAATTGCCATAACCAGAATTCTGTTTTGTGCAGGCATCTATGGACAACATTACACTTTTCTCGATAATAACAGTCATGTCCTTTTTCTTGTTGACCCCTGTGGCCATCTTCTTGGAAGGGGTGAAATTTACTCCTGCAGCAATGACATCTGCTGTAAGTAATTTTTCGGTGCTAAAAGTTGCTACAAATCGTTGTAGACTGTGCTGAAAGCTAATCAATGTTTAATCTCCAATGACAGGGATTGAATGTTAACCAATTATATATTAGGTCATTTATTGCTGCACTCTGCTTCCACGCATATCAGCAGGTTAGTGTTTTCTTTGCTCTGCAGTTAACTAGCTGTACTTCTTCATTTTAACTATATTCGTAGAACTTCTTATGAGCTCCAGTCTTGAGATCCATTCAGCTTATTTTTAGTCCTAAGCAAGTATTTTGATTCTTCAGATTACTGCCTACTTTCAACTGTTTATAGTCGGTGCATTCCTATTCAATCTGTCAACTCAAATTACCAGAAACCTTGAGTTTTTTTATTTGTTAATTTTTCTTTTAAATAATTTGTGGCCCCTAAGTTTTGTCCTTCAATTCTGTTGTGCTCTTCATTTCAATGAACTAAAATCTTCAGCATCTTTTTCTCCTGTTCTTTGGGGTTGCTGGATAAGTTTATGAGAACGGTGTACTCTTGTATGATAAATGAGATAATTTTTGTATGCCTTGATGACTTGAATGTTCCGTGAAGAATGCGAGATTAATATATGCATATTAACAAGGGTCCACAGAATGGATTGAAGGGAATAGAATCTATTCAATAGATAGAAGTGTTTGTTCTCATATGAAGTGTATAACTTCTTCATTTTAACTATATTCGTAGAACTTCTTATGAGCCCCAGTCTTGAGATGCATTCAGCTTATTTTTAGTCCTAAGCAAAAGACATAGTGCTTGTTATTTTCTCCATCGGGCTCATGGAAACTAATGACTGTTGGTGAACAATGCAGGTTTCATATATGATATTGGCGAGGGTATCACCTGTCACTCACTCTGTCGGCAATTGTGTGAAGCGAGTGGTGGTTATCGTGAGCTCTGTTATCTTCTTCAAAACACCTGTCTCACCTATTAACTCTCTTGGTAAGATCATCTGTGCTTGATTTTTTTTTAAGATAGTTAATTGATGTTTGCTGGAGTTGTCCTGAATTTGTCTTATTTACCACAACACACTGAAGTTTTCAGCGGTATATAATGTTTGGTCTTATACGATTCAGGAACTGGGATTGCACTTGCTGGAGTTTTCTTGTATTCAAGGGTGAAGCGCATCAAGGCAAAGCCGAAGACTGCTTGAACGAAGTTTGTTCTTTGATGGAGTTAGATGACGATGTTCAATGAAATTGTAGATCAGGCGGCTGGAACCTTTCTTTTTTGGTGGAAAGAAAACTTAATTTCAAAGAGGTTAACCCTCATAGATGGCAGCGAACCTTTAGTTTGGTTCTTATCATTCAGTTTTAAATTTTTTGGCTTGATATTTTTTCCCGTCGACCTAAAATATGTGTGCACTATCATCTGTAGTCTTTGGTTCTACTTGTAATGAAATTTTCCAGGGGTTTACGAAATCATGGCTGAAATTCTGTTATGTTCCTAGTTTGATTGAGATGGCTCTGCAAAAGGATCCTAGGTAAAATGATCCAGTAATACATGCATAACAGTTCCTCCGTGACTTTTAATTAGGGCCGTTGGTTTTGGCTTCTCACTAGAACTCCACTCGTGCGCCAGACTTTTAAATGGTGGACCCCCGAGCCCGTATAGGCCCACCACGGTCCTACGAGGGAAAGCCATCGTTTTCCATAGCAGCAATGCAGATATGGAAAACGATGAAGATCAATACAGGCTGCTTCTAAGAAGAGCGTGTCTGATGAAGAGCGTAGCTGAACTGAAGAAGATGGCCCCGAGAGTTGAGCAGGAGAAAAGGACTGTTATAATTTGTGCTGTGGTATTATTGATTGGTGAAGTACTGATAACTTAGGAATAGAGTGGGTTTGTTGATTACCTTTGTTTTGACAGAAAATTCAAACATCACGTTTGAGTTGTGTTTTTCAAGTTTGAACTCGATCTGTGCGGTCTTGTAATGAAGTTTGGTAAATCTTTAGAACAGAGTACAAGTTTGGTAAGAATCATAGGTGGAAGTAGCATTGGCAACCCAACTACTGTTGAGCGCCTGGTATCATCACCACCACACCCGGCCGATATGCTAAAGTTGGGAGATTTGTGGAGATGTTGCATGGTCATTAATGTAATTTCATTTTTGGTTTAGTTGTATGCATTCTTCATAGAATTTCAATTTCACACCTGTAGGTCTCATTGCTTCATTATGTTTGAAACTCGAGATTTGTTTCAGCATTTTCAATCCACAAATTTTGTTGCATATGTTTAAGAGAAACAAATTCTGTAGCAAATGCTTTTACAGGTAAAAAATGTATCATAAAAATACATATTTGATTTTGTAACGCTTTTAAATTGTTTCAAAGACTACGTAAGATATTGCATAAATTATACTTTCTCGACAATTCAAGTTATGGTTCTCTTTTAAGATAAGAGAAATGTTCAACCATTTGTTGTTACAACATTCCCCTGCCAGAGTTACTAGAGTGATAACGAATTTGAAGCAGCAAGAGTAGCACAAGAAACTCAGTTAACTAAAATCGTTTTTATTGAGAAGCAAGTAATGACTCAAAACTCATCTTAACTTATTCCTATCATCTTCATGTAACCCACCTAAACTTCTAAATTTAAGAAAAAAATCATCAAGGTTAACCAATACAAGTAAAACCTTCCAAAGCTTACTTCTATATATGAGTGTATATATAGGTATGTAATGTTCTGAAAGTGTATATATTATAGCTATATATCAAGGAGCTAGGCATCATCGGCTTCATTAACTTGTGTCATCATCTCCACCAAATCCAGCTCCTGCTTCACTTCATTACTTTCTATCACTGTGGAACCCAGATTCACGTGCACATCCAACATCTCAACATTCTTCTCATCATCAACAGGAACAGGATCATGAGCTGATGAACCAATCATTTTCCCAAAACCATTACCATTCTGGCCGAAATCCGTAGCACAAGAAATGTCATCAAGTAGAGAATCAATGCTGCAGCCCTCTTCAAACATGTTCTCATCGAAACAAAAATCCGCCTCCTCCTCACTGAACTCATAGTTTGGAACCAACCTGTCATTCTCACAATTGAAACCTACATTGGTTTGTGACTGAACTTTGGTGCTGGCAGTAGTGGCATTGCTGTGATCGGCAGGTGAACTGTTACTGTTGTTGTTGTTGCTTTTTCTCTGGCGGCCGGTGTTTGGTGCCGCGTCCAAGTTCAAGCTCTTGATGTAGTCCTGAAGAAGAGAGCCTCTGGGGTACCTGGAGCGGCATTTTCGCTTCGAGTATTGCCTTCTTTTGGTTGCATTCCAGTGGTTTTTGATGGAGTTCTCAGTCCTTCCAGGAAGTCTCTTTGCAATCTCTGCCCACTTGTTTCCTATCTCTGCATGAGCTTGAATCAGGATCTTGTCTTCCTCCTCACTCCATATGTCCTTCTGCATATAGGAAAAGTAGTTTATGACACCAGAAAATTAATCCATTTCAACACCACCCAATTTTCTCCATAGAAGTTGATCCTATTTTTTCATTAGTGATGTGATTTGTGTGGTGGAGCCAAATGTGATTGAACGATAAGGTGTGCAACAAATGTGCTCGTCTTAATCTATTGAGAAATGTAAAGACCCCGACTCAGATTCTCATATATTATACAGTGTTCTTGACCACCCAATTTTCTCCATAGAAGTTGATCCTATTTTTTCATTAGTGATGTGATTTGTGTGGTGGAGCCAAATGTGATTGAACGATAAGGTGTACAACAAGTGTGCTCGTCTTAATCTATTGAGAAATGTAAAGACCCCGACTCAGATTCTCATATATTATAAAGTGTTCTTGACCACTAAAGTTATTAGTCTCCATGTATCTTTGAGACATGTTATCGAACATCTTATATATATTTTGCTTGAAGTAAAAACTTAACAAAATAGAGGTTGCATTGCATCTTGAGATAAATCAGGACAAAAATCAAGCTTAGCTATGAAGAATTTAGGATCAATTAGATAGTTTTTTTTTTTTTATTTTGGGTTCAATCAAAACAACCTTGATATCAGGCCTGAGGTGGTTATGCCACCTCTCTCTACACTGCTTGCCAATCCTTCCCGGCAACATCTGAGCAATATGAGACCACTTTCTCACACCATACTGTTCAACCAGCTGAATCAACACCCTGTGTAACATTTAAATAGATAATTAGAAACCCATCTGGATCATATATTATGTAAAACTAGCTATACAAAATGGAAGCACATATATATACATTCACTAAATATTGTACCTATCTTCGTCAATTGTCCACTGACCCTTGACCACATTGTTCTTCTTCCGACCCTTGAAAGTTGACCCTGCCCTTGATATTGTGGACAATCTACTAGTACCCTTATGATTCATCCCAACTCTTTTGTAATACCCATTTTCTGAGTTCACACAAGAGACTTCATCTGGTACCACAAAGCTCACAGGCTTAATGTCCTGGGAATTTGTCAGTGGCAGGAAATTAGTACCACTCCTATGAGAAATCCCCATCATGTGACCAACGGGATTTGATCTGGGATTTGGGAAATTCAAGTACCCTCCTCCAGAAGACCCACTTTGGAAATTGTCCAAGACTTGGCCATGTCCCAAATTCTCTGAAATAATCAGAGGCTTGCACTCATAGAAATTCACATCTGCGGGTGAGCCTTGGTCACAAGTGTAGCAGGCATTGTTGTTGTCATTGTAATAAGGTTCAAAACATGGGTTTTGGACCCCCAACATGGGATATGATGAAGACCCGCTAGCATATTGATGAAACTGATTATCAAGATGGTGAAAATCTTGGAGGTAACCCTTTGAGGATGAAGAAGGTTCAAATGGGATGAACTCTTCTTTCATGTTGTAGGGTTTCATCATGTAGCTGTTGTTGTTCTCAGGAACAAGCAATGGGATTTGGGAGGCCAGGTTGTCTCTCAGCTTGTTTAGCTCCATTAGAAAAATTAAGGAGTAATGAAAATTTAGTACCAGCTAGGAGAGAAAAGGGTAACTATTTGTTTGGGTGGATTGTGTTACATATGTGCTTTCTTAGCTTAATAGGTGAGATAGAAGGCATTTATTATAACGAGGTATCCTGGCCATTGATTCACACTCATCAAATGACCAGGGGCACTCAATTCAGCTTTGGTTTGGACAAGAGCTTTGATTATAGGGTGTGGTTTTATTTGTTAATCAACAATGTATGTTTGGAAGGACATTAATCATAGCCATTGACTCCTAATCAAATGGTCAAGGGTAGCTTAATTAGCTTTGATTTGGACAAGAATTTTGACTGTATTGCTTTCATGGTTAATCTCGAATATTTGTTGGCTACATTCCGGACTGCAATAAAATCCAATTAATTAAGTTCTTTAAGTGTTCTTATGGCGTTATGCATTTCTGCTTGGGGAACAATTTCTTAGTTTATGGTCAAAATAGTGAGTAAATTGTTCCAAACAAAACTAATGATACCATATTTGTTTACCTCATTTGTCATAAAATCTACGGAGGTCATAAGAAATGTGAGTAGTAAGCCGATTGTTTTTTTATTTTTTTATTTGACCCATTATTAATGAAGTTAATTTATCGAATCGTTAGTAAGAATGCAATTTATGGTAAAAGCTAGTCGTAAGTAATGAGACAGAATAAATGCATGTCGAGTTACTTAGACTTAAACACCACCATCAAGAGTGAGTGTTTACCTAACGTTAAACATTTTACTACCTTGTAGTGGAAACTGTTATTGAGTAAATTCAACAAATAAAATCAGGAGTATTATCACTTAATAAGAAGATAAAAGAGAACAGTAATGGGGTTTTGACCTGAATATGAGAGCTTGCAGCCCTTCAAGAACAAGCAGTCAAGCACAGCAATGTCAGGGCCAAAAGGCCAGAGGCAAATGCTTGAAAAAAAGATGTACAACGAAGTCCATGAAGCGCACAAAATTTCAATTCCGAAAAAAAAAAAAATTAAGCAAAATAGGCTTTAGTCTAAATAATGTGTTGTCTCATTCCTTATGAAAATTATTGAGCAACGTACATAGACCAGAAAAAGTTTTCAAAAGTTTCCCTGTAGGATGTGTAAATACTTGGTCAACAAACACACAGAATGTTGTAATGAAGCTGCTATAATTCATAATAGGATCATAGTATGGTCACTGATAATGAATTAATTCCTGACATACAGCAAATGTTTCAGCTGGAGTTATGTTGTACTTGTGCATACTCGGCTAATAAAGATGAAGGCATAATGATGCTTCTGTATGGGGTGATATTCTTGTGGAAAGTTTGATCAATGAAATAATAATCTGTTATATGCATCTTTGCTCGAAAGCTTTCTCAGGGTTCTTCCCATCAATGACCGAGTGGTGAGGAAAATCATAAGGCATTTCATCAGCAGAAAACCATGCTTCCTTGAAAACTCTTACAACTTCTTGGTGGACTACAGCATTGCCTTCTGGTGTTAGGTGCAACCCGTCGCTGCAATGGAGAATATATAAATTCAAGAATCTTCATTCTTTCCACTGGTGAACACCTTAACGGAAGTAGCTAACATAGTTTCTAAGTACAGGTCTCAGTTTTATCAACACAAGATAGTTTTCTAAGTGTGATCAGTCAGAGGTTTGCCTTGCATGATTATTTTGGCAGTTTAAAAGGTATAAACTGATTCACAGTGCTTAATAGCAAGGGAAAAATCTGGTCCAACAACATTTATAAATGTTCAAGAAACTTGATAATTGAAGATTCAAAGATGATAAACCTTAGAAATTTCTTCTGCCAACCCTCTGTTTCCTGCAACTTGGACCAAAGATTGATGAAGCGGACACCCAATTCCTCAGCTAGCTCAAGGCACTGCTTTGCATAATCTCCTGCCGCTTCATTTGTCCTTTCTGGCAGTTTCCTAGCATCCTCGCCATATAACGATCTGCAGAACCCACACCAAACATTGATGAACAGCATGGTGGTGAAGTGCTAATGATGATCATACCCATGATGCAGAAATGGAAGTAAATATTAGGATTTGATGGAGATTGAGCAGGGAAAAACGAGGATGATGGTGGTGGTCCTGGTGGATCAGCAAAAGAACCGAGCAGAGAGCTCGGGTGAACAATGGCAATACAATGATGTAGATAGTAGAAGTGCAAGATGGAGATGCCACCATGAATTTAGTAAGGAATCACATAAACATGGTAATGTTTGTGACTGTGCATAGTGAATTTTGTAGTTAGAAGAAGAATACTGTGCAAAATCGTTACGCCCTTCCTCATCCACAGGTGGTGGGGTGATAAGCACAATCAGAATAGTGGGACTGCATTCCTGCAATGAAAATCCTTACATAATGAGATTTGGGACAAAGAACATTGAAAAAAGATTCCCCTTACAAGAACATGTATGGACTGCATTATAAGATTCTGGGATCACAAGACTAAATATATAGGAAGTGATAAGCGACCAAATGCAGTGAACTAGCAACTTATGAGATGTGATGAAAACTATCATGTACTGAGTTCAGATAACTGAATGAATCGTGCCTGCCATAAGTCTGGAATAACATCTATCAGACAACAAGCATATGCACTGTATTTAAAAATCTGAAAATGTCATCCAAGTAGAAGAGGTAAACAACTTGAACCTTCAAATGAAGAACAATTTTTCTGAGATTCTCCTTGTACTCTTCAAGAGGAACATGTTGCCGTTCACTTGTTCTCCCCAAAATAGCTGCGTCATTGGCCCCAAAGAAAATTGTGGCAGCGGCAGGAGGTTTTCTAGAATCCTGAACATTCATACTGGGGATAAGCGATCAAATTTACAAATGTCTAAAAATGAACATGAATCCTGCATATTCATATCCTTTCACTACATACTAGCAATGGAATCAAAACAATAACTTGATTTCATCAGCGATACTATCAGGCACTGATTCTGGAAGGGTTCTTCACAAAGGATGACTATTTCAATGCTCTAGTATGCAATACAGACCCCTTCAAGTTTCAATAACACACCATCTAGTCCTATGATAATACTCCTCAACCCAAGCTCTAGTTCAAGTTAAGCTTCATGAACTTAAAACACCATAGATTACAAAAAAGTCTCTCTCTCTCTCTTTCTCCCTATCACAGCACCAATTACGCAATGTACATACTAGGCATGCAATCCAATTTTCAAAGATGTAAACTTCCCAATGCCAAATGCAGAATGAGACATATGATCAACATAATACAGAACCAAGCCAACAACCCAATTGAACAAGTACAACCAAATACCAGAGGAAAGATCTGTTGCAACAAGAACAGCGCCCATCTGGTGTTGTACCCACCATAGCCACGAACTTTGACATCAGCCTATCAATCACAGCAGGCATTTTAAATTGGATATTGTTAAAAAGTTTGACCCTTCGGGAAGTGAAAAAGAGAAAAGCCCCCAGACCTTGCGAGAGTAGGTGTCAGAAAGAGCAGCACCCCATCCTCCTAATCTGAAGGACTGCTCTGTTATTGAGTCCCCAAACAACACGATTTCAGGCCTCATCGCCATTCTGCTCAGAAATCACAACCACACTCCTGCTCTCTTTTTGTTTCTATTTTGGAGTGGACACTGTTGACTCTTAATGTCGACGAGTTTTTTTTTTTTCCTTAAAACGACAACCGAAGCCAATAAGCAGTTCATGCCGTGTACGGATCATCACTTCGAACATGAACTCGGTCACTTTTTGTAAATATACGGAATCTAGGATGGTTTAACTGCCTAGTTATGTGTTAGATACATAATACATTATACATCATACATGTGCTAGTTTAGTCAGGTGATGGTGTATTTGAATGAAAATCAACACCAGCTACATCAGCTATGAGATCGATCGACGGAGTCATCAGGTATACGAGCGTCCGTAGAAAGCAAAGCAACCCTTGAACTGATCGAAGTGGGTTAACCATCTTATCAGTACCAGAAAGCTAGTTGAGTGAAAGGCAAGCATGCATTGAAGTGAAACAAAGCAAAAGGAGATGGCTATAGTGGAGACTTAGGTATGTAATCCACCAGTTTATGTATCCAAAAGTTCATATAATATCTACTTTGATTCCATATCACTCAAGTCACCAGAGGCAGACAAGAGTTGCAAAACATAGTGGCATGCAGGATAAGACTAAAAGAGGGTCAGGTACACCAAATCAGCACCCATAAGGATACAGAGGAAGAAATGTTTGTGTTCTTGCATCCAACTTGTATGCAGTCTCATATATATAATGTGTTTCTAATATTGCATCAGCATAATATATCAGTCTTTATTTTTACTTGCACTCAAGAAGAGAGTATGAAAAAGATTCAGAATATCTATCATAGTACAGTATCAGTAAAAAGATTCCTAACTAACATGAAATTAGGAGGATTCGAGGAATGACTATCTGAAAGTGAAAAGTAATGCTAAACTAAGTTCCTTGTGAGGTAACATGTTGCAGGCTTGCAGCTGCATTGTTTTACATTGGAATATGATGAATTAGATTAATGTAATTATATAAATAATGTATTGAAAAAAACTGAAACTCCGAAAGTAGTTCATGCTAGTTGTTCAGATATTTAGATGGCTTTTAGGTCATGAGACTCAGAATCTTTCAGTTTGCTTCTTTTGTCTCTCCATTTCTACATGTTTAGCATTCCTTTTGAATCAGCTAGACATGGGTATTTCTCGTGGTTTTGTTTTCTAGTTTTCTTTCTTGCATAAAAGATCAAGTGTAGGGAGAAAGAGAATAAACTGGAAAGGAAGTAATTGTTGACATGTCAACAGTAATCGGCAACGACATGTCAACATGGCAGCACAGATTTCTATCAGCAACGACATGTCAACAGTAATCATGTATGAATTATCTGACATTAGAACTTGGCCACTTGAATTCTTGAAGATGTGGAAGAAGAATATCATGTGATAAAAAGTTTGGTCGATGCAAAAGGGTTTTTGGGTTGTCTGCCATCAAATTGTACATATAATCACAGCTTATAAATTATCTTCTCTTCCCCTTATGGGAGACACAAATAAAAAAGAAAGAACAGCAGTGACAAACAACCTACACTATCAGGAAAGGTTAGAAGAGAGCACTAACCTATAGTATGATACTTATGTGACTTAGTTACACATGACCTCTCGAGTACCATTGCTAAATAATCTCACCTGAATCACACTCCTAGGCTTGGTAGCTTGAAGAACCAGGAGTGCTTTGTCTGAGGACAGATGGCCCAGGGCTGGGAGTCTGCAGTGTTTCGAGTCCCTGTCCATGCATTCGGGGGCTTAGTTCCTTCAAACGGTGGCTGGGAGTGTGCTCAGTTTCGAGACCTTGTACATTTAGTCGGGGGCTTCTTTCTCCTCTCAGTTCATTTAAGCGGGGGCTGTATACTCTCTGCGTTAACCTTGGGCTATAAGCTGATTTCATACCTTCTACTGAAGAAGTAGGGGTCAAACTTGATACTTTTGGACTCTGAGAGCGCCGGATCTCACCACGGCTTCTTGTAATAATTTCATCAAGTATCTCCCCACCATCAATGTTATTTATTCTTGCCTGAACATCCTGGTCCTGTCATGATTATGACGCATCAGCATCAGTACACATGTTAAAAGGAAAAGGCATAACTTTTTTAGAAATGATTGGAATGACTCACTTCAAAGGACATGTTGTAAGCAATGGCAGGGGCTTCCTCATATTCTGCAGCATCCAGGTCCTGAAGGTGAGCCCTCTTGAAAAACTTAGGGAGTAAATACTGCCGCACTGGGACTAGAAGCATGATCAACAACGGGAAGAGCACCCCAGCAATTGGGATCCATGTTATGCCAAAACACAGAAGCAAGTAAGCTGCCTGGAACAAGGTGAAGGTCGCAATTGTTTTGAAAGGCACAGTCTCGAGGAAGGTTCCATGATACGTCTCCAGCACCCTATCAAGTCAGATGATGATTACTGTCTAAAATACTTTACAATGAACAATCTAAAACAAGTGTCTAACAAAAATAGCTAAAAAAATTTGAATCAAACTATCTGTGAAACTCGATGTGTGTTCTAATTTAGATATTACCATCTATAGATTTGGCCAACACAAAGAGTTGTGTGCTCATTATAAAAGTGTACAACATGTTTGGTGCAGGTAAAATGAACAATGGACCTAAAAGGATTTAGTCCAAGAAGCTGCAAATAACAAAGAATTCTTCTACTTACTTGTATCTTCGACTTGGAGCAGTGAATAGAAACAATATCCTCTCCCAGAATTGGTTTCCAGGCAAGCTTTCAATCGCCATAAAAGCAAAATAACCCCAAAGAACAGAGGTTGGGATTCTCTTCAAAAGAGGCATGGCAGCTACACAACCACCAGCTAGCAATGCCTGAAGCAGATTGCTGAGGCGTTGCTCTTTTACTTCAATTGGCAAAAGATCATCAATATCCTTATCCACATCAAAAACTGTTTCATCAACAGGGGCATCAATGTAGCCAGCACTTGATGCTAATTGGACCGTGGATTCTTTCAGCTCTTTTAGTCCCTGCCAAGCACAAATGATAACATAAAAGACAAAGCATGCAAACTTCTGTATGAAGCAAAAACCATGTGTTAGTATATTCACCAGAGCAGATGGACGTTGGTAGACTAGTGGAGTCTGCATTTCATTGTATGCTTCTTGCATATTCTGGTATAATTGACTCAAAGTTGAGTTCTTGCGTATACTCTTCCTTGCTGTTACTACAAGCTTATTCCGCAAAAGCTATTCAAAAGAGAACAAACTATGCATTTCAGATATATGAATCAAAAGGAGTAAAATATTGAAATCAAAACAAGTTTTAGAGTTTAGAAACAAGGTTTGTGGAGTAATCAATGGTCATGATCATTAAAATCAGATATTTCAAGGGAATTACCTCTCTGTTTAGTGTTTACAGAAAAAATGTGCTCAATGAGTCTAAAACCATGCAAGTTTATACATTTTTTCTATATCTAGAGAACAATAACAGTTCCACTATTATACATGCAAGATTAAGATAACTTTCAGCACCTGATGTTTTAGAGTAGCTAAGCTTTTTGTATGCATGGGAGACTGTGGAATTACACCATTGGCGGGGGGAATGCCAATAAGCCCACACAATATGACCTGAAAGTGAAAAATCCGAACTTAAGAGGAAAATTTCACAAGATTAAAGTGGATGCAAGATCTTTTCTCCAATGTCAGCGAATCTGAAAGCTGTTTACCAGAAATCCGAGGAGGAGAAGGTCATAGTGATATGAAGCTGGTTTCTTTAGATTAAACTCCTTCTGTTGGGCAAGTTGAGATGCAACACTGTGATCAAAGTAGTAGAGCACAGCAATCATAGTTGCAGGTATAAATGCTCCAACTATATATAAAGGAGGAACAGTCATCATCTCCTGCACAACTAAACAGGATGAGTATGCGAGGAAATGTCTCATGAAATATACGGCAAACAAATCACTTCAATAATTAAGCACCTTGATAACTGTCCAGTTTGAGTATGCACCAGGAGACCACGGATTTGGACTGAAAAGTCGTCTGGGGATTCCTCTTGGGACATCATTTACTGGTATGTAAGATACGCCAGTCCATACAAGAACCATAAGTGGGACTCCATAATCTGCTATAAATCCACGTAGCCAACCTATAGATAATCAGACAAGATTTCAGTAGACATACAAAATTAATCTTTCTCCCAAGAGCACCATTTAAAGTTGTACAACATGTCAACATTACAGCAAGAGAAGTAGATGTTCATTCTAACACATAAAATGCAAATATATGATTTAATATTTCAACTTTTTAGAGAGTTGGAAAGTGAAGGGCTTAATGCTACATACCTGTGCCATAACGCCACGATCTAGCTTTACGACTTCTCAATGCAGTAAATAGAAGGCCAAATGACAGGACTAAAGCAAACATTCCATTGCCAAACCGCCAAGAAGGTAGGAGTGCGGTCTGATCTGGCTTTTCTCTTTCAGGTACACCAAATTCCTCTATAACTCCCTGTAGAAGGACGTTAATTAGTTAAACTTATTATAAATAAATGGAGATTCCCATAGCAAATCGTGCATGATCAAATCTAAAACGTTTCAAATCCTTTAACCCAATCAACTCTTCAGGATGACAAAGACAACTTACTCTAATGGCCTGCTGCATAAAAAGCATTGCGATAAGAAGACCAAATAGTTCACCAGCAATACGCGTGAACCTATTGATTATAGAGCATGCACCCAGAATGGCCAGCAAGAAGAGCAAAATGGATGTCCACACACATACCCTATATAGTATTATTTTGGAAAGGAAAATAAAAATCAGTTTCATCAGAAAATTAGCATTTCTTTCGTGATTTAAATTCTGCAAAATATTCGGAGTTACCATCCAGTCCAAGCTAAAAAGAGTTCCTGTCCCAAATCCTTCCGGTCCTTAGCAAAGTTGAACAAAAATGTATACATCAGTACTGTTGGTTCTGCCACCCCTAGTATGAGCAGGGGCTGCCCTCCAACAACTGAGTGGATAACACCACAAATTGCAGTCGATGCAAGAGTCTGTACTGCAGTCAAAGTTCCATCTGTATATATAAAGATACACACACTCTCCTTAGAAAAATTGCAAGAGAATAGAAAACCAAAAGGGAGGGAAAAATTTAAGGTTTTGTTCAACTTGTATTTCTTTCCAGCTGCTCCCCAAAAGATATAACTGGAATTGTTGAAGCAAAGAATATGTATGTTGTTGGGGCCAAGATCCTAAACGAATGACAACATTATGAGAACTTCAGTAACGTACAAATCAAAGGTGTCAATATTGCCAATATTCACAGGCATTAAGTAATGAATGGACTAATATCAATGCTATTCCTATACTGCTATGCTTCCTCAGATCGTTTTCATTATTCAGAACATAACAGTGCTATATTGTTTCTTGATATAAAAATGAGAAGCAAGGTATTCACAAACCTTATACCCGCTCTTAAACCACCAGTCCAATCTTGTTTGTAGCAAAGAATTCTTCCTTTGAGGTCATTCTTGATCCCGCGAAAAGGAACAAACGTTTCTTCCATAATAAGTTCAATACTATGTGAACAAGAAGGAACAAAGACCTTTCTAGTTGTTGTTTGAGTGACAAGTAACCAGGGCAATAAGTGATATGGACTTGTGAGTTTGGTGTCTAAGTTTGCATTAGTATATATGCACAGAATTATGGGAGGAGAAAGAATGATTTCTTGATCATAACAGAAATCTTAACGAGGAAAACTACCGGTAAAGGAGATTGATGTTTCATTGAACATCTGAAGTAATATAGACCCTTAATTAGGTCCATATACAATTGAACTAATAGGGTAGATGAAATTTACATTTTCAAGGAATCAATGAAGAATTAATAGACTGGTATACAGTTCTTTGAACAAAAGAATCAAAATAGGAATGAATCTAACTACTTGGACTCCATACTGATATAAGTTCAGGATCACAGTGAATTAGCGAATGGGATTCATAGTGAACCAGGAAGTTGACAAACTAACGAAATGAATTGGCACCCTCCATTATGCTCAGATCAAAACTAGCGGTTAACTTTGACAAAACTTAGATCCATCACCTCTCCTTTCTTTCATCAGAAAAGCTTCCTATAGTGAATAGATGCATAAGAATGCTAAAAAACAGATGCTTGAAGAAAATTTGTGAACTTAAACTGCAAATGTCACAATCAAGCTCCAAACTTTGAAGGTTTGGTAGAGCAAGACCAAGCAATTTAGCGAAAACCCATCATCAGAAACTGCATTTGGAAGGTCTCAGAACAATTTGAAGCAAATGGGCATTGACAGAACACAAAAAGAGACCCTCTTTTGCTGATTGAACAAGAGAAAAGACTGCAAATTCAGCAAAACTAGACAAGGGATATCTGCTAAGCAAAGATTAGCGAGAACCCATGATTGAATTCATGCTACAACTGACTCAGAACAGTTCTGAGCAAATGGGAATCAACCAAACAGATAACAGAACCAAGATGAACACTTGAATCAAGTTTACATTATTCAAGAAATACCCTTTGGAGCAAAAACACATAGAAATTCAAGGACTCACAGAGAATGTTATGTAGGCTTTGCAACTACATCACCTGAGACTCAGAAGCAGAGGTTTTATATAGATTAAGAAGCAGTTGAGGCAGAGAGACTGAAATGTGTACCCAGAATACCAAGAACTAGTACAAACTGACTTCTGAGGCAAACAATAAATGAGAGAGAAATGTGGGGGAGATTAAACTCTTGAACTAAAAGCGTGAATGAGATAGTGTGTGATGAGTAGACATATATAACTCTCCCAGCCACTTGAATAAAAACATACTATTGAGTTGAGTCCCTGACCCTCACAGAGGCAAGGCACAAGGGGGCCAGTTTGAACTTAGATTAATAAACTGTCCATTCTGTAACTAATCAAGGATTATTAAAAATTTAAAACTTTCTCAAACCCCATCATCTTACCACCATTTTTTTGGTAGAAAGATATCAAAACACTTTGCCTAAATACAAGCCTAGTTCTTTAGTATTTGGGGTCACACCTAACATAGGATGATGAACAAGATTTGGTTTTATAATCCCTCCCTCCATTTTCTTATCAAACTGTTTTTTTTTTCTCTTCGTAATAAACGATGTATTTTTAAAAGAGGTGGTTGCAAGGTGTGGGAGGGAAAGACAAAAGGAGTGATGTAACTGAAAGCTTTCTGCTCTCACAGAAACCAATGAAAAGATAGAAATCCAGGAACTATGTTCTAATGAAATGACCAAATTACGCCTCTTGCTTAACAGAATGGCCAATATATATATACACCCTTCTTGAGTCGAGCCGCATTATGCAGTTTGGCCCGAAAACCAATGATTTTTATATTGTACGTGTGTAAATAGAATACATTAACACGTGAGTCCCGTCTGATAGTTTTGAATATTAAATTGTTAAATAATTGAACGGCTCACGACTTGATGTATGTCATACAAATGTACGTAGCAGCCGAACCGGACCAAAAACCAAACTTTGGTAATTCATTCAAGTTGTCAACATCCTTGAATTTCATATGACACCACGTTGATGTAGACGATTCAAAAAAAAAAAATTAACAATTACTTGTATGTTTTACATGTTAATACTATTTTCTTTTTGTCAAAATAAGTAAGTTTACCTCTCTCTTTTTTAAAGATAAATAAATAAAGAAATTCATTTTTTTATTGAAAAAATAAATTCCATTTTGACTAATCTTTTTTACGAAATTTGAAGATAAAACTTCTTGTACTTTTATTAGCACAACAATAATCAAAATGCAAGTGATATTTAGATATCAGCAAGCAAGTTTGGTTTAACGTTGTTATTTAGGGATTTGATACACAATTCGTTAGGTATGTACGTACGTACGTAATTGAATCTTTATATCGTCATGAGTATATGTTACCATTTATCATTTTCACGTTATAAGTAAAGATAGCGACTTACAAATGAAAGCCTAGCTTTTTATTTTTAACTATGTTTGTTCAATCTCTATACCCCAAGTTCATCTTTAAGTTCTAGAAACCCAGGTAATAGGCATAATAACATGATCCATCTCGATTATATTAGTGTATCTTTTGTATAGGATGAAAAGTTGGATGCAATTTGAAGCAATCAGAATCCATATTCCACGATCTAGATTAAGCTTTTACTAATATCTAAACAATTCAGTCAAAAGTTGATGAAACCTTTTGGTGATACTAATCACTAATGTTAGGAAAAAAAAAAGCCTTCTGCCTGTTCCTTTACACTATATAACTAAACAAAGTTCAATCTTCAATGAGCTGTAGATCGACAAATCTTCGATCTGATAATATCTTGGCAGGTATGTACTCAAAAGCTAATTGTACTAAGAACGTTAATTATAGGTTTTGTATGTTGAAAAAAAAGGAGCTTCAAACCTCCATGTGAAAAACTGCACATTATTCTCAGTGGCCATATATGCAGAAACCAACCTTTAGTTATTGGTTGCATATATGCATGCTTGCATTCTGGGAATTTAATCAACGATAAAGAACAAGGAGTACTGTCAGAGTTTCAACCTAATCAAAGAAAATATATGTAAAATACATGCAGATATATAGACAGTGAGAGCAAGCTAGTGAACAAATTATACGGACACTAATAAAACTTGTATTAATAATTGATGAACAGCGCGCAGTGATCGAGCACCATAAAACTCGAGCTCAAATATGGGAAAATGCCCATTTGCACAAAAAAATAAAAGTCAAACCTCATTCCAATGACAACAAGACTTTTATCCCAAATTGAATGAGAGATTAGCTTATTTGTGCCCAAATGCACAAAAATTTATTAAATTCATAATAAAATAATATTTTTGAGACACTTTTACCCTTGTGTCTTATACACATTTAGAGAGAGAAAATGAAAGAAAGAGAGGACTTTGCCGGAGCCTTGCCGGACTCCGGTGACCGGTCGCCGGAATCCGGTCTCCAGAATATTACTGACCCCCAGTAAACATCTTATCCACCCCAATAACATATTACTAACCCCCAGTAAACTTTCTATCCACCTCAATAACATATTACTGATCCCCAGTAAACTTCATATCCACCCCAAAACTAATTCACCTTCACCAATTCACCTGCACCAAGTCCAGTTTTCATGTGAAGTTTCCAGATCAGGGATCAGAGAGAGAGAGAGCCTCATCGGCGTCCTCATGTCCGATCTGGAGAGAGAGAGGAGGGAGAAGTTTCCAGATCGGGGATCGAAGAGAGAGAGAGACGAGAGAGAGAAAACATATCATGAATAAGAGGTGTAGGGAGAGTTTTAAAATAGTTAGGTTAGGGATAAAAAAGTAATTTTGGTAAGATTAATTGAAATGGGCAATGAAATATTTTTTTTTCATTGAAATGGGCAATAAGGCCCAATAATTAGTACCAAATTGGCATTATTCCACTCAAATATACTAGTCAGAGTTGATCAAAATTATGATAATGATACAAGTTGTATAAGAAATTAAGTTCTGCGTACAGATAATTGAAACCTAATTACTAAGACTTGATTAGTACCTACAAGGCTACAAGTGAGACACTGTGACGGAGCTACAGATGAAAATCTAGGTGAGCTGAACTATGAATGGTATAGAACATTTATGAATGGTATAGAACATTTAGTTGAGTGGTTTATATGTCATTATACTGCGATAGCTCATCCCCAGATTTTGAAGTTTAGAATAACACGATTTGATCGACAGCATAATATAACTCATCATATGGGATCTATGTATGCGATTTAAACAATCTTTTTTTAACAAGTGATATGAGTTTAGAGTACAATAACTTCCATCCTATCTCAATGCATGAGTTAACGATTAGGTTAGATCAAGTACATATCGATCAACACTATTAGGATGAGAAAGTCCCAGCTAGCTAGACAACTCTAATGTATGGCTCCATTCTAGCTAAGACAAAGCAGGCTATGTCACACTGCAGACTACAAAACCACTGGTGTCCTAAGTTCCTAACCCTGTATTTTAGATGCAACTGCATGACTGCATCAGCCAGCAAACATGATAAGAGTATATATTAGCACAGTTACGTACTAAACATGATTAGTGGGTGCGTTGTGTGTCGCTTTACATTGACATATTGGGCAACCTACGCCATCCTTGTCCGATCCTAAACGTAATTCAACTCAGTTCTACAGCGCGCAAAGCTCCCGTATATTTTGATTACGATTGGATGCATTCCTGTAAATACCAGGTTCTCTAATCGGCCATTTGCTATTTTTAGCATCGCTTTTTCTTCTTGCTACTTATTAAACTGATTTTTGGGTTGAATTTAGGTTACATGCATTCGCATTCTTATCTTACTTTCGATTCCCCTAGCTAGCTATTTGAATATATTACTTGTTGATTCGCCACCCAGCTGGGAGATCGCATTGGTTGCTCTGACGAACACACAACAGTTTAATTTGTTCATCATAATCTCTTTTCAGATATTATCCTTGAATAGTTGAATCTGAGGACCAAAAGTGGAAAGGCAAAGCATGCATGCAGCAACTCATCTAATAATATTTTAGTTATAGGATCCATATCAGTATAACAGAATAGTGCAACCTAGAATCCTTCATGCCAGCCAGCATTACTTACTTTATTCTCTCAAGATCAGTTTTATATATTAGCATTATGCTCATCAGTTTATTGTAAGCTAATAGTATTTGACAGCGTTGATTTGGTCTTGTTCTGCTATATATGTCGACCAAATAACTAGCATTTTCCAGTCTGCCAGATTAACGCATCATTCTTTTTATAAGTGTGAGGGAGAATGATTTCTTGCATCTGATTTTTTTTTTCTTGCATCTGATTGTTGAATAGTTTACCGCATGCGCGTATGTATACTCAAGCAAATATTCATCATATTTCATCGATCATGTTATAAATGTGATGAATCAATCGGTAATTTACTTGAACGATCAAAATCATCATTTGACAGTGTAATAATGGAACTTTGGGCAAACCATTTATATACCTTGTACGTAAAATAGATCGATCAAACTAAATCCCAGTCAGGCATCTACACAATTATTGGTGTGCCCTTTCAAGCTAGTGACTAAGACTCGCAACTCGATCGCAAGGAGAGAAAGAAACCTAGCTTAGGTGGGATACCATGATATATCACACGATCGGAAAACCACCCACTTCTGCAAAGACAAGATTTCAAGTTCCTTTTCGGCTTTTCCGTATGCTCGTTGATTAAAGGTATGATACAGACGAAGACGATGTCTTCCATCTTGTGTTTGCCAAATCATTCACCTAAGGTTTGTCATACCCAGCCACTCAATAAGCTAGAGTAATATTGAGATGATCGATATATGATAGTTCATGCATATGCAAAAGCCTAATTATGATCGGTAATATATAAGGTCATTAGCCTGCTAATTCATAGATAAAACCGATCGAGTTCATCACGAACGTAGCCAGATTCTTGTCCTAGTTAGTATATATAAACCCATGTCATATATGTCATTTGAGGTTGAATAATTGGACGATGTATGTCTTATATATAGCCGCTAGCTAGGGTTCTTTTTACAAAGCTGGCATTCAGCAGAGACAACATAGCCTTTGTTTAGTGGAGAGATAAGGGGATCATGTCTCTGTGTTTTCCTCCGCCTCAGCAATGTGCGTTTGCTTTCTGTGGGAGTTTGTCAGCTTATAAATGTGTGTTTCTGAGAGGAAATATTCATGATCACCAACAACTATAACATATGTTGGGTACGTACGTACTACATATTGATCATCCATCAACTTAATTGTAATGTGTTCTACCTGCTAAAAATTAAGTGCTAGCTGCAAGATATATATTCACAGTACGTTGAACATAGTAAAATAAGAAATTGAATTGAAATTGTTCGTTTGGAAATTTCCTGAAAAGCGAATGCGTGATTCAGAATTGGTACATACGTTTCCAACTCATGCATCATTATTGGGATTCTGTAGGTACGAAAGAGGTAAAGCTCAAATGGATGATGAGTTGAGCAGCTAAAATACATACGTAAGAAAAGGTAGTATACCTAATTAGGAGGGTTCTTATCATGGGCAGTACATAGAACAATAGGAATAGATCATAAAATATGGTAGATGATATAAAATATTTATATTGCAAACTGACGTCGAATGAATGAATGAATCATATACATGCATCGCTTGCATTAGCTAGCCAGATTATAGATTCCTCGGATCTGGCTCTAAATGTTTTGAAGGTCATTAACTAATTGGTCGATCAGTTCTGAAAACTACATTATCTTTTCGCAACAATGCCATTGGTGTGTTCTTATGCTAGCTTAAGCAGTGTATGTACCAGAAGTTAGTTAAAAAGAAAGTAAATAAAACCAATTAACCACCGATGCTTCATTTTCAATAGAATTTGGTAATGTCCTAATTGTGGCCCTACCAATTCGAAAATATGATGTAACACAGGCACGAGTTATAGGAACGTTTTGAGACTTGATCTTCAGGTGAAACGATAATCTAAAGTAATTGAGGAGAGATCGATTAATTTAATTAATATGTAACCAACAGTAATTAAGTGTGATTTTTTCTCTGTTATTGAGTTTAACCGACAGTAATTAAGGATGACATGATGGTCTTAGATTGTACTCAATCCAATGATTAGAAGTCATCTAAGCAAATTCAAGCAACATAAATCTAAGTAGAGAAACCAAATTCATCGACAGAGGATTAAAGATGCATATATACCTAAGTAGCTCATAAATCCTAATCGGTTTGTCCCCGATCGCTACATGCATCATGGGGTAGACAATAAACTAGTTCATCACCAATGACTCGGAACGATGGCGGCAGCAGGCAGCTGCGTGCTACCAAATTGTCAATTCTTCGATCGCGCATGCATATGTGTGCTTTTGTTGGTATATCTTTATTTTAAGTCGGTTGGTGATTAGATGTCTCCATTGACCCTATGAACGATTGAGATTGCAGACGACGTTTTGAGAAGATATCATTCTTAACAAGGTTGGGATTCTTAAGGAATTTATTAGGGTTTAATCATGAACAGCAAAATTCCCCTTTGTTTTATTTGTAGCGTATCCAGTTCATCGTTTAAGATCAACTGCTTTAGCTAGGTTTCTGGTATATCGATCAGCAGCTAGCTAGCTAGCACCTGAGTATCAGTATATAGTGTGTAAATGTACGTGTAATAGAGTATTAGGTCGTTGTTATCACAGTTAATTATATATCGTAGAGAAATCACAGAAGTAAATGAAGAGAGAAAGATTATAAACAAACTCTAATCATTATTATTTACACGTCAACTTTCATCAGTATATATGCGTACTCTAATGCGCTAATTAAGATGGACAAATAATAATGCAAGTACTTCATCTAGCTTAATTAGTTTGAAACTATATACCTAGCTAGATCATCGTGGTGATCAATTATATATATGTAGCTCAGCTGGGATTCGTTGATCAACATATACTTTCACCAAGCCTTCTGGGATGTTTTAAGTATATGTGTTTCTGGCCTTAAAACCTGATCGAGTATACATCTATCTCATCCGATGTAAAAACGTACCTGATCGACAACATAGAAGATGAGAGGTTCTTACGAGTTACCATGAGTTCGACGCATGTAGTTGCCTGCGCTGCTCGATCATTTCGTAGGAGCTATATTCAACCATTTTTTTGTAGCTTAAACGTTTCATCAAGATTCTTGCTGATCTACTAAGAATATCCAGATTGTCTGAAAACAATTAATCCTAGATAGGGTACAATCAAAACCTAAGCCAAGTCCCCAGCATTATTGAGTTGATCGTATATGGAGCCAAACTGCCAAAGGATGGTGAAATCAATATAGGATATCGATTTGATGTGGTTTTGTGTTGTTACGTTGTAGGTGGGGAGCATATAACTTGTCAAGGACTTGATCGTGATAGAGATATTGAAGCTAAAGAGCAGAAGACTTTCAAGAAATGATCGGGAGGCCCTGATGATGTTTATAGCGTCAATAATAGCTGCTGAAAATATTAACACCGTCGACCTTTATTCCCTTGAATATGCATGGCTTTAATTTGTTGTATAATAAATCTTCAATTCTTCATACCAATGAGTCAAGTTTGCCTGTATTGATGATAACAAACATGCTTGCAAATTTGAAGGGAAATTTCATATATTGCGCACTGTCAGGATACTTTGTTCTCTTTTGTATAAAGCATGTAGAAATTTATGTGCATAATGATTTGTCTGAATGTTTTCAGATAAATTTCTACACTGATTTTTTGTATTGGCAAATTATGTATGTACGTAATTGATGAAATCCAACAATAATGTGGTGAATGCCATGTGAAATTTGAAATGCATGTATGTATCCAAATGGATTTGGAAAGAACGAGGACAGAAAATTAGCAAGCATTTGTTTATATACATATTAGATTTTGACTATTGCTATTAACACACCTCTTTTTACTATTAACACATCCAATCTATTTTTCTATCCACACATTTTTATTTTATTTACAAACTTGTCACATAAATTTGATTGATGATTGGTTCTCACCATATAAAAGGTGTGTTAATAGCACCCTAGATTTTATGCATCAAATTTTAAGATACTGGAAAAAAACTAAAACTTTATTAAGGATCAATTACATTAAGTCACTGGCTTATCATTTTTCCCCAGTTATAATCTGTCTTTAGCAATGAAAACAGATGCTAACATTTTTACTAATTACTCCGTTGCGCATATTTTCCAGAAACTGTAACTCATGAATGTCAAGCAAAAGGTGACTACAATGAATGTTACCATAGGTTCCTTCACATAATGGAACACTCGTTAATATAAAAGAGACGTGCATCAAATGATATCACTCATGTATGGATTAGGGCTTTGTTTTTTTGTTTGCACTTGGGTTTATTGAGAAGGCCCATGATGATTTTTAATAATATTATCTGGCCCAGATTAATCATGGTCTTAAACAGGCTTTTCCCTTCAACAGTAAAATGGGACAATGCCCTTTGGCTCTAATTTTAAAAATTTTATTCCCACAAACAAAATCAGATTTTAAAATTCTCAAGAACCAACTTAAACAGAAAAAGACAATTATACCCTTAATGATTTAAATAACCTACAATAGACCATTATAAGAATAATAGAAGGTCTATTTTGAAATAAATATATATGACCGGATTCTCGCAACCGATGACCGTTGACCGTGACTCCGGCGACCGTTGACCGAACTCTGACGATCGTTGACCAGACTTTGGAGAGCTCCAGCTCCTTCAACTCCTTAAACTTGTGCAGCGGCAAGCCGTCGAACTCCAGCGACGAGATCCTCAGGCATTCTAGGCTCACCAAGACTCCTGGACTAGCCAGTCGACGTTGATGGAGCGTGGGCTTCGCCGGCAGCGTTGTCGTAGGGTCTGTGTCAGCGACGTCGTCATCGAGCATAGAGAGAGTAGATTTGAAAGAGAGAGAGAGAGTAGTTATGAATGAGGGGATGGAAGAAAGAGAAAGAGATAATAAGAGGCATGGGTAATTTGATCAGAAAAAAAACACAAAAGGTTAAAATTTTTGTTAGTGTGAATAAATATGTTAAGAATTAATGAGAATATTGAAATCTATTTTTTGTCAGTGGTGGGAAAAAATTCCCTAAATTTAGGGCTACTGAAAAGGACATCAGAAAAATGGGAAACCAACTCCTCAAAATATCTGTGAAAAATGCGCTCAGTCTCTACCTCTGTGGAGCCATCTCCACCGTCCACGTAACCCCCAAACCGCCCTTTCTCCATCTCAATCCCTAAAATTTTCATCACTATCTTCTCCAGCTTTCTATCAAAACCTCCAATCCAATCGAACCCAATCCACCTGAAACTTTCTCCGAAACCCTAAAAATGTTGAGGCTGGTATCGAAGAGGCTCCTCCAGGGCTCCCACGAGGCCCAGTTGCCGGCGGTGATGGCTGCGCCGCGTCGTTTCTACCACGAGAGGGTGGTGGACCACTACGACAACCCCCGCAACGTCGGCTCCTTCGACAAAAACGACCCCTCCGTTGGTACCGGACTCGTCGGCGCTCCCGCCTGCGGTGACGTCATGAAGCTCCAGATTAAGGTCGACGAGCAGGGCAAGATTACTGACGCCGTCTTCAAGACCTTTGGCTGTGGATCCGCCATCGCCTCGTCTTCAGTCGGTTAGTGTTTCCGAATTGATTTAGATACCTGGAATTTCGCGACGATTGAAAAACTGTTGATTGTTTAGTTTCGTTGTGAATTAGTTAATTGGTTTCGTTATGATTTCTTGTTTCAGCTACGGAATGGGTGAAGGGCAGGCAAATGGAGGAGGTCCTGACAATTAAGAACACGTGAGTTCTTGGTTCCTGTTTATGTTTTTATTGAATTGCTTTTGTTTGTTTTGTTGAGGATGACTTTGGTGCATGTTGTTAGGTTTGTCACTCTAATCGTTGTAGTATGTCTATCCCTATAGTATTAGCTTGTGTAAAACCTATTCAGCATTCAGGAAGTATGGTTAAGAACAGGTCGAGTTCTTCACTTGTGCTTGTGTCTTTATATAATTTAACAGGGATGTTGTTTATAATTCGATACCTAGTTGGGTTTACAGCTGTGTCCTGTTAGATCATTCGATTACTATTGACTTATTTACCAGGATGAAACATTTGATTGCAATTTGCTGATATGATCTTCTCAACTTTTTTAGTAAGAAACATGATTAGAAGAGCTCTATGTTATTTTTTTTCCACCAGTTTATGTTTCTGGAATTCAAATCCATGTTTTATGCAACCCTGAAAGGTTTTGTGTTGGCTGTTTGTTGGGGTTATGTCGTTGAATAGCATTTTTGGATGCTGACTTCACCTGAAAACAGTTCCTTATTGGCCCTTTTTCTTAGTTATTTGTGTTGAGTGGCCAGGGTCTGTTTTTTTTATTTGCCTTCTTAGCATGTTGGTTTAATTCCTGCTCAAGTCAGTTTCCTCAAGTAGGCAATATGTATGAGCAAATAACTTTCCTTGGTGCCTGATATGGAGTATTCTATATCTGCTTGTTCACATTGTGTATCATTGTTCTGATAGTAGTCTATGAATGTTGTGCAGGGAAATCGCCAAACATCTCTCTCTTCCTCCAGTCAAGCTACACTGCAGCATGCTTGCCGAGGATGCCATCAAGGCAGCTGTTAAAGACTACCAAACAAAGCTGGCTAAATCATCAAATGGCAGCTCAGAGGCCTCACCTGTGGACAAGGCTGCTAGTGCTTGATTACTCGTTTTGAGTTGATGATGAACAATATCTGCTGTCCAGTTTTCAACCTGCTAAGCTTGGTAGTAGCTACAATAATGGTTCCACTGGATTAAACTAGCACCAAGTTGTTGTATGTTGTCAAGTGTTAACTACCAACAAAAAAATTATGTTCTTTTCTTTGAGTGTGGTATTGACACTTTTTTGAACACACAACTTTCAAGTCATAATGTAAATTAGATATGGTTTCGTCCGGTCATTAATAACTTGATTGTTTTTAGATAATAGTAGATAGATGAAGAAGGCTTCGGTTTTTCTTTGCTAGTTTTTACCCCCGTTTCAACTTGATCATGTTGTATACATTGATTCCGGGACCAGTAATATACTCAAGAGACATCAATGAAATTAAAGGTGCTGCCATATATAGTTGAATCAACAAGTGCTTGTGTTTTTTTTTTGGGTTTTCTTCAATTGCCTATCAAGATCCGCTCCGATCATGCTTCCGAATTTCGCAAGCTCTTTTGAAGCATAATTGATATCATGACTTCATGAGGTTTTCACAAAGGGCCAGAATGTGGTGCCAGATATACTGAGCAGGATAGAAGATTCGGAGCAAAGTCCATGCTTCCATCTAAGCATCAAACTGTCATTGACATTGAGATAAAACATAGATACACATTCGTTACGCGAAGCTACGGACTCCATACTGTTAATACCTAACAATTTAACATAACAGAAATTTGGGATAGAGCAACAGCAGGAAAACGGGGTTGGAGGAGCTAGCAGTTGCGTTTCTTCTGATGGCAAAGCAAAGAGCTGTGCTTGCTTCCCCAGACTGACAATGTCACGCTGAAGACGGGCTGGTTGCTGCCGTGGCTGTCTACCAAGACCAGTTAGATACATATCGTTGAAGTTATATTCAATTCACCAAAACTATGATACCTATGTTGCACGGACACGGACACAGCGACACGACACTGTGCGACACGCCGACAAGGCAAAACTCAAAAACTGAATATTCGACACGGTTTGGACACGGCAAATAAAATTATATATTTATTATTTTTAATAAATAAAAATATACTAAAATATAAAATAAGTTCATTATGTTACCAAAATAATGTTCTAAATTCAATTCATTGCATAACCATAAGAAATAACTTTAAAGAGAGTCAAATGTAAATGATAGAACTGCATAATTAACAATATTAGAAGTACCAGACCTCTAACTTAAAATATAACATTAAAGAAAATCATATTTGCAGTATGTTGCTGACAAAACTGGGCAGTTGCTTGTTTTCAAAAGTGGACAGTAGGTTTATTTAGGTTTTGGTTCCCTTTTTCTTTTTTTTCCAATTAAAAAAAAATAATAAATGATGATGTGGAGTGTCAGAGATGATGTAACGAGTCGGTCAACGTGTCCGAAACGTGTCAGGCGCCGTGTCGGCGTGTCGGAGTGTCCGACACTCCGCTAGTGCAACATAGTATGATGCTATAGAAGTAATGCAATCCGATATAAAGGTGCGGATATTCAAACCAAAATCACCGCCAAACACACAGAAGATTACCACCTACAGAAATGGTGCTCACACCTACGCAATGCAGCAAACACACAGAGCCCTAATCACGATTATCACGATCAAGCTGAAGAACAACTCTGAGGGCCCACCACGTGTTGGACGAGAGGAAATGCCTCAGTGAACTCAACGCTGCAACTTCATTTCAGCCGCGCAGGGATGAAGTACGTCTGGCCGTTGGACCTGTTCCTCTCTTGCACAATGCCAAAGCTCCCGGAGGCTGCGGACGGTTACTCGGCTTTGAACGTCGGCGACAAGTACGTCGGTATGGAGAACTGTCATTTGAAAAAAAAAAAAAAAAAAAAAAAAAGGTATGGAGAACTGGACTTATGCGGGCTAGGTGGATTCTTGGGCCGCCTAGGCGGAACTCAGTTAGACTGGGCCTACGCAGGTTGGTTATAGACTTATAGTCCAGGCGTGGGACCTCCGTGAATGTCACGCGCTCCCCCTGCACGTAGGGACGCCAACACCCGGCGCGCCAAAAGAGACCCAACCCGATCAAGAAACACAAACCATTGCTGACTTCCCCCAATCCTTACACAACACAGTTACACAGCACGACCCACAATCATCAAGCTCCACACTTTTTTAAGGTTCGTGCTTCACATTTCACACACAGTTAGTTCCGGTTTCATATTCAGTTCAACTACATCTCTCTCTTTCACTTCACCGAACTCATTCTCTTTATCTATATAAAAAAAGTAAAGATTGAATCTTTATATGTATAAAAAATTAAAGATTGAATCTTTATAGCTTTCTGGGTCCAAAATGATGTGCTTGCTGTGATCATTCACTGTTACCGAAAGGTGCCTCTATTTTTTTAACTGGGTGTCCGTTTTTTATTTAATAAATTTTCAAAGTTGGACTGGAATTGGATCTAGTTTGGTCAAATAATTTGGTTTGTATTTGATGTAATAGGCCAAGCAAAACAGTTGTGAGGTTGGTGGTGATTTGGGGAGGTTTTGGATTAATGGCGGGTCTAACTCAGCACCCAATTCTTGGAAGTAACGACCTTATAAAGGAGAAGCCTTTATCTTCTTTAGAAGACAAAGTTGTTGAGAGTGGTGGTGGTCAAACTGAGAAAGATATGGCTCCGGTCACCGGAAGTTCCATTCACCGGTCGGGCTCTCGGCCTCAGTTGGACCTCAGCAAAGCTGCTATTCAGGGCACTTTTGAAGAGAGGGACCCTACGATTCTGTTGCCTAATCAGTCTGATCACTTGTCTCATCTCGCTTTGGACATTGGGGGTATAGCTCATCAATTCAATTCAGTAGTGTTTTTGGGAATTATTGAGTTACAGGTTTTTACTTCTCACTGCATGCAATTGTACTTTGCAACTTCTCTCAGTTTGTTATGATTTGTATCCAATGAGAATTACAAAGCTGTGATCAAAGTTGATGGAGGAGAAGATAGTATTCTGATCACATACATAACTTGTTTCCTTGTCACTCTTCAGTTCAGCATCTATCTTCTTAGTTATAGTAACTACATGTTGCAATAGTTCTCGCTCTGTACTGTTGAATGTTTCCAACTGTGATAAGATTGAAAACTATTTGAACCTGTTGATATATGTTCTGCATTTAAAACTTTATGCGGTGTACTGTCAGGATCTCTTATCAAGTTGGTGTATTTCTCTAGACGCGAAGACCAAGCAATTGATGACAAAAGGAAGAAAACTTTGAAGGAGAGGCTGGGAATTTCGAATGGTTGTCGACGGAGCTACCCTGTTCTTGGTGGAAGGCTTCATTTTGTGAAGTTTGAGACGATCAAGATTGATGAGTGCTTGGACTTCATTTATTCTAAACAACTTCACCGTGGAGGTATTCTCCTCTTGCTGTCTTTTGCCCTTGGTTTTATTGTTTTATTCTATTGTTAGAGACAGTATTTATTTTGAACTTTCATAAAGTTTATGATGCATATGGGTTTATGTAACTTTATCAAGTCTCCGGCTGCTATATGATCATGTTTGAAAAATGTTAATAGGGATGGATGCTCGTATTTGGAATCCTGATGCCCCAATCAATGAAAATGCTGTTATTAAGGTATTATAGTTGCTTTATCAAACATACTTGTATTTCAGAAGTTCTTTCTGTTTGTGTACTTTCACTCATATTGATATTAATGAGGTCCTTCCTCTTTGAAGGCAACAGGTGGTGGGGCGTACAAGTTTGCAGACCTTTTTAAGGAAAGGCTGGGGGTTGGCCTTGACAAAGAAGATGAAATGAATTGTCTTGTAGCTGGAGCAAATTTTTTACTCAAGGTGGATTTTCTATATGTGATGTAATTTTGGTTCCTTCTTTACTAATCTGTGTGCAAAGTATCATTTGTGAAAAATCTGGTATTTACTGGGACTTGTTGTCCAGTAATTTACGCTAGGGACATTAAAAAGTGCTAATGTATACTACAGTTACAGTTGTTTGCACTTTTTATTCAAAATTTACATTTTTTCCTGCACGATGACCATACGTCTGAGAAATGTAACTAGATGTTCTACCATGATTCTAGTAGGCAATTCGACATGAAGCTTTCACACATATGGAGGGCCAGAAAGAGTTTGTGCAAATTGACCAGAACGACTTATATCCTTATCTTCTTGTTAATATTGGGTCCGGTGTTAGTATGATCAAGGTTAGTCATTGTTATGCTTTTATGTCTGCCAGTTGTGGAGACTTTCTTCAGTATTATTTATCAATTAATGATGTTGGTATAGGTTGATGGGGAAGGAAAATTTCAGCGAGTAAGTGGAACAAATGTAGGTGGTGGTACCTATTGGGGCTTAGGAAGGCTGTTAACAAAATGCAATAGGTTACTTTGTTCTGCTAATTGATTTTTCTGGTGTTCTCCACTTCATCATATCTCTTCTTAAAAAATCTCTTGACGTTTTTGACTAATTCATTTCCATTTCAGTTTTGATGAGTTATTAGAGCTTAGTCAAAGGGGAGATAATAGGACTATAGACATGCTTGTAGGGGATATTTATGGCGGTATGGATTACTCAAAGGTATGTACTAATATGATCTTCTTGCTGTAATATCAGATATGTAACTTGCATATGCTGTTCTGAACACTTTGAAGTGGTAAAGTAGTCCAGGCATTATGATCTATTTAACTGTATTTGAGTGACTAATCATCTTGTGATCATAAAACATGTAGATTGGTCTTTCAGCTTCAACCATTGCTTCTAGTTTTGGGAAGACTATTTCAGAAAATAAGGAGCTTGAGGACTACAGACCTGAAGATATATCCCTGTCTCTCTTACGAATGATTTCTTACAATATTGGCCAGGTATGTTCTGTAGTTACAAGGTTATGTATAAAATGCAATCTATTCAGTACCTTATAATATGTGAGATTAATATGCAACAACCTTACCTCTTTCATCCTCTGTATTTCTCTTCCAAATAATTGGCTTGGGTTACATTGTAGATTGTTGTTGCTTTTATTTACGCAGGAACACGTTTCAGTGATTACCACTTCTAGCAGCTTACAAAAGAAATATGACCTGCTCTGTACATGAAGTTAAACCCTAATCTGTGTTTTATGCGTTAGTACTCTGTATATGAATGATAATTGAACATGTATTGGAAAAATTTTGCTCGCAGTAATTTTTGTTTTGTTAATTTATAGTGGAATCATAATTTAAATAGGTTATTTAGTATCTATGTATTTGAGAAGAAATGATTAGATGGATGTGGCTGTAGATGTACATAAAACTTGTTCTCTTCCATCTTCTGATCTGAGAAATAATCAAGGTTACACAGATGTGCTGATTGTGGTAGGTCTGACTGAACCGTGTATCTACGCAGATATCTTACTTAAATGCACTACGATTCGGTCTCAAACGAATATTTTTTGGAGGGTTTTTTATTAGGGGCCATGCTTATACCATGGACACCATCTCCTTTGCAGTTCAGTTCTGGTATGTGTTATAGCATTGAGATTTAGACGTTTATTCCTCACTCATTCTCTTTCTTATGGGTGTGACTTGCTTTCCTTGCTGTTCTTCTCATCTTGGGCATAATTAATTAGCTATTTCACATTGACATTATAACGTTTATATTTGCTCATTTAGGTCGAAAGGAGAGGCACAGGCAATGTTTTTGAGGCATGAAGGGTTTCTGGGAGCATTAGGTGCATTTATGAGCTATGAAAAGCATGGCCTTGATGACTTGATGGTCCATCACTTAGTTGAAAGGTTTCCCATGGGCGCACCATATACTGGAGGAAAGATTCATGGTCCACCACTTGGGGATTTGAATGAGAAGGTAAGTGTTCAGAGTTAGAGCACCTGACCTTCAGCTGCTGACCCTCTCATTTTAACCGATCTGGGTTGATTGACTTAATCTTGTTAATCTTAAGATACAAATAATCCAGCTACAGTAGTGGCATATATTGGCTAAAAAACAACTGCTAAATATGATGTCTGTGTAGGCATGTCAATCCATTATTATAATGCCCAGAGTATTCCCACTAGTGAAACAAAGTAAAGTTAAAGGTGACTCCATTAGAATGATTCTGTAGAATAACATGATATATTATTCTAAAACAGTAGAATCCAGAATGACATGACTATATTATTCTAAACCAGTAGAACCCCATGTCATTTGAGTCCAAAAAGAAGAAACCACAACATCCTAGCGAGGGTGAGCACACTGAATGATGTTGTATGATTTCTAACCGAACAAGAACCACACCTGGAACTTCCTTCCAAAAAAAAAAGTCCAAGACCAAGATTTCACCAAAAATTGTGGACTATAGCACACGGTTTTGTTGTCCAAAATTTCATATTCGTATTTTCTCACCAAAATCTTCCCACTCCCAAATCTTGATTTTTAAGCAATTATAGAATGATAGAACTGAAAAATATCAAACGGTTTCTTTCTTTATGGTTTTCCAAAATCAGACAACCGGGAAAATGGTGAAAAAAAATTGGGTCAAGATTCCTGTGGTCCGTCACTTTGAACAGCTCTTAAAAATCATATTTTACCCAGGCATATCACAAAATTATATGATTGGAGCAACTATACAGGCATATATTCTGTCTATAGGTCAACTTGGCTTTAAAGCAAAAAGGCTGGAATCTATGGATGAATTACCATAAGAGCTGCAGTTTGGACAAACTATTGTCTGGGGCTAGTCTAAACTTTGAATGCTCCTGTATATAATTGTATGCCAGTGTTGGTGTGCCTAATTGAATCCATCTAGGGTCATTAAGGATGTACATAGCTCTGATACATATCTAGCTGTTTGGGATAGGGAGCTTTTCAGTGAGTGTTTTTCACCCTAGAATTGAGATAAACAGTGTTCTCCTTTTCAGTGAGCATGCATTTTCTGTGAAGCTTTTTGAAGAAAATAATTTTAGTTCATTTTGGTATACACATTGAATTGGAAAAGTAGTTTACTTAATTAGCAAACATTCTTTCTTCGCTTTGATTGCACATTTGGGTTTTGGTTGATGTTGGCAGCTGGTATTCAATAGTCTTCTCTTTCATCTTATATCACTTTCTTATAGTTTTGTTTTGGTTTGTTAAAGTTATTGGTTATTATATGTACATACATGTATAGTTTACTTGTTGTTCTTCTTCATACCAGAGGTCTAGTCTTTGCATGAGTGATTTAAATATTTAAGAGAGTTTATGAGGGTCGGAAACTTTGAATGCAGATTTCCTGGATGGAGAAGTTTGTTCGGAAGGGAACTGAGATCACTGCTCCAGTGCCTATGGATCCACCTGGAACTACTGGACTTGGTGGCTTTGAAGTTCCATCATCCAAAGGAGGCACCCTGCGTTCTGATGCAAGTGCTTTAAACATTGGGGTTCTCCATCTAGTACCGACTTTGGAAGTATTTCCATTATTGGTGGATCCAAAAACGTAAGTTAACTTATGAATTGTGTTGGTGACTATGCAAAGATAATATTCTTGTGGAAAGAGGGTAATTTAATTGGTAACTGGAGCTCTCTAGTCTAAAGAGAGGTTCCAATTTTAAGTACATCCTCGAATGTCACCACTGATGCATTTGTACTTGGAACAAAAAGCTGAGATAATATCGTCATCAAGCTTGTGCTTTTATGGAAATCTGGTGCTTTCATTCAGTTTATTCTGTCCCTTGTAGTGATGCTGTGAGGCTTATGTATTTGGTGTTGTCTTGGGGAACATCTTATAATGAGATCATTCAATTACTTGTCCCCGCCAATTGTTACCTTAAGTGTCTTATGCTTTTATCTCAATCTTATATTCCCATAGCTGCAATTTCTCTAACATATCTTATTTCACTGGCATAATTTCTCATTGAAGAAAGAAAAGAAAGAAAAGTTCAGTTGTAATTTGAGATGGCAACACTTCATACGTCCATGTCCATTTTGTTTTGAACGTATGAAGGAGTAAGACGATGTGTGATGAAGCAAAGTTACTGCCTTATGCTTTTCACTTGGCCAATTACATTTCATGCTCGTTATACTGACACTTGTACTATATTGAATATATGTTAATCCTTAATGGTTAAAAATCATGTGGTCTTATACTAAATGCTCATCATGTTCTTATTTTTGACATATCTGTTGATTTGCAGGTATGAGCCTAATACTATTGATCTCTCAGATCACAGTGAATTAGAGTGAGTACCTATTAATACTTTTGGAATCCTTAAAGCTAATTTCTTGATAGCGGATAATCTACAACTATGATTCCAAACAAATATGAATTGTTGTCTGTTCTGGCTAATTGGCTTGTGTATTGTATTTTAGGTATTGGTTCACTGTTCTGTCAGGGCATCTGCCAGACCTTGTTGATAAGGTGAGCATGGGCGTATACTAGAGAGTCTGTTTTATAGAAATATCTGCCAGACTCTTGGCAAACCTTGATTTGAAAGTCAAAATCCTTCATGTTTTTGGTCTTGTTTATCTGGTTGTCTCTTGTTGTTAAATGAAAATTCAGATTGGATGTGTTTTATCATTGCTTTATGATTTTGAGAGGTCGATGTGAAACATCACAGGCAGTGGCAAGTGAAGGTGGGACAGAAGATGCCAAAAGAAGGGGTGATGCCTTTGCTCGAGCTTTTTCTGCTCACTTGGCACGGTAAGGATACTCTCTGGAAAATTATATCTTAAATATAAATTATATAATCCTAGAGGAAAATTTGGCTTGGGATCTAGTGGAATGAGGTTCTCATTTGTAGCATAGGTTTATGTTTTCTTTTTATATATTAGTGGTATTGACAATGACGTTCATAGTGAAAAATACTTTCCTTTCCTAGATAAATTATCAACAAATGAAAGGATCTGGGCTTACCAACTTACAAGTGGCTGTGTAGGTTGATGGAGGAGCCTGCTGCATATGGAAAGTTAGGTTTGGCCAATCTACTGGAACTCAGAGAAGAATGCTTGAGGGAATTCCAGTTTGTTGATGCTTATAGAAGTATAAAACAAAGGTAGCTGCACTTTATTCAATGAAGCTGTTATGATAGTTCCTCCGAGGCTAGCTTATTCCTGGCACTCTTAAATAGTATATTCTTTGGAAAGTAATTTTGACAAAAAAAAAAAAAAAAAAAAAAAACCCTTTAAAAAAAACGAGTTGGCAGGATTCAGAGGTCATTATACTGCACCAGTGGTGCACCTGACACATGTCTCCCTTTTTGGTCTAACCCTCTTCCCCCTTCTTTTATGATGTAACAGGGAAAACGAGGCATCACTTGCTGTTTTACCCGATCTGCTCATGGAACTTGATAGTATGAGTGAGGTACACTTCCCATACTTCATCCATAGAGATTAGAGTTGAAATTACCATATGCCTAATTATGGTATCATCTTATATTTAACTGTTCATATTTCATGCTTTATCTTTGCAACACCTTACCTGAAAAAAAAATACAACAAGCCTGTTCTTCTAATATTAATTATTTTAACTATTGTTTGTACCGGGTGGCTGGTTGAACTTTTCTCCATTTGGCACGCACTTGTTCATTTTCTTAACTCCAGCACAGTTACCACTTGACCTGCCTACTTTCAAACCATTAACGTGATTATCTGCAGGAAACAAGAATGCTTTCTCTTATTGAAGGAGTTCTTGCTGCGAACATTTTCGACTGGGGGTCCCGTGCCTGTGTGGATCTCTATCACAAAGGAACAATTATTGAAATCTACAGAATGAGTCGTGATAAGATGCAAAGACCTTGGCGAGTACGTGGATCCAAACAATACTCTTGTGTTGTTTTATTTATTTGTTTTGTTATCCAATCTTCTGTAAATGAGCTCCTCATCTTTATTTAGGTGGATGATTTTGATGCCTTTCAAAAGAGAATGTTTGGATCTGGAGACAAGAAACCTCGCCCACATAAAAGAGCTTTACTCTTTGTGGATAACTCAGGTGCTGACGTTGTTCTAGGAATGCTTCCACTAGCACGAGAACTTCTTCGATGTGGAACAGAGGTAAGTCCCTTGTTGAAGCTGTTAATCACCTTGTTGGGTGACTCGTCCACTTTGTATTATATTTAAAATCTTTGTTTGGTTTGTTTGTCTTCTATGGAAATTTAGAGGGTGGTGGCTTCATTTCTGCAAGCAAAAGGTGCTTTAGGTCTTAGACTAATATATAATACAAATATGCAAGATAATTGTAGCTGAGAGACAAAACAGGTCTTTTTTTTTGTGATCATTGTTTTCCGGTTTACGTTTTCTGCATATGCTCAACAGCTCGACTAAGATGGATTATTTTGCATAGAATTAAATTTTGTGGTAAAACTTATGTAATGACATTGTTTTTGCAGGTTGTTTTGGTTGCCAACTCCCTTCCAGCTCTAAATGATGTCACTGCCATGGAGCTTCCTGAGATTGTTGCTGAAGCTGCCAAGGTTTGTCTCAATGCATAACCACAACGATGTTTATGTTTCCATGTTGATTTTGGGTACCATCTGGATGGAAATAATAGGTTCCCAAGTGTCTCAATCTCAAGCCTGCCTTTTTTCTCTGTCTATTCTTTGTCCAACCATTTCTTTTGTCAGTGGTTAGGTTGCTGACCATCAAAAGATAATTAAGGGTTATCTATTAGATTTTCAGTTCCTTTACCTACTATTTTCCATCAAGAATTCAAACTAAAAATATTTTCCCTAAACCCAAATACTTTGTATTTTGGAAACAGACATGATTTAGTCATTTAACCTTTTCTTTCCCTATACATAAAACATAGTCATTACTCATTACCAAAAATACATAAAACATAGACAAGAAACTGATTTTCCTAGTCGACAGCATTGTGATATTCTTCGGAGAGCTGCTGAAGCGGGAGGCTTGCTCGTGGATGCCATGGTCAGCAACTTAGATGGTTCTAAAGAAAATTCATCATCAGTTCCATTAATGGTTGTTGAGAACGGTTGTGGCAGTCCTTGCATAGACTTGAGGCAGGTCAGCTCTGAGCTAGCAGCTGCTGCAAAAGAGGCTGATTTGGTATGATATTCACTCCAATTACTAAAATAGTAGCATTACACATTAGTATAACATAAAGATAACACAAAAGAAAGAAAAACTTTTGAAATCACTAATTCTGTGTCGGTACATATTATCACTACCCGTGCAGATTATATTGGAAGGCATGGGCAGAGCTCTTCATACTAACTTCAATGCGAGGTTTAAATGTGATGCTTTAAAGGTGAGGTTCTCATGTCATCTACTTTGAACTGTGGGACTGGTTTTTCTTGACCACCTATTCAGAACTCTTGTGTTTTGATGACCATAATGTATTCTGTTCTTTAAGTGAAAATCTCAAGTTAACACAAACAATTTCTTTTGCAGCTTGCAATGGTGAAGAATCAAAGGTTGGCAGAGAAGTTGATTAAAGGAAAGATATACGACTGTGTTTGCAGATATGAACCAATAAGTTAAAAGCTCCGGTTCATAACCAAGTTGTAGGGTATAATGAAGGTGTGGGCGGACTTGATTTCTGGGGAGGCTGCTACATCATACAAAAATGATAAAGGTTATGCCTGTATGTTGCTACTATATACAAAATATGATAGAATTGTAGAGATAATCTCAGTTTTAGTTTCTGTTGGAGATACTGTATTTTCTTTAATAAGGCTCTTACTTTCTCTGTGTTCCCCCCCCCCACACACACACACCACTGTAATGGGAATAAGGTGCTCTTCTTCTTTGATTTCATAATAGAAGCATCTGAGATAAGAAAATGATTTTATAGATACAAAGGAATCCAGGCCATTCAACGTAGATACTCATTTATACTTTGCTGCGACTTTTCATTTGATAATAAGCCGGTGATTTGAATAAAAAGCATGTCATGAAATCTGGCCATTTGGATCAAAAGTGGCTTAGACAAAATAATGTATATTGATGGAAAGTGCTGATGCTGGAGAAGTATTTCAGAGTTTGGAGAAGCACAACCCTTGTTGCTCACAACTTCGCTTAATCTTCCATCAGTGTCAAGGTTCTAGGCTTCTAGCCACAAGCCTGGCCTCTCTGCCACAACCATTGGGAAGCTGTTTGAGCCGGTTCTTTAGGTTTTTTGAAGTTTAAAAGTTGAGATTATAACTACAATCAAAATGTCAAAGATGACCAAAATCTTTTGTATTATTCCCAGTTCAATATACACGTTTTGGAAGTCAGTAGTCGTATTACAGGTAGATTAATGGGATTCATACGAATAGAGGAAAAACGAAGGACAGCATAATTATAATTATGAGAGTATCTGGGTTTTCATTTTGGTTTGGCTAGGTAGAAGAGTTAGTTGGGATTGTGTTGAGAAGCATTTTCGTCATTGTTCTAGAAAAGAAATGAGAAGGGAAGCACTCGTCAAAAAAGTTCATATGTTGAGGAAAATTAATTATGTGAATTGTGGATTGCATGCTTCTGTTTTACCTTGTGGTTTATTTGGCACTCGCGCAATACACCATAGTACTGAGCCTAATGTCATAACTCATAACTCGTTGCCCAACAAGTTCGATCCGATTCAAGCTCGAATGAAAACGCTCCTTGAGGCTTTCAGCCTCTATGATTACATTAATGAGAGCTTTGAGGCTGACACGACGATGCCATGAATGAGGGAGATGCCAAAAATCATGACGGTGACCGGTGACGAACGGTGCCGAAGGCCATGGCGCTGAAGACTATGGTCGATTCAATGCGACAAACAACAAGCATGTACACCCAGATGACGGCGTGCAGTACTTCAAAGGAGGGTTGTAGGTGACACTGAAGCTAAGCTCATGAAATGTTATATTCTAGCCTTGGATCTAACCTTGAAACTTTAAAGAATCTGAAGCCGAAATCTTATGTGACGGCGATAGAGAGCATGTAACAATGAATGATGACAATAAAGGATCGATTCTTCTCATGTGAGTGTTTCTGGAAAAATTGAATGTAATCTAATATCTCATGGAGTGACTAAGTATATTCAATTTACAGTTTTGAGACGTGTCAAAAAAAAAAAAAGACTGAAATAAAAGATAAAACACACACTTCTCTTCATATAATACTAAGTTACTGACTCGATATTAATACAATTCAACAACGCTGGAAGTGCCTCAAATATCACAAAGAATGTGCCTGGAAAACGAGAAAGATATGAAAACTAAGACGGCATTTTATCAATTTCATATCTTCAGTGCCATGTAATTTGTATTTCACAGCGATAGTGTTTTGAAACGGATTTGATTATGACAATCATACAAATTAAGTGTCTTGTACAGCATTTCGTTTCATTCCCAGAAATACGTCTGTAGTCAGAAAAAAAATAATATGCTCAGTAGGCCTTGAAAGAGGGTCTTACTGCATTGCAACCTCCCCTTTCAAGACCTACACTATATCCAGAGTCCAGCATTGTTCCTCCCGTCATACCTCCTATATATGTTTTCACTGTCTATGGCTTCCTCACAGTCACAACTCACAAACAATGTCTATTATGCCATTTTTGACATGTTTCACGAGCAAGTATACATTCCCAAATACCATTTGTAAAATGTTCCCTATGTAGAAGTCGTACTGGGTTTTGAGTATATGCTTATTCCCACTACTTCTGCAGTGTACAATAACATTAACGAATTGAAAACTTTGCAGCCTCAACTACAGAATTCAGTTCAACCAAACAATGTGAGATAGATCCACATAATTATTTCTTCCTACATTCAAAATTCACTGAAACTGCAACGAACTTTCCATATATCATAAGAACAGAAACGACAATGCAGCTCGTTTGAGGCACACCAGATTACCAAACAATATAACACAAAATAAATAGAATTCTACTCCATGACAGCAACTCCTCCAGCAGCCTTTAATTTCTCAATCATGTCATTTGCTTCCTCTTTGGTAAGCCCCTGTTTGAGAACACAAGGTGCCTTCTCAACAAGATCTTTAGCCTCCTTCAATCCGAGACTGGTAAAAGCCCGCACTTCCTTGATCACCTTGATTTTTGCAGACCCTTCAAACTTCTCCAATTTGACATCAAAAGCAGTTTTCTCAACCTTCTTCTCCTCAGCCTTTGACGCACCAGCAGCCCCTCCTTGTGGACCTAAGTCCATGCCTTCTGTTGATATGTGCTGCATCTGCGGAAGTCTTAGCCTCTCCACAAGTGCAGGACCAAGTTGGCACCGTTCTGCAGGGGCCAGTGCCGCAATTCTTTCAGCAAGCTGAACAATCTTATCCGAGGGTGGAGGTCTAGGACCATAAGGGTTATAAACTTCCGGATATTTATAGCGTATCGGCTTGGCCTTGGGATCCCTGGGCCTGAAATCGGGTTGGAACGCACGAACCTGCAAATGACCAGTTGCTTTAGGCAGTGTGGGACGGGCACGAAACGATCTGGCAACTGCAACGATCCTCATTATTTTCTTCTGGGTAACTGAAAACAATGCCTCATACAAGATATGCAACCCCAAAGGAACCTCCTTTGCCCTCAAACAACTTGAACTGCTCAACAATATTGGCAACTCTCTCGGCTGTACAGAAAGAAAAGGAAGAAACTTCAGTCAGCCAAGCCAAGATCATTGATTTTCCCAACACAATGTTCCATTTATACGTATACGAATGAAAAATTCAATCTTTGTGCATATAATAAATGTCAAGGACTCAATATACAGATTTGTCAGATTCATTGAGGCATTTACACAAACAAGTGGTGTGCAAAACGGAACTAGATGTCAGTGGCTTGTCAAAAAACGAATCAATTTCCTGGGAAACAAAAGTTTCAAACCCAATTCAAAATCAAACTGCTACGTAACTAAAACCCAACCTTTCTATACTGTAAAACCACACGACTAGTTCTGGGTTTATCATGAAACTCACATATTTGTACAGGAAACTAAAAAGAAACTACCACGATTTAAGTAAACCCATGACGAAGAAACTCACCGTGGGTTTTAAACTGACGGGGAATAGTAGCCGCCAAATCCAACAGAGCGAAATGAGGGAAAGCGAGCAGAGAGCCAGAGACGAAAGAGACGACCATGTAAAGTGTATAAACTCTTCGGGTCGGGTAATGACTGTGGATCTAGTTTTAGTGAAAATAGACTTCCCCTCCTGGGTCTTCAGCTTCTCTTTTTCTTTTTCTTTTTCGGTGAACTATCAAATCACGAATTTATTCTAAAAAAAAAGAAAAAGGAAACATACAAAGACGGAAACTATTTGATGTAAAGTTGTAAACAATTATCCCATGTTTATTTTAAAAAACAAAAAAACAAAAATGAATTATCTCATATGCAACCCGCAATCATAGTTGAAAAGAACGAAAAGATCTAAGCATAAGTAATGAATCAACCTCCAACCAACTCTCACTCAGACCAAATCATAATCGTCGTTACCTCTGCATCGATCAAATGAATTAACTAGGAATATCAAGATTTGAACATGACGCACTTGTAACAATTCCTCTATGATATCTAAGACTGCATCATAATATACCAGCGTCATTAGATGTGCTCATGTTCCATTAGTATTTATTTTAATCCAACCATTTGGAGGGGATCGGAATCATCGGATCAGAGTACCAATGAACCGTAGTAATGCGAGTAACACACCTTGGCCTTCATGAAGCTAGCCCCAAATCGCTCATGTGCACCCTAGCTAAGATCTTGAGTCGTGTTATTCATGGACGACGACCCATATTCCAAACAACTAGAGCAATATACACTCTTGAAGAGCTGCAAATTGTTCATTTCCTGGCTCTAAATTAACCAGCTGCAGTCACGCAAAAGTACAAGTTTCCAGCTTGCCTTCTTTTTCTTTTCTTAACCAAATGAAAAGTTCAAAACTCACTTCTAATGGTTCTAAATTGTAGATACGTCATGCTAAATAAAGCTTGAAAGAACGGATTTGCAGGCTTTGCTCTCATCTTGTGAATCTAACAATCTTACAAGCATGCATAAAGCATAATTCCAAATTTCCAATCATAATAGCTTATCACAGAAAGAAGAGTTACCTAAGTATTAAAATAGCAGATTTTCACCCTTAGAAAGATGATAGTGTATCCAATCTCGGTACTACAACAACAAAATCTTTGACCTTTGAATTATATTGCTTGCTTGCACTTGGAGCCAAGACTAAGAGTACAACAAAGTAAGAGAAAGACCAAAAGAAACAAAAGAACAAACTAGTCATAAACAACGAATCCACCAAAGTAAGAAGCAGTACTCATTTTTGGACTCTCCAGGTTCTCATTCACACACACTCCTTGTTAACTAAGTCAATATAAACAACATGAAGAACTGGAACACCTTCATACATGAAAGGGAATAGAAGAAGAGGGGAAAAAAAAAAAAAAGAACAGAAAAGAAATAAAAACCCTTTTCAAACAACAAAGGCATACATGCATATTCATATACTTAAAAGAAACTACTAGTACGTAGTTGAATAATTAACCTACACTCTCTGATTAATGCAAATCATCGTAATTGATATTAAAGTAAAGTCACTAATCTCACACAAATTAGTAATTTCATTAGACTAAGGAGTTCGTCGCCGATGGCCCGAAGTTGTTAATCACGCCTGTCCATGATCCAAGACCATTGAGGTAACCATATGATGATTCTTTTCCGGCGTCGGAGCAGCCTTGTTCTTGCCACTCAAGAGACAAGAGCTTAGTGCTAGGCTTCACATCATGGATTTCATTCTGATGATGCTGATGATTCTCATTTGCTTCATATGGTAACATTAACCTCTGGCAATTCTCCATGAAATTATTCCCATTGTTATTCCCTTGATGATCAAGAGACATTGATCCAAATGGACTAGAGCAAAAACCATGGAAGCCAGCTGATTCTAATCCATGAGTACCACCCCCCATATTGCTAAGGCCGCCTACTATACCCAAACTGTCACCACCTCCCCCCATGAAATCATAGTTCCTAGCATTTCCCACTATAGCTTCCAACTTACTCTCCATGAAATCAATTGGCCTCAACGGGTTGGAATTCTCAAGCATACCGTTAATGTTCCCATACCTGCCATCCATGAAACTAGGGTTTCCTGTCCCTTGAGCCCCAAGCATCAAGTTATTCAGATGTGAAAACTGCATCTGGTCCGGGAACGAGAGCTGGAGATCAGTACGGTTGTGATGAGAAGACGTAGATGACGAACCGAGATGGTTAGGGTTCATCGAGGGACTATGGTCTTCATTTTGTTTCTTCGAAGCAACCTTCTTGTTCTTCCTACAACCACCACCAACTGGAATGTTCCTGAGTGTACCTCCTTTGGTCCAGTACCTTCTACAGGTCTTGCAAAAGTACCTAGGCTGAGAGAGGCTGTAATTATTGTAGTAACAGAACTTGGTGTGGGTGGAGTCGCACCTAGGACACTTGAGGCATTGGTCATGCGGTGGCCTCAGCCTTCTCTCTATCAAGGGCCTTGAGCATGTTAAGATGTCGCCGGAGAGTGGTGACGAGGAGTCCATCGGAGACTGGTCCTCGTGAATCGAGCCCTGAATGATATAAAGATAGAGAGATCGCGTCAGAATTATGTTTCTAACACTATCTTCGGGACAAGACATTCTAATTTGTCCTTTGAGATAAATATCAGTTGATCAAATAATGCTAGGACTTGGCATTTTAGACGTAACAGACGAAAAATATGATAGAAAAATAAGAAGACATTCTTGTTGAATCACAGTAGTAACAGTACAGAGATGGGTTCCATTACCTTCCAGATTTAGCTTCTGTTTCCTTGTCATTTCCATATTGTAACATCTAGCTCTAGTTTATAAATTTTGAACTTGAACTTCTCCATTTTATCAAATTTGAGCTATCTCTCAAAGACTCAAAATTTACATAGGCAAGTGAAAATTAATGGGTAATTTTTTACCTAAAGATGTATAAAACTATAAATGTCTCTAGCCAGTACTCTTCTTGTGTTTATGAATGTCATGCAGTATATCCAGAATTAGCTGATGGCATTTTCCATGCGTATGTTATGTAATTATGTATAAGTGTTTTATATGAGACTAGAAGCATATATCGCAGTATATACTATACACTTGCTGTTCTACCGCATTTTCAATAGGTGAAAAATCATGATTCATGAATCCAAGATCAATGAGCATATATAGACTGATTTAGTACATAAAAATGGGGCAGGAAGATCATGCTCAAAGCATCAGATCTTATATAACAAATCAAACAAAATGCGCGCATTAAGGTGATCGATGGACCATACCTGAAGCCAGTCAGATGAATCCATGCAAACTTGAAGAGAATTATGACCCATCAAACAAAGCGAACTAACCCAGATTACTGATAAACAAGAAGAAACAGTTGAAACACACTAACAGAGCTTTTCCTTCATACACACTTCATCTCAGTAGCTTAGCTAGAGTTAGCTCTCAGTTTCACCAGGTTAGACTTCTGCTACTATTTGTGAGATGAGGACTGAGGAGAGTAGTATATAACAGCGGGAAGTGTTGGAGGGGATGAGAGAATGAATGGTTTTTTGAGTGGGGGGTTGGGCTGGTGGAGCTATAAGAAGGAAGAAAAAGGCAGCAGTAGTGGATGAGAGAGAGCAGAAGCAGTGAGCCCCCACCTTGTCTGCACAAGGCCCAACACAGGCCCCATGGCCTAGCTCAGCTTGACCAACACGTCTGCTGGTTGAAAACCAACGGCCGTGATGGACGTCAGGGTTGTTGGGATGGGACAATACGGGCCGTCGATGGTGATAGTAATGACGTCATAGATCACGGCGTGGTCGTCACACCAAATATAGTGACAGAGAGACTGGGGAGAGGGACTGAGAGAGGGAGGGAGAATATTTGGGTCCTCGATAAAGAGCATACCGAAAGAGCACTCCAAGTTGCGGGTCCAAACGGGTAGGACCCGATCGTTCTCCTCCTCCTACAAGCAAGGGATAGATTCCCTCTCCCCGGCCCTCCCTCCACCCCGCAAGTCACGTGACACTACATACCCTCTAATTCTAGGGCTCTTTGCCCCTCGATATATCGAGCGAGGGTTTTAAGTCTCTACTACTCCTCACTCCTCAGTGTATACGCACACAGTTTGTTTGGACTTCAATGTTCCTTACTTAGATCAGGAAAATCATCACTTCCTCTCTTTTTGCTCTCGGTTTCAACGGTACGGTTAACTCGATTAATATTATGCGTCATTCTTAGCGAGAGCGTTGATTATCTAATATTCCTATTTTAGACTGACTGGAAAAGTTTCACCACTCAACATGTTATATCGATATTAAGTGATTTCTGACATCATATAAAAGCATAAGATAAGTGTTGAAAACCATGATAGGACAAACATTATCAATAAATCAACGTACATATGTACATTAAGTCCCTCTCGATCACAATACTATCCTTCGGTCGTGGAAGGGAAGATGTTGATAAAATTGCTCAAAATAGATAGTTCATACTTCAGAAACCAAAGCAATTAAATGATTGAGAAGGCAAGGGTATGGATGATTGGATTCCTAGAATTGGATTGCAAACCCAAGAACTCAAATGATCTAATCCGAAGCTAGCGATCTAGCTCACATCATTGTAAAATCATGGATGCTCTATCTTGGCTTGCTAGCCATTAGGAAGCTCGAGGTTGGCAGCGTGAAGAAGACACTCAAAATCCAAAGGGGGTCCAAAGGTGCAGAGAGAATAAAGCGACCTGTGTTGTTCCCACGTTATTTTCACCACAACACTGAATCTATCTGGCTAGCTAGCTCTATCCGATCGATCTGCATGTTATCCATATTAATCATTTCCTTTTATATATGTTTCATTCAGACGATTTAGGGTTTATTTTTTTGTTATGGTCTCAATGATGATGATCAACGTACACCGTTCTGGATCAAGTACTTCGTTTTATTCCTTCATTTTCCTTTGTAAAAAACCAATGAAACTTTCATTACTTTGTGAGGACCTTGCATGCGGGGTTTTGATCGAAAGTAAGTAATCATTTGCTAAATTTTGAGCAATCAATTAAGGACCACGTAGAGAAACTAGCTTTTCGTGTATATGTATTTTCATTTCTTAGATGAATCAAAGGTGTTATTCACTTTGTGTTACTCATCCAAGATTCACGTCAAAGAAGACGTTCAGAGAATGTAGTAAAAAACCTTCATTCACAAGCAAGTTAACATATCACTTACTGCATGCATTCGTTTTCAAATTATGTTTCTTGCTCTATGATCTTCATGGAACACGTTTTACTGGATTATAATCAAGCATTGTTAATCATAATTAAGTAGTACTAGTAGGATCTACGTACAAACATACACAATAGATTTTGTTCTGGGTTTTCACATGCCATGCACTACATGTTTGAATCGTCGATAGATAAATAAAGAACACCCTAGCTAGAGAGACGGGGTCCCTTTTGAGTCATCATTTTAACATATATAAGTGCGTCGACGTGATAATCTTGAGCATCAAGCTTCTCCAAATCCTATCCTCACCATAATCGTAGCTTCTTTATCCACATACTCCTTTGTCTCCGATCCTTTCTTTTCTAATTCTCTTTGATCTTCTCTTACACTCAAAATAAAAGTTTTGGAAAGGACAGTACACTTAATTATCGTCACAAAGTTGATTCTTAAATTCTCTTAACATCTTTATATCTCTTCTTTATTTTCAAACCAAAGAATGTCAATCATGAAATGGAATGTTGGTGTGTCTCCTTGCCACGGTTCAAAAAACTTATACATAGCCATAATTTGAGTTCGAATTCAAATTCCATTCCAATACTACTATATTATACCAAATACCAAATAGTTTCCTAACCATTCCTAGCCTTTGATCGATCATTTTGGGGGTGGTCCTCTTGATCACGATGGTCAAGGTAGCGCATAGCATGACCTCGTTAAGGGTGCAGTCAATCAGGTTCTTTAGGGCCAAGAGACGGGTCCCTATTACGAGTTCTGTCGATCCCCAAGTCTTTTAGGGCACATGTAAGCTAATGATGCATTATGTATTCGATATGCCAAAACCCCCAACTTGGGTTTGGGTTTGGGACCATAAACTTAACATTGTTCCCTTCCTATAATTGGTTGGAAAAGTTTTCCTGATGTCAGTGCTCGATCTTCTTGGGTTTCTGGCAAGAGTCTCGAGTGTTCTAAGACTCATATAAGTTGCTAAGTATTGAGAATGGAATGTACATAAACTCATATAAGTTGCTATGTATTGAGAATGGAATGTACATAAACTCATATAAGTTGCTATGTATTGAGAATGGAATGTACATAATGTATTGTGAAACCATAGTACAAATTAGCTAGTGTACTCAAAACAACAAGGCCGTGTAGCCTGTTTAGGCATTTCAAGTCAACTATTTGCCATAGTAGCGCCTAACGAGTTTTCTGACCCTGGTTATATATATGCCTTGTTCTAAAATAAGACCGTCTAACCCGTCTAGACGGCTTCTAGACACTCCAAGCCTAACCTCCCTTATGAGAGCAGCTAACGCATTCTCAAACCTTGAATTGGTTCATATAAATGAGTAAAATAACACCATAGCGTGCGTGATGAGTTTTTATGATTCCTTAATGATGAAGTTTGAACTCATAATTCATTCCTCGATTTCCACTTGCTTTTATAATGTAATAACCAATATTCCGCCGATATATATTCTGGTCAATTGCATGAACTGGTATGCATAAGTCTGCTGCAAAAGAACACCAAGGTCAGACTCATATTCGCATGCGCGACACTTCCAACTGTGCCTGCGGCGCAGCCACGCAGGAAACAGATATGTAAAACTGACGAAGAAGAATGCGATCCTGGGTCGGTGGACAAGATCTTAATCCCCGATCGACTTATTTCTCTGTCGATCTGAACCTTACTGCATGCTCTCGTCTCTTTTTGTTCTCTAGCTATATTCGATCTCTACCTTTGGATATCCAAGGGTTAACCCTTCTTCCATCGATCTGTTGTCAACTGACTATACAACCCGATCGTACGCCCCTCCTATTCCTTGCATCATGCTTTTCGCTTCAACCTTAATCAGAGTATAATCAAATTAGTGAATTATATCTACCTAATTATATATCTTAAACTATAGCTACTTAGCTAGCACACAATTTGGATTTGCAAATATAGCATACATCGTGAGGATCATGTAGATATATAGATATGTAGCTTTCATCAGATGGTACATCACATTCGTTAAGGATTGATAAACTTAGTATAGTATTATCCTAAGCAAATCTAAAGATTATAATGACAAATCAAGCAGTGTCGACCCTGGCCTAATCAAAAATATATAATATGATTAGGGTTCGTATACTGGGTCCTCGATAATTCGAAATAATTATAATAGAATCAAGAAAATTCCCTTGTTTTGTTCTTCAACCTGGATCACACTAGGGTTTGGATAATGGGCCTTAATTTCATGATCAACCAACTTATAATGAGTATATGCAATCCAAGAAATAGTGAACAACTGAATCAAACGAGGTGGAAACTCGTTCGGTCTGTTCAAAGTTCAAACATGTATTTCTCATAAACGTCGAGAGCTTGGTTTTTCTAAGATTTCATTCTCACCAGATCGGCTTACATTCCAAGACTTGTTCTTCAGTTTGAAGTTCCTGGGTAATCATTGCTGATATTTAACTGGGTCCATATACTGAGGCCCTCATAAAATGGGCTCAGTCTAAGCCCAAATTTTAATTGGACTTTGCTTGAGGTTCATTGAGATCTTGAAACCTTATCGTACTGGAGTGATTGAAATCATTGAATGTAGGGCTCATATAGTCATATTGAATACATACTAGCTACCATTTACCAAGTAAGAAATTATAAGATAGATTTATGCGACACTTTTTTTTTTCGGCAATATTTATGCGACACTTGCTACACATAATCTTTAAACAGATTATTTCGTATTTTGGACACGTAGACGACTAATGCTTCACACAATGCATGGTCACATCATTTTGCCTTAAACATAAATGTCCAGTTTTATCAACCTCTAAAGGGTCGCATCAACCTATTTGTCGGTTAGGCTTTCCTTTCTCTACAAGGAAGCAATCTGATGCAAATGTGGGAAGTTGTTAAATTCGTGCTACTTATAGATACGTGCTACTTATAGATACTGATTGGTTGTGTTATGGCTTCACGTTCACAACATTTACCTCAAAACGTAGAGGCCAAGAAACTTTTGTTACTTGTTGAGGAAATTACTGTATTATCGTGATAATAACGACGTTAAATCAAATCAATTGGAGGCGTCATTATTTGGTTACTTGTTTTGGGTTTTTAGTGAAACAGTGTAATGCAACTCGTTTTTTCTATTTAGGTTGTTTGGTTAAAAGAAAATTAAATAAAGCAAAATTGATATGTCTTTCTCCACAAGGCAGATAAGAACGAACAGCCCACAGTTTGTTGATCAGATACATACGAGCCCAAATTTAGTATGCTGTATGAAGTCAATTACGTTTTAGCCCCTTCATATATTGAATAATTTTGATAAAGAAAACTGTTGTTACGATCAAATTACTACCAAAAATAATGATTTTCTGGTGTAAATATGTTGTAAATGTATGCACATTTGTCAGTATTGCCAACTCTTCTAAAATGATTTTCGGTTATAGTTCTAATTAGAAAAACAAAGATTACATAGGTCGTCTATAAGACATGATCAAATAAGAGAAAACTGATGAGAAATCACATCTCGATATTTATCAAATAAAAATCGAAAACAAACCGATAATTGAAGAGCATAGGTTCCCCATGTCTGAGACCTTGAGCATATAGCATCAAAACACACATCACGCAGTTCTGGTGGTCGCAAAAACGGTACAAGAATAGTATCTTCCTACCAATAAGACATGGCTAAGCAAGCACCATGCATGCCTTACCTAAACCCTAACCAACGGTCCCCCCTCCACCCAACCCAATTATGCCAAGCTAGCTTTACCCCTCTCTAAACCCCCACAGCAAGCTAGCAGTCTAGCACACAGTCTCAGACCCTCCCACCAGTTTTCCATCTTGGCTCTTACCCCGTCTCTTATTTTATACAACAATTTGATCTTTCATCATTGTCTTCCTCCTCTAGCCTAATCAAATCTGGTGCCAGCTTGACCATCCATAGTTGACCCAATTCTGATCTTGCACTGCCACATTTCAATACGCAACAAATCGTGACCAAATTCGTAACACTTTGATGTGTTGGCCTACTCAAATTACGTGCCTCTCTGAACCTCCCCAAAACCCTAAAACACCGAAGACAAATTTTCCTCTGCTTTAACACACAGATTTTTTTAACCGGTGAACCCATGACGGTTGGAGAACCAAACCCTCGTCGTCCCTATCCGGCTATCCCACACCGACCGTGTCAGTGAGTCACTTTTCTTTTCTTTTCCCAAAACAAAATAAAATAAAAAATCGCAAGATAGTTGTAAGGGCATTATAGTAATTGACCAAGGCAGATGAAATACCGTGGGGATTGGGTTTTATACTTTTATATTAAAGTTTGGGGGATCCCCCGCAAAAACCAATAGCGCCGCTCACCGCCTTTGTGTAAAACGATCAAAAACAGAGGCGGTGGTTTCCGTTAGTTTTACTTGTTCTTCCTTCTTCTTCTCATAAATCCCTCTTCTCCAAGAAACAGGTTAGTTAGTCTCGGCCCCCTTCATATATACAACCACAACCACAACCACACACACAACACCAACATATACAAATGCAATTTCGTATCCCAAGTTAGTCCAATCCCCATGTCTGCTTGTACAAGTTTCTTGCATCATACTACTACCCCCTGCTTCTTTGATCTTAATACCAATACCTCTGGATTCTTCGAATCCTTCTAATTTGTTCTTGTTCTAGGCTTTTCTTTTACACCAAACTTCCTCTCCAAAACTGTGTAGAAATGTACAGACGTACATAGTTTCGCCGACTTTCTTCAATCCCTCGTATACTTTCACAGATCAATTTGCCTTCTGGGTCTATATCAAACCCTTCTCGGCTTCTTCATTCTGTTTCGTAGCTTCCACGAAATCCCAATACTCGGTTTTCTTTTTTCGTTTTGTTTTTATAGCCCAAATTTCTATTGGATTCTTGTAACTCCCAATACATCTAGCTTTCTACAATGGAATACAGCGGTGTTCAACGTCCTTTATCCTCTGTTTTCTCCGATTTCACATCCCCGCCGCCGCAAGGTTCCCATTGCGAGCTCTCCGATCACGTTTCCGATTCCGGCACCACCGGGACGTCATCCGGGAGCTCTGAGTATCAAGAATCGTCTGCCTCCGATTGCGAGAGCAGCGTCACAAGCGGCGGCGGTGACGTCAGCCGGGCGTTGGAGGCGGGGTTGGTGAAACTTGGAGAAGGGGACAGATTTTATGACCTCATCAAGAAGAGGTTTCTTGCGAGTTTGGGATTGCTTGGGCCGCAAGTAACGGTTTCGGCTATTAATAGAAACTCCCATTCGGGTTTCACGGGTCAAGCCCGGCTCAACGCGTTTCGGGTCTACTTGAAAGCCGTGGAGGACAAGTGTGGCGGCGACGCCAATGTGAAGTACGGTTGGTATGCGCCGAGTTCGAAAGAGGAGATTTCAAAGATTGTTAGCCATGGATTTGGTCAGTGTGAGAAGATTAATGGGGTTTATGGTAGAGGTGTCTATCTTGCTCCTGATGATTCTCCTTTGGAATGGTGAGCGTGTGTCACATTTTCTTGGTTTGATATTTGATACTGTGATGCAGTTTTGACTTTTTTCTGTGTTTGAATTTGTGTTGCTTTTAGTTTTCTTGGTCTTATTTAATTGAGGAGGAAGTGTTCCAACTTTGGGTTGACATAGTTTTGGTTGTGTTTTTCTAGTTTGGAAAGCTTGAGTGCTGATGAAGACGGTATGCGGCATCTTTTGCTTTGCCGTGTGATTTTGGGGAAGCCGGAGGTTGTGCTGCCCGGTAATGCTGAACAGTATCATCCCAGTTCGTCGGAGTTTGATTCGGGTGTGGATAGACTTTTCGCTCCCAAGAAGTACATAGTGTGGAGTACTCACATGAACACTCATATCTTGCCTGAGTATGTCATCAGCTTCAGAGCTCCTACTTGCTTGAAAGGTATGCAGATCATTCACATTTGTAGATTTGTTTCGGCTAAGTTGAGTTCATAACATTGTGTTCTAATTGTTTGTTTCATTCATGGTTGTAGAGTTCTTGAAGACTCAAGAGCCAATTCGAAAACCAACTTCACCTTGGATGCCAATTCCAACTCTGATCGGTGTACTTTCAAAGGTCTTGCCTCAGCCTAGCATTGCTTTGATCATCAAGTACCACAAGGACCACAGAGTAAGTACTTGATCCCCAGTTCCTATTGCAGTTGTATCTACTCTTTTTATTACCATGGATCATTGTCCTCATTTTGTGCGTCCTTTTCTCTGTCACAGGAGAATAAGATCTCAAGGAGTGAACTAATACAAAGGATTAGACAAATAGCAGGAGACAAGTTACTGGCTACAATCATCAAGTCTTTCAGAACCAAGGTAATATACAATCGATTATCTCGTTTAAAAATCATAGAGTAGTTGATACAACAAATGCTATTATCGATCTTTTGTCGCTTGTTTTAGCATCAAATACTATTTTTTGAAATAGGGTCTGCTTGATTGCCTTGTGTCTGTGTCAAGTTGAAATGTAGCAGGCATCTTTCTGATTAGTTTGATGTGTTCTGCTAAACCTGAATCTTTATCTCCAAGAAAGGAGCTTTGCCAATTATTCTTGTGTACTTGCTTCACAAGGTTTGAGAGTCACTTTGTTAAAAGTAAGACTTTGTCAATAAAAATGAAAGTACGCTGTTATGACCAATTTTATAGGGCTATGTAATGAAGCTTCCTTGTTGATCTTTTGACTTTTTAATTATTCTCTGCTTAAGAATCAATAATGTTTGGTTGGGCATTTCTGCATATACCCAATTTGAGAAGTTGTGCTTACTTATTAAGCTTCCATTCTGCCCCTTTTCAAATTTGGTTCTCTTTATGCGAATTTGTGTGGAATCATATCTCATTGCAGATGTTTCATTGCAGCAACTCAAACCTTTGCACGGGGCTTCTCAAGACGGAGGCAGGAACGCGATGGAGTACAAAAGTAGTGCGGGTGGTGTGGACGGACCTATGCTTTTTGGGGTGAACTTAAAACAGTTCTAATTTGTAAGCCGAGGGTAATACGGTGGTGGATGGATTTGACATTTTTCTAACCACAAGTGAGGGGTTCCAGCACTTCAAAGTTTTAGTGCTTTATCTGATGTTAGTTTCTTTTAAATCATACATAGTTGTTGTACTGGATGAAAAAAAAACATTGAAATGGTGTCTCCACCATGAATGGTTGATGAGGATGTTTCGTTTCTGTTATTCCTTTTCCACCTTTCTTTTTTTCTTTAAGCTAACTTCAAATATTCCCTATAGGTCATATATATGTATATAGCTTTGAACTAATTTCATCACTGATTGGAGACCAATTTCAGGCCAATGTATTGACACCATAGAAAAAGCATCTGTTGCTTGTTGGATTGGAAATGTTTCAGTCTTTGTTGCATTCTTTGTTAGAATGGATGATTCTCAGGTCCAAAACACATATGATCACTACTAGTTAGTATTCAATCGCAACAGAATGTGAAGATTGAAACTTTGGCATACCTTTTCGGGTTCAGAAAAACTAGCCTAAGTCTACAGATCCGGAGAATACAGAGAGAAATTTAACTCTCCATATTCCGAAAGGGGGCAGACACTACTGTGTTGTTGCTTGTGCGTTGTCCCAGAACATATTGGAAAAGGGACCTGATGACCTCCATTGAAGTTCCATACAGTTCAACTTTAACAACTATCAACTTCTGGATCACCAGGGACTGAAAGTAAAACTGCCATTGGTGACAAGATTGATCAGGATGATTTACCTGTATATTCTTTCAAGTTTCAACACCACCGTGAGACTTGTTTCCTGATTCCACATATCATCCTGCTGATGTACCAAAGCCAACGCAGCACCTAGTGATTCCTTCATCTTGGACGTTACACACACTAATGGTTCATTTTATTCGTTTGACTATAAAACCTCCGATGGCCATGGACTCCATATTTCCTACTTTTAACAGGAAAATATGGACAAAAGGATTGCATTTGGACTTTGATTTGGATTACGGATATGTAGAGTTTCATAGCTATTCCTTGGGCTTCGGCTTTTGTCAAAATCGAATGGAACTCTATAGTCTATAGCACGCGATTGAGAGAATTTGGGCTCGAGTATAATAAGTTAATAACCAAGTCAGAAATTATATTCAAACGTAGTTTATTTAGACCATCAGATGACTCGGTTTGCTCGATTCTTGCTGATTGAGGAGATAGATTAGAAATAACTAGTGTTCATCATGAATGCATGAAGTGATTGAGAAATCAATAATCACAATTAGGAGAGACAATGATGTTTAATCTAAATGACCTCTGCCAAAAGCCAAAAGATGAATTAAGAAAGTTCATATTATCCATGAAAATTACACTGAATGTGACCAGCCCTCCACAAATATTTACCACTTTTGTCACTCTAAGTTTCTTATAATTTATGCAATATTTCAAAGAATGGTCGGTCCAAAATGTATATAAGATCTAGAAAAGGACAACTCGTTTTGGTAACAAGGGTCCCTGCTGATCCATAACCCTGTACTAGTGTAATGCTAGTCCTCCATCCATCTCTAGGATAATTATAAGTTCTAGAATGAAAGCAATACAATGTTCATTTCATTGACTTGTCTATAATTCCACTAAGTGATTGATGTCGAATAGGATAGAACATGCACCAACCGTTAATGTTAGTCTTGAAAGGGATTTTGGAAACCAGCTAAGTTTTTTGTTTTTTTGGTTTTTATCATGTAAACAGCTCAAATATTACAACTTAACGCATCTGCCACTTACTAAGAAGAGACTATGCCGCTAGACCAAATGATATTTGGCAAAACCAACTAAGTGAGGGGTTTATTTCATACTAGATTATTATTCGTCGGTTAATGTTCATTTTATAGTTCCTAGTTTTTTATCCGTACATTTGCATAGCATCACAATCACCTAAAAGGAAACTTGATTGGTCAATTTTAGTTTACCGTATCATACAGTTATATGTTTATGGTAATGATAATTATATATCTATATCATGTGATTGGAGAAATAATGATTCAATTGCAATTATATATAAATCGCTTGCTCAAGAATTCATAATTATGACTAGGTGCAACCAGAATTATACCTTCTCTGTCTAGGCCAACCATAAAGCTAATTATAAACGCCCATAGCTAATTCATAAAAATGCAAATATATACCAGAAAGATCTATGAAGCTTTACTTACTCGATCACGCTGGCTTAATTGGTCAGCTGTTCATATAATTGCAATTGGAGAATTGTACTTTACTTGCTCCCAAAGGCTAGCTAGCTGTTATTAATCTATTATGCCTGATATATATGTATGGTTACTATTTAACACCAAGAGTGAACCATATACAGATATACTCAATTCAATCAGTTGGAAAGAAATATAAACGTGCAGTCATGTTCGTTTAGTTAGTGACTGATCAAGAGATTCATGGTCAGTCAGCATTATATTTAAATACAAGAATGAAGAGAATTATTTTTAAATAAAATTGTTTTGTTTTCAACCCTTTATATGTAAATCTAATGACGACTGACCATTAATCTCTTAGCTCTCGTTATAATTCTCTTCCCGTATCGGAGTTAATCTAGACGGGCTGGAGTTGAAAGGAATTAACATTCATTATTCTAATGATTCAATGTACATTAAATCATCATCAAAACATATCTTGCTTATAATACAATTAATATCATGTTAGGTAATATTTAGGGCTTATGTGATATTGTACCTTATATTTTATGAACTAGAAAGCTTGTCTTGTTCGAAGAGGTTGGACTGGACACCTTTCCAAATCAAGGGGTTTTGTCATCTGCAGAATTTCCAGACATCTCTTTCTTTCTTGATCTAGAAGAAGTAGCTAATTTTGCCAACCAGCAACTTTTTGTTGGTCATAGGACCATCCAATAAAAAGCTGCCATGTGTTCTATAACATAACTATGGTTAACTGACTTAACTCTTGTGAATTATACTAATAATTAATTAATGACAAAAATGAAATAAGAATTATGTAATTAAGTTTCTCTCTTGCCCATCTTATCAGAAAACCCAGAAACATGTCCAAGTAATATCAGAAAACCCAACATGTCTCAGTAGTAATAACCTGCCAACGAAACCCAACCCCAACTCTAAACCCTAATCTGCCAAACCACCAGAATTTTCTGGCGGCCGTCGGCTAAGTTGTGTTCCCGCCGAGCCTCACCACGGCCTCCATTCTCTCCAAGAAGCAAAAGCAGAAGCAGAACACCACGAATCTCTCCGACCTCCTCTCCTCCAGAATCCACGTTAACAATGACCAACAAAAAGCTGCTGGTTGGCAAATTTGAATCCAAGTAGCTACTAGTGCTAGTAGTACTGCACCAAGTATCAACTTAAATTGATTAGAGAGATCCAGTCGCTAAATTGCTTCATATATTCTCTTGTTCACACACAGATATATACTTAACCCAATTAACCAGGATTGAGAAACTATTAACAAACTTATCGGTTACTGTGAGGGATGGATTGTCAAATAAAATACACAGTTAGGTAGACATGTAATATTGTATATTCATAGTTTCATACGTAGAGAACTTTGAGCTTCAACAAACAAACCGGCCAGCGAGTTTCTACATACGTTGTTTTCTCAGCCGTGCCAAATAGCAACAACCTCTTTTTCCGGCAGCTAATTTTGACTCAGATGAGTGAGAGCTCCGTCCGGTAAACACACATCGCAATTAACAGCTCTCTTTCTTTCCATACCGTAACTTCCCATCGAATCAAAAGTAGCCCAGCTAACCACCGTCCTTCCTCTCCTTCCCATACCTTCATTACATAAGAATTACACAAGCGCTTAAAAATTAAATTTTCGCAAAAGTTCTTGAATCCATTAACGAGAATTATATATATAAATTTCTCGTTTACTTTATGACCAAACACACTAAAATATAAAATAAAATATACGGGAGCTGCTGCCCGTGTGAATTTAGATTTTGTGTGTGACATCAGGAAAAATTCTACATGCGTCATAAAACCACCTAGGCAGCCGGGAGGCTGGGTAATGACGTCATTAGGATTAGTTTTTATTATAAACATATTCATTCCGTTAACGGAAAACGGGGGAGCCGTTGTTTTTTTGGCGCGCGCATCAGTCACCGTAGAAAGCGCGTACTTTACAAATTTGAAAGCGAATATTTTATTTTTATTTTTATTTTTATTTCCTGGACCAGAATCCAAAAATTAATAATAAGAGGGCAAATTCCACAACCACTCGCACGATTCTAAATTTTGGGAATTTTATATTTTCTGTTATATATAGCAGCCCTAAATCCATAGTGAAGAGCCAAAAAGCCCTACTCCCCACACTTTGTGTCATTTCCACCCAACTCTTTCTCTCTCTCTCTCTCTCAATTTCACATCTTCTTCTTCCTAAAAAATCTGCATATCAACAACAACCTAGAAATGCAGAGCGGCGGTGCTGCTATCGGAGGTTCGTTAATCTCGTTATCTCCGAGCTTCAACGCGTATTCTTCCTCCGACAGCCTCGCTCAGATCGCCGCCAGAGTCGTCAGCGAGTTTCGTCAGGAGCTTGACGAGGCTGGCTTGGAGGATATTGATGACGTGTATGAGAACAACGGCGGGCAATTCTCACCGCCGCGCTTGGAGCAAGAAGCGCGAAACGACGACGTAAAGGTGGCGGAAGAGGATGATGAGGAGGAGGAGGAGGAGTTTGAGTTCGCTTTTGTGTGCAGAGAAGCGCCGACGTCGCCGATAGCGGCGGAGGAGGTTTTCTACAACGGCCAGATCCGGCCGGTTTACCCCGTCTTCGACCAGAGCTTGCTTCTACAAAACGACGACGACGTGGACGCCGCCGTAAATAAAGATTCCGAGAAGTCCGCGGCGGCGGAGGGGGAGGAGGTAACGAAGCCGCGTCGTCGGCCGCTAAGAATGCTGATGATCGAGGAGCAGCGCGAGACGGCGTCGTGCTCGTCCTCCGAGGCCGACGACCTCGAGAACCTGCCACCTGGCACTTACTGCGTGTGGGCCCCGCCCAAGGCTGATTCGTCTTCCGAGAAAGGTGGGAAAATTAGCGGCGGCGGTTGCGGGAAGAGCGGCTCGACCGGGTCGTCGAAGAGGTGGAAGTTTCGGGACCTTCTTTCTCGGAGCAGTAGCGACGGCTCCAAGGACAATTTGGTCTTTTTCGCACCGAAGGCCGCGGAGAAGGAGGGCGGTAACGTCGTGGTCGTCCGGAAAGTGAGGAGGAGCGGCAAAGGCGCGGCTGATGGGGATAAACGACGGTCGTTTTTGCCGTACAAGCAGGACCTGGTGGGGTTTTTCTCTAACGTCAATGGGCTTAGCAGGAATTTGCATCCGTTCTGAAAACGAAATTTCAGCTCTATTTTTTTTTCCTTTCCAGTTTAGTTCGTAGGTTTGGGTTAATCAACTCAAAAGAATTTGTTTCTTCATTTTCTGTAAATTATTTGGTGGAATATGTTTCATATTATTTTCATTTTTCACTTTAATTAGTTTGGAAAATTAAAATATATCACGCTTTTTTGTTGTCTTTTGTAGAAGCTTCCAAGAATTAAAGCCAATAGCCCTCTGAATGTGACTCTAATTGAACGCAATAGCTGTAAAGAAAGAAAGAAACTCATGAAAAGAGAAGGTGGGAAACAAGAGGCGTACATACAATTGTCTCTTTCTCCTTTTAGTTTTGATGGGATGTGATCAATCACTTCACTTTATAAGAATACACATTGTTTTTGGGTTTTTTTTTTATCACGACTAAGAAATGCCCTATTTGTATACGTATATTCGAAAATACCTTAAATACAATTAGCAAATCAATAGGAGGATAATGTTTTTTCGTAGGTCAATGATTATGCTTGATAATAAAAGTAGTTAATCAATAGGAGTTGGTAGCATGGAGTGTGAACCCAAAATGAATGTTTGAATAAACTAGGTGGAATGCTAGGGTTGGGGGCATGTTACTTCATTTACTTGTAAATTGGTCACGAAAGAATTTTATTGTAAATTGATTAGCTTATACCTAGTGAAGGGTGTCCTGCAAGGAAAGGGACAGGATTTGAATAAATTCAAAATCTTTTTTTTTTAAGGGAAAAGGGCCAGTAGCTTAAAAGTTTCATTGATAAACTCAGACCAGAATGACATCAAATCACTATTACATTAAACAATTAGCCGACACCCCAATATGAGTCCACAGATGCTATAGGCCCATATAATTGAAGCCGACACCCCAATATGAGCCCAGACCAAGGCCCATTGGCCCAAGTCCACATCCAAACCCTAGGAGGGTGGTGCTTCATTCCTCCGACAAACCTCTTCTCTGGCGGCAACCAAATTCGACCCCCTCTAATACTTGTACAAGCCGTTCACGACGACTTCTTCTCCATATCTAACTGCACAGCCCAGAAAAACACCACCTCGCGGCTCTCTCCGAACCCGATCACAACCATAAGGTTCATCTTTGCCGGCATATGGCCGCCATCGTCAAAACCCGATACGAAAGGGGTTTTCTCACCCTTAGTTTTCACAGCCAACAACCCTTTCGACATCTGAGGATCTTGGGTTAGTTGGGTTGAGATCTAGGCAACTTTGTCGGAGCAGCCATCGGCTCTCCACGCCTTAGTCACCACAGCCCTCCCCTTAGTTAGGCGATGCACGAGATTAGGAACCTCCGCCGCCTTGGATGCAAAACCATGGTTTTGCCTTTCGAAAGAGAAAGAGCTCTACAATACATGGAACATAATTTTTTTTTTTTTTTAAATTCAAAATCTTAAAAATATTGGGTAGTGTTAAATCCAAGTTACAAAGTCAATATCAAAGTTTTAGAGGAGATAATACTATCCATTAGCAAGTTAGTCTCATTTTGCTTGTATTTATAAGTAACTACACAATCGTATGTTGCATCGCAACTTGAATTTTCATTCCCAAACTAGATATGTTACATAGTTTTGACTTTTATCATCTTATTGAAAACCCACTTGGAGAAGATAAAGAAAGCTGACAACGATCCAAGTATATCTCTTTAAGTTCGACTTACTTTCAAAGTGATGTAATTGTCGAATATTCATCAACGATGTTTATTTTGTCACATTGTACGCAAACTTGATACAAACTTTATGCCCTATGTACCGTTTAATGTTTTTTTATTCGGCGCATTTTGCCATTCAATTTATATGAAGAATTCGTAGAAACTAGCTAATTTCTGACGAGAATCTCCGTACAATAGAGACATACAAACTCCATTTCTGTGATACTTCTTTATAGGATATGTCTTCTTCTTCATTATATTCTCATAATGAAAGGAAAAACTTTAATAATACAAGAGGCAGCTAGCTCTTTGGTTAAAGTTTTGAATCGGGTCCCCTGTAACAAAAAAGCCGATTGCACAGAGGGAAAGAAAGCAAAAGATCATGAACTGGATGACTATGAATTCCACATTATTTGATGAAAAAGCAATCAAAGTAAAATATTAGTCTTGGTCTTGAATCTTCATCACCTGCAAATTCGTACTCTTTGCTTTGCCAGAGCCAATCCCACAGCTAAAGCTAGCTGAGCTCCAATTCTCTAAAACATCGGAAATTGTATAAAGCAGAGATTCCTTCATTTCTTTCTTCTTCTTTTTTGAAGTGAGACAATGAGAGGTTATGTCAAACAATCAAGTAGTAGCAGTACTGGATTGGTTCTAATAGTTCTCCAGATTTTGCTAAACTGGGAACTTTGGAAAAGAGCCAAAAGTGAAAGAGTTGGACATCAGGAACATATATGTAAATTCATAATACAGTAACAGACATTATAAATTAGAAGATATCAATAAAAAGTTAGTGAAAAGGATTAGTGATTTAAGTAGGGTTTGGCTCATTCTGAACATAAAGAAACAAAGGAAGATTATTGGTTAATGATTGGATTTAGGTGAGCTTAATCAATCAGCTCTTTTAGGCTATTAGCTTCTTCTTCACATTCTCTCATAAAGAAATGAACAAAGCAAATGACTTTGATCAGCGGAAGAACATGTATGGAGGTATCTGGTTCTGGTTCTGGGTGTGTAGGGTATTCTACTATTTTTCACATCACATCCTCTTTATATCTTTTTGCTTCTTTTGGAGCATACATGCCAAAGGCTGTAAAAAACACTCTTATCAGGTACCCATTTTGATATATTTCTTGGGTTCAGAACCAAATCCACATAGAAATTCTGTATATTTTTGTCATCTTCATCTTATATTCTAGCTAGCCTTGCTATTTCAAGCTGAAATAACTCCAGTTTTAGTGTTTTACTACATCTCCATATTTGCCTCAAGTGAAGTTTTAGGTTGGCTGGATTCTGAGTTCTTCTGACCTTCTGGTTATATGATACAAGATGTAGTCTGGCAAACATAACTGTTAATTTGTTATTTACCAAGTAACTATGTTACAACATTGTATGATTATCTTCTAAAACAGTGTCATATTATCAACTCAGTAGAAGAACTCATGCATCATGTACATCATCTCAGTAGGACTCAAATTTGAAGATGGTTTCCCTTCATCCAGTGTGGGTCACTTGGATTGGTGCATTGTGTCAAATCAGTTAAGCAACTTGTAATCTTCACCTACATAATGGCTTGCAGCAAGCTTTGTTGACAAACAAAATAGAAGGGTGTTGGTTCAAAGTGGTACATTGGTTGACATGCATGTATGATTGTAATGAATAATAATGTGGTAGCTGTCTCTATTTGATTGCAGATATGTATTGTATTTGTATATGTATGTAGAGTGGGTAGGATTCCATAATGAAATAGGTGGCCTGTCCATGTTCTCCTCACAGAAAGAACCACTTATAATTCTCACTTAAAATGGCAGACCAGCAAGGTTTATTAATTTCCATGCCCACATTATTATTATCCTCACTTATAACTTGTCCCAATCTCAATCAGCACCCACAAAACTTGTAACACAAGAAGGGAGACATGTAGCTCTCAAAATCTCAGAGGCTTCTGCTGCATATAATGGAAAAGCTATTGCAAAATATCGTATTTGCTTTCCTCATTTTCAGAAATAGAGCTTTCGAAAAAGTAATGGCAGAATTAGATGCTTGCAGATTAAAGATGGGATTATTTTGTATTCTGCAAGACATTACTGTCTGTTAATGATAAGTTCATATTTTTGGTAAATGGAGTTGCACAGCTACATGTTTACAGATAGCCTTGTTCTGTTTGATTCTCATGCACACTGCACAGATGACCCTTTGACAGTGAGCTTGATCTATGCTCGGTTTCGATCACTAAACATGTATCTGATGGCTCCATGAGGTCAGTCACTTAGTCGGAATTTTTCCGGTAATCTACCTCCATTCTCTGAAAGAAGTATGGATGTGGACAGCGAGCAAAATAGTATTGTCAAACTATGCCAATCTTCTGTGACAAGTTCTATGTCCCAGTGTCGTGTGCAAGTACAAGAAAAACAAGGGTGCAAGGCCGGCAGGAGTTTAAAAATTTACAAACCAAATTGAAAACCATGGAGAAGAGAAGAGAAGGGCGGTGAGTCTTCACTCTTCAGAACCCAAATATACTAGGGAAAGTCATAGAATTGAGAGGATCATATTTAGGACTTTCATTTCAATCCCAGACCAACCAGAAAGAGAATGAGAAGAAGTTTGTACCCAAAACCCAACCTTCTTACAACTGAGCTTGGGTTTAGGGTTTGGTTCACACCATTTATCATCTTACTTGTACATACAATGTTGCCATTGCATGCTATAGGTTTGCATCACTTCCTGAAACTCCTGGTTCAACAGAAAGTCCTGAATGACAATGGGCCATGCGGATAGTAATCAGCTAAGGATTCGAGAACAAAGAAGCTAAGTATCAAACAAAGAGACAATTTCACTATAATTCTGATCATCTTTTTTTTTTCATTGATTTTCTTGATTCTGTGTTTTGAAATCTACTGCCCATTATAGTTATTTTAAATGGCCGAAGTATTCATACATATACAACCCCATCTACGCCACATCTACCAGAGACTAGAACATGCTGGCCCATTCTCAATTCATAGCTACTACTCGGATCCACAAGGATGAGCTATCACTCATGCGAAGACAGGGGTTGAACTTGTAGAGTTTTGCAGATTAGCAGCATAATCTCGTGCCCACAAATCATAATGTATGATTTCCTCAAGGGAAGGTGAGGTCACTAGTTCAGCCCTGTGCTTAGCACATGTCAGCTCAACAACCTTGAAAATGTCCAGATAACTAATTCTGCAAAAGAGGCAAAGATTTCATTAGCTGACGATTTACATGATAAATAAGGTGCATACCCGCCAAGATTTCCAAGATCACTAGTCCAGATGATCATGATTTGATATTGAAGTTTGAGTGTAAACATATTTTATCAACAAAAAAATAAATGAAGAAACAGCACATACTTTTCATCGATAAACATCTCCACAGCCTTCTCATTTGCTGCACTAAGAACTCCTGTCATAGTGCCACCAGCCCTTCCGGCAGAATAGGCAAGATCCATGGAGGGGTATTTCACGTTGTCAGGAGCTTTAAAGGTTAGTGAACCAAGCCTGCATCAGACAAGAAGGTAGAGTTATTAATGTAGTAGGATACAGAGTTCAAAGGATATAGCAGGAAAATCAGGATTGATAAGAGCCCTAAGAGCCCTACTTGGTGAGTATATGATGTTTAATATAACACAACCATTCACTATAGATGTATACATAGCCATAAAGGTACAAACATGAAAGTTAAAAAAGAAAAAGGTTCATTACTTGCAAAGATCAAGTCGGGGCCAGGTTACTTCAGAGCAATAGATTCTCTCTGGCCATGACATGGTGTAGAGGATTGGCAAGCGCATGTCAGGCCACCCCAACTGTGCTAGAACAGATGAATCCTGGAAACATATTCATATTCCAAATTTTTATGAGTTGGCAGTCATTTTACAAACTACAGAACAGTTAGCATCTAAAAACAAAAGCCGAAGCCACAACTAAGTGCTGAACCTGTGTTTCAATCATCGAATGTATGATGGATTGTGGATGAATTACAATCTCGATATCATCATAATCAGCTCCATACAAGTAATGGGCTTCGATGACTTCTAGCCCCTGTCAAAAGTAAAACAGATAAGCAACTGCAAAGTGTTGTTTTGCTTTTTTCTTGGTGGTGCCATATGAAACAGAAATAAAAGATGATAGACAACCTTATTGAAAAGAGTAGCTGAATCAACAGTTATCTTCTTTCCCATACTCCAGTTAGGATGTTTCAGAGCATCAGCAACTTTAACTTCTTTGAGTTTTTCAACGGGCCAATCCCTATGAGTAACAATGAGAGATTGTCAAGATCCTGATTATATATCCCCAAACAGAGAAACGCAACAATCCCAAATTTTCTAATTAAAGAATTAAACCGAGGGAAATCAGGTTTCATTCATAATTGAAAACTATTGGTGAGAGTCCTCAATTATTAAGTAAGATGTTACAACTATAATGTAAATGCATATCTTATGTACAAACAGAGTTAATTTTGATAATCTGATATCAACTATTCAAACTGCTTTTTCTTTCCCTAAAAGTGTTTACAGAGAAAGAAAACAAGTAACCTACGCAAGTTCTCTAATTTTAAGAATTGAAGTCAAACTGCACACATTAGGAAACAACGATGTTCTCAACATATGCCCTACAAACCGGAGAAATGATGAATTCTGCTACTTTGAAACAATTTCCTCCTATTTTGCATAAGGATGAGATCCTTGCCGAGGTTTTCAGTTCATTTACAGATTCTAGCTTATATTATTTTTTCTCACCTGAAAGCCCCACCGGAAGCTGTCAAAATAATACGCCTAAGTGCACCCTCTGGCAAGCCTTGGATACACTGAAGAAATAAGTATTCAGCTTCTTTAGTATTCACAGGAAAGGATATCGAATGCATGAATAAAGGAATGATTAGGCAAGGACTAAAATAAGGTGTATCAAGTAATTTAACCATGCTTTGACTAGTACTGACAAGAATTTAGCATTTTTAATAGATACATCAACATCACAGCATAACTTATTAGATAGAGTCGGCTATCAATATGGATACATTTTTATACCTGAAAAATTGCAGAATGTTCTGAATCAGCAGGAAGAATTTTCACATTATGCTTGTGCGCAAGAGGAAGAACAAATGGGCCTCCAGCAATCAGAGTCTCCTTATTGGCTAAAGCGATGTCTTTCCCAGCTTCTATTGCAGCCACTGTAGGCTATGATTAGGAAGACAACTGGAATATTTTCAGCCTGCTAGTGTAAAAGTCAACACTGTTTTCTCAGGAAAAATAAATAAGAAAGAATTACCCTCAGTCCTGCACAACCAACTATTCCTGTAACTACTGTGACTGCATCTGGGTGCCGAGCAACCTGAAAAAGAAAAGCATTAGCAATTTCTTGTAGAGGATAAGAATGAAATTCATTAGCAGTGGAAACCAGATGCTGAGGCCACCTCAATGACTCCTTGCTCCCCAGGAATGATCACAGGCTTGTCTTCTAAACCAGATAGAGCCTCTTTAAGCTCATCAACTAATGATTCATTTCTAACAGCAACTAGTTTGGGTTTGAACCTCTTCACCTGTGCAATACAAAATAGGATATCAGCACCATGAAAATATATGTAAGATATAAACATTCCAAACTACAGATAACTACGTTAGTAGCAGTTATGATGGATGATTATTGAGTCGGGTAAAGTTTTGCCACTCAAATTCCAAAACTGATTTGTATTCTGGAATAAACAAAATTTCGAAGTCTAAGAAATGCTATCCATCTGATGGATTACCTGATCCACAAGAAGAGTAACATTTGAGCCAGCTGCTAGCGCCACAACTCTGAACTTATCCGGATTCTCTGCAACTATGTCCAATGTCTGTAGAAACATGAGACTACGATTATAACCAACGGATGCAAATTCCCAGAATTTGTCCGGTGTCTTGCATTTTATCTTAAACCTCAACAATGATATTAAAAAGAAAGAAAGGGATCTCCTCCATACCTGGGTTCCAATAGAACCAGTGGATCCCACAACAGAGATAGGCTTTGGACCATCCCAAGTCCTCCGGCCCGGCTCCGGAAAAGCACTTCCCGGCCAAGCCGGAGGTGGTGCTTGCGCTGAACACTGAATTCTCCTTCCAATCACTGTTCTGCAATCTTTCCTCCTCAAAGCAAACCCACCTATGATCCACAAATGGGTACAACACCATCATTTCTCATTCCATATTGCAAAAGCAACTAAATTTATATACCATTTAATCATACAATCACAATTCAGAGCTTCATACAAGTAAAATTCCAAGCTCTTTACATACATGCAACTTTATCATTAGAACTTTAATTACACAGAAACCATGGAATCCCAGTGACCCAACTGAACAGTAATGTCAGCATGCACTTTAGGAAAAGCTAAAAAACAGAGAAGATAGGAAGTGAAACCTGGAAGCTTTGGCAAGTGAGTGGACTTGGTGGAATCCAAGAAAGAGATAGCTTTAATCTCAGCTGGAGACAACAGATTCAGAGCCATCCCTCCAAACTCAAAACTCAAAACTCAAAACCTTTTACAATCCAAAAGTCCAAAATACCAAACAAGATTGACAGAGAGGGATGAAGAGAAGCAAATGAAACAGAAACCTTTAAGCCAATTTTTGTGTGGTCATGAAATTGTGGAGCTTTATAGTAAAATAGTGATGGGGTTAACATTTTTGGCATAAAAAACCAAACATGGCAAGTGCATTAGACCGTCGATAAGGACGACAGTCGACAGAGGAATCAACCATAGTCATCCTTCTCGTGGCTAATATTTGATGCTTCTATGTAACTGTCTTGTATTTTACCCCCTTAATAAAAACAAAAATTATTACCTGATATACTTTCTTTTTTTTGGAGAGAAATTACCTGATATACATAGGAATAGGATGGATCCCCAGATTCAATAAAAGTTGCACGACTTATATACGAGTATACCCTCTTTTTTTTCTCTTTTTTTGAATCAAATGATAGTTCATTTCACTAGAGATACTGACGATGAATATACATTTGAGGCACTTGGTGCAGTTTTAACACCACTAATTTTTATTCTTTTTGCATTCAATATCAGTTGGTTTGGCTTAAAAAGAGTATCTGGTGAATAAATGTTTCGAATAGATGCCTCATCACAAGAAGTTGGCTTGATATGCATGCAACAAGAGTCCTCAGAAAACACTAAACAAGTCACAGAAGGACTGCTATTGCTAAACGACCAAACTAGATACCTTGTTTATTATACTATGGTAGTCATTATCAACCCAATAATAAGAATATAAGATGGATATAAGTGATGGGAATTGCATAAGACAAATGAACTGATTACTAGCCCAAAGCCAAGGTGGAAAATAGGATTAGAATCGAAAAGACTCATGGTTTTGCTGACTCGCCAAGTTGCCTATGGTATATTTGATGCGCATACCATTTAAACTAATGCCAAAAGCTAGTCCTTGTTTGAGTGCCACTAATCCATTACCAAAAGCAAACGCCAGGTTAAGCATAACCACTAAACAAAAGCTCACATCCACCCAAGAAGCATGAAACCACATCTGTATGTAGATTAATATATCAGAAGCAGTAACACCACCAAGAAAAGCCTGCAATAGACTCTTTGGAAATAAACACACGTATGCCCCTAATGCAAGACAAGAAGGGTGGGTTTGTGCACTAGTGTCCAACTCTACATTATCCCCATTTCCTCAAGTTCTGCTTTCGGCAAACTTATTATATAATGTGAACTAACAACAACTTTTGCTATCTCACTGTCTCTCATCCTCGCATGTATTTTGTCGTGCAAGTCGAAGACTCCCACTCTGAATAGTTTGCAGGTTGATCGCCGACGATGGAATCTGCACCAACAATATAACGTATCAATATAATATAGATGTCTGAGAGAGGTAGAACAAGGGCTTTGTCACAGAACTAATGTAGATTTCTTTCGGCTAAACAGTATTCTCAGCAGGCCAAATTAGTTTGTCCTATAGACCCTGAAAGCCAAAACGCCTCCTAAAACTTGGTGAATAAACAATAAACAGACTACAATGCTTGCACACAACATAGTTTACATGCACATTCGCTTCAACAAGTGTAATATGTACCTTAGCTGTTAAATGAAATGAACGCCGGATTACTAATAGCTTTCTTGCTCTTCATGTATCTCTGTGGAGTTCATATATGAATTCCCATTACTGATTTCTGCAGCACTCCCATTGTTCATCTCCAACGCACCTCCAGACTCGGATATTTTTGTTACCCTCTGTAACTCATCAGTCATATCTGATGATGAACGCGCTACAAGCTGATCATTACCCAGAGATTCTCGCTGCACTGATGGTTTTGGCCGTCGGATGGCTTCAGCTGCTTCTGGCATCGCAACTGGGGGTGGCTGGGGAGGAACCCATGCACGCTGAACCGGCTGCCTAACTACTTGTGAACTAGCTGCCTTGATTTCATCTTCATTTTCTATCTCTGTGATACTGGGAGTTTTCCGCTGCCACCAAGGCACTGAACTGTCACCATTTAAATAATTGAGCCCATTATCCTGCATGCTTGAACTGAACGCTTCGCCGCTTGTTTGGGACTGATATACTTGGCTCGAGTTGTTTTGTGTCTGACCAAGCTCCCAAGGCTTACCCAAGAAAACATTAAGTTAGAATTGACGCAATGGATTATCAAAGCAAGATACTTGGCCCTAGAAGATGGTTTTGTATAAGAGCTTTTTTTCTTTTTTCTTTTTCTATGGAAAACTCAAACTCTTAACCTTCCAAGATCATCTCAAATAACATATACAGAATCTATGTTATCTTTTGTCCAGATAGTGAAAGATTCACTGCAACTGAGATCAAGTTGTTTCTAGAAAATCAACCATGTATAATATGGAGTGATAAAATTTTGTATCTTGCTGTAATAAATTGGGAAATCATAAGTTGGTTACCTAGTTCCAGTGAACTGTCCTCATAAGTGGAGATTCACTTTCTCTATTGCTTAATTTACTTACTGCATATGATGCCATTGGTACATAAACTAAATTTCCATTTTCTTTTCCTTTTAATCAAGAGAGAGACAATGGTGGGAAAGGTGGAAAAACTGTCAAAAACAATACCTTAGCTCTAGGTGCCAAGCGAGGATTTGATGGTGGCTGATTAGGATTGGGGGGTAAATCATCTATTTCCTGTATGTGCATCCAGAATGACAAAAGATTAGCATGAAGTCACAAAAGAGCTGGTCTCCGACAGAAAGCTAGAAAGAGCTTACTCTGACATTAGGAGGTTTCTCCCCTCTTTGTACCATGGCCATGATCTGCAATTACCAATTAAAAGTACTAAGCGTCAGGCAAAAGAGCCTAGTCTGGCATTAATTTTTATAAATTCTTTGACCAATGTAAACACAATGAAAACTTCTTACCTCCATATAAGACTTTGAGTGAGGTGCAGTAGATGGTTCCACAGATGCAGGAGCTGAGAAAGATTGCACTGTACAGAGATTGTAGAAAAGCAAGGTGGTATCAATTAACAATTGAAATAGTAAACAAGAGACAAAAAATAATTCATGGTAGAATAATACCTGAGTGCATGTCATACTCTGTCTTGCCATTCACATATTGTTGCTATGAAACAGTCAAATAGTACAACCAATTTCTCAGAAAATCTTGATGAGATATTAAAGACCAACAAGAATTATAAATTCAAGCCTACTTTCAGCTGACCTTTGACTTTGTGACTGTGAGTCGACTATCTTCATGATCAACAAGGGAGGCTCTTGAGGCCCTCGTTTCTCCTGATCATTAGGCAGAAAGACAGGTTAACTCAATGAACTTATCATCAGATTCCAGAATGCAAACAAGAAGCAAAACTTGTCATGCTTGCATACAAATGGTGATGTAACTGCCTTTTAGGCAGAAGAATCATTCATATGCACTAGTTGGATCACATGGAATGTTTCCAGTACCTTCCAATCTCCGTATGGAATTACTCATTGACTTCATTTCTTGCACTTGCACATCTAACAAACTCATGAGTTCCCCAAAGTATTTCCTCTCTGCACAAGTATGAGCCAACGTGCAGCAATCATGAAAAAGAATTACTCATCAGGTATATAATCCAAAGTGAAAATGAAAACAAATAAGACCAGTAAGAAATAAGCTCAATGAAGAGAGAAATAGGTTAAGATGGAGTATCAGAATCTCACCTTCAGTCTTAGAATTCAGCATTTCTTGGCTTGCTTTTGCCACATCTGCTGCTGCAGCTGCAGCTGATTTAGCTGCCGCTGCAGCTTCTTCTGCTAAACTTGGTTTCTTGTCAGTTTCCTTTTCAACGTCATTGTCATCCTCCGATACAACTTTCCGTACCCAAGACCTCAACCTAGGAATAATAACATTCTGAAACAAGGAATATCTCATCAGACATCAATCCACTGGAAACTGAGTAAGGAAGTCTAGGAGGATATAACCAGTAAGCATATAGAAGCAATATGACTTTAAGGAATAGCATCAGAAAGGACAGAAAGCAAGATGTGACCTTTGTGTTGAAAGATTCAGGTCATATACCTTAATAAGTACAGCAGTTCCACAACCTGAAGCTGCCAGTAATCCTACACCAAGAATGGCATGAGACCAGTGGAATCTGTACCGAGCTAAGGTACCCACCGGGGCAGTGGAATTAGCAGTAGCAGTTGCTGCAGGCTGCAAATTTTGTGCCTGAACGTTTGTTGTCTTCATCTGTCCATCAGCTATAAGAAAGCATACACAAGTTACAACAACTACTTAAGCAAACAATTGATACACTGGTCATATCGACGATCCCACTTGAACACCAGTTATTTGTTACCTTGATTCGCAGTAGTTGCCTGTGCACTTGGAGGCGGGTCCTGCAATTTGAAGCAAACACATGTTAAGCATGTAAAAGATCAAAAACTGATAATGTGCATTACCAATAATACACAACTAACTTACAGGCACACGTCGAAATGCTTCATCAATCTCCTCCTTCGTAAGCCCCTTCTTCTCAAGAAAAGAGCGCCTGTACATGACAGGAGATCCCCTAACTTTTGGGTGCGAAAGAAACTTGACGGCATTTTGCACCTGGTCCTCTCTCATTGGTTCCGAATTCACAAACACCGATGGGGTAGAAGTCTGCTTAGGCGGCTCAGCTGCAACATCTTGCTGAACCTCAGCAACACCTACTATCCAAGTTCATAATCAGCATCACCATATCAAACATACACCTTATATCTAACCAAGATTCATACTTTAGATTAAACTATCACAAAAGCTGATTTCTTTCACAGCCCACTAAGCTGCTCACCTCATTAGAACTATAACAACACTAAAATAAATATCGGGTTCTATTCTATTATCACCCAAGTCCAATACCCAACATAAATCACATCTTTTTAATCAAAACTTGAACTTTCTGAGCAACTATATGAATTGAACTTGAAAACAAAGCAATAAGAAACCAACACAAAATCTGAGAGAGAAAGGCACCTGGGTTTTCTGGTTTGTCCTCCGAGGATTGGGAGGCCATAGTGGACTTACTCCTCTACCTGAATCCACTCAGCAAATACAAGAAACCATCAGTGAGAAGGCAAAGAAAAGCTTTATGAATATTTGGGGTGCTTATAATAGAAGTGCTTACAGAGGAGACTATGAGGTAGACTGGTGAGGTGGGCTTTTGCTCATCCCAAAGCAGATGATCTGCTATTATAATGACTCAGCAACAAAGTAACAAAATCTTGGGATAATGCATCGTCTCTCTTATCGGCTGCGGTGGATGCTACACAGACATGGACCATGGGCGTTGGGTTTTCAGGTTTAAAGAAGGAAGGCCCAGACACGGGAGCAAAAGAGTTGTGTTATTATTTGTGGGAGCATTTGCCCAACATTCAAAAGTTTATTTCATCAATTTATGCATTTTTGGATAAGTTTTAAATTGGAAAATCATGACCAACCAATTACGCAATAATTGGTTTTTATAGCTTTTAGAACCCATGTTGAAGTGGCTGCTACTTTGGTGACAAAGAGTTTGGATTTTTTCAAACTGTTAGGCTCACAAGCATGGAGATGATATATGATGTGACTGATCGAGTTGGACGCAAAAGCAAAAAAAATTAACCTTTGGGATAAGATCATAAAAATCCGAAAATATGATTAGTTTCCAAAGATGTGTGCTATGTAAAACACAATTTCACACATGCCCTTAAAAACACCAAAATATGATGATCCATATCCATACAGGGTACGTAGGAAGAAATTCTATCCCTTTTGGCTTGTTTATGTATTTCTTCTTTACAATTACATATAAGTTGGTTCAAATGAGTTCATATTGGGTTAATAACATACAGTGGCATCTCTCATTTGTAATTTCTGGCGCCGTCACTGCTTAAAGTAGACAATTTTTGCTGCCCTCTCTTTTTCCACCTAGCTTTTTCCACAGTCCTGCGTGCTAAATTACCCTAAACCTGCATCAATACAGTCCTCTCTTGACCATGGATTTGTGGTTTAAGTCGTGCAGAAAATAGGTAAGTAACTAAGTATCAAGTAGGTAAAGCAATTGAGAAAGAATCCAGATTCTCTTTATTGATTGACAAGTTCACCTTCTTTTCTCATAATCAAGAGTGAAATATCGAACTTATCAAACACGTTGCCATCGATCTCAAACCAAGGCCAAGTGGTGTACCTTTCTCTCCGGCAATGATTTTGGATCTTGAAAGGGAATCAACAATTCACCACAGGAGTAGACAGCTAAAAAGTTTCTTTTTACATGATTCAGGTGGACCAATTATTTATATGAGAACCAATCCAAGGACTAGTTTCCAAGAGAGGGTTACCAGTTCCAGGTAATGGGACTCGGTGAAAAGGTTCAAGGCATGAAGAAGGGCAAGCTCCCATTGTCTGTCGTCCTTCCGTTTTGCTAAGCTTTCTGGGAAGTAAGGACAGACTTAGTTTTAAATCGACGCCTTTATCTTATACTGTCCCTCATGATCCGTGGGACAGTGAGCAATTTCCCCCATAGGGTGCCCAAGATTTCCTATCTTTTTATGTCTGCCTCTTTTCCCATCTCCATTTCGAGTTGATTCTAATTAAAATCACGGAGAAACAAGACCAAATTCAATAATTCGTAATAGTTTGTTGTCATATGCAACCCCAAAAACCATAAGATGCATACAGAACATCCATTTAGGTTGTTTCTCAACAATAAGAGACTCCAAAACTCCATAAGTTGTGAATTAGCTATAGCTAGGAAGACCATGCATTTCAAAGGGCTTATAAGAAAAAAGATAGTACAAGATATTGTTTTGCTTATTAACTGGAGTCAGGGGTGTGAGGTCGCTACACTATGGATACCAAACAAGGACCACGACACTAATTGGTGAACAAGCCTTTCAAGATATATATACAATATGGACAGACAGACTGGGGTGACTGACTTAGCATTTATACGATTGTCTAGCCAGTTACTCATTCTCAGTCCTAGATCGATACATGTGCGAGTGAGTGATCGATCACACATATTTATATACATAAGTTTCATACATATAAGGTCCATCAAATAGATTTTGGTTTGTGTTTGTTATTATCCATCACGCGCCATTGATCCTCACATCATCGATTTCCTAAAATGTGGTTAATTCAACATTACTCATATGTATAATCATGTAATGCAGCTCGATCTGTAACTCTGTACAAGGGTACGTAGGTTCATACATAGAAATCCAACTCGTGGTTTCTAGGTTTAGGTAAACTAGTCCATTGATCGAGTTAGCTAGTGTGTATCTATTGTCAAGCAGTTTGACACGATATATTTATGGGGAAAGTTATATAATTACATCGATCTGTAAACGGTTTCCGCATATCAATGCTTAATGAAATTATTAAAGGTAAAATATTGTATAGTCCTTCTGGTTTGAAGCCGACATCTGTTTAGTCTTTATGGTTTTATTTTAATCTAAATAGTCCTTAAAGTCACGATTTGGATGAAAAATCATGACTTTAAGGACTATTTAGATTAAAATAAAACCATAAGGATTATTTGAATGAAAAATTGTGACTTTAAGGACTATTCAGATTAAAATAAAACCACAAGGACTAAACATATATCGACTTTAAACCAGAACGACTAAACAAATTTTAATTCAATTATTAAACATGGAAATTATTAATGAATACTAATACAAAATCGTGAATCTAGAAACCGATGTCCTCAAGAAATTCAAACGAATAATCATGAAGATGGTGATGATCTAAACTAGGGTCCATAAAATAATTAGGGTTGGAGAGATTAAGGTCATCCTCATTATTATTGTAAAACCAAAACGAGCCCTGGTGATCATAATCGTTATTGCTACCCATCATCATCGTCTCCCACATCCCACTGAACTCAACATCACTATCTCTGCTGATCATCATCATCTCCTGCTCATGATCATCATCACATCCATGGCCACCCTGTGCTGCTGCTTCACCATAACCACCGCCATTCGAATCATCAGGTAGTGGCTGCTGCTGTAGCTCTGCAGAGTTGAACTTTTCTTTTGGACTTGCTTGTTGGTCTGAGGTAGTAGTAGTAGTACTACTACTACTGCTATGACTTCTACTTCTACTTCTACTCTTGGCTTTGCTTTTTACACCGAGCTTCTTACTCAAATGAGAATTCCAGTGGTTCTTTACTTGGTTGTCGGTTCTTCCCGGAACCCGTCCGGCTATCAGAGACCACCTAAAGTGAAGTAAAAAACAGCCAAAACTATCACATCAAAGCAAGCTACAAATTACTTCTCATCATTGTGCAGTGAAAATTAACGAGGTCTGCAACTCGTCGATCGTCTAGCAGTCATCCAATTCCAGCTACTACCAAATATTTATGACTAGCTTCAGATGCATGCAGTATCATCGGTACTGCTAGTAGCTATTGTTAGGTAGATAGTAATAATGGTTGAAATAATTGTAGTGGGCTAGCTCTACCAAGTTTGTTGGGATTAGACTTACTTATTCGGAATCATGCTCTTCATATTATGATGAAACCACCAACATAGATGGAATATTTAACATTAAAGAGTAGAGTAATGCAGCAGATGTTTAGCTAGTTCAGGTTGCTCTATATAGAACATGTATCAGTTCAGTTAGCTGTACCCAGATCTCAACCTTTTAGGGAAAGACTGACCGAGTTAAGCAGAATAATCATAAGCAGAGAAAATGAAAGCATGATAATGAACTAATATGAAGTAGTGGTTGTAGCAGACTGGCCTGTTTCCGAGGAGGTTATGGAGGCGAATGATGAGATCGTTTTCTTCCTCAGAGAAGTCACCGCGCTTCACGGTGGGGCTCAGATAGTTCATCCACCTCAATCTGCAGCTTTTCCCGCACCTCTTCAATCCTACATACATCACATTGCTGTAAATATATATCGGAGAACAAATGAACGTAGTTGTAGAATGATGAAGATAACTGTACCTGTAACTTTGGTGACTCGATTCCACTTGCCTTTTCCATGGACTTTGATATACTCGGTTAGAGTTCTGTCCTCCTCTGCTGTCCATAGACCTTTCTTATATCCATGATTCCTTCCACCATCTTCCATTACTGCTGCTAGCACACAGTTTCCTGACTTTCCTCGCTTCTGAAGCAAACCAAAGCAAGAACCCCAAGAGTTGTAGATATAATGTACTAGTGGTAAAGCACAAAGGGATAGAAAGTGAGAGAGAGTAAGGTAGAGATCAAGCTTATAACTTGTAAGGAAAAGTTGGGACTTGGGAGAGCTACACTTGAGTATTATTGTGGCGGTGGATGTGAAGCTGCTAGTATAAATGTTGGGACCTGAGAGAGAGAGAGAGAGAGAGAGAGAGAGAGAGAGAGAGAGAGCTAGTGTGTGTGTGTGTGTGAATTGTGATGGTAAGTGGGTGGCTATCTAATATCAACATCTGCTGCCATCAGCACAGAGACATATTGCAATTACCGCTTCTTCTGCTTGTACGTATGTATAGTTCAATAGCATACAAACTAAACTACTAATAAAAACTCAGGCGACCAATCCATGTGGATGTCAGGACGTGTACGTCTATGTGTGTGTCTATATATATATATATTTGTGATATCTATTTTTAGTTATTAATTATATATATTATGTGGTATTTAAATTATCATTCTTATATAACATTTTTAGGTATCTCATGTATCACGTTCTATGTGACAACTGATGTGACACATACACATTATTTAATGAAATAATATGATTCATCAGATTGTATCTCCGCAATTGTGATTCATCTAGCATCACTTTTCATTAAATACATGTATCATGTGAAACATGCACTACATTTTTCTTTTATATACATGGTCTAAAAGCGTAGCTACATACATGCTCCGGTGGGCTACAACCCACCTCAAATTTTGAAAAAACATTCATCTCTAATTTAGTCTAAAACGCTAAAATTTAGAATTTAACCCTTCTCAAATTTATAAATTTAGCACACATATTATTAGAATTAGTGCATTTGTAACATCAATTAGTTCGCGTATATTAAAATAAAATTCTAGCCAACCACAGTATAAAATCCTGGCTCCGTCATTGATATATGGTCGCTCATATGCTTGTTAATTTGCAATGTTGTGACATACAGTTGATGTGCAACACTGCAAAGTCTATATAGTCACGTGTGTACATTTACAATTTCACGGTTCTAGTTTCACAACTCTACAATAGAACCGAGTTCAAAACTTACTTTGAGTGTTGGACATTCCACAAACAAGGTTGAGGCCAATTGATCGAATACTTGGGGACCTCATTTCCTAATTGGCAGATGCATGAGAGTGTACACAACCCTGCAGTTTAATTACTCAAATCAGGTATACATATGCTGGTGCCTCGATTCCTAATGGTTATATATGACTGGTAATGAGTTATCTTCTAACTTTTTTACCTTTGGATTAATTACAAAAAACCACCCGAACTATAATATTATTTTCATTTTCACACCTAACTATCAAAAACTTGCATTTTCATACCCGAAGTTTCATTCCGTTAGCATTTTGATACCCTGACGACAAACATTGTTAAATTTTGAGGGCATTTTCGTCATTTTAATAAATATATTATTTTTTACATTTACTTTAACAAAATAATTTTTTTATCACTATTGTTGCAAAAATAAATATTTAATTTTAGAGTTTTTTTTTTTGAATATTTTTGCTAAAGTAAATTGTTTTATTTTTGATAACCTCAAAAAATAAATTATTTTATTAAAGTAAATGTAAAAAATGATATATTTATTGAAATGACAAAAATACCCTCAAAATTTAACGGTGTTAGCGGTCAGTGTATCAAAATGCTACCGGAATGAAACTTCGGGTATGAAAATGCAATTTTTCCATAATTAGATATGAAAATAAAAATAACATCATAGTTCGGGTGGTGTTTTATAATTAATAATTTACCTTTTCTTCTCCCCAATATATATAAAGAGGTAGAAAATGGCAATAAAGTTATTCATAAGATATATAGAATCAAATCACACATATTTGAATAGAGGCTTTTCTCATTTAAATCCATTGTTGGACAATACGCGAAGATTGGAAGAGTGAAGAGAAATTGAGGATGGAGGGTTCAACTATTGAAGATTTGTGTGGTAAAGGATGTATACATGTAAAAAAAACCCAACCAGAGATGTGGAACAGTAAGCCATAACTCATATGTAGATGTACGAAGAGAAAATGATAGCCTGATTTCATTGATATAGAGAAAGGCGATCATGGTATACATGTTCACAGCTAGCAGAGTTGTCTTGCTTACCAACAAACAAACTATTAGAGGATCATTTGTCTCAATTATGCAGCTTCTTTGCCCCTGTATCACCAAATATATGATTTAGTCCCACTTTAGTTTATCTTCTCTTATGTCACCTCGAGAGAGGCCAGGACAGTGTATGAACCTAGAGAATAATCAAATACGATTCGTGGCATCCAGCTTAACAAAATGACCCCGCAGTTCTTAAAGAGATTAAGACAAAACTTGTGCTTCTTTTGCCCTAAAAACATTACACATCTGAAAAGGAATTGCCGACACACAAACAGCAAAAACAACAAGAACCACAACAATGGACATACGTGAAACACATTGGTCTAAAATTTAAATGACAAAAAATGACAAATTTACCTATATACGTACATTGATCTAGGTTCTATATACGTACGTATACATATAGAGTATTCTTCAGATCAATGATTGAGGCATATATATATATATATATATATATATAGTTTTGCACAATGACCTAAATCACCTAATGATGATCGAGTTGAATGCAAAAGAAAAACATAAAGAGCACCATAAAATCTTTGCAAGATTTTGGTTTCGCATATATTCGCATACATGTACGTATCAGTGAAACAGTTTTCTTTTGTTTCGGTTCCCTTTTTGGCATAAGAGGCACTCGTTCTTTCTTAACGTTTTCACTTGTCACATCCCTTGGGGGCCTTGGGGGGCACCATGCACCTATGGCTATTCGATCAGTCAATTCCTAGCTCTCTCTTTCTGTACACGAATTTCCAGCGCATGCAGGTGAACTGGATTTTTCATGCCACTGAAATTGGAAAAGAAAGAACTTCGATCATGTTGATATATACGTACGCAGAGAGATTCTCTTTCGATCTCTGCAAATGGATTTCCAAAGTTTTCTTCCAGGTTCTCATGACGTAACTTATCATCAACATCAGGGTCTGATCTTCTTGTCGTCCGTACACTAGCTGGATCATTTGATTTTCTTTTCTTTCTCCCCCAAAACGCCCCCGTGTGGAGAGAGAGAGAGAGAGAGAGAGATTATATTACACTTTACACACATATGGTTCATCTCGTTCTAATTCTTGATCTCGTTCTAACAAATAAGAATCACATGCATGCCATGCACTGCATGCTACCAGCTGTTTTGGTACTTCATCTAGCTCGATCATCATGAAAACAAAACGACAACGATCCAATGAAGAAAGTGACAGAGTCAATTAAAGCCTACGCAATCATTGTTCAAAAGATTAAGAAGGAGACAGAGTCAGATGGAGATCTAGGATGGCCGATATAGGTTCCTGTTCTGGTTGATTGAGTGCGAGTGAGCAAGACTACACGAACAAGAGAAAGAAAAAAAAAACTGGGTTTATCACTGTCGTGAGCCACGCTACGTACTAAGCAACAGTGAAAAGCTTCAAAATCTAAAGCCGACGAAAACCAAAGGCGCGCGTTCAATGATCACTACCTGTACTGATCCATTTTCTAGTCTCACTCTCACTCATACCATGCACCACCTTCTTCACCTTCATGTGATCAAAGCTACAGAGATTTCCAATCAATGCCTGAATGATCAGAAAATGCACTGTTAAACGGCCGAACCAGTCCGTGATCATTTTGCTCCAATTTTTCTGAGGTTCTTTGGTAATGCACATGAAGATTAATTCAGTTTGTGGCAATCAGTGTGTTTCATTTGGATAGTTCTGATAAGTCGTGTGTTAGAGAATTTTCTGACTACATTTTTATCTAGCTAAAATTGTGCCTTAATATTGCATGCGTACTAATCCTGTTTTTGGGACCTCAATCTGCTATTCTGCTTCCAATCCAAGCACACTGATGTTCTTAACAACTAAACGCCAAACTCAAGTAGGTTATTGCAATCCAGAGACCACAAATATAGGGATGAACGCTCTTAACACATAACTACAAACTCATTTGGAACAATCATTGGTATAAGATGATAAGGGTTAAACACTTTAACTACGTGATCATTGGTGCATACCTTGTCGTCAAAACAATTTATTAATTAAGGTCGCAACCAAGTACAGGTCTCAAACCTAGATTTGAGCGATTGTGCAACTTATGCAATGATGGTTTACTGTGCTACTCAGCAGCACCTTGTCATATTGAACCTGAGGCAAATAAACAAACAGTAATGTTGCAGTCTTTCTATTCTGGAAAATTTTCACATTATTGAAAAGTTTCCTCTCTGAGTAATGCTGGGATTAGTTCAAGTTTCATTTGAAAAACAAAATATCTACATGATGAAATCTCACGCTTATATAACAATGTCTTTCTAAGTTCTAAAGCCGTAAATAACAACACTAAAACAAGATCATATTAAGGGTTGACGGGACTCGGAAGGCTCATGTACAAGATCATATTAGAACGGTATTGCGGTCTTCCTGATTCTGGTGTCTACTTAACTTCTTCAAGACAAAATCTCTTGTACAAAACAAAATGGGCGAGTTTGATTGCTTCAAAGCTTGCACTTCTGGAATTGTCATGCTACAAGAAAATCATTACAGATACAGTACGTTCATATCACTGAAGGAGTCTGAAAAATAATACAATAACACATACAAAAAAGACTGATTGAATTATAACGTAATGGACTAACTTGCTAAGTCATTGATCTTCTTCAGAAGTTTATCCACCATAGCAATCTGCTGTACCCCACTAAGGTGCTCCGAGTTCATAATTGCATTGGCAACAATGATCACCTTATCTGCTTCAGTAGCGTTCACCTAGAAGTTGACAAAAATTTGTAAGGAGAAGTGGTATAAGAAAAGAACTGTGTTTTCAATAGGAAAGGACTTTGCAACATGAATATGTCCCAAGTGAATAAGTTCAGTCAAGAGCCAAGCAAGGGGTTATCAACCCTAGCAAGCAATGGGCTTAATAGATGCAAATACAAATAAATTACTGATATGTGAAAAATTGCTTAATCTCATTTTATTTTCCTTCTTCTTTTCTGGTTTTTTTTTTTTTTTTTTTTTTTTTTGGAGAAAAAGGTCCTCAAGAAGGTTACCCAAACACGGCCATTTACACCGATTGCTATTTCAAAGGAGATGTTCTTCCCAAGTGCTGCAAGAACTGGACGTGTTGGTGTACTCAGCAGCCTGAAAAAAAAATTATAGATTAGATATTATACCGAAAAGAACCTATCTACATGTAGCTCATTTATGTTCTTAGACAAGAGCAGTCAAACACGTAGCCAAGCACTCAATCAAATATTATGTATCATAGCAAGGGGAGCTACATCTCACATTCTTGAAAGGCCAGTTGAGCATTCAAACATGTAGCCATCTTTAAGGGGACCATACTCTGCTACTTTTCCACCGGCTATAGATCAAACAACAATTTAGAACAATCAATCAGATAAATCAACTCAACAAAAAGTCCAGAAGACTGATAAAAAGGGAAGAACAAAGAGCAAATAAGGCATGTGGGGAATGGAGAAAGATAAAGATAAAGATTAAAAACCAACCATCAGTGCATGACAACTCAGGGTTCATGCCAGGGTTTGCTTTCACGACCCGAACATAAAGCAATGTACCGACCTGCAATGCAACTCATTAAGCCATAAGAAGATATTGTAAAGCCCTGAACTCAAAGATTGTTCTACACTTGCATAAAAAGGGAAGGATCAAATTTATAACATGAAATTATAGCTGTTTTAGTACAGTAGCTCCCACCAAGTCTCCCCTCCCCTCTGCAATTTACTTGTAAAGGTTATCTTGTCTTTTAAGTCATAGTAGACTACTGACATCCTATATAGAACCATTTTAAGAGATACTTCATATATCATTACAAAAACAGGGCATAATCATGGTTTGTATCTTGTTGTTGGTGATCGTTTCTGGCTGGCTTCTGTAAGCGATAAGTCAACAGATAAAACCCTGATATAGAAAGAATCCCATCACCACCAGGCACAATTTTGTTTCTCATAAAACTGGTAACTGGTATAACAAATGAGGCTTCATGATTCCATTGCAGTGAGAAAACAACTGCTTCATGGATAGCTGGTACGAGGAGTACATATTAATTATGTTTTAGTTTGCGAAATAAGTACAAGGTATAGTGATGCTCACAACTGACTTATTGAGATCTTAGTACTACAAACTTTGTATGTAAACCATAACTATCAAGCATACTTTTTGAAGTACTCATGTTTTGACTGTCTCTAATTTATCATTACGCAGAAACATTATCCTATATCTCAAAGATTAATGTCTATTTTATCATCATCACACACACAGCATTTCAATTGAGAGTGTACAGAAATAAGGTACACTTCATACTTATTAAGTTCAAACGGATTGCAAATTCTTATATTAGCAACAAGAATTTTGATCTGGATTTTTAGATATATAGCATTTTCATTACTATGAAATATAACTACCTACTGAATCTGTTTCACAACCTTTTTTCCCTAACTTCTTCAACAAACCATACAAGTATCATATGATTCCAGTCCCCTATACTAAGTTTAGGTCGCAAACTCTCCAAAACCATCGACATTGTAGACTACACAAAAAATACTTGAAAGTAGAAAAAACAAAGACATGATTCGAACTCTAAAACAGACCTCAAACTTTGGTATGTTTCTCCTGGTTCCTCCTTCGAAAGCAAGCACAGGCAAAAACGCCAACGAAGGCCCTTTAATGTCCACCAGAAAATTCTAAACCCCACACAAACACACCAAAAAAATCATAATAAAAAATCATAATCAAAAGGCCGCCGGCACCGGAAAACCAACACTACACAATAAAAGGCTCTTACATCTGCTTTTGAGTCCACCACGATTCCAAGCACAGAATCCTCCACACAAGGCACATACTGCACAAAACAAACCATCATCACTCGAAACTCAGTACAATGTGGGCAAGTAAAGATTGAAACTTTATTCGAATGTGGGCTTTACCGACCCGTTTCTGAGACGTTTCGACCCAGTACTTGTTGGGCTTTGAGAACCTCAATGTTCCGGCCTTCATCGCCGCTATTGCATCGCAATCCTGCCGGAGACCGCCGCCGAGTTTGATGGTCTGGTTCGCCATGTTTGTTAGGTCAAGCACCACATCTCCTGGAACCTAATTCACCATGGAATTGTCAAATGACTAAAAATTAGGGTTTAGGGTTTAAGGAAAGAGAAAGACTCCTCACCACTGATTGGTCTACGAAGTTCGCCGGGGCTATCTCGGCCATTGATTTACCGTAAGTTTCTGTGACTAGTGATCGGCGAGTTTTAGGTTTTGTGTAAAGCTGAGCTGAGCAGAGCAGAGCAGGGTTTGGGTAGAAAGAAGAAGAAGACGACTATGAAAGGGTAATTCGGTCATTTTAAAACCTTAATTTCTGGCGCCCTAATTGCAAACGGCGTCGTACTGTCACCCATCTCAATTTGAAATTCCCAATTCGCATTTTGGGGTTTTGGAGAAAATGGGTGCTGTGAGACCACAAGGCTCGTGCTGGGTGAGACCATCGGAGCCAATTCTCTGCCACAATTTCAAAGGTGCTTCATTGACGCCTTGCTCAGTTTCTTTCACTTCAAAGTTTCAATCTTTACGTTCTAATTCACAGTTGATGCAAAACCCAACTCGGAAATCGAACATCCGAGGTGGGTTTCCGGTGAATTGTTCCGTTAACGACGTTCTCTCGGCCGGTGAGGTGATCAAGAGGCACGTTGAGAACGGGAATTGCGAAGATGCAGTAGCGGTTTATGTTAAATTGCTTGAGCTGGGTTTGCCTGTAGCTGAGGAATTTCAGTTCTTTCCGATTTTGATTAAGGCGTTTGGGGGGTTCTGTGATGTGGGCAAGGCTAGGGAGGTTCATGGGCACGTGTTGAAATTGGGGGTTTTGGGCGATGTTTACGATGCCAATTCGATTTTGGGGGTTTACTGGAAATGTGGGTCGGTTGAGGATGCAGTCCAGCTGTTTGAGAAAATGCCTGAGAGGGATTTGGTGTCTTGGAATACGATGATTTCTGGGTTGTGTCATTTGGGTGATTATGTGAGGTGTTTGGAGGTGTTTAGGAGGATGGTTAGGGACCATTGGGTGTTGCCGAATCGCGTGGCTTGCCTTTCGGGTCTTACTTCGTGTGCTTCGGTGATGTCTTTGGTTCATGGGAGAGAGATTCATGGGTTTGTTGTGAAGCGTTGGCTGGATGGTGATCAGTTTATGGTTAGTGGGTTGGTAGATATGTATATGAAATGTGGGGATGTGAAGAATGCGGAATGTGTGTATAGGAGGGTTGTTGATGATGAGTGTGTTAGAGGGAATACGGTGATTTGGAATGTGATGATTTCAGGGTATGTATGTAATGGGTGTTGGCCGCAGGCGGTGGAGTTGTTTCTGGAGATGTTGGAGATTGGATTGTTACCGGATACTTCCACAATGGTGGCCGTTACAGGTTTGTGCTCTCAGCTAATGGATTTAGCATTTGGGAAGCAGATTCATAAATTTTGTTTGAGCACTCATTTGAGCACTGATGTGAGAGTTGAAACAGCTCTTATGGACATGTATTTCAAATGTGGTGATATTACAACTGGTCTTGAGATCTTTAGAAGGTCCCTGAAACGTAACATGGTCATGTGGAGCGCTGTCATCTCAAATTTGGCTCAAAGTAGTCATCCTCATGAGGCATTGAGTTTGTTTTATGACTATATTTTAGAATATGGCTTTGTGGATTCTGTCATTGTCTTGGCTGTTCTGCGGGCTTCTTCATCCTTGGCTGTTAAGTCTATAGGGATGGAAATCCATGGCCTAGCAGTGAAATTGGGGTTTGATTCAGACGTTTTTGTTGCCAGTGCAATAGTTGATTTTTATGCTAAATGCAGAGATGTCGAGTCTGCTCAAAAAGTATTTTATAGACTACCAGCTACAGATTTGGTATCATGGAATGCCTTGATATCCGGATATGCTCAGAATGAGTATCTAGATGAAGCTTTAGAGGCATTCCTTGAGATGCAACTAGAAGAAGTTAGACCCAATACTGTGACGGTTGCTAGTATTCTATCAGTTTGTGCTCAGTTGTCAGTCATAATGTTGTGCAAGGAGGTTCATGGTTACCTATTACGACAAGAATTTGACTCCAATGTTCTTGTGAGCAATTCCCTGATAACTACCTATGCAAAATGTGGAGACATAAAGAGCTCAAGGAGCGTGTTTGAGACAATGCATCAAAGAAATGAAGTTTCATGGAACTCAATTCTTCTGGGGTTAGGAATGCATGGCCATGCAGACGAAGCATTTGCTTTATTTAGAAAAATGGAAGCAGCAGGACTGAAGCCTGATCATGCAACTTTTACAGCTCTTCTTTCTGTATGCAGCCATGCAGGGAGGGTTGAAGAGGGGATGAAGTATTTTCAGCATATGGTCGAAGTTTATAAAATTGAGCCTCAACTTGAACAGTACACCTGCATGGTTGATCTTTTAGGCCGAGCTGGCCATTTAAAGCATGCATATGATATTATTTCAACAATGCCTTGTGCCTCCGATGATCGTATATGGGGATCGTTGCTTGGATCATGTAAAATTCATGGTGATGAAAGACTGGCAGAAGTTGTGGCTGATCATATCTTTCAACTGGATCCTACTAATATTGGCTACCGTACACTTCTTGCAAACTTGTATGAAGAGCGTGGGAAATGGAATGAAGTTACCAAGGTTAGATCAGACATCAGAGGTGTGGGACTCAAGAAGACGCCTGGGTGTAGTTGGATTGAAGTTGATAGCAATCTTCATACCTTTACTGCGGGTGATCATTCTCATTATGAGTCGGTGGAGATATATGCTACAATAGAAAATCTTACAACTGCAATTAGGAAGGCAGGATATATCCCTCAATTACTGACTGTTGATAAGGGGCTTGATGAGGTTCTTGATGAAGATCTCACATCATTTAGAAACAAGGGCAAGGGTTTGTTGTTTCTGTCTACAAGTAAAAACAATCACCAACAGGTTCAATAGACATGATGGCATGATGATTCTCAGTCAAAGCATGGTCATGCAGCTTTGGATAAAACAGGTAGGCCATTAACTGTTCCAAGTGATTGAGGCCAACTCAGATAATTCACACTGAATGACTACATTCCAGCACATAAATGATTTATTACACCTATTCATCCATCTTTGCAATTGCTTGCGTTTTCCTTTTGGATTACTTCCCGAGTAATTTTTAACATGAATCTCTCTAGCTGATGGTGCAATTCTGTATTTTTAATTATTCTTTTATCAGTATAGACCTCATGTTAAAAGTAAGTTGGTTACTCAGGACATGTACCGAGTTAAATGTAAGGTCTAGAAAACAACTGCTTTTCACCTAGCTGAGCTAGAAGAGCTATTCTAGATGATTGGTAAGTTCTTTTCCCAGTTGTTAGTTTGTTACATCTTGGGTCTTTTTCCTGAACCTTCATTTTAGTTTTGCTATGTTCTCCTACTCAGTTCTTCTGTTCAATTCTATTTTATTGATAGGACTAAATTCTGGACTGCTTTCGCAAAGATGATTCGCTCTGGCTCTCTTGACTGTTGCTTGACGGAACTGTTTGCCCCCAGATACATTTAACATTCATGAACAAGCAGCAAGTGGACCAAGCTCCATGAACAAGCAGTTTAACATTCACATGATACAGTCCCATCACGTTTGTTTTCTATTGGATTCAGTAAACTGAGAGGAGAACAGATTGTCATCTGCTGAAGTGTTGAGACAAAAAGGTAGTTCTTATTTCTCAAGTTAAAGCTTGAAATATAAGCTGAATAAATGTATTAGAATTCAAAGATAGCTCATAATTCTAGTTGCTTCATCTGCAGGCCAGTGTAGAAATCTACTGCTGCGTTACAGTACTTATTTTTGGGCTTTCGTCATCATCATGGACCAATTAGTGCTGAATCCAAACCAAATGTGTAGTAAGAAGTCTAGTGAGTGTGACCACCAGATGATGAAGTCTGCAATGAAAGACAAGGAATGAAGATGGAATGGAGGAACGATCTTCTATGGCGCTGTTTGTGCAATCTTTATGTACCTTATGTTAGTTATGTGGCAATCTACACCAGATGATTTGGTTTTGTTCACACTGTGAAGGTGTTGTAATTTGGTGTCCTCTTTTTTCCAGTACTAATTTCAGTTTAGTGCCCTCAGACTCCACCAAATATCTTGTTAGAATTTAATCTTCGAATTTAATCCACATATCTTATATGAATGTTCAATTATTCCCACAGTCAGGCACTATCATTCAGCAAGCAAGTTGATCATTCAAATAAGATTTCCCAGACTGCAAAATACAGAACAAAAACCCAAGTGGAAATTACTTGAAATCATGAACAAATCTGTAAATCTTCAATACAAGATGAATTTGTGACTAAAGATTCATGCCGCAATTACATCAATAGTGTTGTCACAAAATGTAATATCCTCCAGCAATATAAATTAACAATACACCAAAAACCCTACCCTGGGACTACATTCACCTTCTCCACAGCAACATTCTTATCAACACACCCAACAACCCGTTCTTTTTTTGGTTACTCTATCAGCTTCCTCTTAAATGTGTGTCCTATAATACATTCATTTCGTTCCTGAACTTATAACCTTTCATATCATACCTTAATTCTATCTTTGTTTACACCATGAGAGTTTGCATCAAGGAGGTTCTCTAGTGATCTGGCTTTTCTGTTCCGAACTCTGCCTGTTTCTTTCAATAACTCGGTCAACCTTCTTTTCTCATCATCCACATCAGGATTAGCTGTCCCCAGCTTTTCTTCCCTCATCCCAACAACATATTCCAAGAGTTCAATTGCATCATCCAACCTGGGTACAATGACAGCAGAATAATATCGAGAATTAGTACATCGATTTATATACACTATTAATCAAACTGAAAAGGCTAATTTAGCAACAATACATCACTTCCAGAAGTGCAAAAGACTTCAATAGTTTTCATAGCTTAATTATTTTTGTTTTTCTGACTAGCCCTTGTTTGGTGGGTTAACAATGTTCTAACAATTAACAATCTGGATACTATTACAACTTGGTATCAAACAAGAAGTCCATGAAGGAAAGGAAGAGCTACATGGACATGAACCAAATTGCAGCCTCTAAATAAGAACTGTGTCACCAATTGTAACATGGCCCGGTAAAGAATAAGGGAGAACAAAAGCAAGTTTGCAATCAAATGAGCATTCAGAAACACAACAACACTAAGGGAAGAAGAAGGATAAAGATAACACTTGCAGAAGAAAAGAGATAAAGTACCTGCCAGCTGCATCATAAGTGCCTGCAAGATTGCTATATACACCAAGTGTATCAGGGTGATAAGGCCCACACTCTTGCTCCAAAACAGTTCTGGCTTCTTCAAAGAACTCTTGAGCTTCATTTATATCATAACGTTGTACACAAGCAAGCCCCATTTGGTTCAGAACAATCCCGAAGAAGGCAGATTTCTTTTCTCCAGTAGCCCGTAGCTTTGTGATGGCATTTTTAAAGGACTCGTAAGATTCAGAATAATTCCCCAACATGTAGTACATGACCCCCATTTGGGCTTCTATCCCTGCTACTGTGCTTTGCTGACCAGGGGCATCATTATATATTTTTAACGCCTTCTGTAACAACTTGACTGCCTGCTCGAGCTCATTCATCGATTCATAGATAGCTGCAATATCTGTGAGACCACTCGCCATTTCCTCAGCTGGGACTCCAGGCATGGGCTTTTCATAAATTCGAAGAGCATTCTCACAGTATGACACTGAATCCCTAACTTTCCCTGTCCTGTTATACAAATCTGCTAGACGGATGAAAACTGAACCAACAGATGGATGATTCTCTCCTTTAGTGGTCTTGAACACATTGAGTGCTTTCTGGTAAGCAAAAACAGCCTCATCATACCGAGACAAGGACAAGTATGTGTCTCCAATGCTGCTGTCAACAGAAGCTACCTCCACTTCCTGGCCATTTGCCACCATAGCCATGCTGGCTAAAACAAGATGCTCAAGAGCAGCTTCATGATCTCCCTTTGTTTCACATATAAGACCCATGAGTCTCCTATCCGCTGCCTCTTCCAAAGAAGCTGGGGAACCATTCTCTTTATGAGTGTCAAGAGCCATCTGGCAAAGCCTTTGAGCCTCCTCAAATTGTAATGCTTGAACATGAGCTTCTGCCAGATATCTACAAGTTTCACCAACTCTTGGATCTGTTTCACCCAAAACTTGTTTCTGAATTTCCAATCCTGTTGTGTAATGCGCAAGTGAATTTTCAAGTTGGCCCAGCATAGCATAAGTATCACCCAACTGCATGTGACCAGCAAATTTAGCAAGGGCGTGATCTTGGCCTTCCTCAACGGGTGAAATCTCAATTGAGCGCTCAAGAACCGGAATTGCCTTACTGTACTGGCCTAAGCTACAATAAATTGCCGACGTAACATGCAAACACATTACTAGCTCTAAGCAGGGTTTCCCATTTGCACATAGTTCAAACGATTTCGTAGCTCTAAGAGCTAACTCAAGAGCTTTCTGGGGATTATCCCCTGAAGAAATCAAATCCCTTGCTTGCTTTAGCAAAAATGGACCGAGATCCGGATTTAATCCTGATTCAGCCGAATCCTCAGTTCCAGTCTGCACCTTCGACCCTCCAGCAGGTGATTTCCTGTATTTCTTAACAGGAGTGGCACCCACAGGTTTTGGTAGATTCTTATCACTATGCTTACGGAGGGGAGGTTTGTCAGGACTTTTTCCCTTGGCAGCTGATTTAGATGAGGTCGCCGAGTCCACCTGCAAGCGAGCACTTTTCTTTGAGTTGGGTGGAGAAGTAGATTTTGTACTTGGAGACTGAGGCTTATCAATCTTTCCTGACTTTCTACCAATGGGTGAATCTTCCTTCTTGGAACTTGAATCACTATGAGAATCATCCACTGGCTTTGAACGCACTTCCTCTTCCATTATCTCCACCTCCCTCATCTCTCCTCCAACAAGATGGCGTAACTCGGAATCAATCCTAGACTCCTCCCCATCCGATCGAAAACTGCGCCTTGAAGGTGACTGATCAGAACTCTGCATGTCACACACATTCTCATAAAGCTGCTCAATTGAGGTGTCAACCACCCCCTCAACTGGAACATCAGTTCCCATACTCCGAGGGCTATGCACACTAAGAGTAGTTTTTGGGGATCTATTCATCACCGAGTTTTCCTTTTGAGTTGGAGAATTCCCATTCGGTTCATTCACCACCCCTTCAACAATTCCAGGCATCTTTGTCTACCCAAATCAACAAAGTCCCTCACTTCACTGCAACAGACATTTGAAACCAAAGGATCAAAACAAGAAGGAAACAACTGGCCTGAAATTTCTAGCAAAACTCCAAACGCATACTCAAATCTATAGCTGACAAAAACTGAATAATGTAAACACAACATCAGAAAACGCATGCTTTCCTTGTCGGTAATCTGCTCGTGAAGTTTTGTATCTTTCCCAGGAAACTTAACAAAGCAAAAAAACCAAGCAATAACTACAAAGCTACCAAATTTCAACATGTCCATAAACAGAAACAAAAAAACCAATAATTTAAATTGCCTCATTAGATCTTCACAACCAAACCTAGATAAATACAAATTCCACACATAAATTCAAAACCCAATTAAGAATAACAAAAACCCATCAACAACAACATCAAAGTTTCTAACTTTCTTGCACAGTTGACCTCCAATGATGCCCAAATAAACAAAGGGTTGAGCTGAAACAACACCATAAACAAAGAGGAAAAGGAAAACCCATACCTGAAGAACAATCAAGAGAGCATGACAAAACGACACCGGAGAGATTGATCAATCTGGGTCTCAATAACAACGCGTACCCATATATATACAAGGTTAAATATCCAATCTTTTGCTGGTGGGTGAGCTTACATAAGCTGGATTGGGACGAAGATGACAGAGATGGCCAGAACCGAAATGGGAGAAATGGACAAAAATAAATCTAAATTAAAAAAAAATGGTGAAAAAAAGTTGCAGACTTTCTTCCTCACCCGCCGATTTTGTGTTTTCCTTCACTGTAATTTAAACTGAAACTGGACACGTGGAGGCGGGGGATTGGGTGTGAGGGTTAAATGACTTGTATTTTCCTTTTTTGGGTTAGGTTTTTTTATTTTTTATTTTGTTACCTTGCTTATTTGGTGGGATGTAGGTTTTGTTATGGACAGAAGGTCATTAGCTTGAGGTAAACTTTGCTTCTTCTCGACTTGGTTATCAAGCATAGGAGAGACATTGTGAATTTGTGATGCTTACCACATAACATTCATGTCAAAGGTTTCTCAATCAGGTATACATATGTTCAGATGATTATGCGAAAAAGAATAATAGCCGTACGTATAATATGTGTTTATTTAGTTCTTTTTGAAGATATACATAGCTAAAAATATGTTCAGACGATTATGCGAAAGAGAACAATAGTTGTACGTATAATATGTGTTTATCTAGTTCTTTTTGAAGATATACATAGCTGAAAATATGTGTGATCACAATCAATTAGTTGTCTAATATGCGTGTGTGTACACACACTTATGGTAGTGTTAATAAACATGAGGTAAGATTACATCATATATTAGCGACTCTCACATGTAAATAATGAGGGTATGATAGTTTGGTGAGGACGTGGGATGCACCTTTGTTGGAGACCTTACAATGATGTCCTATCTCATTCACACGTTGTGCCCAATTTATGTGCTAGTCATGCGTTTCCTTTAATTTGCTTGCGCTCCATTCACGAATTTGTGCCATCATTTCTTGTTGTTGATGATGAAATGTGAATTCGGTGAAACACAATAAAGAGGAGGCATCGTATATTTAAGACTCGAAGTCGATATAACAATGATGTACGTGGGGAATGATCTTTAAGGACTACACGTTTTACTTAGACGTTTCTGGCTTGTCAAGTTAGTCTGATATTCAGGTAACTGTTGAAGATGACAATACTCCGGTGATCCGGAGCAACGGGAAGAGGAAGCGTGACGATGGAGAGGAGGAAGGGTGACAAGTATATTAGGCTTGAGATCGACGAAGGCAGCACAGATTCACAGAAGATGTTGAGGAAGTTTCGATTGCCTGAAAAAAACCAAAGTTGGAGCCATCACTGCCATATGAGAAAACGGAATTTTGACTGTGGTTGTTGAGAAGCATCACCCTTCGAATAGGGGGAGTGGGGGACATCACTAGAAGAACTCAAAAAATCGATGGATTTGCAGGAGATGATCGAGGAGGTACCCAAAAAAAAAAAAGGATATCTTCATGTTTAAAAATGACAGCTGTGGGATTTGAACCCACGCCCTTTCGGACCAGAGCCTAAATCTGGCGCCTTAGACCACTCGGCCAAACTGTCACATAATTTCTCTGTATCACATCTACAATATGAACAAAATTAAAATGGGACTAATGTCATATGTACATTTCTCGTCAAGTACCGATAAAGTCTTCAGATGAAGTGCCGAGTTGCCAACCTCTCACTTGAAAAGAATGCAAGTTCAATTATTACGGATAGGATCTGGGTTTTAGAATTTGACGTTTGAGAGACTAGTTAAAGGCTTCTGGACTTTGCTGTATGTCATATCAAAAGTGACTTAAAGGTAGAACAATAATAGGAACATAGAGTAGTACAGTTGCTCTAAAGCACTGATAGAAGGAAGTGCTTTCATTTCAATATTCTCAAAGGAGATGGTAAACAAGACATAAAGAGAAAGGTTCATAATCATAATCAATAATAATCGTATGAAGATGCGAACCTAGAGAAGAAAAGCATATGGTATTTAACATGGATAGATTCCTAGAAGAAAAACTCCCAGTTTTCAATAAGCAGATCAATGGCGACCAATCCATTGTGGAAAGCATCGGAAAAGGGTGTGATCTTGGGGAGATTTGTGGGATGAGAAAAAATCTGGGTCTTGCTCAATGGACTCTGCATAACCTTCCAAAATGTAAACTATCTCATCGAAATGTGGTCTCTTTTCCGGACGACTCGACCAACATCGGTTGATGAGACGACTGAATGCCCGCGGGCATGTGGGCGGCAAAGGAGGTCTTGCATTCTGCACAAAATATAGCAGATGAAAAAAAACATTGTTGATCAACTTTAAAAGCCTGGCTCTTTAGTCTATGATCATAGGCACACTGAAACACTTCACTCATTCAGGTGGTTAATAATCTGCTTAAAATATTTCACTTTTATGTTAATGAATCATGGGTATCATGACATTTCATTCCGGTGTTTGTTCAAAATGGTAAACCAAACAAAGAGAATTGAATGTATGGAGTTTCATAACCTATATTTAATGAATAAAGTTATCACTGAGATCATGCATTGCAACACAGGCACAGATACCACGTACAACAAAGGTTGACATGTGCATCTCAAAAACACAAGCATTGTGAAAGGTTTAAAATTATACTATTATAGGCATGAAACCCTTTTAACATGGGTGGCAAGTGTGAATTTCAAAAGCTTTAAGACAATGTAGTGCCATTTGTTCCACAAACTCGTCACAGGTGTAAGAAGATGCTGACTGCAAACACTGATCGAAACACAGATTTTGATGTCAACCTGTTCCTACTTCGTAAAAGGTGATTAGCAAAATCCTGAAGTTACTCTCTTTAAGAGTTAGAAATGTTCATACTACTGGACTGGAAAGGTAGAACCATAGAACATACTTAGTATAATTCAATGCTTTTGTAAATGATCAGTGGCTTTAAGATATATGGATTTAAGATGATTCTTTGATTTTGGAAAAATCATTTCCTGCAAAGATAAGGATGATGACCATAGCAGCAGGTCCCCACATGATCTGCAATATTATACCCCAGGGACAAGCATATAAATGACTGTCGCTCACCCTACTTATGATGCATGTGAGGAACATACAGGTGTAGCAGATGCATCAGGAAGACTAGAACCACTAAAGGATATGCCAGTATGGTACTTGATGTTTTGATACACTTCACATTTACAATATGGTAATATTTACTTTTACTGCATCCAAATTTAAGAATATAATTACCTTGTTGAAGGACTGATATATAAAATTCTAAAACTATCACTGCTTATGAGCTATGTGAGCGGCTGTGTAACAATCATACGCTCTTAATAGTTAAATGTGGAGCTCACAAACTGTATGTATCTCAAAGCAGTTTGTAAATTATATTTTATTTTTATGAGAATACCTCCTATTTAGTTCTCTTATGCAATATGACTATTTGAGTAATAGGGATCATGTTGATCTTAATTTGAAATGAGTTGGGATAACAATCAGAGGACTTTTATTTTGTTATCATTAGGTCTCATATATAGCCAAACCTAGGAACTTATATACAACATAAGGTGCCTGTATCAACATTTGAATCAGACGAAGAAAGAAACAAATGAGTTTCAAGTGCATAACATCTACAGATATCGAATACAATCTATTTTTATGATTTTTAGTAATTTTTCAACAAATTTACCCTTGTTTTCAAACAAAATCTAATTTTGAGATTACTCCTTTTTGTAATATACCATTGATTATACCCTAAATTAAAATGTGAAGAGGAAAGTACCTTCTGTGACACTGCAAATGCAGCCTGTTCCGGAGTCATGTTGTCAAATGGTGTCAACGCTGTTAAAAGTTCCCAAAGAACTATGCCAAAACTGTAAACATCAACTTTCTTCGTATGGTGTTTCTCTTTGATCATTTCAGGCGCCATCCAACGGTAAGTCCCAGTGAACCCTTTTGCACTGCCACACTGTGATTCCAAGCACGAGATACCGAAATCCGCAACTTTCACAGACATATCCTCTCCTAACAATAGATTTTCCGACTTGAGATCCCTATGAAGTATACCTTGGGAATGAAGATACTGCATCCCACGTGCAATGTCAAGGGCTAATTTGAGAACTAGGCTGAGTGGAAGAGAGTGTGGCTCCTGCTGATGGAGATACTTTCTTAGCGATCCCCCGGATAAATACTCGGTGATTATGCAGAACACAGGAGGCTTCTTACAAGCTCCAACAAACTGCAAAATCAAATAGCCGTCAACAAACATATACATCAAAATTTCAAGAATGCATACTCAATTCACTTGGAAACTTAGATGGACAGCTCTTTAAGCAAGGAATCTTTACCAACCATTCAAAAACAATGACATAAGCACAGCTTAATGCTTAGAAGATGAGCATCTCTCTAACACTAGGCACAACAATACCTTTTCTAAATCCGTAATCGAAATGCTTACAGGCCCTTTTCTAGTACTCTCTTCACTACAATCATGCGTGCAAGGTCAAAACGAATCAAGAATCCGGTTTTCACTAGACCAAAGAACACAAAATCGAAAAAAGTAGATAGGTGACTGCATATCAGACAAAGATCACAAACCACACACAATAATCAGGACCACGTTTCTTCTTTTCCATAAACCTGAAAAGGCAATAAGAACCGCCACAAATGACAAACCCACTAAAGAGATAAAGATTGAGAAAGATTACAGTGAGGATATTCGGGTGCTGCAATCGAAACAGCAACGCCACTTCAGAAGTGAACTGGTTCTCAAGCAAAACCGCCAAGTCGGCATCCTCCTCCGGCTGGCTTATAAGCTTAATCGCCACATCCTTCTGCTTATAAACTCCTCTGTAAATCCTGCTATGTCTCCCTGAAGCAAACTTGCAGCCAATGTACAATTGGGACATGTCAGCACCCCAATCTTCTTCTGCTTCGCCTTTAATCTCAGCCCCCGGAGAAACCAAGTACTTGGACCACGAAACCGCCCTCTTGTATTCTCCAAGTGATAGCCTCCTCTCTGGTTTGCCATTGTTGGAAATCTGCTTATACCACTGAAAGTTCTTCATGGCTTTGAAGCAATACTCATCAACACCATGAAAAGAAATCCCACAACCCAAATATAAAGCCTCCGCAGCTCAGAGTTTCGAAAACGACCCAGTACACTACATTTCAAACAGAGCTGCAAAGATCAAAGCTTTAAGCAGAAAAGCTACAAAGTTCGTTTCTTGTGTTTTTAAAGTTTGGTTATTTTGTGTTTCAAAGGCTCAAGAAGTGAAGCACCGTTTGAGAGAGAAAAGCAGCACTGACAATATACAGCGTTGTGTTCTCGTTACAGAGAGAAAGTGAAAAGAAAGATGAGAGGTTTGGTTTGTAATAATGGGGGGGAGCTATTGAGCTTAAGCTAAGAAACAAAACTCTGACTCTAACCGAGAGGAAAGAGGAAGAGTGAGTCGGGTTCGGTTGGGTCGAGTTGAATTGAATCGGGTTGTTGTTGTTGCTGTTGTTGTTGCCTTGTTGCTGTTGTTCTCTCACTCATCATCACTCACCGGCTTTCTCTCTCTAGAAGAGAAAGAGAGAAACACCATTTCATAACGTGCGAAGATCCAGTTCTGAGGAGACAAACCGGATCCTCCTTGATTATGACCTCGGCCTATTCGGGTTTCCTATTCTGCCCTCATCTCTTGGTGTTTATATCCAAACTGGAACTGCCTTTTCTTTTTCTGGTTGTCTTGCATGCTTTTGCCTTTGTTGTGTTCTCTCTGGAATGATGCAACTAACCTGGAAAATTATTTGAACCAACAATAGGCTAGGGTCTCTTTATGTTCCTCTACTCATTAGTCATTACCAAGTTTCTTTCTCTGTATTTGCCAAAAAATACAAAATAAAATTCTATGTTATTATTTTACCAGTTTGATCATCTTTAATATAACATAAGACTTCTTTTTCTTTGGTTTACATGTTCTACAACAGTTGATGTTACACTAAAAATCGAAGAAGTAGAAAATACCCTAAAGTATCGACGATACATCACTACTGAGTTTAACAGCTATTATGAATGATCATTTTACCAAACGTTTTACCCAAACATATCCTACATGGCACACTTCCTGGTCTAGATTCAAAGATTTTGATACCAAATGGATCGTTAAGTAATTTTGTCGAGGTAACAAGAAGCACCAACTCCCGAGGCATTTCGGTCAAACTTATCTGCTTAGAAGGATATTATAGTCATTCCCGAAGTGGGGGAAAGGACGGAAGTTGCAAAAACTTACAACAGAAAACAGAGAGATGGACGGTTATGGCGCAGGTGGGACCCACGCGCCCCAGCTAAGAAGAGGGATCCGTGGGCTTGTCGGAGAAGAAAGGCCGTATGGTCCTCTTCCGTATACGGTCTTTTAGTTTATTTATTTATTTCTCGAGCCCCACTCGCAGTCCGGGCGCGTCATTCTACACGCTCCACCCCCGGCCCCCGGCTCTGTCGAGGTTGAGACGGACAGAGGAAGAGGGACAGCTCAAAATGCACCCACAAAGGCAAAACAAGGGAAGGAAGAGGTGGCTGCAAAGGGCTGCCAGGCTGTGCGGGTGGGTCTAGTTCCAACTGGGCTGGGTCCGAATTTGCCTGCCCGATCCGACTATACATTCCCCCACCTAATTAAACAAAACAAAATTAGGTGCTTGTTATGTGACATGAAATGATTTATCACAAACTCTTTTGTTGCATTTTTAGTCCTCTAAATCCTAATCCTCCGACTGTGATTGCATTATTTAGGGTTCTACATTCTCGTCCACGCGTTAACTTGGATCAAATATCTATTTATTTCAAAAGTCGTGTGATCTATCCATATATAAGAACCCGATTTCAGTGACAAGCCCTTGTCACCTTAAGGTGACCACAACCAATGAACATGAGACACGTGTTCATTTTAAAAAGTTTAGCTGCAATTTAAGGACATAACATGAGGGTTTTGGGTATTTGACATGTTTGTTTATAATTATTGTTGACACTTGTCAATCTCTCATCGGTGTTTGTCACCAATAAATGACCATAGCTGGTCACCCAAGTTATTTCCCATATATAAACAATTTTAGAAGTATAGATATCGAGCCAGATATTTTGTTTACAATAAAAGTCTAAATTTGAATCCGCCAATTACAGTAATGCGGGTTATGGATTCTTGCGTATAACTAAACCCCTGAATCAGAATTTTAGACTTATCATTTTCATAGTCTGATATAGTTCATTGATGTGACATGATGTTTTATACAAATTTTTTAGGCAAAATTAGATGGTGCTTATTGGTTGATATATAGTTTTGGGGTTGAGTTTATCATCAAGATCTATCCACTAATATTGCTAGATCAAAGAAAAAAGATGCACCCACTATTAAAAGGATCTGCATTATTAATTTGTAGGTTGGCATGCTGTCGTTGACGATTAATTCTCCATACCAGTTTAATCAAGTAAGTTGGTATTTCATGTAAGTAGAACTTTTAGTCTTGTAGATAGCTAAACACATAACATAATTATTCCAACAACTGTAGGCATTTTAGGTGTCAACTCATTGTCACAAAGGGTCAAATTCCCACAGTGATTACCTATTAATAGCATATATATTAGTGCTGGGAGCATTAGAGGATTACATTTGTTTTTGTTTATCGCATAGAATCACAGGCAGATTTATAAGATCAAACATGAGGGGCCAAGAAATAAAACAAATGAAGAACACGAAGAAATGCTTACCTGCATTATTATTATTATTATGAGAGGGTTTTGATTGATCAGAACCAGAAATAAGAAGAAAAAGCATATAATATAAGATCTGGGGGGGACATGCACATATGCATGGGTATCCTGTTGATTGCTGAAGCCAAGTGTCCTTATAGGACCAGCTAAGATTCGATGATAATTTGGCCAGGAAAACTTATGGTACAGAATATGTCCCTTACCGTACTGATTAGTGTTGGGTGATGATTACTTAAAGCATGATTAAGGAATTTGATTAATCGTAAATGACAAAGATTAAGGAGCTGTAAAGCATGAGGGGGCATTGCTTTCATTATAAAATGGACTAATGGAGGTGGGGTTTCTGGGTTGATAAGGAAGCAGCAGAGAGGTAGGGTAAGCTCAGGGTTTGCATGAGATGGGATATGTTGGTGGATATTTATGAATCGTGAGGCTGAGAATGGGAGTTGCATGGGGAAACAGTGCTGGGTACAGGTCTCTGGTACTGGAGAGGACAAGTGAATGTGATCGAAGAGAGGAGGAAGAAGAAGAAGAAGAGGATGATGATGGTGGTGGTGGAAGAGAGGGAGAGGTTGACTGTTGAGTTAGAGGAAGACGACGGGGTTGTGATAGAGAAGGCTTGTCATGTAGCTTTGGTTTTGAGCTCTGGATGAACATGGCTGATGGAGTATACCACGTGAAACTGTTCTTAGTAAAATGATCGACTTCGTTTTTTTATTTTTATTTGATTTATATAATTGTTGGAACTTGATGGTTCTGGCGTTCTGCTATCCACTTGATGAATGATATGCTTGGGATTAAGGGCCTCTTGAATTATAACAACGAATTCATTACTTGCTCATGATACATATATATGATAAAAACGTATCTATGATAAATCGATTTTGATGGTGATCAGAGTTACTAGCTCGAGTATAGACAATTTATCTTCGAAATTTCAATATTGGTTTTGATATACAGACCGGAAATAGCAAGGAAATAAGCCGGCATGTGGGTTTTGGTGGCGATCGAGTGCATAGTTGCATACAAATGAGACCCACGGGCCATAGACTATAGAAATCGATGGAGCACCAAACCCTAGCCTTAGCTAAGTTTGGAAGAACATTTGCATGAAAATGTCATCATGGTTGTTGGATTGTGACATGATCGGTCTCAATCAACAAGAAATGTTCACCATTTGCTTTGTTGATGAATGGACTGGAGACTAGAGGATAACAAACGTAACATGCTTGTTAATCATGCAAAGCATAACATGAACTCGTTAGCGGGGAAATCTATTGTTTGGTTTATGTCAAATGTCTGATGATACAAACATCAACAATGCAATAGCATCAATAATGAATTGCATAGATTAACTAGTGTGTCTATAAGACCATGTAAGACAATTGAGCAAGAGAAAGCCGACATGCAAAGCCCAAAAAGAGATTTCCGTTATACACCAACCCAGCACCAATAAATCAAGGGGGAGAAGCAAAATCGGATCCAAATCTAAGACCAGCTCAGTTGAAAGTATCACCTCCAATATTAACAAGCCTCTACTTATAAACCACAAATACCTTGTATATATATGAGATGTCTAAAGCTGAAAAACAATGACCGTGGAATTGCTAGGTATCCTGATATCGTAGCTACGTAGTTTGAAGCTATAATTTTCATTCACATTCTATAGATTATTTTCTCACAAGATGAAAACTGCGTCTGCAGCTCATTGTGAAGATCATGTGGAATCTTGGGTAAAAAGGTTGTAACCAGAGATCAGGGAGCTTAGTGCAAAGGCAATGAAAGCGAGGAAGGCCATGCTAACTGAAGCAGTGGCCATCTCTGTGAACTCATCTTTCCCCCAATTCGATTGCCAGTCATCGACCCTGGTGGCTGCCGATGATGATGCTGAAATGAGAAGATATGCTAGTACCTGCAAATTTTGAATCAACACGGCAATCATTATTAATCAGTATAAGCCTATGAGTTGATGCAGTTCTAATGATTACTAGGACCCCAATACTGACCATTCCATCAAGTGTTCAACCCAAGAAAAGATTAAAAGTTTGAGGCTAGTGGGAGGAGCCGGTCCCCATATTCAGAATTTCAGATGACCCACATACCACAAACAAGATCACTATGGAGTTCAGAGGGTTGCCCAGTGCCTAGAGTAATTTAGTTACTTGGCATTAAGCAGAAACATAAAGATGATACTTGGAATTAAGGTAATTGTGCAACATCACATTTTCAAGTAAGAGAGACCAGTATGAACCTTAACCCAACAAGTCATGAACAACATTCCCTTCTAATCATCAAAGTAACCAATACTGTGATTCCTAGGGGTACAACTCCAAAAAATGGAGTCACCATCCGAAAATGAATCCATCACACTATGACTGATTCAACCCTCCAAGTTCCATTCCTATAGTTTTCTCAATAATGTCCAACATTCGAAATGCTTACTATCACTAGTGTGCATTGCATTGATTTTGTTTTGAGTTTTTACCAAGCCAACCGATTTTGGTCTATACAAACACAGAATCATACAAAGCTGATTAAAAGGGATAGGCTGCATGACTCACCTGATCCATGAAGAAATCAAAGTGGCGGCGGAGGTGGTGGCTGATCACATACTTCCCGGTGACTAGTAGATACGATAGACTGTATGCTTGAAAGGCAGCATACGCAAATCCAATAACAGCCACAGCTAAACAATACCTGTCAGAACATCACATTGATCATCACCTCCTCTCCAATAAGAAGAGCTTCGAACTTTTAACATTCTATGAATAGACATTACGTTTCATTTTTGCTATTCCAAGCATTTGAACTTCCAAAAGCAAAGGAATCAAATTGGTTTGAAGTTCTAACTTTAACAATTAGATTCTAGAACTAATACTAAACAGAGATTACAGTCCACAAAGAATCGAAATTTAAATGAAATTGAAGAGCAAACTAGGAAATTCCAACTCAAAATTCAAAATTTGAGAGATAGATATAAAACCTGTATTCCTTGTAGCGATCAAAGGAGTCGCCGCTCCATCCCTGAGTTTTATCAGCAGCCATAACCGAAAACGAAATCAAACACAGCACCACCTCGCTAACACGAAACCCTAGCGCCGCCGTCTTCACCACATCCTCCCTCCTCCTCGGCGGCCGCCTCGCCGCCCTCGATCTCCCGACCCCGGCGCCGTCAACGCCGTTGGGAGCCGCCACCTTCGGCACGGACGGCGGCGGGTCCTCCCTCGCCGCGCGGTGGCTGTTGTACACCACCATCGGCGACGGCGATTTCTCCGCCGGTTTATGCGGGCGGAAGGGAGGGTGCTTGTCGAGGGAAATGATGGCCTTGGAGTTGTCGGGAGGGGGCTTCTGTGGGGAGAGCTCCGGGGAGGCGTAGGGGGGGCTGTCGGAGGGGTCGCCGGCGTCGGATCGCATGGGGGAGAGGTAGCGGAGGGGGGATTCGGCGGTGTAGGCGGAGTCGTCGGAGTTTATGGAGGAGGATTTCTTCATGCTTGGCTTGGATTTCAGGGCTTCCATTTCGATTTCTTTATTGATTCAAAGCGGAGCGAAGAAGAAGAAGAAGAAGAAGGAGTGAGTAAAGTGAGAGTGGAAGGAGGGAAAGAGAAGAGAAGAGGGAGGACCTGGAAGTCTTTAAGACTATGGCGGGCCACGTGGATTACTACCTACCCTACTCTAAAGTGTATTAATTTCCTAAACTAATCATTTCGAGATTCTCCGAGAACCGTGACTTGTTAGTTAGCGGTAAACAACACTAAGCAACGTACAATATGTCAAGATCGATTTTCTTCGTAATGCGAATTTTACGAATCAACTATGGAGCATTCCTTTTGGGCATCCAAGAAGATGCAAGGTGCACATCACCTTCATCAGAAAGTCGATTCCTTCCCATCCATAACCATATGAAACTTTGTGTATGTAAGAAAATTATTGGCGTTCATGTTGGACTAGGTGAAGAAGAAATCAAATCCACATCCTAGTTCCACAAAAGTGGGATGCAATAAAGCACAGGAGTATAATCAAACCGATGTTACTGAGGAAACGATTAGCATTCCCTCATCATACTCGAAAGCAAAAGCGGGAGACTGAAAAACTATAAAAAAGAAGAAAAAAAAAAAGAAAAAAAAAAGGCAAGAGAAAACAAAATAGAGCTTACAAAAATACAAGCAAAGCTTTGAGTGGAAACTTTATATAAAGTTCTTTTGGGTTTCTTTGGTGGTGCGCTATCCTTTGTGGAAAAGCTAAAGGCAAAAATTCCCTCCTCACTTTTTACATTTTTTCTTGATGAAGACAGATCCCACCTGGGTTCAGTAACATTCACAATAATCAATCAATTATAGGATCTTTCAAGCTAATGGACTCCACACGTCTTCCCCTACCTCATCCAGTCATCAAGTACACTGATATTTACGAGACTGATATTTACGAGTCGAATATGTTATGCTGTTAGACTGTGAATCAGACTCTCAATGAGATGATCACAATCTGAAACTAGTCGACAGTGACAAAAGACTACTTGGAGGAAAGTATTATACCTAACACAACCAAGAAAAGGATCTATATAAACAATGAAACGCGTTTACTAACCATAATCTCTTTAGTGCTTAAATTAACAAAAGGAAGACACACCATCAACTTTAAGAAATCACAGATCAGAATCTACTGGTTTCTTAACTTGGTACTCTATATTCTTACATGACAAGCAAAGATGCCTGTAGTCTGTGGATATATATTAACATACAACACAACGGGAGCCTCAGCAAAATCTGGAATCGGTTCACAACATGGGACTCTCATAGTAGTTTCAGTTCTAGTCACATTATATATTGGTCAATTAGCAAAAATGATATACAGCTCTAGAAGTTACAGGGGCGAAAAGAGGTCGAATTTTTGTGGAAACAAAATGCCAGAAACTAAGATATCATATGCATTACTTAACAGGGTAAACCAACCTTCTTTGCTTGGACATGGTACAATTAAAGAACCCATCTCTCACGTCAGAGTACGTGAAGACATGCCATATCTAAGTGTAAGAATCAAGCCAATGATGACAATCGGCTCATTCGGGTAGTTTCAGGCGATTGAATAATACTAGGAAACTTTGCTCTGGGACAATGTAAAGAAAACCAAGATCTGCACCTTTGGCATAAGGTCCAATACCCTACAACAAAAAATCAGCCCACAGAAGAAAAAAGTTAGAAAGGTCATTTATAGTCGAGGAATGCTAGTAAATATCCTGAAACTGGTTAATCACCTTGGCATTGAGTTGGAGTAGTTCTCCTTCAACCCATTTTGGATTTCGAAAGCCAATTTCTGCTATCCGTCCTTGGCCCTTGTAACTTGCAACCTTAAAAAAAGAACTCTTTATAAGCACATGTCCAAAATTTCAAGTTCAATGCAGTCAGCTTTAGCCCCGACTGTGCACGCTACTAAGTTGATTGTAAGGTCTAATAAACTAATGCTAAAAACATGGCATTAAATAGTGTACATGCGAATGAAGTTACTTATTAATTTAAGTGAAAATTCTATGGATAATAGATGTAAAATAGGGACAACGCAAGAGTGCATGATGAGCACCAGATCCTATACTAGTGATATAGTCAATATAAATATTCCTCAAGAACATGTAGTTGCATATATCATTACCACTCCTAATTCATCTGGATACATTCCACGATTGGAAAGGCGACTTCCTCTCCCAATTTTGGCACGAAATGTCACCTGGGATATGCAGAAATCTCATGGTTAGTATGACAAACTTAAATGCATGCATACAGTGAACACATGGTTGCTCAGAGTAGTTATAAACCTGGCCAGCAGGAACATTTAGATCCCCAGTTAGCTTAACCGCTTCAACATATTCAAAGAACTCCACGTCGCCAGAATCGTCTTTGTCATCTGAGCCATTCCAGTGCCCATACTTACGCCTGAGTTGCACTATCTCAGTGCCATAAGGACCAAAAGCACCAACATACAGACCTATCGTTCAACCGGAATTCATTTGAGATTTATCCTTCAACTTAAGTGGAGAATAAAATATGAAGACGGACACTAAGATAACTCACCTTCAAATGGATCAAGATCCCCTCCTGAGGTGCTGATCCGATTAAATGTTGTATATTCAGATAATGTACTACGCTTATATGCTTGACTTGCAGCAAGTCTGATTATTTCACGCATATTTTTGGTAACCTACATACATATTATGAAAGAAAGAAAAACAAATTATCAAAGGAACACTTAACATTTCAAACAGAGGGTTTTGAACCGTTTAGTATTTTAAACTGTTTTCTATGCTTTGACTTAAAAAACTTACAACAGTCATTTGCAATACTGATTAAATGAAATCTTACAGAATAGGCATTGATGCAACTTTTAGTATTATATGCTGCATCACAAGAAGGGCATAGAATAAAATAATTACAAAAATGGCATCAAGAATGAATAATCTATAAGGCATTAAGAATGAATAATCTTTAGAGATTCTAACTCTAAAGTCACTGTAAACGATGAGTCTAACATTATAAACCGAAGTATCTAACTAAATCAGTCTATTCAAGTACCCAGAAAGACCGAGCAGAGTTTTCAATTAAATTTAAATTCCATACTTATCCAGTTATTCCTGATTGCATAAGCGCTAAACTGACCTTCGGAGAAACCTTGTCGGAGTTCCAAAATGCCTTGGCAACATCAGATGGCATTAGCTCGGAGACACTTTTAGCTGCTTGAGCTGCCACTTTGATCTTGGATGCTTTACTTTCTCTAGTATCATGGTCTAGGCTTCTCCCCGGAATATGCAGCACAAAAGATTCTCTCTCCATATCCTTGATTTCAGCAGGACGACGTACGTACTCATCCTTGGTAGCGGTATCCTCATTATGTACAATTTCCCCAATAAAAAGTTTCATGTCCAAATCTTTTTCATCATCTGTGGTATCACTACTCTCTCCTAGAGTGACCTCATCAGGCTGAATTTCGTCCAAATTATCACCTTCATCTTCAGAATTTTCATCAGATTCAGAGTTTTCACTATTTTCCTGCATCAGCCGGTTAACCGAATTGTTGTCCTCCATTACTTCCTTAGCAACATCAACATTCCTAACTTTAACTTTCAGTCCTGGAATTTTTTTCTTCAGAAAATTTATCACACTTTTTATACCCTCCTCAGTTGCTCCCTCAATATTAAGTCCTTTCTCATCGCTGCTCTCTACCTTATCTTCATTTTTCTGAACATCTACTACGGTTGCATTTTGAACTTCAGGAGTAGATGAGCCTTTTTCAGGTTTGGATGGTGAAGCAGCGGTGTTGGCTTTGACTTCTTGCAAGTACACTACCTGCTAACAGATCCAATATCAGAGAGAAACTACATAAAATCTGCATATTCCACAGCATCAGACTTGAAGTGAATTTACACACTGAGTGCTTTTTCAAATGGAGCTATGACGTAGGAACATGTTGGTGCAAATTAACTTCCCCAATCATAAAATGAAGTTTAAGCAAAGTATCATCAGCCAAATTAGAGCCATGCCATATTGTACACTAAAGACTGTAAGTTCGAGCACGTATATCAAAACAGAAGCATTTTTAAATTTTCACATCACCTGCATAACATATGTCCCGTCTGCATTTTTAACGACAAAAATTTCGAATAGAGGACTACCGGGAGATGCTGAAACCAACTGCCTGCAAGCAAATAACGTTCACTGTAATGTTGTCCGACATACATTACCTAACTCAAAACCTCAGAGACCAAAGTATCTTACCTTGGACTGTAAGTCCTGCCAACAAATCTGCCAACACCAGGAGTTATTCGTACGAGCCTCCCAAAGGGATCATCTGTATCTTTTGGGTAACCCACCCACCAACCTACCTGCTCATTTAGAGAGAAAAATTCAACACATATCAAAACCTTCACCTCAAAGCAAGCTAAACAGACAAGCACATTACGAAATCGCGATAATTAATAGATATACAAGCCAAGCTTACCAGTCCGCTTCCTGTGTGTTTACACAATTTCGAAGCATCGTGGTAACGCTCCTCCTCGATTGCAATCTGCAAACACACAAGGGTCCATTGTCAACAATCAAATTCCTATAAACAAACAGGTACCGGGTTACAGTGAGGCAAATGCTTATCTCACCTTCAGCTGAGCCATGATCTTGGAAACCGTGTCCTTCCTTGTAGCTTCCGCAATCGCCATTTTCAGCTTCACAGCTTCCTGGAAGTCTTCCTTCTCAATCGCATCCTCCAGTTGAAACTAGAAAAACAACAGCATCAACTCAAAACCAATTAAACATGAACAAAATTCAAGTCTCTGTCATTTAAAAACCGAAAGCACCTTGAGGACGGAGGCGAAGCTCTCGGCTTGTTCAATCTCAGAGAAATGGCGGCTCCACTGACTCCAATCCCATTGCAGAGAAGACTCGGCGGCGCAGTCAACACTACTAGCGGCGGCGTTACTCTCGCCGCAGCTGCAGCACAGTCTTCTGTTCCTCGGCTTGGATTGGAGAGAGAAGGTGAGGAGGCTTTTAGTAGCGGCGGGGTTGAATTTGAGGGACTTGTTATGGGATAGGAAACCGGAGGAGCAACAGAAAGGTCCGAATTGAGCGACTGGGATCGCCGCCTGAACCGCGACCCAGGAATTGGGTGCCGCCATGGCTTCCGTGTGTGTCGGAGAAGAGAGAGGGTGAGCTGGTGCCCGGTGGTTTATCGGAGGATTTGATGACCAAGATATTATGTATATATGGATAGAATCAACAATGCAAGGCCCTGGCCCATTCTCTTACTCTGGGTAACATAACAAGAACAACACGTCTGTTAACGTGGCATTTTTGTAAATAAGCGCAGCCAGTCAAGTCCGGTCGAGTTCCGGCACGTATCAACCAAAGAGATAAACCGTATCAGATTTACATACCAAGACCAACGAGAGCATTTTTATACATCCATACATGGATAATCAGAATTAGATGAAATAATATAGAAACATAGTGGTGAACATATGAATTGTTATGAACGATTAAGATCGCGTCGTGTAAATACATGTCGTGGATACAAAAATTTCCACTTAAAACGAGAGCATAAAACATAAACCGTTCACTTAAATAGCATCAAGCAGCTATTTGCCTGTCTCGTTAAGAGAGCCCTTATTGATATGGCATAGACACATCCGCTGTTACATTTGTTGTCACAAAAAGTGGGATGGATCATGGAATAGAAAATTCTAAATGGCCAAACAAATTATTCAAAAGCCCACACAAGTAGAAAATGAGAAAATGTATCAGGAAATTAGTTTATCTTGACGGAAGAGATAAACGTTTACGTCAATCCTCGTAACACCACTAATCTCGCAATTCTGTGAAGTGAAAATGAAACTTTTCCGATTGATGTGAGGTGGCTGGCTTTAATGGTTGGATTATCAAAAGGTCTAGGCTCCGTCGTTTTCTAGTTCTCTCATTCACTCAGTTGAAGGTTTGGATGGAAATAGAAAAATTCTGGAAAGAGCCAACAGAGAAAAGGATCATTGAAGTATCTTACCATGAGTATCTAATCAGCATTTTGTTAACCATGAATCTGTATATCATTACAAAGATAACCGTGGTGATGGCCTGGTACAGAGTAATAACACCAATAAGCCTTCTTTGGCACGAGGGTTAGAAACCGCAGTTAAGTTTTGAGACTGTCTATTGTTGCTGTTGTGAAGAGGAGGTGGACTCAACAACTATAACATGTCCAACAGAAGGGACCTGCCGTTGGCTTAATGGATCCTGGCTAGACGAGGCAACATCCCCATTCTCGGCAGTTGCCAAAGCAGTGTCTGTGTCATTGCTTGCAGTTTCTGAATGGACTGGCTGGAGCACACCCTGAAATCTCAGCATATAGCTCTGACTGGATGGTTGGGCTCTAACATACCGGTTGGCAGTCAACATGACAGATGACCGTTCAGACTCGGCACGGAGATTGGATATAGCACTGAGGTCCAGATTTGGAAAGACCGAGCAACGGCACCGAGGACATTTCACATTCAATCGAAGCCACTCATCAATGCATTCTACATGGAAGTTGTGAGCGCATGGTAGGCCCCGAACCTGCGCCATCATTTCCGTTAAGAATCTTTACGGGCAAGTATTCGTGAGAGTGGGTGCAGTGGTCTGCAAAGTAGTGATACAGCTATACTTGGTTCTCAGAAGGAGTCCATCCATGCAATTCATATCTTAATAGTGAACATACAAGATTTTGGTTCAAAACTTGAGACAACTAATGGTTTCAAAAGATAGATTATTTTAAGATTTACCTCATTGCCTTCATAGAACTCTTCTAAGCAGATTGGACATTCACTGCAATCCGTTGGAACGGCCTTCAACCTGAACTTTGGAAGCTCCTCAATGAGTGCTTCCACTGCTTCTCTCTGTAATCACCAGATATTACAGTGAGTTATCATACACACCATAAGATTTAAAGAAGAAGAAACCAAATTTTTTTTTTTCTCCTCTCTATTGCCCACTAGTAAGTAAAGCACAATAATAATACACTCTTGAAAGCAAAAAGAATCTCAAAACAGGTCTCTAACATCTGACAGAAGCTTGATACAGATTATCCAGTTTCCAACAGACTACATGCAAAGGCAGACTAGCAAGCTTGTAACAAACACCCTTTAAAATTCCCAAACCTATATTTTGTAGGCACTACTTTCTCGAACATTAGTTTTGAGTAACAGAATCATTTAGGCTGCTATACATAGATAGCTTAACTACACTAATACCAAATTCCAAAAAAAAATAAAAAATATAACATATATTAGCTTATAGTATATGGTTTAATGCCCAAAAGAAGTAAAGGACATAATCATTAGACTTGAAACTACAAAATGTTTGAAATCATAGACAATAAGCAGCATCCTTATCAATAGAACAGGGAGATCCACCTGTGCTGTTGTCAAGTAAAGTCCAGGTTGGTATGCAGCTTCTTGACCCATTCCTCTTGCCTCTTGACCCGCAGCTTCAAATGCCCAATCTGGTACCCGGATCATATCGACTAAAATCTTTAATAGTAAGAGAAACCAATAACATCAGTACGACACAGGGTATGGAAAAACGATTAGGCAATACAAACAAATGTTTGAGGATTTACCCCATATTCTGATATAGGAATCCCTTGTTGAGCACGCAATAAGTGTGCCTGTCTTCGTGTCAACCACTGGAAAGAGGAGCGATAAGGGACATTGAAAACAAAACGTACCATTACAAACTCCTGGTATATTCTAAAAAAACAGGTATGAATAGCACCACTAACCTTCCCAAGTGACATGCACGAAATGCAAAGCAGTGCACAGTAACTAAAGAGCAACCAAATAAGAAAACCCCATTTCTGTCCATCTTCAGGCAACTGCAAGCGAATAAATCCATCAGCACCATTATATAGCTTATTTGCATATTACTAATCTGCCGAGAACAAAGAATATCAACTTACGCAATCCTTCGAGCTTCTGAACCACAGAGTCCCAATTACTGTCCAAGCCCAAAGAAATGGATAGAGTAGCAGAGAAAGAATTGAAATGACCACTACTCTTCCACAGAAACGAGCATATCTTTGCTGCCACCCAAAATCCCTACAAACATAACAATTTGAAGGGACTCAGCTACCCAAAATTGCCACCCAGATTAAGTAAAAGAGTAAAAAAAAAAATCAGGGCAATATTATGCAGAATCTGAGGTGAGTCGCATAGGAATTTCTTGGACTATCAAGGCCTCTTTTTCTTTAATTCTAAAACGCCAATATCAAAACCACAGCTAAATCTAGGATGCATCGAGAACTCAACATGCAACTACTTCACTTACGATGTACACAAACGAAACGAAGTTAGAGGCTAATCAAAAGCTTTTGTTGCTTCTATGTACGAAAATTAAGCAAGTGCAAAGATATACATTCACTAAGAAATGAACTTACAATCCCATTCCAGCTGCCAGTCCATTATCAACAAACATCAACAAGCGAAAAACAAACACTGTAGTGTAATCAACCTGAAGATTAAAGAAACAAAAAGAAAAACCAATAAGAACCACAACCGAAATTCAAAAGCAAATATTATACCAAAACAACTCGATATTAACAACTAAGAACCTACCACGATCCATATATGCAACGGATATGTACAAGTATGGTACCGCTTCCAATTAATCGCCACAATTACTCTATCAAAAATCCAATTACGGAAAAACCACAACAAACAGATAATCCAAAAACGAAAAAAGAATTGCAGAGATTGAACCGGAAACCCTAACTTTCACAGTGAAAAAGGATACACACTGGTGGCGAGCATCGACAAGAAGAATCCATCGTACCTGCAAAGCAAAAAGAAATCACAATCCGAAATCGAAATCAACTTCCGCAGTTTAACCTAGCCGGAGCAGAGAAGAAAAGTAGTACTGACCACTTGAAATCGACGCCTCGGACGGCCATGGAGGTCGAGCTATACACGAATCGCTGCGAGTGAGTTACAAGATCGGACGATACTCATTTGAGGGAGGGAATTGCTGGAATCGGACTCCGATCTTTTGCGGCCGGAGAGAACAAGGCTCGCCGGAAAAAAAAAAGAGAGTGAGGCGGTGAACCACTTCTGAGTCGCCGAGTCGGAGTCACGCTCTCTGTGTGTGTGACTGAGATGGACTTGATCTTTTGGAAGTTTTGGAAACACGAAAATGCTGACTGTTTCTTTATTTTTTTCCATTTTCCCGTTACTCCATCCACGCCGTTACGGCGTTATGAGTCATCAACTTCACTTTTTAATTTTTTGTTTTGACTGAAATTTATACATCTCTTTTTACAATCCACACGTCCCTGTTCTATTTTTTATTAAAACAATATCTAAAATATCCATATTTTAGGCAACTTGATGAGATTAAAACATGGATAATTTAGACATTTTCTTAAGAAATAGAGTAGGGGTGTATGAATTGTAAAAAATGGTGTGTAAATTTCACTCATTTTTTTTTTTTAGTTATTTGTCACAAAATGTCTATGGTAAATGACACAGACATTTACCAAACTTTAGAGATTTGTTAGTTTAATGCTCCAAAACTATAATGGATTACAACAAGCTACAAAGGACTTTCTTCTTTTTTGGTCAGAACAAAGGAGTTTCTTCGATTCATGGATTTTCGTCTTTAAGAAAAGAAATGCAGTTTATAAAAGTAAAATTGATGTCAATAGTAATAACTTTATTAGAACAAACATATTGATTGACATAAAGGTTTTGTAACTGCTTGGAATTTGATCACACTGTGTCGATCATCTCACAAACTAGATAACTCATATTGATAAAGGAAGATGAGTAAAACCGTAAACAAATAATGTTACCCGGAAAGACAAATAAATCATGGAAACTGAATGAGGAGTCAGCAATATGATTCATGATAATTGGTAGTGGAATTATGAGAATTGGTAGCATATGTATGGTAGATAACACTAGTATTTTTCATGCCTCTTTTCCTGATTCATGAGAAAAGAAATAAATCATTGAAACAGAATGAGCAAAAGCATTATGATTCATGAGAACTGATGATGATTATAAACAAGTGTGAACATGACTTCACATAGTACGAGACAGAATGATGTTTAGGTACAATTTGGTGGATTTAAACACTTATATACAGCTGATGCAGGTTGCTTGTAAGTAGGTACACTATTGGTATCAACAAATCTGACTTCTCCTGGTGCAAAAGAAAGTTCTCTGTGCCTGAAATACAGAAATAAGTTTCTTCGTTATCCCAAATAAAAAAGACATGCATCTTGCTGAGAATACTGGGAATTCAGGTAAAAAGTGTGTCCAATCACCTTCGCAAGTCAAGTCCAACTATGCCAGCTTGTAGGATTGTTAAGTTGTCCGAATCTGGTGAGACAATTATCACCGTGTCTGCAGAGTACTGAGTCTCGAGTATGGACATGAGTTGTGTCACCCGAACAAACACATCGGAGACGCTCTCATTTGGGGTTCCATCATCAATAGGAGGAGGCTTGATTCTTGGAGAAATAGTATCTGATGCATATACCTGAGTAGGAACACAGATGTTAATGACTTGATGTTATTGAGCAGTAGTAGTATTCCACTTGGTTGAGTCGCAGGAGAATTGCAGATTAAAAGTCTATAAAAATATATTTAGAAGGAAATTCAAGATTTATTCTGGAAATATTACTTCTGAAACAGCTTCTAGTTTCTTTCCTTCATAAGCTCCTAAGCCACGGGCATCTAGAAAGCTATACTCCGGAACAATGTTACTGCAACAGAACAGAATAAGAAAATGGGATGGTTGCAGCAAGTGCACACACATGGACAGTGATCATATAAAGTTGTACTTGAAGTCTTGAACATAGCAATGTGATTCCAATTTAAACGGTTTAGGCTTCGATTGCTAACTGAGAGAGCAGGGTACATAATAGTATCATGTTTCATAATAGCAAATCATATAAAATGATGTTCCGGATTTGAAACAAACCGAAATTCAAGCAAGGTTCTAAAACCAATCGAATATTAACTTGCATACCTTCGAGTGACCCCGTTAACTGAGGCAATGATCTCTGCAGCCTGGTAAGCTCTCTGAGTGATAGAAGGCCAAATCCAACAGCTGGTGTCACAAGCCCCCATTTCCTTCAAGTCGAAAGCTGCCCTCACCGCCTGCTTCTTCCCTTTCTCAGACAACCCGCTGTCAACAGAAGTTTTCGCAACCGGATTCGTGTTAATCACTCCCCAGCTCTCATATTCAGACTCCCCAGCCCTCACCAGAAAATACCTTCCCACAAACACCAACCAACACCAGTTAGCAACACCTCCACAACTAATGCACAGCACTTAAAATTTCAAACCCACTAAACCATTACTGAATCAAATCACATACATCATTAAAATGCGGTCAAAACTTTCAATTCAAGAAGAAAAGATGGGAAAAAAAGTTCTGGGCTTGGTGAATTACCGGTTGACGAGTCTAACTGGGGGCATCTGGAAGAGGCCACGAGCAGAAGCCATGTCTTGTAGGGACATGGGGTTGAGTGCAAAAGGGGCTGCAGTGACGGTGAGGGCGGCGAGGAGGTCGCGGCGGCTGATGGGTAGGAATGCATTGTTGGGGTTTTTGGACGTTGTTGATGGAGTCGGAGGAGGAAGATGAGGAGGAGGGTTTGCAATGGAGGAAGAAGATGTTACTATCATTTTTGGCGGGTGTTCGTCTTTAACTAACTTCTGGGTTTGGTTTGCTCTACTCCTTTCACCACATCTCCCACCAAATCCCAACTGATGGACCGAAACGAATGCCGTTTGATTATATGGCACAACATGTCGTTTTTGAATTTGTCGTTTTTAAAACACAAAAAATCTACGTAATTTTTCACTCCATTTGATAACGTATTCAAAAACTAGTAATAATATGTGTCAAAAGTGAGTAGTAAAATTTGGTACATCTTCCTTTCAAACATAGCCTCCGTCCCAAAGTTCAAGTAAGAAAAAAATATTGCCTCATAGCTATAAACCATGTACCACTTGTTGGTTAGCGATCTACATCTTTGTCCACCAGTGACTCCCTAGATAGCAGGGACTACTAACTCTGCAACTAAAATGCACGCTGCACCAAATTAGTGGGCTACTTAAGCCAAAAATGAAGCATCTTTGAGTTTGGACTTTTCTAATTCGAAGCTGATCTGGGTTTTAACAACTCCATGAACCTTGTCTAAGTCGCAAACATTATCTTCGGATTCGTCACATATATTTATACACATTGCTTACCCTTTCGATATCAGTGTCCCTTTAGAATATGCTCTATAAAATCTGACTCCTGTTTTCCATAACTGATCTGACTCTCTCAGAAACACAAACTGACTTGATTCACTGGAAAGCAACCACTCCTTGCTTAATTTATGCCCTTGATTCCCCAACCCTAAATCAACTCAGCCCACCATTTTCTCCAGGGTTTTACAAGATCAAAACCAAACCATTATCACTTACTACAGTATGCAATGCGGCAAACAATGAACTAATCTAATGACTTTCAGTTCTGGAGTTTCAATACTTTGCAGCACTTAGAATCACCCTGTAAACTACTTACTACCTTCATTTCTTATGTAATCTCGATATAACTCAAAAACTTCGAAGCATTATAGAACACTTGACGACTAGTACGCTTGCTTTCATTGTGTCCAACAAAAAAAAGCTAATGTGTGCTGCTTCATTACTTCTTTATGCAGATCGCTAGCGAGACAGTTACACTACATTACCCGGCATATTTGCTTTTTTATAAAAGCAACTTGTGGGCAAAGAAAGCAACTCAGCATTCTGAAAAAGCTCTACGCTATTTAGAAACCAAAGCTAATACCTCAGTTCTCATTTGCCTCTGTTTCTGCTTCCATCTGAACAAGATGAGCATCATCTTCTTGTTCTTTCTCATCCTATCACTCTCGCCTTCTGCTTCACTGGGCAGCTCAACTAGCAATACCAACAATGAAGCCACAACTAAGCAACTCAACCCATTTACACACAGAGCCTCACTGATCCGCTACTGGGGCACCCACGTCTCAAACCATCTCCCAATCCCCACCTTCCTCTTCTCAAAAGCCTCAACCCTAAACCCAGTCGACTCAGCGATTATCACCAAACTCGCCGCCCACAACTCACTCTCTTCCCACTTCACCTCCTTCTGTTCCCTCGCTAACCTCTACTGCTCCTTCGACGCATCTTCACTAAGTGACCAACTCCTTACGTCACGATCCAAAGACTCAAACTTCGCCGGCTACGCCAACAAGAACTTCGCCACCTACGGAACCTCCCAGCTCGGCGGCGCCGACTCGTTCAAAAACTACTCCGGCGACCTGAACTCCCCCCACGACTCCTTCACCAAGTACAGCAAAACCTCCCGCTCCCACAGCGAACACTTCACCAGCTACGCCCACGACGCCAATGTCGCCAACGACACCTTCACCAACTACGCCGCCGGCGCCGTCGCCGGATCCGGCGACTTCAACTCCTACCACGACCATGTCAACGTCCCCAATCTCCGATTCGCGTCCTACGACTCCGGCTCCAGCAACCACAAGCTCTCCTTCACCGCCTACAGCGACGACACCAACGCCGGCGCCGAGACGTTCATCAGCTACGGCAAGAACGGCAATGCCAACCCGAACGAGTTCAACAGCTACGCCGGAAACGCCAACATCGTCGGGTCGGGTTTCACGGGTTACGGAGAGTCCGGGAAAGCCGCGAACGACTCGTTTAAAGGGTACGGCCTCAACGGTAACAACCCGCACAGTAACTTCAAGAGCTACGGAGCCGGCGGGAAATCCGGGATCGATAGCTTCTCGAGTTACCGTAACGGCGCGAACGTCGGCGACGATTCGTTCCAGTCTTACGCGAGGAATGCCAACTCCGGGAAAGTGACTTTCTCGAATTACGGCAAGTCGTTTAATCTCGGAAACGATTCGTTTAAAGAGTACGGAGCCGGGTCGACGGGTCGGACATCTGTCGGGTTCAAGTCTTACAGCTTGGGCCGCTCGTTCAAAGAGTACGCCAAAAACGGCGTCACTTTTGCTCAGTATAGCAACTTCACCACCGTGGCAGCTGATTCTGAAGAGAAGAGTGGGAGTAGTGGCAGTTCTGTAAATAGATGGGTTGAGCCGGGTAAGTTCTTTAGAGAATCTATGTTGAAGCAGGGGAATATAATGGTGATGCCTGACATTAAGGACAAAATGCCGGAAAGGTCGTTTCTGCCCCGGACCGTATTGTCAAAATTGCCCTTTTCGACGTCAAGGATGTCGGAGCTAAAGGAGTTGTTTCACGTTGGTGACAACTCCGCTACGGAACGGGTGATAACAAACGCGCTCACGGAGTGCGAGAGGGTCCCGAGCCCAGGCGAGACGAAACGTTGTGTGGGCTCGGTCGAGGACATGATAGACTTCTCTTTGTCAGTCCTAGGCCACAATGTGGTGGTCAGGACTACGGAGAATGTGCGCGGGTCCAAGCAAAATGTGAGGATCGGCAAGGTCATCAGGATCAACGGGGGACGAGTGACGGAATCCGTTTCGTGTCACCAGAGTTTGTACCCGTACTTGCTATATTACTGCCACTCTGTACCAAATGTTAGGGTTTACGAGGCCGACATTGTTGACGTGGAGAGCCGAAACAAGATCAATCACGCTGTTGCGATTTGTCATCTTGACACGTCAGCCTGGAGCCCTGGACATGGCGCATTCGTGGCACTGGGTTCCAGCCCTGGAAATACTGAAGTGTGCCACTGGATTTTTGAAAACGACATGACGTGGACAGTAGCCGATAACTGACCGTAATGCATGCAGTAGCCTAGCTTAGTTTCGTCTTACATATTTACAGAGCCTAATTGATTTGTTGTTGTCTGAAGCCTTTCGGTTTACAATGTGATTGTTTTTATGGGATTTGCCCTCTTTTGCTTTCATATGATTTTTCAGTGTACGAGTTCTTTCCCTTGCAATATATGTGTTTGTGTATAAAGCACTTTAACTATATATGTGCTTATCCATGAAGCACTTTTGACAGTTTCTACAAACCCTTTTGGGTTCTGGAAGCAATGCTAAAAACCAAACAGGCACTAAGCAATCCATCAAAAACATATGCAATCTTTGCAAATATTATGTCTGACCTTCCTTTGATATTATTACGAATCAAACAGTAGCTACATGCTGAAAAAGGCAAAAGAATAAGGGCGGACTAAATTATCACAGAAGGGATTTTACTTGTGCAAAAGAAAGCATCAAAATCGAGCTAGCGTTCAAATGAATTTGAAGCTAGCTAGAAGCTGTTTACACCTAAATTAATATTTTACTGGACAGTAAATGTTTAAGTGAATATTAATTAAATTCATGATCCACGTCACACCGGCGAGCCCAAATAATTATATTTACAAGTGGTGGCCCGCCGACAAAGTCATGCGAGCTAGATGATACAGGTTGCATGCGAGATGGACTTCGCGTAGAAGTACATGAAGGCGAGACAAGATGGCCCCACGTAGGAGACTTTGTGAAGAAGCAAGAGGCGGAGTCCGCATGCACGTGATCACCTATGTCACATTTATCGATGAAGACTCTTTAACATGCTTTGAGCCAACTCCTGTGGGTCTTTTATTGAAAAAAGCCTCTTTAAAACTCGCGAGCTTCAAGGGCCCGCTAGATGAAAGCAAGCTTCAGGAGCTGGCGGGATGGTTTGAGTTCGCGACCCGCGCGAGATAGGTTTCCACAAGGACTGTGACACCTCGCGGGATAAGGACTTTCCTAATTTGAGTCCGCATAGGACTCTACAGTTGCACAGCGCGGATGCAGTGACCTAAGCGAAGTCTGTTGTGCGGCTAGACACGTGTCATACAGATGATTGGTTCGCTCGGGTGAGGCGGTGTTCTTGTGGTATTCTGATTATGAGTCCGAATTGGATTATGATTGCACCTCTCCTGGCAGGTTGCGAGTCACTATATAAAGGGACTCGAAAACTTACAGAAGTTTTCTCTCAAAAAACTCAAACAACAATACAAACAAACTTTCAACCCAGTTGATACATTTGAGCCTCTCGAAACCCTAGTTCTAAGCGCACATTGCCTTAGTTCTCAGAGTCCTTTCGGACTCATCTCCGATCACTCTTGATCACTCTTTGGTTGCTTTGCTCGCGACACACCGTGAGTATCGAATCGCTTAGTGCTTGTAATTCCTCGTCCGCGAGGTGGCACAGGAGCCCTACTTTCGTTTAATTAGAAGTACAGGTCAGCGCATTACAGCAACAACTCTACTACATTCCGCGTCCGCGCGGTGGCACGCCCCGTATCCCTAGAAGCATTGAGTGCCACCATCTCTCTGCCCCCTGCTAAGGATCGTGGCTAAAACAGAAGCTAGCAAAGAATTCGATGCCGCTGGCCGCGGAGGTTTTTGATCCCAAAGTAAATTTCTGCGGTGTCAAATGGAAGTCCACTGTCACTACGTGCTCTGCTAGTGATGGAAGTGATCATGATACAATCAAAGTATATTGGTGCGAGCTATAGCTAGTAGTTGGCGTGGTGTGGGGGAAAACTGTGTTTGTTTGTGCACTCTAGGCAGTAGTATAGTCAAAAAGGGATCCAAATCGATCGAAGGCATGCACCAATTTTTTGCAGCTTTGAGTGCAAATTGTAGAGTGCAGTGCACCCAAAGCCAAAGAAAGACTGCACTCGATCGATCACTTGCATGCCACCACTTATTCATCAATGAGGGTCCAAATGTGCTGCTAGTGCCTCTCAGAACTTTATGGCATGTTATACATATAAGCATAAGCTACTACATACGGATATAGCGCATAATGTTTCCGGGACCATTATCATGTACGCACTACGCACGCAGATACAAATCGGTAGACTTGCAACTAGCTAGCTTCTCTTCTTCAATCTTCTCTCTCGCTCTTTTTGCACAGAAGCGATCGTATATAGTGCGTAACTGCATACTGCATTGTAATATATGTAGTGTGTATCATGAGTTGATCATTCCGATCGATCTGCATTGAACTCACGCAGTACTCAGGTCTTGCTAGCTTATCGGATTTCTTTCGAAATTATTCGAGGAAAACTCTTTTAGGACTTCACTTTTTTCTTTTGTTCCCATTTTAAGTATGATCACGAAACTACGAAGATCATCAAATATGCTCAGAAATTTATCTATCGTAATTTAATCTGTATGAAAAATTATCATTTTGGTCAGATATCCAAGTTCAACGATTCAACAAGCTAGTAGCAAAATAATGCGTGCACACATTGTTTGTTCGTGGGGATGGAGACAGCACACTGGTCACTCTTTATTTTTCTGGCTAATGTTTGTTGGACTTGTTATCCTTCTGACATTCGTATTAAGAAATCAAGTTAAGGGCTCTCTAAGCTCTTAAATATTAGTTATATTCACTTGCTAGCTATTTATGCTTGCTGCACCGTAAGTGTCACTAAATAAATACTCTTTTACGGCATGCCAGCATGCTGTCAATACATTCTACTCCAAGTTTTTTACGGTCCTCTTTTTGAGCATTCACGGCATATTTATATGACTGATTTGATATTATAGAATTGGCGGCGACAATTTTACGGCATCCGTCCGTATCTATTTTTGGCTTGCATGAGCGCGTTGTGTAATGGGTTGTATCTTTTATGACGTAAGCTTTTACAGCTTATTTTTATGCGTCATAAATACTTAAATAGATCTAAAAGCATATTTATGGGGCGCATCATGAGCCGTAAAAGCCCATTTTTTGTGTAGGTGTAATAACCATCCAAACATTGGTACGAATACAGGCTACGTCTTTTATCCTAATGTTAGCTCTCCTAATCGATTTAGGATTAACTTACCAATATGTGCTTACCAAATTTTTTAATCTTAGTCAGTTTAGGCTTACCTATTTCGATGGATCCTCATCGATTTAGGGACTATATATATAACCTCCATTGTACACTAGCTAGATTCTCCATTACTTGATATTAGTCCATCGATCATCAGCTATATAACCTCCATTGTGCGAAGGAGCTCGTACTATATAGCTAAGGACTAAGGTTAGTAGTATCGGACGCGTGAGTTATTAATGGTCGGGGCAAATAACCTCTGGCATACCAATGAAGCAAGACATGGAAGGTCAGAAGATACAATCCAGGAATGTGCTATCTGTATGGATGAACTTTCTAGTTTTGATAATGATGAGCCTATTGCTCGCTTGACCTCCTGCCCACACATATTTCATGCGAACTGTGTAGAAAAATGGAGGTTGATCGGTAGCAATGGTAACTTGTGCCCCGTTTGCCGAGTCCCAATGCATGTTGTGGAGGTCGCTCCTGCTCCTGCTCCTGCGCCACCAACAAGACTCATAGGAAACCGGCACACACAAGTGACACGACACGAAGCCCGCATGTTCCTACCTTCCGCCGGCGAGCTAAGAAGATCTTTAAGCACCAAAATATATTCGTACAGAAGAAGATTGATGTTATGGCTCGCCGACGAGAACATATCTACATCCTCGTTGGTTGGGATGTTGGCTGTGATATTGCTTTCCGTAGGTCTACTTTTGTTCTGCGTTTTGACTGGGATCATTGTGCTGCTTAATTTCATCATCATTAATGGTCTTCAATATGCACGGTGGGTTGTCATACCTATTATTTTGCTCATCATCTTCGCCGTCGGAAGCATCTTCTTAGTTATAGCAACTCCAACCAAGAGATCAAATTTTTTCGTCAAATTTAAATTTGATATTTGACGTGGTAATGTTAGATTTGTAAAATCCGATGAAAATTTCAAATAATAACTTGCTGGACAGAGCACACGACCACTCTTTATTTTGCTGGTCTGCTAATGTTTGTTGGAGTTGTTATCCCAGTACATAGTTAGATTCACTACATTGCTTGCTTCATTACTACCAAACCTAGCCTTTATCGATATGTAAAACAATCGCGGACATCATCATCGAATTGATAATTACACATCGTACGTGCTTCAGCAATTAGCTAGAACAGTTGACATGTTAGATTTTTCTCAACAAACATCTATTCAGAATTGATTATATATTTAAGACACATACCTAATAATCATGATGATCCGTCCTTATATTTGGTAGATGTGAATGAAAGGAAACGAAGGAACATCATGAAGATTCAAATTAATTTGTAGTAACGATTATAGGTGAGAATAGTCATATCAATGATCAATTCCAACAGTTCGTTCATTTCCCTGTCCGAACTTCAAGTAATTCAAACTATGGTACCGTGTGTGTCTTAATTTAGATATATATGCAAATCGGACCCGTTCAGTATTTCAGTATGATAGGTCGTTTAATTTCTATCGATGTCTGTATTTTTATAGCTATGGCAGCTTCATATTGAATTGATGTTTCTCAACATGTAAGCTTTCGTATATTTCCTCTTATAATTAATTAAGATCTTATTATATATAAGCTCAAGGATGCTTCTAGCTTGCTGATGAAATGAATGAAATGCTAATGTATGTTCTGGATTGTTTAATTGGTGGCATGGCTTGAGAAACAAGTTGATGATTAAAATCGCATACAAACATATATGTGGTAACAATAATGTAATGTTCCACATTATTCAAACAAAATGGATTATCTAACCCAATCTAGCAAAGGTCAAAACATTTTCTCATCCACTCTTTGTTGATGAGAATGTCAACATTGGATATGTTAACGATCAAGGTTGAAACGGGGAAATTGAAATCAGCCATCTCCTAGGTAGAAGATTATATAAGAGAATTCAATAATGAATTGATAAGCAATTTTTTCATTACATAACAGCTCACAAATAACAACATCGACTCGTACGTTCGTGAATCGATTGAATATAAAACCTAACTCATCTTTACACACGGGAGACTAATATTACTACACCGATACTATGAGACACAACCACAATATATACTGATCAAAGAGAAAAAGAAGCTCAAAATGAAATTTGTTTTTCTTTTTTTCTGATTAGAAAACTAAAATATTACAACGAGAAGCCTCGCAAGCAACAAGAATTTAACAAATCAAACTGAAAGGCCGGCTGAGCTTGAGGCGGCAACTGATACAACCATGAAGTACAATCATCAACTGAGTGGCCGAAATATGAGCTAAGGCGTCTGCTGGGAAAATAAAACAATCAGTTCCGCCACAGAGGCTCAGGTTTTTTGATTATTAGCTCTCAAAATTATGGTCGGTGAAGAAAGCGCGGATTTCTCAGTACCATCAAAACAGTCAAAAGTCAAGAGCCCGCCACTTGGGTTCAATGGTCCCAATTATATAGGAAACAAAATCCCATCCAAGATTTCACTACCGTCCATCAAACGATCCCCTTCCATGATTTTGACACCTGTTCCTTTACTTACACAGCTATTGGGGCCCCCTGCCGATTACTCTTTTGTGGAAGCTTCAGATTGGGCTTCCTTTTACTCGCTTATTTGCTGATGTTTGCCCTGGACTTGACCTGCAATCTTCCTCTACTATATATAAGCTTCGAACTCCATTCTCTTCCGAATCTCCCCCACTTTGAATTCCCATCTCTTTCTCGGTGTTCCCACTTCCATTGAACGTACTTCGGTGTACGTTCTGGTTTTTGTTTCTTTCTCTGAGAGAGAGAGAGAGAGAGAGAGAGAGGCAATTAGGGATCGATGAAGAAGTGTACCAGTGAGACGTCGTCCAAACTGGACAGAAAGACGGTGGAGAGGAACCGGAGAATCCAAATGAAAGGTCTCTGCTTCAAGCTCGCTTCCATGGTTCCTCCCCAGTACTTCAAATCCTCCAAATCCAAGGTACGTACTCTACTTCACTGCACGTACGCAAGAACTCATTCCTCCAGTGCTGTACCGGCAAATCACAGTGACATGTATTCAAATCGGACGCATATATTGTTATAGGAACTGGGTTTATAATGTATCGATCAGACCTCTTGTTATGCATGTGTCAAACCCTATTGTTATACTTCACTAGCTAATTTGTTGTTTCTTCTATATATTCAGGAAATGATGACGCAGCAAAGTCAGCTCGATCTTGCAGCCTCCTACATAAAGCAATTGACAGAAAGAATAGAGAATCTGAAGGAGAGGAAGGAGAAAGAACTGAGATCACAGTCAGGGACTAGTAACAAGTCGAGCATTACTAATGTCGATCGTGCTAATAATAAAGCTGTGGTGGTCGGATCAAGGTTGCCTGTTATTAAAATGAGTGAGTCAGGTTCTTGCATAGAAGTAATGCTGATCAGTGGGCTGAATAAGAACTTCATGTTTTATGAAGTTATCAGTGTACTTGAGGAAGAAGGAGCCGAAGTTGTCAGCGCTAACTTTTCGATTGTGGGTGATAAGGTTTTCCATACGCTCCATGCTCAGGTGATTACTTCTTTTTGCACTTCTGTAACTTTTTCTTCAATACAGATACTTGATCATGGATTACATTGACTTAGCTAGTTTGGTTTTCATGATCGGAATTTGCAGGTTAAAATTTCTAGGGTTGGTGTGGAGACTACGAGGGTATGGCAGAGACTGCAGGACTTGATTTACTGAAATCACAATCGTAACCAATGGAGATGGCCATCTTTAACTTTCATTTCAAAACTCGACAAGGAGTAGCTGAGGAGTAAAAATGTAGCTAGGGTTTAAGCTTAAATAGTAATTAGTTTTTAACTTTTTCATGCGCGCAGTGCAATAGGGTTTTGGAATTCCGTATGTAAAAAATCTAAATAATTGAATTCAACTTAGTTAATTGATCGTTCTCTCCTGATCGACGATTTCACATATGTTATAAGTTGACACTGGATCTTGAATTTGCTAGGGTTTGGAGTTTGTTATGTGCAAGACCACAGTACGGCACCACGCATTATTATAGTAACAAAGAAAGGGTCAAATGACTCAAATCCTAATTAAGTAAAAATCAAACTAGTAACAGATTTAGAGTCAAAGCACACGCTCCGACGCTCAACGTAATTAGGCCTCAGGCTTAATTAACCCTCACTCGGCAAAGGAGGAAGAAGAAGAATATATATGACACGGGTAACCAGGTGACTCCGTGACTTCGATAAGTTGTCAACCATATATGTAATGTTAATTTATAAACCTTGTGCTCTATTAATTGCATGCGAGTGTGTCTTGGAGTGGACTTGCCACCAAAGAAGTATGGTCAATCGGCTTGGCTCTCCGAGTAATCAACTAGGTTATCAACTTATCATATAACAAGTTGACCTGAAATTTCCCAGGTGATATTCAAACGATGAATAAGTACGTACGTAGTTTCCGAGCTGCGCATCCTTAAACAGCAAGTCCAGGCATGCATGGCATCGGTTATATATATATATATGCGAGACCTTGTTGCAATATTCTCTACTCGTTGTGAGCTTCACCTGAGGCCCTTTTACGAACCCTAGCTCCACCATCTTGATCCTCTGACGAGCAGTATTTTGTTGAGTCTTATAGAACAATAATTGAACGGGTGCCGAGGTGGTACTTCATAAACAAATTACCTAAGCGTATATATTGATGAACTCGCCGGGTCTAGATGAGCCTTACCCAGAAAGGAACCAGCCTAGCCTTCATAAAATCAGTTTCATACTTTGACTTTACTACCAAGAAAACGACATTGTTTGTGACTTATCCAGTCTCCGATGTTCAATATGGAAAAAGATTGAAACCTTACTACGTACGGACTATTTTGATACGGGGAGACTAGCTAGCTACCGCACAAATATGGTACTTGACTAGTAATTCTTTTGGTTGTTGCAGCTTATTCATCATCTCTTTCGTATACATTTTTGTTTCCTCACTTTGCTGGCATGGCCATGGGGATGGAATATTAATTTCTAACTACATATGTATGATCAATTCCTCATTATGGTTTGGATGAATGAAGGGTAGGAGACCTAGCTCTTGGAAGGTGTCAATTTCAAGTAGGGGGTGGTTCAGTCTAATGTACTGTCCAAGTCTTTGGCCGCAAATTTCTTGGTCGATCGGTGGATATATGCATGCATATACGCATCAGTATATCACCGAAAACAAAAGGCCAAGAACAATATATGTTGTAAAATCTTGTCTGGTCCCTTGGAGATCCTGATTCGTTATATATTTACTATTTCTTGCATGCCTTTAATTTCTGAATATACGAGCCATATAAATGCTAAATTAGTAACTTATCTTCGTCTATTACTCTTCTGAGGTGAATAGAAGATGTTGGCCATGTTGCAAAGTAGAGTGTATGAAAGAGACAACACACAAGGGGTGCCAAGGGATCATGAGTATAAAATAAGCTGTTGTATGAATTACTTGGGTTTGTCTCCCGGCGTACCTATTGTAAATGTGTCTAATTGTATGGCTCATGTGGGATTTTGAAGGGGTAAATGGTCATTACATGATCATTTGGTTGCTTCTTCAATCAATGATAGCCACACATTGTGTGAGACATGCTATACCATATGGTATACTAAAATTTTTCGAATTACTTAAAGTTAATAAAATGACAAACAAAACCAAATCTTGTATAATCACCCTGCACGAAAGAAACACCAACACAAGGTAAACCTATTATGACTTTGTGTTTTATAAATTATAATCTATAAACATGGTTAATTAGTCTAGTGTATATAATCTTATCTACTAGTAATATATACTACATATCAGTGCTACTTAACCTAACACAACCATGACTATATTCATGTTAATTAGTATTAGGAGGGTGATTTGATTTAGTGGTCGTTCATTGAGCTCAAAAGCTAGCTAACACACTTCGATTTGTATACGTTTTTGTTGGTTTTTCCTTGTGAGCATTTCTGACTTCTAAGTCGAGTAGTTTTGTGTCAAACAAGAAGTAAACGGCGCAGATATAATCGGACAATTCAATCCCAGCACTCTATCATATTGATGGGTTTTGTTGACCAATCTAATCCCTCAATTAGTGATTAGATTGGAGTACGTTTTGTTTTCATTTGTCTAGTTCTTTTTGGTGCGTGATGTGTTTGTGTTGATGTTTCGACGAAGTAATCAATCTCAAACGTCAACATTGTCCCTTTTAGAAAATGAGACAACTTTTCTAGAGTAAACCAAGCACATCGCACAAGCTAGCTACATTAGTTATCACTATCTACTCCCCGTCTAATCGACTTAGCTAGCATAAGATTTGTTTCGTTAATAGGAAATGAAGGGGATAAAATCTAGAGCGTTAATGCCTTAATGGTGGTGTGGCGAGTTTGAAGGCAACATCAAAGCTCTTTTGGGATACATGTCATTGTAGTGACCATTAACCAATTGTAAAACAGAGAGTGGAAGAATTTCAATTAGATTGTAAACGTATATAAGAAAGGTCTAATCGGGTGTTAAACTGTATCAAATGCAAGAAAAGAAACTTGATCAACTTATTTTTTTTTTTTTGAACTCGAAGACAATTTTGTTATTAGTACTAAAGTAAATGGTGCAATACGAATCGATCCGTTGTCATGCGTACAGAGGACAAAGGACAAAGGACAAACAAGATCATCTTATCCGTATGAGGGTTGCATCCTCATTATAAATTTCCGCTCACAAGGAGCCTATAATATAAGAACAAATAGATCATAGGCTAAAATCTCACCTAGAAAACTAGAAAAATACTAAAAGAAAGATACACTCATAACGCCATGAGACACAAAAAGTGCTTAGAGTCCTAATGAAATGAACTTACTGTACTAGAAAACTATAAACTAAAAAGCATCAAAAGCTCAAAAAGAAATTAAACCTAAACTCAAAACAGTTGATCTAGCCCAAACTTTCCTTCATAGTTGCAGGAAGGACATGGAAGAGGAACACCGTAGCCGTCGCCGCCGTGAGATGAAGTTGCATTCGTGATACGTCACCGTCGTGGGACTCCGCCTCCTTGTTCCGCGCAGCCACAAGCACACCCTAGGGAGAAAAAACTCCATCGTCGCCACGAACTTAGAGACCAAACAACATCTCCACCAAATCAAAACTCCTCCCAAGAATAGACAAGGACAGAGATGGAATCGGGAAGATGAAACCAGATCTGCTCCTTGAGTCCATGGTGCTATACCTCCAACCTGATCTGAAAAGCCACGCTGATAAAAAGCTGTTAAGAACCTCTGGTCAATTACCTCTCAAAACATTTGGTTGCTGACATATCCTTTATCTGTCAACAAAGTCATACGGCTTCAGCAGATCTAGAGACATGCCTAGCGTTAGATCGTCGCCGGATAAGGGTGAAATTTCGTGGTTAGCAGCCGACTTAGAGAGAGAGACAGGGGTTGATCAACCAATTTCTATAAGAAAGAAAATGTAAGAAAAGAAACTCGATGAAACCAATTTCTACAAGGAAGTTATTATTTCTATGCTAAAGCGTGGTTCACGCAAACAAAAATTTAAGCAATTTGATTGGAGAAAAAATAGCACAATCCATAATTTGTGAAACATATCTCCATTTATGGTTAAAACAAAACATTATTGTTGATTTTATAACTTTACAATCATAACCGGATCACATAATCTGTCTATTTAGTAGTGGCATCGATTGAAATCCAAATACAAATCTCTACAACAATTTATTAATTTTTATCCGGATATGTTCGTTTCTACCGTTCAAGGGTTGAGTTAATCACTCTATTACTATAAAAGAAGAATGAATCAAGAAAATGTCCAGAAAGAGGTATACGAGAAAACAAAAGTAAATATATGATGTATATAGCATGGAACATTTCTTTTTAAGCAAAGAAAATAAGGGGAAAAAAATAGGTGCAGATAAAAAGAGAGGAGAGAGAGAGAGGGGGGGAGGAGAGGGAGGTAGAGACTTGGGGAGTAGAGAGAAGGAGGAGACCAAAGTGGGTCATAAGAACACGTTGCGCCAAGGCAAACACCATGTGAGCACATGTCACATGGAACATGAATAGATAGCCAAGACCAGCAGCACCAACAACGAAGAGGAAGCAGAAGCAGAAGCAGAAGCAGAACAACCCCAGAAACACCCAACAACGTCAGCAACAATGAAGGAGAGCAGTGATGGGTTCGTGAGGGCGGATCAGATTGATCTCAAGAGCTTGGATGAGCAGCTGGAGAGACATCTCAACAAGGTTTTGACTTTGGACAAGACCAAGATGAGAGCAGGAGGAGACCAAGACACCACCAATTCCGCCGCCAACAATCTCAACAGTCTCAACCTCAGCACCACCGCCGCCGCCGCAACGTCCACTTCCGGCATGACTCTCTCCATCCCCAAGCGCCACCGCCCGGAGTGGGAGATCGACCCTTCCAAGCTCATCATCAAGACCGTCATTGCACGTGGCACTTTCGGCACCGTCCACCGTGGCGTCTACGACGGCCAAGATGTCGCCGGTATGCTCTTTTTTTTTTTTTACCTGCTTTCTTCTGTCAAATCATTTCAAGTTCTCAACTTTCTCAAAGTTCTCATTTTTACTTTTTCCCGTTTTCTTTTTACTTCAATTTCATGATTTGAGCAACACCCATTTCATTTGGACTTTGGTCTACCTTCATTTTACGCGTAAATTAGAGATCTTTGTTCATTTCCACTTGGTTTCGGCATTGTAAAATGTAGACCTGATGTGTAAGGTTGATTTTGATGCTGTTACTTTAGTTTGTGCGGTTCAATGTTGGATTAGGTGAACTATAGTGTCAATTCATCTTTATTGTTTTAAGGCACTTCTATGGTTGATCTAGCAAGTCAATTACTTTAGGCATACTTATATGTGTGGCAAAATTCCAAACTCATATCCAATGGACTGCAACGAAGGTTCTGGATTGTCCACTGTAATTGTACTCTTATGGAATCTGTGACTCTTTCACGGGTATATGTTGAGTTTTCTGGTGAGAGCAACAACTTGGATAATGTTGTTGTATTAGTGTACTTTCATGTGATCCCACCTGTTGGTTGAAACCTATTGAACAACTAACTAAGAAAAGTACTGTATTTGCTTAACTAAGATTGGAGATTGTTATTTATCGGAATATTATTGTTATTAATATCATCACCATCATCCTCTGAAATTTAAATATCTTACATCGCGGGAAGTCCTCTTTAAAGGGTCCGATAAGCGGCCCTCGCTGATAGGGCCACGTCAGCCAGCCTATTTCTGCATTTGTGCATCGCGAAAACTAATTTAATTTATGGACTATGGAAGTATACTAACGGCCTACCTGATTTAGCTCAGTAAAGTATTTTGTCGCTTACTAAGTCGTTTCTCTTGATACTAAGTTAGGGTCTTTGTTTTCTTCCTTCTCTTTATTAAACTGTTGATAATACAAAGTTGTTGCAATTGTTACAAGTCTCTTATGGCATTTCTGCCTTCTCTTTCTTTGGCCATTTTCTTAACCTCAGTGAAATTACTCGATTGGGGTGAAGAGGGTAACAGGACGGACGCTGAAATTGCTTCTCTAAGGGCAGCTTTTACCCAAGAAGTTGCTGTCTGGCATAAACTAGACCATCCTAATGTTACTAAGGTAAATTTCTACTTCTGCAATTTATTCTCATTGCCTTAGAGATGCGTAATGGTCAATTGGATTTTAGTTGGTATTTTCTAACTTGTGTGGTGAAACCAAAAGGTAACAATGTGCAACATTAAAATTGATATTCTACCTGAACTAGGGGGTTTATCTTCCAAATTAGGTCAGTATAATTTTTTCTTGTCATTTGATCCGACTCGTATCAATATCCCCAATGTAGTATCACAACTTAATGTTATACTTATACCCAAGATCAGGGGATTTCTTTCCTAGTAATATTTGATATTCTGCTCTATCCTTCACTACTGTTTTTGGTAGAGGCAAGAGGTTTTGTAATTTTACTTTTCAGAACTAGCCAAGTAATTTTAGGTATGTTGCAATAAAGTCAGAGCCATAACTTCTAATAAAGTTATTTGTTACTTAATTTGAATGGCTAAACAAAACATTAATGCTTACATGAACATCTTTTGTATATATCTATGTATGTATATTTTTCTTCTGGAGTCTTAATATATATATAGAATTGCGGAAAAGAGTGATCCTAACTGCCTTCATTTTTCGGTAGTGTGCTTTTATCATTTTCACTGAAATCTTCTGCTCCATCAGTTTATAGGGGCGACAATGGGATCATCAGAACTACAAATTCAGACTGAAAATGGTCAAATTGGCATGCCAAGTAATATCTGTTGTGTCGTCGTGGAATATCTACCTGGAGGTGCTCTAAAATCATACCTTATAAAGAATAGGAGAAGGAAGTTGGCTTTCAAGGTTGTGGTCCAGTTGGCACTAGATCTTGCTAGAGGGTATCAGTTTCTGCTATTTGTAGTTTACTTTTTCTTTTTCAGAGCATTCTATTTTGTTAGATAAAGAATGAAGGACTTGTGTTTGTCCAGCTAAGAGATTAGATGGTATTTGTTCTATATTACAGGTTAAGTTACCTACACTCACAAAAGATTGTCCACCGAGATGTAAAGACAGAGAACATGCTGCTCGACAAGACACGTACCGTCAAGATTGCTGACTTTGGTGTTGCTCGTGTTGAAGCATCAAATCCTAATGACATGACTGGGGAGACTGGTACACTTGGTTACATGGCTCCTGAGGTACTTAGTCTAATAAGCTGGCTTAGAGATTCTATCTAGGACTTCAGAAGCACGCAAAAAACTGTTTTAGTATCTTTTGGAGTTTGCTTTTAAACTTGTGTTGTTATAGGCATTTACCACTCACTAGGCACAAGACTCATATTATGTGAAAATGGCATTTAATGCCCTTTTAAGTTTTAAACCTTTGTTTACCAGATGCGAATAACGTTGTTTTGCTAATGTTTTCCGCTATATACCGGGAAGAACTTCTCTAAATAAATATATACATAAAATACGTATCAGGAAGAAACAAAAAAACTGCTTATCAGATATTTCATAACTTGTAACTTGGTTGGTTACAGGTTCTCAATGGAAACCCATATAATCGGAAATGTGATGTGTATAGTTTCGGCATCTGTCTATGGGAGATATACTGCTGTGACATGCCATATCCTGACCTTAGCTTCTCAGAAGTGACTTCCGCTGTGGTTCGCCAGGTAAAGCATTCTCCAATATCAAGTTTTTAAACCATTGTCACATCTTATTATAGTTGGGCAATAATATGCCTATTTTCATTGACAGAATTTGAGACCAGACATACCAAGATGTTGTCCGAGTGCCTTAGCAAATGTAATGAAGCGATGTTGGGATGCTAACCCAGACAAACGGCCAGAGATGGATGAGGTTGTCTCAATGATCGAGGCTATTGACACAACTAAAGGTGGAGGTATGATCCCTCAAGATCAGTCTCAGGGTTGTCTCTGCTTTCGCAAAAAAAGAGGACCGTAAAATATATATATTAGAAGAACAAATGGGACATGATTATTTTTAAGATCAAAGACTCCCCATTTGTATTTATGATAGGAAAGGAGAAAAAAAGAAAAACAATTTGAACAGATTGGGTGGTGGGTATACATTGATGACGAGCAATGCTTGGCTATTTCTCATTTTGTTGGAGGATGTAAATCTTTTTAGTTGATTATTGTTTATTATTCTCAAACCCCAAATTTGTATTTATTTTTACTTGCTAGTCTTTGATCTGACTGGCACTAGCAAACCCTTGTAAGATCCATTATACAATAGTTATATTGGTATGATTGAGTTGAATATATGTTATCAGTATTCATTTGGTGTTTGCCCTTGGTTAAACTTCAAAATGATTATCAAGACCAATGTTGCAGATTACAATTGAGGTAAAGATAACCTGGCTTAGAAATGTGTTGGCCAATGGCCATAAGTAGAGGGCCAAGGCTTTGATCAAGAAAATCTTCATCGTGTTGCTTTATACATTGGAGACTAGGAGGCTAGAGCTTCTATTTAGGTTTTTCTTGTTTCTCATCAGGCTTAAGAGTAGGGTGAGAAGATGATTCATGATTCACTGTGATTCATGCAAGAATTATAGCATGTACGTACCCATTGATCTTGTTGGGTGAAAGAGGAAGTAGTTCCAATATATGTGCCATGAGTAGGTGCAAAGTTTAGGGTTCAAAAACAGAACTACTCATTCTTTCATTAGCCAAAATCGACAACAACTGACATGATTAATCAAGAAATAAAATTTGTTCTTATGACTAACATAAAACTGACAATCTGCTCTCCTATATTTGGCTCAACACAAGAACACGAATTCTGGTCAGCCAAAAAGAACAAAACCTGGCTCAAGTGTTATTGATCCAATTAAGAGATTAAGAAATTAACTAGCTCGATCTTTGTCATATGAACCCAGGATCGATATCTCTAAACATTCGAGAGCTGCACTTCTGATCTTGACTTGATGTCGTCGTCGTCGTCCTCCCATCTGGTGGTCTTGTAGAATTTAGCATACAGAATGAGTTGCACTAAACCAGATAGAGCTCCCAATCCATTGGGAATCTGATAAGAAAATCAGGTAAATATAAGATCAGTGTATATACATTGTCACTGACATGCGTTATAGAGTGTCAATGCTCATATAAACTTCAACTTTGTTTTGCAAAACAGAATATATACTCACCAGAATATTGATATCAAATTTGAGAAGCGAGTAAATAAGCCAAACAATTCCGTTCAAGAAGTTAGCTAATGAAAGATAAAAGGGCATGTATTTGACACTCTTTGTCTTGATCACCATTTTCTGCCACCCGAGAAAAAAATTGAATTATTCTTCTCACTGAAACATATACTACATCAACATATATATTCATACATTTTAGCACGATATAGGAAAGCTTTATTGTACATACCATGACCGTCAGAGGTGAAGCGTACATAAGGATGTTGAAGACGATACAGATGATCCCAACTACCAGAGTTCTGGTTTTCGTGGTATGAAAAGCGAGCAGGTTAACTAAAACCACAACAGCAAAGAATGCAGCTTCAATCGCAAGAATGATGAAGATCCTTTTCTGAAAACAAAAAACAACAAAAAGTGTAAGCCATTTTCAATCGCAAGAATCATAGACTTCATATATATTCTCATCACTTACACGTTTTGATCCAGGGGAGTATAAAATGAAGATAGTAGTATAGACGGTTTCGATAATGAAACCAGCACCATTGATTGTCCAGACAAGAGTGCTATCAGGATGAACAAATGGCATTCCATAGAAAATCCAGACGGCACAATTGAGCAGAGTTGCTACATATGGATCTGGCTTGAAATCTGCCACTGATTTTTGCTTGATAATTTTCATAAACGTTGGACTGCATGCATGCAATATTTCCATATTATTAATCAACTGAGATAGTTACAGTAGAGCTATGTATATGTACATCAGGATTAACCATTGTTAGAAACAGGGTGGGATGGCTTACATTGGAGAGAGAAACAAACCCAACGAGATGATATTACCTACGAGGAAAAGAACAAATAATTAACACTAGTACATTGTTTAATTGGTACAATATGTTCAAAGGGTTAGACTGAATATTTATCCAGATAATGATCGAGAAAATGGAGTATTTGTATATTGCAGAATTGCTTACACATTTTAACCTAGAAAACGAAGGAGAAGCAGAAATGAAACTGCAGGTAAAGAGAAAATTGAAGCATAGTACTAACCGATAATGCCGACGATGGTTCTGATCATGCCGGGGTGCGCCATTTTGGCGTTTCGGAGGAAGAAATTACGAGCACCACGTACAAAAGGTGATCACAAACTTTGAAAGGTGATGAGAAACTTGAAGATTATGTTGAACAAGACGACCTTTTCTGAAATGTGTGTGTGTGTATATATACACAAATCACCGAGAAACATGAATAACCTTTTGTCCACACATATTCAGGGATTCCACATATATGATTCTTCTCTTCCTAATGACTCGTGCTCAAAATTGTTGTGGACAAACATGAAGCAGCTGGTGGACTGATTATCCACCGTCGGATTGGTTCTGATGATTCTATCCAACGGTCGATTATCGTACACTTGTTTTCTTTACTTGTGTTTTTCACCCCCTTTTCTTTTTCTTTCCACGTTAAATGACCAGTGTTCCAAAACTAGGTAGAAAATGTTCTCAAGGTGACGGTCAAACAGCAACATTTTTATCAACTTCAGATACTGAGACGTTGAAAATTGAAATCGTGGGTATTTTCTTTTCTCTTCAAGTTCATAAGAACTAATATTAGTTGAGTGATCTTTTCTTACGCCTTACTTGAAGGCGGGAGCGCGCTATACCTCATTTGAACAAGAACACAATCAAACAATCATAAGTGTTTTGAACTATAACATAGCAATTTATCGTTTGGCTTGCTACACATCTCAAACAAACATAGACCATCTTTCACATGGTGTTAGAGTTAGACACCCAACTACTACATATGTTATTTGCGTAAGTCGTGATCGATCACTTCTCTTTTGTACGAAAAATGCTTCATTTCCATTTCATGGTATATGTTTAAAAATAAATTAGAAAGTAGAAGCATAACACAAGCTTGCCGGACACCAAGTCAGAGAAGACTCTGACTTCCCTATATAATTCCCCGCCGGCGAGTAATGATAGGTAGCTCCATCGCCGACGACATCCAAAAGCTGCTAGTAAATAGCTTCAGGGTTTAATCTCGAGCCTAATTACCTTTCACTTCTGTGAAAGATCATAGTGTAGCGATCATTGTTATAATCTCGATGCCAGATATCCTATTCCTGAAGTGCAATCATCCAAATTTGGCAAGCTAGTAGTTCATCAATCCGTGTGTATCATTATCAAAATTTTGACAACATATGAGATTATTATATGACTCTTCAACTGCCACCATTCTATACTAATATTTCTATGAAGGAAGTTGCGCTATGTTACTGGTATGACTCAACCTGCATGCATGTCATATCTAGATGATCAATAATTATACATATATATATATATATATATATATATATACACATTGTTATATATATATATAGACAGCCATGACAAATCATTTGATGTGCTGTATCATGAAATTGATCCTGAGAATAGATTCTGGTGTGGACAGCCTAATTATGATGCAGACCAATTAAAGCAAAAGTCATCTAAATAAGTATGATTAGAGTAGTAACGAGATATTACTCTAGCTCAATTATGCATGATGATGTTCATGGTAGCAGAAATTGTGAATAATAATCTGAAATGTAACTAGATATATATACTACACTTGAAGCTCTCATATCAACTCCGGAAACCTTTGTAGACGTGTGGTTCACTCAAATGTTTAAAAATCAACCTAAAATTAATTTATGGGTTTGAGACAAATCAAACTTTCTTTATGTCTTATCTCTATAAGTTTAGTTTATGACTAGCTAGTCTGGAACTTTGTTTTCTTTTCTTTTCTGGCGAGACTTTGAATGAAGGAAAGTACGCCACAGTAGCGTACGCCAAAGTCATGGCAAAATGTCAGCCACAAATTTGAATCTGAAGGGTATATAGGTAAAATGATCAACTAACTGCCGTTACATCAATAAACCTATCACAAAAACCAAACCCCCCTCCCGTTTAAACGGCGTTTTGGCGTTTACATGCAAAGGCGTATTGCAGCGTTTGCCTTGAATGAAATGGTTAAACATTCTATAAGGTCCAATCTGTCGTCTTCGTTTCATTTATAAACAATTAAATTGATGATTATCGGTAAGGTGAGGATGCTCCATGCATGTTTGTAATTTATTAACACAAAGAAGACAGAAGCAGCAGCCCACTTGGAACACATATGCCAGATTCAACCAAACAAACTCAAACCCCAAGGGAGGAAACACCACCCTTCTTTTTCCCCAGACACATCAGTTTCTCCAGGGTTCAACTAAAGCAGTCTGAAGATTCTCCACGAGGGTAAGATCGATGATTTTGATGCATGAAGTTTGTTGGTGCATGATTAAGTTCGAAGGCCGCTAACAATCTTCTGGAATCGAAACGATAATTCTCTGTGTAATGGTCATGGAAATCGTTATCTCTGTGATTCTACTGTTTGTTGGGATTGCTGTTTTGGTGGTGATTCATGTTTGCATAGTTGGGAGAGCGTTCAATGGAGGCAGTAACATTCAAGGAGTTAATACGGTGGTTCAAAGAAGAAGCATTGGGATGAAAAGGATGTCCGTTGAGGAATTGAATATGCTTCCTTGCTTCGACTACAAGAAAGGAGGTACTGCTAGCCCTGTGGAATGTGCAGTTTGTTTGGAAGATCTCAAGACGGGAGAAAAGTGCAGGTTGCTGCCAAATTGCGGCCACAGCTTCCATGCTCAATGCATAGACTCGTGGTTGTTGAAGACGCCGGTTTGTCCGGTTTGCCGGAGTTGTGTCAATTCTTCAAAGATTGATGCGAGTGTGGGTGAGGGAGCTAGTGTTTCAGGTGAGTTTAGTATCGAAATGACGTAGAACCAAGTTCACCTTTCTTTGTGCATATTGATCTTCTTGTTAACAATGATCTTAATGTTGGCTTTTCAGACACAACATATGAGGCAAAGGCTTTCTTGCTTTGCCTCTTTTCTTTCTTTTGCCGAAAATACATAACTTGATGCTCGTTCTTTGCCAGTAGGCATGTTGTTGTTGGACGCAACTCGCAAGCGTTCTTGTTTCTGTGCTTGTGGAGTAATTGTATGCTCTGTACTTTTGTTATTGGGTTCCAAAGCCCCCTCTGTATCAGTACTCACTCTGCACGACACCAAATATGAAGCAATTTACCTCATTTGAAAAACCCATTTTGAACCGTCAGTCGACTTTAGGGAAGTTGATACACAATGACAAAAGGCATTTTTGTGATCGATACTATAGCAGGCAGATCTTCATGAATTTCGGGCACCAAGGGTTACCGCAGCACTAAGCCAACAAAAAACCGAGGCAAACTAGCACGTTCATGGTAGCACTGTATACCATGTAGTAAGGAATTATCTCCACCCTTTTAAGACCAAGCCATATAGAATGCAAGCACTTGCAGACCACTTTACAAGAGATTAACCGAATGATCAAGTACAAGTTAACAAAGCTTAGGGAAGTCGAACAGACCTGAGAACTCAAACTACAGCATCCTTAATACAGAACATTAGAAATGTCAACATCATATGTCTCTATCTGGTGGCTTTGGAAGAAAAACCAGCAAAACCATCTCATATAGTGCAGAGAAAAGAAAGACTTGAGCAAATGACTGAGATTGCAGCCTAATCTTTCTTCTCAGTGTTGTTTTCCAACTCCCTCCTCAGCTGGAGAGAGAAGTCGTCATTAACGTCATCATCATCCCAGTCATCCTCCCACTGTTGTGTCACTTCCTTGCCTTCCTCTTTGTCCTCCCATTCTAGTACAATTCAAAACAATTATCAGACAAACAAGAATGCAGCAGAATTCCTATTTGAACAAGATGCAAGCATTCTAACACACAATGCAGAGCAACATCACACCCAAACAAAGCAAATAAACAATAAAAATGCAGCAGAATTCCTACGCAACCTACTTAGCAGACTGAGTATCATTTGATATTACGTATGAACAAGAAGGACCAATGCAAGCACTTTAACAAGCAAATGCAGGCAGCATCCTACACAAAGCAAATAAGATAGAAGCGGCACGACTCCTAATTGATCAAGAAACCAACCAAGCAGAGACAATAGACTAACACCTATCAATAGCTAAAACCAATAAAAACACTCTGAGAAACCTAATTAGTTTACACAAGGCAGCACCAAGGTTGAACAACTCAAATACACAGAAACCTAGCATCGAGTGTACGACAAGCACGAGTACAGAGAATCAGAATACTAAGAGTTTCGACAGAAGTCTCCAAGTCCGAATTTATCATCTAATTAACAAAATTTCAACAGTCTGATCATACTAAAGGCTAAAACCAAGAGACACCAGAAACTTCTATCCAGGCAGCCAAATGAAACTCTAACATTCAATTCAGCATATCTCCAATTTATTAACCTCGAAACCCTAACAAGCACAATTTCAATTTCACAATTGCAATTGAAATTGAAATCTCAGCTCTCATAGAAAGAGGTGCAATCACATACCTTCATTGATATCAAACTCCTCGAACTCATCATCGTCTTCAAACAGGTCCATCTTGGCGACCTCAGTCACAGCCTTTGGCTCCGTCGCCGCCATCTTAAACTGTCACAACGAAATCCGTTTCAGATTTCAAAATCAACTAAAACAAACAATCGATTGATTTCTGTTGTTTCTTAGATTGTTAAACAAACTTCAAATCAACTAAAGAAAAAGTGAAAATTCAACTTCATCAGTTCAGCTCGAATTGAAAAGAAAACCCTAACTATTGCGAATCGGAGACAACTTACAGAAACAGAGAGAGAATAGAGAAGCGGAAACCGGAATAGCGGATTTGAGGCGGCGGCGGCGGTGATGCTCTAGCCTTCTGGTTTGGACGGAGAAGAATCAAAGCAAGACGCTCCGGGAGTTGAAGCTGTGCTCAAACAAAGGCATAAGAAAGGACGCAGAAGCTAGGGAACGACATGTCGCACTTGTCTTACTGGGCCAATGCGGGCAAGGCGGAAGCTATTTGGGTTGGGCCTAGGCAAGGTGATCGGTCCATCTTTAAAAAAGAAAAAAGAAACGTATAGGACTGTCGGTTTCTTCAGCCTTTCACTCTTTCCAGCCATTAAACGGCAGCGTTTAGTTAGGGAATGCCCTTTTTGGTCAGGAAGAGAGAACAATGTGTATCTGTATTTTTAATTTTGTTTTTGTTCTTTTATTTTTGGACCCAAAATAATTAAAAATAAGGATTTTTTGAGCTACAAAAGGATCACGACACATTATAACGTGGTCCTACATTTCAATCAAATATTGACACTTGAATTTTACTAAGGAAAAATTACATCAGCTAATTTGTTAAAGACAATTTTAGGTTTGTTGTTGTTTTTTAAACCCTAGACCCTAAACCCAAAACCCAAAACCTTAACCCCTAAACCCTAAACCCTAAACCCATAACCCTAACCCCTAAACCCTAAAACCCTAACCCCTAAACCCTAAACCCAAAACCCTAACCCCAAACCCTAAACCCTAAACCCTAGTCCAAACTCAACAAAGACCCATAACGGTCTTTTCATAAAAAATAGAAAACCTCAGTTTATATTTTAGTTGTAATAAATCCAAGTGTCAATATTTAATTGGAATGTAAGACCACGTTATACAGTCACGTGGTCCTCCTGTAGCATCTAAAAATTTCTCGGTAAAGTACTAGCTAGGATCATCAAGCTCAGTTCTCAAACTTATATTCATGAAACATTTGGTTCTCAAGCATAAGTTTTATCACAGGCTCGTTTCGGTCTTAATGTTGTGTTTAAAATTCGAGTTTGAATTATTATGCTTGTCTGTTAAAAGAGCTAGAGCTTAATTAAAAGCTGCATGGCTAGCATGTTATCACTATTTTTGTGTTCGCTTGATGTTTAGGGTTACAAGCGTCTTGTGACTCTTGTCAATATTCTTCATTTGTGACTCTTGTCAATATTCTTCGTCACTAATTATTTGGAGTATTGTTATTTGTTTAAAAGAAAGGTATTCTTGTTACTTTGTTAGTTTATAAGCTCGGTTTTGTTTGTTATGGTAAATTGTACTGAAGAATATGTAAATCAACTACTAACAGCTCATGCGAAAATTCTATCAAACAGATCTTTAAGCTTAAGTAAAACTATAGACTAAAACTACCGGCATATATGCATAAATAACATTCTTGTTACATTGACAACAAGAACTAACTGACGTTAAAATAGTCAATGAAAATAACACCATAACCATGACACACCCATCGACACGACCGTGACACTATCAAAAGCATTCTGCACGACCCGTGAGAACATCAATCAAGATCTTGGAGTGACCTTCAATTATAAGAGCCTGTGAGCTGTGTTGGTGTAGTTGAGTAAGACCTTCGCTTCTATGTTCTATCGAATCAAGGTGTTCTTTTTAGTCATGGTAAAGAAAAGTGTGAAAATCAACGAGTAATGACTATGAGAAATACAAACAAATTTCTAACAAGTGGATCTTTAACCTAAATTTAAACTAGCTATAGTAGATTATATACATGTAGGAAGTTCTATTTTGAAGTGACAATTGAAGCTTCCATTATCGTTCTAGAATCGTATGACCTCTTCCAACCCAAATGACAAAGAGGGTAGATTTGGCTTGCAAACAGAATCCAACCCATATATTTGTCCTTAATAAGTAGTTTCACTATCACTGTTTCTGAGATCTCAGAAAGCTATTGAACAACCAGTAAAACAAATCACACAACAGAATGTTTCAAAACCATGAGTGCTACACTCGTTCATATATTTCATCACACCTATCTTATTTTCTACTCCATGAAAAAAGAATTTCGAATACAACCCTATAATGGTATCTAAGTTCCATAACAAATAGCTCCTGCAAAAACTGAGCTATGTTGAAATGTATGTATACTATTTACATTATACTGCTAGAAGAATTTGAGACTGTGTCACCGTTCATGAATGGCAAGTTCATGACATGGGACTGCAGAGCTTATGATCCATCCGGAGGAGCTGGTTTCATGGAAGCTATGCAGAATTTTGACGAGGGCACGCGATTTCTTTCCTGCATTGGCGGTTCCTTCTGTCAAAAGCGAAAACAGAGAAGCCATCAACGTTTGGTTCTTGGCTAAAAGAGCTACAACTTCCGCACCACCATTGATGCACAAAGCTAGCAATGTCGAAACGCAATACTCTTTCGCAGTTTGGGATGTCGAAGATTGAAGAATGCCGGTGATCAGATGCAAGGATTTCGAGCTTAGAATTGCGAATGTTCCTTCTGTATTCTCAGCTAACAAGGAGATAACTGCTAATGTGTCACTTAGAAGCTCAACTTTTTCTGAAGAGGCTAGTATGTCAATTAGCAATGGTACAGTGCCTGCTTCAAGAACTCTATGGTGGTTTTTGGGCAAGAGAAGAAGCCCGAAAATCGCAACCACAGCATTCTTCTTCCCACAAGGTGTTCCTTCCTTCATCAAATCCACAAGACCCTGGATAGCATCCGGTGTTTCTCCGATTAATTTCCGATACTCTTTCACCGATGAGAGGTAGAAAATTGTTGCGGCTGCACTTTGCCTAGCTTCCCAAGTCAGTCCATGTTTAAGTACATCAAGAATTGGAGTCAGTCCCCTGCATTCAACTATCAATCTCTTGCCACTTCTATATTTCGAGAGCTTCAACAAGGCCGCCATCGCGTTCTCTTGAGTACATGAACCAGTAGAACACAACAGGTTCAATAGAGGTGGCACTGCTCCCGCATTGATCAAACAAGACCTGTTGAAGATGTTCGATTTCGCAAGCAGACGAGTCTCATATGCAGCCTTGTTTCTCTGCTCACTAGTACCAAATGCAAGCCTAGTAGTGAGAAACATTGAGAGAAACTTCATCGATTCCGAAGCAACCTGACTATCCGGCACAACTGTTCGAGTTATGTCACTGCTTTGCTTTCCCAAGCTTCCAAGGGAAACGCCATTGTATGCACAGAAGTTTCTGATCAGCTTTCGGAGAACCAAATTGGGCACCAAGTCAGTGTTCGTGAGCTTCTCCCCTGTTTTGGGACAGAGCAAGTTTCCACCTTTGAGCCATTTTTGAATCGAAGCACGATCATAAGTCTGCCCTGTAGATACAATCACTGGATCAAGCATTACCTCCAGCGAAATTGGACACCTAAAATCCTCAGTGTTTAAGAAATTGAACACCTCCATGATGGACCTGAAATCGCCTTGAGTTTCATCGAGGTTTCGAGTATCCAACGTTTCGAAAATCACTCCCCTGCTGTAGCTCAAAAATCCAACCAAGCTGCTCAGAAATGGAACCTCTCTTCCTGCGCAATCCGAACACTCGAAAGCAATCTCTTCCTCCAAGAACTTAATCTCATTGTTGCACTCACTCCAGCTTCTGATTCCAACGTAATCAAGAACCCTCTTCACATCACCCGAATCAGGCTCAACTCTCTTCTCGAACTGATCCAATATCGAAAGGAACATTTTCTTAGCATTTCCATCACTTCGGTCTAGCTCAAATCTCGCCTTCCTTGATTGCTTCCTTACTAATTCAACCACCTCCTTCACTTCATCCTCCACCTCGATCAAGCTCAAAGGAAGAACATCAAGAGCGGTAGAGATTGCTCGTATCAGAATCCAAAACTGAGTTGCGAGAAACTCACATTTCGTGAGCATCCAAAGCCTAGCGCCTTCCCTACTGCAATCCTCCATTAAAAACCGGACTTTCTGCAAGGTGAGGTGGAGCTCGGAGAAGCTGAGAGCCACCGATTCGGAGAGAACCCTCTCGCCGGCGCAAAGCTCCTCAAAGAAAATGTGTAGAAGACTAACCTGCCGGATTGTTTCTCTGCAGTTTCGCTTTTGTGTTGCGAAGCTTTTTGATTGGAAATCGAGTATTTTTCCGGAGAGAATTATCAGAGAGGCAAGAAGGGTCGCCGGAGGGACACTCCGGCAAGGGTTTACCGCCGGAAACTTGAGAATCCGACGGTCAGTATGATCGAAATGTTTAATCATTGAGGTTATGGAGTTTGGGAGAAGAGCGGAGTTGCTCTGTTTTTTAAGGTAACTTTGAGAATCCAAGTATGAGAAGGAAGAGTTATAGATAGTTTGCTCGGGAAAGTTTTGTGGCCACGTGGCGGGGTTTTGTGATGCCACGACTTTGGAGTGACGCTTTTCAGTGGATAGATACAGTGCGGGTAGAGTGAAGGTTCGCGGACACGTGGAGAGGTGTGATTGGGAAATTTCAAGTTTCTTGGATCCTGGTCAAAATGATGGGTTCCGATTTGAGTACAGTTTCGTGTCTACGGACTGTTTGTCGTTGATATTTGTGGGACCAGGAACCGACTGGGACACGTGGATGAATGGCTGACCGACGTGTTTTTGGGTGTAAAACCGTGTGTAATGGACTTTTATTGTTTTTTGGTGTATAAATGGACTTATAAATATAATTAAGAGCCCCGGTCATGACTAAGTGGCTGGATCACATTGTTGTTAGTATGCAGAATAATTTTCATAAAAGGAAATATAATTTTGTTTTTTGAATTATAAAAAAGCTTTTGTTCATCGTTAATCTGATAAAATTTACTTCCAACTTAAATGATGTTAGCCCCGAGCCTCAGGATGTAAACTGAATTTAAAATCAATTCATTTGTGAATGGAGTGAAGCAGCTCGAACCTTGGGTTTTTTTTTTTTTACCGTACTCCATCATTGCCCTCTTTAGTGTTCCAACTAGCTTGTAAACTAAAGAGCGTCGCCTCGATTCAGAGTTTTCTCCGTATGGTTTTACTCGAATAAGGATTTACTTCTTGTAGTCTCTAATTATACATATGAATTAAATTTCACATGACGCAGCTACAGTGAAGCCGCTTTTGTTTCTTTACTATGATATTCTATTTTGAATCGTCTCTCTGTATGATTGGATTGTATGTGAATTAAATTTGTATTCATCTGAAATGAAGCTGCCGGTGTGAGGAGGTAGACGTGTGTCATTTTGGGATGGCATGCATATCTGATAGACTACTGATCAGACTGGCCCATGGAACTAATCGATGATCATTCTGATTTGTGGCCACTAATACTTGCTAATTGCTTGTGTTCCTCTTCATTAATCTACACAATATGAAACGGACGGGTGGACCAGTCAGTTTATGACAGATCGAACGCACCTGTCTTCTCTGCACCTGGAGATGAACAAAGCGCGTTCAGATTGTGATGGGGATTTGCATGGATTAGACTCCCTAACTCAGGAATCATGATCACCATTTTCATATTATCAAAGATTAGTTTTATGTTATTGGTCTTATGCCAGCTTTGCCACTCACTGTTTTGTAAACAATTGCGATGGGATGATGACCTTCAAATTCTTGGTAGCTAGTTTGCATCTGCAGAATTGATGTTTTTCCTACTAAACGTACGTCTCTGAAATCTTCTCGGGAAAAAGAACGGTGAGGGCGTTATCACACGTCTAAGGTCAGATTGCGTGTTTTCTTCATGCGAGAAGAAAAATGACTAACAAGTACGCTAATAAAAGATAAGACTAAGAGTGGTTCAAGTACTTCTGCATGCTCCAAGATGCCAGATAACAAGACGGTGCATCAGTATTAGTAAAATTTGACATGACAAAATCCTTTACAGACAGGCTACTTTATTTGTTAAAAGCAGATAAATCACACTGCCCTTTGAGAGGTTTACAACCACGCCGGATTCTTCAAAGGAGTAACAACAGCCTTGACCTGCAAATAGTTATGAAGACTGTAGATTCCCTTTTCTCTACCTATTCCACTCATCTTGTAGCCACCAAAAGGAATCGCAGCATCAAACACATCGAAGCAATTCACCCACACTGTCCCAGCCCTCAACGCCCGTGTCAAGGTGTTGGCAGTGTCGATGTTCCTGGTGAAAACTCCAGCAGCAAGTCCATAGCGCGTTGAATTAGCTCTTCGTACTACTTCATCAAGCTCCCTGGTACAGAATGTGGAATTATAAGTCAGGTAATGAACACAACATAAGATGATACTTACACGTACTAGTAGTAGACTTTTAACTCACTTGAATTTCAAAATTGATTGCACAGGGCCAAAGATCTCATCTTGTGCAATCAACATGTCATCCTGATTAAAATAACAATAAGAATAATGTCATGAAATGATACTTCTCGATACATCTCCTCTGAAGCAGTAAATTTTAGATGAGCAAATAAGTACCTGGACATTTGAGAATACAGTAGGCTGGATGAAGTAGCCTTTGGAGCCAGATTGTTCACCTCCACATTCAAGTGTAGCATTGCTTTCGATGCCAGATTTTATGTATCTAAGAACTTTCTGAAACTGCTCCGAGTCAATCTGTATTTGCCACAAGGATAAGAGGAAGCATTACTTACAAACCAAGCCCTCTTTTTTGTCACACAAGATATCATTGGTGAGAGACAGTTACCTGGGGACCTTGTTCGATACCCTTCTTGAAGGGATCACCAACAGTACGTTTCAGAGCACGAGCCTTTGCTTTTTCCAAAAACTCGTCATATACACGCTCATGTACAAATGTACGAGACCCAGCACAGCAGCATTGCCCCTGTGTGTTAACCACATTTATATATTAGATTTATTAGAATTAGATGTGTTTGTATCTAACAAATCAGGCTCCAGGAAAATAATTGAAAGGAACCTGATTAAAGAAGAGAGCAAAGTGTGCAAGCTCTACGGCATGATCAATGTCAGCATCCTCGCATATTATGAAAGGCGATTTCCCTCCGAGCTCTAATGTCACTGGTTTAAGATTGCTTTTTGCAGCCAGTTCAAGAATAATCTTACCAGTGTCAGTTGATCCGGTAAAAGCTACCTGTAACGAATATTGCAATGCTTTCTAAGAGATTGGCATCTTGAAATTCATATTAATGGTTGATTTCACATCTGCACTTCAAGAATACCTTGTCCACATCCATATGACTGGCAAGAGCAGCACCAGCAGTTGGGCCATAACCTGAAACTAAATTGAAAACACCAGGAGGAAGACCGGCCTGCCATAGAGAATATTGAATAAATTACAAGATGAACAAAGAAGGAAAAAATTAAGCACATATAAACTTCTTGTTGAAGATCCAAAACAAGGACTTGTGGGAGGTGAAGGAGTAGTGCTTTCAAATTCTTGACAGCATTTATGAAAATGCACTCGAAGTGTGACTAGTCTAACAAAATCATATTATGTTTGATCCTCTTCCAAGTATTAATCTTTGATAACTCTATATGTTAATAAAATCCTGCTCTGGAGCAGAAGTACATAGAGAGAGAGTCTCAAATAACCTCTTTAATACTATATCATTACATTTTAAGAGTACTCGATTCATTTGGAATGCATCAATCAACATAATAACAAAACATTGATCTGAATCTTTTGTCCAACTATAAACATTAAATCAAATCCAGGGCCAACTAGACACGCACTCGCACACATAATACATCTATAATTTTGTAAATGGTATGAACTAAATAAAGTTTCTCCCATCAAAGCACATGTAGGAACTGATGTTGAGTTATAACACATTAAGATAACAAAGTTTACCAGGGATGGTAACTTGGAATGACTCGATAAGTTTCAAACTGAATAAAGTGAATTGAGCTTACAACACATTAACGGCAGCTAGGCTTACCTCTTGCAATAGCTTTGCCACATAGAGGGCAGTGAGAGGCGTCTGCTCTGCACTTTTTAGGACAATAGTATTACCACATGCCAGTGCAGGCCCAACTTTCCAGACAAACATGAGCAGAGGAAAGTTCCATGGAATAATCTGTCCTGCAACACCGATTGGTTCGTGCAGCGTTTGCACATGATAGGGTCCATCAGCTGGAACAGTTAGGCCATGGATTTTGTCTGCCCATCCTGGAAGAATTAAGGAAGAAAAGCATTAGTAAAACCATTTAACAATGCAATTAAACACTAACAGAAGAAAACAAATCAAAATGCTTAAGAACTCTCACCAGCATAATACCGCAACAAACGGACCACCATTGGCAACTCGGCACGGGCAGCCTGCTCAAAAGGCTTTCCATTGTTCCATGTCTCAAGAGCTGCAAGCTCTTCACTGTGTTTCTCAACCAAATCAGCAAATCGTAATAGTATCCGTGACCTTTCCTGATCCGGTGAAAGAGTTAATCAAGATCTTGAAATATCCAAACTGCTCATCTACTAATCCAGTAACAAAAAGGAAAATAACAACAATGTAGTACAGAGTTTATGCCAATGCAGTACGATAGCTCTTACATAAGCGGACATCTTGGGCCATGGTCCCTCGTCGAAAGCCTTTCGAGCAGCGGCTACTGCACGATTGATATCTTCTGCATCACCCTCCGCCACATGAGCAATCACTTCTCCGGTGCGAGGATCGTAGGTTGGAAATGTTTTTCCTGATCAACAAAATCTCCAACATCACATCTTTCCAAAATGGATTGAATGTTAATTTTTTCTGCTCTTCAGGATCATTACCTGATGCAGAATCAACAAACTGGCCATTGATTAGAAGCTTAGTGTATTCAACATGAACAGGTGGGGTGATCAACTCTTCACTTGCTGCAGCAGTTGTGCTAAACCTGCTGACACTTCTCCCTAAAGATCACATCATCAACAATTTCATCACATAAATGGAAGAAACAAATATCACAAGCTTAATGCATCAGAAGTAATCCAAATCACTAATCTTTCATTTCTGGGGGGTCTTGCAAGATCAAGAAAAGATCAAATCTTGGAATCACTAAACAGATGACTGAAAGTCTAGAAAGGTAAAGGTGGCGTCACCTTGAGAGAGAAGCTTAGAAGAAGAACCAGAAGAGAGAGCGCGAGAGAGTAAGGAGGAGAGTCTCCGAGCTGCCATGTCCACAGAAACTAATCTCACTTCAGAGGCCCTTATCCTATATTCCTATTCCTCCTTTCTTATACTACAGAAGTCTCTTGCTGGCTGCGCATATAACTTCCCCGGAAACAGACAGTTCAGCTCTCTCTCTCAACCGGTGCGTGCCACCAACTCTTCCATGACGTTATAATACACGAGTTCAAGTTCATAATTGATAAATCACACTTATGAATGTCTTAATAATTTTCAATATAACTGAAAATTTGGAAAAATGATCTACTCATAAATACATATAAACTGCACGGTCAAGATGTGTATATAATATCCAAATGTGAGATAAACCAAAAAGTCATCGACTTAAGAGTCCTCGTTACAAGGGTTTCTATTATAATATACCAAAAGCCAAATGATAAACAATGAGAATGTGAGTGAAAGAAAGAGACAAAGGGTTTTCATAAATTATGAGATGGGTTTTCATTATCATCAAAGAAAAGTGCCCCTCCCAAGAAAAATGAGCCAACCAACTAGGATCTTGAAGTTTGATCCAAAAAAAAAAAAAAAAAAAAAAAACTAGGACCCTGAAACAGAAATAAATCACCTAAATCAAATAATGACAAATATGTACACTACTATTCACTCAATTTTCTGGGTAAGGTTACGGTGTGTGTCATGCATCAACTTGGTTTTAAAGTTGTAAAATAAATTCTCAAAGTAGTGATATTAGTCCTCAAAATTGTAATTGAGTCATTAAAGTTGTAGAAACTCATATTTACAACATTAGTCCTCTAAGTGGTAAAATATGTTCTTAAAATTGAGTCCTCAAAGTCGCATCAACTTTTCTTTTATCACTTTGAGAACTAAATTACCATTTTAAGGACACATTTTACCGCTTAAAGGACTAATGTTGTAAATATGAATTTTTACAACTTTAAGGACTCAGTTATAATTTTATGGACTAATATTACTACTTTAACGATCAATTTTAAAACTTTAGGACCAAGTTTATGCATGACATGTATTAACACATTGTAAAATTTTGTTATTGTATCCTACAATTTCATTATATTTCCATTATATAGAAACAAATAATTCAATAATATCCTGCTCTCGGTTTCATCGTCACCTTGGAAGCACAAGGACATGTTTGTTTTGTTTGTTACCAGCAGCTGAGATCAGGCCAAGTGTGTGTTCCAACTTCTATCTAAACAGGTTCTGTGACATTGTTCGTGAAGCGATTTTATTTGGTGGGTGGTGTACAGTGTTTAACATGATTAGAAGTAGTAGAGATAATTTGGTTGTTTTTTCAGCCCGTATAACTTAGTGATTACGCAGTAAAAGATAGAAAATATGTGTTTTTCGATACGAGACGTTTTATGATGTCAAAATAAACAAGCTTACGTACACAATTATATTGCTGAGGAGAGGACCCGAGTCGGCGAGTCCCGTGTATTCTTGTAGTTTTAAGTTAATGTCTACTTCACCCTGGTTGTTTGGTATGTATGGTCACTCTCTACAAATAGAAGCTCATCATTTATATTACGCCATTATGCAAAACAGGAAAGGAATGATACAGTACATCTATATAGTTTGCTACGTTCATACGTAGTATCGTGGTCCAAAGTTGAGTTGGTTTGATCATTGACGAGTGTGGAACAAAATCAAGCGCAGGTTGAGAGTTCAGTACATGTTCTAAATGTTGGCACTTCATTATGTATTATTGTGAATTATGTTTCCATTAGTTGTATGGTGAGACCACAAACAAGTATGGTGTCACTCTTTGTACCTATAACACTGTAGACCGTACTGGTGGTAGTTCCTACCAAAATTTGGAATGCCCTAAAATTGGAATGGAGGTTCCTAACGAGCCTTTGAGAATACGAGTCGTTGACGTCTATTGTACGTATCGGTTGTTCTAGAGGTTTCTTAATATTATTTTAATCTCGTGTTCACAGAAATTGTCCCGCTTGGGTATTTTCAGTTTTGCACTGTGCAAAATGCAAATGACTCGCCACTGTGTATGTGGTGGTCTGGTTGGGCTTGATGGGCTAGGGCTTTTCATCAGTTGAGGCTGCTTCTTCTTTTAGAGCAAGGTTGGTGGATTTGGGCTTTGAATCTTGTGGATCTGACATCCTCTGATACTGATAGTATGTGAATGTTTTTGACACTTTTGACAAACAAAGTCCTACGACAAATGAGGCTAGGATATAAAATTTGAACTCTCCTACATAAACAAGGAATAAATGTAAGACGAATTCATGGGTGCGAAGGAATGCAAATGTAACAAGGTACCTGTCTTCTTCATGGAGGCTCTAATTAATGCCATGAATTCTGAGTAATTTTGCTTGTTTCCCTACACATACGTTATAAATAAACTAGATTGAACAAAATTTTCCAGTTTCCTCACCGTACTAGCTACACTTCTGTTCTTGATTTCTATAAACAACTTTTCAATGTAGAATTAGTTTACGTTGTCCTACTTCATATATATTAGTAATTCCCAGAGATTTAAATCCTTCTACTTTAGACAATTCAATAAATTAGAATATTCAGAAGTACAAGTAGCACTTTACGTACAAGTAGCACGTAGTTCTCGAGTATCGTTTAGCTAATCTTTTAAAATGAAGTTATTTGATTATGTGCACAATATTCAAGTCCGACCAACCGTTACTCAACTAAACACGTTTTGGACTAGTCTACTATGATCGACTCCAACACCATTTGTCGGCTATCAACAAACTCGGAGAGTATGTAGTCACTTCAAGAGACAATCGTCACTCGTCACTAATTAACTAAATGTACATCAAATTTGCGTCAGGATTATGTAAAAACTTAGGAAATTATTCGCTTTAATAAGAAAGAAATCAAAAGGAAAATGGCTGACAAAGGTTTTACATACCAATTAGCGCTTAATAATTAGTTAAATTAGAGATAGTGTTTGTCACGTTATCAAGTGCATTTAGCAACGAGCTATAGATGTCAGAATTCTATCTAGATGTCATAAGGAACTCTTTCTCTCTTCTTTGTTCTGTCTGGATTTAGCTAAATAGGACGCTTGACAGAAATTTCATAAGCTTTTTGGATAACAAGGAATCCAAACCATAGTAACGCTTGCTCCTAAAACATGCTTAAAGCCTCTCTAGGTTCAAATATGTAATACACCTGGAGCCACAACTACATGCAGTGAGGCACGTAATCACCGTATTAATGTCTCCTAAAACGAGTCTCATGCATGACAACCCCCTTCTGATTTGGAGCCACCCTAAACTTTCATCTTCCTTTTACCCTAATTTATGGATCACAATCCACATAGGCTTGTAACTGCTACGAAATGATGTCATTAGGTAAGACCAAGCTGGATAAGTTTTACGAGTGACTTGGTTGGAGTATCTGGTATAGTTGGCTATATAATGGCTCAAGCTAGCAGCAGTGGTGCAGCAGCCCAACATTACCAGAGAGCTAGCTAATAGTACCAGAGGAGTAGTGAAATTGATCAAATAATCCAGAATGGCTACAGAGAATGGTGGTACTCTTGCTATGGTTTCTGCAGGTTGTCATGCCGAGTTGGAAATCAAAACTCTAATGGCTAAAGAGACTGGTACTTGTAACAATGGTACTAGTGAGATTTTGGCCTCTCATGAGAATGGAGAGGTAGTGGAGGGAGAGAATGGTAGTATTATATCTAGTATTACTGCATTTTCTGAAGGATGGTATGCTCTTGCTACCACAGATTGGCCTGGTAAAGCCTTGCCCCCTTCCAAGTCTCATGAATGCATGTGTGTTCTTAAGTCTGTTTAGATATATTTTGTTTTATGAAAATATAAAAGAACGGTAAAAGTATATGGTATATGCAGGGCATGCTGATATGTACAAGATGGAAAAGATTTTGTTCCATGAGAGATCAGAGTTCCAGGACATTTTGGTTTTCCAGGTTAGTCTAAATCTTGTGTATGAGTTATAACTTGCACATCAAGTATTTTTTTTTAGCAGAGGGAAGTGCCTAATGTAACTCTATGATTTTTGGTTTCTTCATGTATATAACAGTCACAGCAGCATGGAAAGGTAGTCATTTTGGATGGCTATCTTCAACTCACAGAGAAGGATGAGTTTGCTTACCAGGAAATGCTTACTCACCTCGCTCTCTGTTCCATCCCAAACCCAAAGAAGGTAACATACAATTTTTCAGACCAAACCAATAATATCCTGCATACTGTACCAAGTTTGATAACATTCACCTGTTTTTCTTCAGGTATTGCTCATTGGAGGCGGAGACGGTGGGATTTTGCGAGAAGTATCGCGCCATTCTTCTGTTGAACAAATCGACATATGTGAAATTGACAAGATGGTCATAGATGTAGGCACAGACTTCATTCAAAACAGCTCATGTTTTCTTAGTTGAATGTGAAGAAGACATTTTCCAATACTGATATACTACCGAGTATGATCTGAACCATAACCTCTGTATGGGATTTTGATATATTTCAGGTCTACAAGCGCTTTTTCCCTAACATAGCAGTTGGATATCAGGATCCAAGAGTGTATGTGCACATCGCTGACGGTATAATAAAGCTTTTAATCTGTATAATTAGCCTAGTTAGAAGTCTATTACCACATTTTGTGTGTGTGCCTTACTATTGCAAATGTGCAGGAGTTAAATTCATGCAGTCAGTTCCTGAAGGCACCTATGATGCCATTATACTTGATGCGTTTGTGAACATAGGTAATTTCCCTTTTCTCTTTCATTTCTGAAGTTCCATTTCAGAAACTCAAAGCATCAAACCAAAAACTTACAGGGCCTGGAGACAAAGAGCTTTCTGATCAAAACTTCTTGAAATCAATTGCGCGTGCTCTTCGCCCTGGCGGTGTCATGTCTACACCAGCTGAGAGTTACTGGCATAAGGATTTTGAAGAAATTGCACTTAGCATATCGCACTGTTGCAAAGTTTTCAATGGTTCTGTCAACTATGCTTGGACTACAGTTCCTGCATATTCAAGGCAAGAGCAGAAGAACTCTAACTTGCTATTAACTCTTCACTATTTGTTAAAACTACTGCTATTTGTTAATGTATTCTACCGTGGAATCTCTGCTTCCAGCGGCATCATTGGTTTCATGCTTTGCTCCACTGAAGGGCCAGCAGTGGACTTCAAACACCCTGTGAATCCACTCAACCCTGACAATTATGGTGTGGCAAAGGTACCCCTCAAGTTCTACAACTCAGAGGTACTGTAAATTCCCCCTGTTTCGGAATCGTTACAATGTACTCATTTTAGCTTATTGTGGGTGCTGGTCTAACCAACACCAACTGATAAGTTTGCTTTACTCCTTTTTCGTTGTTTCAGATGCACACTGCTGCATTTCAGCTCCCCGCATTCGCTAAAGAGGCCATCGAGGAGGCTATTAGCTCCAAACTCTGACGAATGTACCATGATGAAATACGGAACTAAAGGATGATGGCATCGGTTTATCATATATGTGGTGTTCAATAAACTTGTAATTATGTAGAAGAAATGCTAATTTTCAGTTATGGTTTGGCATTTATCTCAAATTTCAAATGCTCATTGTGCTCTCAAGTTCACAAGCACCTGTGCTTTCAAGTTTCTTACACCCAAACCTAGAATCCTAATTCCTAAATATGTGTCTTGCAGACTCTTTACATCCTAAATCACTCCTCGGCACAAACACTCCCTTGTAGTGTTGGTGCCTCTTCATGTGCGAAGCTTAAACTCATGTTACCACAAAACCTTGATCAAAAAAAGACCAAGATAAGACTGTAGACCAGTTCCTAGCTAGGTAGACAAGTAATAACAACACTTACCATGAGGGACAAAATCACCAAAGTGATACCAAGAAACTCACACTAGAAATTTGAAATCTTCACACAGTACCAATATCCGAAAAGTACTGATCATTTGTTGAGATACTACAAGATGAAGGGTTTCCACAAGACAATCAGCAGAAATTCAAGCTTCATCATAGTGAATTACAAGGTACAGCTATCAGTACAGCTATAATTACAAAATTATATATCAGGACAAAACATAAAAGATATAAACTTGAAATATACCTGATGAATCACAGTAACAAGTTACAACATAACAGAACTCAGGGCTGTGGCAATTGCTTGGGAAATCTACTCTGGTTATACTCGAAAGCAAGCGTGGCATGTCCTCTTTATCAATATGACTATACTGTTATTTTGGAAGCTGCAATCCATCATAACCTCTTGTGTGCATGGACAATATACACAAAAAATGAGGGAAAAAGAGATAAGTGGCTAGAAACACGAGAACCCCAAGATCAGCTTCTTCACCAACTGCTGGCTTACGAGGATCAATCAAGTATATTTGGCTTGCGCACCAAAAGCAGTACAGGGTCGCTATAATGATGATTAGTTTCAAGGATTCAATTGATGATTGTTTATTACCAGACTTGGGAGGCTTAACTCTGCACGCCAAGACATTTGATCAACATATATTTCGAGGATCAGTCACTTTCTTGGGGAAATGAGAAAACAAAACATACATGAACTGCCTCAAACAATCACCTGTTGATGTATATAAAGCCACCAATTAAGGCCGTGCATAAAATGCCAATAACAACTACAGCATCTGGATTAATAGGTGCACGGCCCTCCCACCAACCAGTGCTCAAAATCCATGTATACGTACCAGAATGCCCATTTTCCTGAAAAGTAAAGAGAATGCACATTCACATACCCGGCAAGACAAAACTCTTATCAGAAGTGCATAATTTAGAAAAGACTATGAGACTTTAACAAGCATATAAAGTATCTTAGCTCTAAATTAAACTGCAAGACCAGTCGCATTTTTTTATGCTTTCTCCCACGAAAATTTATTGATAAAAAAAATGTGAAAGAAGCTGGAGGACTAGACCAATCCAGCTAGCATAGAAAAAAATACCAAACATACAAACATCCGTAGACGAAATTAATCAAGCAACATTGGCTTATCTGTATTACCTCGAACAAGTGATCTAGGAGAAAATGCGAGAAAGAACCAGCTGACACCAACAAGATGCACTGCAACTTTGATAGGGGCACCTGCATGTAACACAAAACATGTTTTGTTTCAAGATCTTATAATCATAACAAAGATCAATGCGACGGCAACAATTAGCAAAGCAAGAAAGGAAACGAGAGTCATCATCACCGGAGGAAAGGAATCGAGGAGGCGATTGAGGAGGAAGAATGTGGAGAGCCAAGAGTAGAGAATAGAAAGAGGGAGGCCGAGAATGATGACGTAGTAGAAAGGGTGGTGGATGGCGTCAGCGAGCTCGGAGCCGAAGTCGAAGCCGAAGCCACCGACGAGGGAGGCGAGCCATTCGGTGAAGGATCCGATGTCGGGGCCGAAGAAGGAGTTGATGGTGTAGATGAGGGTGTGGTGGGGGCTGAACCTGCCGTTGGTGAGAGTGGTGAGAGCCAGACCCGAACCCATGGCGTACATCAGGTGAGGACCGGGACCCGGCATGGCTCCGACGACGACGACGACGAGGCTGCGATCAGATCTTGGATGTTGTCGTATGAGTGTCCACCATCGTCTCACACAAAACACGAGCTCCCGTCAGATCAAGAGTTTTGTATTTCTGAGTTCGTTTAACACTTCAACCATAATTGTCTGGGGAATTGAAATGGTAGTTAGAGAGAGACAGTTAAGGTCGTTATGTTGGGCTCTGTCTTGGGTGTATTTGGGTTTGGGCTTAAGATCGGGCAATAATAAGAAATTTCTAATTTCTTACTACTCTTTCCACTGTTTAGATTTTTATCTCGTGAAATTTACAAATTTTACATGAAAGTAATCGTGAATTTTTTTATTAGGTAAATTAAAATTACGTGAGTCAAACTCACAACCTCCCACTTACTAAATGTGAGACTATGTCACTAGACCAAATAGTACTGGTCATAATCGTGGAATTTGGGAGTTTAAATTCCCGATTTGAATTCATCACAAAACAGGCGTCATTTGTCAATTCCGTCAACTGAAGTTAATTTAAATACTAATTCTTGTCATTTTAAACTCTACATCATAAAATACAAACAAATGAAATTCTCAATTAATATAATTGTAATTTATGGAATTGTAATTCCCATAATTTTGAAATTTCTCTAGAAATTAGACTTACTTTATCCAAACATAACGCTAGAGTATATTAAGAACGTCCGATCTCTTTAAAATTTCATAAAATTAACATTCATTTTTAGTTTTTACATGAACACGCGATTGTAGATTGTTATCTGATAAGAGATAAGAGCGTATACATATCTTGATTATATAATATAAGTTAAAAAAGAATCGTTCACGTCCGACTCCAATGAGACTGATTCAGAGAAGCGAAAAGTTCATCTTCATGCTTATAACATTATAATACCTTATAACGATAGTGAAGAATTTCCAACAATTCCCCAAAGTCTTTCATGTAATTTGAACAAGAAAGCAAGAAAAATGATGTTGTGGTTGATATGTACGTTGAGTTGTCAACAAGGTTGGCCTAGTTTTGGTGGAGACCTGACAAGATCAAACTATCTCCAATCTTGGTCCAAACGAAAAGGGTGTCACAATGAGAGGGAGATAATTGGGCAAACATGAGAGGGACTGAGGGAGGATAAGGATTGTGAAGGATAATTCCTAAACCAGAGGACCAGACCATTTCCGTAGTTGGATATATCAAATTCATACGAGTGTGGGGCCCCACTGCTTTTGTTGTTGTTTCCACTTTTAACGGATAAGGACTGTAGACCCACGCTCCCCTTTCTCCACACGCGTTCACGTCCCTGACATTACACGTCGCCCTACCACGCGCCAAGCAGATAAAATCCCGCCTTTCTTTTATTCTCGTACAAATCCTCTTCATTTCTTTATGGATAGCAAAAACATTAGTCCAATTTTCTAATGAAACAAATACCACTCCCCTCCCGTAATAAGATTAAAAAGATAGGGCCTGAGACGGAGTCTTTCCGCTGAGAAACTTTAAGTTGAGGATTAGTTGAAGATTTTTCGGTTTATGGTTTAAAATACATATTTTTCTATCACATATTGACGTCTTATTCGTTTAATTTTTAGGTCTATATGAGTAGCTCAGTCCTATACATCTTCAGTCAAATCGGTGATCGTTAAGGTAACAAACTAGATAAAATTAATAAACGAACCAAATTTATCAAAAATGAACAATTCAAGTTCATAATTGGTAAATCATACTTATGAATGTCTTAATGATTTTCAATATGACTGAAAATTTACAGAAATGATCTACTCATAAATATCTATAAACTGAACGGTCAAGATATGAATATAAGATTGAAAAATAGGATAAGCTGAAAAGTCATCAACTTAAGGGTCCCCATTAAAAGGACTCCCGGGTCAAATATTTGGGTTTGGTTTGAGAAAGTTGTTATTTTTTAAGTTTGAGAACGCTGAGGGGATAAAATATTTTCTTAAAATGAGAGAAAATATGGAGGTGGCACGAAATGATGCCAAACATCATCATAATAGAAAATAATAGACGTGAGGTGACACGATATGATACCACTATATTTACTAAAACAAAAGAAAAAAAATTAACTTCTAAAAACAAAGAAAGATTGTGAGATTGATAAGATAATTGTATATTCTAATTGTCCAAAAGAAAAAAACATTTTAAAGAGGATAACATGTTATGAGAACGACGGACCTCAATCAACACCTTGGTCGGTGAACATTAACCAATTTAATGGGTTCCCTCATGGCAAGGCAACCGTTATTTCATTATTAATGTATCAACTAAACATTCAAATAGCAAAAATAACGGTTGAGTCTTTATCCTTTGTAATTAATTTTTTATTTTCTCATTTATCACGCTTTTCCTTGCAAATTATTAAACGAGGGATTTAAGCGGTCGCTGTTTTTTCTTGTTGCATTTATCCATTCCAAAATGGTGACATCAGAAAAATCTAGAGGCTGTAGGAAAAATCTTAACGTGGACCACAGAGGACCAACCAGCAAGCAAGCGCGTGACGTGGCACGTCAATTTGGTACGAGAATGAGATTGTTGAATGTTGATGTTGAGGAGGAATTGGAATGGAAATAATGGAATGGACGCAAAGGAGAAGCCAACTTTGAATAGGGGGAGAGGGAGACGTGGGACGCGGAATCATCACGCAATGGGAAACGGAAAGGGTTTCAAATGGCTTGTATAATCCTATCTACTGCCGCTGATTTTATCCGCTTTCATTTCCGCAACTCTAGCAGGCACATTTCCGCAACTCTAGCAGGCACCTCTCCTTTTTGCTATCAACTACAGCATGTCATTGTCTCGCATTCACACGTATCTCAGTGTAAACTGTAAATGACTCGAGATTTTAGACATTAGATTGTGTTTTAGTGATTCAATCTAATAATAATTATTTTAAAGTATCTTATTTGAAGCAAACCGGCAATTTATTTTTCAAAACAAAGTAAGTTATCAAAAACATGTTAACCGTTCAAGTTAAGAGTTTGTATGAATGTCATACGAGAACCAATAATAAGTGAGAACTCACGAACTGAGACAACTGTGATTCATCCTCTTTCAATTGAAGAATGGAACAACTAATTTCGTTTATGGTGTTTCATGTTGATACTGAACTTACTGGTGTTAATCAATCTAGCAAGGCAGAACCAATCAAACTTGTATATGCATATGCACAGAACATAGCCATGATATTAACCAGAGACACGAGATATATATACTGGGCTTGCTAGCGCGTGCTTGCAAGTCGCCATCGAAATTGCCGCGGTAAAAAGTAAACAAAGAAAGGGTAAAAAGCTGACGGCCTTATCCAAATGAATGATAAAAGTGGGAAGAGACAGACAGCGTGACAGAAGGGAAAAGAAATTGCGTGGTCGTTCCGCCGCGTACACTTTCCGTTTCCTAACTGTTGGTTTCCCACTTAAACTTTAACCCCCCTCCTAATTATGATTACATTTTAATTTAAATTTCCTTTTCTTCCCAAAATCTTTTTCCCATAGGCAGCCCTTCATCGTTGTGCCTCTCATTTCAATTAGAGGAGGTACAAATTTTATTTACGTCACTTTAGCACGATCATAATATTTATGCATGTTCACGTCAATTTATAAGAAATAAGTCGTAAAAAATAATGTGGATAATATTGTTGTTTTTCTGTCTTTTTTATATTTGTCTATTTTTAAGTTTAAACTCATACTTGCATCTTGACCCGCACTACGTGCGTGTGTGATTTTTTTTTTACTATTACAGTTATGCTTAAAGTCTAATTTTTCTTCTTAATTTTCTCTCCCACCTCCCACGTTTTAAGCTTCTTTATTTCTGTTTTTCTTTTTTTCTTGTTTCAACATTTACAATTACTAATTTGTCTTTCATTTGTTAGAAGACATATTTTAAAGTTTTAATAAATCAAGGGCATTATAGGTAATTCAAATATTTAACCGTTGACAAAGTCTTTAAGCCTTCCGGCTTTATAACAAAATAGAGATAGATATAACCTGAACCGGTTATCTAAGATTATCCATATAAAAAAATATATAAAATCCTGCACCCACAAAATCCACAGGCTGGTCTCTTTTTTATGGGATACATTTCTTGTTGGCTACCATAGCAACAACGTGTGAGTAACAACAAATCAACAATGGAAATGTCACTTATTTTTTAGGCATGTATAGCGATCAATTAGTGTCACTTTTTCTGTGGGGGGTCCGTAGCCTATGCTTATCCAATTATCCACATGCAATATTCAACTAGTTCCCTTTGATTTGTCTTAAGAAGGGTGGTCAAACTTTATCATATACTTATTCAATTGGATCACCCTCTTTGCTTATACTACTAATAACACCACCTTAAGTCCCACCTAAACAATTAGGTTTAGGGCAATTAACCCACAAAGAGCCATTGTTATTAAAGTGTAATCTAAGAAAGATTTGAGGTAATGTGTTAAAAACCAGAGGAATTTTGCTTGGGGAATCCGACATTCTATCTGCAGAAGTAGTTGGTAAAACAGATGTGCGAGTAAAACTTGTTAAAAGAGGGGTTAGTGGTGGGTTTGTTGACTAAGTACATGAGATTAGCCATTATTCTTGAGCTAACATTTATTAGGAACCTTGTACTATTCTGCACCTAATTAGCCAAACCAAGTACTGAGGCACTAACAACTTGTATAGGACCACATACAACCTCATCTTACCATATTTTCCGGGTTTCTATTGTGTGATAGTAATCAAACAATCAACAAGATTTACGTAGTCGATGACGTAAAAACCGAGCAATATTTTGTTAATCGTATGTGACACGCGCACTAAAGAAAGACTAACTTATACGATATATTATAATCTTGTTAGCTTTTATTTCTTCGTTACAAGTTACTGATAAATACAAAAACTATTAATCTACTAACGTACAAGCTAAACTCATGATCTCTCACTCGCCCAACAGAGACTTGTATCGCTACGCTAAATAGTACTAACACTGTCTTCGTGAACTTTACCACATTTCGGTAAGGAAAATTACGGAAAATATTCATCGAAAATGATAATAACACAAAAAAAATGGAGCGAGGGCATTCGAGTAAATAAAACAGAAACGAGTTCCAGTAGTAGAAGAGAAAGGCCACGCAGGACTATAACGTAAGACCAACCAACCAGGAGGGTTGCAATCCAACTGGAGTCTTCAGACTTGTCTTCACATCTCGATCGACATCTTCTTCATCATCTTCTCTTTTGACTATGTACGCTTTTATATACAAAAATCTCCAACACTCCACGAGCTTTCCTTTCTTTGTTGAACGAAACGAAACGAAACGAAACGAAACACCAAATCCATACAAAAAAGAAAAACAAAACTATTCAACAGCAACAAACAAACTCTGACCACGAATCCCCCCATCCCAAAATTCTTTTCCTCCCCTTAACCATTTTCTTTCCCTCACCTTCCTTCTTTCTTTTCATTTTTTAATGACCCTTCTCGACACCATTAAAAACTCTCACAAATCTCACCGGTTTCCAACCTAACTCTCTTTCTCTCTGTTTCTACATATAAAAATCTCATACACAGTCTAAATTTACATGCGTTTCTTTCATATTATCAGTTTTATCTCCTAACTTGGTGACCCCCTTCAGTTTCTTCCTCCAAAATTTAAAGGGTACGTTGGTTTTGCTGTGAATTCAAGAGAAAAATCAACACTTGGGTTGTTGGTGTTCATGTTTATGACCCAGTTTTGTTTTTCTGTGTTTTCCATGTCTAAACGTTTATGGTGTGCAGGATTTTGCTCTTTGCTGATATCAAAAACCAAGCTTGAAGCTCTGTTGCTAGATCGATCAGAGTTTTTTTCAGGTTAACAGTCTCTCTCTTTCTCTCTAATTTCTCATTGATCAATACTACTAGCTCTGTTCATATGAAAGGTAGTATATTTAGCTCAACTCTGTTGTGAAAAACAGAGCTTTTGAACTTTTAGGAATAGTTGTTATCACAAGTAATGCCTTTCTATTTTCAGTTGTGCCTCTTTGAGTTTCTTGCGTGTGGATATCAATAATGATCAAAGATAAGGACGAATCCCTTGTGTAGCCAAATCAGGAGCTGTATTGCATTAATTGGAAAATGACTTCTCGCAGCGATTAAGTTAATTTAGTGATGATTCATTTGCTTTTGGTTTCTGGAGCCTCCACGAAATTGTTTGCTTGTAAGTTTAAAGTTCTTATTCTGCTTTAATTTGGATGAGGATATATTCTAAATTTAATGAAGATACGGAGTAGTTGCCAAAAAAATGAAGATAAGGAGGAATGAGGAGTTAGCCAAATATAGTCAGATGATATTGTATTCCTGTTGTGTAGATTTAGAAGACAGGTAAGGTAATTTAAAGGTTTGATTACATGGTTTTCGTTTCACTTCATCAGTATACCCTGGTCCTGAAGTTTTCTTGAGATCTCAACTTGAACATTAGCTTTGGAGCTTTTGAAAATGGATTAAAACACAATGAACTAAAGAAGCAGAATCTGTTTGTAGCTGATACTTGATAAACAAGGTATATATATGCACATGTGCAATCTTGTGTCTCGTGCTATGCTTTCTTTTGATTCTGGATTTTACTATATCAATCATATAACTATAACTCTGTTAAGAGGTTTATATTATCGTATTTTCCTTTGTGTATGTTTTGGTTACCTTTTGATTATAGTAATCATGTCATATTGTTTTTGAGTTTGCCATGTTGCCTATATTTAAGGTGAAGCATATGACATCCTCTACCCAAATTATACACATTATGGAAAGAAAGAAGCAAATATTTGTTCTTTAAGCAAACATTTTATAAAGTTATAATTGTTCCTTCCTGCCATTTCCATAGGTTCTTTCTCCTACAGATTTCGAACGCCTCTGTTTCACTAAGCTGGCATAAGAACGTTGTGGAGAAAAAATGTTCTCAAGATCTTGCATAAGCTTGTTAGAGTTGGCGTCTGGGGACATGTTGAATTTCCCTCAGACCCCTAGAAGTCTTCCAAGAGTTATGAATATTGAGGGAATAATTCCTGATGTCAAAAATAGTGATCGGAGTAATAATGAAGATACAAACGTTGTCCCTTCTGAATGCCGCGAGAAAAAAATCATAGTGGCAAATTTTCTTCCTTTACATGCTCAAAAGGATGCGAAATCTGGGAGATGGTGCTTTAGTTTTGATGAGGATTCAATTTTGTTGCAGCTGAAAGATGGTTTTTCATCTGGTGATGTGGTTATGTATGTAGGGTCTCTGAAGGTTGACATAGATGCAAGTGAACAGGAAGAAGTTTCCCAGAAACTTCTGGAGGACTTTAATTGTGTGCCAACGTTCCTTCCTCCTGAGCTTCATAAGAAGTACTATCATGGGTTTTGTAAGCAATATTTGTGGCCGCTGTTTCACTACATGCTTCCCATGTGCCTGGACCACAGTAATCGTTTTGACAGGCTACTGTGGCAGGCTTATGTTTCTGCTAACAAGATATATGCCGATAAAGTCATGGAGGTGGTCAATCCTGAAAATGATTATGTCTGGGTTCATGACTATCACCTTATGATTCTTCCCACTTTTTTGAGAAGGCGTTTCACGCGAGTTAAGCTTGGCTTTTTTCTGCATAGTCCCTTCCCTTCATCAGAAATCTACAGGACATTGCCTGTCAGAGATGAAATATTGAGAGCCCTGCTAAATGTAGATTTGATTGGTTTTCATACATTTGATTATGCTCGCCACTTTCTATCTTGCTGCAGTAGAATGCTTGGCCTTGATTATGAATCAAAGCGAGGTTACATTGGACTTGAATATTTTGGCCGCACGGTATACATTAAGATTCTGCCAGTAGGGATACACATGGGTCAACTTCAATCTGCTTTAAATCATCCCTCCTCTTCCATGAAGGCCAAAGAGATTCAAGAACATTTTAAGGGGAGGAAGCTTATTCTGGGCGTGGATGACATGGACATATTCAAGGGGATCAGCCTAAAGTTATTGGCCATGGAACAACTTCTGCAGCAGCACCCAGAGTTGCGGGGCAAGGTAGTCCTGGTTCAAATTATAAACCCTGCCAGGAGCACAGGGAAAGATGTTCAGGAAGCAAAGAATGAAACATATTCAACGACCAGAAGGATAAATGAAGTCTTTGGCTTTCCAGGCTATGAACCAGTTGTCTTGATTGATCGCAACGTTCCCTTCCATGAGAAGACTGCCTATTATTCATTGGCTGAATGCTGCATTGTCAATGCTGTGAGGGATGGCATGAACCTAATCCCTTACCAATATATTATTTGCAGGCAGGGGACTCCAGATATGGATAAAGCTATAGGAAGTCCTTTGGATTCCCCTCATACAAGTACACTTGTTGTTTCAGAGTTCATAGGTTGCTCGCCATCTTTGAGCGGAGCAATCAGGGTGAACCCCTGGAACATTGAAGCTGTAGCTGATGCACTAAATGTAGCCATCACAATGCCTGATTTAGAAAAGCAGTTGCGGCATGAGAAACATTACAAGTATGTCAGTTCTCATGATGTGGCTTATTGGGCACGCAGTTTTCTACAGGACTTAGAGCGAGCCTGTAAGGATCACTACAGAAAACGGTGTTGGGGAATTGGTTTTGGTCTGCATTTTAGAATCTTGTCTCTTTCTCCAAGTTTTAGGAAGCTTTCCATTGACCATATCCTGTCTGCATATAAGAGGTCAAGTCGAAGGGCAATCTTCTTGGATTATGATGGAACAATAATGCCTGAAACTTCAATTGTTAAAACTCCAAGTCCTGAAGTCATTTCTGTTCTGAACAACCTTTGCAGTGACCCCAAGAACACTGTGTTTATAGTTAGTGGTAGGGGTCAAGACTCTCTTAGCGAATGGTTTGCTCAGTGTGAGAATCTTGGCATAGCAGCGGAACATGGATACTTTATAAGGTTAGTTTCCTTTCTCACATACACCTGATAAGAATTGTTTGTGTTTGCTTATAGTTGTGTTGATTCCATGTTTACTTTGGTTGTCCTTGTAGATGGAGTAGGAAGTCCAATTGGGAAACCAGTTCCTTAGCAGTTGATTTGGACTGGAAACATATCGCAGAACCTGTGATGAATTTATATACAGAGGCAACTGATGGCTCGTACATAGAGAGCAAGGAGAGTGCCTTGGTGTGGCACCATCTAGATGCTGATCCTGATTTCGGTTCCTGCCAGGCCAAGGAGATGTTGGATCATCTTGAAAATGTCCTTGCAAACGAGCCTGTAGTTGTGAAAAGGGGTCAACATATAGTCGAAGTAAAGCCACAGGTATATATCCTCATTATCCTGTGCTCCAATTTCTTGATTATCTTTGTCTTCTATGTTTGTTTTCTTCTAGTGACCTAAAGCATGCCATGTGGCTTATTAATATTGCAGGGAGTTACTAAAGGCTTGGTTGCAGAGAAAGTTCTCTCCATGATGGTTGGTACAGGGAACGCGCCGGATTTTGTTCTGTGCATTGGGGATGATAGATCAGATGAGGACATGTTTGAAAGCATATCAAGCACAGCCTACAGTTCATCTCAACATACACCTCCCGAGATCTTTGCATGCACTGTTGGCCAGAAACCTAGTAAAGCTAGGTACTACCTCGACGACACAGTTGACGTCATGACATTGCTTCGTGGCCTCACTACTGATTCAAGCCTCAAGTCAAGAAGTAATGCAGAAATCGATCAAGTCTCTTTCGAGCATATCTACTGAGACGAAAGCTTGGACATTTGAAACAGGATACGAAGTATAAATCGAGATTAACTCCTGGCTTTTTGATACTAACAAATTCTTTGCATGGTGGAAAGCCGATATGGCTGCTCTGGACATTTTTCGAAGAGAAAGATGATGAACACAAGGGATCAAGGTGGATTTGGAGAATATCAGACACGACTTTTCTTTTCCTTATAGTTGGAAGGTGTAGCAGTTTATGTAAATTATGAACTGGCTTTACCCTTAAAATGGTAGCCATTCTTTTATGAAACGATAGACTTACACAGATTATCAAGATTGAAACTTTGTTTTAGCGTACATGAGATGTTGCAGAAATGTCACAACTCTTCTTACTCCTCAAGTCCTCATAAACTAGGATGAAGCCCATTGTGGCCAATTTTCCACCTATGTTTATAAACCTAATTATTTTACAATTCAAAAAAAAAAAAAAAAAAAAAAAATTGGTCTTTAAAATAAATACTCATGGTTCGAGTCCAATAGTCAATCTGAGAGTTTCCAGTTTCTCACAAAGGAAGAAACCAAGAACAGTAACTATGGTTCCTCGTACTCTCGCTGTGTTCACCGTCGTTGTCTTTGCAATCGTTTCATCTATTCAGGTATTGCTTCTAATCCTTAACCTCCTGTTTGTTACTTTGAAGGAAAAACAGATGCTTCATATCTCTAAACAAGAACCCCTAAACCCTAAATCGAGTGAACACTTCTCATCAGTAATTCTGTCTATGCTTCTCAAAGTGAGTTGGGTTTTTTTTGCAGGGTTATGTGATTAACGAACAAGATGGGAAAATCTCAATGCGATCATCGCCGTTTGAAACCGCACTCCTAACCCTCCAGAAGCAAATTGGGTAACTCTCTTTACTTTCCCCACTTAATTTCATTGGGTTTCAAAATGGTGGATTATTGATTCTGTTTGGTTTTCCCAGAAATTCTTTTAGGATAAACAAAGGGAAAGTTTGATTGTGGATGTGCCGATAATCAAATCCTTAGTTTGTAAACTGTGTTTAGCAGCTTTAGCTAAATATCTGCCTTTGAAACCGAACGTTGTTGTAAGGAAATGAGAAACAGAGTAAATTGCAGTGATCTTTCTGTGTAATTTCATGCAATGGTTAAAGACATCTTCTTTTTTAGCATAACATGAAGCAATATACTGATTTAAACAACTAATAGAACCCGATACAACTTAACCAACTCACTTATCTCGGATGATCTTTGATAGTTTGGATGTTATCTGCATGGATAATTGCCTGGATTTTTATGTCTGCTCTTATGACTATCTGTTTATGTGTGCCGTTGAATTGTGTATACTAGTGTGAGATGGTGACTGAATAACATTGGATAAATGACTCTTACGGTGCCAATTTTGATATTTCCAGCTATAATTTCCAAAACATTGGTCTGCTTCGGCGTGCAATGACCCACGCCTCATTCTCCGAAGAGAACAACAAGGCACTGAGCATTTTGGGTGCCAATATCATAGACACATCTGCCTCTCTACGACTACTTGGAAAGAACATTGAGATTACTGCAAAAGAAATGAACCGTCAGATATCAGAGATCTCCAAGGTTGAATCTTCCTGTGCTGCTGATGGGCTGCGATTGGGGTTGCATAAGGTTGTTAGAGTCTCTCCCAAGACTGACTCTTCATCTCCAGCGGTGGTTTGTGGGGCTTTCAGAGCAGTCTTTGGTGCTATCGCTTTAGATGTTGGCAAGTCTGATGATGCTGGAAGCATTTTTTGGGCTGTTCATGGTGGTGAAGCTGGAGGAGTCGCTTCAATTTGAATGTAGCTCTCTAGTAGAAGGTGTTGTGCCTTTTCTATCTCTAGTATCTACCTGTCTTAAGTAGCAGAAACAGTATTTCATGGCGCTGTTTGTTTATATTTTGTATAGCAGTACTGGTCATGTTGAAACCTGTATGACAATGAATGCTGTCCTTGGAATGATATTTTGCTATGTTAATTTCGTTTGTGTGAAGAAACTACATGATTCTTCATATGTTTGCTTGGTTCTCAGTTAGCTGGCTTTTACATTTTATCTAACTGGACCTAGTCTCCAGACATATCCAAGGCGTATCCGGGGTGTATCATACGCGTATCCAATTCCTACAATATACGAAACGTACGTAGCTCCTATGTGATTTCATTTTCGAACAATCTGGGAAAAATACTTAAAAAACAAAAAAAGGATTAATAATTGAGTGCTGCTGGTGGAGATTAAATGGAATACCAGCGACTCCTGCCGTTGGTTAGGATTCCCCTAATCACCCTTCATTTTTATAAACCCCTCTCTCTCCCTAGTTGATTGCTTCCACCTGCGCTCATGGGTCCCACATTTCCTATTGGCCAAACGTCACGCCCAACGCGCCCCAAACGCTGCCGCTAGGTGAACTCTGGGTCCCGCCTCTCCAGATAACCATCATTTAACCACCGCAAGCGACATGTCGTTCCAAAACAGAAATCCGATCGGCGATAATAAATTCCAAGTTTCCGTTGCGCCCTTTGTTTCCCTTACCCGTTTATATAAACGCTGCTTCACAGTCTCACACACGCAGATTCGCCTTTCCGTTTTCTCCGCCTTCTCTTTCTCTCTTCTTCTTCTTCTTCTTCTCTTTTTCTCAGTCTATTTTCCGGCCATGGATGACTTGGAGTCAATAGGCCACGGAAGAACCAGCTCGCGCTGCTGCTTCTGCATCCCTTCCTCGTCGCAGTGGTGGGACCGCGTCCGGAACGACGACGGATGGTGGTCCAGAGGCATGAGGGCGATTTACAAGGTCCGCGAGTGGTCGGAGATCGTCGCCGGCCCCAAGTGGAAGACTTTCATCCGGCGGTTCAATCGGAGCAAGAGCGGCGGCGGCAGCGGCGGAGGCAGGCACGGGAAGTTTCAGTACGATCCGTTGAGTTACGCTTTGAACTTCGACGAGGGTTCAGTGGCGGAGGAGGTGGACGAGTCCGGCGGGTTTCGTGATTTCTCGGCGAGGTTTGCTCCGGTGAAGAGCTCGGAGGCGGTTCAGTCCGGGAAGGACGTGGCGGTTTATGCGTGAAAATCTCGCCGGAAATTTGGTGTGATTTTGATGGCTTGCTGGATTGGACACTCGATGAGCTGGAAATGGGTGGCAGATGGTGGAAGGTTTGACCGGGATGCTGACGTGGCGCCGCCACTTCAATTTTATTTATTTGTTTTTAGATTCTCTTTTTTAGTGGTGATTGGTGTACAAAGCCAGAATGTGAAATAGCGTGGAGGATATTTACAGGGTTAATCAATTACTTAATAAAGTTTTAATCTTTGCTATGATTGTTCTTGATACTGTCCTTTTTTACTGATTTACTTCCTTATCAAAGAAAATTACCTTTTTATTTTTATTTTTATTTATTTTTATAATCTAGATAGGTAAACTTAGATACCATTAATGTTCTTCAGACCCCTACAGATTACACTGTCCAAGCTCAACACAGGGAAACCTACCATTCACGGTTAGAGAAATTAGACCTAATCACATACAACATAAACCCCGTTGAGATGTTCTTATGCACTTGTAACGATGCGGCTTCTTCGGCTATTCAGAGACTTGATGTTGAGCAGGATGTCGCCCACGATCCATGGAAAGTTCAGGCAGTTCATGTTTTCTTGGAAATAAGCTGAGTTGTAAGTGACATGGTACCATGCCGAGGCCAGTCGCTGCTGCTCGCTCACCTCGCAGCTGCTTTCGAACCATCCTTTTGCTTCCTTCTGCAGGGTCTTGAGTGACAGCAGTATGCGATCCTTCAAGTCAAAGTACCTTCTGTTATCGCGCTGTAGATAGGCTGCACGGTTTCTGAGGTTACCAGTCAGTATTTCATCCTCAGTTGTGGCTTCATAATAGTTCATCAGACTTCTCATCTTCTCTATGTACATGTCCCTGTGACTTTCTGCCATGTCGAGAAAGGACTCGAAACCCTGCACTTCAAGCTCCCTGTCATAAGCTTCTTCAGCCCTCTGCTGTGACCAGACAACAGTTGTTTGTTCTTGAACCACTGAGCTACGAATTGCACGGTATAACTTTCCTAATGCCCCATTGGAGATGTACATCGGTTTCTCCAACCTTTCCATGAAATCCGGAAATTCTTTTGGTTTTAACATCCAGGACATTTCAGCTGGTGCACCAGTTTTGGCAAAGTCAACAGCCATGGAGTGCAGGTCTGCCAACTCCAGGCATTTCTTACTCATGGCCTTTTCTGGTTCATGGTCAGAATGAACTAGATGTGCGGTAGAGATGGCACCCAAATTATCATTTATCATATAATCCACAAAGAACTTTTGAATTTCCTGCATATAGGATAATTGTCTCCACATGGTCAAGTTCATTTCAGTACCATAAGGCAACAGTTGACTTGAATTTTTATATTACCTCTAAAGTCACATCATGATCCATATTGCGAGGTCTCCGTGCAGAGTAATCCATCGGAGGTACAGTAGTAGGAGGGATTAGACTTTTATCCCAACTTATGAAAAACAAGTCTCCATCCAGATCACCCCCAGAGCATTCATTTGGATGAGGCCTGCAAAAAATCCCAACAACAATCACTATACATTTACATGTAAATACAAAGAGCATTTTTTTTTTCCGGCTCCCCAATGCATTGCTTAACTAAGACTGACAAACACATTCAAAGTTGGATCGGTTCACAAATTAGCTGATAACTAGGGAGTAAGACTACTCTTTCACAAGGAACCTAGTTAGCAGCTTACACAGGAACCCCATTTCCACACTGCTACTTCATCCCCAAGAAAGAAAGGAAAAGAAAGCAATAATAAAAAGGAAACTGATTTCAAGAGGAATCCCATCAATGTTACCTTTCTCCTTTCTGAGGAAATACAAGGCAATCCACCATATTCTTCTCTTCTAGTCCCACATCATAGACAGCCTCAAGTACCCTGATGTCTCCTGGATGAAGACAGGGATTTTTGGTTACAACCACCTTCCCTGTTACTATACATGTTGCCTCATCTACCCTCTGGAAGAAACTCTGATGCCCCATTTCTTGCTCTGCTTTTGTCATGGTTATTCGAACATAAACTTGGCCATAGTTTAAAGTACCAGTTTCATCCAAGCACCCTACCAGGATTCTTCCTTTAGGGACATACATGCGGCACCTACTCTTCAAATCAGCCAAGTGGTGCTCGTAGTGTGCTTGAAGCATCATCGAGAGATACGGTTCGAGATTAGGCTCATAACCTTGGAGCAACAGCTTAACAAGAATGTTATTAGAATCAGCACCGCTTAGTTTCTCTAGGGCACTCAGTGCTACGTTTCTATCTTTCCTCATTCTTCCCAACAGATCCAATTGCTCCTGTTGCAATGCTTCAAATGCTTCATCCTCTACCCCCAGTGTAGACATGAGGGTTATTATTTCCCGATTCAGAAAGCAGGACATGGAAGAACTCCATTTAGTGACATTAAGCATTCTGTTGTTCGAATCAAATTTGAGCATACTACTACGTAGAGACAGCTTCCGGAAAGAATTACGGTCAACAGCTATCACCCCTTTATATCCACCATATCGAATTTGGAATGCTGAAGGAGTGTGATTCAATCCACACTTTTGAGCAACTTGTCTGGCAAAAGACAAGGAAATCTTTCCAATACCATCAGAGAAGCAGTAACTTACACCATCAGTAGTAGTCTCAATGTCAGGAATGAGCTCCACATCTTTCTGAGGGACAGCGAGAGTTTGTGTTGAAGAACTGAAAAGTTGCCCCATCCTAGCTGCACATTTAGATACACTGCGGATCTTGTTGAAGCAACCCATCCAGTCTCTAATATCTTCTGCTTTCACACTGTCATTCGAAGCAAACATCCAGACAGAATTTGATCGCAGTTGACTTGCAGAGAAAGCCAGAAACTCGAATCTTTTATCTCCAATCACAATTCCATCTCGAAGAATAGACAATATCCGCTGATATATTCCAGTTCTAAAAGGTTTTGCAAAGAAACCTTGTTCAATACTTGTGGAGAGAGCATTTACAGGAAGCTTGCTCCAATCCTCTTCGACAAATGTAACTCTCATAAAATCTGAAGCATATTGAGCAAAGTTCTTCACAACATAGTTTGATTTTTCAAGCTCAGGACCCAAGCAGTAGATCTTTGATGGGGTAATCAAGACTCTGTGACAACTCATGACATTATGCTCCATTAATCTCTGATGGGGAGAGAGACGTTTCTTAGAGTTTCTCTCTAAGGGTTGCAGTTGCACCTTTACAAATGACAGAGGGTCATAGCAAGTCGTCTTGAGCTTCTGCAGCTTCTCAAGAAGCACATTAGCAGTGTCCATACTCAAACCACCAAAGAACTGAATCAGATCACTCTCCACTGCAGCAAGGCTAATCTTCTGAGCATGAACAAGCGCGTTAAGCTGGAAAAGAATCTCATAAGGAAACTTCATATCCGCTTCGCATTTCACAAGCGGAACCGTCTCAGATACTGAAAGACAGTCCTCACCATCCTCAAACATGAGATCCACCACATCTTTCCTAAAGCTCGGAAAAGTAGTAAAAACCCCCGCTGCCACAACGTCCTCCTGAATCTCCCAGCAAAAGGCAGTCGAATGCCCAATCGACTTCATCTCAGAAAAATCTGTACTCCTCACCCACAGATAATCAAAGTCTTCCTTACAAACGTGATACCGATCAGAGCTAAATTTCGAAGCTACATTAGGCCCTGACACTTGCCGAAAAATCTTCGGGCCAAACTTTAGCTGAGAAAATCAAAATCCCCCAAAATCATTAACTCTGACACTAAACAAGTAACAAAGCTACAATCTTGACTACAAAAACAGCTCCACACTATCACATTTCACTCCAAAAACAAGTAACTATAAGCACGAAACTCAAACAGTAAAAAACTAAAGAAGAAGAATTTAACCTTCAAACGTAGCGCATTAACTTTATCACCACCCACACAGCACCCAACGGACTCCACAATATTCTCAAACGCAATCTCCAGCTTGTAACAGACACCGCCTCGCCAGACCCAAAACTCGACCCGTTTCCTCTCGGGCATGACCCAAGCCCGAACCCCCACCCACGACTCCAGCACGCTCATGGTCTCGTCGTTGACGACAAACCCGGCGTGCAAAACGGTGTCGTTGAGGCGGTGCCTGGGGTCCAGCGGCCGGGGGATGATGTCATCGTGAGCCTCGAAGAGGCGGAGGTTGTGGGACTTGAAGACGAGATCGGCGGAGGAGGAGAGGGACTGAGCCCGGGCCTTGTGGCCGAGGGCGGTGAACTGGATGCGGCCGTAGCCGCGGGACTTCCAATTCTTGTGGTCGCTGGCGATCTCGACGGCGAAGACGGAGTCGGGGCCGAGAGTGGACTCGAGGAAGTGGAGAAGCTCGGTGGCGGTGATGGTGCAGGGGATGTTGGTGACTCGGACGGTGGGTCTCTCCGGCGGCGGCGCCGCGACCATTTCTGGGATTTAGGGTTTTTGCAGAGCTTTGGTGTTTTGTTGGGATCAGTGAGAGTAGGACTGAGAGAAGTAAAGTTTAGGGGGAAAAAGGAAGAGGGAAGGTTTCAATACATATATATACAAGGACCAGCGGACGACGCCGTTTTGACTTGTGTTTTTTATGATTTTTCTGAAAAACCAACTATGCTTTTCAAAGGTTTTATTTCTTCGAATGAAGATTGAAGCACGTCTGAAGTAAAACTAACTATGTATATAGTTTCGGGTTTTGATTTTTCTGATGTTTATGCATGGGAGGTATGATGAAGAGAAGTGTTACGGTTTTGGATACGCGGACGTGTGCATACCGAATAGTTTGTTATTAGTTGTTTAAAGTCGGATAGATAGATCGATATGCATGTGCGTGTGAAAACATTAACGTAAACGAGAATCGTAATCATGATATTATGAGAAAAAAGTGGTATATAACTATACATATAATGTTTCATTAATAATGTCAACATATGTTACAAATGAAGTCCTGTACATATTCTCTTGTATTTTTGATACTTTCATTTCCGTACATTTTGATGTAAAGAAAGCTCTGAGTGTGTACCAGCAGAACGATTGGATCGTGTTTCTTGACTTAACGGCGGAAATATCCTGAAAACATGAGGTTCAATTTGACACAAGTCCATTGTGTTGCGGTATTCACACTTATTTAAATAATAGATGTTCACTTTAAAAGGCATGTGGGATATGTGACGCGAGATTTTGACATGCATCTTGCGGATATGTGCTATTATTTAAGATTTTGATATGTTTCCAAATTTCAGAGTAAATAATAGAAACTAAATCATGATTGATATCCATTGAGATTTTGTTTGAAATTTTGCCAGCCTTTAGCTTATTCCAATATCCCACTCAAACATGAAAATGGTAAACTTCATACAAACAAAATTAATCGAATAGGGAAACTGATAAAACTTTTGAAATTGCAGGGTCATTCTTCATCTTACCTTTTTAACATAACTTATCACCAAGTTGGCATTGCTAAGAAGTCAACAAAACACAAAACACTCGTTTCTTAAACTCACAAGCTTATCACAATTAAGATGCTATCCCTAATGAGTACACTAGCATAACGAATTGATGAACTTTTTAGCTCAACTATTGGATTAGTGTGGAACTGTGGATAACAGTTCAAAATACTAATGTACAACTCATTTGTGGATTAACACATTTTGGAAACCCCAAAGGCTGAACCTTTCCATTACAGTCTCACATTGTGTGAATTCATGGCTGAAATAAAACTTCCCAATATATAAGAAAGAAAAATTACTATAAACTTTGCCAGTTTCCTTTTTTGTTTTTCTTTGGGAGTGTAAGGCATAGACTAGATACCAGTCATACCATACCACTATGATAAACTGAAATATATATCTCAAATTCAAGACAGTTTGCTTCTTATATATGAACATTTTCAACCAAGTAGAGTCTGTGTGAAAGAAGGAAGCATTTGCCATCTTCTGTCATTTTCAGCTGTTTTTTTCCGAAGGAAATCATATTCAGCTGTTTTGATTCTTGTGAACTTACAAGAAAGTGCTCTCTTTATCAATTCAAGATGAGATTGCTGCAGAGTGAAGCAAAGTTCCAAAACTTTCATCATTAGTCCCTTTCTCTATCTGTTTGATACTTTTGATCATGTTCTTCTCTGCATGATTCTTCCTTCTGAACATGAAGAACCAAACTCTAAGGAGTCCCAAGTTTCAAAAAGAAACTCTCATCTAAAACACCAAGTCATGAAGCCTTTGGTTTTCAGAACAAAATATATACATAATACCAGAATACAGGCTCTCCAATAAGCTAGTGAACAGTGGTTGCATATCATCATTGATATATAACATCAACAACTAAGGTTCACAACAAAATTTAAGCTCAGTTACAGTTCATGTTCCATCATCGATTGGAGAAGTTACAGTAAAAGAAGGCATACCATTATGAGTATTCAAAGAGCCTGGGAATCTGTTCTTCTTAGACCATAGCCAGATCTTGGACACAGAGAAGCTCTCACCTTTATGGCACCCATTGATTTTCTTCCCCTCCAAATTCCCACCAACTTTGGAGTGTTCATCACCAATGTCAAGCTTGGTAACAATGCCTCCAACACAATCATGGGGCAATGCCACTTGAAGATTTGAATCACCAACCACATACTGATATGTCCCCATTGAGTAGCATCTCCTAGCATCCAAATTACACCTACTTGTTTCTCCCATTTCTTCATTTGTTGAGCTTCTGAATTTCCCAAGTCTCACCGAAAACACCCTCTTTTTGACACCAGTTTCCTCCAAAGCTAAAACTCTCCTACCACTTAGACCCCCATTGTCTCCATCACCATTGAACCTACTTGACATTGCTCTAGAGTCATCAACATTCAACACTGGGGCTTCCAATACTAGAACAGACCCCAAAAGGGGGCCTCTACAAAGAGGACATGTTGAATTTGAGAGAAGCCAAGTGTCAATACAATCCATATGAAATGCATGACCACAATTAGGAAGCAACCTCAGCTTGTCCTGCTCACAAAACTCACAAAGACAGATAGCACAATCAAACTGCTCATCTGAACCAACAATGTCTTTGCAGCAAAACACAGGTAGAGAGTCTATGACTGCTTGGTCTAGGCCCGAGTCGTGTAAACGAAAGAGGTGTTGAAGCTGTCTTCGAAGATTTCGAGAGCTAGAGCTTTCTGGATGTCTACTACTGGATTGAAAGATTGGTGAAGATGACCTCTTCATGAATAATCTCAAAACCAAATGAACAAGACCACCAATGAAGAAGATAAGAGATAAAACTACTATAACCACAAGTATTAGTGGACTCATACTGCTATAAGATGATGATGGTGGAGCTGAGAATGAAGTTGGGGGTGGTGAGTTTCCCCAATTAGATTGAAATGTAGACATCTTTATGAGGGTCTTATATTACACACTAAATTCTTGAACAAGTACGTTGAAGAAGACTCTTGCTGTGAGAGTATAAGAGTAAAGGGTGAGAAAACTAAGAGGTGGAATCAAGAATGTGAAGGGATTAAGTATTGAGAGAGTAAAGATGGGTTCTTGAAGAGTCATGTAGCTAGTAAATTTTGCAAAGCATATAACTTTTGCGCCACAGAAGAAAAGGATATTTGATTCGGTTGCATATTAGTACTAACATTGGCCAAAGAATATATATATATATATATATATATATATATATATATATATGTATATGTATAGAGGGAATGTTAACCAGGAAGAGCGGAAAGGCCAAATGCAGTTGAGCCTATTTGGATGACAGAACTCACTTTCAAGGTGACAAAAAACTTTTTTACACCAAGAGGCAGAAGTTGCTGAGCTCTGACTGACGAGTTTGTATTTGTACAGCAAAACCAAACAAGCCCGGAAGACAAGGCTTTTAGGTCTGGAAAACAAGTCACATATGTAATTGAGCAAAAGCTAGATGAGGTCCACCTCCTAGTTTGATTGTCCAAATTGGGCACCTGTAACTTCTTTGTCAAAAAAAATTAATCAGAATGATTCTCCTTCAGTGGTGATCATTACAATCAATCCTGGCATCAATGGGAGTGTATCAACCACTTTGATATTACTACACTCTTCTAAGTATAATCACATACTAACTATACAACATAATATGCTGAGGACAAAGCCTTGAATTGAGATCTTTAAGTAGATTGATAGCGGATTTTTACAGTGTTTTGAGAACAGAAAACTTACAGAACAATAAAAAGTGAGTATGATTTCTTCCCCTCCAAAATTATCAAGTGTGTAAGTAGGAAGAGTGGTAAAAATAGGAAATATCTGGTCTCTCTTGGTGGGATTAGCTATGAGCCTATGAGGCTACACTCAGTGACCACACAATGCTTTGGATCTTTACAGATAGAACACAAAACCTGGCTCTTCAAATCAAATCATTTACACGCGTAGATATGATGACAAAAAAGATTTTTCAAAGGGTAGACAAAATGAGATGGTAGGGTAATATTTGCTTTCCCCTTGCATGAATGACATGATTGTAGTGAGCACCAAGAAGAGTTATACTTCTGTTTTGTTTGCAGATTAGAGACCTGAAAGTAAAATTACCTTTGTAATCAAAATTATATCATTTTGGTCCAATTAACACACTTTGATATTGATTTTCAGCAATGAGAGGACATATGTCTCAACCATAGAGTACCCACCTTAATCGTTGGAACATACACTGAGGGGGTACAGTGATCCATCAATTTTGGTTTGATGTAGTTGATGACTTGATATCCAGCAAGTAAGTCACCAGAAAGGTCTGTTGTGAATTTGTGAATTGTGATGGTGATGTTTAAACCCTAAATGTCCAAACCATCCATGACAAAATCATTAAATTTTGATTTACACTCCTCTGATTACCCCATGCGGCCATGCCTGGAGAAGCTGATAAAGCTAAAGGCTTGCACATTATGTGACAAATATTGAGACACATTGTTGGCCACCCTGTGGACATGGAATCACTCCATTTTGTTTTCTTTGAAAGGAAATACTATGACAAGTGAGTGCTTGTCTTACCGTTTGGCCTATATATGCTGTGACACTTCATAGAGTGGTCACCACTCACCAGCATCAATAATGCTTGAACCTGAGAAAATGTTGAGAATTGTTCAACAGAAGGTACCAAGTAGTTTTGGTTTTCATGTAAAGAACTTACTACTCATATGAACCAGAGAACAAGTAACAGGCCAAGTGATAATTTAATCCTAGAACTGAAAATACAACCATATATATATATGTGGGAAATGCAGTAGCAAAGAAATTTTGTGCAAAGGCAGATACTAACTTATTGAAATCAAGGTACAACTTCTGAACTTTCCTTCATGAATCAAAAGATATAGAGCTCTCCTCTTCCTCTTTTATCGACTTGATCATCAACGAAACTTGACTCATAGCTGGCCTATCAGTTGGAGAAGCATTTATGCACTTCAATGCTACCTGCAACAAGCTCACCATCCTTTCTTCACTTGCACCTTCCGAGATCAAAGCCCTGTCGAAAACCTCAACAGTCCACTCCTCTTTGACCACTGAGTTCACCCAGCTAGGCAAATCAAATCCATTTTTCTGGACCATCTTCCCTGTTAGAAGCTCAAGAAGAATCACCCCAAAAGCATAAACATCACCACTGAAGGAGCCATATGCATGGCCTTTACTAGTACTGTCATTTCGGATTTCAATATTGGGAGAAACGATTGACTGTTCTTGATTTTCAGCCTCCATTATTCCATATTCACTGATGCAAGGTTCCATGGCCATGTTGAACAAAATGTTCATGGACTTTAGGTTACCATGTGCAATACCATCTTCATTAAGCTCTCGGTGCATGAAGGCTAATGCCTCAGCAATGCTATCTGCAACATTCAATCTGCTTCCCCAGTCAAAGATTTGGCCATTTGGAGATCCTGTGACCAAGAAAATGATGCACACAAAACAGTTAGTACTTGTTACTTGCATAATATAGTATATGTAGCAAAACATAATAGAATAAGCTTTTTACCATGAAGAAGATTAAACAGATGTCCATTTGGTTGATATTCATAAACCAAGAGCTTCTCTTGCCTTGAACAATAAAATGCAATTGCTGGCAACACATTTCGACACTTCACTTGGCCAATTTTCTTCATCCTGGTCTTGAAGTCATCTCTCGAAATCCCACAATTCCTCATCCTCTTCACAACCAAGTTAACCCCTCCATCAAGCAACACTTTGTACAGGCTCCCATGCTTTCCTCTCCCAAGCAGTTCAGCTGGAGCTCGAAGCAACTGCTCAAAAGTCAGTCCCATCAACAAAGGACTGGTGAGAACCACAAGCGGCGGTGCCATTCCAGATTCGACAGATGTCAAGGAATACTCTGATGTCTGATTCCCCCTACCAGCCTTGTAGTCACTAGAAGCAGTAGTACTAGGTATGCTGCTAGGAATTTCAAGAGGCACAGCCTTGTTTTTTGGCTTTTGCTTTTTCTCTTCACATGATTTTTCTCTTTTAAGAATCTTATACACCAAAAACAACACCACAACTAAGCCAAGTATTACATAGCCTGAAAAGAGAAGAACCTTTTGGAATGAGGGCTTCCTTGACTTCTTCATTGGGTTTATAGGAACTGGTGGGCAGGCAGTGAGTGGTTCGCCACACAGGTTAGGATCACCTAAAAAGCTGCTTTCCATGAAATGGCCTTTGACATCAGGGATTGAACCACTGAACAAGTTGTTAGAGACATTGAACTCCTTAAGATTAGAGAAATCAAACTCCGGGATTTGACCCTCTAGTTGATTGTCTTGAACAAGAAAAGATATCAAGCCTGAAATCTTTTGCATATCAGGAAGCTCACCATTGAAGTTGTTGTCGGATATATCAAACCTTTTCAGGTTACTCAACTGGGAGAGAGACTCAGGAAGGTCACCAGAGAAATGATTCCCACTCAAATACAAGTGAGTCAAGTCTTTGCAAAGTGCAATGTCTTCTGAGAGCAGACCAGTGATGTTGTTGTCTTTGAGACTCAAAACACTAAGAGCCTTTGTTACACAAAGAGAGCTTGCATCAAGTACTCCGGTGAGGTTGGCCTTTTCGAGAATGATCTTCCTCACAAAACCCTCCTTGTTACATACCACGCCTGTCCAGTTGCTTGTGCAAGGATCTGAGCTCATGTTCCAGCCCCATTGGCCACCTCTTGTTGCATTTTGTGGTGAAAGTTTCTGCATGAACTGCACTAGGGCTTGCCTCACTTCACTTTCTTCGGAATTTGCAACATGAAAGATGAGAAAGATCACAATGGGGAGTACCCAAATCGAGACACGGCTCATTTTTCTTTGCACCAGTTGAGTTTTAGTGAAAAATGGCTATGTGGTCTGCCTTCCTTTTCATGAAGAGGGTTTGCAGAACTGTAACTTGGAACAGCAAAACAAAAAGAAAGCAACTAGAATCACTTGGTGCCAATTGGCTGATACATATAAAGAGTTTGAATCCGCCTCTGTGTGTAGGCTCATAATGGACTAGCACTACTGATCAAATGAGCCTCAAATGCACTGTAGCAGCTTTTAAAAATAAGAGCCGGCAGTCTGAAACAGTCCAATTTCTTAGGCTATGTCCTTCTCCATAGTCGTTTCTGCAAGTAACAATCTGAGTGATTCCAATATTATTATAAATCATCATTTACAGCGACTCATATAGAAGTTCCAAGAGGTGGTCAATTACCATAGTAACTGTGATTTACTGATTCATGGCATCTGTTAATATATCAATTTACAACCTTTGCAATATATGCACAGCTTTTGCCTTCTTTGATATATAGAAAGTAACCCACATGAAGCTTTCTTACCCTGCCAATTGTCAATGCTTGTCAATAAAGGTAACTTGTGGTTAATCAACATAGCTTCTTTCTCTGTCTACTGTAGAAAGAGGTTACTCAATATTTCATTTACGGATTCCTATAGGTCCCAAAATCTTGAATTACATAATGCCAAGTGCTAACGATTGCCAGTTGGTGTATCTGAGTGACTGACTAGGTAGAGGGTTGAAGCCGAGTCAACCAAGAAAGCATAACACAGGAGGTAATCCTTCTCTTCCTAACTACAATGCACATTCGACAAAAATCACATCAAGTGTACTAATCAATGATCATTAGCTTGGTTAATAATATAATGATCATTCTCTTGCTTGGTATGAACATAACTTTTCACTTGTCTGGAAAGTATCCCAAATGTAATCGTTTTAGAGCTTCAGAGTTCATTAAAATTAGATCATAACATATTTCTTTCCGCCGTAACCTTCCACGGACTAAGAATGAAAGAACGAAAGCTCAGGCTTCAGCTGCCCAGAGAACAATGCTCATAACAAGAATCAAATATATCATGAATCATGAACACCGTAATATATCAGGCTTCAGATGCGTATAAATTATCGTTTCTTCTAACATTGATAACATTAAAGATCCAATGACTGCATCACCATTAAATTATTTGACATTATTCATGATACTTCTACAAGCAAATGTAATCTAGTCATACAATATTGGTAGTTACTGATAAACATGTAATATGGGGGTTTTCAGTCACAAATAAAGTTCCCCCAGCAATTAACCGACTACGGGTCTGCATGTCCAGCGATGTCATCGTCACTCGAATCGCTTCCTTCATCACTAATATTCTCCTCACCACTCTCTTCTTCTGGTGTAGTATTAGCAATATGTTCCTTCTTTGCATATTTTTCGCAATACTCTGTGACAGTGAAAATATACACAAACTGAAATCTTTGAAGTGACCAAAATATGACAATTCCTACCTTCACTGTTACTTACACACTGTCAGCAAGTTCAAGAAACAATTTCATGCTATTGAGCTGAAAGAACCTACTTACTACAAAACATATTTTTAAGTGTTTGAGAATATCTGATAAGAGTCCAATAGAATGTCTAGGCCAGAACCTTGTATGCGAGCATTGGGCAGAAAGCATTAAACTTGGGCAGCTTATATTAGCCAAGTTATTTGTGCAGTCAAGGGACCATTGCAAGAATCAACTGTTACTCTCTCTTGCATGGCTATGAGGTGATACTTAAATTCTAACTCTAGAGACATTCAAAGGGCCACAAATGTTCGCAGTCTTTAATTGTCTGATTGCAATTTTCTTAGCAACAGTTCTCTCTCACACATTGTACTATTTTGAAGGTCCACGTCCCCACTTATCAAAGAAGTGGAACAGTTTGCAGAAAAGTTGTTTAAACTAGCATGCTTTTTTATAGTTTGAGAATCCTTTGCAAAAAAGCGTACAATATACAGAATAGTTTTTACCTTTCACTTTCTGATCATAGAGTTTTCGGTCCTTCATCATCAATGATGCAGCATCACCATTGAGTGGATCTGATGGATTTGGATAGAGCAACAGTTGTGGAAGGAAAACTTCGAAAACATTTAAAAGGTCTGCAATAAGAACCATGGTTATGTATGTTAAAATACTAGCCAATCCAATGGAAAACATTATAAAAAGAAAATGTCAAAATGTACAGCACAACATAGTTGTCAAATGCCATTGACTCATTCAAGAGAGTAAAAGATATCAAATCTAATGTATTTCAGCGGTATATAATGAGATTGTTAAATTCTACAATAATGCAAAAATAAGTACCAAACATTGGACTCCATGATTGGTTAATTACATCTAAGCAGACAGAACCAGATCTGCAGTCACTCAGGAAAACAGATCAAAACAGTCAGTTCATAGAAGATTACAGCATCAATAAACCATTATCAAATTGTAGCTGCTTACGAAATACATAAGAAAGATGGTATGTTGGCAGTAACACAAAATTATTCTAAAAACTTCAATCAGTACTAATTCTGCATTCTAAACTTTTGAGAGAAGATATTGCTATTGGAGATAATTAGAGAGCTGCAAAATGCTTACAGCTCATCAACGTTCGGATGAAAAATCTTGTTCATGAAGCCTATAGAAGGAGACTTGTATGGATATGCATCTGGAAGCTCCACACGAATTTTCCATACTCCTCCTTCATAAATGCCTGAAACCACAACAGTCATGTATATTGTCAACACTAGAAATATTAAAGAACGTATGTAAAAAGTGTATTTAGTCTCTGCTGATAGTAGAAATCAGGAATTAAACGACATCTTTATTCTTATAACCCTTTCCAATTTTAGGGAACTCTAATTATGTCTACTGAGGGACAACCAAAGATGAAAACTTTCAAAAGACTGAGTAATATTGCAAGCAGAGCAACTTATACAATGTTCTGTTATAACGTGACACAAAACACGCCAGTGAAATCTAGAATTTATATAGAGAACTGTACATAAGAAAAAGGATAATAAGTGTGTAAAGACAGTACTTTCTTTTGGACCATGGAATTCCACATTGAACTCACTGAGCCCATCATTTATTGTCTCCACATTATAGTCACTCATCATCCTGAAAAACAATGAAAAAACTGAGAGACTTGGAAGAAAATGACTAACCATATATTTACTATGGTAAATGCAGTGGCACTAGAACAACAAAAAGAATGTTATGCACAAGAAGAAGGTAACAAAAGGATATAGATACTGAACCAACATGACTACAGATGCCCACTATGTAAACAAAAAAGAGAAATCCACTCTTAAAAGAACATAAGACCATTGACTATTGTGATGTTGAAGATACTGTGGTGACTATAACTTACAACTTCATGACATCCATCTCTCTCCTCTTGCTTGGAGAAGACATTTTGAATTTAACAATATCAAATCCTCAACCTGTAATAAAATAAGTCAACTTTTCAAGGGAATGAATACTAAACCTACTAAAATTAATTGAATTGTCAAGTATTGTAATGGTTGAAATGAAATAGTCTAACTGCACTAACCTTCCAGAAGTTGTCAAGATGAATGAAAGATAGTGTCGAAGCAGTAGATAGAATAAGCCTCAGACTCTATTTAATATTCAGAACAAGGATGAATTCTATACGAAGATCTGTAGATCCAAACACAAAACAAGATGAATTCTATACTATAAGATTCGCCAGAACAACTTCAAAACACTGCTTAAATATGGAATTGTATACGCATACAAGTATCATAAAACAGGTCCTCTTAACACTCGTTAGCCTAAATATATAAAACTTCATTTGTTGGGACCTTTTATACTCTGGATGATGGAAGAAGAAAACCACCTCAACAGTCATTAGACAAACCTATATACTTCGCTTAAGTATATACTTCCCGTAAGTAACTCAATATCAGCAACCAACAGGGACATCAATATCAGCATACCCTTATTGCAATTTAATGACACCAAACCATCTTTTACTTCAGGTAAAGCTTGAAATTACAGAATTCATGCTTTTTCAAGAAAAGTTGAAAGTCTCCACTCAATGTCGTATCATCAAATCTCCCAAGCATAAGATGCATTTGGATTGCCAATAGGCAAATCAAATGCCTCCCCATTAAAAACAAACTAAGACTGATGCATGGTCGCTTAACATTGAATTACAATCACATCCAATCCTCAATAGGACAAGTAAACTCCTATGGTTGGACTACAGATAAAAATCCAAGCCGTAACATCTTTCCTTCACTATAAACCACAATCCCAATGCCTCTGAAACTTTGTCTTGTGCAAGCATACTAGGATTGCTAGATCGCACTTATAACAACCTTCAGTTTCAGAACATTCTCAAACGAAAAACCACAATGCCACTAAACGAAAACAAACTGCTAAGCAATATAACATTGAGCAGCGATGACTTCTTTATCCAATGCGCTCAAAGTTCCAAATTTCTTCTTTCTTTCTCACCCAATTCTCTAACATCCCAGCTTGACGCATTGAAACATTTGACCCCAGAAAACAAAACCAAAAAACAAAAACTTGCCAACGAAACCGAAACCACAAGTTGTTCATTGCATCTCACAAGTTCAGTGAAGTATTAACATTATGCATATAAGTTGTTAATCAATGATATTAAGATCTATGACATACCCAGAAAAGAGATAAACAAACAGAGATTAAAGTTAAGGTGGTTTTAGATTGGTAAGAAAGAACAAAGGGAAGAAACTTACAACTGGGTATTTGACCTTTGTCTTGGTTGATTGGAGAATCGCAAGAACCAAACAGAGAAAAAAAGATGGGAAATTTATTTGGAGAGAAGAAAGATGAAACTGCGGGTTAGAGAGAGAGAGAGAGAGAGAGAGAGAGAGAGAGAGAGTTGGGGGTGAATGTCGACAAAAACAGGTGCACGTGTAGAGATGGTAGTCTTATTACGTGGAAAGCAAGTTTGAGAGCTCTAATTTAAGTATGTGGTATCTAAATCATTTACGATTACTAATTATTAATCTTAATTTAGCAAATCACGTATATATCCTTCAAAAATATTTGAAACACAAATAAATACAGTTGTGTTGTTGTTAAACAAATAAAGATAGTTTTTAACAATTAATGACAATCTTTTCTCTGCATGTCATTTGTCATGGTTTAATTTACCAAACTAACTCTACACTAATTAAATATATTTTAAGAAGAGAAAAGTCTCTCATTTTGAGATTTTTCAACAATAGTAGCATGTTTTCAATAACTTAGTGTAGTAGCAGTTAATTCTAGTGTAGTAACAGAGGTTAACATTCTAGTCCGTAGAAGAGCAGGGGTTAACATTTCAATAGAAGTAGTAGCAGAAGTTAACATCTCAGTAGAAGTAGGAGCAGGGTTAATATCTCAGTAATAGTAGCAGTTAATTCCAATAGAAGTAGTAGCAGAGGTTAACATCCCATTAGAAATAGTAGTAGGTTTTTAGTGGCTCAGCTAATGTAGTAGCATGTTTTGCTGGAAAGCTACACTTCCAACAGATGTAGTAGCATGATTTTAGTGGTTCAGCTAGTGTAGTAGCAACTTCAGTAAATGCAGTTACAGGTTTTCAGTGGCTCAGCAAATGTAGTAGCAGCTATTTTCAATACGTATAGTAATAGCAGCTTTTGAGATTTTTCAATAAATGAAATACAGTATCATGTTTTCATTAACTTAGTGTAGTAGCAGTTAATTCTAGTGTAGTAGCAGAGGTTAACATTCCAGTAGAAGTAGAGGGATAACATCCCAGTAGAAGTAGTAGCAGGGGTTAACATCTCAGTAGTAGTAGCAGTTAATTCCAGTAAAAGTAGTAGCATGAGTTAACATTTTAGTAGAAAGTAGTAGCAGGGGTTAACATCCTACTAGAAGTAGCAGTAGCAGATATTTAGTGGCTCAACTAATGTAGTAGCAGGTTTTCAATGACTCAATAGTAGCAGCTAATTCCAGTAAATATAGTAACAGGGGGTTAACATTCCTTCAACAACTCATATCAAAACACAGTAGCACAAGTGATTTGATTACAACAAGCACACATCATAACACAGTAGCACAAGTTATTCAATCACAACAAGCACATATCATAACAAAGTAGCACATAATAATTCTATTGTACTCGTCATTGTCCAGTTATGCTACTACCTCACTCGTTGTCGTCCAATTATGCTACTACTTGAAGATTTATACAATGAAGGTTAATTCTGCTACTGCCCATTCCTCAAATATGCTTATGCAATCCTCTAAATCTGCTACTGCTTGTTCCAAAGCAATTTTGCATATCATAACACCATAAGCCATACAGGTTTATCTCATCAACCATAGCCCATATAGATTTATCTCATAACACTATCAAAACCTTAAAAATGAACGGAAAAAAAAATCACAATTAGAGAAAACAAACAGAATTAATGGGAGGATCGATCAAGCTCACAATTCACAATACCCATAGCGAACAGGATTGGAATAAGAGTAAAGCTGATCAATTGGACACCAAGATCAGAGAAATCGATCGGAGAGAGAGAGAGAGAGAGAGAGAGAGAGAGAGAGAGAGAGAGAGAGAGAGAGAAGGGTATGACATATCACGTAATTTTGTTGAAAACTTCAGTGTTTTGGTAATTTTACACATCAAATCCATGTCACATGTCTTATTATCTGATATTGGGCTTGAGCTTGGGCTTATGTCCTTATTTGTTTAAATCTGTTGTAAGATAGTTTTTCTGTGTTTTACAACTGTCTATGATAGTGGGATGTCATTTTCTAATATTCGATTGCCGATGTTTCGTAGATCATAAGCTTATTGTAATTATAATTGGTATCTATGATGTTTCTTATCCAAGAAAGAATTCCTATAACGTCTTCTATTCGTATTCTGACTTCCATTAATCTACCATTGTGGATGATATACACTGTGTTGAATATGACCTAATTTTTTGAAACCCTAGCTCATATTGAGTCTTATCTGTTGATTGTTTATAATGTCAAATACGTCGATTGATTTTAAGTTCTAAATTAATTTAACTTAAAAATTTTTAAGATTACTCAAACACCGTCCAAAATAAATAAAAATTTAAACTTTTCATGTCAAATGGTCCATTTTGAGATGTGATTGCTTATACACAAGGGAGGTTGAAGGTGGCAACATGAAAATAGCGCTTAATGCCCTCTTTGGTTGCAGACAATGCTCACGTTAGAGCGCTGAGTTAGATGAGATGAATATCATTGATATATAGTAAGGTCAATGTCTTCCTTGGCTTCATGAGAGACATGATATTTGTTACTTGCTTTAAGCATCACGAGTTCAATCTGTTTCTTAAATCCACTAAGTAAATGAATTGTTTTGTAAATACTTTTACATCTCATTAAACACTAAACAATCATCAAGTAAACTCTAATCATATGATGATCTCGGTCTTAATCGATCACTAGAACTTGAGTTCCTGTTGAAAGTTATGACCTAAAGCCTAAGGTGCAAAATATCAATGTCCATATCCTGTGCTGGAGAATTCGAAAGTGCAACAGCTTTCGAGCTTGTGCACAAACCCGTACTGTTCTCTGGGAACAGTTGAAGACAGGGTATCTCCTTCCTCTCCTCAAAACCCCTTCTCAAAATCTCCTTCTCTTGAATGGCTTGATGTTCACGCTCCTCAGACCGCACAAGTAGTTCCTCTTTCTGTTTCAACAACCGCACAAGTAGTTCCTCTTTCTTTTTCAAGACAGATACTAACGCCCCTTTTTGTTCTTGCTCTAGGGCATACAGCTCTTCCCTACTCAAGCCATCCAAAGCCTTTCCCGTTCTTCGTAGTATGTCTAATTTCAGCGCTGCATGTTGTCCCTCGAGTGGATGAAGAACTTCGTCACTTGATTTTGGGTGTTCCTCGTTTGAAACGGTTCCGCGGCGACGCTCCTCTAGCTGATGACCAGGTTCCATCTTGGTTCCTCGTCCCTTATAGTTCTTATATCTTGAGAGAGTGTGTTCCACTCTGTTGCTAGAGTACTCATGAAGCTTTCGGTCGCTTGTGAAAGCGATGACTGCGACCTCTGCATCACATAGAATAGATAATTCTTGTGCTTTCTTGAGCAAAGTGGCATGCCTCTTCCTCCCGAGAATTTCCGTCTCTGGCATCTTTCTTTATTGTCTCGATGTTCTTGCCCTAACTTAAATTTTCCGATATCAAAAGCTAAAAGAGATGGAAGTAATATATAGGAGATAGAATGAGGGAAAGTATAACAGTGATTAGGATACAGTATCACATATGGATTAGAACAAACAAGGATATTAGAACAAGCAAGTATATGAGTCTTGCAAGGATTAGACCAAACAAGGATTAGTATCACAAATGGATTAGAACAAAAAGGATTAGAACAATCTGATATGGATTTGATTCCCAAATGGATTAGAACAAACAAGGATTAGAACAATCTGATATGGATTTGATTCCTTGCTGGAACAGGAATTCGAATTCCTCCTTTCTCAAACGAAAACAAACGGCTAAGAAAGAAGAAAAAGAGAAACTTACAACACTGCGTATTTGAGTCTTGTCTTGGTTGATTGGAGAATTGCAGAACCAAACAGAAAAAAAAAAAAAAAAAAAAGATGGGAAATTTATTTGGAGAGAAGAAAGATGAACTGCGGGTTAGAAAGAGAGAGTGAGAGTTGGGGTGAATGTCTTATTACGTGGAAAGCAAGTTTGAGAGGCGCTCTAATTTTAGTAAGGGGTATCTAAATCATTTACAATTAACCAAGTTTAATCTTAATTTACGCAATTGCCAATGTTTCGTAGATCAATGCAAGTGTTTGTATTGAATATGGTATGACCTGTTTTCTTCAAAACCCTGATCCATATCAATTTTTTATTTTTATTAATAACTCATACACCTTACATATGTCTAGTAAGGTTTGAACCCATAACCTCAAAGTTATTAGTTAAACACACTAATCCATATCAAATCTTATCAGTCTGATTTGCTTATATTAGATATGATGATGATCAACTTCTCAAGTCAAATGGTTCATTTTGAGATGTGGATTGTCCTCGTTTTGCCTCAAGTTGAGTGATAATGCACAGTTTGGGACAACTGATTGACTCTGTACAAATGCACATCACATTGTTTGAGGTTGTTCACAAACCCCAAACCAAAGAACTTGGAGTCTTCAGTTGCCTTGAATCTTAGATCCCAGACAATGCTCCTGAGCTTCAAACCCCAAAGTCGGAACTCAGATTCTTCGAACTCCTCTTTTCCTAATATGAAAGATGTTATTTATATATTTGACACACACTATAACGTTCCACTTCTCAGGAGAATACAAATATAATTCATTCTGCTACCAAATTTCGCTTCAACAAGAATGAAACAAAATTGTATTTGGCAACTTGTAACAGCATCAAAGGAATGAAACAATAGACATCACTAGTTTAACTTTTCTTCCATGGATTCTCCCCATAATAGTATGCAGTGCCAACCATAAGTGCTACCGTGGCACCTTGGACAACAACACGAGCTCTCATTAGCTTCTGGCCTAACTGAGAATTCCCTTGCCTGAAACTGATTAAGCCGGCCGTGAGCACACCAGCAGTCAAAAAGGCCCCTGAAAAGTTCAATTCCAAACCGTTACTGGAATGATCACAAAATGAAGAGTAAAATGTCATACAGGATGCAAAAGTTCATTATCAACTCTCAAGTTGACTGAACCATTGTATAAACAAAATAGTAGGCAGATATATGGACGATTATCAGACTATGGACAGACATAAGACAGATGATAAAGCAGTCCCCCGAAGAAAGTAGGTGGCATAAGCATTACAACCCTGCAGCTTTTTAAAAGAACAGCCAACAGACTCTTGGAAAGTCCTCTTCTATGTTGATTCCAATGCCCAGAACAATAATGAACCAAACTGCAGATAGTACACCAGCCTTTTGTGGAGGCTGTAAGCAACTCCTAAACACATGGTGGTGTCCGAGATAAGATTTTCCTCCCACATGCCTCTCCACAACGTGACACCGATGAAAGAAAGAGAAGAAAGCAACTTAATTCGATATCATTCAGTTCTTAATAATGAATTGCCACATTCAAACATTCATCACTTACATGTTACAACCATACACAAAGGAGAATAGTTTTGCTTTTTGTTCAAAGGGAAGGCGAAGTGGAGAGCCATGAATGACAACCATCAACATCTTATCTCCAGTCTTGCAAATTATTTCCACAATCTTCCAAGTGACCTTCAATCTATCAATCTAAATAGAACTTATCCCATACACAGTTCTACATTCCTCTCAATCTTCCCTCAATTCTCATTTTGCAAGACTACAACAAAGATTAGTCTTAAGAAAGCAGTCTACACCCAATCAGCCAATCTCCATCAGGGGAAACTCAAAGCAAAAGAACTAAAACGGTGCCATACGAAGATTGTGGAAATAATTACCTAGACAGAGATTCTACTATACTGTACATCAAATAAACATTCTTTCTCTTCCAATTCATATACAGCAGATAAACAACTCATGGACGAAGAGATAAGCAAACTCAACACTTTATACTACAATGAGTCTCGATCATTAGTTTTTCAGGCTTTAATATATCACCCCAAAACAAACCCAATATAATTATATCCCAAATCCACCAAAGACCAAACCTTTTCAGCAAAATCATAAAAGGAATCGAAAAAGAAACGTACCAACTGGTACAAGAGGGTTCTTCTTCCTCTTCTTCTCCTCAAAGAACACTTCTAAACTGGGCTCCACCTCCCCCATTTTCTCCATAGAAACGCAGAAATTGAATCGAGAATTTGGGGTCGACTGCCCTGAATTGGAATCCAAAACCAGACTACGTTGAAACAAATGACGCGGCTTCTTTCCGGCGGTTGGTACTTGTTGGATCTCCTTTTCCGGGTCATGGGCTTTGTTCCTAAAATTAGAAACACAAGCCCAACCCGGCCCAGTTATGTTACTATATATAGCACCAATGATTTCAGCTTTGGTTGCAAGGACCAAGGAGAAGAGAGAGAGATGAAGAAGAGTTACTTGACATTTGCAGGGATGGTAATGGTGGAGTGTTTGGATGTGGGACTGACCACACTAAGCAAAGCAGCCATGTCCAGAGGAATGAGCCACTTTGTTTTTGTTGTCTACTCTAATGCTCTTGCCACTCTCATCCTCCTCCCTTCTTCTTTCATCATCCACAGGTACTATACTACTTCACTAACTAGCTACTAACTAACTACAATTCTCTCCATCTTCATCTTCAATGAAGGTTCCAGAATATTCATGTTCATATCATTTCTTGTTCTGATTTGCAGAAATAAGAGACCACCATTGACTTTCTCCATTCTCTGTAAATTCTTCCTTCTTAGCCTTGCTGGGTATGTGAATCTAATTACTGTTATCATCTATTAGACATGTAGGGCTTAATTTTTATCCTTGTTTGGTTAACTTTACTCAATTCTTTTCAGGATAACTGTGATGCAGAACTGTGTGTTTACTGGAGTAAGCTACAGCTCTCCCACTCTTGCTTCTGCAATGAGCAATTTGGTCCCAGCTTTCACTTTCTTTCTTGCTGTTATTTTCAGGTCTGTCTCTTTGCCTCATTCAAAAGACAGAAAAAATTCCAAGCCTTCATATGTTTAAGGGCTCTAGGCACAATTAATGAAATTAACCTTGAGATTTTGTGTTTGCTTATAGAATGGAAAAGTTAGATTTGAGGAACTCAAGAAGTCAGATCAAAATCATTGGCACCCTGGTGTCTATCTCAGGAGCATTGGTTGTAACTCTCTACAAGGGTGCTCCACTTTTATCCACACCAGTTCAATCAACTCCAGACTCTTCTCCCTCCAACACCTCTTCGTCGACATCAATGAATAATTGGATCATTGGAGGCCTTTTTCTTGCAACAGCTTCTTCATGTCTTGCAATATGGAATACTGCTCAGGTAAAGTCCTTTATAATGTGCAGTTATATATTCCTGCTTTTTTCGAAGACTTATGTGGGAATATATGGAGCTGATCTTTGTTCACAATATATCTGAAGGCTGCCATTCTTAAAGGATACCCATCAGAGATGACCATAGTCTCCTTCTATTCCTTATTTGGAACCATTCAATGTACAATACTCTCATTATTTTTTGAAAGGAATCCGAGTGCCTGGACACTGAAGCCTGACATTGAGCTTGTCTCTATCTTCTATTCAGTAAGCACATAGAAATAGATTTCCTTATTTACTCTTCTAATTTTAGTTTTGTATTGAAGTAGCTTCTGATTCATAGCATTGGTTCTGTGATGCGCAGGCCATTTGTGGAGGTGTGGTAACATTCTCTGTGCAAACATGGTGCATAAAAGAGAAAGGACCTGTGTTTGTGGCTATGTTCAAGCCTTTGGGGATTGCCATTGCTGCTATGCTAGGTGCCATCTTTCTAGGGGAAGAACTCCATGTTGGAAGGTAACAATCTCTTTCTCTCCCAATTGTGTCATTTTCAGATCATGCTACCTACTTTAGAGATTAGTAGGTGCCTTGATCACCATTAGCGAGTTAGATAGACACGCCCTTAATAGTATCTCACTAGTCAAGAACATAAGTTTATATAATCCAAACTTATTCTGATGTTACTTTAATATGCTTTCATGACTTCAATCATCGTTAAAGAGTAACGGTGCTTGCTAAGTGAGATACTGTGATGAAGCAGCAAATGCATAACTCGTGTGTTTGGTGTGAAAATGTTTTAAGCGTGTCCAATACAAATTGTAGGATTGAATTCTTTTGTTGGATTTCTTGCTCCAGAAGTTAAAGATGACATTGGTTGTGAAGACTTGTTGACAATAAAAAGCTACAAAGAGTAGTTATTTATATGGGGAGGGTGGAAAACATGAAAATGACTTTGATCTGCCAGTCAGACTCGTTTCCAGGGTTGTTTAGAAACGTTCTTTCAAGTCCTACACAACCATTCATAATGAATTGCATGTTTCATCTACCATAAAGGGCAGATAGTATGATGTTCTGTCTATGCATACTGACTTCAAAAGCACAAAAGTAGCTTTGCGAGTGTAGAATAGATACGATTGTTATTCATCTCTCTTTTCTGGCAGCCTTATTGGAGCAGTGGTAATTGTTGTGGGTTTTTACGGAGTAATCTGGGCGCAATCGAAAGAGGAGAAAGAATTGGATTTAAAAACAAAGGAAGATGGTGAATCCCAGGAGGATTATGAGGTTGATAGGCTGCACTCATCATCTCAGAAGAAGCCTCTATTGGGGAGCGAAGTACATGTCTGAAATTTTTTTCATGGCTAGATGCAATTACCACTGTATCATTGAAGCTTCAACATCATATATTAACTACAATAAGTCAATAACACTATAGCGTTATATATAATTCTAGCAACAAGAAGAAAAATTCATGTATATATTGGGAGAACCTACGGCACAACCAGATTGATAACATGTAGACATTTCTTTTTTGTTTCCTTATACTTTAAAGTTAACATTTTCTGAGTTGAATACTCAACTCTTACATCTCTGGTCTCTCATGCTAAAACAGCAATATATGGTGTTCATGTTTACATCAATTACTTGAAAGAATAAGTAAAAAATAACAATCCTCAATGCTACACCTCGGCAACCAAGTTCACAGAGCAAAAAAAATTCCCTATGGCTGTCCAGTTACTAATATCACTAAAGCATAGGAAGCATGTCCATCCTGAATTGGCCTACAATTTCTATATGAGATGTTGCATAAAACAGAACCGCAGCAGTAGGCAGGACTACAAAAAGTTAGAAAAATGATGAACCTGCGTATAGTGAAACCTTAAGTCTTCAGATCATCAGACATTGCTGATGGTATGCAATGTGTGGCAAGAATATCTAGAGTAGTTGCTTTTGCAGTCTTGGTTTGGAGGACCGCCACCTGCAAAAAGACCAGTTCCAGTTCTTAACATATGATAGAGATATAATGTATGTGTACACCACATGCATTGGAGATAGAGACAAAGATAAATAATAATAATAATAATAATAATAATAATAATAATAATAAAAATAAAAAAAAATAAAAAGAGATGCTGAAAGGAAGGAGAAAGGGAGAGAGAAGAAGAGAGAGAACCTGTTGGTATTCTAAATCAAATTTCAAGAACTCATCATCACAGTTCTCTACCATGCTGGCCAAGCTTTTCAGATTCTTCACAGGCTTACCATTAAAAGCTAGAACCTACACAAACATTGAGCAAATGTCATCCAAGAGGGCTATTTGAAGTAGTTCCGCTATGTTTAATTTGCAAAATGAAAATATAAAAGTAAAAGGGCAAAGAGTGCAACCGCTTACCTGTGTGTTAACGATGTCTTCATACCCAATGTTAATATCAGCCACAAGCACCTGAAAGATTGTCGCAGATTGAGGGAAGAAAAAAAACAACACTACCGAAATAGGTAGACACAAAAGTTGAGAGACAGATATAGGTTACCTGAGAAACCACTACAAGCTGCTCATCCAGTGACTGTCGCAATGAATGCAGCATTTTGTCCAAAAGTTTGACAGGAGCTTCAAACTCATAATCCTTTCCGTACTGTCAATACAAGTAAAAGGAGATGGATGAAAACCTAGTATAGAGAAAATTGATCTCATTTCAACGAAACCTAAACGCTATGAATAGAATTGCGATAACTTTATAAGCAACTATTACAAAATGCAAATGAGGCAAAGATAGTGCGTCTTAGTGGCATCCAATCCATGTCCTATCATGTTCAGATCATATCATTTTAGTTTTGACTCAAGTCTTGCTTAACCCTAGCGCAACTCAAATTACTTACTGATCACACACAGGCAAAGACTGTAGATAAAATATACATAGTAAGACACAATATCAATTTTTGAATATCCCACCCCTAAACTTCCATTCCGCAACATGCTTTTAGTAAGATAAACCAGCAAACAAATCAATCTGAGCAGGTATAGAAACAGGTTTAAGATCACTATTCAAGCAAAAAAAATATAGAAATATCAAGCAGAGTGATGCCAAGTTAAACTACCAACCTCAGATCGAAGATAGGGAACAGATACAGCTGTAAAAACGAATCCTGCAACAATATAATATGAAGGAGGTCTGCCCTTGATGTGTGATGGAATTAGTCTTTTGTGGGATGCTAGTTTTATATCAAAACTGAGAATCTCAGAATTGCGCAGAACTTTAACCTTTGAGTTATCTCCAGTATATTTCTGGGATATGAGATAACTAAAACCTATGCGTTCTCCATGCCGAAAAGGAACTGCAAATCATCATGGGAAATGCCAAATCACATAGGGTACAAGAAGAGTTTATATGCAGATAAAGGGATAAATGTAAGACAATCCAGAGCATTATATATAAGTGAGAAATACAATACTTATCAACACAATTAAGACATCTTATCAGAAATCATAGAAGAAACATATAAAAGCAAGAATAACCACAAACTCTACAAATGTATTGGAATTTTTTTTTGATAAAAACAGATTACAGTTGTAGAACATACACATAATACATATCAATATGTGTCGGTTGAACATAAGAATAAGACATACCTGTTCCATCGTTGGCAATATTAACTCCATCGAAGCTGAGAAGAATATCAGATGGCTTCAACACCTGAGATTCCAGAGCAGTGGGATCAATTCTTCTGATACGAACACCCTTTTGATCAGGTTTCATGCCCATTGATGTACGCAAATCAGGATTTTCCATTTTCTGCCACTCAATCCCAAGAATTGGAAAACCTGGCACATTATACAGTTATAAGATGCAAAGTATGTTAAAAAAATGATAATAACAAGGCGCTGCCAGACTACCACAATTGCCATCATATACTGGTAATACTCTGCTATGTGGAAACACAGAATTTTCCAATTACGAGTAATAAAAGTTAAATCCTTTAAACAGATCAACATGTATCACATTTACCTGTATATGCTCCATTCTTCTCATAATCTTTGATGAAGTGCATTATTACTGGTGTGGGTATGACATAACCAATATTCTCTGCGTCCTCATGTTTAAGGGACTGAAATGCAATACCCACACAAGTTCCTTTATCATTGAAAGCAGGCCCACCCGAGTTTCCAGAGTTGATAGCAGCATCTATCTGGAAAATGCAAAGGAGAATGTATTACGTCAAAGGTTCAACAGCTAACATGTCTATCAAAATACTAAAATTACATTTTCTTGCTTAGCTCAGAGAAAGGCATTTTAACAACCTGCAAACCTAGCAGTTCAGTCGACCCATGAACATACGACAGAATCTCAATCCGCGAAACAACACCACTCGTCACTGAAATCGTGTCTCCCCCAATGGGATAACCCACGACAGTAACAGCATCTTGCAGCGCAGGCAACTCCCCAAACTCCACCGGCGACACACCTTCCCAAAACTCATCATCATCGACCGTAAGCATTGCTGCAAAACATCACACACAAAACAATTCCACTAAAACTCAAACACTAACCAACACAGCTCTTGCATAATTCACACTAAAACCAATTAACAAGACATTAAAAAGTAATGAAAACTAGAATGTCATGAGTACCAATGTCACACTCGGTGCCAATAGCAAGAACAGTGGCCAAGTACTTAGTATCGGAGCCGCGCTTCTTGAGCTTGACCTGGGTGTAATGCTCCACCGAGTGAGCATTAGTCAGCACTCTCCGGCCACCAATCACAAACCCACTGCTGCTCGAGCTGAACTGCCTCTTCCGCTGCCACGGCAGCGAGAAATTCGGCTCGGTGTGCGTGCAGAACACCTTCACCACCGCGTCCATCGACGGCACCACCCTCGCGCCGCCCTCCCAGGCCGTCCCGGGATCCGAATCGGCCGGGTCGGGCGCGGCGGGCGGGTCGTGGGAGCCGTTTTCGGAGAGCTTGGGGAGCTTCTTGGGGCGGCCGCGGCCGCGGCGGGGGGATTTGGGGTCGATTATCTCGACGTTGCTGACGGAGAATACGACGTCGTCTTCGTCATCGTCAGCGGCGGATGTGGTGGTTGGCGGCGGCGGTGGGGATGCGCTGGTGGTGGCTAGGGTTTCGGGGGTGGGAGTTTTGGGCTTCCGGCCGCGTTTGCGCTTGTTGTCGCCCATTGGGTGATTTGGGTTTTCTGGGATTTGTGAGATTCTGAGAGAATGTGTGGTGGGTCGGATTTGGGTTTCAGGGAGAAGAAGAAGAAGAAAATGCGGGAAAATAGAGGTGCAGAGTTATAGAACAAGATATGAAATGATCTAGTCTACCGGTGTTAAATGTGATACATTATATAAAACGTGTAATGGTGTTTTGAAACCTAAAAAGAGATGAATTTTAATGATATTATAGATCGACATTGACGATTTGTATGTTCAGAGTTGTAATTCTTTCGATGCTAAACTCAAATATTTAACTCAACTACTTGATATACGTCAAAATAAAATATAATATTGAGTTACTGTCATCCGGTGATATCACCAAACATATTTCCAAGTGATTTCGGCCACAAATGGTAAACAAAGTCTCACTGCTTGTTCTTGAGCTAGAATGACAATTCTCCCGTCTCATTATGCTTAAGAGAATTCGTAGCTACACTGAAATGTTATGCATATTTTTTGCTCAAAAGCTTGTTACAAAGAATGCGTTACTATTTCTTAAAAGGATGTAAAATGCACACGTCCTAAATTATTTACGCACTATTTTCTCTTAATTTAAGTAAAAAAAAAAAAAAAATATCGTGCGAATTTTAATTTGGGACGCGTGAATTCAACACCACATTCTTAAAAGAACCGGAATACGTTCAGTATATATAATTCATACCGTTTGTACTGTGTACCATCTTCGGAGTAAACACACTATTGTCTTCGGAAATCGGAAATACCAAGCCGGGTCAATCCAAACCCGCCGAATAACCCGAATCCTAAACCCCTCCTTTACCAAACTCTAGGGTTTAACAACCGCCAAAACGAACAAACACAGCTCCAAATGAGCTCCAAGCACACCACCCCAGTCCTCCTGGACCTCAACTCCTTCCGATTCATGGACCACGCCGTCTCTTCCCGCCTTCTCACCTTCAGTCCTCTCCCTCCTCCCAAAACCCACAAACCCATCGACCCTTCAACCCTCAATCTTCACAATGCTTCTTTCCCACTTTCTCGCAGAGGTCCCTCTCGCACCTCCGCCTCCGCCGCCGTTAAAGTCGCCGCCTTTCCCGCCGAAACCGAGCATTCCGACTTGACGGCGCTGTCTCCGCTCGACGGCCGTTACTGGGGTAAAGTGAACGAATTGGCTCCCTATTTGAGTGAGTATGGCCTCATCTACTACCGTGTTCTTGTTGAGGTAATGCTCTAGTTTACTTTAATGTTGAAAAGATTAAAACTTTAATTCAAGAATGTTGAAAAGATTAAAACTTTAATTCAAGTGTTTTTGATTTGATCAGACATGTTTTGCATGAAGAGTTGTGATTGAATTTGTAGAGGTTTTGTGTGTCAGATTAAATGGTTGCTGAAGCTTTCACAAATCCCTGAAGTTGTAGAGGTGCCGAGTTTCAGCGAAGAAGCTCAGGCTTACTTGCAAGGGATAATTGATGGGTTTGGCATTAATGATGCTAGAGAGATTAAGAGGATTGAGATGACTACTAACCATGATGTGAAAGCAGTGGAGTATTTCTTGAAGCAAACGAGCAGTTCGCATCCGGAAATAGCTAAGGTCGAATGTGCTTGACGTTTTGATTTGATTATGGTTTTTGATAGTGTATGTTTGTTTTGAGTTTTCGAGATTTGAATGTGGGTTGTTTGCTGTAGGTGCTTGAGTTTTATCATTTTGCTTGCACTTCTGAGGACATCAACAATATTGCACACGCCTTGATGTTGAAAGAATCTGTCAAGAATGTTCTGCTGCCTGTCATGGATGATTTGATTCGAGCGATATGTGACATGGCAAAGGAGCATGCTGCGGTTCCCATGCTTTCGCGTACTCATGGACAGACGGCCTCGCCCACGACTTTGGGGAAGGAAATGGCTGTTTTTGCTGTCAGGTTAAGCACACAGAGGCAGGAAGTTTCTCAGGTGGCAATAATGGGTAAGCTTGCTGGTGCTGTAGGAAATTACAATGCTCATATGGTTGCATATCCTAATATTGATTGGCCCTTAGTTGCTGAAGAGTTTGTCACATCTCTTGGGGTTAGTTTCAATCCATATGTTACCCAGATCGAGACTCATGACTATATGGCAAAACTTTTTCATGCTTTTACCAGATTCAATAATATCTTGATCGATTTTGACTGTGATATATGGCGGTACATATCTTTGGGCTACTTTAAGCAGACAACTAAAGCTGGTGAAATTGGATCGTCAACAATGCCTCACAAAGTAAACCCCATTGATTTTGAGAATAGTGAAGGTAATCTTGGCATGGCTAGTGGAGTATTTTCCTTTCTGTGTGATAAGTTGTCTAAATCACGTTTGCAACGTGACTTGACTGATTCTACTGTTCTGAGGAATATGGGTGTTGGATTAGGCCATTCTCTTCTTGCCTACAGAAGCACACTGCGGGGAATATCCAAGCTTCAGGTTAATGAAGCTCGCATAAGTGAAGATTTAAATCAATCTTGGGAGGTGCTTGCAGAACCAATACAAACTGTTATGCGTAGATATGATGTTCCAGAGCCATATGAGAAGCTGAAGGTACTTACAAGAGGGAGAACAGTCACCACAGAAAGTATAAAAGAGTTTATCAAAGGCTTGGAATTACCTGAAGAACCAAAGAACATTCTCTCAAACTTGACACCACACAGCTATGTTGGATCTGCTGTTATATTGGCCAAGATGGTAGATATGGCCGTTGGATCCACCAAAAGAGACACCAACATTCCTGCTGAGAAGGTGAAGATTGTGGCTAATAGTTCTTCTTGTGATCTTCAGCTTTCAAGTTTGCTGGCTTTGTCGCCGTTGGATGGCCGGTATTGGGGTAAAGTGAAGGAATTGGCTCCTTATATGAGTGAATATGGTTTAATCTACTTCCGTGTTGTAGTTGAGATCAAATGGTTGCTATGGCTTTCACAAATTCCTGAAGTGATAGAGGTAACCGGCTTGGGTGAAACTGCTCATTCATTTTTGCAAGAAATAATCGATGGGTTTAGCACAGATGATGCACTAGAGATTAAGGAGATTGAGAAGGTGACAAACCATGACGTAAAAGCGGTGGAGTATTTTTTGAAACAGAGATGCAAATATCACCCAGAGATAGCAAAGGTTAAAACTCACTTTTGTGGTTTTTAAATGCCGAACACCGTACTTGTTTTTATCAAAATATTTGCTGTTTTGAATGTTGAATAACTTCTTAACCTGTTTCCTCTTATTGAAGGTGCTTGAGTTTTTTCATTTTGCATGCACATCCGAGGACATCAACAATCTTGCACATGCATTGATGCTGAAAGGAGCTATGAACAATGTCATGTTTCCTGTCATTGGTAAATTGGTTCAGTCTCTCTGTACCATGGCTAAGGAGTACTCTCATATTCCTATGCTTTCTCGCACTCATGGACAGGTAAAAAGTGGTAATTGACATGCGCACTTAGATGTGTCATACATACTAGTTTAACAAATCTCTCATGCTGTTCTTTTAGCTTTTCAAAGGTAACGAAATTCAGTTTTAGGAAACTCTGATACTGTTAGCTTCCTGGACTTCCGTTTACTTGTACCTTCTACTTCAGGCTTATGATTTATTCCTTTAATATTGTAGCCTGCTTCACCTACAACTTTGGGGAAAGAAATGGCTATATTTGCTGTTAGATTGAGCAGAGAATGGAAAGAGATGTCTGGTGTGGATATATTGGGGAAATTGGCTGGTGCTGTTGGAAATTACAATGCTCATGAAGTTGCATATCCTGATGTTAATTGGCCCCAAGTTAATAAAGAGTTTGTAAGATCTCTTGGGTTGAGTTATAATTCGTATGTCACTCAGATCGAACCTCATGACTATATGGCGGAGCTTTTTCATGCAATTTTCCGGTTTAACAACATATTAACCGACTTTGATAGAGATATATGGGACTACATATCTTTGGGTTATTTTAAGCAAACAACCAAGGCTGGTGAGATTGGGTCATCGACAATGCCTCACAAGGTCAACCCTATTGATTTTGAAAACAGTGAAGGTAATCTTGGTGTGGCTAATGGCAATTTTCTTCAGCAGAGCATGAAGTTGCCTGTTTCACGTTGGCAGCGGGACTTGACTGACTCAACTGTTTTGAGAAACATGGGTTTGGGATTAGGGCATTCTCTTCTTGCCTACAAAAGTACACTTCAGGGAATATCAAAACTCCAGGTCAATGAAGCTTGTATTTTCGAGGACTTGGATCAGTGTTGGGAAGTTCTTGCCGAACCTATACAAACAGTAATGAGGAGATATGGTGTTCCTGAGCCCTACGAAAAGTTGAAGGAACTAACCAGAGGAAAAGCAGTTACCAAGGAGAGTATTAGAGAATTTACCAAAGGGTTGGAATTACCTGATGAAGGAAAGTCCATTCTACTCAACTTGACACCACATAGTTATGTTGGCGCAGCAATAGAATTGGCCAGGACAGTAGACATTGCTGTGAATTCAGAGATTGGGGATCTGTTGTGAACCAACAGTTTGTATCTTTGCACCAACTATCTAATGACGCGGGATTTGGAATCAGGGGAAAGGAGGTATAGAAGAGTTATAATTCTAGTTGGGAATGTTTGCATTTCATACGTGAAACCAAAGCAAACCCAATATCAGAGTTTTGTCCTTGATTTGATTCATTTTGTTTATCAAGTTGAAACCTGTATCTCTCTGTATGCGGAATAGTAACATGATTCATTCATGAGCATCAACATTTGTTGGTGAAGTTTTGGTCATAAGCAACAGTCATTATGTTTACTCTGTAGCAATTAGCATAGTCTTTAGTTGTTTGTCAATTTCTCTCTTGTTCTTAAGTTCATCGGCTCAACTCTTTATTCAATGGAATTGTAGCAGAACAATGTCATGACTCATGAGTTATCTATTAGATGGTTTTTGTTTCTTTTTGGTGTGAACATAGTCTGTCGTGAGAATCATAACAAGCTCATGAGTTTGGAAAATGCTAATTACTTGACGATGAATTGTATTTATAGGTCAGAGGACCGAGTAACAATGGCATATTTTCAGAAGCTTCATTTGTTTTTGGGAGTGGAAACAATGAACACAAAAACGAATTAGTTTATGTCATCCTAGGAATAATATTATTCTACTTTACACTGAGATATTAGAAAAAATTAAAAAATTATGTGATTCAAGGTTTTTTTACCTATCATACCATAAATTTCTAAAAATAATTAGGTGATCAACGAATTATAGGATGATAAAAGTCATAAAACCAAACAATACGATACAAAAGCAAATCAAATATCATAAACGTTGTGCCAAATGCGTGGGTTTCTATAGTATAGTTACCGAATTATTTAACTTGATGACTACATTAGGGAATGTGTGTTTGAAAGAACATAGCCTATACCAATTATCTCTATTTTCTCGAGCCTCATTCAGCGAGGTCCGTTGACTTGTAGAGTATTTACACTAGAAAATTCTTAGGAATCATTTCTTGGGTCTACACCGTTTGTAATCCTTGAGAATTTATTGGTACAAAATGTAAATATTTCTCATATTTTCCGTTCTTCGGTAATAAATCAATGTAACAAGCTAATGACTTATAATAGTAACACTCGGTAACAAGCTAGTGTACTGTTGAAAAGGACGGTAAATACCAACCCAATACAAAGTGGGTAAAAATGGTACGTCCATGTCCAAGTCCAAGTCCAAATCCAGCCTTGTTCCACATGTAGAAACTTCAGTGGTACTCGTAACCCCTCATGGCCAAGTCACCCCTGTCACGCGTCCAGTCCCCTCCTCCCCTTTCCCTTTCAGTTCAAGTCTTACCTCCTAAGCAAATCAAACGCAGCTTACACAGTCAGACCCAGTGTGAACTCCCACCGAACCTCCTAGACCTTCTAGAATTCCTCTGCCACCTCACAACCCTACTCACGCGTCTTTGCCTTCGTCACTGTAACTCCATCCTCCTCACTTCAACACCAAACAAATAAAACAAGTCCTGGACGTAGCTTTCTCCTTCACCAGTCGACACGCCATTCTCCTCTCTCGCTTTCCCAGCAACTTCCTCCAAAGCTCAGATATATACACCCCCTTTCCCCTTCTTTTTCATTTCATCTTACTCCATCTCTTCACAACGAGTTTATAGATTTTCCTTTCTGATTATCTGGATCAAGGATTTTAAAAGGTACGATGGAGAACAACAACCAGTCTTTCTGGCAGTTCAGCGACCAGCTTAGGGTGCAAACATCTAATCTCGCAAATGTTTCTGTCAATGATTCAATCTGGAGCAACTCATACGGCAGCAAGAGGCCGGATGCAAGGAGGAACTTCGATATCAAGGTCGGCGGTGAGGTGAACTCTCTGATCAATTTGACTCCCAAAGGGTCTGCTGCTGATTTCAACGGTTTGGATTACAAGCAGAAGGGATCATCCGACCCGAATGAGGGATGGAACAGCTTCAAGCCCAAGGCTTCTGAGCTGAACGTGGTCAGCGACAGGTGGAACTCTTTCAAGCCCAAAGCTTCAGAGTTCAACTCTTTCAATCCCGATTTTAATGGGTTCAACCAGAAGGTCCCCAACTTTAATGGGTTTAACCAGAAGGTGATGGATTTTGATGGGTTTAACCACAAGGTTCAGGACTTCAATGGGTTCAATGAAGGGTGGAAGCTCGGGGCTTCTGCTAATGGAGGCATCAATGGAGGCTTCAACAAGGGGATTTACTCCAAGCCTGCGATTCATAGCAATAATATTAACCTGAAGGCGTACAAGAACCAGGGGGAGGAGTTTGATCTGGGAGTTAAAGCTGGGAAGAAGAACAACAATAGCAACAAGAAGAAGAACGGTGATGACAATAACAAGGATGTTAAGGGTGACAAGAAATTCAAGACCCTTCCACCGTCTGAGTCTCTCCCTAGAAATGAGACCATTGGTGGTTACATCTTCGTCTGCAACAACGACACCATGCAAGAGAATCTCAAGAGGGAGCTATTTGGTATGTCCCTAGTTCTGTTCATTGAGTTTGCTTGTGTTCAATTTTCTGATTCAATTGCTTATGAGATTATAATTTGGAAACAATCTAGTTTGTTTTGTAGATCTCTGTCTTTGGTATCAAGAAAGTATTTAGCTGTTAATTTGATAGATTGGTATTGATTTTGTGGTTCTGCATCAATGTTTACAGGTTTGCCTCCACGTTACCGTGACTCAGTCCGTGCCATTACTCCAGGGTTGCCCCTTTTCCTTTACAACTACTCCACTCACCAACTCCATGGAATTTTTGAGGTTTGTGACTTTTCTTTAGCATGATGTTATCTCAATTTGTTAAGAATCTAGAATTTTACTTTGTGCAACTATTTTGGTGCTTGGTCAAATGTGTAAGATTGAAGTTTATGTTATTGATGATTGGAAAGACCAATAGCTAACAATGTTGTAATCTTGTATGTTTAGGCTGCAAGCTTTGGAGGAACCAACTTTGATCCATCTGCTTGGGAAGACAAGAAATGTCCTGGTGAATCGCGCTTCCCTGCTCAGGTTTGTCCTCTAATCCTAACTTGAAAATATAAAGAAAGGCTCAAGTGTTGGATAGAATTGCCCACTTAGCTGAGATTTACAACTAGTTTGTTCAGTGTTTCACTGCTAACTTATACTCTTTATGTACAGGTGAAAGTTTTAACAAGGAAAGTCTGTGAACCACTGGAAGAGGATTCCTTCAGGCCAATTCTTCATCACTACGATGGCCCTAAATTCCGTCTTGAACTCAGCGTGCCAGAGGTAATTGATGTTCCATAGCCAAAGACATTAGTTAGTCTTGTTCAAGCCCACTAGAGGCACTTTCTATATGTTAGTTCTCAATTTCTAACTTATCTCCTTAATTTTGCAGGCTCTCTCTCTGTTGGACAAGTTTGCAGATCAAGATGATATATTTGTAAATGAAACCCCTTGAACAAACATAGGGGCCGTACAGAAGAGAAACATACAAAATAGTGAAGAAAGAGTGAACACAGAGTAGTGAGTGGTAGTACGTTTGCCGTGATCGACATGTTGAGGCAAGATTCAAGAGGATGGTGAATCAAAGTAAACAATGTATTGTAGTATAATATGTATAAGCAACTTCTGAGTGATGAGAAGCAAATATTTGTTTATGAGGTGTAATAACAATATCTATCCACCCAAACACTTCTATTTACTCTGTGACCTTCTGGTTTGTGTATTGTCTATGAAGATGCACAAGTGAGAATCTTCACATATCGAGTTCTTTTGACACCAAATAATCTGTTAAAACGTTTCAGGAATCGATTTTGATAGCGTCTATGATTATTATTAAGTGCTCCTCAATTTGTGCTTCCCAGGATGGCATCCAAGTGTTTTCAAACTACATATTCAGTTTTCTAGTGCTTCCCATAAAAGTGCGTAGTTAGTATTTGGTCTATGATTCTAAGTGTATCTTTAGCGATGCAAATTTTAGATAAATTAGCTAAAATGTCATTTTGGCGTTATTTTAAATAAAAATTAACATAATAGCTAAACTTTGACTAGTCTGCATGAGCTCCGAAAATATCAAAAAATGCTAAACACGCTTTATAAAATTTCAAAACTAAAATAAAGAATATGTTACGCTGTGGACAAAAGCACTTCCAACTTTTCCAAGACCAGAATCGATGAAACCCAGGTGCAAGAGTAGGTTGTTTTGGTACAGCAAACAGAGAGGAAGGAGCGGGGGGAACCAAAAAGAAAGAAGAAAACGACGTCGGTGGACGTGTGTCTTGTCGAGTATGGTTGAGGACAATCTTTAGCTCAACGGGTTGTTACTGTTAGGCCATCTAACGCAGATTATGCTCTGCATAAAGGGTATGTCGATCAGTGAAGCCAAGCCAGCTACCCCATCTTTTTCCAGTGATCGTCACTCTCTTCCATTATCTTTTTAGTTTTCTTCGATCAATAGCAGTGATAGATAGCAACGGCATAGCCGAGAAGAATATTCTCCAAGCATTATCTACGACTCTGTTACAAGAATTTTTATTTTCTTCTTTGGTAATGACCCATTCAAGGATCTAGCAAGCTCTAAATTTGGGCATGTTTTGGAACATTGACTTCCTCCTCCTGCTCTAGTTGAGAGAGGAAATCAACTTCACGTCATGCATGACAGGCGTAGAACATTAATTAATTCGGTGACTGGTTATTGATAGTCGGTAATGTAGGGAGAGAGAGAGTCCACAACGGCGGAATCAAATTTTGATGGTCATAGAACAAACAAGTAAGACGCTGTCATGTTTCACAGCTCATAATCATGAGTTAATTATGGGTACTTCAATTAATAAATTTTTAATTAATTATTAAAAAAAAGAAATATTAATATTAAAACAAGCATTTCTAGATCCTCTCATAATCTATTCTGCATTTTCTTTTTCTCTAGTTTCCATGCCTCATTCGTCTTCTACCATCACCATCACTAAAGGTAAGTTTTTTTTATCATCTTCACCTTATTTATATAGAGAAATTTTATTCACATAACCTAATATAGTTAATACACACCTCTTATATTTTTTATCTAAATTTTTTCCTTAAACTTCCTTTTATGTCCTCTTTATTTTACTTAATACACACCTTTTAACTTATCAACTTGTTCATACTGCCATCCGACTGCTCATCATGAATCCATTACTCTATTTTCTCACCTCTATGATCAATACTACCAATTCAACTAAAATCAAATCGAATTGGTAAGCAAATGAAGTTTAACAAACCATCAACAAAGACAAAGTGATTGACGATTTTTTTTTTAATTTTTCATTCAAATAACCTCTAAAATTTTCTACAATGAAAAATTAAACTATCAATCTGGTATGTGTGAATAAAATTTCAAAAAAGACAAAGTATCAATCTGGTATGTGTGAATAAAATTTCTCATTTATATATGACAATCATTTTTGTTAGATTTTTTTTCTGAGGTAATAATCGTTCATGTTAGATAATGATAAGAATCATTGAGATATTTTTTTCCATGTACGACAGAGTGCATATTGGTACCAAATCCATGGAAATTGAAGACGATGAATTTTATTCTCTTGGAGAAACGAATGAAGAGCTAGAACATGATACTCCAAAGGTTAATGATGATACTCAAGATCCCAGTGATAATGAATACTTGGATCCGAGTGATAAGGAACACTTGGATCTTAGTGTTGGTGAGAAGGAAGTAGAAAGTGGGAATATCCCAGTTTTTGGTATGAGTTTTGAAAGTGATGAAGCTGCATATGACTATTACAATGAATATGCTAGATATGTTGGCTTTAGTGTGCGAAAGCGAAGGAGCAACAAATATAGGCATACCGATGTGATATGGAAAAGAGAGTTTTGTTGCTCTTGTGAAGGATTCTACCAAAAATAGAACACTCCAGAGAAGAAAAGAGAAGAAACAAGATTCGGATGCAAAGCAATGCTTCAGATCAAACTTAATAAAGATGAGAAATTTTTCGTCACAAAGTTTGAAGCTAAGCATACACATGATCTTGTTCCTCGATCAAGCTCACGTGCCATGAGGTCACAAAGAGGAATAGAGCATGCTCAAGCCGGTTTGATAAATCAAATGCGCTTAGCAGGGTTCACACCATCACATATCTTTTCATACCTAACGGTTGAAGCAGAAGGACCAGAAAATCTAAATTTTCTTCAGACCGACTGCAATAACTTTATTCAAAGAAGACGAGCAAAGTTTTTGAAAAAAGGTGATGCTAAATGTTTGCTTGATTATTTTGAAAAAAAAGAAGGGAGGATAAAGCATTCTTTTATGCAATTCGGACAAATATTGAGAATGAAATAAGTGGTTGTTTTTTTTGTGATGGAAAGTCAAGGACTGATTATGCTATATTTGGTGATGCAGTTGTGTTCGATACAACCTTTAAAACCAACAAGTATGATATGGTTTGTGCTCCAATTATTGAAGTTAATCACCATGGTCAAACAATCATATTTGGTTGTGGTTTATTAGATGGGGAGACATCAGAGGCATGCAAATAGTTCTTTGATGTCTTCCTAAAAACTATGGGAGGAAAAAAACCAAAGACTATATTTACAGATCAAGCTGCATCAATTGCTAGTGCAATTAGGGAAGTACTACCTGAGTCTCACCACCGCCTTTGTTTGTGGCACATATATCAGAACGCTGCAAAACACTTGAATCAAGTATTTGAGAAGTTTTCGATGTTTTCACAAGATTTCAAAAGGTGTATATACGATCCAAAGAGTGTTGAAGAGTTTGAATCAAGTTGAAAAGATCTACTTGATTATTATGATCTGACAGAAAATGACTGGCTAAAAGACTTGTATGAATTGCGTGAGAAGTGGGCACAAATCTATGGTCGGTCAAATTTTTGTGCAGGTATGATAACCTCTTTTTTCCTTCAATTATTTTTGTTAAGTTATTTTGTTATAAGCTTGATCAAGCATACTGGGGTTTGTACCTTATCAATCAACTAAATTTTGTTCTCTGTGTTTGTGGTGATTGCATTCTTGTGTAGTAGTGCTCTGCAATTCACTATTGTCCTTTATACTATCACCTGTAGAAAAATATAGTGCATTTAGGTCCCTAGAATATAGACTTTACAGATCATTTATTTTGTTAGAGATCACCTATCGAATTACCATTTCTGAAATTTAGTGAAATTGAACTCAAGCATGTTGCATGCATTTATTTTGCAGGTATGACAACAACACAGAGAAGTGAAAGCATAAACAAGACTTTGAAAAAGTTCTTTTCTAAGAACCTTATTCTGTGTGAATGGGTCGTACACTATGAGCGTGTTTTAGTTGATCGAAGAGAGAATGAGAGGCTTGCAGAACTTGCAACTACACAAAGAAAGCGAAAACTTTTGTCCAATTGGAAGGTGGAGGGTGAAACAGTAAGGTTGTACACAAAAGCCAGTTTCAGTTGCTTTCAAGAAGAGTATAAAAAATGTTTGGACTTGATAGTAGAAAGAGGGATTGATGACGCGATAATAGAATCATATGTGGTTCAAAGACCAGGAAATCCAAACTTGAGAAGGTCAGTCACATATCCACCTTCAAATCAGTCAGTTAATTGTAGTTGTAAGAGATTTCAGTTTGAAGGGATTCTTTGTGCACATGTGCTAAAATTATTCTGTGAGTTAGACTTGTCAACATTACCATCGAAGTACTACTTAAAACGGTGGAGACGAGATGCTAGAAAGGGAATTCATTTTCATTGTCATGAGGAAGCAAATTTAAGTGATCGTAACACATCTTCAGCTCTTTAATATAGTTACTTGTCTCATATAGCACAAAGAATTGTAGCAAAAGGTGCAAAAGATAAACAATCATCAACTTTGGTGGAGTCTAAGTTGTTGGAGCTAGAGGTAGAATTTGATGGCAATTTACCCAGTCGACAAGAACATGAAACAATTGGTGATATATATTCAGACGATGATCAAGTGCATGAAAATAATGCAAATTTAGTTTTGTGTGATCCAAAAGCAAAGAAGCGTAAATGGCACGGTAAAGGTAAGAGGAACAATGATTTGGGATATAAGAAGAAGTCGAAAAAGAGATCTTCATCAGCACAACAAGAACAAGAGGATGCTCCGGTTCCCCTTATCAATAATTTAAGATCTAAGAAAATGCCAAAAAGAAGATCTGCATCAATACGACAGGAACAAGAGGATACTATGGTACCCCCTGATGAACAATGTGTATCTACACCAAAGAAAAAAAAGAGAGCTGCACCTAAAAAAAAGGTCAGTAGAATATTACAATGCTCTTTGTATTGTTTATCTTGCATTATTTGTTCATTTATACATAAAGTAACCATTCTAACAATTATTATCCATATATAGATTGTGAGGAGTACAAAACATATTAACATGAGAACAGGGGCCCTTCAAATTCATATGACCATGTTTAGGTTATTTTCATTCATTTATGAAATCTACAACTCATAGTTTATTAAATTAAAATAATCTCATATTACAGTGAATATTGTTGTTTAGGGATCAGTTGGGATTGGTTAATCAAAATCAAGCAAATATGCCCTTCATACATCATGGCTTTCCAACAACTTTTGGTGCTCAAGGCATTCCCTTGCAGTATCCTTATGGACTTCCACCAACAACTTTTGGTGTGCAAGCAAGGCCTAATCAATCGCATGGCATTCCCACGTAATATTTTCATGGAATTTCACCAACAACTTCTACTATTCATCCAATTCCTAGTTATTCACTTGGTTACCAACTTATTCCACTAATATTTGATTATTCTCTTGTGTATTCCCAGGTACGCTCTCTTGTACCTACTATCTTCTTTTTCTTTTACCTTATATGGTTTTAGAATTTATATCTAAATTTAACCATTAACTATGTCAAAAATTTGATAGGCTATCCCCCAACCAAGACATGAAGGACCGTCTCAGCAACTGAAATTTTCAAATCCATCGACATCTTAAGCACCATTGTTGCAGCTCGCTAGGATTTGAAAAGAAAAGGAGTTTTGATGCCATTTTATATGAGTAATGGAACACTGTTTGATTTCTTTGGTTTGTATTTGGTCTATTTGGGTCTATCAAACTATAGGGTGATAGAGGAACCTATGTTGGTAATCATGGTTCTTTTGTGTAATTTTTGTTTTCTGGACAAGGGAATAACTTGAATGTTTCGAAGCATCTTTTTCAAGCTAGCTCTTTCATGTTGATCTGGGAGCTTATGCTATTATTTGTTTTGTTAATCTTGTAAGGCCTTTGTAAACAAAAATAGAAGAAATATATGTGAACATATATGCGAGTAATGCAACTGACTCAATTTGCAGTTTTGATATTGTGATGGAGTGTGGGTGTGTAAGCAATGAAAAATAAAGATGTGATAAGTGATGGCCTTATTCAGAACAGAAGAAAAAAAAAAATGATGGCGATGGTAGAAGACGAATGAGAAAGAAGAAAAGTCAGAATAGTAAATCAGTAGAAGATGAGAGGATTTATGAATGTTTGTTTTAATATTAATAAATTACTTTTTCTTTTTCTGATAATTAATTAAGGATCTACTAATTGAAGTAACCATGGTTAACTCATGTTATGGGTTGTCAAACGTGGCAGCATCTTACTTGTTGGTCCTATGACCATCAAAACCATGATGGTTGGCAAATTTGATTCCCACAATGACGGGTTGAAGCTCTAGATGTCCCTTGATTGTTTCACACGAATCATTCTGAACTTGGAATTCCCATGTTCACTATCTTGACTGCTAGGTTTTCTTTATCACCCACTGTTTAAGGCTTAAGCCACACAAAAAGGAAGGGTAAATGACCACAACTGGCTGCTAATTAAACTGTCAAGTGGTAGAATCTGATTCTTCTGTGTTCATTCACCATATTTATAGTAGTAATAATATGGAGTTCACCCTTTTGGCACCATTATCGAATTGTAATGCTTTTGAGTACTATGCGAGTATGTGACGCTACTACAAAAAAAAACTTCCAATAACACTAATTATGTCGTTTGATCAAAAACGTCATTATGCTCTTTTTATGACGTTTTCAAAAACAAATGTCATGGTTCTGAATTTCATATGAATCGTCGTTTTTATTGTTTGATGATGTTATTCAACTATCATGATATTGTGATTGACTGATTGAGCATGGTGGTTGATCTTTGTTCTTGCAAAGAGAAGCATTGGCCAAGAGTTAGGCATGTGGAGACTTTACCTCAATGCCTCTCTTCATTGCAGAAGCTGTGCTTGAAGGTAGTTGTAAATCTTTAGCATTTAATCCTTAGATAATCCTACGGCGTTAAATAGAAAACTACAATGCAAGTATCAAAATGGGTCCATAGCTCAGTGGTAGAGCATTTGACTGCAGATCAAGAGGTCACCGGTTCGAACCCGGTTGGGCCCTTTTTTTCAATTTCTTTTTTGCTATATGTCATTACTTCACTCCATTGTTAAACACCCTGCTCAATGTTACCAAAACACTGTTATATGTCATTACTCCACTCCATGTCACCAAAACACCACAGACTGAAATTAGTTCAATTTTCTTTACAAATCACCTTTATATTTCCTTTTGTTTCAAACACCCATTCAAAAACTCATGAAACCACTGAACCAAGGAAAATTCATAAGCAACAAAAAAAGAAACCCATAAAAACCACAAAATGTAGTCATATACAAAGCCCTTGCTTACATAATAGCTGCATCCATCCAAATCATGCCAAAGACCAGCAAGCCACACAGTAAACCAACCCATTCTCATTACACTTACCACACCTCTCCTTCTTATCCCCAACCAACACCTTACAACTCCCCCCACACTCCATGCACGGCACAAACCTCGCCCCGCCGCAACCGCCGCACGCTTGAAACCCCGCCCCTCTCTCCACATGTGCCCACTTCACTATCCTCCCCAACCTTCCACTCTCATTCAACTCCACCACCTCCTCCACTCCCCCCACATATCTCCCCTTCACAAAAACCCTAGGCACCCCTAAACCCTCCCCCACCAAACCCTTCAGCTCCGTCAGAAACTCGCCGTGTAACGCCACGTCACGCTCGTCGTACACCAGCCTGTTCACGTCAAACACCGACTTCACTCTCTGGCAGTCCTCGTACGTCCGCCGTACTCCACGCAACGACGTCGTGTAGATCACCACGGAGTCAGCTCCCCCAGGCGGACATTTCTCCGGGTAGTCGCTCAGCGGGTCTCGAAGACTTATCAGCTTGTCTATCACCGCCACCCGCCCTTCCTTCTGCCTCTCCATTCTGTCTCTCTTTATGAATATGTTCTCCTTCACTGACCTAACAACTCCGGTTTCAGTTTGTGTGTCTGGCGATGTCTTTTCGGACCGGTTTAACTCCGGTTTCTTCCGCTGCAAGGAACGCATGGACTCGCTCTTCTTCAAACCGTTCCCTTTCGGAGCGGTCAGCTTGTTGTCGAGCTCTTCTAGAGTGTGGAAGGAGTCGAACGACAAGCTCTTGCGCGGCTTCCTCTGCTCCTCTTCCTTCTTGGCCACCGGCGGCGGTGCTGGGCTTGGCTGTGGGCTGAGCTTGGGTTTGAGATTCTCTAACGCCTTACTCACCTCGTCCCACGTTTGCGGCGCTGCGGCGTCGGACTCGTCGAGCTTGTCGAGGATTTGCGCGGGCACGTGTACTGGTTTTTCCTCTTGCTGTGAAGTTGCGTTCTCGAGGCCGAGCCAGGGCTCTTGGATGCCGTTAATGTTGAAGACGGCGAAGCTGGCCGGCGCCGGCTTGTAATCTACGGCTACCTCTACCCGTTTGGAGGAGGCGCATCCCATTTTTTGTGAAGTTTGGACCGTCGAGAATGTGTCACTACTAGAGTGTGTGGTGTTTTACGTGTGGGATTTTATGGAGGGATTGGGAGGGATTTTTGTGTGGCTTTGAATTTAAACGGGGGATTTTTGTGAGTGGTGCTTGGATAAATCGGGTGGAGCTGTACGTTTCTGCCAAGTGGGAATGGGTTTGGTTCGTTGTGGCGAGGGATGTGGTTTGTAATGAAGATGCATGTCATAGAGTTGCATACCACAAGTTTAGTTTCGTGTGATATGAAAGAAAGATGGACACTTATCTGTCATGTATGAGATAACTATGTGCCTCTTTGAGCTAGACTGGTTAGGTCATGTAGGGGGGCCAAAATTCTAAGATAAATTTTTCTCTCATTTTACATGTGAAATTTCTCGGCTCATATATATGTGACTTGTGTGAGGTGATCATGAACCGATTATTCTCCATGCACAATGTCTGATTTAATTTCTTCAAAATATGTTTACTCCGTGACACTGATACATTGAACATTCATATTTCCAATCAGTGTAGAGCTACAAGATGCCCTAATTTCTCTTGGCTATACATGATGGAATATCAAACACCTACTGTAGGTAAGTACTAAATACAAACCCCCTGTCACTCAAATTTGAATGTAGCCTTCTTCTTCTACCTGTCGTTTCCCCCAATCCCACTATTATTTTAACACATCAATCTACCCCCCATATTCTATTCCTTTGCCTCGGATCAACTCAGAATCGTTCCTAAAATAATTGCCCTCAACGGTCTGATTTCACATGCAGCCATTCCTAATTTTTGAACTTACTCCTGTCTCTTCTGACACACCTCCATTTTGCTTCCACTTACTATTCGCCAAGATTCCTCAGCTTAAATATGATCGACCGCTCCGATTGTGATCAAGGTGGGAGAGAAATACTCACAATGGGAAATTGCTCTTCTCTCAAAGGAACCTCTGGGGAGTGTCCTAATTCTATTAGGGTCCTTACAGATTCTGGGGGTATCCTACAGTTTAAAGGTCCTAAGTTAGCTTCTGAGATCCTTGCTGGTTTTCCAGGCTATGGCATTTTCCAGCAGAGCAAGGCCTCAGTGCCATTGCCTGAGGAAGAGCCCTTAACTAGTGGTCAGTTCTATCTTCTACCACTGAGGCCTAAAGAGGAAGTGCCTGCTGACAATGGGGACTCTGTACAAGTTCAAGAAGTGAGTGTTGAGGAAGATTTGGAGGATGCCGAAGAAGCTGATGAGCCGGTGAAGAAGTCATTTGGGGGTGCTTCAGAATATGTGGAGAATTTGGCGAATGGGTCAGGAGGAGGTCTGGAAGTGTTGCCGTGCGGCGGAGATGGGGTTTGGAGAGTGAAGCTTGTGATTGACACTAAGCAGTTGGAAGAGATTTTGTCTGAAGGTAACACTCTGGCTCTGATAGAGATGATGAGGATGGCTGCAACTACACCAAAGCTGCAGAGTAAGAGCCTTTGGGGTTCAGGAGGAGGAGGGGGTTGGAATTGGAAACCTATCTTCTCCAACATGTTTAAGGCCCCTATGGCCATAACAGATCGCAGTGGGATGTGAAGGCCAAGTAGGTTGCTACTACTTGCTAGGTTGTGTGCGGTGCTATGAAACTTCATGTTTCTCTGTACCATTATCTGAGATTTGAGAGTGAATCAATCTGCTAGAAGATCAATGATCCCCTCAGTTTAGTTCTTTCACTGTTAGATTATGAAGGTGAACTCTGTTCTACTATCTTGTAGATACAATGAAAGTGAAGGTTGTTATGAACATTTTAATGAGTATGCATGCATCTGACTCTTATTATTTCGTTTGGAAAATAACTTTAGGGGTACTGAAACAACTACTTTTTCGTGTTCCAATCAACACTATCACAAGTGCTTGAACAAACTTTGACAAATTAGAGCTTGGAATCATTAGACATAAAAACGTCGAACTGAAACTGAAAAGGAAAAACTGAAAACTGAGCATCCTAAATACAAAAACTGAAATGGAAAAACGAAGGATTAAGATTTCCACTTCATGTGTGATATGTGAATGATAGTAAAGGTGTCGCACTGCTTGAATGTGTAAACGGATGATGATGTTTACAAGTCACTAAGAAACCAGTTCTAGTTCTAAACTAAACACTCACCAAAAACCGAGTCATCACTTACAATACAACTGACAAGGAAAAATGTTGCAAAGGACAAGGAGTTGAAAAGTTCAGCAGATTTCTCAATTTATCCGTGACTCCATCTTCTGGATGGCCTTCTCTATAGCTGGTACATTCTTCTTAAATACTGACCATTGCTCCTCAGTCAAGCTTATACCTGTGGATACAAAGAATAGCATAATAGACCATCAGTCCTAGAAGGTCCAACATGCATCCAAGCAAATTACACAAAAGCTAGAAACAAGTAATCTCTGGTTCAACCATGGTGCGAAGGATCACACAATAGAAGACAGTAACGAAGAAAGAGGTAAGCAAAGGGTAACATGACAACAAGTGTCAAAACATCATTACTACACAACCATTGCACACTATAAGTCAACAGATAGCAATGCAGAAAACAAAGATGTACACTACTAGTTTACTATGAGCAGGTGCACAACAACTCAGCTTCCATATTCGATATTAGGTCGTGAATTCTAGTGCTTCATGGCAGGATCAGTAACTAGCCTATGAAAGAGTCCACATTCACACTTGCTTCAACAATATTTACCAACCAATTCACATAGAGCATATAGGAAACACATTGAGTTTTTTAACAAAAACACTATCCATCGTCACAACTTAGTCCATCAGTAGTCAAACACATCTCAGGACTCAACCTCTGCAAACTACACCTAGCAGTTGTCTAGATTCCACTTGGAACAACATCATCCAATCCAATGTCAAACTAAGTTTGCAGCCAACATACTATGTAAACAGCTATAACAGGACATTGTTAAAGTAGGGTGTATACCTTTAGAAGTAGGAAGCTCCTTGCCCTCTTTAGTAAAAAACTCCCTCAACGACACCAACGGCTTCCCCTTGAACTCCTGAACCGTCACCTTCCTCTTATGCGAAAGCTGCATCCACCCCGACCCAAAATATCACAAAACCGTAAATAAACAAACCAAATCCAAAATCAGCAACAAACGACACTTTGAGTTTAACCTACGTACCCTGCAGATCACGATGTCGCCGTTTTCGTCGACCTCGCGCTCCTGCTTGCCCTCCTCCTCCTCGGCTTCTTCGTGTTTGCGTTGCTGTTCGTCGAGGAAGGACTCGACGACTTGCTTGACCAAGGCCTTGAAGGGAGGCTTGTTGAGGTCGAGGCCGAGCTCCTGGGAAGCCTGCTTGCGAATCTTGGACTCGGTGACTTGGTCCATGTCGGACTCTTCCAGAATACGACGCACCGTTTCGTCGATTTTGCGTTGGGTTTCCGTTTCCATGATTATTTTCGCGGTCAGACAATGTGGGGCGCGCTAACTGTTTCTTTGCTAAATTGGGGAAAAAAGAAGCAGCCAGAGCTCTCAGTAGTCTTGCTGGCGTCGATTTCTGTGTAGGGTGACGTTTCATTCTCTGCCGACTGCCTCACAGTAACCCCATGTGCCATCACATTTATGTCTCTCTTTTCTTAAGAAATTTCACTTTTCACATTTATGTCTCTCTTTTAACATCTTTTTAACCTTTGTAACATCTTAAATTCGTGTTATCTATTATTTGACTTTACATCGAGCTTAAAATAAATCAATTATTGAATTTAAAATGTTGATATGTATTCGATTTTGCTTATACAAACCTCGATAACCTTCTTTTGCAACAAAATTACCTGTAGGCCGTCGCTTACCGTCAAATTCGAGTCAAGACTGCTTGCTATAACACACGAGTCTTTAGGAGATTTCAATAATACAAGCTCTCGCTTTATAGCATGACTGGGTTAAATATTCAAGTTTTGTGTAGCTCCATCTATGGAACAATGCTCAAGAATACAAGCTGCAAGTGCAATGACGGAAATCAAATTTTCAAGGGAGTACAAAAGAAGCAAAGATCCCCTAGCTTTTACAGGGGTCTTAGAACTTCACCTATGCTGTCATTGCTAGTTATCTCCTCTTCCCCCTCTTCCAAAGGCAACTTCATCCAGGCTTTGTCCTTGTCGCCGATACCGGCCGCCTGATTCCAAAAATCCAGGACATGGCCTGTAAGCCTTTATCGGCCACCAACCAAATCCTGGAAATGTTGCAATTCCACCTTGAATACTTCCTTCACCATTGCATCCCTTCTCCATTTCTTCTCTTCCGCAGGACTTGCAAGCACTACAACCAAAGTTGGTTCCCATAAACAACATATGTCACACTTTGTTTTTTCTTGTCATTACTACATAACCAGTCATCAAAATTCAACATAGTGCAGACGATATTACAACGGAGACAGTAGATATCTGCAGTCTCTGAGAGCATTACCAAACATTTGAAGTCTATATTACAGAGACAGATGCATACATACAAAGCGTGTATAAATTTGACAACTGAATGAATTTATGTGATCATAATATCATATTGCTACGTAAAAGTTAATTTGATCTACAAAACATCAAGAAAAGAAGTGTTCTTGTAAGCCAAACAAAAGGGTATATGAATTATGAAATGAAAATGAACACCAAGCTATAGCTATGGTTCCAAGTAGTAAGGAGAAACCTGAAGGGAAGCTCTTTGATGGATGATTCAGATTTGGCTGCAAGTGAATCATCAGGTGGAGGAGTAGTGTCTTCTACAACTGAGGATGAGGAGGTTGAGCAGAGAAGGATGGTAGACTTGGATTCTAATGGGTAGGGGCGAGAGAAGGTCCTCCATGACTTGGTGGTGTTGGTATAATGGAATTGAGGGAGTGGGGTGTAATGAGGTGCTTGAACTGAGAGAAGGGCAATTCCCATTCTCTCCGGTATGTGATTATGTTTCAGTGATGAGTGGAGGAATGGATAACATGACTAAAAAAGCTTTGCCTATTGTGAGGCTCAGACTAAAACATCAACAAAGAAGAAAATCTTAAAAAGAAAAAAGAAAGGTTCTACCGAGATTTGAACTCGGGTTACTGGATTCAGAGTCCAATGTCCTGACCACTAGACCATAGAACCAATGTTGATAAGAGCCTTATCTTTAATTTAATTATTTCTTGGAAACTCAGAAGGACTTGTCTTGTTCGTGCCCTAATACGTATGCAATGGAAATTACTTTTTACTGGGAATGTGGATGTGAAATACAAACCTGTTACTTTTTACTGGGAATGTGGATGAGAAACAAACCATTCAAATAGACCTTGCATTCTGTTTAGAATTACTATATAAGTTGCTTGCTGCAATTTTCAATTTCAATACTTCAGAAGCTGGCCTTCTCATATCCTCCTCGCTCCCCCTCAACCTACTAGTTTCAAACACTAATGTCTCCAGAAAGATTTGGTGACTTGTCAATATCAGCTTACATCTCATTTTTACACGCAAGTAACTGATTCGCAAAAAGGTCAACAATACCGACAGTAGAAGAAAGGATGCAATTGAAAAAGGTATAAAAACCTCTTAACCAGAAAATACCAAAACTGAGGTTGGAATAATAAAAGGATCTTGCCAGGCAATGATAGTGAATGTTTAAGCACTTGCTTGTGCAGTGAAAACCACTAGTTACGTAACTAGTATTAAGTATATAATTAGAGTTTTCCTTCTTTCCTTTTGATTACGCATTCTGGTGTTCTACCTCATCCAACACAGAGCTGTGATGATGCACCATGTACCACCGCCCATTATGAAACTCAAAGATGTTCGTCACACTGAATGGACCGGTATCAAGGTGATCACCAACATAGGTTTTCATGGTAACCCAAGCCATGTCAGTCAGAACGCGAGCACGCACATCCCGAACTTGAAAGTTTACTCCTTGCTCCCAACTAAAAGCGAGTTGCCAACTCTGTACTACAGCATTATACCTGAAAATGAGAGAATACAATGACTTAGCTACTCTATCATTCAAATAAACACAAATTTGCACACCAGAGAGACATGTTCACTTTTAAAACAAGGAGAGAAAAATAAGTAACTGAGCTTTTTAGAACAACAACCATGTGAACAATATCAGCCAATTCACATGACAGCCCTAAACCCTACTGAAAAGCATCGTATCAACTGCCATGTGGCAAATTTGATTGATGAGATTCATTCTAAATTCTAGTTTAAGAAAACAATATTTTACAGCCATTATGTAAAGAACAATGGAATAATCAAAACAACAAAAAGAAAATCTACATTTCAGAGTGGGTAAGAAAAACCTTATGAATCAACTATCAGTCATTAAAAGAACTACGAAATGTGCCCATTACTAGACGGACTAAGCAGAAGGAAACATCTGCGGAATTGTAGATTCTGAACAGTGCATGCAGATAAGATAAACCATACCCTGAAAAGAATTCTCCTGAGGGATGAACACACTTCACATAATCTGCATTCAGCCATAAATGACTCATTTCAGGAAGTGACCTATCTCTGATGAAGTTGAAGAATCGGACATTGACATTCACAATTGCTCTTGTAGCAGCATAGTAAGCCTTCCAACCATTAACTGGAGTTACACTATCCTGTTCCGACGTAAAGTCCTAGGAGAATATTCAGAAAAGATAATGATAAATAGAAAGTCTCACAAAAATTTAACAAGAAATGCCAGAAAGGAAGGCATTAATGCACAAAGAGAAGTACGTTTCAAATATCCAGACATGCAAACTATCAGTAACTTCAAAATATACAATTTCATAACAACAAACACTTGCTCAATTTTATACAATCGATAGCATGATCCAGAGCCGACAAAACCAAACCAAACCAAACTGGCAGTATTAAAATCATATTACAACTAGAATCCGACAGTTGCTGACACATCAAACAAGAAAAAGAAATGGATACTAGACATTTCCTCATTTCATGTAACGGAACTTCCATTCTACTGCAATTAAATCATAACTCAACTCTTATCCACAATGCAAATCCAACACTAAATAAACTAACAAAACGCTATTTATCTTCCTCTGTTAAGTCACCATCATACATGTCAAACCACATTCCAACCAAATGCAGCTGAGATAGTCACAACAGCCTAATCTCACCGCACATGTCCAACCACAATGCAAGTTTCGACACATTGCATTTCACCAACCAAACACAGCATGAGATAGTCACTATAGCCTAATCTCGCCGCACATGTCCAACTAAATTCCAAGTTTCGACACTATAAACAAGTTCAATACCACATTTACAGCCAATTTCAGCTTAAACAGTCTCCGCAAATTGACACATTGCTCTAAAACTAAGCACACTATCACTCAAATTAGTAATCAGCAAACTACAGATAAAACTCATAAACAAAAAGCAAATACACTACCTTATGATACAGAGCTTTCCAAGCATTATCGTCATTCGCGGCCTTTCGCATCAGCGAATTCGTCATCGAAAGCCTACAGAGGCTCGGATAGTCCAGGTAGCTGAGCGCGTGGGTGGTAATCTCCGGAACCAACTGCTCCATCATCGACGCGCCCGTCGCCTCCGCCTCCGCGACGGCCGTTTTCTTCTCCGTCTCGCCGTTCAAGTGCGGCACGTCCACCGGTTCCGATCCCGTGACGGCGCCGTTACAGTAACACAAGCAATTGCAGAGCTTATCGTTTTCCGTGGACGAGGAGCCGCCGTCCGATTGGGAGCGCCGGGGTTTGGAGGAGCGTGATCGGACGGCGAGGACGGCGAGGAGGAGAGATAGGAAAGTGAAAGCGAGGGCTACAGAGAAGGTCTGGGAGGAGAAGAGAGTAAAGGAAGTAATCTCCATTGATAAGACATCAAAGCTTTTTGCTGAAAATTCAAACGCTGGGGAATCTGGTGCGGCGAGGCTCACAGTAAGGAAAGTGTCGCGGCGTTTATCAGTGGAGCTCTTGGTGGTTTTGGAAACCCTAATTTTTGCAGTTGAATTTTACAGAGGAGAGAGTTTCAGGCTTTTCTCAGAGAGAGATGGTGGGGTTGGGTCAGGACTGGTGAGTTGGGACGGTTACATTTGCACAGGGCTACTTTCGTCATTGCAACGTAATATTGTTTTTCATTTTTATTAAGAATAAATCTAAATACAAGGCTTTATGTTTCATAAAAAAATAGACAAAAATAAAAAAAAATTATGACAGTACGTAATCATAACAGTAATCTACATTTAACACTCTTTATATGCTCAAGTTGTCAGTTTATGAACACATAAATAAATGATACGGTGAAACTGGTGGATGAGAAATATTTTAATTTGATAGCGAATTTAACTATATATTATAACATGGACTGTTCACAAGAACAATGAGCTTTTTTATTGTTTATAAGTACGTGAACGGTGAACAGTTTTTTTTTTTTTTTTTTTTTTAAATAGGTAATTTAGATTTTTCTAGATAAGCTCTCATTCGGTAAAGAATTTTTTGTCCTCCATTTTTGACTTTTCTTCTGCCTCCTGAATTTTCCGGATCGATCTTGCCTCTTCAGACCCCATTTATTTTTATTTCTCTCGTCTTTCTGTCTTTGCATCTCAGAGAATATCTCTGCTTCGTTTCATTATTTTTGACTTTCACTATTGTTCCGTTTTGTGTCTATTTAACTATATACATTTGTTGGTCGACTGTTCATAAGTATGTGAACAATGTGAAAACACTGTTCATTAACAACCGTGATTTTTTTTTTTTTTTTTGGTTTTGAAATATTTAATTTAGATTTTTCTAGATAGGCTCTCTCTCGGCAAAGAATTTTTAACCCTCCATTTTTGACTTTTCTTTTGCCTCTTGAATCTTTCAGATAGATCTTGCCTCTTCAGACCTCCTTTATTTTTATTTCTCTCGTCTCTCTGTCTTTGCATCTCAGAGAATATTGCCGCTTCGTTTCATCTCTTTCACTATTGTTCTATTTTGTGCCTATATACTATTGCTTGGTTAACTGTTCATAAACACTATGAACAATGTGCATACCTTTTTACATTGCTAATGTGCTGTGTAATTTCATATTTACCCTTCGTTTCAACTCTAGATATAATTTTTGATTTTTTTTTTCCGCCACTTCTCGCTCTCTCTCTATCTCTCTCTCCCAACATTTCTCCATCTTTCTCACACTCTCTAGACTTGTAATACCCCGGAAATTTAATAGTAGTTTCTAATATTATTTGGGAATTTTCGAGTTTGAAGTTAGTGTGTTTTGAGATTCGAAAGAAGGGCGGAAGAGTTCGGTTGCATAATTTACCGAAGCGGTATTTTGGTTTTAAAGGGTCAAGAGTTGACTTTTTAATCTATTGGGTTTCTCAAGAAACTTCTTTCACGAAAGTTGTAGAATTTGTCGATACGAGTTCGTAGACACGCGGCACGCGTAAAACGAATGTCGTATGAGAAAGTTTTGGTCAACGGAAGTTCGTGAAACCAATGCCCAACCGGAGAGAGTGGTGTATCATAGAAGAAATGACAAAAATAAAAATAAAAATAAGAAGTTGTTCAATATCAGCTAAGGAAAAAATGTAAAGTTTCTGTCTAATTCCATCCCAAATTCTCAATCAGTTTAGTTTAAATCAAAGTACAATATCTGCTAGGGAAAATATGTGAAGTTTTTCCGTCTTCCATCCCCAATTTAAATCAAATTACAGAACACTAATCTTAGAAATATGGAGATATATTTTGTTCAATCAATGAATGTTAGAGATCTAACATATTATGCACATACACCCTTCCTAGATAGAGAAATTCGTTTGAATGGTATACGAACTTTTCCTCATTATAAACTTTGGTATATCAAGTTTTAAAAATATCAGATTCGTATCTCATGTTTCCATCCCAACCTAAGATTGATATATATAGCCATTAAGATGATTAATTTAGCCTCAGACCAAAAAAAAAAATGACCAATTTACCCTTAAATTATCTTTTTCTTTTTCTTAGTTTTCTTCTTTGTTTTCATATTCCAATTTTCTCTTTTTGGCTTTTAATATTTTTAGCAACGTAGAGAAAAAATTCATCGTCATTTTCTCCTTGTTAATTATCAGTTTTTCATCTCAATCATCCTTGAACATCAACGGCAACAACAAGATCCTTGGGTGTCAGCGGAAACAACAAGGATTGAACTTATGTATGTTTGCCCTTTTCAATCTTCTTCAAGTTTATAAAGGCCAACCCAAATTATCAAATTCTAAAACCTCTTCTAATATTTCTGGAATATGAAAAAAAATAAAAAAAACTAAGGAAAAAAAAGAACTTAAGGGTAAATTGGTCATCTTAATGGATATATCTACCAATCTTAGGTCGGGATGGAAACATGAGATACCATTCTGATATTTTCAAAATTTGATATACCAAAGTTTATAAAGATCAAAAGTTCGTATACCATTCAGACGAATTTCACTCCTAGATATTGTTTTCCCCTAAACAACTTTTTTTAGAGCAATAACTTATCTCGTAAAAACAAAAGAAAGAATGCTTTTCTCATTTGAGCCATCTTCATAATCTTGTCCTGCTCAGAGAGGATTGAGGATGCCACAACACTTCTACTCCCTGCAGAAAAAAATAGAGTAATGGTAAAACTTATGAATATATCCTTGTATCCTACATAGACATCTCAAAGAAACATTTATGAAAGTTTACTCAATAGTAATATCTTTTTGTCCATGACGAGCTGTTTTAGTGCATAAGCCTCCCCTTTTAAGTGGATGATTCTTAATTCGTCTTAAGAACAACAAATTGTTGTGTAATATACAAATAAAACAAATAGGAAGTTTATCCTTACATATACGTATATGTTGCCATCAGGATCAATGGATGCGAGTTTTCGCAATACTTTCTTCAGGTCATCCACGGAATTAATGGTGGGCAACTTGTGCCTCCCCTCAACAGCCACCAATATTGTAACCTAACCATTCAAGTTAATTCAGTAACAAATTTAATTTATATATCTACAGAATACTCTTTCATACTGCTATAGATATATACCAAGTTGATTGGCAATTACCTCCATATATTCATCTTGGACTTCATTAGCTGATTTTTGGCTCGTTGAGCTTTCCGCTATTAAGTTCTTCACATTGACAAGCGGCTTTTCGCGTAATTTAACCGTCTCTTCGAGAGATAGTTGACTTAAGTACTTTTGTGCACGCTTCATTCCGTATTTCTCAGCCACCTAAAATTAAGCATCCATGTCATAAGGTGTACAATATAATTCAAATTAGCAGGAACTCCAGATTGGTGGGTGTCAACAATGTTGAACTTACAAATGAGCTGGCGGAGATGAAACAATCAGAATGCCTGAGAAAAGCTACTGCTGTCTCTGCAACCAAAGATGTAGTACAAAATCATATCAGAAAACACTTGATAATAACGAAGTTAACTTGTACCGGCTCCTCTTCCTGTAAAGATATTACTAGATGAAAACCAATGAGATCACACAGAATAAGTGATTAGGCTAATTCACCTGTCAAGATACTGTTTAAACCCTCATAGGTAGAAGTATTTGGATTTTCAGCAATTCGATTAAGATCTGTTTGGAGTGCTCTCCCGGTGTTCGACAAATTAGCCTAAGAAATCAGATGGAGGGGGATGAAATATAATGATGGTGATCGAAACAGCTTATTGTACATTGAAAACTTTTATCATGTTAATATGTACATATATAAACAACAAGCCATACCTGCAGGTTAAGCTTGAAAACGGTTACTGGATCATAGGTAGTAGCCCAAGCATAGTGAAGAATTAGCAGCACTAACAAGTACCTAGTTCGGTAATTAGCGGAGTCGAGCCAAGAAGGGTCGACCAATTTTAGCAATCGGCACAATACAAATAGCACAGCGAGTCCGCAATAGTATGCCGCAATAGGATACATGATAATCCACACAGTTGCAAAAGACCTCTCCTCCCTGTTGACCTCCATCGCTTCTTCGAACCGCTTCCGCGATTCGGATTTCGGAGGAGAATCCCAGGGCGAGCATGTTGCACCGATCCGCCCGACGGAGCCGGCCAGTGCCGGTTTGGGTCTGTGCATCAGTAATAGACCCAAAAGCACGGCCGCCGTGACGGGTTTCTTCAGTGCCTTCCATAGTTTATTGGGTGGCCGGATTTTTGCAACAGTAGTAGGTCGCAACAGAGATTCGGTTGGATTGGTGATTAAATGGCTCTTCTTCTGTGCCGCCGCCGGCGGGACGATGGCTTTGAGTTTAAGTTGGTTGAAAGTTGGCCTGAGGTTAACTAGTCGGGCCGCCGGAAGAGGGCGGAGTATATTAGGGTAGCTTTGCTTCCTCTTCCATGTGTTTGTTTGGATGAGCAAATTAGCTGTCGCGGTTGCCATCAAAATTGTTTGTGAAAGTTTACTAGGTACGGTATATCAGTAAAATACTGACCGACCCGGATCCTAAACCTAGTATAACTTTGTGTTCGGAAACGGGTGAATTTTTAAGAATTTAATCAAAATTTTAATTTTTAAGAATTTAATCAAAATTATAGAATTCTCAATTTCTTAGATTGTTTCTCCCGTTTTGATTCTTATCCTGTGTAATTAGCAATTTTCATGGGAAAATAATAGTGAAATTTGAGAGTTTAAATTCCCGACTTGAATTCTTCACAAAATATGTGTCATTTGTCAATTCCCTTAACTGAGGGTAGTCTAAATACAAATTCTTGTTGTTTTAAAACTCTACATCATGAAATCCAAACAATAGAATTCTCAATTAATGGAATTTAAATTCATAAAATTGTAATTTTCATCATTTTGAAATTTATATAAAAATTGAAATTACTTTATTTAAACACAACGGAGTTTGTCCGAGTTGCTCTTATTTGTAGTAGAGACAATCGTGGCTAACAAGAAATTGTCTGTGAGACCATCTTAGAGTATGTCTCGTATGTTTCGAGCATTTGTGTCTCAACAACAATCACATTAAAAAAAGTCACATGTGAACAAACGTGTGTAATGAGCACTCTAGCTATCACCTTTAGATACGAGACTCGACTTCGGTGACCAGGTATGGTCACTTGCAAGTGACCAACACCAACGAGGAAGGGAGATGTGTCCCGTTAAAGAGCTTAAGGGTTGAGAAGCTAAATTACTAGAAAAACAAGAACTGGGGGTAATACGATATAGGGGTAATTTGGTAATTCCACTAACCTAGTCTAATATATAGTTCCCGAAAGCTATCGTGTATTGAACGAGCATAGAGTCAGATGGCAAAACCGCCTACCGCCCATGTTCTACCCACAACCACCGTTGCCCCTCCTCTCCATCTCGGATGTGGGGATGGGGATAGGGATCGGAAATCCAAACCCACCATTGTGATCACATCTCTTATAATTGCAAAACCCACATCATTCTCCTTAGCAATCTACAAACCCTTCGTATCAGATTGATGGGAGCAAGGTCGTTCCGTGGGCAGCCAGGAGAAGAACATAGTAGATCTGCCTTTTTCTCTGATGTTCACACAGCTTTCGATCCGGATTCCGATGTGGGTCATGTAAGTTTATTTTACCGCTGTAACCCAGAAAATTACCGCGTTTGCTGGTTCAAATACTATATATCCCGCGAAGATAACCATTGTTTTATTTCCCTTTCGAAAAATAAAAATAAAAAACATTTCTCCACCCATTTTTCGTCTTTTCTCTGCGCACTAACTTTTGGCGGGAAAATCTTGATCATCAGGAGCTTTCATGGCGGCATCCACAAATTGCTTCCGGAATCCAGTTTTTTACGGTCGATTCTCTGTGCGGAAACCCCTGCCAAAGGTAAATAACCTCGGGCGTTGCAGATTCTTGATCTTCTTTTCAAGATTTTTCTTTTGTCTTTATTTGTTTGTGAGGAAATTTTGTTTTTTAGTTATCTGATTTGTTGATTTGCTTTCAGAGATTGCTTTGTGAGAATGTGAAATGTATACCTTGATCGTATTGCCATAACTAGTTGAGAATTGTCTTGGAATTGGGAATTAGGGTTTTAGTTTGATATTTCTAGGGCTGTGATCTTGATTCCTCTTAAAGTTGTGATCTGATTTCGAAAGGTGCTTTGTGTGAGACTTTGAAATGTGTACTTTTCTGGTATTGCAATAACTATCTGAGATTTGTTTTTTTAAAATTGGGAATTTGGGTTTTGGTCTGATATTTGATTCTATGGCAGTGATTGATTCCTCTTAAAATTGTGATTTCTGTGTTTGTTCAGTGTTATTTCAGTAATTTCACATTGTTTTGAGTGCATTTTCAGGTCGCATCATACCTGTTGTCATATTGATTATTGTTTCAAATGAAATTCGGAATGGCATTTGCTTTACTGCATTTGAGGATTGTATGTATTCGGTTCATCTTTGCATTGTGGTTTATATACTGACAAACTGCATTGGTTATGTTATCTCTTTTCCTACAAAAATAATGATATACCATTTGATATTATAGGCATTAAATCTCTCTACACGTACAGCTATCACATCAGTTAACAATGGATTCTCGAAAAGGCTGTGTCCACCAATTAAGCTGATACCACAGCGACGGATATATGAGAAGTTTGCTGTCACCAACCATCTTTCAGGGGATGAACCTGAAATAGAACCCAAACAGCCCGACTTTCTACCATTTCCACTTGTATCCATGCATGCTGATAGCTCTGAGACTATTCTTCCTGTGAAAGTTGGTGGCCCTGAACCAGAAACTGCATGTGATTCAGGAGATGTTTGTCAAGGAGTTAAAGAAACTGGTGAAGTGTACGAGATTAATGAATCTTCTTTGTTCCTCACTTGGATCATCTTTCTGTGGGTTCTGGCTTATTTCTACCTGAATGACAAGACGCAATATGGTATTCGTTGTGGTTCAGAAGAAGTTATATGTGAAAAATATGGCCTGATTGAAATGAAGAATGTTTATGGCCTGAAGGTTGAGATTGATGAATCTTCTTTGTTTCTTAACTGTGTCATCTTGCTGTGGGTTATGGCTTTTATCTTGAATGAAAAGAAGCAGATTGATATTCTAGATTTTTTAAATGAGGATTGTGGTTCAGAAGTAGTTGTGTGTGAAAAATGTGGCACCATAGAAATGAAGAATTATGGCGTGAAAGAATTGAAGGGTGAAAAGGATGCAGGTCATAATGGAGGTATATTGAGGTCTTTGGTGTCGGCTATTCCTTTTTCTACATGGATGGTTATTTTCAGTTTATCATATCTGATGTCGTATTCCAAGGCTGAAATTCTTGGTATTGTTGCCACGTGGTTGAAGAATTACATTTGTTGGTGGCGTGAACCTAAAGTTTTCTCAGCTGAGTGGTGTGGACAACTTTTTATGAAATATTATGGGTTTATTCATAGCTTGGCAGATAAGATCATATTGTACCTTCCTCAGATTGTCTCCAAGAAATATCGGTCGAGTTTTGGGTTGGCCTTCCTGTTTTGGGTAGCCTCTTTTGCTGCACCTATCTTGTGCATAATTCTGGTATGTTTCTTGGCATATTTTTTTTTTTTTTTTTCATACTAATCAGTCATATATTTTGTTGTTATTTATCCTTTCTTACTGTTTTTATCTTACTAACTATTCATGTACTTTGTTGAGCTTTTTTATAGGTCTGGCGCTGCTTGTGTGTATTGTGGAACTGGGTAAAGAACAAAGTTTTCAAAAGCTAAATCTGGAGGCACCGACAAATTAAAACTCTGATGTCAATAATATTACAACAAGTTTCTGTTCTTGTAGATAGTGAGCCTACTCTTGGTGCTACCATTCTGGTTAGGTGCGACACTAGCCTACTTTTGGTGCTGCCATTCTGGTTCGGTGCAACACTAGATTTGTTGTCAACAAAATTTGTATGCAAGGTTTTGCTGATGTGAACAATTGGAAGAAGTACAGTTGTAGATATACGGTTACTGTAATGTTTAGCATTACAAGTCAGTTGCCACATGACTCTTTTCTTAGTACTAGGAGATAACTAGTAGTGGTGCATAAGCACATTGAGGAGATTGATGTTTGCTTATTCATCTTTTGCACTCTTTTGAATATTGCAAGTACAGTTTGAATGCTTGGTTGCTCCTACTTGCTTAATAGTTCATGCAATTGATTAGAGATGTTTTAAATAGCAGCTTTTCTCATGTATGCAAGCCCAATTTATGCATGACTGATGACAGCATACAGAACTTGACTTGACTGTGGCTGATCAAACATGACTGATTACTCGAATGACTTGTATATCAAATACTAAATACAAAGTTTTTGATAGGTTTTAAGGATGGTTTTAAGAAACTTATGAGAGACAATTAGACAAATGTATTTCAGCCATTTTTAAATCCAAAAAAAATGGAAAGACCCATACAGACTTGTTCCTTCAAGCAAGTTTCTGATGTGAACCTTGTACATTTCACTGTCACAGATTTAAGGCCTCTATCATTAGTGCAAGCAAGAATTGTAGAAAATGTGAAGGAAAGAGGAGGATTCTAACGGTTGGTGGGGAGATTCAAATCATTTTGGATAGTGACTACAATGAGGGTGGTCGATTGGTTGAAAGTTACAGATGCCAAAGAATTCACATTTGTTCATATCGTTGTATTTACCAAAACACATATAACTCTGCTTTGGTATTGTAGTATCATGATGAGAACTATTTCACTCTATTTACCATACATCATTCACCAAAACACATATCATATAAGTCCTCCAACTATATGTTGTAAATTGCTTGGCAACAGCTAACATTCTTTTGATGAACCCTCCATAGTCCATATGTACAACTGCATGACTAATGATTAATTGAATTTTCAGTTTTGATCAGTTTTAGGTTATTTTAAAAAAAATGTATATAGGAGCTCTTCCACAGTTCCTGGAGACTAATCCAAAAGTCTGGAAAAAATGGAAATAAAGAACACTTCTATACAAAATCTATAATCATACACAGCTTCCACAACACCTATGCTAATGCTCCAAAATGCACTAAAGGAAGAGGATCTAGCTATATATCAAAGTTATGAATATTGTCATACTGCTACTAACAATGACTAAAACCCACCCTTTACTCCTCCTGCATTCCTTGTCAGGCTGAGAGGTTCTGAAAAATGTCAAAATTTGAAACGAAACTAGTTGGAGAATCGCAAAGCACAAAAAGAAAAGACTAATTGCTAAAATAGCAAGCTCTTTGGTTTCGAGACTGGCTTGATCATTTACAACCTTTTCGAAATCTAACCTGCAGTTCCAAAAATTTGATATCAGTCAGTCAAAATATGAAGCAACAAGCAGTGTGAAGAACTAACTGAAAAGTTGGACATATCTCTAACCTCAAGTTGTTATTTTCCCTGGCCAATGCATTCAATTGAGACGAGACTGCAGCTTTCCATGATTCAATGTCAGTCATTTCTTTTTCCTGAAGAATCAGAAGAATGATAAGCAACCAAGCATATGAATAAAGCTTCAGTTCCAAAAAGCGTTGTAAAGGAAAGAAAAATGAAGGTACCATAGTTTCCTTCCATTGCATGAGATCTTTAATCTCCATTTTGCTTTGCTCCAACAGCAACGATAATCTTAGTAGTTCTTTACCGAGCTCTGGCATAACATCACCTTGTCTTCGGTTCAATCCTTTGGCAAACTCCTCCAGCACGGATAAGTTCAGCTCAAGTGACCGCACCTTCTGCATCAAAATCTTCAGAACAGAATCACCAGGAATTCTTCCATTTGGCTGCTGCCTAACTGTCATAACCGGATCAGGGATCTTGTTGGTAGTTACTGAATTCTTGGTAGCATCTGAATTGGCTCGTTGCGCATCTTCAGTGCTTTGTATCCCTACAGCTGCACCAACCCCATTTTGACTTTCGATGCTTGTTCTCCGTTCAGTTGGACCAACCTCTTGCTTTGTAGAAGATACTGCAGTTGCATTAGGCTCTGACAACTTATTGGTCACAGATTCTGCAGACTCCACAATGAGATCTTCAAGCATTCGTTCAATTGCATTAATACCATACACCTCTAGAACACTGAGTGTGCAGTAAAATTCTGCTCTGTAGTGGCTTAGTAAATCCAACTTTAGGTATCTCACCCATTTGGGTTCAGGAAGCTTAAAGGTTTGAGCATTCTTACTATTAGCAGCAACAAAACTTCCCAGTGGTGACCACGCTTCTGTTGGATAGCTTAAGCTGCCAGACAACTCAAATTCCTTGAAATTAGAAGAGTAGTGCTCAAAGTTTGCAATTTTGATAGCATCTACCAGAGTCTCCTCCGCGAGCTCAATTATAACAAACTTTCCCTCTACGGAACAAGGGTTTCTCAAGTACTTATCGTGATCCTTGCTTAATATGTTACTTGCTCCTTTTGCTTCCTTGTTGTGAGACACCACCTTTGCCCCCTTGGATTCCGAGGCATAGTTGAACTCCGTACCATCAGGTTCAAGCCCATGGGTAATGTTAACAAGCTGACTAGGCATTACACGGTCCTTCTCTTGCTTTGAATTATTTCGAAATTCATCAAGATTGAGGTAGGTAGAGTGAGTGGTTCTATTCACACATTGTCCTGGATAATTTCCGTTATGCTCTTCTTGTTCTTGGTTGAGTTCACAGACCAAACTGCTATACCCCAAAACTCTCCAAACTATCTTTTCTAATCCAGTTGTCTCCGGCAGCGAGTACCTCGGAACTGGCAAGTTGTGATCGACAGCAGTATCATTACAGCTTTTAGACGAATTATAATCTAATAGCATCCCATTCATCTTGTTCTCGCCTCCATTTGCCACAAATGAATAGGCATGCGCACCATGCTTACCATTGTGAACAACAGGACAATGTGCAGTTCTGTTGCTAGGACTTGATATATTCCCTGAAAGAGGATCATCTTAATTTACTTCTGCCAGAATAAATAGATGCCATATATATGGCTTATTCCCAAAATTCACCTACCCGAAAAAACTAAATGGTGATTCCTAAAACATCTCTCATCCCAGCAACAATATAACATTTGGTACAATCACCATCACTTCTACGAATTAATGCACCAAAAGAGAATTTCCGGACCAGACACCAGTAAAGGAAGCCATCAAATGAACTATAGCATAAACAGAAGAAAACCAAGAAACTAGATATATAAAACAAGAGAAACTACACCATATAGTCTCTAGAGATCATTCTTACCGAAAAAAGAAAAAGCATTCAAAAACTAGAATGAGAATTGGAACTCTTAATTTCTCCAATATTGTAGTGTCCAAAACAATGTCAGCCATCTACTAAGCTAATCACAGCAATGCAACATAAGCATTTTATGATAATACCATTTTCTAAATCAATTGATTTCCAAGTTACAAACATATCATAGCAATTAAAGGGTTCAGCTTTCTCTATCGATCTGATGCAAAACATAGATTGGGGAAATGGGTTTGCTAGGAAACTCAAAACTGCAAATTGGGTATTGAAAACGATGATCTATAGAGTAAGTGAATAAAAGAAAGTACCTCCATTGCCATGGCCAAGACCAAGCTTAGAGTAGAACAAGACAACAAGACACCAAAGGGAGAAGATCAAAGACAGAGAAAGTTCATACAAGCTCTTCCCTTTATTGTTGTTGTAGTTGATACTCTTGTTGTTTTTGTCTGCTTTGTCCTTGGTGTCAGAGTTGTTGTTCCTCTGGATTTTGATATGCAAAGAACCCTGACGAGGCTTCTTCATCTCTCTCTCATGTTCTGAACACCAAGACCAAGTTGTTTCTCTTTCATCACACAAAAAACAAACCAGAAAATGAGATTGAGAATCAGAATACCAAGACCAAGTTGCTTCTTCATCTCTCTCCCAAATAAGCCATGTCTGATTTTTGTGGCTCAAACACTCCCTAGTGTTGCGGAAACTGATTTTCCCGTTTAAAGGCGCATGAATTTCGCTTTGAATTTTTAGTTTAAGGTTTCAAAGTTTTATGATCCAACGGCCAGTGCAACATTTTGTGACTGTGCGGTTTGGATGAGCCACCCAACCCATTTAATTAGGGAAAATTGAAGACGAACAAAATTTTCCTTAATAGCAAAAAAATGGATCTCTGTATTCAATCACAACAAGTACAATATAGCTTATAGCTTATGGTGGTGCACCAAAAATTACAGGATGTGAATCTCATGCATTGTGTACCAAGGGAGACAAAGCTTCCTGTTTATAAGGTTTCGCCTTTCTGTCGGGTTTGAAGGGCATACTCTAGCTCATGTTTCTCTTCCTGTTTCATGAATTGGAGGCTACCGGGGTTTTCTTCCTCTAATAGAAGCTTCACCGGTGTTTGGGGAGGGTACTTGTTCAGTATAAAGTCAATTTCTTCACCACTGATTTCCTTGTGTTCGAGAAGAACCTGAAACGAAAGTCGACAGAGCCAGTCAATAAACTTCTTGAAAACGGTGTGTTTGAGTGACATCCGACGAAGTGTTCAATAATTTCAGAAAAATGCAGCTGGAAATCTTGCATGCTTACCTTCACTGTTTTGAGCAAAGCTGCATGATGCCGCTTAAGCAAAGAAAGTGTCTTTCCATACATGCTCTGTACCAGCTCTTCAGTCCTTTGGGCAACCTGATCATCTAAATTGAAGTTCACTGGTGGTTCAATTAGGTCATAGTCATCATACAACGATCCCTCAAAGTCCAGCCGAGGGCCTACAAACTTAGGTTTCCTCCTCCAAGGTGGTGGCTCTCCATGTATGACCATTGGATTCTCCAAATTCCAACTGCGGGAGATAATTAGATCATCACAGCAGTTAAGAAAGTAAGGAGCTAAAGTAAAAAATAGAAGCGGATAAGGGACTAACACAGTCAAGATTTTACGCGCAAGCCAAGATGCATCAGCAAGGTAGTCAACTGATGCCATTGATGTGTCCCGTCCATATATGACCTCTTCTGCAGCTCTCCCTCCAAGTAAAACCTGCATTTGAAAAGCTTATTAAAGAAAAAGATATTGAAATCAAAGAAAGGATGCAGTATGAAGAGGAATGAAAGAAAGTAGCTAACCTGAAGGCGATGCAACAATTGTGGCCGACGCTCAAACATGTATGCTTCATCATCAAGACGATCAAATACAACTTGTGACAGTGTCTGGACAAATTACGTAACAGATTTAGACCATAAGTGGAACAGATATACCAGTCAAATACTTCTATCAACATTATGTCAAAGAAGCTGCTACATACAACTAATGAACAAAAAGGAGAATACAAAGAAGCAAAAAGAGCACCTGGCCTCGAGGAATGATTGAAATGCGATCACAGGACTCAACTTTTGCACTCTCATATTGCCTAAGCAGGTGAGATGTCAATGCGACTCCAACTTCAGTAGTAGCTCGACGGCATTGTCCTTGATAACCCAAATCGATTCCAACCCGTCTTGGTCCTACCGTAAGTCTATCAACTGCATCATCCAAGTCAGACCTAAGAATTGAATCATGCCCCTTCCTTACTGCAACAAGTGCAGCCTCTTGGACCAGCTGTGCCAACTTTGCTCCCGTCCATCCTGATAACTAGCAAATTGGATTCAGGCATTCAAATAGCAAAGTCTACAGAACCCCAAAGAGAATGCATACCAGGTAAGTTCAATGCATAGCTGGACAAATCAACAGATTCTGACATTTTAACTTTGCTTGCATGGATTTTTAAAATCTCCAATCTTCCCTTTGGACCAGGAGGACGAATCTTAATCTGTAGAATATGACAAAAGAACAATGAAATTTCATTCAACAATGCTGACATATCCAAGTTATGGATAACCGAGCAGGACATGCCCAATTCGACATGATTTAGTGTTTTACATTCTATTTACTAGTGTTCATAACAAGTCAATCAACTCTCTAATATAGATTTGTTAAAAAAAAAAAAATAGTTCCATTAACAGTGGTCCAGTTCTAACAAGAAAGCTAGTTTTCTATTCTTACTTTAATTCTTTTTTCCTGTTGGCCGATGTTCTAACAGTATTTTACTATTCCATTCTGGTTGAGTTTTAACAGTTACTACTCAGAAAGAGAAACAAACCTTGCGATCAAAACGACCTGGTCGCAGCAGTGCAGGGTCTAGCAAATCCCTGCGATTTGTAGCAGCTAAGAAGATAACACCTTTACCAGTATCAAACCCATCAAGTTCTATTAAGAGCTGGTTTAGTGTAGTTTCCCTCTCTTGAGTGGCTGCATTATACAGTTGGTCGCCAGATTCCTTGAAAATCCCTTGACGCCTGACATACAACGATAGATAAATGTCATATACGTTTATAGGCATCCAGATTAAATTCATGGGTCTGATAAAGGGATATATGCATACCTGGTAGCCAATGCATCAATTTCATCAATGAATATAACTGATGGTTTGTTCACCTGCACCAAGGACAGTAACAACCTCAGCAAAGATAATAGACCCTTATAGTCTAAACAATGTTCCTCATAAAGGAGCATGACTCATTTTGCAGTAAACACATTCAAATTACAAGGGGTGAGCCAATGTGGTTAATACCATAATTGTCCCCACAAATCAGTTGCCACATTAAAGTTAGACTATAGTAATGCAATCACAGTTAACGGTATTCAACTACAAATCTGAAGTCAGATCACCTTGGCTCTTTTGAATAGATCTCTAATACGAGCAGACCCAACACCAACTAAAACTTCAACAAACTCAGATCCTGCCATTTGGTAAAATGGAACACCAGCCTCCCCAGCTATTGCTTTGGCCACCAAGGTCTGAAAACAGGATTGAAAACTGAATAACTACAACAGTGTAATATAACACACATTTATTAAACATATGGACAGATTGCAAACCTTGCCACATCCGGGAGGGCCCTCTAAGAGAACCCCATGAGGAGGCTTTATTCCCATCTTATCAAACAATTCTGGGTTCTTCAAGTACTTCACCAACTACACAGCAGAATATTATATATGTTAACAAGTTTTCATTTTGTATCATGGATTTATAGCTAATAATTTAAGCCTGAGTACAATCACAATATACAAAGCAATTCATTCTCAAAGATTAGTGATAAGGAATACCTCCTGGAGTTCCTCTACTGCTTCATCAATCCCTGCCACATCACCAAACTTGACTCCTGTCGATCCCTACAACAAACATATCAATATAATATACAATTATAAGAGCCTTGTGATGAACTTCTAAAAAATAAGAAAGTCGCACAAATCAGTAGCAATTAGAAACTAACATCAACACGAGCTTCTGCTTTAGACCGCGAAAAATCAATCCCTTGCCACAGATCCTGCAAAATTAAGTGCAACTCTTGGTCATCATATGCACCGCATAAAATAAGGCAAGGGATCGATGCATATGAAACAAGACAAGAAATGATAATGCAGCATTACCCACTTCCTGAAGTTCTTAGGTCTTCTTGAGAGTGTGAAACGGACAAGAAGGACCATAGTCAAAAGGACAATTGAAATTGGCTTTAACATCTCAAGGCTGGCAGAGACACCACCAAAAGTGTAAAATTCATATAGTTTAGAGAAAATGCCTCCATCACTGAAAAAATCAACAACCTTTTCCCATACTCTCTCCAAAATACCAAAGAGAATACCAAGAAAAAGCCTGATAAATGGCTTGACTATAGGCCACACAACATATACAGTTGCCACGAACACAAAACTGGTAACAGCAAATACTGCGGAAGCCAAGAACCCTCCAACAACAACTGCAGCAGCAGCCATTAGAGCTGTCACCACTCCAAGCTCTACCATCATTCTGCTTGATATGGAAGACGCCGTTGGATGAGGGTACTGCGGTAAGCTTCCAACCGAAGACTGCAGCAGCAGAATCAAACCATAAGGAAAGCTAACCAATTTGCAAGAATGAAAAGAAAGCAGATTTGCTCGACTACTTCAATCATTGATATGGTTCCTAGTGTATGCCATCAGTACATTGTTTTCTATAACACAAACCTCAAGTCCAGAATATATATGATCAGACAAACAGAAGTCTAAGAAAACAGAAAAACTAGAGACTGATGATTCAATATAACTAATTCAGCTTAACAATTGGAAAATCAATGCAGATATGATCACCATTCTGAACACTAATACCAGTACCTTTAAGGCTTTAACTGAATGGGACTACATATGAGACACTCTAATTGCACTCCACGAAGATTTAAAACCAGAACACAATTCATCACAAGCTATAATTAACTAAGCTCAGAAGAGTTCAAAGAGTTGATCACCGTGGTATGTCTTTCAATCACATATCTCGGACCCATATACTCCTCCAAAAGAGCCTGAGCTTCACCCTCATCCAGCCTCATTGCCCTATAACATTACAAACCATATCACTAAACAACTACAAAAACACATTACTCTCCAAGTAACAAAAACATCAGTCAACTTTACCATTTGGTTCTATGCAATCTCTTCTCTCCTGGGATCTCCTTCAAGTCAACAACAAAATCACTAAACCCATAAGCACCACCCTTAACTTCATTATAACTCAACAACTCAACCTTATCATTCTTCATAGCCTTCTGAAAATCCTCAAAGCTCATCTTGGGCAATTCCTCCAAACTCTTCTCAAACTCATCCTCCTCCGGCAACTCGGCTCCGAAAATCTGCTCAGGCACATAGAGCTTCCCCTTGTACTCCCTCAAAATATCATTCAAAAACACACCCTCCTCCTCATTCCTCTGTTTCTTCACATCTTCTTCTGCCTTCTTGAAAGTCAACCTCTTTGCCAAGAACTCAGCAAAACCCACATTGGGTTTCTTCCCTAAACTCTCTTTTTCCTTCAAAGTATAAAACTTTTCACCAATCAAGTACCTGGGTTCCACCTGGCTTGGGTTCTCCTTCAAAACCCTGGTCATAAAATCATCCCCGGAAGCTTTGCTAGCGTCACCGGACTTTGAGCAGAGGACGGTGAGTGACCGGCGAGGGAAAGGTGGCTGCTTTCGGAGTCTTGTTATCAAATTGAGGTGCTTTGAGTGGGCTAGGGATTTGAAGTGGCAATGAGGATTGGGAATGTGAAGCCTGGGTGAGTTTAGAATGTCAATGGATGCCATTGAATTTAGATGGAAATGTGGCTCATGGTTTTGTTGGGGTTTATGACATTCAAGGGCTTATGATGATTGAGTCTGATGGTTCATTTTGTTCAAGGAAGTTTGAGCTGGGAACTGAAAGTTTGGAACTTTGAGAGCTCCGGTTGTTTTTTTCAGTGTTATCCAAAGCGGGTTTGGTTTTATCAACAAATGAAAATGTGTTACAATCTGAAAAGAGCGCAGAGGCCCAAAGAGAAGAGGGGATTTATGATTTTTGGCGCAAATACATTTTCGACAACAACTATACTCACCTGATGCTATTTTTCGTCGACACAATCGAATAATCATACTATACTTATGGTGAGATGAACAAATATGAAAATACTAATAGAAACGGGACTTGGGTGGTTTGACATGTTAGGACTTGCGTGGTTTGACATGTTAGGATGTATCATAAGAGAATTTGCGAAATGCAATAGCTACCAAAGCATGCTATACCTAGTTAACACCATTGTTACTTGGCATGATTTTTAGAACCTATTCTAATTGAAGGAAAAATAAGACCGTGTACAATTTTTCTATATTTATACACCCTGTACAAGAAGACCTTGATCTGGATTTACATGTTGTTTCGTACTCTACATTTCTCAGAGGACTACTTATCCTCACAATCATTAAAGTTGGTATTCATACATGGAGGCATGGAGCACGATAACACAAAGGAAAGTTCAGGGATTGCAGAAGTTTGTGCAGACAAGGCATTACAATTTTTTAATTTTTTTTAAAAAGTAAGTAACAATTTCCAAATAGGTGCAGTTGGTGCTTGTTTTGAGCATTAACTGCATTAGCACCTTGGTAGAGGCGAGACATTTATATTTTAGGCAAGTTAGATGGCGACTGGTCTGTCTCCTTGATCAATACTACCAAGAAAGCCAGCTCTGCTCCCTGTTCCTTTTCCTTTACTCTTCTGGGCACTATCAAACCTCATTCAATTCACTTACCAAGAACCTTGGCTAACAAATAAAGGAAGAGACAAGAAAGGTCACACTAGCTTATGCTACTCTTACCTCACTTCTGTGCCTGCAGTGCACGAGTTATTAAGGCTTTTAGCAATGGAGGATGATGGTGTGGAATGTTTGTCATCCTGTGATGAGATCTATCAGGAACACATTTATCACCGCCGCCTCTGCCGCCGCCGTCGTCTCCACCGTCTTTCGTTGGCCTCTGCCGGTAAGTCTCGGGCTAAAAACCTCCATGAACTTCTGAAATGCCCTGTCTGCACAAACTCTATGTACCCACCAATCAACCAGGTGCGTTCGCGTTCATTTTCTTGTTTGTCATAATGGATCACATAACTCACTTTGAACATTTTTCTTTGGGGGTAGGATCATTTTTGCTTTCAGGTGCATCTGATCTTGAGTGTGTTTTGGGTTGGCATATAAATCTTTGATGTATAATATTCGTTACTGCAAGGTCTGACTCTTTCTAGGAGATGAAGTAGAGAAAATGTAGCTTGGGGATTCATAACCATTTCCTTGTTCATAAAGAAAGAGTCTTTATGGATGTGGTTTTTGATTTGGAGAGTTTTGTGATCTTATGAGTGTTGGATTTACTCTAAACCCAAGTTGTTACGGAATGGATCAACAATGTATATCAACTCCACAAGTTAACTACTTTCAAGATGATACGCATGCCACTACTATAGTTTTCAGATTGATTCAATGTGAGTGGTTGGAACTTGGAAGTAGTTAATCGAGTTCTAACTTCTAAGTTGTGTTCATTTCTGCAGTGCCTAAACGGGCACACTCTGTGCTCCATTTGCAAATCGAAAGTGAAGAACTGCTGCCCAACTTGTAGAGAAGAACTTGGAGACATCAGATGTCTGGCATTAGAGAAAGTCGCCGAGTCACTGGAACTTCCTTGCAAGTATGGCCCTTTGGGATGCTTAGAGATATTTCCTTACTACAAGAAAGTTAAGCATGAGGCTAAGTGTGACTTCAGACCATATAATTGCCCCTACCCTGGATCTGAGTGCTCAGCAATTGGGGATATTGCTTTTCTGGTTGACCATCTCATAGTTGATCACAAGGTTGATATGCACAATGGATGCAGCTTTGATCATCTTTATGTTAAGCCTACTCCCCGGGAGACAGAAAATGCAGCCAAGATGCTTAAGGTAAGTGAGTTATATGATCCCTTATGAACTTGATTTCACCCTTTAAACTTGATTTTGTGCTTTATTTTTTGTTACTTTGAACTTTGAAGGGATTAAATCAGTGGCCTGTCCTAATCCGAACTCGATCACTACCCTATCAAGGGCTAACCCCAGCTTTCTGATACTGTTTTGTTGATTCTGCTATAAGAATATTCATTTATTTACTAACTTTACATTAGGTTCTTTGGCCGTTTAGGTTATTGAAATCTAGGTACTATTGAATCTGATCTATTGTTGTTACTTGTGCTATAGAGTAAAAGTGGTATTGTGGCTCTTTACCAGTACCTAGATGCTGATCACCTTCACTATCTTCATATTTGCTAGGTATTCAACTGTCACAGCCATTACTTCTGCCTGCATTTTGAAGCCTTCCAACTTGGCATTGCACCAGTTTACATTGCATTTCTCCGTTTCATGGGCAATGCGGTCGAAGCACGAACCTTTAGCTACAGACTTGAAGTCGGAGCACATGGAAGGAAACTCATATGGGAAGGAACCCCTCGAAGCATACGTGAGAGCCATCAGAAGGTAAGGGGCAGCCACGATGGTCTCATAATCCAGCGTAACATGGCACTCTTTTTCTCCACTGGAGAAAGTAAGGAGCTCAAGCTTCGGGTCACCGGACGGATATGGAAGGCTAAGAGCACTTTGAACATCTAGAAGACTTGAACCCTTTGCTGTCACATATATTCATTTCTTCTTACTGTGTCAACTTCTGGTTTTGTTTATTACATGCGAATTCTGGATAGCTATGCTCACCACTGAGCTAAAGTTCATAGGCAAGAGCAGTTTTGTGGGTGTTTGTATTCAAGTTATGCAAAGAAGACGTGTGGTGAATTTTGCAGATAATTTAGTTTCAGTGAATAGGGAAGTGTACTTACAAGACAAGGAGGCCAATAGGACTTGCCAGGATGAGGTCTGTGACTAGAGATACAATTTTTCTGCCGAATTTGAGTTTGCAGAGTCCGCTAGACATTGCTCCATCGTTACTAAGCAACTAAACAAAGCCAATAGCTATACCATATTTATGGTCAGCCCCAATTTCTTCTCATTTGTTAGTAGTCTTAAGTCCTGGATTCGGAATGGCCCTAGTGCTGGTCACCTAAATCGAAATGTCATGCACAATAATCTGTGTATTGATGTTGAGGGCCTGTACTTTGTCTTTCATGAGTTAATAACTATTACCATCCACATATTACAACTGGAGGAGTGGAAACTCTGATGAATAATCAAAAAGCTGAAAGATGACTACTGTTATAAGGCGTCACCTTTCTCCTTTTTTTGGGATGTCTCGACATACTGCTCTGCAAGTTTCTTCACCTTCTCACCTTCTTTGATTAAGAAACTTGCGCTCTTGGCTTTAGAATGGTATTTCATGACTTTATCAGTTGTTTTCGCCACAGCCCACTTATATTGTTCAGTTGTAATCACACCGCTCTTGCATAGTGGTCTGATGTGCTCTTTGATGTAGGCTTCAACCTGTATATTGGAATGACAGGTCAGTCAAAATCATGTATTGGGGAAGGAACCCAGCTCTTATCTACCAAGTCACATAAACTTTATACATAGTAATATGTTTTGAGTTTCATCTGAAGAATGACAAACAAACAATGTAAAAGATATAGGATTTAGGGAAAGGTGGCTGGGAGAAACCTTCTTGAATATAGAATTGATGTTGTTAGACTGGTCTTTAGCATCTGCATTGGAATTCTTGTTCCTTTCACCACTTCCATCTGGTTGGGGATGATTCGCTGAATCTTCTCCAGAGGAATTACAACCAAGACTAGCAACCGTCATACTTGTTGCATGGTTCTCATTACCAGACGGAGATGTTCTTTCTTCAGTTGGCTTTGGTCGACAACTTCCATTCTCTTTCGTATTGTTGTCTGTAACCAAACCTGCATCTATTGATCCATATAGAATTTCAGATGCTCCTGGAAATTTCTTGATCAGTGGTTCTTTATCTGGTCCATATAATTCTTCACATTCTGCAGCAGAAAGCTCTTCACCTTCTTTACCGAATATGGATTCCAAAGGAACACAAGACTTGTCAGTCTCACACTCCCTGGTTGAATTTTCCAGACCTGAATAAGTATCATTCTCAAGCATACAGGAAGAATCTTTTTGTATGTCAACCACCTTCTCACTACTTCCAAAATCTGTAGTATGATTTGTTATTTCTGGCTGAAAAGTAGAGAAAACAACTTTTATTTTTGATCCCCCTTCCTCTGGTTGCCCGTTAGAGACTTTTGTAGCAGTGGCACCAATGTAGTCTTCATCTTCCAAATTATACTCAAAATCACCATAGATGTCCAGATCAGGATTTACATCCATTTCGAATACATTATCAGGCCCTTCCTCTCTGGTAACTAATGAGGAATCATATTCTTTAGCAGGAACTTCCATATTGGGATGTGGACTGTTTGGAGGAGAATCGGACAGAAGACCAGCATTTCTCAGTGCTGCTTCAGTTACAGAATCAGTTGAAGGTTCATGCACAGCTTCATCTGATCTATCAGCACAGACTGAAAATGGGGAGGAAACTAAGAACTGGGGTTCCAGTAGCTTTGTTACCTTTCGAAAGATGTAGTATCTCCTGGGAACATAGATTCAGATACACTAGCTTGCTGTTTGACCTATCCGCAATCTCCTTTTCTATATTAATTGCATCTGCAACAGCTAATTCCGTGTCCGCAGTTCTACGAATCACTGGCAGATTAGCTTTCCTCAGCAAGTGCTCTGTCATACGGTATAGCTGTGTCTGCACAATTCAGAAAGAGTCTAAACCATTAGAAATATGATGGTGTTGAAAAATAAACTATTGCAACTTTTACCGCAGTATCATAAGAAAGTGAATTTCACATGTGGAGGAACTGCCATGATCTAGAGGAACTTCAAATCTTTACTGGTCATTTTGACCAGATATGTTGGATTTGAGTATGTTCAGGTAATGATGAAAATGGCACACAAGTTTCATAAACTCAATTTCCTGGAGTTTCACTATTCGTAGGTTTACAGTTAAAGGATCTATTCTAAATATAAATTTAAATCAAATTACAACTAAAAAAACATATAACCGACTAATTGCGGCTATCAATTCCAGTTCTAAGGCTCAAATTCATGAAGCCGAACAGCCTAAGTTTAATAAGAATATTGTTTTACAATTTTCAAATGTTAGAGTTGGTCTACTTGGAGTTGCAGCATCTAGAGTAAAGGTTTAAGTAATGACAGCACACATCCATCTCGGGTACTAGAAGAGGAACTACATACCTGCCTCACTGCCGTTGGAATTTTATTGTGATGACTGGGAGACACAACACCGGTTTCATGTCTGTTGGTAACTGAGCCTGCTCAAAGAAACCACACAAAATAGGATTAAGTAACCAGGAGAACCAAACAGCATAAAAGAAAGTTTTAGAAGCAGTTTTATTACTTACTAGCAAAGGGTAATTTCCTTTGAGCACCGAGTTGTCTTCCTGCTTTTCATTTGCTGTGTTCCTGCCTGTACCCACTCATTTTCCTGCAAGAACCTCCAAAGCCCATTTCCTTTTATCAACTTTTATATCACCAGTTTTATCAACTACATCCTTCTTGGTGTTCAATTTAGAACCACCAGATTGAAGAAACCAAGGACCCTTCTGAGTGTCTATCTTTATGTACTTGGTTAGAAGCAGCATCACTGTCTGAGCTTGGAGGGACGTTTTTATTCCCATTTGTTTCTAATAATGGAAGCCCAACTTTTGATGAAAACCTTATTCGAATCTGTGGAAGTTGGTACAATATTATCAAGAGAAGGCTTTGAACACGGTTCCTTGGCAGTGAGTTGTTTATCCTTCTGCTCAGAATTACCAGCAGCTTTAAGAGCTAGAAGAGGCTAATGTTATCTTTCCTGGGAAATACTGACGTATCCGCTAAATACAACCTGGAAAGAATTGGACTTGTGGACTCATGCGTATCAGACTCATGCTTTGTATCCCAAACCCCTGTGAACTCCCATTGAGAAGGCCGAGAACCGACTTTTAAAGTCTTAATTCTTTTCAGGTTCTCCAATGCAACGATGCTTCCAAAATTCAATTTGACAGTCCCGGTCCCATGCACGTTTTCTTTTTCCATTAGATGTCCCATAGATTTTCTTCGTTAAATTCTCACGTACTTTTCCCTTCTCCAACATTGCCTTCCTTGCCTTCAGTGCTGAATTTGATAGCTTCTTTACAGGTTCAGTTTTTTGATCCGGCTAGAGGCTGCCCTAAGGCGTCAAGAAGCTTTGGATCAAACTGGTTTTCACCAATATCTTTTGAAGATTTGTTGCGGACAGCTTCTCTTATTTCCTTTTTTTAGTCTCTGAACAACCACGGATGATTCCTTATCCTCAGCATCTCTCCTCATTATCTTTTTTACTCTCAAACTAGCCATTGAATCCTTGTTCTTCTGATGATTGTATAGCAGAATTAGGGCCTGCAAGCCCCTTGGATGAACTTACGGTTCGTAGTTCGAACAATGCTCAATATTTCAGAAGTAGGGTTCAGAACAGGATGACACTTTAGCTCGCTATCTTTGGGAACTACAGCCAGGCTGGAGCCATTTCCAGAGTTTGAAAGACATGCTTTGGCTTGGTCCTTCGAAGCAATTTGTTGAATCTTCTCCCCATCTCTGATTTTCTTTACAGCAACTCTGTTTTTAATCTTAGGGTTTGTATCTCTTTCATCAGCACTAACGCCATCACTCTCATTTCAAAAGAAAAAAAGCAAGAAAGTGAACTACAAATCAGAACTTCGCTTCTACATGGCATCAACCCATTAAAACATTTCAGTTAAACCACAATCTTTCCAGCAATTGACAACAAGCATATAAAAACCAACTTTGAAATTTGCATAGTTGTTCAACCATTTGAAACTACTTATGCAGACATTTCCTCTAATGTTTCAAACAAATATCTTTGATATTTTACTAATGAGGTTAAGTTGAATATAAGGGCAGTTGGGGGAAAATCTTATAGGAATGCAGAAAATCAAACTTCAATGCTTTTGGTTGTAGCATAATGGGTTTATTTATGTTCATGCATTTAGAGGTTCATGTACATTCTCTAGTCCTATCAGTTATCTAAACACACAAATAAGACATTTCAGTGAGTTCTTAGGTCTATCCTTCCTTTTTCCTATTTTTTCCCTTGAAGTTCAAGGCTTTTTCTAGAGAGGATTTCTCAAAAACCTATAGTTTCTGAGGAACCAACATTAGCTTGTCCACTAACAAGTCAATTATTTGACACCATAAATCCCTTGGTTCAATTTTATCAACACCCTACCATGAATGAATTGGTATTAGCAAGCTAAGTAACCACCCATAATAGAACAACACAGATATGAGAGGAGATTTTCCACCAAAACACAAAATGAACCAAGGATAAAGAAAACAATAATCCAACAAAACTTAATAAAACTAGGGTGGCACTGTGGCAGTTACACAATTGATGCTGGAAGATTATGACATGAGGATAGCAGTAACAAAACCTGAGGCCACATAGTTATGAGCATTAAGTGTGGAAAACCGTATAAGAATCAACGGATATATTTGGGTGACATGAGACCTGCAATCTGTGTTTTTCTCTTTCCACCAATCACATCAGGAGCATTTGAACTAGCATCCGGTACAATCCTGTCAGCTGGAAACAGTTCCACAATGAGGTAATGGGTATGAGTGGCTGTTGAACTGATTCAATGAAAAGATTTTCACTCCCCACATTGAAAAAAAAAAAAAAAAAAAAAAACACAAGCAAATAGGTGAAGCCTTGAGCAATTCCATACCTTTTGGCAAATATTGTTCTGAAGGATTAAGCTGCTTCACATCTTTAATGTCTTGGTGTTCAGTTCCAGTAATATTTGTGTCAACTAGATGCACATCAAATCAAGATGAGTTGAACATGTGCAGCGCATGAAAACTTTCAAATTCAGGCAATCCCAATAGTGAAACTACTCCATCATTTTTGAAAGTCAAACTAAGTAAAGTTACCTGACAAAAACGAACCCGCACATAACTCAAGATTTAGACCCCCTACTACAGTGGCTGTCAGATAGTGTTTTACTAATATGTGATTCATTAAGCTTCCCAGAAGAACTTTTTAAAGCCATCAAAGCTTCTAAGCTCATTTCATTGATTCAACAGTACTCGACCCAAAGCTGGCTTATGTGCTAAAGCATTTGAAGGTAAACTGAAGGAGGTATCACAAGATGGTGGACAGTTCTAATTCCTGTGGGTTCCAGTTTAATAGTTTTTCATCCCCTGAAGGTTTTTCCAACTTGTGGCAATCTTCAGAAGCTGATACCAGTGGTTCAGTTTTCAAAGTCCTTGCCAACTTCGAGGGTTGGCAAAATGCTCTGACCCTGAATCTCCAACCATTGAGACTACAACAGCCATGTCCCCAGTATCCACAGAAGAAAGATACAGACACCTTCTTGAAAAAGATCCTCAGTCAAAGAATCACAATTTTCAAGATCACACGGGCCGTCGGGCCTCTGTTACTGAACCTGCGTCTGAGTTTTGTGACATTTCACCAACTACACATCTACAGAATGAAAAGAAAAAACACAAATTAAAGTGATAATAACATGAGTAAATAGTCACCACCAATCAAAGAAAAAGAAAAAGAACAGAGAAAATATTATAAATCCATGCAATGTCTCTTCATCTAAGGAGCATAACTAAGGATCACCAATCGTTCACTACTCACTGAAAGAATATTATGCCACATGTCTATACAATTGGCAGTCATTGTCAAGATAAGAGGATTCTTTGTCCAAGCTATACAAGGTAGCTAATCATCAATCTTTATCTGATTACATATAAAATTAGTTGACAACCTGAACCTACAACTAATTTGTTACCACTTTACAGTTCATTCTCCTTTGATTTAGAGGTAGGTTCTGCACATACATGTCAAATGCTTATGATTAGGTAATTATAAAATGGAGCTTCAACAATCAAATTCACAAAAAAACTTAGCAAAGGAACAGTTAGACCAAAAGAAAAAAAGACTAGCAAGAAAACTAAAAGTGCACTAAGAATAAATAAATTAACCATCTCTATGTAACTAACCTGGGGCATAACCACGTACTCTCAGATGTGCTTTCAGGATCAAACCCCACACAGAAAGCATGATACCTGAGAAAGTTTCATAAAAGTTTCCATACATCATATATCTATGTGAAAGTTTTTTTACAAAATCACACTGATTGTTTCATTTACCATAAGTCGCATGAATCACAGGCAATTGATGTATCAAGATTGGAATCCTCCTCCATCTTTGCTGATCCACTTCGAACCTTGCAACCATCTCCATCCAAGCAGATAACTGACTGCACCATGATAAAGTACAAAAGATTCAGTATCAGATTATCAGAGTTGAGAGATAGACTTGAAGACTGGTGAAAATGTGACAAATACAAAAATCCAGAGTTACGTTTTTTCTATTACTTTTAGAATCACACTAATCTAAATCGTCTTTTTCCTTTTTTCCCAAGATCCTTTTTTCTTTCTTTTGAAAAGCACAAAATTTTCCTGATTTGAAAAGGGTTGTATCCTGTAAACCACTAATAATGTCCATCCACCAACATTCTGCATCTTGATGAGATGGGAAGGGATACCGCAAGCTGATCCTTTTCAAACACCTGGTTTGAACTTAGTAAAGACTATGAATTTCATAACGAAGGCTACATGTCCCTAACATTGGCTACAGGTTTCCCCTGATGATGCTTATAAGCACAAAATTGCTTAATGAGCAAAGCAGTAGCTTATGGAGCAATTGACGCATGCACTTAGAAGTTGAAATGAGATACGCACCAAAGGAAGCCCAAAAAAGAAGAACGGACTCTTAGCCTCTTAGGTCATGACTCATGGGAGCAATCATGTTAACAGTTTCCCAAGTAGTAACATAAAATCTGAAATCATCTTCATACACTGGTATAAGAGGACAGCGTCTAGCAAAAACCCAAGTAAGAACATATGACAATGAAAGATCTAAAATGTACAGATAATTACGTTTTCATCAATATAGTATGATGGAAATGAGACTAGTGCTTTATTCGTTCCCTTCAATACTCCCAATCTTATCTCTGCAGAAATAAATGAAGACAGAAATAGTCTCTGATAAACCCTATCAACTCTAAAACAGTACAAAATCTTAAATGCATAACCATACGGACGTGCAAACTAGGAGTATGGGCGGCAACCACCTGCTATAAGTGATTTCCGAGTTGCATACAAGTGCAATAACTCACCTCACCAATATACTTAAAATGAAACGTTATTCCTTAATGTCAAAAAGTACCTGGCAGATGATCATCGTCCAATTTGTTGCTCCCAACAGTTTCATCTACCTTCATAATAAAAATCAATCTTTCATGCTTCAGCACTAGTTTGCATTTCATTTATTCATTATATAAAACTTTTCACTTAAATCCTTTTAAAGATAATTGCCATTGTCCAAACAGGGTACATATACAAAATATCATTCACTTGCATACTCACCGGAACACATGTGATCACTTGAAATTCGTTCTGGCAAAGCGGACAAAGATTTGTAATAGTAGCCCAATTGTCAATGCATGCAAAACAAAACCTGAAAAAGCATGATGAACCCCCCATTCAGAAAAAGGTTTCATCTGTCCAAATGTCCAGTAGGAGAATAATACATAGAAAAGTGATGCCTTTTATTTCTCAGTTATAATAAATCTCTACTATACCTTGTAGTTTCTACTGTTGATATTCATGGATAATGAAAGTTAAACAACCAAAAAGGTCAAATTAGAGGGTAAAATTCCGCTAATTATATGCGACTGTCAGGACATTAGAAATGTAACTCAAAGAGCTCGTCAGTAACTCTTGTAATCCCAAAATAACGTAAAATTGTAGGTTCTAAAAAACACATAAACACTTAATATACTTCTACCACATCGTCGACCAAACTTTCTTGCCCAGAATCAAAGAAATAAACAATTTAATCTCGAAAGACACAGTCTTAAACCGCATATATACCAGTGCTGGCAGCAATCCAGAACACCCCTATCGATAATGGTATCCATGCATATCCCACACGTTTCATTTTCGCCCTCCAACACAAGATTCTCCTGCACATTATGCAAATCCCAATAGCTTAATCTCAATCCTCAACTTCAAAAACTTGCTTATCCACAATTAACATCATTCATAAGCTTCAAAAACTCAACTTTATCATACCACAATTCTCTAAAAAACTAAACACATTTCACATATACATTCACTCCTTCAGTAAATTCAAGCTCAAGAATTTAACTAGCGGCTACAGCTAGCTCAAAATTCAACCAAATCGAACTTGAAGCTTACATTGCTGTAATTCTCATCAACTCCAAAAGCGTCTTCGTCTTGGATTCCACTTGCTACTAAATCCACTTCCATTTCTTCACAAATTGAGCTCACTGCTTCCGATCAAAACCTTAAACAGCAAAAATTGTGTTGAGAATTTTACAGAAAAAAAATCTGAAGAATTGAGCTTGGAGATCAGCTGGGTGGCGATGAAAACAAGAAGAATCGTGGAGGGCAAAAAGGGAAATTGAGGGGGGGATTATACCTGTGGAAGAGAGGGAGCACCATTTTTTTTTTCTGGGTTCAGCGAAGCGAATGATCAACGCCCAGCGGCGGAAGAGCTTTGGTGGCTTCGGAACGCTGCGTTTTGATTTATGCACACGCTATTAGGTGTTTATTTTTCTTAAAGAAATACAAATATAGCTGAAAAATTATTACTAAACCGAAGAAAATTGTATAATTAATCAGCAAATGGGAGACTAGAGTTTTCGACCGGTTACGGAATTCTGACTAGGTTTCCTTTAGTTTCTGTCTATATGTAAAGCCACCTCAAAAATGAATTCTGACTAGGTTTCCTTTAGTTTCTATCTTACATGTAAAGCCACCTCAAAAATAAACAAAAAATGTTGCGTGACACATGTTTCCACTTATGCTTCTCATACCCAATTAGCGTAACTAATCGCATTCATGTGAGGATTTATAAGTGAAAATAAAAAAAAGTTGAGCTTTCAAAGATAATAATTTCAAAAATAAGTAAATTAAAACTCATCAACACTCGTATAACTCGTACGAGTAAAAACAGATCTATAGTATTTTTCTCTTAGTAATACGGGAGAATTGGCCTGCATGATCTAAACCTCGCACACGCAAGAGGTGATTTGAGATTAAAATCATAATTTTTTCCTACATTTTCATATATATTCTAAAATTTCACCTACTTTGTTGATGTTCATATTATATATTGATACTTGGATAGAATAATTCTAGCAGGAGTGCCAGATTGGCAGCAATTCGGATTTTTTAGTACCCGCTTCGAAAGTGACATTTTGATGACAGATAGGAGCAAGATTCATTTGAAGCTCGTGTGGTCAACTATTTATTTTAGAAATGAAAAATAAATAAAGAAAGGGTGGGAGGCAAAATGGAGAAAATGATGTTAGATTCAGAAAACGCTAATTTTTATATACAGGTATATTTGACACCAGAGGTGAGAAGCCTATATGCGAAACAAACTTGAAGTTCTAGGACTCATGGAGTACTACTTATGAATGAGCAGTCACCCAGGTCAGGTCAGTTTCCCAAAATAACCAATCTTTGCCTAATTTCATGAGTTACATATATGACACTTTTCAGTATAGTAGTATAACTTTTCTGAGTTGTATTGGGAAGAAGCTAGAAAATGGTTTGCATGGTTCTGATTGGTGGTGGTGATCTGAACCAGGTAGAGATTCTGGGTTTATTCCAGTCTCTTTGTTTCTTGGGGAAAGATTGAATGGAAAGAAGATATCTGAAAATGCTTCTTTTTTTTGTTGGGGAGTTGAAGATTTTAGACTGTGAAAGCAGCAGTGCCCCTTTTTGTTCTGGTTGACTTTTTGTTCATGTTATGTAAAGGACTAAGGTGCTAGCTTTGAATCCAAATGCAACCATATATCCAGATTGAGATCATGATCTTACTGAGGATATTTTCACCCCCATTTTTGAAAACGATTGCCTGAAATTTTTGAAAATTGTATATGGTTTGATCCTGGATGATAGTTTTAAGCAGCGTCAATTCAATTTTATTTTCGACATGCAAAACTTGTAGGGCGGGTCAGATTCTATCAATTTCTTGGTGTTGGGATTCTCTTTCGCTTTTGTGAATGGTCAGATGAAACTACAACAAAGACTACACATTTTGTTGATGCCTTAATTTTTCATTGGATTGTGGCAGATTGAAGCCTCTGATAATCTTCCATTGGAATCATGCCTCCTTTCATGAGCTGTTTTTGCTTCAAGAGTTCAAGAGTTTATAGACATAGACCTGGGTATGAGAAGCCCACTATTCTTGCTTCAGAAACTGCTTGTAAGTACAGAACTCAACAGTAATATGGGTTAGATACTTAGAACTGCAATCTAGTTTGCTAAGTTTCTAAATTTCTAGTACTTCAATTACTTGGCAGTTACCGTAAATGAAGTGGAGGCCTTATATGATCTGTATAAGAAAATAAGCAATTCCATCATTAAAGATGGTCTCTTACACAAGGTACAGTTCTAGCTATGGTTTGCATTTTGAATTTTTTGATATGTTCCCTGAGACTTACTGTTTGGTTCTTTTTAATCTTTGTTTGGTAGGACTTACTGTTGGATATGAACTCTGAAAGCTATAGATATACCTTGAAGTCAAAAATAAAATATTTAACAACTCGCTTTTTTAAAAATTGGCATGGGACTAAATGCTTGACATGATCATATGAACAGGAAGAATTCCAACTTGCACTATTTCAAAGCAGCAGTAAGCAGAATCTCTTTGCAGACAGGGTTGGTGTATTTTATATCATTCTTGATTTGCTTGAAGGCATCTTTTCGCTTTTCATTCGGACAAATTAAGACTACGAAGCTAGAGTTACTTATTTTCCTAAGAAACGTTCTCTGATAATCTATTCAAGAATAAAGCAGTTACCAAATTTAAAATCTAAATTCTGTTTTAACGCTTGGCCAATATGTCATTGCAGGTATTTGATTTGTTTGATGTCAAGCGTAATGGGGTAATTGAGTTTGGAGAATTTGTTAGATCATTGAGCATTTTTCATCCAAATGCTTCTGAAGCAGACAAAATTTCATGTATGTATATATGATGCATTTAGTGTGTAGAAGGGATTGTATTCTTCCTTAGAATTCAGTATCAATTATACTGTAAGACTAGCTAGCTATTAAACAGTGCAAGTATATACTTTGCAGTTGCATTTAGATTGTACGATCTACGACAGACGGGCTACATTGAGCGTGATGAGGTGAGAATCCCCTGCTATTTCCTTCTCTTTGTGCAGTTAATGAATGAAACTAGTGCGACATTAGTTATTATGCTAGTTTCTTACTCTCACATTGCTCCTTGTAAATGATAAATGGGGTAACATATGATGCAATCCATCTTATCACATTCAGATAAACAGGAGTGTCAATGTTTGTGAACATTTCCTGCATAGCAAATTGTGATTCTGAAGAACTTATTAATCTAGTAGGCTATATATCCTATCATTCACATATTTCCACATTATTGTTCATCTTTTTAAGAGATCTGAATTTCCTTTTGCCTCTATGCATGTTGTCCATAATATTGCTGTGGTAGGTAAAGGAAATGTTGCTAGCCCTTTTGAGTGAATCAGACCTGGCACTGACCGATGATGTTATTGAATCAATCGTTGACAAGGTTTTGTTCTCTCTGGTCTTTGTTATATGTTGTATTTTACTCATGATTCTACCCTAATTAGCTGAATGTTTCTCTATATAGACAATGATGGAGGCAGATCTAAAGGGAGATGGAAAAATTGATCAAGAAGAGTGGAAAGAATATGTGGCAAAACATCCATCTCTTATAAAGAACATGACTCTTCCGTATCTAAAGTGAGTCCTAAAAGCCTGTACCGGTTCATGTACTTCTTCTATTCGGCTCTGAGCCATTTATCCTTAATCTTGATGGGAGTTGCATATGCTGAACATATAGCCATACCTGAAATAAGAGATCAAAGAGAGTATATAACTATATAAGTACTGATTAACTCGCCAGTGTCCCAAATTATGAACTTCTGTAGTCATTTCCGCTAACTTTTTATGCTATTTTGAAAATACATTTTCATCAAAATTTCAGAATCTTAAGTTTTGTTTTGTGTTTTCTAGGGACATAACAATAGCATTTCCCAGCTTTGTGCTCAACACCGAAGTTCAAGATTAGATACGGTTGCATAGTAAAGAAACCAGACAGTAGCAAAGCCTTTTCTCCTTGGATGTCTATAAACATATAGTAATGAGGTTCCATCACTTCCATGTGTAGATCAGAACAAAGTGAATGGGAAGGAACCGAAAGAAAGAGAGGTTAATTGCATAGCATAGCCTCCATGTTCAGCAGTATATGTTTAATTGATTTATATAAAAAATGTATATGTAAGTTTAGATTGTTTATAATCTGTAACCCTCTGACTGAATTTTGTTTCCCAAACTACTAGAAAGGCTATGAAAAAAATATAGTCTTCAATTTGTACCCCCTTGAATTGCTTTATTGGTTTTTATTTATGTATCTTGTTAATTTTATATTGAAGCCTTACGAACTCGATGAAATTCAAGGTCCCAATTGAATTGGGTGTGATAAAGGAGAAGAATTTAGTTTTGTGTATTTGAATCAGTGTTGTATGTATGTGGGTTGGGATATCATATTTGATCGTTTATTCAAGAGATAGAGCAGCTTCTTTTAGTTTGGATGAGGTCCTCCTTTACTCATCACAGTTCTGTATGACTCAAATTATGAATCTCTGAGGAAAAACAATGGGAAGAGCTTATCAGAACTAATTTGGATCTTGAAGTACTTTCCAAATATAAACATAAACATATAAACACATGTTAGGAGAAAGGCCTTTCCTTATTGATTTAGGGCTAACTATAGCTTGCTTGTATGTATTATATATATGTACACATTGACCCTAATTCTGAGCACCACAAATAACTAATAATCTCCATTAATTCTTCACTACTTGATCTCAGTTCTTTAACCATGTCTAGGCAGAGGCGTTATTTTTGGAGCAATGTGACCGATACACATCCAAGAGATCCAAGATTGATTAGGACTAGAAATTGAAATCCCAATAGACGCGGACACAAAAATTGCATTTTGTTACTACATGATATCTGGACGAAGCTGGATCAATGCTCCAGATGCCACCGTTTTCTATGCTTCAATGCTCATAGATCGTAAACTAGTTTTCGCTACTCTCTCTGCTGCCAAGAAATCATCCAAAAGGGTGTAAAACTTAACGAGCATCTAAGATCATTTCACAAGCATATAAACACAACACAATGATCAATACAGTACTGAAACATGAAAAAAGAACTCACCATCTTTATCAGTTCTAGGAATGTACTCACCATTCTGATCCATCCTAGCCATAGCGCTTAGAGCAGCAAAAAAAAAACACAGCAACAAGATTGAGTAGCCTATGCAATCCCAACGCTTTAGCACCTTGCTACAACACAAGTCTTCTATTCGACTCAGATTTCAACTTCTTTCTATGAGGCAGAACCGAATGTTTCTTACTGAGTGAATAGGGACTCTAAAGCAACTGTATATAAAGCTAGAAAACCTCTTCCCATAAGCGAGTGATTTTAGCTGAATACTCCATCAAAGGAGTTTTGGTGTTATCATATCACAATCAACATAATGGATTTCTAATCAGATGAGTGATATACTCTCATCTAATAACAAGAAATATTCTCCTAATAAATTTCCTATTAAACAGAAATGTATCTTTCAATTGTTTCTTAATATAGATTATATTAGGTCCAAACATATCTTACAATCTCCCGCTTGGACCAATATTCTCTATATAACAATTGTATGAAAAACACATATATGAAAATAGCTAAAGTGTGCACTAAAATTTATAAGAGCTTAAGATCCATTCAATTCTGTCAAAATTATAGCAGCTAATAGTGAACCTGGAAATAAACATGTCTATGTAAACATACATGTTCCAGATTACACATTAACTTCTACATTTCACATAAACCCTAACACAGATATGATGAAGATCAAGTATCAATGTATATCACGATGTAATAGTTACTTGATCACAGTCCAACTGAAAACTTTGAACATCAAAGTCATAATGCAAACATTATTTACTTAACACCGGTGGATAATATGTTTGCTACTTAACTGAATATATGCATATAACCATCCACCTGACAATCAACAAATTTACAGCAATAAAATTTAAAAAATACGCTACAAAAGTAACACAATATATCTGAAATACCTCAACTTTATTCATGAATTAAAATAAGGAATACATATTGTTGTTGAATTTGAACTATCATCAGCGTATCATTGCTCGTTTGCCCTGCTCACATATCTATCATGAAGGTTGCATTGTCCAGTGGCTCGAGACTAATCACAGGTGTCCCTTGTGCCGATACCCGGCTGTGCAGGCATCTAAACCTTCATTGAGGCTGCATTGGCCAATGCTCATGATGTCTGTGGTTGGTATGCTGACTGCTACACTGGTTCCCAGATTGTTTGAACGGAGGCAGCAAGGATGTAAGTATCACCATTGATATCATGTATTGTGCAGTACGTGCTATGTATTTGGCTGTTAAATTAGAGTCTTCAAAACATTTAGATTTCAGTAGATGGATGCAGACTAAATTTAACTTATTTTGTGCGTATGTGTGTGTGTCAACTAAATTAATCTGGATAAACTTAGTGTTGAAGTTTTAATGGGGCTTGAGAATATTTCTCTTTTGCAATATTCCAAGTGTGATCTCTCTGGATGAAGTGTTGAGTCTCTAAAGTCAAAGCAATCACTTATCTACCCTCTCTAACCCATTAAAAGATCCTCTGTTTTTTTATGGAAATGGATGTTACTCTAGGGGCGTAAAGCCCATATATTAAATCGACTAATGAGACGAGCGGAAGTTAAAACTCCAAAACAAGTCCAACGGCTGATCAACCGGGAGCATAGCTCCGATACAACTCGAAAAGCCTACAAAGTTACAAAGAAATATTATACTAACTTAAAAACTAATGTCCACAAGAGAACTTATTTTGGCCTAAAAAACAATAACCTACATAACCAACCAAAATACCCTAACTTAATGAATCGAGACCTAAGACCCTTCCGATGTACCTTTCCATCAAAAAGGGGTAGACTTCTCAATAGGTTATGTAGGGAACTTCCAAGAAACCCAATTTAGGCCCAACCCATACTAAAGAGAGAAGGAAAGAAAAAGGCATAAACCCTAGCCCATATAGGACTAAGGTCCGGCCCAAATCCCTTCCTCACTCACTCTCTCTCTCTCTCTCTCTCTCTCTCTCTCTCTTGTGTGGTTCGAACCGGGGTCGTGCTTGCTGGAGGAGTCACCCACTACCGTATCAATCTAGTGGCTCTTCAGCCCCAGACCACATGGTCTCCGACCTGCTGCCTCTTCAGCAAGCGACGCTAGTGAAAAACCGTCGCTGCCCTCGCCAAACAAAAACCTCCACTGCCTTCAACCACTCCTTACGTTTGAAGGGCTTAGAAGACCTCTTCCTACCAGAAAACGATCTCCACTGGACAAAACACGGAAGAGCGCAAAGCATGCTTCCCAGCACGCCACTGTCCCGGCTCAAAGGTTGGAATCAAGATCCCGAAAGTCACCCTTCTGCAGTGCGCAACCCTTCGCCAGGGTCAAATCCGCCCGAGACGACGAGTGTCGTCTCCCACGTAGTCGTAAGATCACCACCGCCTCCTTCACTCACTGACATAACCTAGCGCCGAAGACGCCTTATGGCAGACAGAAAACCTTAGGTCGCTGCCGCCGTGTTTCGCGAATCTAGAGTTTCGGTATAGGGCTCCGGGAAAAATGGAGC